>JANFOE010000952.1:77500-1552066 GCA_025667525.1 Glebionis coronaria | reverse complement strand
TGTGAAAGTTAGCTAACACATGTAAGGGTATAGTGTTTCTTTTATATTGGATGTTATTTTGCTTAAGGAAGGATTCGACCCATAGTTTGGGGTATGAAAAAATGGGACTGTTTTTGGTAAAATGATAACGGGATAGGTTATGAACTTAACAAGGATAAGGGGCTTATACAGGTGTGTAATGGGATACGTGTGGTATATTAATGAGGTTCAAATGTAGGAGAGAGTTAGACATCCATCATAGGTTGATGAGATATTTTAGTTTATTGGTTCATGCCTTGATTGTATGCAATGTTGTGTTAGATTTTACTAGTGTGCGGGAACTTGGAGAAGCTCTTTCAGGTGAGTTCATAGTCCCATTTTCACTAAGTTTTTAAATGTTTTTCCAGTATGGGATGGAGATGACTTGTAATGTTCTTCAAAATGTTTTGATATTATGTTTTAAAATGCGTGGACATGAATGTGTTATTATGTGATATGCTTACTTATGTGTTATGTCATATGTTCTATTATGTGTTCTGACATGTTTTCTGAGTACTTGTATTCTGAGTACTTGTGCATCGTCTTCTCAGAGACAAGATATCTCGACGGGGATATGGTTTATCTCCACACAGGGTGTGAGAAAGATCTGGATAGGCATAGTGCATTGTTTCTTATTATGTGTTCTATTGTATAATGTGTTTTGTGTAGTTGTATGTAACATGATAATCAATTTTTAGTCCATTGCTTTAACTTGTTTTCTTCAACTTATTTACACCGGTTGTCAAGGTTTCTTGTGATGTTTTCAATGTTGAAAAAAATTGTGAATCACTATCCGGCCGGTCGACCACCTTGTAGCTTGTAATCGTCCTAGGGGGATTAATCGGTGATTAATCGAATTGGAATTTTTAGCAAAATTTTGGTATTTATGGCAAATTTTGGGTATTTCTAACGAGTTTTAGCTATTTTGGCAATATTCTTCTTAAAATACAACTTGCCATACATATAAATAGTTAATATAAGTGATAACACATGTTTACAGTGGGTTTTCAGTACTTTCGGCAAAAATTACAAGTTTTCGGCAAGTTTGACCTCCCTTGACCATCGTTGACCACAGTTGACCACCATTAATCGCCTTTTCATTAATCGAAAAGGTAGAAGGCCTTGTAGTTATTAATCGGTGATTAATCAGCCTTGTAGACCTTGTTTTGAAACACTTGATATTTTAGGTAGCTTAAACCTATGTTCTCACCAACTTTATGTTGATAGATTTTAGTGTCATTTTCAGGTGAGGTAGTTGAGAAGGATGATGTTAGAAGTGGCCAGAGTCTAGAGGCTGCTAGGGTTGCATTAGGAGGAATGTCTTTCCTCTTAGATTTACTTTTGTTATTTGAATAAGTGAACTTTTTGATACCTATATGTTTGATGTTTGTTATTTGTTTGTCTTTGGTAAGAGGTAGGACTTTTACCAACTTACCTAGACTCCTGCATTTTGTTGAGATATTGTCACGACATTTGTGATGCCTTTTATGACATTTATTTTCGTTTAGTTTTCTCTATAGACACGCTTTTGTTGTGATGATATCCATACGTCGCGCCCGATATTCCGCAATGGTGGGGTGTGACATGATCGATATCTGAGCCAATGGTTATAGAGAATTAGGTTGCCTAGCCTGGTCTATAGCTTAAGGGTCCCTACATATAGGTGTTATAGGATTATAATAAGTGTGAAAACACTTATCCTTTTACCACTTATTTCCAATAATAACAAGAACAAAACGTGTATTTTATGTCGTAAAAGTCGGAATTATGCGTGGTTTTTGTTTTTATTGTGTTTCAGGATAAAAAATATGAAAAAGGAAGAAAACATGGGCTATCACGGGCTTTTATCGAAGAAAACGAGAAAAGACGAATTCAAAAGATCAAGTGTGCAAAAAGAATGGAAGTCTAAGGCCTATTCTGAAGATTTATCGAAGAAAAAGTATAAAGACGGAAGTTTAATGAAGTCGAAGAACCAAGTCTAATTATAGAAGAAAACTATAAGACGAGTTCAATTTATATCGAAAAATCCCGAGACGACGTCGAGAAAGACAAAGAAATTAAATCGAGTCGAGACGAGAAGAAAGAAAGAAGGAAGCATAAACACTTAGCCTCCCCACCTCCTATATATAACCCTCCTAATGTGTCATTAGGAGGGTGTTAGTTAGCTCATTTTTTCATTTTGTAGTTTCAATTTTTAGAGAGAGAAAGTGTTTAACTTTCTCTCACTAGGAACTTCATCTTTTATCTTCCTTTCTTGTTTTAATCGAATCTTTACTTTCTAAAGCTTAATCTTGTTTTAATCTTCATCTTCTTCTACCTTTCTTGATTTTTATTTTATCTTTGATCTGAAATAATCTTTGATCTTGTTTCATCTTGATGATTGATTGATTAAAAAGTTTATCTTTTTATTCATATCTAAGTTTTTATACGATTTGAGCTTTGAGCTTATCATGCTTATTGGCTTAATTTGTATTTAACTTATTTACTCTTTAGTCTTCTTAAAAGTTTCGTTCTTTTTAAAGTTTGCTTTAAAAGTTGCTTATTTAGAGTTTTGAAAGTTCTTATTTGTGCTTATTAGCTCTTTTCATTATAAATTTAGTAAAGTGTTGGATTGTGCTTTTTATAAACGGAGCTTATTGATTTTGCTTATTTCGTCTTTCAAACTGTCGGAAAAGGGTTAACCCTTTCCGACGAAGCATTCCGATAATTTCCATCGGATTGGGTTTTGGTTTCTGACAAGTATTCTGATACTTCCATCGGATTAGGGTTTTGGGATTCTGATCGTCTTTCCGATTGTGATTCCGACGGTAGTGGTTATTTGATATTCCGATAGAAGTTGGTTTCCATTATTCCGATTGATTTACTTTTTAATACATTCCGATAGATTGGGTCTCCGATATTAGTGATTCCGACCATCTTTCCGACGGATTATTCCGATACCTTGGTTGTTATTCCGACAGGATCTCTTTTGACACATTCCGATTGTATTCCGACAGTGCATTCCGATGGGATTCCGATCAAGGGCATTCCGACGGGTTTAAGTTTGTATTTTTATAAAGTTTTCAGTTTTAAATTTATTTTCAAATTTTTAATCATTTATTTTTAACTCGTAATTTTTAGTTTATCTTTTAAAGCTTTCATTTTTACACAACGACATTTTCATATTTACTTTTAGTTAAAATAGATAAACAAAGCATTTTATTTTCCACCAAGAACGACTGAGTCGCACTTTCAACTAGTAATCAATTCGAAAAGACCGTGACGATAACTTTTACATACAAAATCTCTTGTATTAAATGGCGCTGCTGCCCGGCTCTTTTCGCTAAGATTAACGGTTTTTAGTGAGAGACGCGTTGGATTTTGGCATCCCTTCACTTTTGAAAGTTATTTTTCGTGTCAAAAATTTTCAAAAATCCATAAATATTAAAAAAAATTCAAAAATCCATAAAAATTAAAAAATTTCTAAAATACAAAAAATAGAAAAACATAAAAAACCAAAAATATTTCTTGTCTATCTTTCTTTTCCTTTTGTAGGTGTGTATGCATACCCATTCTCGTATGAAGAAAGTAACTCAAGTCGAAGTCGTAACTCAACCTATTGTCACCATGGACAATCGACCAATGATCGAGCTTTTGCAATCGCAAGTAGAGGGCAACACCGATGCCATTGTCATACCCGAGATTGGAGCCAACAACTTTGAGCTCAAATCCGGCTTCATTCAAATGGTCTCTGATCAACCATTCTTGGGGCGTACACTTGATGATCGTCATGACCATATCAAAAGGTTCCTTCAACTCACTAATACGGTCAAGTATAATGGGGTTTCACAAGAGGTGATTCGTTTGCAACTTTTTCCTTTCTCCTTAGAGGGACAAGCCCGACATTGGCTTGATAAAGAACCGCCACAAAGTATTCTTACGTGGTCGGATTTAGAGACCAAATTCATCATCTACTTTTTCCCACCCTCATGTACTACCGCTTTGCGGAATGAAATCATTAACTTTGAACAAAAGTACGGTGAGACATTTAGTGAATCTTGGGATCGTTTTAAGGAACTTTTAAGAAAGTGTCCACAACATGGTTTCACAAAAGTACATCAAATTAATACTTTTTATAATGGTTTAAGTATGAATGACCAAGATTCACTAAATAGTGCCTCGGGGGGTAATATTTTGGTTAAGTCTTATAATTCCGCGTGGGACATTATTGAGAATAAGTCTAGAGTGCAAACTAAGAGTGTTCAGGCTAATGTGGCTAGTGCTAGTACTAGTGATGCCGACAAGAGAATTGATAAGCTTACTTTGATTGTTGAAGAACTTGCTTTACAAACCGCTAACAATGCCAAAAACAACAATGCGCAAGTTAATGCTATGAGTCAGTCGGGTGAAATATGCAGGGGTTCTCATTCATACACCGACTGTCCTTCGACTCATGACAATCCGGAAAATGTGTATGCCGCTAACGGTAACTTTTCTACGGGAGGCTATCAAGCACGTCCTCAAGGTGACCGCAATTTGCTCAGTTGTCGTTCAAAAAACTTCCTTTCACCACCCGGTTTCCCCCCTCAAAACCCAAACAACATCAATCGCAACAATCAAAACCAAACTCGAGCTCCAAATCAATTTCAAACCCGAAGAAACCCATATCCACCTCAAGGAAACAACCAAGTTTACCAACAACCCGCTTATCAACCACCTGCCTACCATGCTCTTCCTCCCACCCAACCCACCGCATTTAATCACGAGGTTGAAACTTACATGAGGACTAATGACGCACTGGTGCAGAATCTTCAGCGACAAATCATCAACTTGAAAGGAGATATGGCGAAACAAGGGAATGATCTTCGAGCCGATATGCGAAACTCTTTGAGCAGTCAAACGAATGACTTAAGGGATATGATGGCTAGTTTCTTCCCAATTAATCAAGCCTCTGGTTCGGGTTCTCTTCCGAGTAACACCGTTGCTAATCCAAGAGGGGAGATGAAAGCAATCACCACTCAAAGTGGAAAAGGTTTAAAGGAACCCGAGCTTCCTACACCTACACCGGTGAGTGTGACAAAGGATAACGAGCCTATTTCACTGATTCTTCCACCTTCTATTTCACCAATTCTTCCACCTTCTACTTCTACCCCTCCACCACCCAAGGATGTGAGTGAGAATTCCATTCCAAAGCCTTCATCTCAACCCAATATACCTTATCCCTCAAGGTTGAGGAAAGAGGAGTTGAAGAACAAGGATGATATTCATGTTTCTAACTTTCTCAAAATGTTTAAACAACTGAATTTCAACATCTCCTTTGCCGAGGATCTCGCTCACATGCTGAAATATGCTAAAATGTTTAAATATCTTCTCAGTGATAAGGAGAAACTCCTTGATATCGCTCAGACCCAAGTTAATGAGAATTGCTCCGCAGTGCTCTGAAGGAAATTACCAACCAAACTTGGTGATCCGGGTCGTTTTCTCATTCCTTGCAACTTCCCCGGGGTAGAGAATTGTATGGCCCTAGCTGATCTAGGTGCTAGTATAAACTTAATGCCATTAAGTGTTTGGAAACAATTATCTCTACCCGAGCTAGTCCCCACACGAATGACATTGGAATTAGCTAACCGTACGGTTGCTTATCTGGTGGGGATAGCCGAAGATGTCTTCGTCGGTGTCGACAAATTCACCTTTCTGGTGGATTTTGTTGTCGTTGACTACGAGATGGATCCCCGTGTTCCATTAATCGTTGGACGTCCATTCTTGAGGACCGGTCGCACTCTCATTGATGTAGCCGCGGGCGAATTAATCATGAGAGTTGGCGACGATAAAATCGTCTTCAACATGGGTAAACTTTCTAAGAAACCTTATGAAAACGAGAGCGTTAATTTCATTGACGTTCTTGATGAGGCTTGTGAAGAGCATTTCAAAGACGCTTGTAAAAGTAGTTCTTCTTCTCTACCCATTGTTGAGACCGTTGCCTCTATTGCCCCCTCACTAACTCCATTTGGAGAAAGTGATTTCCGTTTCAAAGAATTTGAAGCAACTTTGGGGGATGTGGACTTAAAATATGACGATTCTCCCTCCGATTGAGATGAAGACATTCGTACCATTGAGAAACTACTCAATGAGGACCATATTTCTCCACCATCTCCTAAGGAAATCTCTATCGATAATCCGAATTTGACTACACCTTCCATCGAAAATCCTCTAGATTTAGAGCTTAAGGATTTACCGTCTCATCTCGAATACGTGTTCCTTGAAGACAATAACAAGTTTCCTGTCATCATCGCAAAGGACTTGAAAGAAGAAGAAAAATCTCTCCTTATCGACGTGCTGAAGAATCATAAGAAGGCAATTGCTTGGAAAATTTCCGATATCCGCGGAATCGATCCAAACTTTTGTACTCATAAAATTCTCATGGAAGATGACTTTAAACCTGATATCCAAAGCCAAAGAAGGGTTAATCCTAGAATTCATGACATCATCAAGAAAGAGGTTATTAAACTTCTAGATGTCAGAATGATTTACCCTATTTTGGATTCGCCATGGGTTAGTCCCGTCCATTGTGTGCCTAAGAAAGGCGGAATCACCGTTGTTCCCAATGAAAAAACGAGTTGATTCCTACTCGACTTGTCATGGGTTGGCGAGTTTGCATAGACTATCGCAAGCTCAATGATGCCACTCGCAAGGATCATTTTCCTCTTCCTTTCATGGATCAAATGCTCGAGCGTTTAGCGGGTAATGATTATTATTGCTTCTTAGACGGTTTCTCCGGGTATTTTCAAATTCCCATCGACCCTAAAGACCAAGAGAAAACCACATTCACTTGTCCTTATGGAACATTTGCTTACAAAAGAATGCCTTTTGGCTTATGCAATGCTCCTGGGACTTTCCAAAGGTGTATGATGGCTATCTTCCATGACATGGTTGAAGAAACTATGGAAGTTTTTATGGATTATTTCTCGGTCTATGGTGATTCTTTCTCTACTTGCCTTGCCAATTTAGAACGCATGCTCAAACGGTGTGAAGACACTCGTCTCGTTCTTAATTGGGAAAAATGCCATTTCATTGTAAAAGAAGGCATTGTTCTTGGACATAAAATCTCCAAAGCCGGTCTTGAAGTCGACCATGCTAAAGTCGATGTTATTGCTAAATTGCCTCCACCTTCAACCGTGAAGGGTGTGAGAAGTTTCCTTGGTCATGCGGGCTTCTATCGTCGATTCATTCAAGATTTTTCTAAAATCGCTCGCCCGATGACCCATCTCTTGGAAAAAGATACTCCTTTTATCTTTTCTAAAGAGTGTCTTGAATCTTTCAATCTTCTTAAGGATAAACAAACTAAGGCACCTGTCTTAGTTACCCCTAATTGGGAGTTACCTTTTGAACTGATGTGTGATGCTAGCGATTTTGCTATTGAAGCGGTTTTGGGACAAAGAGTGAACAAACACTTCCAACCAATCCATTATGCTAGCAAGACAATGACGGGGGCTCAATTGCATTATACCACTACCGAAAAAGAGCTTTTAGCTGTAGTGTATGCTTTTGAGAAATTTTGCCCCTATCTTGTCCTTTTCACCACCATTGTCTATACCGACCATTCCACGTTGAAGTACTTGTTAACTAAAGAAGATTCCAAGCCAAGACTTCTTCGTTGGGTTTTGCTCCTACAATAATTTAAAATTGAAATTCGTGATAAAAAGAGAGTGGAAAACCTAGCCGCGGATCATCTTAGTAGACTCGAGGATCCTTATCAAGGGAGCTCCCAAATCAAGAGATTAATGACTCTTTTCCCCTTGAGGCCTTGATGTCTATTAACTCCAATATTGATGAAACCCCATGGTTTACGGACATTGCAAACTATTTGGCGGGTGGAATTCTCATGGAAGGGTTAACGTCCCAACAAAAGAAAAAGTTCTTTAAAGACAGTAAGAACTATTTTTGGGACGACCCTTACCTTTTCAAAAAATGTGCGGATCTTGTCATTCGTCGGTGTGTTGACGGGCCGACAGCTTTATTAATCCTTGAAGCTTGCCATAAAGGACCCACCGGTGGTCACTTTGGTCCCAATTACACCACGAAGAAAGTTTTCGACTCTGGATTTTATTGGCCCACCATTTATCGTGATGCACACGAAATGGTTAAACATTGTGATGCTTGCCAACGACAAGGCAAGATCACACATAAAGATGAGATGCCTACAAATTTCATACAAGAATGTGAAATCTTTGACGTATGGGGCATCGACTTTATGGGCCATTTCCATCATCTAAAGGGAACAAGTACATCCTCGTAGCCGTTGAATACGTATCTAAATGGGTTGAAGTAAAGGCTCTCCCTATGAACGATGTGAGGGTGGTTGTGAACTTTCTGAAGCAAATTTTTGCTCGATTCGGTGTTCCTCGTGCTATCATTAGTGACCGCGGGACTCATTTTTGCATTGATCAATTTGCTCGAGTCATGGCTAAGTACGGTGTCAATCACCGTCTTTCCACCGCTTATCATCCCCAAACAAATGGTCAAGCCGAGATATCTAACCGTGGATTGAAGAGAATATTAGAGCGTACTGTGGGAGAGCATCGTGCCTCGTGGGCCGATAAGTTAGATGATGCTTTGTGGGCTTTCCGTACCGCATATAAGACACCTATTGGTTTCACTCCACATCGTCTTGTGTACGGGAAGGCATGCCACCTCCCTATTGAGTTGGAACATAAGGCGTACTGGGCCTTGAAGTGGGCCAATTTTGATATCAACAAAGTCGGTGATCTTCGGAAGATTCAACTCAACGAGCTAAATGAACTGAGGACTGAAGCTTATGAGAATTCATTGATCTACAACGAGAAGACCAAGATCATTCATGATGCAAGGATTAAGAACCGTGATTTTCACGTTGGTGATCAAGTTTCACTCTTCAACTCTCGGTTGAAGATCTTCTCGGGCAAGCTGAAGAGTTGTTGGTCTGGTCCATTCACCGTCGCCAAAGTCTTCCCCTATGGCACCATTGAGCTTTCTCAACCAAATTGGCCTAATTTTAAAGTGAATGGCCAGCGTGTGAAGTTGTACTTTGGTGAGGACATCTCTCAAGAGATGATTCCATCCCTCACCACGTTTCCCATGAATTAGTTTTGGGTCGAGTCAGGCTCGCGACTCGGTTATCAAAAAACAAGCGCTTCTAGGGAGGCAACCCGTTGATCTATCCTTTACCGTTTTCATAATAAGTGTATGGGGTAGCCCCGTAGGTGTTTATTGTCTTGTTTCTTATGATGTGCAGGGATTAAATCTTCAAAAAGCACTTATGATGACATTTGACGAACCGTGACCCCGTGTACACGTCTTCCCGGTTCTATCCTAAACTCTCATGATTCAATATTTCATATCTTATATGTTCACATTGAAATCACTTTAGTTGTCCCTTCCTTAGCAAGATTTAAACAAATTGCACAATGTCCTAAGTGTAGGGGAGTTTACTCTCACATGCTTAAATATTGAGGACAATGTTTATATCAAGTGTAGGGGGGATTTCTATCGAAGTAAGTGGTCTTTTCCATGAATTTGTTCTCATTTTAACCGAAAAATCTTATTTTTTGACATTTTTCAAAATTTTTAATCTATTTTGGCCTAGTTGTATAGTAGTATTTTCCTTTGTTAGCATTATTTACTTTCTGTGCTAAAATAAAATTTTGAATAAAGTGGTTTTAATTTTTCAACGTTGTGAATCTTATGACTCAACCCGAGTTTACTTATATAAAGTTTACTCTAGCTAGTATCCTTAACGTGTTTAAGTCAAGTTTTGCTAGGCTTTTATTTAGGGATCTTTAAAACGCGAAAGTCTTAACTCTCACGGGTTAAGAACAAGAACTTTTCGCAAGTTCCTATAAATGATCCTAGAAAGTCGTTTATCAAGGGAACTTTAAAATGCGAATTCCTTGAAAAAGTCTAAGAGTTTGCAAGATCCTATAGATGACTTGAAAACCCAAAACATTGATTTAATTGGCTAAGCATCCACGAGTCTCATTCCTTGGGATTTTAATTGTGGAGAACGAGAGATGATAGAGTCAATTATAAGTTTGGTATTCTTTCATGAATTTATGTGAGTTGATTATAAGCTTTTTCTCCCATCGCTTGCTAATAAATTTATTTGCAATAAATAAGGTTGTACGATTTGAAAAGTTACTTAGCTTCTAGCACAAGATCATTTAAAAATTGCTCGGTATTAATTAGAGTTCATAGCCAAGGCATAACTTATTGAAGCGGATGCGAAGATTGGTGAGTCCGAAAAGGCCCTAACAAGGCATGAGGGATACATTTTGTTGCTAAAGATCCCAAGTGATGTGAAGAATCATTTATCAAAAATAAATATGAAGGATCGAGACACACGACGAAAAGCAAATACTCCCCTAAAGATCATGGATAAGTATATCCGAAAAGACCCTAGCAAGGTATGAGGATAAATAGATCCAAGTCCTAAAAGGAGGCGGATCGTTGTATATCAAAATCCAAAATAAATATTGGAGAAAAATGAAGAAGTCGTGGTCCAAGTATGAAGAATCTCTCAAAAACTTCATGTGAAGAAATTCCTATTATGAAGAGAAGACCATAATTTCAAGAACGTCTCTCAAGATTCGAAGTATGAAGTCGCTACCAAATATCGGTCTGAGAAAGGTCTCAAATCGTGAAGCGAGTTATGCCAAGATATGAACTTTAAGAGGTCCCGATAAGCAGTTTTAAAAGATTTTGTCCTTTAGCTAACTATTTATTAAATCGTCCCACTTTATTTTTGGCCTAAATAAACCATCGAAATAAGTCAAACAATGCATCCTCGTGATCATTCAAGATAATCATAAAATATAAGAGATACACCTAGGAATAAGGGAGTCTAAGTGAATAATTGGGCCACATAAATTCGTGTTAGCTTGATAACTTATAATAACAATGATCTCGTTTTTAAGCTTGGTATGGGGAACGTGAAAGTTGAGGATGATAAACATTCATGACAACCAAAACCCCAATGTAAGTCTTTGATTTCTTTACTTGTTTTGTACATATTTATATCTTTTTAGTTTCCTTAAAGTTTAGTATTTAATAAAGGCCAAGGTGGGTTATTTATGATGAGAAATGTAAACTGTGCTTTAAAATTAATGCATTGTATGAGGGCATTGCAATGGTCAAGTGTAGGGGATTTAATAAGTGTGAAAACACTTATCCTTTTACCACTTATTTCCAATAATAACAAGAACAAAACGTGTATTTTATGTCGTAAAAGTCGGAATTATGCGCGGTTTGTGTTTTTATTGTGTTTCAGGAAAAAAAATCAAAAAGGAAGAAAACATGGGCTATCACGGGCTTTTATCGAAGAAAATGAGAAAAGACAAAGTCAAAAGATCAAGAGTGCAAAAAGAATGGAAGTCTAAGGCCTATTCTGAAGATTTATCGAAGAAAAAGTCTAAAGACGGAAGTTTAATGAAGTCGAAGAACCAAGTCTAATTATAGAAGAAAATTATAAGACGAGTTCAATTTATATCGACAAATCCCGAGAGGACGTCGAGAAAGACAAAGAAATTAAATCGAGTCGAGACGAGAAGAAAGAAAGAAGGAAGCATAAACACTTAGCCTCCCCACCTCCTATACATACCCTCCTAATGTGTCATTAGGAGGGTGTTAGTTAGCTCATTTTTTCATTTTGTAGTTTTAATTTTTAGAGAGAGAAAGTGTTTAACTTTCTCTCACTAGGAACTTCATCTTTTATCTTCCTTTCTTGTTTTAATCGAATCTTTACTTTTTAAAGCTTAATCTTGTTTTAATCTTCATCTTCTTCTACCTTTCTTGATTTTTATTTTATCTTTGATCCGAAATAATCTTTGATCTTGTTTCATCTTGATGATTGATTGATTAAAAAGATTATCTTTTTATTCATAGCTAAGTTTTTATACGATTTGAGCTTTGAGCTTATCATGCTTGTAGTAACTAGAAGGGGGGGGGGTTGAATAGTTTCTCTTCGATTGGCAACCAAATTAAAATTACTTTCAATTTGGTTTGTATCAAAACTATCTTTTTCTTGAAGCTAAGTTGCATAATGATTAGGTTCAATTCAAATGCACTAGAAAAGATAATAGGTAAGTATAATGATAATGAAATAAGTAAAGAGTAAGTAAGGAGACAACCTAGTGGAAAGACACCAAGATTTATAGTGGTTCGACAACGAGGCTCTATCCTCGTTTCTACTCCACTCCTCGAGTACACCTACTCGAGATTTCCACTATATCCACAAGCTCCCTTCTTGGCGGAGAAAACCTTACATCGTCGCTTACATTATTTTCCGACACTAAGCTAAATGTCGAGACCTAATCTTTAGCTAGGACCAATCTACACAACGTTGCCTACTTCATAATTTAACGACACAAGGCTAGATGTCGAGTTCTAATCTTAAGGTAGAACCAATCTTCACGACGTTTCCTACTTCACCATTTTACGACACAAGGCTAGATGTAGAGTTCTAATCCAAAGCTAGAACCAATCTTCACGACCCTAGTGAGTGAGTAATCTTCTCATTGGACAAGGTAAAGGAGGGGATCAAGAGGATAATCATATGTAAACATTCTTAACACTTTAAGTGATCATTTACTAATGATTATGCTATAGAAAATAGAAAGGGGCTAAGAAAAACGTCCAAGAGGCTTGTTGGAAAATGAGATTGGACCCACTATTTAAAGGAGACAAAGTATAACGGATATATAACGGCTATCTGGGCGCGGTACCTTATCTTGTCCGGCGGTTCCATATCGCTAAGGAACCGCCTAGGCACTTAAGGTACCGCCCCTAGAGTACGCTCTGTTTTTTGTCTTTTAGTGGGGTAGGAATATCTGAGGTATTTGAAGCCTTCAAAGGATATTCTAATAGCATATGGAATATGCTATTTTCAAATTTTTATTTTCCATTTTAATAAAACATTTTCTAAAAAAGAAAGTTTATTAAAAAGTCTTTTGTCATATTAACAAAAGTGAGTTTTAAGGATAATCATTTTGATGATCACTAAGTATGATTAAGAAAGGTTAGTGATATGATTATTACCTTGATGATAGTGTTAGTTAAATAATTCGTTTTATGGTTTACACTAAATGTGTTGTATGGTTTGTTGTGATCAAAACTAAGAAAGATTAGTTAACACTAATAATGTTTTTAGGCATCACTTGCATTAACAATCTCCCCCTTTTTGATTACGACAAACTATAAACTCATTTGCATAGAAACACAAAATAACGGATTATTAACGAGTTTATCACTATCATTTCTCCCCCTTTTTCGTAGCAAAAAGGTTAGCACAAGTCGTTGAAGAACATCGAACTTTGCTAGTAGCTCCCCCTTGGTGGTTGCTTCCCCTTGCTTGGGGCACCAAGTATATGAGCTAAGGTGACATGCTACACAAAGGTTAGTAGAAAGGAAAGAAACACCAATGTATATATGATCACTACCTACTAAGTAACTTGAGAGGGAGAGAGAGAAGAAATCTCAAATTAGAAGCAAGTATTTTGCTAAGTTTGTCCAAAAAGGTAACTGACAAAATCCAACTTCAATCCAATGAAGATGATAAGCTTGTCAACGGGTTAAAGTTTAGAATTGATGGAATCACCCATAAGCAATTGTAAAAACTAACCATGATCAACTCAAAATAGAACTAAAGGGATAACACACAAAGGTTACATAATAGAAAAGACACAACATAGTAGATAGTCATACACACAATATGAGTATCTAAAGCAAGAGATATGGAAAATAAACCACTAAGCATAAGCTATTCTAATAGTGATAATTTTTCAAGATTGCTTAAAAATTAAAAGACTCTAAAACAACTAAAGTGATAAGGACTTTAGTTGGAAAAATAAGACGACGATGCATCATTCGAAGTTTTGTCCACCGGGACGAAAACTTGGATAGGAGGTCGAGTGAGGAGGAATTCAAGGAAATTTAACTTCTCATATACATAAGCAAGTTCAATTTGTTGAAATTGACAACAAGCACACGAGGACCATGATGCAACACAAAATCGGTTGATGGGGGTATGGCATCAAACCTAGGGTTTGGTGGTGGAGGAGTAATGGGTTTGGAAATGTTTTCACAGTGCCTTGTGAGGTTTGGGAAGGTTGAAAGGTCATTGAGTTGAGGGGTGTTGAAGGATTGAGGTGGTGGGGGAACATTTTCTTTTGCTCCGGTGAGGGGTTAATGGTATAAGTCTCATTCCAATACTTGATTGGAGAGAAGGTAGGGTTTTTGGGTGGTTTGGAGGAAGACTGTTCATTCTTCTTAACCCAAATAGGTCGAACCGAGATTTTCGGTTTCTTTGAAAGCTTGGATGAGGAAGCTTTGGGTGAGTGGGGTTGTGACAAAGAAACGTCAAGGTTAGGAATGGAGGAGTTAGGCATTGTGAGGGTGTGAGAATGAAATCTCAAGGTTGGGAAGTTGTGAGAATGAAATCTCAAGGTTGTGTGAGAATGAATTCTCAAGGTTGGGAAGGTGTGAGAATGAAATCTCAAGGTTGGGGTATAAGTAAAATGTAATCAAGGTAAGAATTTGAATACAAAATGTGAAGTGTCAAGGAATGTTTAGTCAATTTGAGTAAACAATGAATCTTGACTAGGTATAGGGTTTTAAAAGTTTTGACCAAAAAAATCGCCAAACATTGATTTCTGGCCGCGGTACCTTAAAGGGACCGGCGGTTCCTTATCACATAAGGAACCGCGCGACTTTTCGTGAGCCGCGTCCAGTGGACATGAAACCATGTTTTTCCAGGGTTTTGGGAAAAACTAAGACTTGTTCAAAAAGTTGCAAATCTTGGAATTTTACCTCTATACCAATAAATTATGCTAGGGTTGCATAAAAGCAACACATTCACAAAGAATGTCTTGACAAAGGGTGACAAAATATTTAGATATCATTTTGAACCAATTTATAGTCAAGTTTTTAGAGGTTGTGATAGATTTAGGTTCAATTTTAATTTCAAATTAAAGTTGATTAATGTGCACATAACAATAGGAACACATAAGGCTAAATCCATTAACTAACTTCATGAAAAACTCATGAAGGAAGAAAGTACAATGACAAATAAAATTCAAGAACAACTAATACTAGATCTAGATGAGTAGTCTTCTTTGGCTTGGTTTTGTTAAAAAAACTTATTAATAAAAACTCATCTTTCATCTCCTAGGAGGAGGCATGGAGAACAAGGTAAGCAAGAACTCTTGCAACCTCCTATGTAGTCCAAACATCTCCATCCTAAGGTTATGGATGATGTAGTGGTTGTAGAGGCAACATGGAAAATTAGGACCATGAGTCTCTTGAAACCCATCGTAAGGATCACCCAAAAGGAGGGAAAGTGGGACACCCAAAATTGGAATGTTTGAGTTGGGTGGAGGTGGAGGAGGCATGTTCTCCAAGGGTGATGTGGGTGAGAGTGGAGGCATGTTCCCTAAAGGGGAAATGGGTGAGTGTGAAGGTATGTTCTCTAAGGTTGGTGAAATGGGTGAGTTAGGAGGGGTAAATGGTGAAGTCACCAAGGTGTCATCAAAGTCATTCATAAAAGGAATGCTTTGGATTGGTTGGGGTTGTGTGGTCACATCCAAGGGTGCACTTGGAGTGAAGGGTGAAGAGAGCTCATTCATTCTTGAGTTAAATGAAGAGGAGGTAGAACCAATGTAGTGGTTAGTACCATGGGTGGATGTTGTCTTGCATGGTACAAGGGGTGGTGAAGGTGATGAGGAAATGAGGATTGGAACCATCTCATTTTTGGGTGTGTGAAAGAGTGATGAGTTAGGCTTTGGTACCTTAATCCTAATCTTAAGTGTTTTCCTTAGGGTGTTTGAGGTTTTTGTAGAAACCATGGTTGACAAGGATGGTTTAAGGGTTAGGGAAGGATGTTTTGATGTGTGAAGAACATGACTAACAAGGTGGGTTTAAATGGGTGAGGGGATGATCCAAACTAGTAATGGGTTAAAATCATTTTAGGTGAATAATGAATTTAGGTAAGCTAATTTAGGAAATGTGCAGTTTATTACAGAAAATCATGCAGTGTTTACACAGATTAAAGAAAATAGTGTAAAGCAAAAGATTCTGTCGGACACAGTGGCGGCGGTTCCTTAGCTAGGACCGGCGGTTCCTTATCGATAAGGATCCGCGGGTCGATATGGAACCGCGACCAGAGGTCTTTCAAAAGTTTCACATCCCAAATTTTGGTTAACCCAGATTTTTACCAAAGGATTCACAAGCCAAAGTTAACTACTGATCAAAGTCTAAGAAGATAACTATCATAAGGCATGCACAAAGCTATGTAAATCACAAACATGATGGCATAAACAATATTTAGAATCAAAGAAACTAGTAATCCAAACATGTAGCATAAGTTAATACACATCCAAGATAAAAACAATTGTTCAACATTACATGTTTACCAACATGTATTCTTTGAAATACTTCAAAGCTTTCACCTTCTCTTTTTGCCCAATCCCTTGATCATATTCCCCAAATACTTGAATCCCTTCCTTGACTCAACCCGGTGTTCATGCAGTTCACCTTTAGTCCTTAGATTTTCACGGTAGAGATGCTCCATGTTGAGATCTTCCGGTACTTCACTAGAGGAGTAATGAGGTGGGGGAGCTAATTCTTCAAGTCCATCCACGAATGAGTTTGAGGATGGGTGGGAATTATTCGAAGAGTTGAAGTGAGAACTAGTACCTATGCCATCACCATCACTTGTTGGCATGTCCATGTCCTCATCATCCATCTCTTGATGATCGGATTTTCGCGATCCTCGATCACTTCTTGTATTTCTTGCATATGCCTCTTGAATAGGCAACATACCCGATTAACCGGGTGGAAGCGAGAAAGATCGAGGTGGGGAAAATCATGAGCAACCCTTTTGAAAAGGCGAGTAAGAAGCATAGCATAGGGAAGGTTTGTTTTGGGCTTTGAAAGGGCATAATTGATTCGTCGAGCGATATAGAATGCCAAATTGTACTTGGTGGATGTAAAGATGCAACTCAACATATGCACCATACAAGCCGGGATATGATCTCGGTTTCCACCAAGACAAAAGACATTCTCCCTAAGGATATTTGCCCATTGGACCATAAAATCCTTAAGGTCGCTAGAGAGCACTTCATATCGATTCACATTTCGTACATTTGAATGAAGGCTTCTCACAACGTTTCCATCACGCTCTTTCTAAATGATTTCAAGGATGAACTCTAGATCAATTTCGGTGAGGTCATTTGGAGGTTTATCGTAGGATTCCAAGAGAGCATCAAGTCTCCATTTATCCGTAAAACGACAAGTGCCTTCATATGGCACACCGAGAATTTCACTAAAGTTTTCGAGGGAGTATTGAATCAATTGATCATTCAACACGAAACGAATGAAAATTTCTCCATTGTATTCAAGCATGGAGTAGGTGCTAAAGAATTCAAGAAGGAATAAGGGGTAAATATCTTCTTCTATGTTGAGCAAGCAATCAAACCCCGAAAGCTCAAACATAGATTGGATATAGTCATAACCCGTTATTTCCTTGTCAACGACTCTACCCTCATGGAAACAACGAGTAGAAAGGGATGGAAAAGTGTTTTGAAGTTGGGGGGAAGCATAGGTTTGGGAAAGGTTTGGCATGTATTGTCTAGTGTATTGATGATCCTTTTGATATTGAGAAGGCATGATTAGTACCTAAATAAACATAAGACAATATTTTTCCAATCACTCATATGAAAAAAATCAAAGATCAAAAATATGAGAATGTGTTATATCAATTTCTTGACAAACAAAGGATTGAATCCGTATCATTCTCATACTCACAATGTAGCTATTCCATTATTTACCAAGAACATATGAACTATGTTGGATCAACAATGGACTAGAGCATTGGTTTTTCAAAACAAGGTTTTTAGGTAAGCATTAACAATGTCATTACCTATTTGTTCATGGGTTCATCTCAAATCCATCTTTTAACCAAAATCATTTCTCCTAAATTCGGATTTGTTCTACAAGTGGGTTTTAGTGAAATCTTAATGAATATGAACCTAAGAAATCATAGTAAAATAACCATGTCAACCCACATTCCTATTAAGGTTTTAATTCAATTTCAATTTTAAAAATCCCCAATTATGAAAGGATGAACCCTAGAACAAAATAGATGAAATTGAAAGAAAATACTTACAATTAATTGATGTTAGATGAAGGATGAGTGAAACCCACAACTTGGAATCAATTAAATTGAGTGATTGAAGGTTTTGGAAGCTTCAACAATGGTGGAAAAAGGGTAAACCGTCGGCTGTGTATTTTTGGGAGAGAGAGATAGTGGTTTGTAAAAGAATAAAATAAACAAACTGGCGCTCTGACACACTTTACTGTACGCGGTACCTTATCGATATGGAACCGCGGGTTTGAGCCGCCTAGATAAAGAACCGCCTACAGAGGCAGGTTTTTATCAATGAAAAACGCCAAATTTTAAAAACCAAGTTTTTCTAAGATACTTAAAATATATCATGAACCTTTTAGAATAACATTGGATCATCAAGACACTAGGCAATATGTTTTAATGAAGGATTACGAGTTGAATCAAGATCGAAAAGAATCGAAACGGACAAACGACTACTCGTAGCAAAACAACAAAGTGGAGAGAAGTCAAGAGAAGTGAATCAAGACTAGGACCAATCTCAAGGGATTAATGACAATCTTCAAATAGTGGTAACGAATAGCTTGTGTCATATATAGTGGTTTAAGACGTGCCTTTCCGGCGAAACGTTAAACGGCTTTGGTAATGAATAAACACAAAGCAATTATTCATGTATAGACTAAGATCACTTTCAATAATAGTCTTAGTCTAAACCAAAATATGAGCAAGGTATTAATTCACTTTCTCTCCCACAAAGGGCCTACTAACCGTATGGGTGCAAACCATGGAAATCATGCTTGATACTTTAAGCTACTACTAACTCACTCTACATCACCATAGTGAGTCAAGTATCCAAACAATGAAGGTTTGAGAGGATAAAAGAAAAGAATCAAAAATCACAAACAAATGTCAAGGCAAGGATGCCAAGAACAAGCACATAGTCAAGTAATGATCAAAAGAATGATCAAAGGGCGTGTGGAAGAACGAAAGCGTACCTTGGCCACAAAGAGCAATCCATCAAGGAATCAATGATATGCCCAACAATGACTATGATGAGTACTAAGTCTTCAAGGACTAGTATCATTCCCAATCATCTTGGTATCATCATTCAAAGATGTTAAAGATCAATGAAGATGAGTCTTCTACAAGTGCAAGTAACTCAATCCACAACCAATTAAGTGATTGATCTTCATGAGTACCTACACAAAGCAAGATGCAAACTAGTAGATACATTTCAAGAGTAGATCTAAAATGCATAAAGACTACTAATCTTAAGAGGGATGCAATATTGTCAATTAAAAGACCTATTTTTCAAAAAGAAAATAGTTTTGACCAAAGAGAAACTTTAGTACAACTTGACCTTCTAATTTGAGGAGACAATGGATCGATCCAAGTTTCAAAGTACAATATACTTCAAAGATCTTGAGTGACCATCGCTCTGATACCAATTGTAGAAACTAGAAGGGGGGGGGGGTTGAATAGTTTCTCTTCGATTGGCAACCAAATTAAAATTACTTTCAATTTGGTTTGTATCAAAACTATCTTTTGCTTGAAGCTAAGTTGCATAATGATTAGGTTCAAATCAAATGCACTAGCAAAGATAATAGGTACGTATAATGATAATGAAATAAGTAAAGAGTAAGGAAGGAGACAACCTAGTGGGAAGACACCAAGATTTATAGTGGTTCGACAACGAGGATCTATCCTCGTTTCTACTCCACTCCTCGAGTACACCTACTCGAGATTTCCACTATATCCACAAGCTCCCTTCTTGGTGGAGAAAACCTTACATCATCGCTTACATTATTTTCCGACACTAAGCTAAATGTCGAGACCTAATCTTTAGCTAGGACCAATCTACACAACGTTGCGTACTTCACAATTTAACGACACAAGGCTAGATGTCGAGTTCTAATCTTAGGGTAGAACCAATACTCACGACGTTGCCTACTTCACCATTTTACGACACAAGGCTAGATGTCGAGTTCTAATCCAAAGCTATAACCAATCTTCACGACTCTTCACTTTGAAGCTAAGTGAGAACTTCACACAACACAACTACTAATCACTTTCAAGTTTAGTGAGAACTCATAAGACACAACCACATCACTTTATAGTTTAGTGAGAACTACTAATCAAATCTATTACAACTAAACTAGACTTATCCAAGTACACACATGTAGCTTGGATTTACACAACACAAATCCAAGCAAACACATATGCAATGTATGTACACAACAAATCCAAGTATCCACAAATAACTTGGATGAACACAACTAGTCCAAGTATTCATAAATACAACGGATTAACCTAAAACAAAAAGGGTATCATGATGAATATGACTAGCTCATAGATTCATCTTTATCACAACACTAGTGAGTGAGTGATCTTCTCATTGGATAAGGTAAAGGAGGGGATCAAGAGGATAATCATATGTAAACATCCTTAACACTTTAAGTGATCATTTACTAATGATTATGCTATAGAAAATAGAAAGGGGGCTGAGAAAAACGTCCAATAGGCTTGTTAGAAAATGAGATTTGACCCACTATTTAAAGGAGACAAAGTATAACGGATCTATAACGGCTATCTGGGCGAGGTACCTTATCTTGTCCGGCGGTTCCATATCGCTAAGGAACCGCCTAGCCACTTAAGGTACCGCCCCTAGAGTACGCTCCGTTTTTTGTCTTTTAGTGGGGTAGGAATATCTGAGGTATTTGAAGCCTTCAAAGGATATTCTAATAGCATATGGAATATGCTATTTTCAAATTTTCATTTTCCATTTTAATAAAACATTTTCTAAAAAAGAAAGTTTATTAAAAAGTCTTTTGTCATATTAACAAAAGTGAGTTTTAAGGATAATCATTTTGATGATCACTAAGTATGATTAAAAAAGGTTAGTGATATGATTATTACCTTGATGATAGTGTTAGTTAAATAATTAGTTTTGTGTTTTACACTAAATGTGTTGTATGGTTTGTTGTGATCAAAACTAAGAAAGATTAGTTAACACTAATAATGTTTTTAGGCATCACTTGCATTAACAATGCTTATTGGCTTATTTTGTATTTAGCTTATTTACTCTTAAGTTTTCTTAAAAGTTTCGTTCTTTTTAAAGTTTGCTTTAAAAGTTGCTTATTTAGAGTTTTGAAAGTTCTTATTTGTGCTTATTAGCTCTTTTCATTATAAATTTAGTAAAGTGTTGGATTGTGCTTTTTATAAACGGAGCTTATTGATTTTGCTTATTTCGTCTTTCAAACTGTCGAAAAAGGGTCTACCCTTTCCGACGAAGCATTCCGATAATTTCCATCAGATTAGGGTTTTGGATTCCGACAAGTATTCCGATACTTACATCGGATTAGGGTTTTGGGATTCCGATCGTCTTTCCGATTGTGATTCCGACGGTAGTGGTTATTTAATATTCTGATAGAAGTTGGTTTCCATTATTCCGATTGATTTACTTTTTTATACATTCCGATATATTGGGTCTCCGATAGTAGTGATTCCGACCATCTTTCCGACGGATTATTCTGATACCTTGATTGTTATTTCGACAGAATCTCTTTTGACACATTCCGATTGTATTCCGACAGTGCATTCCGATGGGATTCCAATAAAGGGCATTCCGACGTGTTTAAGTTTTTATTTTTATAAAGTTTTCAGTTTTAAATTTACTTTCAAGTTTTTAATCATTTATTTTTAATTTGTAATTTTTAGTTTATCTTTTAAAGCTTTCATTTTTACACAACGACATTTTCATATTTGCTTTTAGTTAAAATAGATAATCAAACCATTTTATTTTCCACCAAGAACGACTGAGTCAAACTTTCAACTGGTAATCAATTCGAAAAGACTGGAAATACGAATCTTTTTCATATGAGGTGAAAACCTTGTATTAGAGTACATGTGCATTATAGTATATGATGTGATTAAATGCTAATTTCTGTATTTTATATATGAGCTAGTTTTATGATATTGATTGATATTGTTACGGATATTGTCGATTCGTATTTATGATGTTTTATTATCGGATTTTAGACTAGTATGGATTAAATCATAGTCGTTCATACTTAGTCGTATGTTTATTTTCCTTTCGAGTTTTGACTAGTGCGGGTTGAACCATAGTCGTCTACACTAGTCATTGTTCGATTCCGTTTGACTATGATTTCATGTTTCTTTATACTTTTTGGACCTTGTTTTATGTTGTGGTTATGTGCTTATATGAGTTGTTGGATCTATGTGGTTATTTGAGTTGGTAGATTGATGTGTTATGTGTAGTATTAATTCTTATAAGTGTCATCATAGGAGGGAGTGCATTGGTGAAAAGGGACTCGTATAAGTATGGTGGCCAACATAGTTATACAAGTACCACAACATCAATGGATTCATAAGTATGATTACATGAAAGACGGTTAATACATGCCTGTATAGTATGTGTTGGTAATACATATGGTTATGATAGGCTTGTGTATGTAGTAATAAGTATACTACATGGAGTGTTGGACGAATTTGAGTTTATGTATCCTAATATGCCTATATATGTATGATTCCCTTACGATTATCGATTTATTCTTAGAAGGGTTTGCTATCTCGTTTCTCTTTAGATATTCAACCACCATTTTAGTGTATCCTTCGAGTTCTATCTCGCGTGTCCGTTTTAAAATATTATTTAGCTGAAACCAACAAGATTGAAACGAAACAAGATGAGGAAGCATTTTGGATGCTAGAGAACTAGAGTGGGTAATGAGCCGATTTTGGCATTACCAGAAGGACTAGGCGGCTTCGCGAAGGATGAGATACGTGGAGCAAGGATTAGGGATGCGTATGAGGACGGCGAAGAAAGGCGATTTCTTATACGTTGCAGGAACTGAAGGTGGGGAAGAAGTATATAAGACTTGGATAGTGGAACTAGGTTACTAGATCTGCCTAGAATGCTAGAGGCATTTGGTTTACGAGACGTAGAGAAGGCTTTACACTGATCATGAACGTCCCCAACACACATTCAATATTCTTGATTGGACATTAGGCATAGATGATGGATGGAGTTAGGTGATGACGAAGATTGCAAGGCCAAGTATCATCTAGGAAAGGAAAGCATAGTTAATGAGACATGGAATAAGAGGAATGAAGTAAACCTAAGACAAACTTGGGCTATATGGATGACGTGTTAAGATGGGTTAGATGAAAGATGTTAGTTGCATGAGTTAAGTTGTCAAAAGCAGAGAACGCGTGAACATCTACGTGGCGTGGTTTGGACTATCAAATGGAGATATGGAAGACCGTAAGAGACCGACAAGAGAGCTATGCTGACAAGAGGCATAGACCTCTGGAGTTTGGTGTAGGGGACAAAGTTATGTTAATGGTTTCACCATGGAAAGGGGTAATGCGGTTTGGGAGGAAAGGAGAAGTATAGGAGGTAGAGGAAGTTTTTAGTGATTAAAAGACATAGTTATTTAGCTTAGGGAGTAAATCTCAGGACGAGATTTCTATTAGAAGAGAGTGATATGACAACCTTAGATTTTAGGATTTGTCACTTATGAATGTTTGTCATTTGATTTTTGTGCTTAATGTGCGCTTATGTGCTATATGTTTATATTTGAGCCTTTGATTTGATGTTAGTCATCGTTTATGTAGTTCGTAGTACATTATATGATGTTATGATGGGGTTAGTTCGTGTTCATTAGTTCACATGGTTGTGATTATGTAAGAATATGGTGTTATTTTAAGATTTTATGTGTACGTATATGTATTATAGTAAATCGTATATTTACGATACGAGGTTTAGTCTTTAGAGGTCTCTGACTAAGGATTTTATGTCGGGAATAATTTACGGGTTAGTTTTAAGTTATTTTAGACTTATTTATTTAGTTATTAACTTATTTTAAGAATTTTCATAAAACTGTATATTTTACGTATTTTATGGTAATCGAGTAAAATGTCGAAAAATTAACGTAAGTCTTTCAGGTTTTGGCCCGGAAGTAACCCGAGAGTTCCATTAAGTTAAAAAAACGATCAAATGTAAGTAAATAGGGTATAAAAGTCGGCCAAAGAGGTTTGGGCTTGGTTTTAGGTCGACTTAAGCTTAAATAAAGGGAAAAGGGGCCCAATTTGAGTACTAGTAGGACTATGAGTTGGATTTAACCATAAATAGGAGTCCTATTACCCCAAAAACGAATTTCTTTTTCCCACAAACCTTTATTCAATAGATTCTATCAATGGAGGAAAATTAGGGTTCCAAAAATCATGATCTTCCAATTGTTTCTAAAGTAAATCTTTCAAAACCATTATTCAATTAATGATTTTAATTAATATAGTTATGTTTTGATCATGTAATATTCTTATGATGGATCAAGGGTTAGGTTTAAAATAAATTCTGTAATTTAATGTTATAAACATGTTTAGGTTAATTAGGGTTAATAATTATATAAGTTATGGGTAATTAGACTAGTTGTGTTAAATTCGTTTTTAAAAACTCAGCAGAATTTTGAGTCGCTTGTTTTGATCATATCTAGAGTTTGGTGAACTTTTAAATTGCGATCTAAGTACCCCTGAAAAGGTATTTGAGATAGCTTTTGAATGCAGAAAACGAGAACTAAATTGTAGGTAGGGAAGTGGGTCAGAAGTGGGTTACAACAGTCGTAGGTCAAAACAGTTTTTGGATCATCCTGTTTATAATTTATGTTTTTAGTTGGTTAGGGTATTTAGGGTTATAAGTGGACCTTCAAACGAACATTAAACTTAGTTTACATATTATAGAAAGGATCTGCTGGAGGGCTAAGTAAATAGAATAGGTTAAGAGCCTCTGATCATAACAAACTTTTCATATGTTCAAAATCAGTAAACTCTTGATAGGTAAAAGTATATATATATATATATATATATATATATATATATATATATATATATATATATATATATATATATATATATATATATATATATATATATATATATATATATATATATATATATATATATATATATATATATATATATATATATATATATATATGTATGTATATATATATATGTGTATATATATATATATATATATATATAAATATATATATATATATATATATATATATATATATATATATATATATATATATATATATATATATATATATATATATATATATATATATATATATATATATATATATATATATATATATATATATATATATATATATATATATATATATATATATATATATATATATATATATATATATATATATATATATATATATATATATATATATATATATATATATATATATATATATATATATATATATATATATATATATATATATATATATATATATATATATATATATATATATATATATAGATTGAGGTTCTTGTAATATAGTGCTTAAAATAAGTTAATGTAGGAAGTTATGTATCATGTGTATCTTCATCTATATTTATCTATAAATATGTTACTCGTAGCGAGGTACCTCGTTTCTTTGTATATTATGTATCAAAAAGTTAATCACGTCGAGAAACGACGTTTCTTTGTAGATCATGTATCAAAATGTTACTCGTAGCGAGCTACCATGTTTCTTTGTATTATGTTTCAAAAAGTTACTCGCGGCGAGCACCGCCACTTCCTTTCATGTTATATACAAAATGACATTGACCAGACTTCATCAAATGACATCATATACTAATACATCTAACGATTCACGTTACTTCCTACGTTAACAACTATCCTACGTTAACCTTCCTCTCTCTCTCTCTCTATATATATATATATATATATATATATATATATATATATATATATATATATAGATTTGTGTTCTTGTGCGTTACACTTTAAAATGAGTTATAATGAGCACCAATTAGAAAGTGACACATGTCAATTATATTAAAAAGAAAATATTAATTCTAAATTAAATGATAAGGGTATAATGGGAATTTACACCCATAGTTTACATTGATTAAAACATACGGCGTCATTTGCGAGTCTTCAAATCAGATATAAATTATTTACCTTTTGTTTTGACATCCTTCGTATATTCCTTTGTTTTTTCACTTGCATATAAAAACTAAAACAACATTGCTACTCTTTTCTTTACATCTTTCGTGGTCCTACCTTTTTTAGTTTTTTATTTTCAGATTTTGATTTCAGGTTCGGATTTTTTTGGTGCCTGATCGAATTAGATTTTTTTTGGTGGTTATTCAATCACTAAATAAGATTCGTGATCTACTAGCGGACTCGACAAGGCTAGCTCTAAAACATTTGTACCCTTGCATCCACATTCTTTCGTCGATGAAATATGGGTAAAAAACCATTTCAGTCCAAACATGAGCTTTCTCCGGCACGCGGGTTCCTTTGTCTTCGTTTAGAACGGTTGTACGCTCGTGTATCGTATGGTAGTGGTGGTTAACTACAACAAAGCCCACAAAAGTTTTTGTTTGATATTTTGGGTGATGAATATTTTTAGGAGATTGTGTGGATTAGCTCATAACAGATCGTGTATAAGATATCGATTTCAGTCATTAACCGAATTGGCCTTTTTATTTGCTTCTCGTAATACAATATGAATTTAAAGCCGGAACACCAATTTATCAGCGACGACCCATTATGCATGTCGGAACCATTATAACCACCATGTTTTCTTTATGTACCAATCTATAGATCTTTATGTTGCTTTTAATTTCCAAACTAATATAAATGATTTTGTGCATTGGTTATCACCAGATTGATGATTTTGTGCATTGCTTATCAACAACATCGTGTTTGTATCATCAACTTTTAGGAATTTATTTTAGTTGTATCATCAAGTGTTTGTATTAGACATTGTCTCGAGACTGTTGATACATGTCGGGGTATCCCCATTATTTTTTATGTTATTGTCATAAATCGCGCCCAAACCATCTCCATCTTCATAAATAATTAAGGCCAACAACCATCGCGATGAGAAATTTCCGCCGATAATTCCGACGTCCTTATTTTGGTCAGATCTTTTGTTCTTGTTGTTGATCAACAATTAATATGAACCGTAACTCGTTTTCTGCGGCAACATCTTCACACAGGAAACATATTTTGATCTTAAGTTGCTGTTAGCGAATAACCTTGTGTTTTTTATGCCTCAGTCGGTATCTAAGCCATTTAACGACCAGTGTGCATCATGTTTTCGACCAATGTGTATCACCGCGACCACTAGTGTGTCTTGAATAAAAGTCACGTGTGTCACCTCTGTCGCTAGTTTCTCTTGTTTAATGTCATGTGTATCACCGCGGCCGCTAGTCTCTTGTATAATCTAATCTATCCTTAGTGTATCACAGCTCTGATCTCTTTGTTTGCTGCTCATAGGTTCAATAGTGTCGTTGTTGTTGATACATCTTGAAAACTATAAAAAAGTTGCAGGTGGCTTCATGTTCAATTGTCTTCTAGCCATCGGTTGTCATCGTGTATCAATAACTATGGCGCTCGTTGTATGCAACTTGCAATGGTTTAATGTTTTGTCATTTGGTACATTGTTTATTAACAAAATACAAATTTTCTTTTTTGCTTGTTAAGAATCGTTCATACTATTAGTTTTATGGTTCAAAACCATAACAATCATGTTCGATGAAGCTTCAAGTGCCCGATTGGTTGTTTACTTATATCAGCCGTGTTCGATGTCGGACCTAGTGACACATGTTTGATGTCGGACCTAGTGATACATGTTTGATGAGGCCTCAGTTCGTTTATAAATCTGAAAAATATATTATTGTATCATGGACCTCAAAACATGCATCCCTTATTTTTTTGTTTTTGCATCATTTCACTTTTGTATGTATTGATTATATTGTTTTTACGTCGTCAACAATCCTTTTCTTTTGTTTAATAGTTGATTCATTCCGGACCCAAGCATGTACTCCGGTCTCTTGTCGACACCATCGTTATGTTTCTTTTGGTATATAACCACTCAAGTGTTGTTGAATCCGATTTATGTCAGCCGCTCCGTGATATCTTTGGGTGTCAGTTGGTCGATTTTAATGTTGTGATGCGTTTGTGTATTAGTCCGTGAATTTTTGGGTTTCCTCACTCCGTTAAGTAGTTTATGTATGTCAAAGTGCATCACTTATTTTAGTAATATATGAGTTACTTTGTGTAGATTTTGGCGAGTCTGGTACTCACGTCGATGAGTTATATTTTCACTTGTTTATTTAGATCCAATTTTATGTTCGTATGAATTTGTATATCATTAATGTATCAATAGTTGTAGTGTATTTGTTAGTTTTAGATTGTAAATCACTATTACAACTTTTATAAAATTAATAGCTCTAACATGGTGTATCGTTATGTATGATTTGTTATGTATCAACTTGTAACAATTAGTTTTTAATTTTGTTATTTATGCATTAATGAATCATGAAAATGTCACAACACTACTCATGTGTATCAACACTTTATGTGATAATACGTGTATATGAGTGGGGTTCTAAAAAATAGTAGCATATTGCATACAAATTAAAGAAAAATATTAATGGTAGAATTAAAAAGTTTGTCCATATGATTGGCAAAATTTAATGGAGTGATGTACGTTTGCTATTGTTTTTATTACCGAAAATGCCCTTATTTTTCTAGTTATCTATAGTACTGCCATTTAGTAATTAATTATTGCACTCATTTAATTACATTTTAATCTCATTCACATTCATTGATCCAACGGTCCACAAGTGTACTTATTATAACTCATTTTTAAAGTGTTTACCACGATAACGCCTCCCTATATATATATATATATATATATATATATATATATATATATATATATATATATATATATATATATATATATATATATATATATATATATATATATTTATATATATATATAGGGGCGAGTTATATGCAGAACCTATTTTAAGTGTAGAACTTTACAGAACTATTTTGGACCAATAAGAATTTAGTATCATTAAATCTTTTTATTTAATTCAAAAGGGTATAATAGTAAAAGCTATTTTTATTTTTTATTTTTCAATTAAAAAACGTTTTTTTAAGTTTATTAATTTTCAAAATTTCAAACCTTTTTATTTTTTTTTATTTTTAGAGCATTGATGTTTTAAAAAAATTATAGTGCATATATGTTTTTCCTATATACAACAGAATTGTTTGGACACCAAAAATGTCTTGTTAAAAAGGCTAATATTATATATATTATCAATGTATATTCTTTAATCATTGAAATTTATAGCAAAAAAATAAAAACATAAATAATAAACACAGAATTTGATACAAAATGAAGTACATTGCAAATACAAATGTATATATTTAAAGATACATATACATGTCATTCAAAAACATGGGTGCACCCTTCAAAAACATCGGTGCGCTCTTGAAAAAATATTGGTGTACTCTTCAAAAAACATTGATGCACTCTTACGAAACATACATGCACTCTTACGAAACATACATGCACGCTCCACTTTTCCCATCAAATTCATATGAACACATGAATACTCTTCCAAAAACATGTCTACGTTACGCTTTCTCGTCAAATTCATTAACCATATGTGCACGTCTTCCAAAAACATTAACACCTGCATTACAAACAATTGTAATTATTTTAATCAAAACACATATGCATAAATATCGTTTTATTTCACCTCAACCATAGAACACATATATACGAATCTTTTATTGATTTTATTATAACCACAAGACATAAAAACTCTTCCTTTTAGATGAACTTTGAAACACAGATAGATCTTCTCTTTGATTGATTTTATACGGCCATTAACATAACAATCAATATAACATATACACAATATTGACAGCACTTACGATATCTTTACTATAAAAAAACAACAATCGCTACCTACGAAATCCTTCCTAGTAAAAGATGGTCCCTACCTAACAATAGAACCATACCTTTAGTTTAGCAAATAATAATTCATCAACAGTTAATGAGTATAATATTAATCCATTTACAACACCACTAAATGATCAATTAATGTACTATATTTAATTCTTGTAGACTAAACATTCTAATAGTGCAATTGTTATTAATTGATAATACTAAAAAATAGATCGAAATATGATACACCATTAATTAAATATTCAGAAATTTAGAGAAAGTTTGAATCCATTAATTGTAATTAATTGGTAATAGTGCAAAAAAACATTAGTGTACGTACCTTTTTGATTCTCTGATCTAGATGTAAGATTTACAATATTTGATTTAGACGGATTTGTCTTTGTATACAACTTTTTTTCTTATGAAAACCAAAACTGTAAACTGAAATGACGGTGCACTCGTCTCCAACCGCAGTTCTAATCGCCGTCATCGGATCAAACCATAGATGGCGATAGTAAGGTTTTGGTGGTGTTCGCACAGGTTAATTGATACAGGGTCGTTTAATTGCATTGGTGTCGATTAGATCAGCGTGAGTTTTTCGGATTCACGATATAGGCTGTGGTGGTGATATGGTGGTGCGGCTAGGGTTTAGTTGGGGAGAAACTGATTATAACTTTTCAGATTTGAGACAATTAATAGAGAGATGAAAATGAATTTAAGAATAAAAAACTAATTGAGGGTAATACCAGTTATACCCTTCCAGCTATTTTTTAAATTAAAATGAAGACCTTTATCTTTTGTATATTTGCATTTTTTGCACTTTTAATATTAACCTTCGATCAAACTCATTTAATGACCAAGATTCATTTAAATAGTTCTGTATGGTTCTACACTTAAAATGGGTTCTGCATATAACTCTTACATATATATATATATATATATATATATATATATATATATATATATATATATATATATATATATATATATATATATATATATATATATATATATATATATATATATATATATATATATATATATATATATATATATATATATATATATATATATATATATATATATATATATATATATATATATATATATATATATATATATATATATATGTATATATATATATATATATATATATATATATATATATATATATATATATATATATATATATATATATATATATATATATATATATATATATATTATATATATATATATATATATATATATATATATATATGTATATATATATATATATACTAACGTGGTAACCCGCCCAACGGGCGGGGTCATTTTTTTTTCTTGCTCCGGAGAATTGATGGCTTGTGCCTTTTAAGTTTTTTGAATTTGTAAACTGAATATGAACTTATAAATCACAAAAGCAAACAACAAAATTTTGAAGAATTTTGCGACTAAAACACTCCCTAACGGTTTAAGTTTTGGTTAGTACCGAAACCGAATCAAAACCGAAAAAATCGAACGGAAAAAACTGACCGAAACAAAAAACCGATGGTTCGGTTTTTACTTTTTCAAAAACCGAAAATACACGGTTCGGTTTCGGTTTTCATCAAAAAACCGAACCGTAAAAACTGAAGAACCGAACCTTTTAATTTTATAACAATATATATTTAATACTATATAAAAATAAATAATAATTCTAACTACTAAAATATTTTTTGGTAGATGAAATAAAATATATTTATTTTAATATTTATATGCGTATTTACATGTATATTTATATGCGTATTCATCTTAATATTTATATATGTACTTATATGTACGTGTGTTTCTTTCACAATATATCATTATAAGTGTGAAAACGATCGTTTATGTATAATTCGTATGTTCACTTTTATACGTGTGTATTTTGTAGATGTATGTTTTATTTTTAATTTTTGGGGATTAACGTTATAAGGCTTAAAATTAAAAAAATTAAAAGAAATAACCAATTTTTTTTACGTAAAACAAGTTTGTTAGTATAAATTGACTAAGCACAAATATAAACGGTTTTAAAACCGAAAAAACCAAAAAACCGAGCCGACTAAAACCAAAAAAACCGAATCGTCCAAAACCGAACGATTTCGATTTTTGGTTTTATAAAAATCGAATATTACGGTTCGGTTTCGGTTTTTGCCAAAAACTAACCCAAACCGAACCGTGCACACCCCTGATTATTATTATCCAAATCACGAAGACGAAATAACTATACATAATTATTAGAAAATTCAGTATTACAGGCCACAAAAGCTACACATATCCACGTGTACAATTCTTCTACAAAAGCAACATATATGAGTGAGGTTATATAGACCTCCTAGAATCTCATCTATACCCCTCTCAATTTTGCATTTTTTTTTATTTTTATAATTTTGGTTTTGTTATAAAACTATGAAACGAAAAATACGAAATCAAAAAAATAAAATTTAATAAGTCAAAACTGTTAAACTGTAAAAAATACAGATAAAAATTAATAGAAACATTGTCGAGAAAATGACAGGAAGACAAAAAGTACATAAACGGTGTACTTTTGTCTTTTTTAAATGAACCAACGAGGCATGGATAGTAGAACCCAACATATATACATATGTACTTTTTTTAATATCGTGCACATAAGATATTTTAATATCTTATACAAAAAGATATTAAATATCATCAAATTTGATATTATTTTAAACTAAGATATTAAGTTTTCCTCAAAAACGTCAAATTGTTTTGAACTAAAAGAAACTCAACTTGATCTAAGTCGGGTGTGTCATGATGCTTGTGAAAAAGTTCTTGTTTTGCGACATTTTGTTCACCATATACATTTTTTTAAATAAAAAGGATGATGCATCGACAAACATATAAAAATAACAAATCAAAAAATACAAGATAAAGCCTAAAATGAAAAGACATGTAAGTTTAAGAATTACATGCCGAAACATGCTTCAGATACTTGACAATTGAAGAAACTACTCTATAAGACACTATCTATATATATATATATATATATATATATATATATATATATATATATATATATATATATATATATATATATATATATATATATATATATATATATATATATATATATAGTGTAAGGTTATTTTCAGAACCAAGAAAATGTCGAGAACTGCGAGAACTATCTTGTTATAACTAACATTGCATAATGTACATCAAATCAATGTAAAATGGCACTTTTGTAAATATATGAAACTTAATTTAGTAGAAAAAATAAATAAAGGGCAGAATCGGAATTTTATAATTTCCCTTAAAATATAATCCATCCCACGTTTCAAAAACTGTTCACCCCAAATACGTGTTTTATTTAATTAACAATTTGCATCACATTAATAAAACTAGATCTAACCGACAATCTCATCATTACCATGCCTCCTGGTATTCTTTATTCATAGGTCTCATATTATTTTCATCATCATGTCTTGAAAAAGTGTATTCACCTATCGATCCAAAATTATATCATACATTCGGTTTCACTATGTGGCCATCATCAACAAGGAGCGCTTGCCATCACCATCATCATTACCACGAGTCGTGAAAAAAGTTAGAAAAAAATAGTGATTGTTTGACTCAATAGTATGGCATTAAGGTATTACTCCGTATATTCGATTAAAATTTTGTTGTCTTCGGTTGATAAATAAAATTATTTTTTTTCTCTTGTCATTAACTGGGTTAACACATTTGACTACTTATTGATGTGGAATTTTTTGCATATTAAAAAATGCTTTGGTTTAACGACAAATAAGTAGGTGGTCTTTAACAATTTTGTTTGAATACAAATGATGTAGTATTTCTTTAATGGTTCAATTTTTAGTTATTTTGCATCCGATCTCGTATTCTGTCACTCAGTGTTTTAATTTTGTGTTTAAAACAACTTATTTTATATTCAAAGATAGTGTAGATGATTGTTTAGGATGGTTCATGCCTTGCATCTAGCATATTGTTTGGAAGAAATCAAAGTAGACTATTACTAGGCATTTTGGTTAATAATCAAAATAGATTATTAATAGGCATCGTAATACTATTTTCCATTTGTTTGGATCAAAATTTTATTTTATTTTGGTGCATATATCAATTTTACCTATTTTGTATATGTGTTTAATAGTTGGTCCTAACAACCAAACCTATTTGCTTTTTTTCTTTGAATAGATTTATAGATTTGTTGAAGATGATGAAATCCAAGATATGCACGTGCATGGCTCAAGATTATGGTCATTTGGTGAACAAAGACTATGAAAATACATGTGCAAACCAAGACGATGAAAATACAAATGCATGGTTCAAGACTTCGTCTATCTAGTCAACTAAGACGATGAGGATACATGTGCACGATTCAAAAATATTTGCACATAGTGTACAAATATATTGAAAATTCATGTGCATGATTCAAGATTATACATATCAAGCGGACAAAGACTGTAAAAATATGTGTGCAACTTATTGAAGCCATTGTTGTATAAAATAATAGTAGTTGCAAATGTATATAATTACCGATATGTAAGCGTATTTAAGACGATTATTGTACATTAATTATTTTTTCATTGCATGCATTTATAAACATTTAATCTTATATAATTTACATGACACATGCTCTTTCTCTTAAATATTAAAAACCTGACATAAAGAAAAGTAAGAACAAGCGCTTACAAGTAATGCACATATGCACCCGTAAATTTTGTTAAGAAAAGTATTATTTTTTAACTAAAGAAGTAACAAAAATAGAAAAAAATGTTAAAAGAAATATAGGAATTAAAAAAACGTTTTTGTTAAAAGAATTCACAAAAAGTAAAAATGTATTTTTACCAATATACCCTTTTGAATTAATATATAAAAAGAAATATCTAAAAAATTTAATTGGTTGATTCTGGTTCTCGCAGTTCTGTACATTTATTTAGTTCTGAAAATAACCTCACCCTATATATATATATATATATATATATATATATATATATATATATATATATATATATATATATATATATATATATATATATATATATATATAATGAAGCGCTATATGCAGAACCACTTTTTTGGTACAGAAGTTACAGAACCATTTAGAATCAATCTCTGCCTTTAGATAAGTTTGATCAGTGGCTATAATTAAATGTGGCAATTTGGTAATTAAATACGTATATATAATTATCCAAAAACGGTAAAAGGGTATTATAGGCATTCTGTAAAATATTGATCAAACACATTTTTCTCTTTTTTTTTATCAATAACCGCCTCCTGCTCACATGTTGAGATCTATCTTTTTCTTTTCCCTAAACCTAAAATTCATAATCATATAGCTATGTGTGTCGCCTCTCTTCACTAACTATTTTCTGCCATAAAAATAAATAAACATCTCACTCGTTTATCATATAGATTACATTGATGTTTTTCTCCATAGAAACATGGTAATATACCCTTATTTTTTTAATCTTATTAAAAATCAGATCTCATTTTGTTGTTGTTTCTTAGTACTCAAAATACAAAAATGAAGTTTACAAATCTTTGATGATTTTTGGTATAAGAATAAAGTTTGAGAAAAAAAATGGCTGTTTTGACTTTTGACTTCTAAATTTTATAGATCCAAATAATTTTTTGTGTATGAAATAGATTTTGGATATAAGAATCTACTTTAAGAAAAACGAAATACAACCTCACGCATCCTATTTTTGTTTGTGAAGTATATTCAAACACGTTTTTTTAATCTTGTAATGGAGGTTGATGGATGGAATCTATTTTTTTTCTTCTAAGGTGCAAGTTTGAAACAAGGTATATTAATTTTTTTTACAGGTGATGCATGAGGAAACCAAAGAGGTCCAACAAGATTTAAGTGTAAGATCGAAGGTGGATCAGGTGCAACAATCGCCGACTAAACGTGATGTAATATTTGAGATCCCAAAACTTTGTCGATGGTGACAAGGTACAAATATATCTATCGACTAATCAATAAATTGTTTGTGATTTTATATAACATATACTATATTATTCGAATGATGAACAATTGTATTTGGCAAGAGAAATAAACAAAAAATTTTGATTTCATACGAATCATGTTTTAAAAAACTGGATAATGACTATATTGATTTATGACCTGTCATGTACTACTTTATATGTTATATGTTGGGGTATTTCTAAAAATGACCTAAAAACATCGGTAATTTTTCATTTTGGCCGTTTTTCAAAATGATTCAAGGTGACCGAGGCAACTAAGGCAACCAAGGCAACTTATCCTCCCTGCGTGACATGTGCCTCGGTTGCCTCGATTGCATCGGTTGCCTTCATATTTTAGGAAATACCCCATATATGTTTTGGATGGAATTTGTTAAGATGCACGGAGTAATTGACTTAACTGCATCTAAATTTTTTTTTTGCAACAATTTGTGATTATAAGAGATTGAAAAATAAAAATATAGGTACTATGCAAATAAAATATATGTATGGTTGTAATAGTTTAAGGTGATCATAGACAATAAAACCTTTATTAAATTTATTTAACGGTATGGTTTTCGTTTAATGTAGTTGCGAATACTTCAAAACACTTATGCATCATTCATGTTAAGCAAATGGTGCTTTGTTTAATTTGCCATTGTCCTAGTTGTTGATGGCCGATACGGGTGCACATGTTTAAGTGAATGGTGCATAGGCTTAGTGACCTGTATAAAATATGTGTTTGATATTGCAGTTGTTTATGAAAAATTAATAATAATTGTTTGTAATTTGAACATGTACGTATAAGATACGTGTTTGATAGTTGTCATGTAGTGCAATTATTTTTGTGCAAGTGGATTACTTAAAACTTGGATTACTTAAAAAAATTAATTGAGAGAGATACAAATATGTTTTATAAGATAGTATGATTAACATTATAGATTTTCTTTTGTATGATTGTGTAAGATTGGTGTTCTTTCTGTGTGCTTAGCTTAAGGTTGTTTAAAATTGATGGGTACATTAGACCATATAGATCGAAAGTTTCCTTTAGCTAATAATTAGATTGTTTAATTTGTATTTTAATGGTTAGGATTGGTATAGTACTATAAAGATGTCCAATAACCCTGATTTTTCGGTACCAATACCAGTATTGGTACCGGTACCGGTATCTGAATCCTGTTCGTTGCGATATAATAAATCGGTATCATTAATTCGGTACGAGACTGATACCGTGCTTATATCTATTTTTTCTTTACTATCAGTGTCAGATGCACTTTGGTTATTAACTTTTCCTGAGTGTGCATACGTATGTTGTGCCAACTTTTTGTACAATTTTGACAGTTAACTATATTGATGCACATAGACATCCATTTATTCTTAATGTTTTAATGTAGTATGGAACATACTAAGACTTCCATAATGGAAAATACTGTTATAATGTCTTTTTTTTGTTGACTGTTGTAATGGATTTTTGTGATATTATTTTTTAAATGTTATACTAATGATGGAGTATGTTATTGTCAATGTGGAGATCAGGTTCCTAAAAAAATATGCAATTTGTACATATCTTTTTGGTTAAGAAACACGTATGAATTTGAAGAGAAAAAAGTAAACTGTTATTATTTGACGAGTACATATATGTTTTTGAAAGGTACATACATGTTTTTTGAAGTACATACATGTTTTTTGAATCTCTATTATTTTTTTAAATGTTATACTAATGATGTATGTTATTTTTAATGTGCAGATTAGGTGCCTACAAAAGAAAATGCAGTTCACATATCTTTTTGGTTAAGCAACACATATAAATTTGTCGAGAAAAAAGTGAAATGTGAGAATATATTATTTGAGGAGTGCATATATGTTTTTTTAAGGACACATACATGTTTTTTTAAGGATACATACATGTTTTTGAATTTCTTATACATTTTAGTTGAATTGTATGTGATTTGATATCAAATTCTATGTATTGTATTTATGATTTAGTTTTGTTATAAAGAGATCAGTGTATATGTTTATGTTTTTTATGTAAATTTTGAAAGATAATGTACACTAGAGACATATATGTAATGAGTAATTTTAAGCAAAAAAAAAATAAGTTTCATGGCTGAATAATTCTATGCAAGAAACATATGCAAATTTACAATACCTAAGAAAACATGCATGTTGTCGTCTGAAAAATTTATGTTAGAAAATGTTAATTTTAAAAATTAATGCTTTTAAAAAACGTTTATTTACAAAAAAAATCAAAAAATGTAAAAATGCATTTTACCAATATACCTTCTTCATTTAAATAAAATTATTTAATAATACTAAATTCTTATTGGTTTAAAATGGTTCTGTAGGTTCTGTACCAAAAAAGTGTTTCTGCATATAGCGCTCCCCTATATATATATATATATATATATATATATATATATATATATATATATATATATATATATATATATATATATATATATAGGGGAGAGTTAAAATAAAAAGACTTTTTTTTTTTGTGAGAAGGATAAGAAGGATTTTTAGCCAATCATTTAAAATCAATGGATAAGATCAATCCATATTCCTAACTAACTAACTAACCACCAAAACACAAATTTAAAAAAGTCTTCAAAAAATTCTGAAAAAATTCCAAATGGTCGGATTTGTTGGTGCCTAAAAAAGTTGTGAATAAACGTTTTTTAATTTTGAGTTTTTTACGTTTTTCTGATGCACAAAAAACAAAATTTGATGCACAAACACGTGAATTTTGGTGTACAAAATTTTTTCATTCAAAAAATTTTCAATTTATTATAGTTTGATGCGGAATCATATTTTAAAGCAAAAAGTCAAAAGAAGTTGGGCATAAAAATAAATTCTTGATGCACAAAAAACCTAAAAAACGTAAAAGAAAACGTTTTTGTGCATCAAAATTCCGTTTTTGTGCATGAAAAAAGCCTAAAAAACTTCAAATTAAAAAAACTTTTTTCACAAAAGTTTTTTGCACCAACATACCCGATCTACTGGAACTTTTTCATAATTTTTGAAGAACTTTAAAAAAAACACGTTTAGATGGTTAGTTAGTTAGTTAGTTAGTTTGTTAGGATTTTGATTTAATCTCATCCATTGATTTTAAATCAATGGCTGAAAATCCTTCTTATCCTTCTCACAAAAAAAAGTCTTTTTATTTGATCTCTCCCCTATATATATATATATATATATATATATATATATATATATATATATATATATATATATATATATATATATATATATATATATAAAGGATGCTTGTACACATCTTAACTCCATACCAAAAATTAAGATAAACATATTAATAAATTAATTATTAGATAATTTTTAATCTAAATCTAATTTCAAATCTTGAATATCCGTTTTTTTAACAACTTATTAAAAAACTATTTTTATTTTTAAATTAAAATATCTTTTAACTCATTTATTTTTTTTATAATCTAATTTCACTATATTTTTTAAAATTTTATTCTCTTTAATTCAACATGCATTTTGATATATTTACAAATTATTTTTTTCTTCATTTTTAGTGATTTTATCTATTTTAATTCAACTTTTTTACATTTTAACATTAAATCGTTTGCTAACAAATAGTCACTTATTACCCATCGCTGCATTGCGCGGGTACCATGCTAGTACAAATAAAATTAAAGCCAAAATTTCTAGACTAAAATTATGATAATAAAAAAGGCGATACATTTCAGGATATATGAAACAAAACTCTTCTTCATACAGGTTGCACACGCAATCTTCTTTAATAAAGCATTGGCCCATTAAGCCCATAGTCTTCATTCCACCAATACTTCTATATACCACTACATACTGAAACATTTAATAGTTAACAATAGGAGTCCAAATCAATTCCTTATAATTATACTCCATTAGACACATAACAAATATTATCAACAGGATCCAACAAGATAGGAGAAGAACTATGTCATAAACTCTTCAAGTTTCCATATTGTCCCAACCATTAACAAAAAAATATAGCTTAAATAATTTGGCTTCAAATTGTCAGAGTATCCATATTCAAAAAAATACCATTGAAAGTATTGAAGCCTTTAACCATCGAAGCCTTTAACCATCTTGATTATATGAAAAGAGTTCTGGGTTAAAGCACAACTGAAACATATTTTAAAATTTTAAGTCAACTATATTATACATGAGCAGAAGCGTTCATGCAATCACCGTCGTATCTGTCGTTGTGACATTTATGTTTTGGGAAGACCAATGTATCGCCGATATGAATCTGCAAATGACCATTCGTTAGTACAACTGAATATAGGATTGTCCATAGCCAAATAGGTAGCATTTTACTTCTTCAACTTGTGTTACTGTGCAAACGCGCCATGGACTTTGATATCTCCATTCTCCATTGAGATTTCCTTCGAGGTGATGACTGCTGCTCTATCCAAGAACCTGAATTTGAGAAATAGATTCATTACTAATGACAAAAATATTCTGATTTTTTATTTTACAAACCAAATCTATAAGAACGGCATCATGCTAAAAGAAAGGGTTCCATGTCAAGTTAATAAATGTTTTCGTAAGACTGACTCGACAACTAACAATTATCCCCAATTGACAGTGAATATGACTTTAGAATAATAACCACCAAAACTCGCCTTTAAAAGAACATTTCACAAATTAAGTGGCCAGCTACATCATATCACTCACAATGTCACTTCTGATGTTCCCTACACAGATATCCATAAGCATTTACAAATTCTTGTGTTCTTTTGTGTTTTCCATTATCATCACGCTCTTTACCCATTTGACCCATTAAGCAATAGATAAAAAAACTGACCCACTGTTAATAGTTTGATATGTGCAGCAAGCAGCATATCCAATTATGGAGGTTTCCACAAATTTAAACCTCTGTAACTTCAACTCTATAAAACATGGTGAGGCGAGTTTAACACTGGTAAAACATACACCAGTTGTTTAATTGTACAATTTCGTAGAAAAAAATACATAAACAGTGTGTAATATTCCCATATGGAGTTGTAGTAGCATTCACGATATTAGATATGTGAGTGCGATCAACTGCAAAAAAAAGAATCAAGAATTATATACACGGCAATAACAGTAAACAATTTATGAAAACTCATAAGCTCGTTTTTTCTGCTTATCAGCCTATAAACTTTAACTTATGGTGTAAGCCATAAGCTAATCTTAAAAACCCTAATAAGCCAAAAAAAGAGAGCTGATGAGTTTTTCTAGGTCAAATAAACCCACAAGACGACAAAATAAGCTAATACCTTGAATGTTTGCAATTCCAATGACTTGCATTATCATAAGATTAAACTCCAGAACACCCACCTGCACATGTTATTCATGTCGTTCAACCATAAATACCTCCCCAATATGTGCAGCTATCACAGGTGTATGTAGGATATACTTCTGGTCTGGTTCAAGGTCAGTTGCCATAGGTATGCTTTGATGGTCCACCTCAGCTATTGCAATAGCCTTATCTCAGGTATGTTCAACCATACTACTGGCAACCATACGTCACATGTTATCAGGATGAGTCTGAATCCTCTGATATTCTGAAAAAGACAAAGAGTAGCTGGTGCCGCATTTGGAAAGTTGATTGTGTAACTATGGAAGGTCTGGGACAATATTGCCAAGCATGTGAGCACCAGCGCATCACTATGGATATGGTCAGAAAGATCAAACAGCTGCACATGATACCTGCCACGCAATGTCCCTCTTAGTGCTAAAACTGTGTGAGGAGTACAACTTGGTTTATGCATTGCCCAAAACAAATCCTCATTAATTATATAACAAAGTCAGTATGTAAATCTTACTATACTTGTAAGGGAGTGTTTGCCGTTTAGCATGTAGTTGTACAATAGTCGTGTAAACAGTAACCTCCTAGTCTCCTACAACCCATTATGCTACACCACTTAACAGATATCGCTTCATCTTCAGGTGTAACAATGGTTCACTTTATCATTCAGTCCCATACGATAACCCATGAAGCAGTTCCAACACGAACCAAACTTAGCAGTGTCAGGAATATAACCTTACTAACAACAGTATTAACAACAGTTCTTAACACCACGCGACACCATTTCAGAAAAGCATCAGACAACATTTTCAAATCAAATTTTCTTTTATTTCTTCTCAACAGGTTTCGGTTGTTAAGCATGTTCAGCTCACTTTCTTCAGCACCAAGATAATGTACAACTCTCTGTTTCAGTTTCAATTAGTCACATGTAAAATACTAAAATGAAGGAAGATCAATAATCTACAAAATAAGGAGAAATAAACCACCTATGTGTGTACATACGCATCTCCCTTATAGCTCTCCTTGTGGCAAGATATTCATGGTCGTTAACCTGCAAAAGAAAATTTCACATCGATAAAAAAGGCAGAGCCAAGGTAACCTGATATCCAGGATTTGGAGGTGGTGATCAGCTGATATAAGTCATATTGTTCCAAGACAAGAAAAGAAAAATGCTAATAAAGGAAATGAATCAAATGATTAAGTAGGACAGGTAATAAGTCCCAATAAAACGAACTAACATAGCTATTTCAAATACCATTGACATCCTGGCTATTTGCTATAAGAAATGCTTCGGTTTCCCGACCTGTCTCTCATTGACTCGTACTAAAACGGCTTGTTTTAATCCATTATCGAACCCGCCTGACCTGCTTGTTTTGCCACCTTTAATACTTATTTTTTTATAATGAACACACCTGAGTTCCCTTGCTTTCTTTTTTCTGTTCTTCCTATGTATCAGCACTTGTAGCAGAAGTGGAGTTTGTGATCCCACAGTATTATTATGTGTAAGAAATTGAAAAGACTTACATGGTAACTGAAATTTTGCGAGGAAGGGTCGTAGCCATTGCCCTGTCAAGATATTACTGACTTGATTGCATTAGGAAAGGAAAGTTAATAACTGCTGGACCTCGGTGTTTCTGTTGTTGCTTCAGCTTGTGGTGGTGTTGCACTTACAGCTCTCGTTGCTGAGACAAAGAAGGAAGAGAAGGTCGATGAGAAGGAAGAGTCTAATGATGTAAATTTTTGTTCCAACAGTCAATTTGAAGAAGTTCAGGCTCAGGCTTAATCAGCAGCTCACGTAACCAGTTGATATATTCAGCTCCCGACACCATTAATCAACAACTAACATAATGAGCTTGTTTATTTCAGCATTCCTATTATCATCCCTTGCACCAGCAGCATATAATATTCCAAAGCATCGATAAATGTTGATGAGACTCCCATAACCACGTCATTTTGCCATTTTATTATCTATGCGTGTAATATTAATAAAGCACATGTACATAACGAAAATGGCAAACATGATCTTAGACACATACATAGATGTACATGCATATATAGATAAAAAAGTTACAGAAGATAACAAATTCATAATTTAATATACCTTCACATGTTGAAGGTTCCTGATCTCAATTTACACGGGACACGTGACGTTTCTTCTTTTGAATTCCCAGCAACAGTCATATGTTGAAGGTTCCTAATCTCAATATAAACGGGACACGTAACAGTGCCACTACAATTTTATTTCCTGATGCTTTTCAATCAACAAATAGATAATGAGTACATATGTGTAATAAGTACATCATGATCACATAGAGATATGCAAGAAGAACTAATCCTATCAATCTAACAGTATGCAGTGTAGTACACTGTCTTTAAATGCACAACTTTAGCTAAACAGAATTGCAAAAGCTAAATAAAAACTTTGAGCATATTCGAAATACTATAGCCTTGATACCTATTTCGCCAGCACCATGTTATAAGGGTATTTCACTTGTTCGAGTCATGTGGTTTCTCAAACTTGAAGTGGCATGATATCCACCTAAATGACACCTGCTGGGACTGCAGTTCTCTGCGTAAAACCGTGTTTTTTAGCAGAATCCGGCTAATAAAATCTAACGGATATCAAGGATTAAGTGCAAAATTGAATGCCTATTCAATGAACTATCCATAGAGCATCGTGGGACCATCTGACATATGAATTTATATAGGGTCACCCACCAATTATATTGAAAAAATATACCCCATTTTTTTGGCAAAAGTTAACTAAGGATGTACAATTACACCTAAAAAGGCCACGATAACAGAAAGAAATTTTTTTAGTATTTTAAAAGACAGCTCAAGCACTTTAGTATTAAACAAAGATTACGGTCATGATCACTTGTTTGGTGCAGTGGATACTGTTTCTGCAATTATAAGGATATCAATTAAGCCTCTATGCCCCACGGTTCTACTGAGTTCGTGTCTATTAGAGCACACTATGGTGTGTCACGTTGAGCAAGTATATCGACAACTGACTTGTATATCGACAATTGTAGTGTCACAACGCATCACGTATTGCCCATTTCACTACACTCAATTTTCAATGTGTCATGTATTATGTTCAACCCAATTAGCTTTTAACTCATATATACCCGGTTGAAGATGAAAACAGTAAAGCTATACCTTATGGAGATGGGAAGACATATCCTCCATAGTATTACTTAGGAGATCGATTATGTAGAGCTCGCAAATATCTATAGGGTCCCAAAGATGCTCATCCTTTGATGCTTCAGCAAACCAATGAATGGCTTGATACAAAGAAGTAACTTCCTGCCAGAACCTAGAAATAAACAAATACAGAAGAATTTTAAATGTCGAGTTTATGAAAAATCATAAATTTAAACAATGTACCTTGGGTGACGTAGTATTTCAACCCATATACTTCTAACTTGACCTTCACAGTTATTTCAGTCCTTCTTAAACCAAAAGAGATGACAACGTCAGTGTGCCTAAGGTCATAGAAAAGCACGCCTTAGGAACCTGCTAAATGCTAATACAACCACCTATGCGAAATCATTGAATTTCACATCATTCACATGTACCAACTGCGGTGATGATTCCAAATATTTTGTTTTCCTGCAAAAGAGAAACCGACCAAATGTGTCAAATAGCAATCAATTTTTACCCATTTTCTTTAAGTATGATGGAAAATATATTGAACATAGATTTAAAACTAAAATAAACCTAATTAACTAATACAAAAGCTTAATTAATCTGATTCGAAGATATTAGTTAACACAAAAACAATCAAATAGAAAACCCTAATTAATTAATTAATCAAATTAGTGTACCAAACTTGATTAATTTTTTGTTTCAAGATTAGGGTTTTGAAAGAGGGACTAGAGTGGGATCATACACATCTCGTTAAATGATGACGAGTAACCTTGATTGATTTATTCTTTGAAGATCATGGTTTTAATTACTCATCTTTTGTAGGGATAGGTGAGTAAACTTGATTGATTTATTGTTTGAAGATTAGCGTTTTGAGTTATTTGATCTAATGATTGCAAGGTATCATGGATATGGAATCGGTGATGATGGAACATAGATCGTTTGTGTGTGTATGTGTTTTTCCCATGTGGGTGTTTTTTTCGGGGTGTGAGTTTTTCCCCGTCCGTTGGCTGTAAAGAAAATAAGGAAAAAATGGTTTTAACCTATTATATATAGCTGCGGTATTAAAACGCAGTTTTATGCAAATTATGACCCGGTTTATTCAAATTGCAATTTTGTAAAGTAATTTTGTTAAGTTTTTGAGATTTTTTAGCTAACAAACAAATTTTATTGGTTTAGAGCTGCCATGTCACATATGACATGGATTAGGGGTGTGGTATCAAGTCATAGTTATACCTATATGTATATATATATATATATATATATATATATATATATATATATATATATATATATATATATATATATATATATATATATATCTATATATATATATATATATATATATATATATATATATATATATATATATATATATATATATATATATATATATATATATATATATATATCAAATCAAATCAAATCAAATCAAATCAAATCAAATCAAATAAAATAAAATAAAATAAAATAAAATAAAAAACCCTTATATAGGAAGGATGGTGAAACAATTCCTTAAATACAAAAATCTATAAAAATGACACATGTAATTCATTAAAGGGTTCCCAAAAAATGATTTAAAAAGAAAATAGGAATTACAAATGATACCTTAAATACAAAATTTAATAAAAATTATATATAGGAATTACAAATGATGCCTTAAATACAAAATCCTATAAAAACATATAAGGAAGGATGGTGAAACAATGCCTTATATACAAAATTCTATAAAAACGATTCCATAAAATGCTTCAAAAATAAAATAGGAATTACAAATGATGCCTTAAATACAAAATTCTACAAAAATATATATAAGAATTACAAATGATGCCTTAAATACAAAATTCTATAAAAATATATAAGAAATGATGGTGAATCAATGCCTTAAATACAAAATTGTAGAAAAATGATTCCATAAAATGCTTCAAAAATAAAATAGGAATTACAAATGATGCCTTAAATAAAAAAATTCTATAAAAATAGATATAAGAATTACAAATGTTGCTTTAAATAAAAAATTCTATAAAAATATATAAGGAAGGATGGTGAAACAATACCTTAAATACAAAATTCTATAAAAATGATTCCATAAAATGCTTCAAAAATAAAATAGGAATTACAAATGATGCCTTAAATACAAAATTCTATAAAAATAGAATTACATGCCTTAGATAAAAAATTCTATAAAAATATATAAGGAATGATGGTGAAACAATGCCTTAAATACAAAATTCTATAAAAATGATTCCATAAAATGCTTCAAAAATAAAATAGGAATTAAAATGATGCCTTAAATACAAAATTCTATACAAATATATTTAGGAATTACAAATGATGCCTTATATACAAAATTTTATAAAATATATAAGGAAGGATGGTGAAACGATGCCTTAAATACAAAATTTTATAAAAATGATTCCATAAAATGCTTCAAAAATAAAATAAGAATTATAAATGATGCCTTAAATACAAAATTCTATAAAAATATATATAGGAATTACAAATGATGCCTTAAATTCAAAATTCTATAAAAATATATAACGGAGGATGGTGAAACAATGCCTTAAATACAAAATTCAATAAAAATAATTCCATAATATGCTTCAAAAATAAAATAGGAATTATAAATGATGCCTCAAATACAAAATTCTATAAAAATATATATAGGAATTAAAAATGATGCATTAAATACAAAATTCTATAAAAATATATAAGGAAGGATGCTGAAACAATGCCTTAAATATAAAATTCTATAAAAATACACAATAATAATATTAATTTCAAAAAAATTAATGTAAAACGTTATTCATAACATTAACATATACAAAATTTATTACCTCACAAAATTCAAAAATACATAAAATATTTATACAATATTATTAAAATTCTAAAATTTTTTAATATAACAAACTTATTCATAGCGTTAACGTATGTAAATTCAATTAACTCATAATATTCTTAAATAAGTAAAATATCTTAAATTACGTTATTTTTGTCTATTCTATGTTACATTATTAAAATATCAATGCCATAACTAACATTACATATACTAAACTTCTAATACAAACACACATAAATTCAATTTTCATTAAAAAATATATACTTAAAGCTAGCTCGTCCACCGGACGGGTCTAAAGGCTAGTATATATATATATATATATATATATATATATATATATATATATATATATATATATATATATATATATATATATATATATATATATATATATATATATATATATATATATATATATATATATATATATATATATATATATATATATATATATATATATATATATAAGATTAGAAGCACATTTTCGAAGGACCGGGTGCATATACATTTAGAAAAAATCGATATTTTTTTCGAAAATTAACACTAAATCAAAAAAATCCATAGGTGTCACGGGCACCCACGGGACAACCCCTTACTCCGTCCCTGCCCGTGAAATCTATTTACTGAGAAAATGTTTTAAGAAAAAATTTCCGTGTAGAAAAAGTGAAGTCACTTTATATAAATAGAAAATTGAAACTACATATATGCAAACATTATTCTTACTCCGTATTATTTATGTTAACTCACATATATGATATAATGAGTTTAGAATAAGTTAAACTCAGCTTTTATGGAAAAAGATTTATGTGTTATTTGTTGATGAGATTATCTTGGACATAACGTTTCAAGTTATTTATAACCATATGAAAACATTTCAATAAATACTCCGCATTCCAATTTTTTTTACTAATATCACGTGACTATCATTAAAGGCACACTTATTACTTCGACCATCAAGAAGACAATGAAGCTTTAGCTTCAACTTTTTTGACTCGGTTTCTGAACCTCAAAGTGAGTCACAATCCCAAATCACATGGTGTTTTAGCTCTTGAAAGATTAAATGTGTCTGTAAAAATATCACAAAACCAATGGAGAATATATATGCTTGAATAAAGTACTTTTTTTTAACAATTTTACTTAACAAAGAGCCTACAATTCATAATTCTAAATGGAAAGAATTTCTAGATGATGACTAACGGTTTGTTTAAAAGAATACAACGCAATACATGCCTTTAAAGAAACCGATTAAATATTACATGTAAAAAAGACAAATTTCATTGACGTTTTTTATACATCCACTGATCCACATAATAAAGAACTCAAAATCCAAACGATTCTGAGTCATCATACACATCGCCTACCAGTTTATAAAAGTATGTCAAACTTAGCCCAATTTAAAGGTAATGGGCACATATTCCAAGCTCTAAAGTGCATCATGAATATTGCCTTTATTTATTTCATGTTTATTGATAATGGCAGTTGATCAATTACTCAGCAACATATTCAGTATACGTCTAAGTACTGAGATACAAAGAGCCAGGGTAGGTTATGGTTGACCATGCCCTTGACCACATATATAGCACATGTAACTTTGAAAGGGAACGACAACACAGACCAAATCGTGTACAAATAAAAATGCATTCAGTTCTGCAAAGGCCAATGCTTATTGTGTGCCTTATAAATCGTATAATAACAGAATAAAAATGAATGATGCAGATAGAGTGGTACAGAAGAGAGCTCTCAAACATTTATGCACTGACCACATTATGTCTAACCAACGGGTCGTCTTCTTGATCCAAATCATATACTGGATTCAACTCCGCCTACACAGCTGCATCCATGTATCCAAGATGAAAAATATTTTCAAGAACCGAATCAGTTGCTGCGTCCAACGCCCTCCGAAATCATGTTGACCTGTACATATTTAAGCAATAGTACAGCCGAAATTATTTGTATCATTCCAGTCGCTCATGGCCCCCTAGTGGGAGTGCCGCCACCGTTCCCGGTCTTATCTTGCTCATATACCATACAGATATCATCTTTTGCACCTTCTGCAACAGCACCGATGCCATCGTTCTCAACCTTTTCTTGATCTTGTGCGACATGGCTTTCCCCTATGGTGTTACTGTTGGCTTCAATAACACCAGCAACTTTGTCTTTTGAATTATTTACTATATTGAGCTCATTCACAGACTTAGATTCTTCTGGTGGGGGGACCATAGGATCTTCAGGCAATGCCTAAAGCTCTTGCGCAGGGGCATCATCTTCCTCAGATTTATTCTCCTTTAGTTTTTTCTCTCTCTTCCGTTTCTTCAGGTTATTGATCTTTCTTTTCTTTCTTTGAAGCCGATCTTTTGGCCCGCTTATTGACTGGTTCGGTTTCTGGTGGTGGTGGTGAGGCTAGTTTTACTTTCTCAACAATTCGTGAAGACCTCCTAGGAGTTTCACCTGTTCCCTAATATCACGACTTTGAATAGCAACCGGCGATGACTCTGCTTGTATCGAGTCGGGGCTGTGAACCCAGCCTCAAGTACCTAAAAATTCAAAGAACCAACGACCCCTCATAAGCATGTGATTTCAATCCTTTATGCGCTTAGTTCATGTGAGTGATACAAAAAGCACCATCGCCACGAATCCAATCCCACCGTGTGGAGGCCTCTTTCTTCTAACAGACGAAGCGGCAGGCAAACTGAATCATCTCCCCATCACGAGACCATGGATGATTCGGAAAACACACTTAACTTAGACTAACTCCCACAGTGCCACACGTATCAAACACCATGAAAGTCATTGAAACTTTTAAAGTATTACACAACATTTCAAATGCTCGCCTAAGCATTCTTATTCTCCACAGTTTGGTTGAAGTTGTGATACCTCACATAGCCCTTCATATTCATACTCGCGCATTTTTGCTAAAACAGAATGAAGAAATTTTTTTACCAGCGCAGCGTAGGGAAGGAATTTCGTGTAGAGCATGTTATTGTCTGCATCATGTATATGCTGCAAGAATCAATAAAACCACAAAATCATTTACCACCACTTTTATATGAGCACAACAGTAGAGATATAATTTCAATTCTGAGGCCTTTGTAAAACTAAAGACTAATACTATTTATAGTGCCAGATTCAATGCTAGAATGTAACTTTAGATACAACTTCTTTGAATTAAGAAAGTGAATGTATGATAGTTCAATACTTACAGAATTAACAGCTTTATTGTTTGGTTCACAGCTGGACAATCATGGGAAGATTGTAACATATGCATCAGGAAATCCAGCTGATACTTTACAGTATAGGTCGGGTCATTTAATGCTAGAAAATGCAGCTCATCATGGACTCGTTTACGATGCTTCCTGCAATCATTATCTGATGTTTCTTTGTAGTCATATTAATATAATTTCAAACCGTAGTTTCAAATTCCCGAAGACTACACCCTCGATGTGTGATGTAAAGGACATGTCATTTAGTTTCCCAAAACAGCGTCTTAATATTTGATCACATAAATCTCCATAAAGCCTATCGTATGCCCTTCTTTCTAAAATTGACCACCCAAGAGTTACTCCTCCCATTTTCTCATTTAGCAACTAACTTTATGAAGAGTTCCAAATGATGATGGGATTCATAGGGAAAATAGGCAATGTTTTGCAATAACATACCTAAGCATATCATAACGAACTCACAAAATATTTCTGCAGGTCGAAAAACAATATAGTTACCAAAATGACCCGTTAAAACAGTTTTATTAAAGCTTTTTTCTTCTCTTTTGAAGCTTTTTTTCCTCGCTATAAGCTCGTTCATAGAAGTCTTTTGACAATTCTCCAACTTCACCCTTCATTAGACCAGCTAAAACTGTGCTTTGCATGCTCGCTCACCTGTAGGACATCTCATAAAGACACAAACTTCAGTACCGTTATTTATGATAATATATCATTAGTTAAGTGATACAAAAAGTAAAAAGACAATAAAATATTATTAGTTAACTTGCATCTACATGGTTATCTATAAGTAGCTTCTCAACCGTCTTCTAGATTCCTTTCTCTTTCTCATTGTTTGAGATGATGAAATGTGCCTATCAACACGTCAACATTACAGATATTTCCATGGAAATACGGATAAGAAATTGCTATTGTCAACATACAGAGACACGTAGGTGTACATAAACCTGTGAAGAAAAGTCAAAGTTGCGGATCGTGTTCGCCAGTTAGGATCATCTGATGAAGATAAAAGAATTAATACTCTGTCCTAAAATAACCGCAAAGTATTAGCCAATATCAGTTTCTCAATAAGGTCAAATACGATACTGAGGCATCCAAGGTTCATCATGACAAGGCATGTCGTAAAGTCCAGGTTGAACTATAAATTCCCAAAACCACGAAATAGTAAAGTTCAAACTTTGTTTCGGTTAATTTTTTAAGTTAAAAAAGAGTTAACATACCTGTATGCAAACTATAACAGCTACTCTAATCTTAGAGTTGTTGGAACTGTCGCTACCCTTAGTTGATCCATCATTATCACTTAAATTGAAATCAAATGACATGTAATATAAGTATGACTTATAGGCTGAACTCAGATCTTTTATTTGGTTCTGTTTACGCACATGTAATACGTTCTTTGTTAGTGTTTTCAACTTGACGTTACTTCTGGTTTGGTTTTCGAGATTTATTTACCTTCTTGCCAAAAACTTTCCTCGGCTGCAAGAACTATAAAACTGACCAAACTTCTGGCTACACAAAACAACCTGCTATCACAGAAAAGGAATAAGCTAAACTGTTGCATAGCAACGTTAGCTGATGATAATCGATTAGCATGACTTTTATTTTATTTTATTATGAAAGTCCGGTAAAAAAACTTGCGCTTAGGTATGTGAGTTGGGTTTGAATTTTAATTGCACCAGAGATATTGGTGTCACTATAATAAAGTGATATAGAAATAACATCAGTGAGTGAAGTCCAAATACAAACAACTTATGATAGTAAAACTCACCTTGTGGATGTATGAAATGTTGCTTATCCCTCGACCTGCATGAAGTACAAATCTCAAATTCCTCAACATTCATAGATCGAGATTGAGGAGCCTGGGCCTTGAACTCATTGTATTTACAATACAAATAAGAGAGTGTGAGGGTACCTTGTTGAACTTTCTCTGTTCGTGATTGCTACATCTAGGCTATTTCCAACCGCCATTCACCGAAAAAAAGAAGCGTACTTTTTTTCTTTATGTGAAAAAAATTAAGTTGCCACACATAACCAAGAAAACACATAGAAAAAAATGTTATATATATGCCTTATACCTATACCTATTAACAAAAAACACAAAGAACGAATAATGCAGATCTATTAACAGAAAACAATAATCATCGAATAATGCAAATCTATTAACAAAAAAAAAATCATAATCAAGAATAAATAAAACAAAAAACTATCGGATATGATCCAAACCGTGCATAGCATAGCAGTGATTATATATCTTTAAAAAAGACTACCTTGAAGTTCCATTGCTGCAGATGGATGTAAACCAATCTTTTAGGCTGCAAAAACAATTAACAATAGCAAGGACACAGATACGACATAGTCTAAATTATGTGATCATACCCATTGAAACTCCATCCAATCGAGCGAACCTAAGACTACTTTACGATAAATAATAAAGGGTTTTACCCGGGTAAAACCCTTTACCCAAAAAAAAGAACACAAACACAATACAGAAACACGATAACCTTTCCCTTTGTTGAACCCGACACATTGTTTTCTTAGAGTAAAGTGTAAAATCTTGATAACCTATGAATCTATGAAGTGGGTTGATGATTTCTAGAGAGAGAAACTAGAGAGAGAAAGTGAGAGAAACTATGTGTCTTTTATTAAAATGAAAATGATAAGTGAACAACAACCAACCCCTTTCCAAGGAGGAAAGGGGTATTTATACTTCCAAGCCTTATTTGGACTTGGGCCGGCCCATGACAAGCCCATGGGCCGGTTCTTACTTAACTAAATAAGTAACTATTAACTACGAGCTATTACAACGTTAATAATATTGTGGAGTGACCGATACTTCTAATATACGTAAAAACGTATTTCTAACAATCTCCCCCTAAGGGAGGTCACTCCACGTTACAAAGTTCTAAACCTAGCATACTATACTAAGTCTTCGTTCTTTAGCTCGTAGTCTTTTCTTCTTTCTTTTTGTTGTGAATATTTTGATTTGATCTTTTAGGCTTTGGCTTGAGAGCATTGTTCTTTTGGCCTTTCACGTGCGATCTTTGCCTTCTTGTGAAACTTGCCTCCTCGTGACTTCATGTTCCACACACTTATGTATTTTTGTTGAATTCTCGAAAGCTTCAGAGTTTGGTATAGCGGAAGACTTTATCTTGTACTTTCTTGAATTTTTGCTGAACTTTGATGCAGAAAAACATAAGCATGTGGAAATGACTTCATCAGGTACACCGCAACGCCACCGTCTTCAACTGGTACACAGCAACGCCACCGTCTTCAACAGGTACACAACAACGCCACCGTCTTTAACAGGTACACAGCAACGACACGAATAAAATGGCTTTGATATTTTATTCTAATTCGGTAGCATTTTACCTCCGGTCGGTGAAGACCGTTGGACGATATTAGATATCATACCCGTGACGGATAGTTTCAATTAAGTAACTTCCTGACAGGATTTCGCGGGTAAACCCGTTCTCTTTATTCGACCGTCCAAAGCTGACTGCGAACATAAAGAGTGAATCACTTGGATAAATTATCCTTGTGATTTGAAGCCATCAATTCATGAAACCTGGAACAAGTGAATTTCAATTAAGATTTTCACCATCGTTTCTTTCCAGTTATCACGAGCTCAATTCATAAAGAATCTTGCACGTCACCTACCAAGTGTTGTTTGATGTTAACACTAGAAGGATTTCCACTCGTCACTGTGATCAATAAAGAGTCACTCTGAGTGTTCTGGCAAGATCGTATGATAATGCGTAGAGGCCTGGAACGAGTTTAAGTTCAATTAAGAATTAAACCACGGTTTCTTTCCAGTTTTTCACAAGATTGGTTCTAAAAGAACCGCACGTGTAACCTACCATGAGCTTGTTTGATGTTGGCTCAAGCAGGATTTCCATCTTCATTGTAATACTTGCGTATTACTCGGATGTTCTGGCAATATCACAGGAATACCGCGTAGGACTCATGAAAATCTCTTACTTTTCACAGTGTGTGAGAAAGAAAGGAATAAATGGAAAGTGTCCTAATGAGACTTTTGATGATCTCTTGGCTCTAGACTCGATAGTGCGTTTTGATTTAGTGAGCGATGGCTGGAGAGGAGTGCCACCTTTTCAATACCAATCTATTCGGAGTGAATAAACCAATAGATAACGTATTGATCTCCGTGTGATTAAAACAAATACCTTTTGAGAGATATTTGAGTTAGCTGGGAAGGGTTGTGCATTGCATCACTGGGTCCATGATGTCTTTCTTCAATATCGAGAATCATTAACAAAAATGACCTCAATAGCATATGTATTGACCCGGTTTCTGCCTAAAGTTGTAAGGAGGGCTTCTTTCTTTACACCCTTTATCTTTACAATTCTTTTTCATTCTTCAACCCCTTTAATGCTTACCAATACGTCATCACTAGCACCTTGTTGTGATTGTTCCAGTGCTAGCTTAAGTACTTGGTCGGCATTCAGCTACGTTCACAATCTTTCTCCAACTTTCCCAGGACTTCTAGTTCTATCTAGGGAATTGTCCTTGGGAAGATTCCATTGGCTCTGATGAATCATTGGACTAAACCTATTCCTACCACCCTTTTGTCACCACATCGTCGTGAATTAAGCGTGTTTTGGGAAGGTATAGCCACCATGAAAAAATCCTTGAAAATCACTTAAGGTACTTGTGATATTGAAATCAAAGGTTTTGTACCTTAGGTGTTTTTGTTTATCAAAAACGCTCCCCCTTAACACGTGCTTTACACATATTAAGTTGGATTATCGTTAAGTCTTTTTCATCTTTTAGCCAAATATCATTTAAGTCTCCTTAATCCCATTTTTCTCCCCTTATCCAAAATGTTAACCATTAATATTTGGGATATTGAATGGATTAACCGGTCTTTGGGTAAAAATGAAATCGATGTTTGGCCATAGAACATGTTAATGCTCCCCCTTAAGTTAATAAGGGATAGTTGTAGTGCTTTAGTATGATATATTTTGAAAGATTTAGAATCTCGTGAGAAATTCTTGAAAAATTATCATACCTTAACACTACATCAAGCCGTACAAGCACAATATTCACAAATATACATATTCACAATTGAAAACCAATATAAAGTGGACCTGAAATGTACGACCCATTAGATGGATCGTTGCAGTAGCTTGTGGTGCACTAAATATGGTCTACCACCAACGAATCTTTCCAAGCTCCTCATCAATCTACGTTCACGGAGCTTTTGATCAATCTTCTTGATCATATACTTCGCCATCTGCCGATAACCCTGATGCCAATCCTCGGTCATCTCTGGTAAAGTCCCACCCGAATTAAGATGCTCTAACTTTCCTCTGACTTGTAGAAGAGTCCCATCACTGTACTTATAAAGCTCACCCACCCTCATAAACTTTATTAACCCTCGACTGTTCAAGTAGAAAATGCCGCAATTTGGGACAGAAATGCCGGTATAGGGACATCTATCTACATGTTGAGGTAACACTTGATTCACTGGACGGGTGAGGTTAAGCTTCCTTTGGTAGCTTTCGACTCCCAACTGAAGATCTTCAACTCGTTTCTTGATAACAACGCTTCGTGTGAACATACGAAGTGCTGTATTCAAGGCAATGATGTCTTCTCGAGGAATATGTGTGAGTTGATCACGGGTCATCATAAGCAACATATCTTTGATATCCTCAAGGCGAATGTTAGAAAAATCTCCCTGCTGTATTTTGTATTCTCTGTCATCCTCCCTTTTCAAACGAATCTCCGTCACATGATAATAGCCATTCTTGGCTTCAGTTTTCATCCCTAAAATACTGGAGATGCGGATATCGGATCTAACGTTGCTTCCTGAATTGACTAAGCAGCAACCCCTGTACGCCCTTCGAACTCGTTCGTCCCAGTGTGATGCACCTATGACAGCATACATATCATAATTACGATTTACCTTTGGGACCCAGAGTCGGTTTACCTTTTCCTCAATAAAGGGTATTGTCCCCCAGTTGGCAGCTTTCAGCAAGGTCAGGGAGGTTGCGTACTTCGATGAACCCTTGAGGAGATAATCAAGATCATTGGTGACGAAGAAGTCAAGAGCAATCTGATTATCTTGAGAAGGATCAAGTGGAGGTGGAGCTCTTTCGGATTCATGAAGACCTGGCCGTTGAACGGTGTTCAGAGCTTTCAGGATCTCATCGGCATAATACTCGAACTCCATTCGGGTTAACCGGGTTTTGGCGCGAATTCTCTTATCCTTCAGCGCTCTCTTTACCAACGACGGAGTAACCGAAGTCTTATACTCATGAGCCAGAAATGCACATAAGTCAATCGGACTGCGGATACGGAGATATAAGACATCTTTGTCAACGTCTGTGATTGGATCATATTGCGCCGCTGCCGTGATCCAAGCCTGTGGTGGTGCAGTCTCGTCAATCTCCAACGTGTCTGCCCAATCCCGTGTGCTTGACTCAGGAACAGTAGATTGGGGTTCTTGTTGTAGAGGAGTGGAAACGTGAACATCTGCTGGTTCTGATTCAGGCATCTCGGCGGTGTCATGAACGGGTGAGTGTTGTGCAGCTTCAGGTTCAGTTACCGATTCTGCAATCACAGGAGCAACAACAACAGAACTAACAGGGTTAGTGGTAACAGGTATAGATACAGCGATAGATGTACCAGGAATCGATGACGCTGTAGTAGCATTCACATCGTGGCGCCACTTGGATCGTCTGGATTCCGTGGAAGTAGATTTTTCTTTTGCTGCTGCATCTTTCTTAGACTTGGTTCCAGACTTAGCAGGTTTCTTTGAGCTGGCAACCTTATCCCCCTTTTCAGGCTGTTTACCCCCATCATCATCCTCATCGTTATCCTCGTTGCTCCCCTTAGCACTCTCCTCATTACCATCACCACCATCATTACCATCATTATCATCATCATCCTCATCATCATCATCATCCTCATCATCATCACCACCATCATCATCTTCTCCTTCTTCTTCTTCTCCCTCTTCTTCTTCCTCTTCTTCTTCACCAGTACCCTCTTCTTCTTCACTTTCTTCCCTTTCTTCCTCAGGCAGAATGTGGTAGGGTACCACACTTCCAAATGTTTTAAATAACCTATCATCCTCCATGATAGCGTCATTCAGGGATTTGTAGAGAGCCCGTTGAACCCTAGATTTATCAAAAGATCCAAGTTCCCTCATACGAGATTTGAGGATCTTCTTCAATTCAAAATCCGTCAAGTCATAGGCAATTTTGTAGGCGGATTGAGAAGGATTGGATGACTTGATCATCAAGTTATCAGCCGCGAGTGTCTTCAACTCATCACGCAGTTTTGGCATAAGGGATTCAACGGATTCTTGCACCCTCTTCTCAATAGAAGCTTCAAGAGTTTCTTTCTGCTCCTTGTAGTTATACTTAATAGCTCGAAGTCTCGTAAGTCGTGCTTCATACCTGTCAGCTTCAGCCTTTTTGACCTGAGCAAGTTCTTATGCATGAGCTTTACGTGTCAACTCCATCTCTGCAGCGAACTTGGCTAGCATCTCTTCTTGGGCTTTCTTAGATGCCTCTTCACTTTGCACTCTTCGAAGTAGCTCTTGGCGAAGATTATCCATCTCTCTTTTTTGATTATCCGTGTGTTTATCCAACATTTCTGCCATGACGAATGCAGCCATTGAAGATGTTCCAGAGCTACTCTGGGAAGGTTGAAGAGGCTCGGTTGTTACTACGGTACTAAGGATGGGAGTTATTGGTGGTGGAAGAAATGGTGTTGAAACCGGTCTGGTTGGTAAGGGTTGTATTGGTGGAGGTTGAGTTGCTAAAGGTTGAGTAGACACCATGATTGTAGGAGCACCGGACTCCTTTTCAACAATTGCTGAAACAGGGATTGATGTCTCCTTCGAAGTAGAATACCTTTCAGGTGATCCAAACTCAAAAACATCCTCTGGCTCCTCATACTCTTCTTCAATATTTACCCGTGCACCTGAACCACTACCTCCCGTGTCTTTCTTACTCTTTTCAATAGCTATCTTCATCATTTTTCTCTCCGCCTTGTCAAGAGTAGGATCGACATCAACATCCTCTTCGTCGTGTAGAACTAACTCATCAGCCAAGCCCTTTCCCTTCTTAGCGACGGTCTTTGTCTTTTTGGCTTTGGGTTCAGGTAAAGCTGTTTGCTTGCGTTTACCTTTGCTCTTAACCGTGGTAGATGAGTCTTCACCTGCTTGAATGCTTGCTCGTTGATTCTCAATTTCTTGTAGCAAGTTCTTGTAATCAGCAGATGCGATAATCTCATCTGTCAGCAGATGACTGGGAATGGGACCAGGAATAACCATATTCGAATGAGTCTCCTGCCTTAAGTCTACCAAATCATCATCATCCATCGTGTGATGACGACTACCTGTACGCTTGGCAATGGAAGCATCGTTCTCCATAAAGTAATGTATGATCAGCTTAATGAACCTAGGGTACTGGTAACTTTTAACCTTACCCTTCGTGTTTGTGAAGAGTTGAAAAGTAAACTCTTCCCACAGCAATGATGCATATTCAATACCCATACCTCTGTATACTCCATAAAACATCTTGATGATCGGTGGACGAACAACATCAAATCCAGTTGTTTTGGGTGTGAGACATCGGCTTAGAATCCCATAAATAGCTTTCCATGGTTGACCAACTTTGGCAGTAGTAAACTCAGACACGGTTCGTATGTCAGGACATCCCATGACAGTGAACATTTCCATGATCTGATCCTTAGTCGGGTTGGCTGAGAATGATAGGCTTTTGGGTGACGGCCGAAATCCAAAGATCTTCCTAAAGTCTGACACATTAAGCGTCTGCTGCTTGTTGTCCAAGGAAAATGTGATTTTGTTCGACGTCCTCTCCTTGGTAGCCCAGAACTCGTAAAGGTAGTCATACGGCACTGAAGCACTTTGCCTTAGCACATGCTTGAGTTTAGAGTTATCAAGTATGGCTGAACCTACCTTAAATCCGTTATGGGTAGAATGAGATACCTCCTTCAAACGGAAGTTGTTTGGAAGAAACTTTAGAGTCTTGGCTTCGGCAATGGCGGTGGCTCTGGCGTCTTGTATTTGTTGTACTGTAGGGTTAGTCATCGTCTCTGCTTAAGATAAAACACAAAGGTTGAAACATACAAATATGAATATCATTATGATTTTAAACCTAAGCATTGAACATATGACCTAATCCCTTAAGCTTGTAAAACACTCAAACATCTTCTATTCGGAATAAACATTCAATTCGGAATAATTTTCTATCTAGAATAAGACTCCTATTCGGAAGAACTCTCTATGCGGAATAAAGTTCTTATTCGGAAAGATCAGTCTATGCGGAATAAATTTCTATTCGGAAAGTCTGTCTATGCGGAATAATATTTTCTTATTCGGAAAGATTACTCTATGCGGAATAAAAACTCTTATTCGGAAAGATTACCCTATGCGGAATAAAAGGTCTATTCGGAAAGTTAGGCTTATGCGGAATAAAAACTCTATTCAGAAAGATTATCCTATGCGGAATAAAGCTTCTATTCGGAATGTACATTCTATTCGGAATAAATCCTCCTATACGGAATAAAACTGCTATTCGGAAAATAGGCCTATGCGGAATAAAAGTTCTATTCGGAAAGATCATCCTATGCGGAATAAAGCTTTTATTCGGAATGTTCATTCTATTCGGAATAAGTGCCTTATTCGGAAAATTCATCCTATTCGGAAAGTTTTCAACACTTATGATTTTTCTAATTAAGCACGAATTCGTTTGATTCAAGTGTTCTAAAGGCCATAACAGTTCATTTTGTTCTATTCCGAATCAATCCCAGGCAAAACCCCCAATTAATTAAACCCTAATTTAAGCAGAAACTTAATTCGATTGATTCCAATTAAAAAGAGGTAATTAAATTGAATTGCATGAATGTTTAAACCGATTTTGTATACCTTATTGAAGATCTTGAAGTTTGATTCATAGAAAATATATGATTTCGTTTGTGTTTGTTGAGTTTGTGAGAGTGTGTGTTTGTATGTTAATGGCGGCCAGAGGAAAAAGAAACAGAAGAATGAAGGAAGGGGGAAACGAGGGGGGGGGGGTGAGTTTTGACTTGGTCAAACTTTCACATTTTTGACATGTTGTCAAATTTAACCCCTCAACTTTTCTTCTTTCTTCAATCAAAATTCTTTTGTTTTTCCAAGTTTTAATGCTTGTCATTTTTGACCCTATCTCATGTTAAATTCCCGAGCCTTAGTGATTAACCTATCTTAACACACACACAAATCTATTCACGACAAACTTATGAGCAACAACAAGACAAGTGCCAAAGCTATTCAACCATTTAACCATTGAGCTACTTGAGTTTCCTCAAAAACTTTTGAAGATCTTTTTGATGTGAAGGATGATTTAACATTTTCTCCCCCTTAAACGATGACCCGTTTTCTATTTAAAGAGCAGTAGTCATTGTTTAACGAGGCACATGATGATGAAAAACATTTTCCAGTTGATGTTTTGAAAAGATTGATTCGTGGTGGCAATAAGATTTCTCTTATTTAGACAAATTAATGCACTGAAACGTACACTAACTCGTGTTAGACCAAGTTATAAAGTAAACTTGATCCCTTTGCATGATTTGGCTTGTAAATCATGCCCGAGAAAATTAATTCCCGTTGTGAGCCAACATTTTCGAAGGAAATACGTGACTTTAATATGAAAATCGGGTTGCAGTCTGAAATAACTACAAGCCATAATAGACATGTTTTAAAAATGTACAACTTTTATACGAACTCTATTTATGGCACCGTGTCAATATTGATCGATATTTCTAAGGCCGTAAATATTACCGTACTAAAAGACATGCCCGAGTTAAAAACGAAAAATATTTTTGGTTTTTCTTGAATTTATAATTTTTATGGTTTTTCTAGGTTTTATATTTTTTATGGATTTTCTTGGTTTTATATTTTTGTATTTTTCTTTTTGTGGTTTTATATATGTACGATAATATACATGATCACGAACAAAGGATACTCTGAACAGTTTACCACCACTATTCAGCTGATTCTTCTGCCAACTCTTTGAGAGTCGCTGGAGTGAATGATTTCATGTCAAGCTTGTCGATCAAAAACTCGATTCGTCCTCGATCTAAGGCTTTGGTGAACATATCCGCTAGCTGGTACTCAGTAGTGACAAAATACAGCTCGATCACTCCGTTCTCCACCTGCTCCTTAATGAAATGGTAGCGAATGTCTATGTGCTTGGCCCGGGAGTGTTGAACATAGTTGCAGCAAAGGGCAATGGCGCTCTTGTTGTCACAATACATCGGGATTTTGTCAAATCCCAAACCGTAGTCAGTTAATTGTGATCTCATCCAAAGGACTTGAGCACAACAACCGGACATGGCGATGTATTCAGCCTCCTTGCTAGAAATTGCAGCGCTTTTCTGCCTTTTTGAAGACCAACTGATCAATCTATCTCCAAGGAGTTGCACAGATCCAGAAGTGCTACGCCTCGTGTCTTGACATCCAGCATGATCGGCATCTGCGTATGATATTAAAGCAATAGAGGAATCTTTCGGATACCATAGACCACGATGAAGTGTCCCTTTTAGATACCGAAAGATCCTTTTAACAACATGTAGGTGCTTTTCGGTAGGCCGAGCCTGATACCGGGCACACATGCATACAGCAAATTGCAAATCAGGCCTGCTAGCAGTCAGATATAGAAGGGTGCCGATCATCCCACGGTAAAGTTTTGGATCGACAATAGTCCCATTCCTATCTTCATCTAACTTGGATTTCTCCACCATTGGAGTGTCCACGGGGTCACAATTATCAAAGTTATATTTCTTTAAAGATTCTAGAGCATATTTGGATTGATTAATAAAGATGCCTCTGGGATTTTGAGAAATCTGTAATCCTAAGAAAAATGAAAATTTTCCCATCATTGACATCTGAAAGCGTGTGGACATTATCTTCTCAAAGCGTTGTGACAATTCTATTTTAGAGGCAGCAAATATTATATCATCAACATAAATTTGTACCACAAGCATGTCGTTGTCCTCCTTGAGAGTGAATAGAGTGGGGTCCACCTTGCCTTTGGAGAAGCCTTCCGAAATGAGATATGTTGAAAGGAGATCATACCACGCGCGTGGAGCTTGTTTCAACCCATAGAGAGCCTTCTTAAGCTTGTACACATGATTAGGAAACTCCGTGCTAACGAACCCATCTGGCTGACTAACATAGACTTCTTCCCTTAGTTCACCGTTCAAAAATGTCGTCTTCACATCCATTTGATAGACGATCATGTTCATATGAGCAGCATACGCAAGGAATAGTCTAATAGCCTCCAATCTCGCAAAAGGAGCAAAAGATTCTTCAAAGTCTATACCCAAGGCTTGTTTATATCCTCTAGCAACCAATCTAGCCTTATTCTTCAATATTGCACCCATCTCATCAAGTTTAACCTTATAAACCCACAACAAAGTAAGGATGTTAACCTTGTCAGGGAGAGGAACTAATTCCCATACTTTAAGTCTTTGGAATTCATTTAGTTCCTCCTGCATGGCTTCAATCCAAGATGATTGAGTCATAGCCTGCTGCCAATTTTTAGGTTCAACTTCAGAGAGAAATGCATCAAAGTAGCAATAGAGTGCACTCTCTTGTAATTGATGGCGTGTAGAGACTGGTCGATCTAGATTACCAATGACATTCCTAATTGGGTGATCTTTTGTCCATTTGGTGCTATGTTTTTCAATCCTAGGTGGTCTGGAGTGAACAATAGAAGGAGCTTCTTCTGAGGTAGACGCGGCTGAAGGGTTTTCAGGTATCGCTACACCAAAGAAAGGAAGCTCTTGCAGGTGAGCATATTCCAAATCGTGATCAATAGAATCCTCTTCCACATCATTAGGCACAAGTAGGGGTGACGATTCAGGTGTAGTTTGAGAATCACTTGGTGAAGGTGCATCCGGTTCAATGTGAATTGAAGATGCATTAGATAAAGCTTCATTTGCTTGAGCAACAACTTCAGGGATTGGAGTTATCACTACAGGTGCTGGAACTTCATCATTTGGGGGATCAAAGAATTCGTCAAACAACGGTTGAAACAGTTTATCCCACTCGGGCCTTGATGGTGGTAAAAATGATGTAGAAGTAGGATTATTGGGAACTAATCCGGAACTAATAGCACCGGTTCCCATCTCATGAAGCGCGGGTTCAGAGCTGTGTTGCTCAGAAGCCATCGCTGTCAGCTCATCGAAATCTGCGTCCATAGTTTCTACAATCTTACCAAGACGACAGTTGTAAATTCGGTATGCTTTCTTGGAGGGTGAGTAACCAATGAAAATACCTATATCGGCTTTCGGTTGAAGCTTGCCCAAGTTCTCACTATTAATGTTTGGATAACAAAGAGCACCAAACACATGAAAAAATGAGACATCAGGTTGACGGTCATGTAGAAGCTCGTAAGGTGTTTTTCCATGGCGTTTCCGAATGATAGAACGGTTTTGGGTGAAACATGCAGTAGATATAGCTTCTGCCCACAAGAACAATGGAGCGTTCGCATAAATGAGCATAGTCCTAGCAGCTTCCATAAGCGTACGATTCCGTCTTTCAACGACACCGTTTTGTTGTGGAGTGCGTGCATCGGATGTTTCATGTGAGATACCAACTCCTTCATAGTAATCACGAAGAGTCTGGTTGACGAACTCTGTTCCATTATCTGTACGAATACGGCGGACAGTAGTATTCAAACGTACCTGAATGAATTTCAGAAAAGTGATGATAGCCTTCGGTGCTTCATCCTTTGTACGTAGAAATCTAACCCATGTAAACCTGGAGAAATCATCCACAATAACCAGAATGAATTTCTTACCGCTCACACTTTTAGTTCTCATTGGCCCACAAAGATCCATATGCAAAAGATGAAGTTTTTCTTGATTGGTGTCTTCAGCTTTGGGCTTATATGATTTCTTGGTACTTTTCCCCCTTGAACACGCGGAACATAAATGATCCTTGTGAAATTTGATCTTTGGAAGACCACGAACTAATTCATTTTTAGCCAGATGATTGATAGCATCAAAATTAAGATGAGATAATCTGCGATGCCATAACCATGACTTGGTCTTAGATGCTTTAGAGAGAAGACATACTGGAGAGGCGGCCATCATGTCTTGTAAGGACAAGGTATAAAGATTTGCACCACGAGATCCCTTCAACAAATCTTTTCCTTTCAAGTTGCGGATGAAACAAGTGTGTTGTCGAAAAGCAACCTCTAGGTTGGAATCACAAAACTGTCCTACTGAGAATAAATTATGACCAAGACCTTCTACATAGTATACCCTTGAAATCGTAACGTTTCCAATCTGATATTCACCATACCCCATTATCTTTGCAATATGATCATTCCTGAATTTAACCGTACCAAGAAACTTGCTGACGAAATTTCGGAGCATCGAGCGATCTCCGGTCATATGCTTTGAACAACCGGAGTCCAAATACCAGAGGATGATTTGGACCACCTGAAAATATCACCAGACGAGGACAATGTAGAGGTATCGGAATCTGAATGTTCCTTGTTATTAGCAGGTACAGATTTAATAATCTTAGATTTGCTAATTTTAGGTTTCTTAGATTTCCTAGCCTTCTTCTTCCTAGTTGGTGGTGTAGATTCTAGTTGGCTTAAATCTTGTGGTATTTCTTCACTGATAGGCACTATAGTGGGGGCTGACCTATTTAAAGGGCGCTGTTTCCATACTTTAGTGCTAGTGTGCCTAATTAAAGGACGCTCAGACCTAACCTCAATGGATGCATTCCTAGTTAAAGGGCACATGTTTCCATCTAATGTAAAGGTCCTACCAGTGGGACGCCATTGCCAGCCAACTTGGGCACGTGTTCTACCAGTTGGCTTCTATTCAAGATCATTCCTAATGGCATTCATCTCATTCACATGATCAATAAGACACAAATCATGACGTTGGGAAAACATACATTCATTACAATTCCAACATTTTAAATCAGAATTCACAAATGGTTTAGGCTTCTGCACAGGCGCAGAGCTTTTAGTCTTAACATGATTCTTTTTATTTAAAACTGAACTAACATTCCTATGGTGAGCTTCTACTTTCTTCTTTTTGGCACTACTAGTGGAGGGCTTGATCTTATCTTTCTTGAGTGGCGATCCTTTAGCCTTAGTAGTCTCTTTTAATCCTGTAGAAGGCAAAGTGGGAACATTAGCAACAAATTTTAAAGGTGCCTTACTTGATTGTGCCAATGACGGTTTTGCTCCTGGAGTCTTATTAAATGGAGTTACAGCAATGGGTCGATTAGTGAGTAGTGCAGAACCTGGTTTACCTATGTATTGCAAGTAGGCTAAGCAATATTGAACACGCTTAATATATTCATGGGCTGAATAATAGTAGCTACTTGAGGGATCTAAGGCATAAAGATCGTCTAAAATATCCCTAACAAGATCTACATGCTTAATTGCGTTCCTCATATAGTCATCGTAGGTAACCGAGTTTTTCTTATGGAGCGGGTTCTTATAAAGCACTACTGACTTGGTTGTTGGAGCACTAGTGGACGGTGCAGAGTCGGTAGCTAAATTATCAACAACTTCTTGTCGGGTGAGAAGAAGTGTCTCCTTTAACTCGGCCAAAACCATGTTTTTGTCAATGAGCAGGATGTTTAAGTCAGAGATTTCCTCACACTTTTGGTTCAGTTGTTCATCATAATATTGTTGCTGTGCCGCATTAAAAGCGAAGCGTTCTTCTAGTGAACCATAAAGAGCGGATAGTCCCTGTCTTGTCCGATCCATCTCCCCTAGAACAGACGAAAGTATAATTTCTAAGACCTGGTTTTTAGACTCTGCAGCCTCTAGTTCCAATTTTAGTGTTACATTTGATGACACATCTCTCTTCAATCTCATAATCTCTTCCTCTAATGCCTTAACTATTGCAATCATCTTGTCACTCGTCTCAACACCGTTTTCACAACTATTTGTTATCAAAAGATCCTCATTTTGAGTTTGTTGTTTTAATTCTAAAGATATACAATGTTGTTCTAGTTGATTAAAGCGTTTTGAAAGTAAATTGTAAGAATCTTGTAGCTTTAAAAACTCAGCGTTAGATTCGTGACAAGAATGATTATCTACCTCATTTACAGTATCAGCAACATTTACAGAGAGATCACACACATCATCACAAATATTCACATCATCACATTTAATCATAGCGGATGTAAGCTCATTCGAATAATTAACATTTACAGTAGTAAGCACATCACACGAGATTACTTCGGACAAGAATCGGTCATATTTGGATAAATCTTTTCCTTTTCAATTAGTTGTAGTTCGTAAGCGGTGTCCATTTCATAAAACACTTTTTGAACTTCTCCAATTTCGAACTTAAGATTTTCCTTAAGAGATGCAAAACTTCCTTTTAGACTTTCGACAAATGGATTGATCTCATTTTTAAACACCTCGTTCATGTGTTCGAAAGCCCATTCTCCGGCGTTTAGGCCATTTGAAGTCGTACATTCCAAAATGACCTTGTCAAAATTAGTAAAGTATTGATTAATCTCTTGCAAGTTTAACCATACAGTGCTAACAGGTGGAAGATCCTTTGGAATTTCCTTAGGACCTTCCATGTTGACAAGTGTAGGAAATGTACTAGGGTTTTCTTCATTCAACATGTAGGTTGGTGCTGTAATGAGATCTTTGTCCATATGGAAGCGAATTCTAAAATCCGTTTTAGCAAGCTCCTGATTCATTTTAAAATAATCACAATCTGGATATTTTGCAGAATTGTATGACCGATTCTCATCAACTAGATCCTTATTGGTGCGATCATCGAAAATATTAATCGGGTCTAAGACCAATCCTAATTGGGTTGCATTATAAAGTCTAGGACTATGGATTAAAGCTTGTTTTGCATACCGTGGATTAGGGGGAAGGCCTTTTTGACGCGATAAGTTAAATTCTCTAAACGAAGCATCAAATAAGTGCACTAGTTGAGAGGCAGCGTATTGTCTTAAAAGCAAATAATCTAGACTTCTAATCTTATTAGCAGCATTAATCTCCATTTCATTCTTCTTAGACTCGAGTAATTCAAAATCCGTTTGAAGTTTTTGAAAATTAGTGACCACTAACACTTTTTCTTTAAGTTCATTAGAAAGATTTGCTCTTAAGTTTTCAATTTCTTGCAAATGACCCATTTGTTTGTTTCGAAAATGATCATACTCGGGATTAGTTAGAACACTAGACGAAGGCACTAATTCCAAAGTTTGAACTTTCTCGTTGCTTAAGGCAAGCTCATCAGACAAATTCTTATTCTTAGCTAGGGTTTCTAAGAGTGCAGCATTCATTTGGCTAAGTAATGTAGCAGGAACCATGACCAAATCTTGTTGAGCAGGAGTATGCGTATGCGACATAACTCCCGGTTGTGTTTCACTCAAAGTCTGGGGACTCACATTGATATTACTATCATTGATTGTCTCCTCATTTGAAAGACTCACCACCGAAGACTCATTCGAATCAGCACTCTCTTGCACAACTTGATGTGGTTGAATACTAGCATCAGTGGTATTATCAGTGGTATTAATAAGTACCTCAGATCTCTTTTCTGGCCCTAAGCTGGAGATAGTTGCCATAAGAGCTGCCTTTGCAGATTGAAATTCATCACAGTCTGAGTCATACGCATCAAGATCATCTGCTTGGTAGGCTGCATTCTGTGTGGTGACAATGTCTTGTTCAGCAATCCCTGGATCAGCAAGAAATGCAAGCTCCTCTTCATCAAGTTCCCTTCCTTGTGCCTGAGCATTTACCAGATAAATCTTTTCTGCAAACCATTGACCATCCCTTCTCCTCTTGGGTTTCTTGCAATCCCTGGACATGTGCCCTTCTTCCTTGCAATTGTAGCATGTAATCATTCTCAAATTGCCTGTGGAATTTGCCCGTGGAGGAGTGTTGACCATTGGAGCAGGATTGACCGTGCGAGCACTGGTAGTTGATGTAGTAGGTCTCCCCTGATAAGGTTGAATAGGTTGAACCATTACCCTGCCATTCTCAATAGTAGCTTGTTGGCGAGAATTGGATGAATTCCTCAACTGATTGTTGGTAGGAGCTGATCCCCTAAATCCACGTTTGCTTAATGTCCTTGTGAGATAAGCAGACATAATGTTAACACTTCAACTGGGTCAGTTCCTTGTTTGAATACAGGAATGGGGACTTCCTCATCATCACAGTACATAGCTTGGTCTTGTTGAACTACATAATCACTAGAAGGAATACTCATGTGATCAGAGTAGCTTGATGGATATGCTGTATTCTCTTGATAAGAAGAATATGATGGCTGAGCATAAGGTGCAATACTTGCTGAGTGAGGGTGTGAAGCATATTGTGGTGAAGGTGCATTAAACCGATATTGTTGCTGATGTGAGGTGGGTGGTTGCGGTAGAATCGAGTATTGGGGAAAAGTAGGTGTCATGTAAGGTGATGGATGATAGGCTTGATGTCCCAAGATATAAGGAGTGTTGTTGTGTGACAAGCTTGGTTGATTCGCCATCAAAGCTAAAGAATCAGGGTACATACCTCGAGGCGAACGGTGCATGATCACATGTTTCTCATGCTGCTGAAGACAAGCACATAGTTGATCCAAATTGCACTTATGCAAATCCCTGGTTAACTTAACATCGATAATATACTCACCCCATTCAGCTTGAGGTAAAGTATTCAAGAATTTGGTGTTAACCTGGAATGGAGCAATCACGAGATTATATACATTCAGATCATTCATGAGAGTGGTGAATCTGAAGTAATAATCGTGAAGCGTTTCCCCTGGGTTGTACGTGAATCTATCAAACAGATCATACAACTGACATTCCCTTTCCTGTTTGGTGAGAGACGTGCCTTGTAGCAACACCTTTAAACGTTCCCATAAATCCTTTGCCACCGTATACTGACTTACCATTCGATAGATGTCATGTGGGAGAGCTTGGAGAATGGTTTGAAGAGCCTTTTCGTCTGCATCGGCAACAAGTTGTTGAGCTGGTGTAAGTTCTTCAAACTCCCTTGGTCGAGTCACATTGTTAACCACGATGGTACCATAGTCAAGTGGACCATTTAAAATTGACTTGACCATAAGCCTCCCATATACCGGTTTTCCCTTAAGGTATGACATCATCCGGCCTTGCCATGCTTCAAAAACTTATTTTATGAGCATTGGAGGACGATTATCCGTACCCGTAATGACGGAAATATCCGTAAGTGATGTCATCTGAGGCATTACTGAATTCGGATTCATTTTGTTCACTTCAAAGAGACAAATATTATCGGTTAATCGAGCAGTGAAGAAAGGTTGAGAATTTGTGTTGTGTTATGTTGTTGAAATCAAGATTAAATCCACTAAAGATCGTCGAAAAAAAAAACTCGGAAAAATACCCCTTGAACTTGCTATTCGGAAAAATCCCTATTCGGAATAACCTTATGCTGAAAAAGCCTTATCCGGAATAATCCTTATGCTGAATACCCCTATTCGGAATAATCCTTATACGAAAAAACCCTTATGCGGAATAACCCTAATAAACCCTATTCGGAATGTTCCTGCTATTCGGAATATTCTTCAATTCGGAATGTTGGCTATTCGGAAAGACTGCTATTCGGAAAAATGGTTATTCGGAAAGATGGGCTATTCAGAATGTTTGACTATTCGGAATGTTTTGGCTATTCGGAAAACTTAGCTATTCGGAAAGATTTTGCTATTCGGAAAAACTTAGCTATTCGGAAAGATTTTGCTATTCGGAAAAACTCTCCTATTCGGAATGTCTATTCGGAAAACCTTTATGCTGAATATCTAATATTCCGAATAGAACGTCTATTCGGAATAATCTGGGAATATAAAGTTCGAGACTTTGAATAGAGCTTTAAATCCGATTTTTTGATCAAAAACCACAAAAAGTTTTATGATTTTTACCAAAATAAGCTAAACCCAATCCTTATCAATTGATCCCAATAACAAAAACACCAAAAACAACAAGATTCAAGATTGATTTTTTCTAAAGATCACTAATTGATTCAATAACTAAAGAAGCAACACAATCCTTACCTTAAATCACCCCATGGCTCTTGATACCAAATGTAGAATCTTGATAACCTATGAATCTATGAAGTGGGTTGATGATTTCTAGAGAGAGAAACTAGATAGAGAAAGTGAGAGAAACTATGTGTCTTTTATTAAAATGAAAATGCTAAGTGAACAACAACCAACCCCTTTCCAAGGAGGAAAGGGGTATTTATACTTCCAAGCCTTATTTGGACTTGGGCCGGCCCATGACAAGCCCATGGGCCGGTTCTTACTTAACTAAATAAGTAACTATTAACTACGAGCTATTACAACATTAATAATATTGTGGAGTGACCGATACTTCTAATATACGTAAAAACGTATTTCTAACATAAAGAATACCTGATGTCCTTGATGATTTTTGGATCTGTTTGTTCTTAGACGCCTTGATCACGTTGGAATCATGAATCTGCGTGTTTGCTTGTTTTTAGGTCTTATTCATATATTTTCCAAAATCACATCAGATCTGACTCTGTTGATTCCACCAGCATTAGTTGTGTTAGAAGAAAATTCGTCTTAGTATTCATCAATTAATAGTAGGTTGATTGATAATGAAAGATTAGTTCCAAGGATTCCAAGGTTTATCATGGATGTGGGATCGATGATGATGGAATGGAGAACGTTTGTGTGTGTGTTTTTTTTCTAAATGTGTGTGTTTTTTTTGTAGAATAAATAAAAAAATAGGTTTAGAAGTATTATTTATACCCACGGTATGAAAACGCGATTTTTATATAAAACGTGATTTTCAAAATGTGGTCCGCCCAAAATAAAAAAAAATGAGTTAAAAAAGGAAAAAAGTGAGATTTTTAAGCAAATACTTAAATCCTATTAGTTAAAAGATGTGACTGGGATATGATTGGGATTAAAACTGTGGTTTCAAGTCATAATTATACCTATATAATATATATATATATATATATATATATATATATATATATATATATATATATATATATATATATATATATATATATATATATATATATATATGTGTAACTTTATTTATAGAACCCATCTTAGTGACAGAACTTGCAGAACTGTTGTTTTTGAAGGCAAACATGTATGTTTGAAGGAGTACATGTATGTTTTTAGAGAATATTTGTATTTATGAAACATATTTGAAGTCCTTTTTGTCAAAATTAAATAAAATTAAAAAAAAGATATCCAAAAACATACATGTTTGAGGGCGTGCATGCATGTATGTGCACACATTCAAAAACATACATTTTTGAAAGCGCGCATGCATGTATGTGCACCGATCTAAAAACATACATGTTCGCTTTCATAAACATACATGTACGCCTTCAAACATACATGTTTGCCTTCAAAAATAAGAGTTCTGCAAGTTCTGTCACTAAGATGGGTTCTGTAAATAAAGTCCCCATATATATATATATTTATATATATATATATATATATATATATATATATATATATATATATATATATATATATATATATATATATATATATATATATATATATATATATATATATATATATATATATATATATATATATATATATATATATATATATATATATATATATATATATATCAGGGCCTTAACAGTAACTTTAAGGTTGGGGCAAATTGTGAAAGTTAGGTAACACATGTAAGGGTATAGGGTTTCTTTTACAAAGGATGTTATTTTGTTTAAGGAGGGATCCGACCCATAGTTTGGGGTATGAAAAACGGGACTGTTTTATGTAAAATGATAACGGGATAGGTTATGAACTTAACAAGGTTAAGGGGCTTAAAGAGGGGTGTAATGGGATACTTGTGGTATATTAATGAGGTTAAAATGTAGGGGAGAGTTATACATCCATCATAGGTTGATGAGCTATTTTAGTTTATTGGTTCATGTCTTGATTGTATGCATTGTTGTATTAGATTTTGCGAGTGTGCGGGAACTTGGAGAAGCTCTTTCAAGTGAGTTCATAGTCCCATTTTCACTAAATTTTTAAATTGTTTTCTAGTATGGGATGGAGATGACACTTGTAATTTTCTTTAAAGTGTTTTGATAATATGTTTTGAAATGCATGGACATAATGTGTTATTATGTGATATGTGATGAGACTGCTTTTATACATAGTCTCATCATCCAAAACGGGTTTAAAACGGTTAAAATATCATAAAAAGTGCCAAATATATGCTTGTGTTTGTTCAATGTGTGTTTTAGGTACGGATATTGAGAAAATGACAAAAGATCACAAGAAACAAGCAAAAACGAACACGGGAAACGAAGCCGCACAATGAATCGGGCCTTAGAGTTGATTTTCCAAGAAAATTCCTTGAAGAATTGAAGATTGTACAAGAAGGGTCCTTCACTATTGATGAATTGACACTTTATACCCTTGTTTATTCAAAATTACTAGTTTGGTCCCTAAAGTTTGTCAAATTTACAAAATTGACCTCAACTTTGATGAATTGGCAAGAATGGTCCCTCAAATTTGAAGACTTGTCACTTTTAGTCTTCCTTGAAGACAAAGATACAAGTAAAGACCTTGAAGAATGAAGATATGTCAAAAAGAGCCCTTGAAGAATCATCAAATTCCAAGAAATACCCTTGAATATACTTTGCAAAAGTTTTGGTGGCCAAAGTCTAAAAAACAAAACTTGCATAACAAAGGAATTCTGAGTTTGGCTGAATAAACTACAAATGAAAGAAGAATGGAAGACAAGGGGTTAATCTTGGCAGACACTATAACTTACCCCGACCACTCACACAATGACACGTGCCCCACTCACCAAAATCAACCAATCAAAACCCACTATCCTGCCACATCACCATCCACTTACACCATTTTAATATCTAACTAATTAATTAGTTATTAAACACGCGCCTAACACTTTTTTAAACCAAAACAAAGATCAAAACGACCACTATTCCACCAAGAACACGAATTGGGGATTTGTGTTTAAGCAACAATTAGACCCTAATCTCGTCCAGATTTATGATTAAGGCTATCATAAACAATACCCAACTCACAGACTCCTTGCCACATCACCCAAAAAGTCACATGATACTTGCCCTGCACTTTTGAAGAAGAAGACAAATAGTGCCAGTGGAATCAACGAACCATAATCCTACTTCAATCCTAAGCTTATTTTAACCCATTGGATCAATTCGTGTCAACTATACAACTTCACAAACAGCCAAGACTTCACACATGTTCAAGAATTTTCAAACTTTCAAGGGCAAATTTGGAAGTCCATATACTAGGGTTTCTAGTTTTTTATTCAGCATTTTAGGTTCCATGTAGCCTATATAAAGGCATTAGGTCATTATATTTCAGCTTGCTCTTGGTTTTTCTTTGGTCACTTTTCTGTAAATCCTATGTTCAAGGGAATGAAATAGTGTTTGAATTTGTTGACGAAATCCAAGTGCCACTCTTTATATCTTGTTGTTATTGTTATAAGTTTGTGATCTCCAGTTTTAAAAGTTGGTTTGAAGTTTATGAAAGTATTTCAAAGTTTTTCCAAAACCTGAATTTTTCAAGTTCTTAGTTCAAACACTTGAACTTTTTGGGCCTTGGATTGATCATAGCACCCTGATAAGAAGATTATCAAAGTGTAGTGAGATCTAGGTTTGGGAAGGATCAAGGAGTGGGGAACAAGATTGGAAAGATTCAGTTCATTTTCATTTTTTTTCTTTCATAAATTGTTGCTTTGACTTTGTTGTTCTTAGCAGGTGTTACTAGAAGCTTGTGCCTTGTTAAGCTAGCCACGTAAGCTCTAAAATTCGTGATTGTGGATGTGCATTCATGAGGTTTGTCCTCTTTTCTTGATAAATCTGTCAAAAAAGGTGGTTCTAAGTGTTTTTGGTATCTGCTGGTGTTTGATGCTATTTGATGCATGAAAATGTATTCTAAGTTCATGGTAATAATGCTATGATACTTGTTTAAGCTTTGTTTAACCTGAAAACATTTTTGGCTTTGTAAAATTTGATTTTCAAAAGTTAAAGGGGTGTTTGGGATTAATGCATGCTTTGGGGTTTGGTTAAATTAAGTTAGTGTTAAGTGTGTACTGGTGTTTGTTCTTGCTTAATCTGCTGAGTTAAGTGTTTATCTGGATATTGTGTGGTTTGTAACACTTAAATCAAACAAATAGCCATAAAAAGTTTTTTTCTTGTTGATTTGGCCTGCAAATCTGTGAACACTTAGATCTAATGATAAACTATATATAACAAGTGTTAAAACATTAATCTTGCAACCTGTTGAGTAGATCTAGGTGTTTGAATTTGGAATTATGGTCAAATATATCAGCAAAAAGGGTCTTTGTGTTCATCTGTGTTCATCAGTAAGTGATTTAGGATTCATACTAGTCCAAATCTTGAAATCAGTGCATGATATGAGTTAATTTGTGTGTCACTAAGTTTAATTGAGATTTTGTATGCTTTTGGTGGACTGTAGTCAGCTTATACTAGCTTAAACATTAGCTTATATCACCAAATCTGCTATTATCATGTATGTGCTAGGTCTGTAGACTTTTTGAATTAACTGTACAAATTGGCTTGGTGATTTTGTGATTTGTTGCTTGTTATTGACTCCTTATAACCCAATGGTAATAAGGGTGCCTTGTTTGTCCATTGAATCCAACAAAAGATCACTAAAAACAAAAAGTCAAGAAAGTCAAGCAGTGGGAACCCTTTCCCACTGCTTCTAGCCACTACTAGTGTTATTTAGCATTCAGCTTATTTATAAGCTATATTAGCTTATTTTATTGTGCAACAACTTTGTTTTGATAATCAATCTTCCTTATTTGACCCATTTGACTAATCTGGAGCTTTTTAGCCTTTGACTTTTAGGTTTGACTAGAAAACGTGTTGACTTTTCTTTTTCAAAACAGCTTATTGCTTATTCCAACTTATTCAGTGTGCTTATTTGAAATCTTTTTGATTATTAAGCTTAGTTAAGTGATTTAAAACATTTTTCAAAAAGAATCAACCTAGAACTCGAAAACGACTATTTTGTCGTTTTGTGTAGAGAGCTTTTGCTTATTTCAGGCTTATTTATTGAGCTTTTTCAAAATTTCTTTTTACAAAAAACTTTATAATCTCATTAGAAGGATGTGTGTCAAATTTCAGCTTATGGCATTAGCTTATGGCTTAATGGGCCAAAAAGCCCATTAAGAATAAGCTAAATTTCATTAAGCTGTGATAAGCACTAATTCAACTTTTGGGCCTTTAGAGTTTTGTGTTTAAAATCAAAATTTAAGCTAGACTGGAAGTTTTGAGCTTATTTGGACAACATTTTTCTTATTGGGCCTTAACAAGCCCATTTAGTAAACTGTTTGGACTTTTGGCCAATTTGTAGACCCATTAGGGGTAATTTGGTCATTTCACTTTCATTTTCTGTTTATTTAGGTTCAATTAAACTAGTTTACAAGTTTTTAGAATTTTTTAGAATTTTTGAATTTTTTATTATTATTTTATTATTATAAATTTTTTTAGATTAAATTAATATTTTTGCAACTTTTTCATTTTTATTAGGTCAAATACATTAAGTTAGGATTTTTAAAACTTTTTAATTAATTTTCTCATCATTTAATTAATTATTAGGATTATTTTAATATTTTAATAGTTTTTAATCAATTTTAAATAGTTTTAATTAGTTTTAAATTTTTCAAAAATAGTTTTTAGTTTAATTAAGTTATTTTAGAGGTTTACAAATTGAAAAATCTTACTTTGGGCTTTTCATTAATTAAATTGATTTTTTGGGCTTTAATTAGCATTAAAAAATTATTATTAAATTAAATAAAAGGTTTGAGTAATTTTTGATTTTTTGTAAACTCTAATTGCATTTTTTAGGATTTATTGTAATTTTATAAGAATTTTTAGGATAATTTTTAATTTTCGTCACGTTTTACGGTTTTACGTTTACGCCTTTCGTATTAGTTTTATTTTATTCGTAACCGTCATCATTTTCTTTCTCATTTTCTTTTCTTAATATTAATCACAGACATTTAATCAAGTCTTAACATACAACACACTAGCCTCCTTGAGAACGAACACACCTTTGGGTCATTTGTGCATGGTTTTCCTAAACCGTCGTACTTACCCTAATTACGCTCTTTGTTTTCCTAAACAAAAGTGTACTTTTACGACTATCATTTTGGCGCCGCTGCGGGGGAGGCGTGTTGTGTTTTGATTTGAACAAATTTTGTTTTTATATTATCCATAAATAGTAATTGTGTGTTTTAGAACTCTAAGCACACGTATTATCGGTTTTCGTTTTTTGTATCAGTATTACTATATTGTATACGTATCACAATAAATTCACAAGTACTCCAAAAGTGTGAAAACACAACATTGATTGGGATTTCATCACTCAATCATTGTATTCGAATCTCAAACAAAGAAAAAAAGGCAAAATAGATAACTACTTTCGAGAAGCTTAATTTTAATTAACACAAACTATAAGGTGGGTATAAGGCGGTTGTATTTCACGACCTAAGGGAAAAAGGCTCTTAAGCGCTTAGCGACGCCTCGTTTCCCCCGCTTGCTTGTGCGTGTTAAGAGAAAAAGGGCTAATCAAGGGTTTGCCAACCAAAGTATTATCTACGTATCTATATATTTTCTTGGTTTCAAAGATTAAACCCTCTTGAACGTTTTGGTATTCCACCAACGTTCTAAAGTCATCGAAGGCGTTCACTTCACGTGATCGTTTTCATTCCTTGAGGCTCCTTTAATCGAGCGAATTGATTTGAGGAGAGATTTTTAGACTTGTGTCTACGTAATACATCATAAAAATCCAAAAAAGTAAAAAACAATCAAAAGCACAAAGAACTGAAAAAGAAAAAACACCCAAAAGAATCTTCTTTGCTCATCATACGTGACGTTTATGCAAACTCGTAACCAAGCAAGAAGTGCACGTAAACGTAGAAACCGAAAGGAAGGAACACTTTCTAGAGAAGAATCTCCTATTGACGAACCCATCGTAGAACAAGAAACAACCATGGCTAATCGTACTATAATGGAGTTACTTCAAGCACCCACCGAGGGTTATGGAGAGGCTATTATGATTCCCGCTATCCTTGCGGAGAATTTTGAATTTAAGACAGGTTTGTTGTCCATGATCCAAAACAACAAATTCCGTGGTGATGAAAAGGACAACCCTCACAACCATATCCGTCAATTCAATCATCTTACCGCCACTTGCAAGTTTAAGGACGTCTCGAACGACTCGATTAAGATGATGCGTTTTCTGTATTCCTTAGCGGGGCCCGCTAAAATTTGGTTAGAGAAAGAGCCACCCAATTCTATATTGACGTGGAAGGATCTCGTTTCAAAGTTCGTAAACCAATTTTTCCCGCCCTCTAAGACTATGCACTTGAAGAACGAGATTTCAAAGTTTTCACAAGAGTATAATGAGAGTTTTTGAACGGCTTGGAATCGGTTTAAGGAAATGTTACATGATTGTCCTCATCACGATTTTTCTGACTTGCATCAAATTAACACGTTTTACAATGGATTGAACGATCATGAACGAGACTATCTCAATGCCGCCGCGGGTGGTAATTTTTTGTGTAAAATGGTGTTATGAGTAAAATCACTCATATCAAACTCCCCCTTGCTAAGCATATGCCGTGTCCTCACACAATGATAAAATAAAACACTAACTACACCATTATTCAACTTTTTGACACTTTATTTTGCAAAGACATAATGAATTGCTTTCATTATTTGAAAAATAACTTTTAGGATCATAAAACTCAAATAGATTCATCGTCCTCGACTTTTCACTTTTCTATGCCAAGTGTAAAAACAAGATCATTGTCAATCATAAGCCCCAAAATTAAAACAACTCATACAAGTAATTTGTGTTAAACTCAATCTCCTATTATTCCTAATTGTATCTCTAGATTTTATTTGTCATTCACCCAAAGGCTCATTTGACTTATTTGACATTTATTAATCCAAAAATGAAGGCAAAAAGGTGTAAACTCAACACTCAAAACCTAACCTCGACTTCAAAAACCGTTGTCACTAAAGAAAGCCCACATCAAGGATAACTTAACACGATTTGAGGGATAAATCCCCAGATCCGAAATTTGGCTAATAGGACTACTTAAAAGCAACAATAAAACCTCCAAAGTCAGTTATGACCTTATTAATGGAGTTAGCAACAATTACATCATATCACCTTGTGGCTCTTTAAGATGCAATTGTGTTCCTTACTTAAAATCCACACCCGAAGGCTCCTTGGACAAAAATAAGGGAATTGACATTCACCATCCCACCTTATGGCTCATGATGATGAAGCAATTTTTATTAAACACGTCCCCTTTCCATACACCCTAAGGCTCTAATGACAAGGTTAGTGCTACATGACTCCTACCCGAAGGCTCCTAGAGAACATGTTTTTATTCATTCTTCTTTATTATTATGATATTTATAGTAAGCCAAATTTCCGCAATCCTATGATCAAAAGTCAATGACGCTGACACCCTAAATGTGTTCTCACTTTAATTACAAGGGAAGAAAAAGAAGGAGTTACGAGTTAAGATATCAAGCCTAAACCGCTAAAAACTTCATTTATTAAGAAATTATTATTCAAGCGTGAAAAATAAGTACGAGGAGATTAAATCAAACACAAAAATACTTACACAACGAAGAATTAACCTTAGAAACTTATGATTAAACACTATCATCTCTTGTTCTCCATATTGTAAAATTTCAAAAATGTGAAAAAATGGATACTTAGCCTATTAAATCAAAGGTTTGGGTTTTCAAGTCATCTATAGGATCTTGCATCTTCTTATACTTTTTCAAGTTTTAGAATTTGCGTTTCAAAGTTCCCTTGATAAACGACTTTCTAGGATCAATTATAGGAACTTGCGAAAAGTTCTTGTTCTTAACCCGTATGAGTTAAGACTTTCGCGTTTTAAAGCTCCCTATATAAAAGCCTAGCAAAACTTAATTCAAACACGTTAAGGAAAAGCTAAGGTAAAAACCGAGTCGAGTCAAAAACCATTTTTATTTTCAACAACGGAAAGCCTACAATTGTGTCAAAAGCACTTATTTTCTTTATAAAAACTTAAAAATAACACTAAAAATTTATTTTTTTATGAAAAACGAGAAAAACGATTACGTTTGGACACGACAAAAGCAACTGCAAGCGATTATATCGATTGACTCCCCCATGCTAAAACCAAACATTATCGTCAATGTTTCTTAGCTCAAGAGTAACACCCCCTTGCTAAAATATGAAGAGTCTAATGCAAAATCCTAACATGGAAAGAGCACGCAAATCTATAAGCCGTTTATTAGTTATGTCTCAAGATAAAACGTTAGTCGATAAAAATCAAAGGATATAGAGTGTGCCCCTTTTGGCAATCAAAGATTGGAAGATCAAATGGACTGGCAAAAACCGAACACGAGAGTCTTTAATGATTAGGGTCATACCTAAGATTCACAACACAACAAAACACGAGCACGAGCTTGAAAGATCAAGCCTTATTAGTGTTAGAAAATAGAAAGAAATAGAATGTATGGGTGATATGAGCTTAATTACTCATATCATTTGTATCAAATAACAATGAGATATTGCATGAAATGTATCAAATATGCCTTGGATATGTTGTTTTCTTGTTTGAATGTGTGTAGGTACCAAGTTTGCAAAAACCGACAAAAATCGACACGAGAATGAAGAAAAAGATCAAAGAAGCCAAAATCGAGCCCGACTTGAGTGGATTTAATAAGAATGCAAGTTTATGGGCCAAGTGGGACCCACAAATGCTTATTGGGCCTGAAAAGCCCAATATTGGAAGAACATTGAATACTTTTGGTACTTAGCCAAATGAAGCCCAAGACATTAGCCCAAATTCTTTAAACTAACACACGGATGGGAATCAAGGGCCCAAGCCCAAAAATCCTGATTAAAGAACGAATGAAGTGCACATTGTTGGGCTTTTAGGGCTTCGTTTCTATCAATCAAAACGTGTGAAGACATGTCACGTCCACATATATTTAAACACACACTTTACACTTTCATATTAAATAAAACCGATCACTTTTTTCTCTCATCCACTCACTGTTTTCTCAATAAATAAATAAACGTTTTTTCTCTCACCCACCCACTTACTGCCATAAATTCATCCACTCGTTTCACACAACATTCGATATTACCTAAGTTCCTTCTTCCCCAATACTCCATCTTCCCCAAACAAAACCAGTAAATTGTCACTGTTCACATTAACCCTAGATGGGTAAAAAATTAATTAAACATAGGGCTTTTGTTCACACACTTGATTCAAGTGTGGGGGAATTAAAAGCCCCATTTTTAAGGAAGAGAGTAGATGGAACGAGAGTGCTACGTGGCCGAGTCTTATTGGATTGAACACCTCAAATCCCATAATCAACCAATCACAAGGCTTCTTATAAGCACAACTAGCACAAATCAGTGCCACTTTGGCGATCCGCGTGAACAAGAGTGATCACCAGCCATCTGATCAAAGAAAGAAAGAGAAAGTGAAGATCAAAGGCCAAGATTAAAAGGGAATATGCTCTAAGAAGATGCGAATATCCTCCTCAGCAAAGCCCTGGGAAGGCTATAAAAACCCTCCATTTTTACTTGTAATCCATCCTTTCTTTTTACTTTAAAGTTACTCTATAGAATTACTTGTAGGAATTAAATCTTGTATTTTCTTTTAAATCTTGTAATATTTCTTGAATTTAATAAAAGTTATTCGTTTGATTCAGTTGGTGTCTCGTTTCTTTTATTTCCTGTTTAAATTGATATAATAATTAATTTCTATAAACTTTTTCAACATAGTAATGTTTATTATGTTAAACATGAGCTAATTGATACCTCAGATTTAATATAAGAGGTAAAAATTGGATATAATATTTTCCCTACTGGAAAATAATCACAAAAGTTGATGGTTCGATTGTCATTTGCTGATATTACTTGGTGGTTCGAGAGGTGAATGATGATGGTGGGTCCGTTTACCGGGTCATAAGGTTGCTCAGCGCAAACCTTCTTCCCAATGGATTCTACAAAAGGTGAGTTTCAATTTTATTTTCATGTTCAATTTTAGCTAAATATTGAGTTGATTTTAATGTTAGGGTGATTTATCTGATTTAATTTTTAAACTGCTTAATGTTTACTGAATTGAAGTTTGAGTATGTGAGTTTGAGTTTGTCTAATGTTTACTGATTTAGTCTTGATTTATAATATTCACTTAATGACTGAGTTTTTCGTATGTGTTTGTATTTGTTGGATTTATGTTATTTTGAGATTGAATTAATGAATCTGATGAGTTGTTTTGCTTATGATAGTTAACTGGTATTTAATTGTTTGGGATAACTGGTGGGGATAGCTGGTTATTCGAATCACTGCATAGTTTCTGTATGTTTGATTGAATAAGGTTTTACTGCTTAGTATTAGTGACTGTCGTTTTGATTTGGTACGAGAACTGAGTTACTTGCGTGTTTTTACTCGTTAATGCCTGGACAGTTTTTATGCTATAATTTGATTGAGTAAGTTCATAGAAATAGCCTTCTGTTTGGATTCATATTTGCTAATTTGAGTTGCTGAGATTGATCCTTAGAGTTATGTTAAGATTGATTGTTATAGTAATGTTGTTAGCTTGTTTTAACTGATAGATCTGGGCGAGTTTTGGATAAGGATTTGTTACTGTTTTTTTTAGTTTCGTTTAGTTCCATTTGACTTCGTTTTGATAGTCTGCTCTTTTCATAATAGGATTTGTTATATGATTGCTAAAAGAGAATCTGCTAGTTCTGGTATAACTCTTGTCTGCTGAATCTTTGGTTAATTTTTGATTGTTCTGCTTATTGTCTATTTCGATTAGTTTTCAGCTTATCAGATTCCACTAATCTGATAAGCTCAAAAACTGTTTTCCTAGCAGCTTAAACATAATAAGCTCCAAAAAGTCGCTCCTGTGACTGGGTTCTTTCAATCTGTCTAAAAGAAATAATTCCAAAAAATATGTCTCCTCCTAGATTCGAACCTGTGACCCCCTGGTCACAGGTATAGCGTGTTTACCACTGAGCTCTCATGCTCCTTTGAGTAATCTTTCAATTGTTTAATTAATATAGTGAGTCTTAACTGGAATGTATTTGTTTATTTGATATTGTTTGTTTTACTCACGTTATTTTTCTAATATAACTTTTAATTAAAATTTTAATTAAAGTAAATTCTTAATAAAAAGTAGTTTAAAAATAAAATAAAATAAAATAAAATAAAATAAAATAAAATAAATAAAATAAAAAATGTTTTTATTAATTTTTAAAGTTTAAATAATTTTCAATTAAGTAGATTTTTATAATTTTAGATTTAAATAAAATAGTTGTTTATTTTAAAATAGAAAATGTTTTAAGTAATTTTTAAATAAAGTTAATTAGTTAAATAGATTTCTTTAAATAGTTTAAAAGTAATTTTTAATTAAATTAGATTATTAAATAGATTAATTTTCTATAGATTATTAAAATAGTTTAAAGTTTAAATAGTGTTAATTTTTAAGTAATTAATTAATTGTAGATTTTAAATATTGCGGGGTTTAACGATTCGTGCACTTTAGGCTTATGTTTTAAATAGTTTAAAATTGGTAGATTTTAATTGTAGTTTAAAAACCAAAAATCTATTCAAATCGATTGTCCAAATCAAAGCTAAACGTCTCAAATTCATAAGATCTTCGTGTACAACGAACTTGATTCACTCACGTGTTTAATTGAATTCGTCATTGGTATTATTAGTCTATTACTTTTTCCTATAGGTAATTTTCTAATTTAACCTATAACGTATATCAAATTATCACATATACTATCCACGACACATCAAAAATTTTGGCGCCGCTGCCGGGGATCTTGTGTACGATTCGCTTTTGTGGAGATTTGTTGATCGTTGATTTGAAGACCCTTTCCGTCCTCGGAAAGTTTGTTATTTTTCTATTATATAGTATGTATCGTTTTTCTCGTTTTTTGTGAATAATATATTGTATTACGTAGAACAATAATTTTACATACTTTTCAAATAAGCCTTAGTTGGGATTTCATCACCTAGCTATTGTAGTCGAATCCAAAACAAAAATAAAGGCTGTTGGGACTTATATATCTTGAGTTGATATGACAAAAGAAGATGAAGGACTTAATAATAAATAGGTAGCTTTGTAAGTAAGCTAGGGTTGTGATGTAACCCTAGTACCTCTATTATATAAAGAGGATTAGGCACACATGGTTATTCACTGATTTATATACAATGTAAACAAAAGGTGTGTGTGCGTTCCTCCTGGTGTCAAGCCTATAAGGCACCAGGAGTATAGTTAGTAGCTTATTTGTAAGCAGTTTATGAATAAGAAAGACTTGTTCATAACTTTGATTGTGTTTGTTATTGTGTTCTGCTGTGCTTACAATCATTGTTATCATATCCCAGATGAGTCTAGATCCTAAGACTCAACAAGTGGTATCAGAGCTTGTTGGCTCTCGATCTGGTTGATCTACAAGGTTTTCATTTAATGTTATTTTCTGTTTTTGAATAATAAAGATGTTCTTGCTGATCTAGGGTTTTTTCCAACAAACCCTAGATGATTCGGTGATGTGATGCTGTTGTTATTTGTTGCTGTTACTACTAGTCATACTAGCTTTGGTGAGTTGATTCTTGAATCAACGATGAACCCTAGTATGATCTAAGGTTGACATGTTTATGGCTGATGTAATCTTTTGTTGTTGATATTAGGGGTTTTCAACAACCTTCAAATCGGTATAACAGAAAGATTGGTTACATTTGTTGCTGTTTGAATCTCGTAAAGAAAGAGTGACAGAATGTTTGAAGCCATGATACACGTATGTTGCTGCTGCGATTAGGGTTTTTACCCTAGGACGAGTTCATTCTGTTGGGGGTTTGATAGCAGCAGTCATGGGACGAATGAGATGTGATTCAAGTTATCATAGTACTCATGTGGGTGGTACTGTAAAAAAAAGGCCGTGGTGACTCTTGGCATACTACTTACTTCAAGGTACTTTTCATTTGTTTAAGCTTATTTGCTGCGTACTATTCACTGGACCAAAAGGTGCTAAATTACTTTTCTCATTGGCTTTGCTGTCATCACGTGGGGCTAGACTGGTTGGGTATTGTGTAAATATGGTACAGTGGTTATTTTCAATTGCTGTTCATGTTTTATACTTTGAAAGGAAACCAAGTTATCTATTGGACGTGATTTTGGGAAGATGCAAGTCAGTTTGCATATTTTCAGCAATTGTGGTGTAACGTGGGTATAGATACGAGTTATATGACTCACGAAAATATGGGACTTCATGGCATGAGTTAGTTATATGCTTCCCTGAATTTTAGGGTTTGCTTATTTTATTTTGGAATCACACGTTACTTTGCTTTCAATATGGTTGACGTAGTAAAAATAAAATATGGGATATGATTATCTTGGATGAGATTTGTAACTGCTTATAAATGGGAAGTAGTTACTATTTTCATGGGATAGTATTGCATTTGGAAGTAATTTGGTACACATGTACATGCGGTTTTAGTTCCAAATTCGTATGGATTATATTAAACATGAAATATGGGATTAAAATATGCATTTTGGACGTGATATATGCTGCTCTCCATATTGCTGATTTTTAGGATGTCAAAAACGTGTGGGATTATGGTCGAGTTTTAATTGGATGTGAGATTCATGTATAAGACGTAATACATGCCTGATTTTTAGGACATGGCCCATCTATGTGCTGGACATATTCAACAACAGGTTTATCTCATTTCTGACTTTTACTTTGAGGTCACGTGACTAGATGGGTTGGAAACATTTAATTATGGTAATGATATTCCTGGTTGTTAGTAGTGGACGAATTTTGGCTGCTCAGTTGGTTTCTTATCATCATACGTGGGTAAGATTGTGCACCTCTATATGGGTTTGCATATGGACTGGTTATGGCTCGTACTATTCATAGCAACAACAGCTTAGCGACAGTGTGGTGACCGAATATGAAAAAAACAAAAAAAATGAAAAAATAATTGAAAAAAAATAAATAAAACAATTAAAAAAAAAAGAATTTGAAAAAAAAGAAAAAAAGAATGGTTTTTGAGATGCTCCTGGTTCAGTTATTTCTTGCTACTGGTCAGTTCCTCCTGGTCGATTCCTACTGGTCGGTTCCTCCTGGTTGGTTCCTACTGGTTGTTTGCTCCTGGTCGTTCCTACTGGTGATCTTGAACAATGAAGAGGTATATGGTTCGTTTCGAAAATTCAGTTTATGTTATAATTCTTGATTGGAATAGTTACACGCTCTTTTACAAATATTTGGGGGGCATATGATACCATATAGTTCATGATATGATCATCACAAAATTAGCATGATCATAAGCATCGAGTGTTTTCTGGTTGATCCGTTAGAGCTCACTGAGACTATCGGCCATTGCATGTGATCGCCGTGCATATATTGATTACAAGAATTATACAAAGACATTTTATTACATGTTATTGTAATAAGCATGTCTTTTTCACACTGAATGAGTGGATGATCTGTACTACTGAGTTTAAGATGCAAGAGATGGTTCGCTTATGGTTCCTACTGGTGAGTTATGGTTTCTTGACGAAGACAGTTGATTATTGCTTATTTGATGTTGGAGTTGATTTTCACAAACTTGTTATCTTCTTATATCTCAATTAGGTGAGCAATACACCTTGTCTTTGGACTAAATATATTGTTACAGCTTACAACTGGCTCATAGTTGTGAAGGTTACCAGTTCCCATGTACCAAAAACTGTTGGTGAGCAATACACCTTATCGTTGAATTAAATATATTGTTATAGCTAACAGCTGGCTTATAGTTGTGGGGGTTATCAGTCCCATGTAATAAAAACTGAGATGATATAAGACACAAGTTTGGGATATTTCACTTCTTCATAAAATTTGTTGTACTTGATTTTCTTCATCAGTGATCTCTCCATGGAGCCTACTGGATTTGCCGTGCACTTCTTAAGGGGAAGACGATCCTTTTTGAGTTGATGTGACAAAAAGGGGAAGAATGCATGGATCGAGGGGAAGCTTAGCCTTCATCTATATTAGCTTCAGGGGAAGCTCGTGCTTACTGGTTTTGTCAAATCAACTAGGGGAAGATTGTTGGGACTTATATATCTTGAGTTGATATGACAAAAGAAGATGAAGGACTTAATAATAAATAGGTAGCTTTGTAAGTAAGCTAGGGTTGTGATGTAACCCTAGTACCTCTATTATATAAAGAGGATTAGGCACACATGGTTATTCACTGATTTATATACAATGTAAACAAAAGGTGTGTGTGCGTTCCTCCTGGTGTCAAGCCTATAAGGCACCAGGAGTATAGTTAGTAGCTTATTAGTAAGCAGTTTATGAATAAGAAAGCCTTGTTCATAACTTTGATTGTGTTTGTTATTGTGTTCCGCTGTGCTTACAATCTTTGTTATCATATCCCAGATGAGTCTAGATCCTAAGACTCAACAAAGGCAAAATAGATAAATACTAATAAGAAGTTTGAACTCGATTTATACAAACTATAAGGTGGGTATAAGGCGACGTGCTATAAAAGGCCGTCTAAGGAAAAAGGTTTTTAAGTGCTTTGTGCCACCTCGTTTACCCGCTTGCTTGTGCGTATATTGAGAGGGACAACCTATTATTGGTTTGCCGACTCAAGTAGTAATAAATCTTATTTTTGTTGTTTACTTATTGAACCTCGAGACGTTTAGGTTTTCACCTATCGTTTCAAAGTCGACCAAGGGTAATTTACTTCCATAGTAGTTATCCTTATTCCTTGTTTTTATCGATCATTATTGATTGAGCAATACCAAATAAATACCAAAAATAATCTTCTTCTTGTCTAATTTCTTTTCTTCAATCCTCTAAATTCTCGTCTTTGTAGTGTATGCAATTACGTTCTTCTCGTCTTGTGATTGATTTTAATAGGCTTGAAAATATTCCTCGTAGAAATAGAAATCGTCAACAACGAATAGTGGAACCCGAGCTTCCACCTATTGTTGTAGAGATGGCCGATAACCGAACAATGGAGGAATTGCTCCGTGCACCCACCGAAGGGTATGGGGAAGCAATCGTTGTGCCGGCTATTTTGGCGGATCATTTTGAAATTAAGACGGATCTTGTATCACTCATTCGTGCCGACCAATTTCGTGGCAATGAGACCGATAGCCCGCATTCTTACATTCGGAATTTTAATCGAATTACCTCGACTCTCAAGTTTAGAGATGTTCCGAATGACGTGATTAAGCTCATGCTTTTTCCGTACTCGCTCGAGGGTAATGCTAAGCTTTGGTATGAGAAAGAACCACCGGGTTCGATCTTAACATGGGATGATTTAGTGTTTAAGTTCATGAATTATTTCTTTCCACCATCTAAGACAACACACTTTAAGAATGAGATCACTAGATTTGAACAAAAAGTGCATGAGTCGTTTGGGGTTGCATGGGAAAGATTTAAAGATTTGTTAAGACAATGTCCACACCACGGTTTCTCGGAATTGCATCAAATAAATACTTTCTATAATGGGCTTAATATGATTGAACAAGATTCTTTAAATGCCGCCGCGGGTGGTAATCTTTTAAGAAAAACTCCGAGAGACGCGTGGAGAATAATTGAGGATAAGTCTAGAGCACAATATTCACGAAACACACCGGTTGTTTCCAATGTGAATTCATTTAATCCCGAGATTGCTAGATTGGACTCTAAGATTGACACAATTTTGAATGAGCTTAGGAAGAATCCTCATGGATCCATTAATATGGTTGAGAGTTTTTGTGTATCATGTGATGGAGCACATCCTAATTATGCTTGTTTAAACACGGGGTTTGATCAAGCTAATGCTTTTGCTGCGACGGGAACTTATGGCTCCAACGGTCAAGTTCCTCGTCAAAATCATGTTGCTCCACCGGGTTTTCCACCGGTTCAAAATAGGTACAACAATGGAAACAATGGGAATAATTTTAACCGTGGTAACCAAGGGAATTTCAATCAAGGAAATGGGTTTAATGCTAATCAAAACAATCAAGGTTTTCAAGGGAATAATCAAAATGATTTGTCAAGCTACATTAAAACGAATGAGGCAAATTTGAAAGCTTTTCAAAACAACATTCAAGGACAAATGGCAACTTTGAAAAATGAGTTTCAAAATACGGTTAAAGGGCAACATAATAAGATTGAGCTTAATCAACAAAGGCTTGAACAAAACCAAAACCGTTTTGAGCAAAGATTAGAGCAAAGTCATAATCGTATGCAACAAAATTTGGAACAAGGTCAAAATAAATTGCTTTCGATGTTTGAGGGATTTATGTCTAAACCGTCATCTTCTTCGGGTTTCTTACCTAGTAATACCATTCCTAACCCGAGGGGAGAGCTTAAGGCCATAACCGTTTATGATGATGATAATGAGGAAAGAGTGATCGAGAAAATTTATGTTCCACCTAAACAAAGTTTTCTTAAAGTCACCAAGGCTACTTTGAATGTGATTAGTACTTCCGATTTCTTTGATTTCATTCCTAAGAAATATAAAGATCCGGGTCAATTCTTGATACCTTGTGTTTTTGATGAGCTTGGGGAATACAAAGCTCTAGCCGATCTAGGAGCTAGTATTAACGTTATGCCCCTAGCCATTTGGAAAACTCTTGACTATTTGCGACTTATGCCCACTCGAATGATCATTGAGCTCGCTAATGGTACTACCACCCATCCGGTTGGTATAGCGGAAAATGTCCTTGTTAAAGTAGGGGAGTTCGTTTACCTAGCCGATTTTGCTATCATTGATTATGAGCCAAATCCTCATGTGCCTATAATTTTAGGACGACCATTTTTGTGTACGGCCGGTGTTTTAGTTGATATGAGGGAAAAGGATATTAAAATAAGGTATGGGGATAAACATATGATTTTCAAACCGGAAAAAAATTCCTAGATTGGTTTCTAAGAAATTGGAAAGTGTTGAACTTGATAAACCTAATTTTGTTGAATCATGTTGTAATGTTACCTCATCTCCACTCAATCCACACGAGGATGAAAGTTCTAAGATTGAAAAACAAATTGATGATTACTTGAGTGAGCCATTTGATGCTAGTGAGTTTGTTAGTGAAAATTTTGATCCCGAGAGTGATATTGCTTTAATTGAACAATCTTTGAAAATGGACTCATTTTCACTCTTTTCTAAGGATCATGTCGATGTTCCTAAGGCACAATCTTCATTTGAAGAGCCTTTGATACCTAACTTCACACCGAGCGAGGTTAGTGATTTTCATTCGATAAGTTTGCCGATGAACTTGTTGATCCACTTCCACGGGGAAGTGAAGACGTTTCCGATCTCGAGATCGAGCGTGATTCTTGTGTTTTACCTACCATTCTCAAGGAATTCTCCGATGAATTTACTTCTAATGAGAATGATGATCTTATATCCGCGTGTGATGATAAGATTGATGCCACTTTAGTGACTTGCTCAAATCCTCTCTTTAAAGCTTCAATGAACAATAATCCATTGTTTCAAGAGGATTTTGAGAACATCATACCTCCTACATCTCACAACCTTTGTGATGATGATCTTTTCATTAGGGATTTTGATAAGTTACTTTCCCTAGACATTCCTTCGGAATTTGAGGAAGAGTCTAATGACGGTGATGAAGATACTTGGTTTGATCACCCGATTTATGATGATGACAATGTTGACCCGGAGGGAGAAATTACTTTTGCTCCTATTATCCTTCCCACTCGCTTTGATCTTAATGTGCGGGTTTTCCATGCGACTCGTTTTGAGTACCATGACCCCTTTATTCACATTCATAAGAGTGTAAAGGTCAACAAAGTCATGCAAGTTGAAACCACTATGGTTGAGACTTTGTTCCACCATTACTATGTGCTTTATATGACTTAGGATTAGCATGGGGGGACGACACCTTGTTGTCTATTCCTTTCTCCACCGAGGACGAGGTATTTGACCCCGGAATCGTTGATTTAGGGAAATCTCGGCCTTTCACCGATGCAATAATTGAAAGATTTTTCGATCATCTTGGTGCGAGTTTATCTCGGGAAGCATGCTACATCCATACCATTAGTTGTGACTACCATCTCTTGTTAGAGATTTGTGTTAGAGTTTTATCCTTTCGTTTGTCATCCGACAACGAAGATGAGATCTTTGACCCCGACATCGTGCTTTATTATGGATTTTATTCCAATATGTCGGTTTTCACCTTTTTCCCTAAGGACCAATGAATGCGGGGATCGAGTCGAGCTCATGACTCGGTGAACAAAAACGAGGTGCCTTGTGGGGGAGTCCCATACATTCTATCTTCTTTCTATTTTCTAACATCTAATAAGGCTTGATCTTTCAAGCTCGTGCTCGTGTTTTGTTGTGTTGTGATCTTAGGTATGACCCTAATATTTGAAGACTCTCGTGTTCGGTTTTTGCCGGTCCACTTGATCTTCCATTCTTTGAATGCCAAAAAGGGGCACACTTTCTATCCCTTGATTTTTATCGACTAACGTTTTATCTTGAGGCATAATTAATAAACGGCTTATAGATATGCGTGCTCTTTCTATGCTAGGATTTTGCATTAGACTCTTCGTGTCTTAGCAAGGGGGTGTTACTCTTGAGCTAAGAAACATTGAGGACAATGTTTGGTTTTAGCATGGGGGAGTCAATCGATATAATCGCTTGCAATTGCTTTTGTCGTGTCCAAACGTTGTTTTTCTCATTTTTCAATAAAATTTTAATTTTTTAGTGTTATTATTAAGTTTTAATAAATAAAATAAGTGCTTTTGACACGAATGTAGGCTTTCCGTTGGTGAAAATAAGAATAGTTTTTGACTCGACTCGGTTTTTAACCTTAGCTTTTCCTTAACGTATTTAAATTAAGTTTTGCTAGGCTATTATATAGGGAGCTTTAAAACGCGAAAGTCTTAATTCATACGAGTTAAGAACAAGAACTTTTCGCAAGCTCCTATAACTGATCCTAGAAAGTCGTCTATCAAGGGAACTTTAAAACGCAAATTCTAAAACTTGCAAGAGTATAAGAAGATGCAAGATCCTATAGATGACTTGAAAACCCAAAACTTTGATTTAATAGGCTAAGTATCCATTGGTTTCACATTCTTGGAATATTACAATATGGAGAACAAGAGATGATAGAGCCAATTATAAGTTTGGTATTCTTTCGGGAATTTATGTGAGTTAATTATAAGCCTATTCTCCCATCGCTTGTTAATAAATTTATTTGCAATAAATAAGGTTGAATAATGAAAAGATTTTTCTAGTTGAAAAGTTCGTTGTTCCAGTCTTAACGAATTGATTTCCGGTTCAAAATGCGACTCAGTTGATTCTGGTGAAAAAGAATATTTTTGGTTGTTTATAAATAAAATGTGCAAAACAATTAAAATAAATGACTTTAAAGTAAATCTAAAACTAATTTAAAAATAAAAGGCAAGTATTTAAAAGCGCGACTAAAATTAAAAGGCTCTAAAAGTAAATAACGCAAACTTAAATCTAACTAAGGCAAACTTAAAACACAACTAAAACTAAAACTTAAACTAAGGCAAGCGTAAAATAAATCTAAAGCAATTAAACGTAAAGTGCAACTAAGTAAAAAGGCGGGAAAAATAAAGCTGAAAATTAAAGACTGAAAATAACTCTATTCGGAATAAAATTCCTATTCGGAATAGTTCCTTACCCGGAATATTGTCACCTATCTGGAATAAGTCCCTATCCGGAATAAGTGGCCCTATGCGGAATACCTGGCTATTCGGAATAAAGTCCCTACTCGGAATAATTGGCCTATTCGGAATATTGTCACCTATTCGGAATATCCTCCTATGCGGAATATTAACTATATCCGGAATACCTTGGCTACTCGGAATAATGCCCTATTCGGAATAAAATTCTAGCCTATCCGGAATAACAGTCCTATGCGGAATAACTACTCTATTCGGAATATCCAATATTCCGAATAGAGTACTTTGGCCACGAACTTGATTCGGAATAAGTGCTGGGCTGGTTACCTGGGAAAGATCAGAAGCAAACTAGCGAAGAACAAGGAAAGAGAGATAATACGAATCGAATCAAACTTAAGCCATAATTAACCACAAGATTAAATCAAACTAATAACAAAACATCTATCAAGCATAAACAATCAATCAAAAACAATAAAACTCACAAAACTAATCAATATGATCAAAACCCACTTTGATCAAAATAAGAACATGAACATGAACAAATCAACATAAAGATAAAAGAAAGGTAGATAGGAGAATCAACAAAAAAGATAAAGATTAACAAGTATTAAAAGAAAAACTTACTTGAAATTAAATGGTAATTAAGGTGCAAGACAAGGTAATTAAATTAGACAAGAAAATTAAATGTGCATGTATTTAAATGTGAAGGAAAGTAAATGTGGAAGAAATGGTTTGTCAAGCCACCCAACAAAATGAAAGTAATTAAGATCTAATCTATATATAGGGGAGGATTAGGAAGCTTCCTCCCCTCCTTCATTTTTCTTAATTGCGTCATTAGGTCCTTAAGCCTTTAATCTTCATTAATTGTACCATTAGTCCTTTTTCCTTCTAATCTTCTTTAAACTTGGACTCTAATGACTTGTGGCTCGGGATTTCTTTTGAACTCGTCTTTTAATTCTTCAATAAAATAGACTTGAGTTCCTCGGCTTTTGATAAACTTCCGTCTTTTGACTTTTTCTTTGATAAATCTTCAGAATTGGTCTTGGACTTCCGTTCTTTTTGCACTCTTGACTTCATGACTTCGTCTTTTCATCTTTTTCTTCAATAAAAGCCCGTAAATGTCCGTGTTTTCTCCACTTTTCACAATTTCGTCCTAAACCACAACAAAAACACAAACCACGCTTAATTCCGACATAAAAGACATAAAATACACGTTTTGGCTCGGTTATTATTGTAATTAAGTGGTAGAAAAGATGGGTGTTTACACACCTATCGAATCCCCTACACTTGACCATTGCAATGTCCTCATGCAATGCATTAGTTACAAAGCATGTTTACATTTTTCATCAAAATCAATCCACGTTGGCCTTTATTAAAGAAATAGAAAAATATAAACATTCAAAGTAAAGAAATCAAAAACATACCTTGGGTTTAAGGAGTGTCATGAATAATCATCATCCTCAAGTTTTCACTTTCTCCAAACCAAGCTTAAAAACGAGATCATTGTTATTATAAGTTAGCAAACTAACACGAACTCATGTGGGCCAATTATTCACTTAGACTCCCTTATTCCTATGGGTATCTCTTATATTTTATTATTTGTCTTGAATGATCACGAGGATGCATTGTTTGACTTATTTCGATAGTTATTTAGTCTGAAAATAAAGTGAACGATTTAATCAATAGTTAGGTAAAGGACAAAATCTTTTAAAACTGCTTCTCGGGACCTCATAAAGTTCATATCTTGGCATAACTCGCTTCGCGATTTGAGACCTTTCTCGGACCGATATTTGGCAGCGACTTCATACTTCAAACCTTGAGAGACGTTCATGGAATTATGGTCTTCTCTTCATATAGGAATTTCTTCACTTGAAGTTTTGAGAGATTCATACTTGGACCACGACTTCTTCATTTTTCTCCAATCTTTATTTTGGACTTTGATATACAACGACCCGCCTCCTTTATTGACTTGGATCTATTTATCCTCATACCTTGTTAGGGTCTTTTCGGATACACTTCTCCATGACTTTTGGGGAGTTTTTGCTTTTCGTCGTGTGTCTCGATCCTTCATATTGATTTTTGATAAATGATTCTTCACATCACTTTTGGATCTTTAGCAACAAAAGATAGCCCTCATGCCTTGTTAGGGCCTTTTCGGACTCGCCAATCTTCGCGTCCCGCTTCAATAAGTTATGCCTTGGCTATGAACTCTAATCCATACCGAGCAACTTTTAAACGATCTTGGGCTAGAAGCTAAGTAACTTTTCAAATCGTACAACTTTATTTATTAGCAGATAAATTATTAGCAAGCGATGGGAGAATAGGCTCATAATTAACTCACATAAATTCATGAAAGAATACCGAACTTATAATTGACTCTATCATCTCTCGTTCTCCACAGTTTAAAATCTCAAGGAATGAGACTCGTGGATGCTTAGCCTATTAAGTCAAAGTTTTGGGTTTTCGAGTCGCCTATAGGATCTTGCAAATTCTTAGACTTTTTCAAGTTTAGAAATCGCGTTTTAAAGTTCCCTTGATAAACGACTCTCTAGGATCAATTATAGGAACTTGCGAAAAGTTCTTGTTCTTAACCCGGGAGAGTTAAGACTTTCGCCGGGCATCCATCCAATGCATTCTTTTCGATCGTTTTATAGCTCCCTATATAAAAGCCTAGCAAAACTTGACTTAAACATGTTAAGGATACTAGCTAGAATAACTTAGATAAGTAAACTCGGGTTGAGTCAAAAGATTCACAACGTTTGAAAATTAAAACCACTTTATTAAACATTTATTCAAATAAGGTAAGAAAATAACTAAACAAAGGGAAAAACTAATAGGCCAAAATAGATCAAAAATTTTGAAAAATGTCGAAAAATTGATTTTCCGGTTAAAATGAGGACAAATACAAGGAAAAGACCACTTAACTTCGATAGGAGTCCCCCTACACTTAATATAAACATTGTCCTCAATGTTTAAGCATATGGGAGTAAACTCCCCTACACGTAGGACATTGTGCACTTTGTTTGAATCTCGCTAAGGAAGAGACTACTAAAGAGATTCCTATTTTAATATTGAGAAAATATAAAATAGTGAATAGAAAAGAGTTTAGGATAGAACCGGGAAGAAGTGAACACGGAATCATGGGTCGTCAAGAATCATCAAGAGTGGATCATTGCAGCTCGAATCCCTGATTATAAGAAGGGAGGAGAAGAAATAGCAAACCAAAGGGTCTCCCCTACACTTATGATAAAGAAAGCGAAAAGATAGATGCATGGGTTGCCTCCCAAGAAGCGCTTGTTTTTGTTATCCGAGTCACGAGCCTGACTCGTCCCCGAATTAAATGGTCCATGGGGAAACCTCTAATGTTATACCGGGATCAAAGACCTTATCCTCATTCCCGGAGGAATATAACAAAGGAGAGGCAGGAGGATAAGTTTTAAACGGTAGAAAGGTCCTTTCAACATACGAGAAGTATGTGAAATCTTGATCCTCGGGAGGTGGGGTGGGTATAGGAATCACATTGTCATCCTCCAAAGACAATGGACGAGGACCAATTGGCAAAGCCGTAAGGTTATCAATCATAAAATGGTCATTGTCACCTCCTGGGTCAAAACACTCATCCTCAGTTCCTGGAGAGGGAAATTGATACATCACCCGATTGGGCGTGCATTCAGTAGGATGAGGGGGCAATATAGTAAGAGAAGTAAGAGAAGAATTACCTTCCACCTGCGACACCTTTCCAGTAGAGTCAGAACTCTCCACCTCTGCGATAGAAGAGGGCATGGCTAACAAAGCATGCTCATCAATAGTAGGAGAATCAGAGCTATCAATGTCCTCAATCCCTTCGTCAAAGAGAGGATTCACCTCACTAGATATGTAATCGTCATCAAAATCAAATAAAGGGTTCGAATAAATCTTGAAAGTTTCCTTCGGAACGTCTTCATCAGATAGTGACTCGTCATCACTAGAAGTAAAATCATCATCTTGATCAAAAAGAGGATTAGAGAAAGCCAAAGAATCTTCTTCCAAAGTGTTGGTGGAAGGAACATCATCAGAAGAAAGTGTATCATACTCATCGTCACTGTCGGATGTCAACTCAAATTCACTTGGAATTGGGACAAGGTTATCAGCACTAGACATATTGAATTCGTCGGATTCCTTTGCAGGAATTGTGCTAATATCCTCATCCCTTAGGATAGTTGAATCCTTAGGCTCCGGCAAGTCGGGAGAAGGAATAGAATTCTCATCGGTTAAAGAAATAGGACTCTCATCGTCATCACTGTCATAATAATATGGAGGCACAAGAGGAGGAGTATAAGCATTAAGGTTAGATACCTGCTCTTGGTGCTGATCCGCTTGCCATTTCTCCATCATCTTGTAAACGGCTTCTTGAACTTTTTGAAAGTTGTCAAACAGTGTGGCTAGTAGATCAGGAGGAAATGCACGACAGGGTTGAGGATTGACGGTGTGACGTGGGGGCTCACGGTTATAAACACTGGGATGATAGCACGGAACTTTCTCAAAGATCTTCGACGGATCATAAGAAGAAGCATCGTGAGGGCCCCCACAAATATAGCACCACGGGTATGGAGAAAAACCCGGTGCGACTTGAGGATAGGGATTGTCATATGGAGAGGGTGGGAAAGTATTGTAAGAGTTGAAGTATGAATTTGTTGAATTGCAAAATGGACAAAATCCAAATTGTGTATCATCGATATCAAAACCACACCGCTCACAAGTACACCATTGACATGTTTGAAAACCATGCCAAGGTCGCCCACACCGTCCGCAAGACGGATCCATGAAGAATTATGAATAAGAGGGGTAAAGAAAAGAATGAAACATAATAGAGGATAAAGAGGAATATTTTTGGTGCAAAACTTTGAAAAAGAAATGCTTTTTATAATTTTTCAATTGTTTTTGGGATTTTTGAAAATTTTTGACACGAAAAATAACGTTCACAAGTGAACGGATCCCAAAAAGCAACGCGTCTCTCACAGAAAACCGTGAATCTTTACGAAAAGAGCCGGCAGCGACGCCATTTTAATGAAAAGATTTTGCTAGTTGAAAAGTTCGTTGTTCCAGTCTTAACGAATTGATTTCTGGTTCAAAATGCGACTCAGTTGATTCTGGTGAAAAAGAATATTTTTGGTTGTTTATAAATAAAATGTGCAAAACAATTAAAATAAATGACTTTAAAGTAAATCTAAAACTAATTTAAAAATAAAAGGCAAGTATTTAAAAGCGCGACTAAAATTAAAAGGCTCTAAAAGTAAATAACGCAAACTTAAATCTAACTAAGGCAAACTTAAAACACAACTAAAACTAAAACATAAACTAAGGCAAGCGTAAAATAAATCTAAAGAAATTAAACGTAAAGTGCAACTAAGTAAAAAGGCGGGAAAAATAAAGCTGAAAATTAAAGACTGAAAATAACTCTATTCGGAATAAAATTCCTATTCGGAATAGTTCCTTACCCGGAATAGTGTCATCTATCTGGAATAAGTCCCTATCCGGAATAAGTGGCCCTATGCGGAATACCTGGCTATTCGGAATAAAGTCCCTACTCGGAATAATTGGCCTATTCGGAATATTGTCACCTATTCGGAATATCCTCCTATGCTGAATATTAACTCTATCCGGAATACCTTGGCTACTCGGAATAATGCCCTATTCGGAATAAAATTCTAGCCTATCCGGAATAACAGTCCTATGCGGAATAACTACTCTATTCGGAATATCCAATATTCCGAATAGAGTACTTTGGCCACAAACTTGATTCGGAATAAATGCTGGGCTGGTTACCTGGGAAAGATCAGAAGCAAACTAGCGAAGAACAAGGAAAGAGAGATAATACGAATCGAATCAAACTTAAGCCAAAATTAACCACAAGATTAAATCAAACTAATAACAAAACATCTATCAAGCATAAACAATCAATCAAAAACAATAAAACTCACAAAACTAATCAATATGATCAAAACCCACTTTGATCAAAATAAGAACATGAACATGAACAAATCAACATAAAGATAAAAGAAAGGTAGATAGGAGAATCAACAATAAAGATAAAGATTAACAAGTATTAAAAGAAAAACTTACTTGAAATTAAATGGTAATTAAGGTGCAAGACAAGGTAATTAAATTGGACAAGAAAATTAAATGTGCATGTATTTAAATGTGCAGGAAAGTAAATGTGGAAGAAATGGTTTGTCAAGCCACCCAACAAAATGAAAGTAATTAAGATCTAATCTATATATAAGGGAGGATTAGGAAGCTTCCTCCCCTCCTTCATTTCTTCTTAATTGCGTCATTAGGTCCTTAAGCTTTTAATCTTCATTAATTGCACCATTAGTCCTTTTTCCTTCTATTCTTCTTTAAACTTGGACTCTAATGACTTGTGGCTCGGGATTTCTTTTGAACTCATCTTTTAATTCTTCAATAAAATAGACTTGAGTTCCTCGGCTTTTGATAAACTTTCGTCTTTTGACTTTTTCTTTGATAAATCTTCAGAATTGGTCTTGGACTTCCGTTCTTTTTGCACTCTTGACTTCATGACTTCGTCTTTTCATATTTTTCTTCAATAAAAGCCCGTAAATGTCCTTTTTTTTCTCCACTTTTCACAATTTCGTCCTAAACCACAACAAAAACACAAACCACGCATAATTCCGACATAAAAGACATAAAATACACGTTTTGGCTCGGTTATTATTGTAATTAAGTGGTAGAAAAGATGGGTGTTTACACACCTATCATTGAACGATTTGAAAAGTTACTTAGCTTCTAGCCCAAGATCGTTTAAAAGTTGCTCGGTATGGATTAGAGTTCATAGCCAAGGCATAACTTATTGAAGCGGGATGCGAAGATTGGCGAGTCCAAAAAGGTCCTAACAAGACATGAGGGCTATGTTTTATTGCTAAAGATCTCAAGTGATGTGAAGAATCATTTATCAAAAATCAATATGAAGGATCGAGACACACGACGAAAAGCAAAATACTCCCCAAAAGTCATGGAGAAGTCTATCCAAAAAGACCATAATAAGGTATGAGGATAAATGAAGCCAAGTCCAAAAAGGAGGCGGATCGTTGTATATCAAAATCTCAAATAAAGATTGGAGAAAAATGAAGAAGTCGTGGTCCAAGTATGAATCTCTCAAAACTTCAAGTGAAGAAATTCCTATATGAAGAGAAGACCATTATTTCATGAACGTCTCTCAAGGTTTGAAGTATAAAGTCACTGCCAAATATCGGTCCGAGAAAGGTCTCAAATCGCGAAAGAAGTTATGCCAAGATATGAACTTTATGAAGGCCCGAGAAGCAGTTTTAAAAGATTTTGTCCTTTAGCTAACTATTGATTAAATCGTTCACTTTATTTTCGGCCTAATAATTATCGAAATAAGTCAACAATGTATCCTCGTGATCATTCAAGACAACAATAAAATAAAAGAGATACACCTAGGAATAAGGGAGTCTAAGTGAATAATTGGCCCACATGAGTTCGTGTTAGTTTGCTAACTTATAATAACAATGATCTTGTTTTTGCACTTGGCATGGAAAAGTGAAAAGTCGGGGACGATGAATCTATTTGAGTTTTATGATCCTTAAAGTTATTTTTCAAATAATGAAAGCAATACATTATGTCTTTGCAAAATAAAAGTCAAAAAGTTGAATAATGGTGTAGTTCATAGTTTTATTTTATCATTGCGTGAGGACACGGCAATTACTTAGCATGGGGGAATTTGATATGAGCTTAATTACTCATATCATTTGTATCAAATAACAATGAAATATTGCATGAAATTTATTAAATATGCCTTGGATATGTTGTTTTCTTGTTTGAATGTGTGTAGGTACCAAGTTCGCAAAAACCGACAAAAATCGACACGAGAATGAAGAAAAAGATCAAAGAAGCCAAAATCGAGCCCGACTTGAGTGGATTTAATAAGAATGCAAGTTTATGGGCCAAGTGGGACCCACAAATGCTTATTGGGCCTGAAAAGCCCAATATTGGAAGAACATTGAATACTTTTGGTACTTAGCCAAATGAAGCCCAAGACATTAGCCCAAATTCTTTAAACTAACACACGGATGGGAATCAAGGGCCCAAGCCCAAAAATCCTGATTAAAGAACGAATGAAGTGCAAATTGTTGGGCTTTTAGGGCTTCGTTTCTATCAATCAAAACGTGTGAAAACATGTCACGTCCACATATATTTAAACACACACTTTACACTTTCATATTAAATAAAACCGATCACTTTTTTCTCTCATCCACTCACTGTTTTCTCAATAAATAAATAAACGTTTTTTCTCTCACCCACCCACTTACTACCATAAATTCATCCACTCGTTTCTCACAACATTCGATATTACCTAAGTTCCTTCTTCCCCAATACTCCATCTTCCCCAAACAAAACCAGTAAATTGTCACTGTTCACATTAACCCAAGATGGGTAAAAAATTAATTAAACATAGGGCTTTTGTTCACACACTTGATTTAAGTGTGGGGGAATTAAAAGCCCCATTTTTAAGGAAGAGATTAGATGGAACGAGAGTGCTACGTGTCCGAGTCTTATTGGATTGAACACCTCAAATCCCATAATCAACCAATCACAAGGCTTCTTATAAACACAACTAGCACAAATCAGTGCCACTTTGGCGATCCGCGTGAACAAGAGTGATCACCAGCCATCCGATCAAAGAAAGAAAGAGAAAGTGAAGATCAAAGGCCAAGATTAAAAGGGAATATGCTCTAAGAAGATGCGAATATCCTCCTCAGCAAAGCCCTGGGAAGGCTATAAAAACCCCCCATTTTTACTTGTAATCCATCCTTTCTTTTTACTTTAAAGTTACTCTGTAGAATTAGTTGTATGAATTAAATCTTGTATTTTCTTTTAAATCTTGTAATATTTCTTGAATTTAATATAAGTTATTCGTTTGATTCAATTGGTGTCTCGTTTCTTTTATTTCCTGTTTAAATTTATATAATAATTAATTTCTATAAACTTTTTCAACACAGTAATGTTTATTATGTTAAACATGAGCTAATTGATAGCTCAGATTTAATATAAGAGGTAAAAATTGGATATAATATTTTCCCTACTGGAAAATAATCACTAAAAGTTGATGGTTCGATTGTCATTTGCTGATATTACTTGGTGGTTCGAGAGGTGAATGATGATGGTGGGTTCGTTTACCGGGTCATAAGGTTGCTCAACGCAAACCTTCTTACCAATGGATTCTACAAAAGGTGAGTTTCAATTTTATTTTCATGTTCAATTTTAGCTAAATATTGAGTTGTATTTAATGTTAGGGTGATTTATCTGAATTAATTTTTAAACTGCTTAATGTTTACTGATTTGAAGTTTGAGTATGTGAGTTTGAGTTTGTCTAATGTTTACTGATTTAGTCTTGATTTATGATATTCACTTAATGACTGAGTTTTTCGTATGTGTTTGTATTTGTTGGATTAATGTTATTTTGAGATTGAATTAATGAATCTGATGAGTTGTTTTGCTTATGATAGTTAACTGGTATTTAATTGTTTGGGATAACTGGTGGGGATAGCTGGTTATTCGAATCACTGCATAGTTTCTGTATGTTTGATTAAATAAGGTTTTATTGCTTAGTATTAGTGACTGTCGTTTTGATTTGGTACGAGAACTGAGTTACTTGCGTGTTTTTACTCGTTAATGCCTGGACAGTTTTTATGCTATAATTTGATTGAGTAAGTTCATAGAAATAGCCTTCTGTTTGGATTCATATCTGCTAATTTGAGTTGCTGAGATTGATCCTTAGAGTTATGTTAAGATTTATTGTTATAGTAATGTTGTTAGCTTGTTTTAACTGATAGATCTGGGCGAGTTTTGGATAAGGATTTGTTACTGTTTTTTTTAGTTTCGTTTAGTTCCATTTGACTTTGTTTTGATAGTCTTCTCTTTTCATAATAGGATTTGTTATATGATCGCTAAAAGAGAATCTGCTAGTTCTGGTATAACTCTTGTCTGCTGAATCTTTGGTTAATTTTTGATTGTTCTGCTTATTGTCTATTTCGATTAGTTTTCAGCTTATCAGATTCCACTAATCTGATAAGCTCAAAAGCTGTTTTCCTAGCAGCTTAAACATAATAAGCTCCAAAAAGTCGCTCCTATGACTGGGTTCTTTCAATCTGTCTAAAAGAAATAATTCCAAAAAATATGTCTCCTCCTAGATTCAAACCTGTGACCCCCTGGTCACAGGTATAGCGTGTTTACCACTGAGCTCTCATGCTCTTTTGAGTAATCTTTCAATTGTTTAATTAATATAGTGAGTCTTAACTGGAATGTATTTGTTTATTTGATATTGTTTGTTTTACTCACGTTATTTTTTTAATATAACTTTTAATTAAAATTTTAATTAAAGTAAATTCTTAATAAAAAGTAGTTTAAAAATAAAATAAAATAAAATAATATAATATAAATAAAATAAAAAATGTTTTTATTAATTTTTAAAGTTTAAATAATTTTCAATTAAGTAGATTTTTATAATTTTAGATTTAAATAAAATAGTTGTTTATTTTAAAATAGAAAATGTTTTAAGTAATTTTTAAATAAAGTTAATTAGTTAAATAGATTTCTTTAAATAGTTTAAAAGTAATTTTTAATTAAATTAGATTATTAAATAGATTAATTTTCTATAGATTATTAAAATAGTTTAAAGTTTAAATAGTGTTAATTTTTAAGTAATTAATTAATTGTAGATTTTAAATATTGCGGGGTTTAACGATTCATGCACTTTAGGCTTTAGTTTTAAATAGTTTAAAATTGGTAGATTTTAATTGTAGTTTAAAAACCAAAAATCTATTCAAATCGATTGTCCAAATCAAAGCTAAACGTCTCAAATTCATAAGATCTTCGTGTACAACGAACTTGATTCACTCACGTGTTTAATTGAATTCGTCATTGGTATTATTAGTCTATTACTTTTTCCTAAAGGTAATTTTCTAATTTACCCTATAACGTATATCAAATTATCACATATACTATCCACGACACATCAATGGGACTCCCCCACAAGGCACCTCGTTTTTGTTAACCGAGTCATGAGCTCGACTCGATCCCCGCATTCATTGGTCCTTAGGGAAAGTGCTGAAAACCGGCATATTGGAATAAAATCCAACATAAAGCGTGATGCCGGGGTCAAAGATTACATCCTCGTTGTCGGATGACAAACGGAAGGATAAAACTCCAACACAAATCTCTAAAAAGAGATAGAAGTCACAAATTATGGAATTAATATAGCATGCTCCCCGAGATAAACTCGCACCAAGATGATCGAAAAGTCTTTCAATTATTACATCGGTGAAAGGACGAGATTTCCCCAAATCAATGATTCCGGGGTCGAATACCTCGTCCTCGGGAGAGAAAAGAATAGACAACACGGTGTCATCCCCCCATGCTAATCCAACATCATATAAAGCACATGGTAATGGTGGTATAAAGGTCTTAACACTAGTGGTATCAACTTGCATGAATTTGCTGACCTTTTCACTCTTATGAATGTGAACAAATGGGTCATGGTACTCAAAATGAGTCGCATGAAAAACCCGCACATTAAGATCAAAGCGAGTGGGAAGGATAACTGGAGTAAAAGTAATTTCTCCCTCCGCGTCAACATTATCATCATCATAAATCGGGTGATCAAACCAAAGATCTTCATCACTATCATTAGACTCTTCCTCAAATTCCGAAGGAATGTCTATATAAAGAAACTCATCAACCTCCTTCAAGAGAAGTTCATCATCACAAAGGTTGTGAGATGTAGGAAGTATGATGCTCTCAAAATCCTCTTGAAACAATAGATTATTGTTCATTGAAGCTTCAAAGAGAGGATTTGAGTAGGTCACAAAAGTGTCATCAATCTTGTCATCACAAGAAATATCGACAAAGTATCAAGTGTGTCACACTCGGATACAAGATCATCATTCTCATTAGAAGGAAATTCATCGGAGAATTCCTCAAGAATGGTAGGTAAAACATGAGAAACACACTCGATTTCGAAATCGGTAACGTCTTCACTTCCCCGTGGAAGTCATCAACAAGTTCATCGGCGAACTTATCGAATGAATAGTCACTAACCTTACTCGGTGTGGAGTTAGGAATCAAAGGCTCTGCAAATGAAGATTGTGCCTTAGGGTTATCAATTTGGTCCTTCGAAGAGAGTGAAAATGAGTCCATTTTCAATGATTTTTCAATTAAAGCAATATCTCTCTCGGGATTAAAATTCTCACTATCAAACTCACTAGTATCAAATGGTGCACTAAGGTATTCATCAATTTCCTTTTCAATCTTAGAACTATCATCCTCGTGTGGAGTGAGTGGAGACGAGATAAGATTACAACATGATTCAACAAAACAAGCATCTTCCGTTGAATTTAACTTTTCTTCATCATAAAATGAGGTTTCCAAAATTGGAAAAACACCTTTGTAAAAGAGATATTTCTTATTATTTTCAATAGCTTTAGCAAGTTTCACACTTTCCATTTTCTTAGAAACAAATCTTGGAATCTTTTCGGGTTTGAAAATAATACTTTTATGCCATAAAACAATTTAATCTCCTCTTTCCTCATATCAACTTGAACATGAGCCGTGCACAAAAATAGTCGTACTAAAATAATAGGCACACGAGGATTGGTCTCATAATCAACGATATCAAAATCGGATAAGTACATAAACTTTCCCACTTTAACAATGACATTTTCCGCTATACCAACCGGACGGGTGGTGGTACCATTAGCAAGCTCAATGATCATTCGAGTGGTACTAAGTGGTGCATAGTCAAGAGTTTTCCAAATGGCTAAGGGAATTAAGTTAATGCTAGCTCCTAGATCGGCTAGAGCTTTGCATACCCCAAGCTCATTAAAAACATAAGGTATCAAGAATTGACCCGGATCTTTATATTTCTCGACAAAGAAATAAAAGAAAGCCGAGGTACTAATCATATTTAAAGTAGCCTTGGTGACATCAAGAAAGGTCTCTTTAAGTGGAGGATTAAACTCAATCTCGACAACTTCTTCTAAATTATCACAGTCATCATAAACGGTTATGGCCTTAAGCTCTCCCTTCGGTTTTAGAATGGTATTACTAGGTAAGAAACCCGAAGAAGAGGATGGTTTGGACATAAATCCCTCAAACATCGTAAGCAATTTATTTTGACCTTGTTTCAAACTTTGTTGCATACGATTTTGACTTTGCTCTATTCTTTGCTCAAAACGGTTTTGGTTTTGCTCTAATCTTTGTTCAATTCTTTGTTGGTTAAGCTCAATCTTGTTATTTTGCCCCTTGAGCGTATTTTGAAACTCATTTTTCAAAGTTGCCATTTGTCCTTGTATGTTGTTTTGAAAAGCTTTCAAATTTGCCTCATTTGTTTTAATGTAGCTTGACAAATCATTTTGATTATTGCTTTGAAAACCTTGATTGTTTTGATTAGCATTAAACCCATTTCCTTGATTGTAATTCCCTTGGTTACCACGGTTAAAATTATTCCCATTGTTTCCATTGTTGTACCTATTTTGAACCGGTGGAAAACCCGGTGGAGCAACATTATTTGACGAGGAACTTGACCGTTGGAGCCATAAGTTCTCGTCGCGGGAAAAGCACTAGCTTGATCAAACCCCATGGTTGAACAAGCATAATTAGGATGTGCTCCACCACATGATACACAAAAATTCTCAACCATATTAATTAATCCATGAGGATTCTTCCTAATCTCACTCAACAAAGTCACGAATCCACTATCAATCTTAGAGTCCAATCTAGCAATCTCGGGATTAAATGAATTCACATTGGAAACAACTGGTGTGTTTCATGATAATTGCACTCTAGACTTATTCTCAATTATACCCCACGCGTCTCTCGGAGTTTTTCTTAAAAGATTACCACCCGCGGCAGCATTTAAAGAATCTTGTTCAACCATATTAAGTCCATTATAAAAAGTATTGATTTGGTGCAATTCCGAGAAACCGTGGTGTGGACATTGTCTTAACAAATCTTGAAACCTTTCCCAAGCAACCCCAAATGATTCATGCATTTTTTGTTCAAATCTAGTGATCTCGTTCTTAAAGTGTGTTGCTTTGGATGGTGGAAAGAAATAATTCATGAACTTAGACACTAAATCATCCCATGTCAAAATCGAACCCGGTGGTTCTTTCTCATACCAAATCATAGTGTTACCTTCGAGCGAGTACGGAAAAGCATGAGCTTAATCGCGTCATTCGGCACATCTCTAAACTTGAGAGTCGAGGTAATTCGAAGAAAATTCCGAATGTGAGAGTACGGGTTATCGGTGTCATTGCCACGAAATTGGTCGGCACAAATGAGTGATAAAAGACCCGTCTTAATCTCAAAATGATCCGCCAAAATAGCCGGCACAACGATTGCTTCCCCATACCCTTCGGTGGGTTCACGGAGCAATTCCTCCATTGTTCGGTTATCGGCCATCTCTACAACAATAGGTGGAATCTCGGGTTTCACTATTCGTTGTTTATGATTTCTATTTCTACGAGGAATATTTTCAATCCTATTGTAATCAATCGAAAGTCGAGAAGATCTTAATTTCATAAACCAAAGTGACGAGAATTTTAGAGGATTGAAGAAAAGAAATTAGACAAGAAGAAGATTATTTTTGGTATTTTTATTTGGTATTGCTCAATCAAAAAGATCGATAAAAACAAGGAATAAGGATAACTACTATGGAAGTAAATTACCCTCGGTCGACTTTGAAACGATAGGTGAAAACCTAAACGTCTCGAGTTTTAATAAGTAAACTACAAAAATAAGGTATTATACTACTTGAGTTGGCAAACCAATAATTGATCGTCCCTCTCAATATACGCACAAGCAAGCGGGGAAACGAGGTGGCACAAAGCACTTAAAAACCTTTTTCCTTAGACGGCCTTTTATAGCACGTCGCCTTATACCCACCTTATAGTTTGTATAAATCGAGTTCAAACTTTTTATTAGTATTTATCTATTTTGCCTTTTTTTTGTTTTGGATTCGAATAGAATAGCTAGGTGATGAAATCCCAACTAATGTCTTATTTGGAGGTAGGTAAATTTATTGTTCTACGTAATACAATATAGTAATCACAAAAAACACGAAAAACGATACATACTATATATAATATAAAAATAACAAAACTTTCCGAGGACGGAAAGGGTCTTCTAATCAACGATCAACAAATCTTACAAAGACGAATCGTACACAAGATCCCCGGCAGCGGCGCCAAATTTTTTGATGTAGTGAGGAATGTAAATGTTAATTAAGATACGTTATAGGGTAAAATAGAAAATTACCTTTAGGAAAAAGTAATAGATTAAAATTATCAAAGACGGATTTAATTAAACACGATGATGAACCAAGTTCGTTGTACACGAAGATCGAGTGAATTTGAGACGTTTTGTTTCGATTTGGACAATAGATTTGAATGGGTTATCGGTTTTTAAACTAAAATTACTCCTACGATTTTTAATTAATTTCCTAAGGTGCATGAATCGTTCCCCATTATTAAACTAAAGACAATTATTTAAAAATAAAACTATTTATTTAAACTTATTAGAAATTAAACTATTTAAAAATTCTATTTAAAAGAATTTTTAAAAATTATAAACTAAATTAAAAATTTACTTTTACTTTTAATAAACAAAATCTACTTGAACAAAATAAATTTCAAAACAAATTCAATTAAAACTAAATTAAATAAAATCTAATTATTTAAATACTAATTAAATTTCTAAAAATTAATAAAACATTTTTTTTATTTTGTTTTTATCTATTTATTTTTTAAACTTTATAAAAGTAATTAAAATGATTTAAAATTAAATAAAATTAAATCTATGTATTTAAATGACCTAAAGAGATCTGATAGCATAAATAAAGAAAAATATATTAATGACTGAACTAGTATTATAACCAAAACAGTTAACTAGGTGAGATGGTAAACACGAATGGCAGACACCCTTGATAAACACTCCATTTTGATAATGGAATGTCACACGTAATTATGGCGTGTCATCAAAGCAAACAAGGATAAATGTATAAACATTACCTGACCATAAAAGGAAAATACCGGACTCAAACATCGGTAGTCCAAAAGTAAAGCTCATCACACACAAACATAAGTACTGTAAATGAAAGGACCAAACAATGTCCATGGCAAGAGTATTAAAGTAAAGATAATGCATAAAGTAAAGAAAGGCTAGAAAGCTTCCAGTCCATATGCACGTACGCTTAAAGTCTACGAGCGTCCCTGAGTACCTGCCGTTTTGGGAACATAGAAAAGGAAAACGGCCGAGCAATACGCTCAGTGCATGGATGTATAATAAAACATGAATAATGTAAGCATATAAGCATATAACAGCGGAAGAAACTAAGTCCCAAATAACCCGGTTAAGTCTTGGTAAAACTGGTTTTATAGTTTTAAAAGCCTTATGTTTATCTTATAAAAACTGTTTAACATACTCTACCATTAGCCAATATAGGTCATGAAAATTCATCGTGCATGAATACTTGGAGGGGTGACCTCATCATGCAAATTAGAGGGGCTGCCTCTAATTTAATATATTGGTTTTGGGTAGGAGGGATCAGCTCCTTGTGAAGGATGCAAGGCACACACCACATTCACACTAAGTAATCTGCTGAAAACATGTAACTAGGATGCACCCATACGCCCCACGTGATAAATATAATAATATGGCCAAAAGCTGAAGGGACGCCACGAGCAATCACTCCGCCGTAGGGAAGTCATAACAACGGTGCCTCTAGTGTTATGGTTATGGTACCTCCATAACTAGGTGAAACTGGTCATGTTGATTTTGTTGAAGACGTTGGACATTTCCTTCCATTTTATTTGCATGAGTTTTAAGTTCATTAGTAAGTTCATTTTTAAGCTCGTTTTTCAACTCGGATCTTAAGCTAATCATCTCACGTTGCATGTTATCAAATTTAGCATCATTTGCTTTAGCATAGTCCAAAAATTCTCCTTGAAGATTTTTAGTGTGAGCATTTTGAAAACCTTGTGTAGTGTTTTGAAAATCACGGTTTTGGTTTTGATTAGTGATTGTCCATTCCCACTTTGATAATTCCCTTTTTGTAGTTACGTGAATTGCCTTGGTAATTACCACCTTGGTTGTTGTTTCGATAGTTATTATCATTTTGATTTGGTGGAGCTTGATTTGGGCGGGAACCTTGACCGTTTTGGTTGTAAGTTCCCGTTGCTACAAAAGCACTCGAAGTGTTACCATCCGCGTTAATGCACTCGGAAAGATCATGAGCTCCACCACAAGACAAACAACTCTTAGCAACCGCTTTAACCGAAGCGGAATTTGAAGCTTCTTGAGCTTTCCAATGGGACATAAGATTAGCAAATCTATCAAAAAACCGATTTTCCTCATTAGCTTCATCATGTAAGGCATTAATGCTACGAGACGATGATGACGATGACGAACCCAAATTGGCAACACTCGGTGTGTTACGAGGGCTATAAACCTTAGATCTATTCTCGATGATTTGTAAAGCCTCATTGGTCGTTTTGCACAAAAAATTACCACCCGCGGCGGCATTCAAATAATCTCTTTCATGATCATTAAGCCCATTATAAAAAGTATCAATTTGATGCAATTCCGAAAAATCATGGTGTGGACATTCATGTAACATTTCTTTAAAGCGTTCCCATGCCATTGAAAAACTTTCATTATTTCTTTGCACAAATCGTGAAATCTCATTTTTCAAATGTGTTGTTTTAGATGGTGGAAAAAACTTGTTCACAAACTTAGAAACGAGATCACCCCATGTCAAAATCGAATTTGGCGGTTCTTTCTCAAGCCAAATTTTTGCGGGTCAATCTAACGAGTATGGAAACAACATCATCTTAATGGCGTCATGTGGAACATCCTTAAACTTGCTAGTAGCGGTGAGACGATTAAAATTCCTAATGTGATAATGCGGGTTGTCTTTCTCATGACCTCTAAACTTATTTGCTTGCAACATCGACATTAAACCCGTCTTAATCTCGAAATTCTCCGCAATGATGGCGGGAATCACATTGGCCTCTCCAAAACCCTCGGTGGGTGCTTGTAGCAACTCCATCATAGTACGATTAGCCATGACGACTTCTTGTTCTACAATAGGTTCAACAATTGGAGGTTGTTCTTCAATCAACGTCTCTTGATTGGCTTGCTTTTGAAGACGTTTACGAGCTCGTTTTGCTTGATTATGAGTGATCATAAACTTCACGAAGAATGGGAGGTGAGCAAAGAAGATTCTTTTTTTGGGTGTTTTGTGATTTTTCAATTTTTTTTGTGTTTTTTATTGTATTTAATTTTTTTGGATTTTGGTGTATCTTCGTAGACAACAATCTACAAAATCTCTCCTCGAATCAAACTCTTGATTAAAGAAGCCTCAAAGGAATGAAAATGATCACGTGGAGTGAACGCCTTCGAATGACTTTAGAACTTTGGTGAAAACCAAATTGTTCAAGAGGGTTTAATCACAAAGAAACCAAGCAAATATATTATACGTAATAATACTTTGGGCGGCAAAACCCTCGATTAGCCTTCAATCTCAAAATACTCACAAGCAAGCGGGAAAACGAGGCGGCGCGAAGGACTTAAGAGCCTTTTTCCTTAGGGTATATTTTATAATACCCGCCTTATACCCACCTTATAGTTTGTATTTTTCAAAATCGAGCTTCACGAAAGTATTTATCTATTTTTGCCTTTTTCTTTTTGTTTGAGATTCAAATACAATAATTAGGAGATCAAATCCCAATTAAGGTTGTGTTTTCACACTTTTGGAGATATTGTTTATTTGTTGTGATACTTAATACAATATAGTAATAATATTTTCACAAGAAAAACCAAGAAAATCGATAATACGTATTAATAGATTTCTACTAATACAAATACTATTTGGTTAATATTAAAAACAACAATGCAAATTAATCACGACACACCTCCCCGGCAGCGGCACCAAAATGATTGTGGTAAAATTACGACCTTTAGGAAAAGGTGCGTAAAAGCGGTAAGTATTAAGTGTACGTTTAAGAAAACGTAAACACTAATGACCCTTGTGGTGTGAAAGTTCGTTTCCCAAGGAGGTATATGTGTGTGAAAAACTTGTTAAATGTTAGTGATTAACAATTGTTTTAGAATGGGATGAGAAAAGAAGATGACGAAGACGTGAAATTAACACTACGACGACAAAACGTAAAACCGTAAAAACTACAAAAATAAAAATTAATTCTAAAAATTACCAAAAATTCACCAAAAATCAAAATAAATAAACTAATAGTTTACCAATGATCAAAACTTTTTCAAACCTTTTAAATAATTAAATATTCAATTTTTAAATACTAATTAAAGCCCTAAAAATCAAATAAATTATCAAAAAGCCCAAATAAAGAATTTTTAATTGGTAAACCTCTAAAATGACCTAAAAAGATTAAAAACTATTTTTAGAAATTTTTAAACTAATAAAAACTGTTTAAAATGATTTAAACACTATTAAAACTTAAAATAATTATAAAAATTAATCTAGAAGTGATAAAATTATTCTAAAAGTTGCTAAATTCCTATTTTAATGTATTTAAGCTAAGAAAAATGTAAAAAGTTGGAAAATGTGAAATTTGAAAAATAATAATAAAATAATATTAAAATAATAATAAAAATCCAAAATTTAAAAAAATTCTAAAAACTTGCAAACTAGTTTATTTTAACCTAAATAAACAGAAAATCAAAGTGAAATGACCAGAATACCCCTATTGGGCCCTCAAATGGGCCAAAACCAAAAACAGTCAACCTAAATGGGCTTTTTAGCCCAAAAAGTCAAACCTGGCCCAATTGACTTGGAAAAGCCCAGTCTGACTCAAAATTTAATTCTAAACACAAAATTCTAAAGGCCCAAAAGCTGAAAGTGAGCTTATCACAACTTAATAAGCAAACAACTTATCCTTATTGGGGTTTTTAGCCCATTAAGCAATAAGCTAATGCCATATGCTCTAATTTGACACACAACCTTCTTTTGGGATGCTTATGAGATCTGTAAAAAGAAATTTTGAAAAAGCACACTCAATAAGCCAGAAATAAGCAAAGTACAAATCCGCAAAACGACAAAATTGTCGGGTTTGAGATTTAGGGCACCTCAGAAGCTCTAGTTTGTTGCAAAAGCTCACAAATAGCTTAACTAAGAATAATCAATCAAGAAAATCACAAAAAGCCAAGTAGAATAAGCTGTGAGAGCCAATAAGCACTCTGAAAAAGCCAAATCAGTTAGTTTCCTAGCAAAAGCTTAACCAAAAGACTTGTAACCTTCCAGACTTGATAATAAGCTGAGAAAAATGAGTTCTATTGCAAAAACTAAGTTGTTGCATGTACCAATAAGCAAAACAGATTCAATAAGCCTTGAAACCAAGTTTGACCAAAAGTCAAACGCTGATAAGTGAAAATCAAACGCTGACAGGAACAAAGTGGACGTTGACAGACTTAATGAAGTGTATAGACTTGTTTTTCACCCTTCTGGTCAAGGTTTGAGTGCAAACCTTGTGAATCAAAGCCTACTAGTTGGGTAGACTTGATGTGTTTTGGCACAAATAAGCCAATAAGCCAGTGGGCTTATAAGCTATGAACAAAACAAAACAAGTAGCCAAATAACCTCACAAGAAGCACACAAATAGAATCAAAGAAGCAAAACAACAATCCTTATGCTAGCAATCACAATGCAACACCAAATGAGGTGGTCACTTTGCTGATGCAAATGACCACTTCAGCCAACTTTGATAAGCTATAACAATCACAATAAGCCACTAAATTCAACAACCTGATAACCAATAGATAGCTTATCACCCAAACTATTCCCAAACCTGATTTCAGACCTTAGATCCAACTAACAAAGAAGTTATTGGATCTGATGTGTTTGACCAATTCCAAAACACTTTTTATCAGATTTTAGCAAAACTTCCAATCCTTTTTCCTAACTTTCAGAATCTAAGCCAATGACTAAAACTTGTTCAAAATGACTTGTTTAGACCTCCCAAACCCTAAGAACCAAGGGCTCAAGGCCACAAGGCCTTATGAACCAGTAATCCCAAACAGTCCTTAATCAACCACTTTTCAAAGAAACTTGTGATTTTTAAACACAACCTACTGATTTTATCATTCAAACAGCTACACTAGGTGACAACAACCAGATTCAAACACAAAAATCACAACCTTAAACACAGAATAACAAAATCAAAGCACCAAATTCAAAGCAGGCAGTAACAAGATTTTTTTAGAGGAAATGTAATCAAGGGATTATACCTGCCCTCCACAACATACTAGGAGGGCCAGCTATGCTCCTTGGACCTTGTTCAAAAACTAGAACAAGACCAAGGTACTTCAATAAGAAAGATGATGAATGCCTTGGTTGATGTCTCAAAACAGAAACTCAAGGGCTTGATTTCTTCAACACAATGAGCAAACAGCCCAACCAAAGGCCCTAATCCCTTCACAAGCTTGGTGTCAACAAGCTTGCAAGAGCTTACAACTTTTGGATAAGGATTAGTACACAAAAATAAGCAAATTCAGAAACCTCTCTTCAAGCTTTTTCAAACTTGAAAAACTTACCAAACATAAACGTCCTTGAACCAAATGATTCAAGCAAACTTATAACAACAAATGGAACTCAGAATCACCTTTAAACAACACCAACTTTCAAAAACATAAAAAGGAATTACAATTTTCTTAAAATACCAACTTTTATAAATTTCAAAAAGGAATTACAAGTTTAAAAGATAAAACTGGAACAAAGGGACTCTCACATGTTGAGGTCTCCTTTTATAGGCAAATGCCCATGCTAGCACTATTCACAAACCCTAGAACTGAATTCCCTAAAATGTCCTTGAGTCTTCTAGACGTTTTGATGGAATGTGCTGTCCAAATTGATCCAAACCGTTTAAAATAGCTTTGATATAAAGCAAAGGATGTGGGCTGTTGATCTTGACACGTGGCAAGCCTTGGGGAATAAGTTGTCACATGATGGTGAAACGGTTTTGGTGGTGGGGCCTCTTGGTGAGTGGGAGTGAGTGTTTTAAGGTTGGGATGGGATTCTAGGCATGTGAATCAAGTGTGGGTAAGGGTAAGTTCATTTTACCCTTTGTTTAAGTGATGATAGTTACTGGGTTCATAGGGGTGAACAGTAACTATTTTGATCCGATATTAGTGGAAGTGAAAAGTGTTTGGCGCATTTTTGGGTTTAAATGTTTCATTTGCTCATTTTTAGTCCTTGGTCTTTGGCAAAAGAGGTAAAACGTGTTTTTCAGCCAACAAAGCTTATATCCCTTTGTTAATAACTTTCATGACTTGACAATTTTGGCACCAAACTTTGGAAAAAGGTTTCAAAGGGTTGTTTTTGCCATTTTGAGATAATTCAAGGGCTGATCTTGGACTTTGTTGATCTTCAAAGGTCTTCAATGTAACTTTAATTCCATGAGGGACCATAATTGGCAATTTAGAATTGTTGAGGGACTAAACTTGCCATTTCTTCAAAGTTGAAGCACCTTTTGTGTAATTTTGACAAACTTAAGGGACCAAACTTGTAATTATCAATATACAAGGGTTTTAAGTGTCATTTCTTCATTCAATGAGGATCAATCTTGCATGTCTTCAAGTCTTCAAGGGTATTTGTTGGATAAAACATGATCTAGGGCCCGGTTCTTTGTACGGCTTTGTGTTTTCGTGTCCGTTTTTCCTTGTTTCTTGTGATCTTTTGTCTTTTTCACGATATCCATACCTAAAATACACAAGTAAACAAACACAAGCATATATATGGTATTTTATGACATTTTTATGCATTTAAAGCCCGAAAAGAACGATGAGATCATGTATAAATGCCATCTCATCACATGTATATGGCTATAGGTATTCTAAATTAAACATAAGCAAATCAAACATATAAACTTACACTACGGGAAAACAGTTGGCTGCATACTGGGAATCCTAATAAGGAAAGAATGTCCATACTAAAAGGACGGGAATCCGTACCTTATGTCCAGTGAACGAAGAAGACGAATTGAGGAGAGTCCTACTTCGGTATCACTAATGCTACATAAATACATACGTGTATAAGTATCTGATTACTAAATACGTAATTGGTTTTATATCATGTCTTAGCTTATTTTATACCTTCATGTCATGTTTTACTGTTTTAAGCTTTAAACTGTGTTTATCTTATATTCTGTCTATTCTGATTAAGTATTACTTGTATTTCATGTATTATTATACTTACTGTGTAATAATAAGTAACTTTCTAAAAATAGCAAGTTTCCTAAAATAGAAAGTTTCCAAAAATAGAAAGTTACCAAAAATAGAAAGTTTCCAAAAATAGAAAGTTTCCAAAAATAGAAAGTTTCCAAAAATAGAAAGTTTCCAAAAATAGAAAGTTTCCAAAAATAGAATTACTGCTTAAAATAGATAAGTTTCTAAAAATAGAAAGTTTCCATAAATAGATTAGCTGCCTTAATTAAATAAGTTTCTAAAAATAGAAAGTTTCCATAATTAAATATAAGCTGGTTAAATAAGCTAAGTATATAAGCTTAAGTGTTTTCTGATTATTTTTCTAAGTCATATTGATATAAGGTATAGTTTATTAATTATTACATGTAATTTAAATAAACTATAGGTTAAAAGTATTTAATTAAATATATCATGTTTTTAATTAAATAAAGTTAAATACTTAGGTTAAAACATGTATTATTAACTATTAATAATATAACCTAAGTCATGTTAATTAATTAATTATAAAGTCTAGAAAAATATAAATACTTAGGTTAAAAATCAATGATCTAATAATTAAATTATAACCTAAGTCATGTTTTATTAAATTAATCATGTCATATTTTATTAATTTAATTTTCAACATGTGATTATTAAAACATAACCTTAACATAAACCATGAACCGGATCGTGACTAGAAACCATGAACCGGACCCGTAATCAACACCATACCCCGAATCACCCCGGGGTTCCCCCTTTTTGCTGCTGCCGTAGGACCCACACCACCAAACCGAGACCTTGAGGTCTCGGTGGTGGTCTATATGCCAAGCCGAGACCCCCTTGGGGTTCGGTTTAGGCGCCGGCCACAACAAACACCCTTAAATCCTCCATTTTGATTTACCCCATAACCATTTACATGTTTGATTTATGTTTTTAATTAGCTTTTTAAAAACATCATGTTCTTATTTAATTTATTAAATCAAAACATAAAAGAAAAAGGATTAAAAAGGTATACCGAATGCGTGGATCAAACGAGAATGAACACACACGAACACTTGCACCAAATTCAAGATTAAAAAACAAATAAACACCCCCTTGTGTGTTGTTATATGCGGCGGCCAAGAGAGAGCAAGAAGGAAGGAGAAAAACTCTTTTTAGGTTTTTGATGTTTTTACTGTAATGTGAAAAGTGACAAATGTTTTCACCTTAACCCCCTTTGTTAGTAAAAATTAGATGGGCTTGGCCCATCTCTTTGGTGTAGCCGCGGGTAAGGGCCCCACATGGGGTACCCGTACCATTTTCCGAGTCTAATAATTTAAGTGTTCGTTCGTGTTTAGTCGTGTTCGTGTTTTATGTGTTCTCGTTAATTACTAACCGTGACTTAATATATTTATTCATGTTCGTAATAAATATATATACGTAATTAATATTAGCTCGTGATTAAAATACGTTCATGATTTCATGATCGCATGTTCGTGATTAATTATTGTTTAAATAACTACTGTGTGTTCGTACGTAATAAATACTTATCGTGTTCTAACACATACGCAATACGTAAAATTCTAACACGTGAACGTAATCATACTATAAAAGGAAAGTTTTAATCTAGTACGTACGATCTTAAGGGTACTATTCATGGTAAAAGCATGCAGGTTTTACAACTCTTCCCCTCTAAAAAGAATAATTCGTCCCTGAATTATAGATAAAGTAAACTGGAAAAGATGAACATACCCGAATTCAAAATATGAAATAAGGGTAAGAAGCCCGGATAGACTCCTCTGTTTCCTAAGTGGCTTCACGCTCGGTATGATCCCTCCAAAGGATTTTGACGAATGGAATCGTCTTCCTTCTCATGACTCGTTCTTGTCTGTCAAGAACTCGTTCGGGTTCTTCTATGAAGGTGAGATCTTCGCGTATCTGTTCCAGTGGATACTGAACCATGTGAAGGGGATGATATTGGTACCCTCTGAGTAAGGACACATGAAACACATTGTGTACATGCGAAAGCTGCGGAGGTAACGCTAACCAGTAAGATACTTCACCGACTCGTTCAATGATATCAAACGGTCCGATGAAACGAGGACTCAGCTTCCCTTTAATCCCGAAGCGTCTAACACCACGTGCCGGCGAAACCTTAAGGAAGACGTGATCTCCTACGTTAAAATGTATGTCCCTACGATGCTTATCGGCGTAACTCTTCTGACGTGCCCGTGCTTCCTGAAGTTTCTGCTTAGCTACTGCGATCCTTTCATTGGTCATCTTAATGATTTCTGGTCCTTCAAGTGTTCGCTCGCCAACCTGATCCTAGCAGATTGGGGCGCGACACTTTCTTCCATACAACATCTCGAAAGGAGCACACTTGATACTTGCGTGCCAACTGTTGTTATATGCAAACTCCACCAAACAGATGTAATCGTCCCAATCGCCCGTCCATTCCAACGCACATGACCTCAACATGTCTTCCAATGTCTGAATCGTTCGCTCCGACTGTCCGTCCGTTTGAGGATGAAAAGCTGTGCTAAGCTTAAGTTACGTACCCCAAGCTTTCTGCAGACTCTTCCAAAATCGCAAAGTGAAACAAGGATCTCTGTCTGAGACGATGCTGGATGGAGCACCGTGGAGTCTCATGATCTCTCTTCTATACGTATCGGCGAGTTTACTTACCGGATCTTCCTTGCGGATCGGTAAGAAATGAGCTGATTTGGTAAGTCGATCTACGATAACCCAAATTGCATCGTGCTTCCTCTTAGTAGGCGGAAGACCAGTAACAAAATCCATGGTGATTTTGTCCCACTTCCACTCTGGAATATCTAACGGTTGAAGGAGACCGCCAGATCCCTGATGCTCGATCTTAACCTGCTGGCAGGTAAGACATTTGGAGACGTAAGTAGCCACATCATGTTTCATACCACTCCACCAAAAGTATTGCTTGATGTCATAGTACATCTTAGTCGAACCCGGATGTATAGAGAATGGGGAGCTATGAGCTTCGGCTAACAAGGCTTCCCGGAGTGCTTGGTCATCATGAACACAAAGTCTCGTGCCCTGCCATACGATACCATCTGCATCTACTCTGAATTTCGTCTGTTTCTCCAAATTCTTTACTATCGCCCAGATTTCTCCATCATCTTTCTGATCTTCCTTGATCTTAGAGAGTAACTCGGGTTCTACTCTAAGATTAGCCTAGTAACCGTGTTGTCCACGTACCATGATCTTGATGTCTAGTCGCTCCAAGTCTCTTATGATTTCCTCCTCAATTTTAATACCGTTGATCATTCCGGACTTCCTGCTAAGAGCATCTGCTACTACATTTGCCTTTCCGGGATGATACTGTAGATTAATGTCATAATCCTTCAACAGCTCTAACCATCTTCTCTACCTCATGTTCAATTCACGTTGAGTGAAGATATACTTCAAGCTCTTGTGGTCCGTGAAAATGTCACATGATTCTCCGTATAAGTAGTGATCCATATCTTCAATGCAAACACGATTGCAGCAAGTTCCAAGTCATGCGTGGGGTAATTTTCTTCATAAGGCTTAAGCTGTCGTGAAGCATACGCGATCACTTTCCCATGTTTCATGAGAACACAGCCAAGTCCCTTCCCTGATGCATCACTGTAGATTTGAAATCCACCCGTACCAGATGGAAGAGTAAGAATAGGTGCAGATACTAGCTTCTGCTTCAGGTCTTCAAAGCTCTTCTCTCGTTCCTCAATCCAGACGAATTTCTCCCCTTTCTGCATCAGTTTGGTCAATGGTAGTGCTAAGTGGGAAAAGTTCTCCACAAACCTACGGTAATAGCCAGCTAAGCCCAAGAAACTGCGGACCTCCGTCGCTGATGTCGGCCTCGGCCACTTAGTAATGGCCTCAACCTTTGCTGGATCCATAGTGATTCCTTCTGCTGATACAATGTGACCTAAGAATACCACCTTGTCTAACCAGAACTCACATTTGGAGAATTTAACATACAGCTGCTTCTGGTGAAGAATCTATAGTATTGTACGAAGATGGTCTTCGTGTTCCTCCTTGGACTTTGAGAAAATCAGGATGTCATCGATGAAGACAATGACGAACTTGTCTAGAAATTCATGGAAGATTTTGTTCATCTAATTCATGAAAGCTGCTGGAGCATTGGTCAGGCCGAATGGCATAACTACAAATTCGTAGTTGCCATAGCGGGTACGAAAAGCAGTCTTGGCGATGTCCTAAGATCAATCTTGGAGAACTGTTTGGCCCCTTGGAGTTGGTCAAACAGATCGTCTATACGCGGCAGTGGATACCTATTCCGGATAGTAATCTTGTTGAGCTCGCGATAGTCTATGCAAAGACGCATACTGCTGTCCTTCTTCTTAACAAATAAGACTGGTGCGCCCCATGGAGATGCGCTCGGTCGAATGAAACCTAGTTCTAGAAGTTCTTGCAGTTGGTCCTTCAGCTCTATGGGAGCCATGCGATAAGGAGCCTTGGAGATCGGTTCAGCTCCTGGAATAAGCTCGATATTAAATTCCACTTCTCGTGTAGGTGGTATGCCCGGAAGTTCTGCTGGAAATACATCTTGGAATTCCGACACTATTGGTTGATCCTGAATTGATGGAGATTCACCATCCATGTCGTGAACCGTTGCTAGATAACCCTCGCAGCCATGTGACAGTAGTGCGCGCGCTTGTAGGGTAGATATGATTTGTACAGACCGTCCGGGTATGAACCCATTATGGATGTACTCTGGTGCATTAACATCACCGAAGATAACTCGATATAAATGGCAATCTATGGTAGCATGATGCTTGGATAGCTAATCCATGCCCAAAATCATGTCAAAGTCATTCATGTCCAGCGGAAGTGCGTCAACAAGACGAACCTTATCGTCAAATTCTAGGGGAAGACTCTTGTATACATGGGTGATTAATACAGAGTCCCTCAAAGGCGTGGAAATAGTAAGTCTATTCTCTAGTGGCATGGGGAGCATCCTAATGTTCTTAGCATAAGCAGTAGAAATGACCGAGTGAGTAGCACCCGTACCGAAAAGAACACACGCAGCTTGACCATACATATACAAGATTCCAGTGATGGTACATGTAGACTTGTTGGCCTGGTCTCGAGATGTCGTGTAGACACGTCCAGTGGTAGGAGGCGGCTTGGTATCAACATGTCCTGATGTGCCCTCCATCTCGCCCTTACGGCAATCCTTCATGATATGGCCAGGAAGACCACACTTGAAGCATGCGTCAGTGTTACGACGACATGGCCCTTGGTGCCTACGGTGGCAAGTAGAGCAAAGAGGATGAGTATATCCTCCAGCAGGTGCTCTGGCTGGCTGAGGACCTGATAAAACATTTTACGTAAGACATGATAATAGGGTATAAAGGACAATGCGGATAATCGTAAGATTGAATACCAGTGATAGTTGGACGGCTAGGCTGTGAACCTCTCTGGTTCTGGTCCCTACCGTTTCCATGGTTCCTGGTAGAAGTTTTGCTAAAGTGTCAGAATATGAGTTATAACATGAAATCATAAGAAAAATGCGTAAGTATTAGGACCTGCTGCCGTTGGAGTGTCCAGCGTTGTTACGGTAATTATCATTACCACCACGCCTATCCATTGCAGAACGATTGTTAGTCTGACTGCTTCCCTTGGGCTGATGAGGCTGCTGCTGAGTAGCCGGCTGAGACCGGTCCCCAGTTTTCTGCCTGGAAGATACAATTTAAAGAGATGAATAATTGACATATATGGAAAGAATACAGATTGGTCACCGCTTGAATACGAATGTTTACCTCTTGTCGGGTTTCTTAGCTTCCCCGAACTCATCTCTCTCATGCAACATCTGCAGCTTACGTGCCGCATCGGCCACTTGTGCTACAGTGGTGAACGTAGCACACACCAGATTGTTTGCGACCGATGTGCGAAGAGCCCACCTAAAGTGGTATGCCTGCTATAACACTCTCATTTTTCGTATCGGTACAGCGGAAGGGTCTTTTAGAGTGTTACGGGATAGCACAATAACTCCAATCATAGACAACACATAAAAATGGTTGTACAAGGTTTAACAAACATTCATTCGATAAAAAGTTTCAAAAGCGTACAACAGGTCCCAAATTATACAGGTCATTAAGTTTACAAAACACAGATCGAATGAACATTTTTAATATTAAGTGTGGGCCATCAGAGTCGATCTCCATCCGGATTACCTTCAAGCACCTGAGATAAAAACATGCAAAAATCATATCAGTGAATGCCGAGTGAATTCATAGAGTTTAATGAAAACCGTTATATAAAACAATCATTTACATTCATTTAAAATCAGAACACAAGTATAATATCGGAAGTAAGTCCACATATTGCTAGTCAGGCAATATATAAATCAAGCATACATCTGAAACCGTCCATGAGACCGTAGTCTCTATATTACCATGATAGGTAATATATTCATCGTAATAGCGTCGTTATCGTTTTGTATTTATGTTTTATATTGTAGGATTATTATTAGCCGCATGACATTGTTACCTTACTATGAAAACAGCGGGCCGCGAACCCGACAAACAATTTGCCCATCTAAGTTAGCGTGTCGTCACAAAAATCACGCTATGGAATCTTCTCATACATAAATTCGCTTACCAATCAATGTGGTACGACGGGGATCAACCGTCAAGGCGCGAACTAGGGTGATCGTCCCCAAATAGTACTATCAAATGCATAAGCGTCTACCAAATCCCGGCAGTTCACAATTCATGCTAATGGGACTTTAAGTGACATAACCTAACTACTAATAATCCTTTTAGTCTCGAATATAGGGTCATAGCATCATTCGGGTCCATATCATTTAGCATACAATCGGGACTACTTGTGTTCTATTTTTATAAAAATCTAGCATGTTATCTCCCTCGCGGGTTTACAAATCATTTTATAAAACATTTAAAAGAGTGCGAGGCTATGAACTCACGTTGTTAATGAAAGGCGGATTGTCGGCTACGGGCGTGCTTCGGTCACGAAAACCTATATAAATAATAATCGGTCTTAGACTCGGTCCAATGACTTTTATCAAAATAACAATATATATATGATGATTTTGTACATATGATGATGATCAAGTGGGTTTATACATCCTTGTTTACTCATTTTAGTGTTTACGTTTTGGTAACGTCTTACTAGTTCACTAGTTTTACCTATTTACCCATTTTAAGTCCATTAAGTCTTTTATAAGTTCTTTAACTTGTTTTTATCCATTTTATACTTATATTATCAGTATATATACTTTTCATGTTGGGCCCAAATGGGTTAAGCCCAATAAGTTCTTTTTACAAGTTTTCATCTTATTAAGTCCAATTATTAGTCCAATATGTTTAGTTAGCTCGTAAATGTCCGTATTTCTTATAGTTCGGGTTTTATCGGTTTTTACTTGTCTTAGTTATCTATACATCAGTATATGACTTTTATAAACTTTACATTAGACGGGTTTGGTCGTCTAAGTTTTATTTGGCGAAAAACGTTAATTTTACGGTGATAGCCGAAAAAGTCGTAAAAATCAAGTTTATAGTTTTTATTACTTATAAATATTATTTTACCACCATTTATATAATTTACCCATTTAATTAACCTTTTATACATTTATTTAAATAAGTTTTATAAGTTAGTGGGTTTATATTTTTACATTTTATACATTATAATGTGAGTGCTTATATAATATTAATAAACATTATTTCCAAAAATCTGATTTTTAACTTCATGTTCACCATTTTTAACATATCTAGAGTTCTATAATGACTTAGAAGCTCATTTTTGGATGACATGTTCTTCATAATATGTGCTACATATAACTTAGTTATAGCTACTGCCTATTTTGAGTTTAAGTTTCCTTAACAGTCCCTACAAAACTGCTTATTCAGATTACACCACCTAACTTGTTTTGATCATATCTCACTCATTATTTTGATTCCATTGCATGGCCAACTCTCACATGTGTATAGCATCATCTACTTACTGTAAATAGATCAAACCATGCAATTTTATCAGTTCATCGTTTAGTTATCTACTGTTTTTATACAGCCAACTAAATAGTCAAGATTTTAGCTTCATTTCTTATAGTTATCATCATTTTTAAGCATATTTATCAACACTTGATCCCCACACAACATTTTTATCATCATATATACATCATATACATATACAAAATGAAAGAAAATACATTTGTTCTTTACAAAATAACAAGAGAAAAATGGAGAGGATGATCTTCTTTACCAATCCAAGTGGATTTCTTGTTTTAGGAAGACAAGAACTTGATGAACACAACAAGTATCTCCAAGACCATCAAATATCAAGAACATAGGTTGGAAAATCAGCCCTAGGACATAAGCAAATCACCTCCAAAGATGTTAATATGGCCACCAAATGATCAAGGCTTCAAGAGAACACCTTAATAGAACTAGTAAACATGTGGTTTATGGCTAGAAAAGATCAAAGAGGGTGTTTGTTGGCTTATTTAGGACGGCACAAGGGAGGAGTTGAGAGAGTTTTTGGAGTGGATTGCATGTAAGAAATGAGGGAAATGAAAACAAGTTGCTTGTTTTGTGGTTAAGTGGTATGGTAAGCTTGAAATGTAAGCTAAGGCTTACACTTGTGTAAGTTAGCTAAACTTGATGCCACCTATGTGTTGTGGTGTCAAGTTAGCCGTCCCATTAAGCTAGTGGGGTGGGACAAAGTGTTTTGTCCCATCTCACTAGTTTACGGGTATTTCTCGATTCTAGTTTTCTCGATTTGCGTGCCCTCGGGTCGTTTTACGAAAAACGTTTTTATAAATTATGAATCACCGTCACAAAACGAATCCAATAAAAATTGTCTCATCAAAAACGGAGTTCAAAAACGTAAATACGTAATCCTAAGGTTTCCGGTTTAGTCGTAAAAGACGCCAAATTATGCACGTAAGCCCAAATTTAAATCCGTAAATTGTGAGTTCGTCAACCAACACAAAAATAAGTTTCAAAATATTATACGAGAAAATATTTTACTACCTGAAAATGTTAGATTGTCACACCTGTTCTTAAGGAGTACCTGCTGCTGCACCAAGGAAACCAGCTAAGCGAAGAAAGCGCTGCATAAACTCATTGCTATTCTCCCTAGCTCTCTGTCGGATCCCATGGTACTCCCTCTTGAGCTTGTCTTGCTCAGCCTTGGGAAAGAACTGCTCCATCACCCTATCTTTGAACTGAGCCCAAGTCAAACCAGCAACCCAATCGTCACCTCCCTCAGACTGCATCAATGCTAACCACGAATTTAACACATTGCCTTTGAACCGGTAACATGCCAACCTCGCCTTGAACATGGGGTTACAACCCATATCATTGAAAATCTTCTCGATGTGAGCCAACCAGCTTTTAGCATCACTGGGGCTATCTGTTTTCTCAAAAGCTCGAGGACGGAGCTTGTTGAATCTCTCCAACCATACTGTCAATGTCGCTGGAGGAGGAGGAGGAGGTGCTTGGTTATGCTGCTGATTGTTTGCAGCTTGAACCTCAGCCCTGATGTCGTTCCTCAGTTGAGGAAGCAAAGCTTGCATTGCAGCTTAGATTGCAGCATTGAGTTGTTCCTGTTCGCGTGTGAGAACCATCTGACAGTATAACATAAAACATATGATTAACAGATCAAAACATAAAATATATATACATGAAAAAAATTTATACCAATAAATCCAGAGAAAAATTTTATGCAAGAAAATTTGTGTATGAATGCATGATACAGTTTTATGAAAACTTTTGTATGCTCGAGAGTGAACGACTATGGTCAGTTCACCCAAAATAAAAGACATGGCGAGGGGACGCCTATGGGTCGGTCCCAAATTTAAAAGTTTCGATAAAACACATGCGACTAAATAGGGCCAGTCCTGTACCAAACATTACTTAGTCATAAACCTGCGACAATGACATATATATGTATGCATAAAAATGATGAATGCATGAAAACGACTGTCAGTTCTAGGAAGACCATAGTGACTACCCACTAATCACAGGTCATATTTTGAGAGCCCACAGGTCGAAGCCTTGGCTCTGATACCATAATTGTAACACCCCATTTTGATAATGGAATGTCACACGTAATTATGGCGTGTCATCAAAGCATACAAGGATAAATGTCTAAACATTACATGATCATAAAAGGAAAATACCGGAATCAAACATCGGTAGTCCAAAAGTAAAGCTCATCACACACAAACATAAGTACTGTAAATGAAAGGACCAAACAATGTCCATGGCAAGAGTATTAAAGTAAAGATAATGCATAAAGTAAAGAAAGGCTAGAAAGATTCCAGTCCATATGCACGTACGCTTAAAGTCTACGTGCGTCCCTGAGTACCTGCCATTTTGGGAACATAGAAAAGGAAAACGGCTGAGCAATACGCTCAGTGCACGGATGTACAATAAAGCATGAATAATGTAAGCATATAAGCATATAACAGCGGAAGAAACTAAGTCCCAAATAACCCGGTTAAGTCTTGGTAAAACTGGTTTTATAGTTTGAAAAGCCTTATGTTTATCTTATAAAAACTGTTTAACATATTCTACCATTAGCCAATATAGGTCATGAAAATCCACCGTGCATGAATACTTGGAGGGGTGACCTCATCATGCAATTTAGAGGGGTTGTCTCTAATTTAATATACTAGTTTTAGGTAGGAGGGATCAGCTCCTTGTGAAGGATGCAAGACACACACCACATTCACACTGAGTAATTTGCTGAAAACATGTAACTAGGATTCACCCATACGCCCCACATGATATATATAATAATATGGCCAAAAGCTGAAGGGACGCCACGAGCAATCACTCCGCCGTGGGGAAGTCATAACACCAGTGCCTCTAGTGTTATGGTTATGGTACCTCCATAACTAGGTGAAACTGGTCATGCATGTATATGGCTATAGGTATTCTAAATTATACATAAGCAAATCAAACATATAAACTTATACTACGAGAAAACAGTTGGCTGCATACGGGGAATCCTAATAAAGAAAGAATGTCCATACTGAAAGGACGGGAATCCGTACCTTATGTTCAGTGAACAAAGAAGACGAACTGAGGAGAGTCCTACTTCGGTATCACTAATGCTACATAAATACATACATGTATAAGTATTTGATTACTAAATACGTAACTGGTTTTATATCATATCTTAGCTTATTTTATACGTTCATGTCATGTTTTACTGTTTTAAGCTTTAAACTGTGTTTATCTTATATTCTGTCTATTCTGATTAAGTATTACTTGTATTTCATGTATTATTATACTTACTGTGTAATAATAAGTAAATTTATAAAAATAGCAGGTTTCCTAAAATAGAAAGTTTCCAAAAATAGAAAGATACCAAAAATAGAAAGTTTCCAAAAATAGAAAGTTTCCAAAAATAGAAAGTTTCCAAATATAGAAAGTTTCCAAAAATAGAATTACTGCTTAAAATAGATAAGTTTTTAAAAATAGAAAGTTTCCATAAATAGATTAGTTGCCTTAATTAAATAAGTTCCTAAAAATAGAAAGTTTTCATAATTAGATATAAGCTGGTTAAATAAGCTAAGTATATAAGCTTAAGTGTTTTCTGATTATTTTTCTAAGGCATATTGATATAAGGTATAGTTTATTAATTATTACATGTAATTTAAATAAACTATAGGTTAAAAGTATTTAATTAAATATATCATGTTTTTAATTAAATAAAGTTAAATAGTTAGGTTAAGACATGTATTATTAACTATTAATAATATAACCTAAGTCATGTTAATTAATTAATTATAAAGTCTAGAAAAATATAAATACATAGGTTACAAATCCATGATCTAATAATTAAATTATAACCTAAGTCATGTTTTATTAAATTAATCATGTCATATTTTATTAATTTAATTTTCAACATATGATTATTAAAACATAACCTTAACATAAACCATGAACCGGATCGTGACTAGAAACCATGAACCGGACCCGTAATCAACACCATACCCTGAATCACCCCGGGGTTTCCCCCTTTTTGTTGCCGCCATGGGACCCACACCACCAAACCGAGACCTTGGGGTCTTGGTGGTGGTCCATATGCCAAGCCGAGACCCCCTTGGGGTTCGGTTTAGGCGCCGGCCACAACAAACACCCCTAAATCCTCCGTTTTGATTTACCCCATAACCATTGACATGTTTGATTTATGTTTTTAATTAGCTTTTTTAAAAACATTATGTTCTTATTTAATTTATTAAATCAAAACATAAAAGAAAAAGGATTAAAAAGGTATACCGAATGCGTGGATCAAACGAGAATGAACACACACGAACACTTGCACCAAATTCAAGATCAAAAAACAAATAAACACCCCCTTGTGTGTTGTTATATGCGGCGGTCAAGAGAGAGCAAGAAGGAAGGAGAAAAACTCTTTTTAGGTTTTTGATGTTTTTACTGTAATGTGAAAAGTGACAAATGTTTTCACCTTAACCCCCTTTGTTAGTAAAAATTAGATGGGCTTGGCCCATCTCTTTGGTGTAGCCGCGGGTAGGGGCCCCACATGGGGTACCCGTACCATTTTCCGAGTCTAATAATTTAAGTGTTCGTTCGTATTTAGTCGTGTTCGTGTTTTATGTGTTCTCGTTAATTACTAACTGTGACTTAATATATTTATTCGTGTTCGTAATAAATATATATACGTAATTAATATTAGCTCGTGATTAAAATACGTTCATGATTTCATGATCGCATGTTCGTGATTAATTATTGTTTAAATAATTACTGTGTGTTCGTACGTAATAAATACTTATCGTGTTCTAACACGTACGCAATACGTAAAATTCTAACACGTGAACGTAATCATACTATAAAAGGAAAGTTTTAATCTAGTACGTACGATCTTAAGGGTACTATTCATGGTAAAAGTATGCGGGTTTTACACTTGTGGTCAAGGGTTCGAGTCCCATGGAGGACATTTTTGTGATTAATATTTTTGACAATGAAAATTGTAAACCAAAGTCACAGGTATGACTTTGATGAAAATACTTTTGGAATGTTAAACTGTATTTAGACAGTAAAACTGATCACAGGAGTCACTATTATGACTTGGTGAAGAATTTCTATGGACTGATAAAACAATATAAATCTATCAGACTAAAAGAGTCTGATAGCTTTTACAATGATGCAAATCCAACAAACAATATCAGCAAGCAAAAATTATATATAAGCAAGATAAGCACAAGCTAAGTTTATAACAGTTATAAATCTAAGCAATTTACTCATGCTGAAACCAAATAACCAATAGACAAAATCAAATACCAAATCTCAGCAATCTACTATCAAATCAACACTAGCTCTAGCAAATATTAAGCATACATCATATCTTCTACTCAGAAAACACTAAATCAGTTCTAAACATAAATTTTAATACTCAAATTAACTCAAAACTTATTTAACTAATAATAGAAACCAACAGACTAAATGAAGCAAAATAAATCCATTTGCTGACTCAAATCAACACAGACTTAATATCATAACTCAATTTAAATCAAAACCCAGAAATTCTTTAAACCAACTTACAGCTTTGCAAACTTAACAGATATTCACTACATCATTTTAAATAGCAGAATCATATCTCAAATTAATCTAATAACTATAACAGCAGATCTATCAGCTCAATAAGCATATCTTGTAACCCCTAATCCATTTAACATATAACTCAAAATCATCTAAAATTTAAATAACTTGAAATTTAAATGATATCAAACCTTTTGTAGTAAACCTTTGAGACGAAGAGATGCGCTGAGCATTCTTATTAAACCTAATAAACGCCACCATTCGCTATTAATCGAAACACCTTCATCGAACCACCATAACCAAACATTCAGACCAGTTTATTATAAACTTCCAGTGGGGAAGTTTATCCCCAAATTTAATCTTAATATATTTACTCAAACTATTATTTAGCTTGAACAAATATACTCAATATTATCCAAACTTAGGTCAACGAAAGGAATTAATTGCAATAAACTTTAACAGAAATTAAATTGAAACAATTAAATCTCAAAATAACTTTTTATTATTATCGAAAACATATTACAATATTCAGAAAAGAAAAGTTACAATTTAAATCCTACACCTAATTTAGCATAATAACTTTAAAACTAAAAATGGGATGATGAAATATAGAATATGGGAGGGTTTTTATAGGCTAACCCCAAACCCTCTTGGGTGAGTTTGTTGAGCAAAAACTTGCATCCTAGCCATCCATTAGGTATCTTTCATCTTCTCTCTCTTCTCAAAATTGATCTACGGCTGATAATATCCAACTAGCACACGGATTGCCAGCTTGGCAACTGAGTGTGCTAGTTGTGCTAGTTTGGTGCTGATGTGTCTCCTTTTTATTGGAGGATTGGTGGGATTGAGGTGTCTTGGCCAATCAGAGCAGGGAAGAGAAGCCACGTCAGATGGATGCCCTCCATCTTCTTGATTCGGATTTCATGGGAATTTATTTAAAGTGCGTGTGTTTACACGTGCTTCTTAAAGGTAAAAGCCCCAAAATTGATTTGGCTAGGGTTTTTGTGAATAGGACTGGTTTATTTTGGGTTTTGGGGAAGAAGGTGAGATGTGACATAGGAAGTATCGAAAGAAAATAATAAACGTATGTGTGAGTTGAGTGGGGTGTTTAATTTGTAAATGTTTATTTATTCAAGAAAGTATATAACTTTCATTTGTAAGAAAACTGTCCAAACCCTAAAAGCCCATTAGTCACTTTTCATTTATACTTTGAATTCGGCTTGTAGCAAAAAATACTCCATCCGTCTCTAAGGTCATGGATCATGGGCCATGTATTTGGGCTTTTGGTTTAAAAACATGAACTTAATTTCCCATAAATGGGCCTTCAAGCCCATTAAGCTAATGTGGGTCCCACAAAGTCCATTTATCTTTGATAAAGTTAAATCCTCGAATAAATCGACTTGATTTTTGTTTTTTTTTTGTAATAAATCTTCAAATCTCGTGTCGTTTTTGCCGGTTTTTGCGAACTTGGGTACCTACACACATAAAAAAAAGCATATACAAGGCAATATTTAAAGATTTTATGCATTTTCTTGTTTGTTTTTAGATATATATGATATGAGTAAAATCACTCATATCAAACGGTCGAGGAAGCGTTGTTGATTATTGAGAATAGGTCCAAGGTCTATAGTCCTCGTAGCACATCGAGTGTTCATAAGACTTCGAATTCGCCTTCGCCTTCATTGTCACATACCATCGATGCTTGCCAAATAGAGGCTAATTGGAGAACAAGATATTTAATAAGCTTAAAGGATTGTTAATTGAGTTTAAAGTTGGTGAACAACCCGCTCCCGCTACGGTTAAAGCGGTTGAGGTTCTTGTATGTATTGTGGTGGAGCTCATGATTTCTCCGAGTGCATTACCAACGGTTGTGACAATCTAACATTTTCAGGTAGTAAATTATTTTCTCGTATAATATTTTGAAACTTATTTTGTGTTGGTTGATGAACTCACAATTTACGGATTTAAATTTGGGCTTACGTGCATAATTTAACGTCCTTTACGACTAAACCGGAAACCTTAGGATTACGTATTTACGTTTTTGAACTCCGTTTTTTATGAGACAATTTTTATTAGATTCGTTTTGTGCCGTTGATTCATAATTTATAAAAACATTTTTCATAAAACGACCCAAGGGCACGCAAATCGAGGAAACTAGAATCGAGGAATACCCATTAATTAGTGGGATAAGACAAGTATACACTTGTACCACCCCACTATATAGGACGGCTACACAAGGACACCACATCACAAGATGTGTCAAACTTGTAGCTAACAAGTTAACACTTGTTCATTCAAGCTTAACAAGTAAGCTAACACACCACAAAACCACTAAACCAAACCATTTACACACTTTCACACATGCAAACTACTCAAAAATCCTCTCACCCTCTTCTTATTTGCCGTCCCATATCAAGAACAAACACCCCTATTTGATCGTTTTTAGCCATAAACTTTATGTTATCTACACATATAATGAAGAACCCTTGAAGCCTTGTTGATTGGTGATCATTATAACATAAAGGAGGTAATTTGTTTGTGTCCTAGGGCTGATTTCTCAACAAATATTATTGGTGGTTGATGATCTTGAAGATAAATTTGGTGTACCTCAAGGAGTTGTCATCCAAAAACAAGTTATAGTCTTGGTTGGTAAACAAGATCATCCTTTCCATTTTCTTTGTTATTTTTGTAAAGATCAAATGTATTTTCTTTCCTATTTTATATGTATATGATGAATATATGATGATAAAAATGTTGTGTGGGGATCAAGTGTTGATAAACATGGTTAAAAAGATGGAAAACCATAGGTAAAAAGGTTAAAATCTTGCTTAATAAGTTGTCTGTATAAAAACAGTAACTAACCATATGATAAACTGATAGAATGACATAGTAGAGTCAATATTCAGTAAGTATTAGGTCTTGTACATATGTGAGAGTTGGCCATGCAATGGAATCATTATAATGAGTGAGATATGATCAAAACAAAATTAGTGTAACAATCTGAATAGTCTATTTTGTGAGGACTGTTAGGGATACTTAGACTTGGATTGAGCAGTAGCTAAAACTAAGTTATTTGTAACACATAATATGAAGTTTATGTCATCCAAAAATGAGCTTCTATCTTCTTGTAGAACTCAAGATATGATAAGAATGGTGAAAGTGAAACTAAAAATCAGATTTTGTGAAATTAAAGTTTAATAGTATTGTAATAGCACTCAAATAAATATAGTATAAAATGTAAATAAAAACCCACTAACTTATATATTACATTTATATAAATATGTACAATGATAAATAAATAGGCATTTTATAAAAATGGTAGTTTGATAAGTTTTATAAGTTATAAAACTATAAACATGATTTTTACGTCTTTTCGGCTAATACCGTAAAATTAACGTTTTTCGTCAATTAAAACTTAGACGGTCGGACCCGTCTAACGTAAACTTTTTATAACTCATATACTGATATATAAGTACCTATTACAAGTAAAAACCGATAAAACCCGAACTATATAACATATGGACATTAACGGGCCAAGTTAGCCTTATTGGACTATTAATCCAACTAATTTGGCTAAACACTTATAAACTTACTTATTGGGCTTAACCCACTTGGGCCTAACTTGTAAGTAAAATACTGATATTAAAAGTATAAAATGGACTAATATAAGGTATTGGTCTTATAATAGGCTTATTGGGCCTAAAACATGTAAATAAGTAAAACTAGTGAAACTAGTATAAAAAGTTACCAACACATAACACTAAAATGAGTAAATGAGAATGTATAAACCCACTTGATCATCATCATATGTATAAAGTCATCATATGTATACATAATTGTTATTTTTCTAAAGTCATTGCACAAAATTTTAAGACCGATTATTATTTATATAGGTTTCCGTGATCGAAGCACGCCCGTAGCCGATAATCCGCCTTTCATTATCAACGTGAGTTCATAGCCTCACACTCTTTTAGATGTTTTATAAATTGATTTGTAAACCCGCGAGGGAGATAACATGCTAGTTTTTGATAAAAATAGAACACAAGTAGTCCCGATAGTATGCTTAATGATATGGACCCGGATGATGCTATGACACAATAAAAGAGATAAAAAGGATTATTAGTAGTTAAGTTATGTCACTTAAAGTCCCATTAGCATGAATTGTGAACTACCGGGATTTGGTAGACGCTTATACATATGATAGTACTATTTGGGGACGATCACCCCAGTTCGCGCCTTGACGGTTGATCCCCGTCGTACCACATTGATTGGTAAGCGATTTATGTATGAGAAGATTTACATAGCGTTATTTTTGTGACGACACGCTAACTTAGATGGGCATTATTTTTGTCGGGTTCGCGGCCCGTTGTTTGTGATAGTAAGGTAACAATGTCATGCGGCTAATAATAATCCAAATGTATTCCAATACAATTCAATAATGATGCAAATAACGATATTAATAATACCTATAATGGTAATATTGAGACTACGGTCTCATGGACGGTTTAAGATGTATGCTTTGCTTTATATATCGCCTGACTAGCAATACGAGGACTTACTTCTGATATTATACTTGTGTTCTGATTTCAACGATTGTTTTATATAACGGTTTTATTAAACTCTATGAATTCACTCGGCATTCGCTGATATGATTTTTGCATGTTTTTATCTCAGGTGCTTGAAGGTAATTCGGAGGGCGAGCCCTTACCTCCTCTAGTTTATTGGTCTGATTTTGAGATTGAGCTACTTAGAGATGAAATGTCTGAATCGTCTGAATCTGATTCTGAATCAGAGGATGATGAGGATGATAATGCACCTGATGGTACTGATGGTATTGCTACTCATAGACATGTGATAGGAGAGTCTACTAGGGTTCGAGAGGCTACTCATATTGATGGTCTTGCACCTTGGGCCTTGAGACGTGACTTAGATGCTTCTCGTGCTTAGAGTAGTATGACAGAGGTTGGATTAGGTGTTGTTCAGACTCATGTTGCTTATTTGGAGTCGAAGACTAAGGTTGGTGAGAAAGAGCGGGAATTGCTTAATTTGGATTTGACTGATGTAGAGCATGGTTTGAATGAGGCTTTTAGGAGGTTATCTGTGTTAGAAAGTGGTGAGTTTGTTGCAATGAAGAAAAAGGTAAATACTATGGAGATTCAGTTGGGTGTAGCTCGTGCGATGCGTGAGAAAGATGAGAAAGAATTGAACATATATGTTGGTTGGAACAGTAGATTTTATGCTAAAATGGTTGAAAGAGGAGTGATCCGTAAGCGCCCAACTGAAGATGTGTCTTGTGATCTTCCGACAAAGATACAGAAGAAGATGGATGATGGACCATCTGGCGGTTCTCAGTAGACCAGTCTATATTTAGTAGCGACCTTTGTATCTTTTGTACCTTTTGTAACTTTGACTGAACCGACTTATTAGTTAGTAGATCTGGCACAAATTTTGAGTATGTATAGTGCTAGAAACTTTGATATGGAATGTAAATTAAGACAATGCTTTTGTTTCAAATCCAATGAAATATGTATCTTGTCTTGAATTCCATATTGTGCCTTATTTGTATTTTGATTATGAATTCAATCCATATTTTATGAATCCCTTACTGGGTGAATGCTTAATACTTTGAAATTGTGAAATTATAGAACTATGTCGCCCAAGAAAGCTGTGACTAAGGATGATGTACGTAGGATTATTGCGGAGCAAGTTACCGTATCTATGACTGAATTTATGGCAAATGCTAGAAATGGAGCTGGCAGTAGTGGAGCTGGCGATAGTGGAGCTGGCGGTAGTGGAACTGGCGGTAGTGGAGCTGGCGGTAGTGGAATTGGTGGTACTAATATGAATGTGAATGCTAATAATGTGAATGCTAATGCTGGAGGAAATGAAGGAGGACTTGGAACTAATGCACCTGAATTTGGTGGCTGTACTTATGTGACGTTCATGAAGTGTGAACCTCTACCTTTTAATGGAACTAAAGGTGCTGTAGGATTAAGCCAGTGGATTGAGAAGATTGAGTCGGTGTTTCGGATTAGTAAGTGGAAGGAGGAAGATAAGGTGACTTTTTCTATGGCTACTCTTAAAGGTCGGGCGTTGACTTGGTGGAACGGGAGAATTGCTTTCATGGGTATTGATGCTGCTAATGCTACTCCTTGGGCTGAAATTAAGAAATGGATGACTTTAGAGTTCTGTCCCCGTAGTGTGATCATTAGGTTAGAACAAGAGTTGATTCATCAGAGAATGAAAGGTGTGGACATTGATAGCTACACAAACCAATTCCATGAGTTGGCCTTGCTGTGTCCTCGATTGGTGGAACCCGAAGAGATCCGAATTGAGCAATATATTAAAGGGTTGACCAAGAACATCCGAGGGGACGTGACATCATCGAAACCACTGATAATTGATGATGCTGTTCGAATGGCTACCAACTCATTGGGCAAATAATTCAGGATAGGGAAGATGAAGCACGTACTGGTGAGAAAAGAAAGGGAGATGGCGATCGTGTAGATAGAGGTGATAATAGGAAGAATTTCAATCGCCGTCAGAACCAGAGAAAGGGGAATGAAAATGCTCTTACCAAAAAGACACCGCGTAATGATGAAAGATGTCCTAAGTGTGCAAACAAGAGGCATGCTGGCGACTGCTGGAAGTGCCAAAATTGCTGAAAGCTTGGACAAAAAGTTGAAAGGTGTAAGAAGGGAATCGTTTGTTTCAACTGTAACGAAGAGGGTTATAAGAAATTGGATTGCCCTAAGTTGAAAGCGATTGTACCTGGAACAAACCCCCACGGTGGTGCTTAATAACTTGGAACAGTCGAGGTGAAGAAAGAGGATCCAAATGTCATTACTGGTATGTTTTTACTCAACAATCATTATGTTGTTGCTTTATTTGACTTGGGTGCTGATAGGAGCTTTGTATCCACTAAATTTAGTGCCCTTATTGACATTAAACCTGTTTAGATAAATACCAGTTACGAGGTGGAATTGGCTGATGGTAAATTAGTGAAAACTAATAAGCTATTAGAAGGATGCTCTCTAAATCTCTTAAACTATTCCTTTCCGATTGATTTGATGTTGATAGAATTAGGAAGTTTTGATATTATTATTGGTATGGATTGGTTGTCATTGAATAATGCTACTATTTTATGTGGAGAAAAAAAAAGGTTAAGATTCCTCTTAGGAATAGGACGTTAGTAATTGATGGTAATCGAGGTGAATCCCGTTTGAAAATTGTTTCATGTATTAATGTCCAAAAGTACATTAGGAACGGTTGCGAATTATTCTTAGCTCAAGTGACCGGGAATGAGTCTAAGGAGAAACGATTGGAAGATGTACCTATTATCTGTGAATTTCCTGAGGTATTTCCTAAAGATTTACCCGGACTTCCACCGATAAGGCAAGTTGAGTTTCGAATCGATTTAATTCCTGGTGCTGCACCAGTGGCACGTGCGCCTTACCGATTAGCACCTTCTGAATTAAAGGAGTTATCTGAACAACTTAAGGAGTTGTCTGATAAAGGTTTTATTCGACCGAGCTCGTCGCCTTGGGGAGCTCCAGTCTTGTTCGTGAAGAAGAAGGATGGATCTTTCCGTATGTGCATTGATTATAGGGAACTGAATAAGTTGACGATTAAAAATGGATATTCTTTACCAAGGATTGATGATTAGTTTGATCAACTACAAAGATCTAGTGTGTATTCTAAGATAGATTTGCGGTCTGGATATCACCAACTTCGCGTCTGTGAAGAAGATATTCCCATAACTTCATTTAGAACTCGTTATGGACACTATGAATTTCAAGTAATGCCATTTGGGTTAACTAACGCACCTGCGGTTTTCATGGATCTAATGAATCGAGTGTGCAAACCTTACTTGGACAAATTTGTGATCGTGTTTATTGATGATATTCTAATCTATTCTAAGAATAAAGAGGAACATGGAGAACATTTAAGGATTATTCTGAGTTTGTTAAAGGATGAAAGGTTGTATGCTAAGTTTTCAAAATGTGATTTTTGGTTAGATTATGTGCAATTTCTTGGTCATGTGATTAACAAAGATGGAATTCATGTTGATCCTGCAAAGGTTGAAGGTATTAAGAATTGGTCTGCACCGACAACGCCAACGGAAGTGCGACAGTTCTTAGGATTGGCTGGCTATTATAGGCGATTCATTAAAGAATTTTCTTTAATAGCTAAACCCTTGACTAAGCTTACCCAGAAGAATAAACCTTTCGTTTGGGGAAGTGAAGAAGATGGAGCATTTCAGATATTGAAACAAAAATTATGTAGTGCACCAATTCTATCATTACCCGACGGAAGTGAAGATTTTGTAGTATATTGTGATGCATCTCTTAGAGGTTATGGAGTTGTTTTGATGCAGCGAGAAAAAGTAATAGCTTATGCTTCTAGGAAAATAAGGAAGAATGAGGATAATTACACTACTCATGATCTTGAGTTAGGAGCTATAGTCTTTGCTCTTAGGTTGTGGAGACATTATCTGTATGGAAGCAAGTGTACAATATTCACCGAACACAAAAGCCTACAGTATATTCTCGATCAAAAGGAACTGAATATGATGCAACGAAAATGGATAGAGCTGTTAAGTGATTATGATTGTGATATAAAATATCACCCAAGAAAAGCCAATGTTGTTATCGATGCATTAAGCAGAAAAGATAGAGAGCCTATCAGGGTACGTTCTCTAGTCTTGACCGTGCACAATAATTTGCCTGAGCAAATTAGAAATGCGCAAATAGAAGCTTGTAAGAAAGAAAATTTTGTTAATGAAGGGTTCCGAGAAGAAGGAGATCCTTTAGAGGTTAGAGCTAATGGAGTGAAATGCTTAAGAGGTCGTATGTGGATACCTAACTTTGGAGGCTTAAGAGATTTGATTATGTTAGAATCCCATAAATCTAAATATTCCATTCATCCGGGATCTGATAAAATGTACCATGATTTGAAGAAGTTGTACTGGTGGCCGAATATGAAAGCTGATATTGCTATGTATGTTCTTCAATGCTTGACTTGTGCTTGAGTCAAAGCTGAACATAAAAAGCCATCACGACTACTTCAACAACCAAAGATTCCTGAATGGAAGTGGGAGCGAATTACGATGGACTTTATCACTAAGCTTCCTAGAATGTCATCTGGAAAAACTCAATTTGGGTCATTATCGACAGACTGACCAAATCAGCACACTTCATTCCGGTTAAAGAGCAGTTCTCACTAGAGAAGCTGACTCGTATTTATCTTGAGAATGTCGTATGCAAGCATGGAGTGCCTGTATCGATCATTTCAGATCGAGATCCTAGATTCGCATCGAATTTTTGGAAATCTCTCCAAAGATCTTTGGGAACGAATCTCGACATGAGCACTGCTTATCACCCCTAGACTGATGGGCAGAGTGAAAGAACATACAAACACTGGAAGATATGTTGAGAGCTTGTGTGATAGATTTTGGTAAGAATTGGGATAAACATTTGCCTTTAGCAGAGTTTTTGCATAACAATAGTTACCATGCTAGTATTAAGGCTGCACCGTTTGAAGCTTTGTATGGTAGGAAATGTAGATCTCCTGTATGTTGGAGTGAAGCTGGGGATACCCAGCTCACGGGACCAGAATTGATCCGGGAGACTACAAAGATGATAGTTCAGATTAAGAATAGGCTGTTGACTACCCGTAGTAGACAGAAAAGTTACGCGGATGTGCGGCGGAAACTGATGGAGTTTGAAGTGGGTGACCGAGTAATGTTGAAAGTATCGCCATGGAAAGGTGGTATAAGATTTGGAAAGCGAGGGAAATTGAATCCCCGCTATATTGGACCCTTTAAGATTTTATCTAGAGTAGGTCCGGTGGCTTACAAACTAGAGTTACCCCTAGAACTTCATGGTGTTCACAACACATTCCATGTATCGATTCTGAAGAAATGTTTAGCAGTGACTGATGAGAAAATCTCGTTGGATAAGGTTCGAATAGATGAGAAGTTACATTTTATCAAAGAACCCGTAGAGGTTATGGATCGTGAGGTAAAGCAACTGAAACAAAGTCAGATTATTGTCAAGATCCGATGGAATTCAAAGCATGGACCGGAATTTACTTGGGAACGAGAGGATGAAATGTGGAAGAAATATTCGCACCTCTTTGATTTCAATAAGAAACGGACATCAAAATGAAATGGATCACGAGGACGTTGATCCCTTTTAGGAGGAAAAGCTGTGACAATCTAACATTTTCAGGTAGTCAATTATTTTCTCGTATAATATTTTGAAACTTATTTTTGTGTTGGTTGATGAACTCACAATTTACGGATTTAAATTTGGGCTTACGTGCATAATTTAACGTCCTTTACGACTAAACCGGAAACCTTAGGATTACGTATTTACGTTTTGAACTCCGTTTTTTATGAGACAATTTTCATTAGATTCGTTTTGTGTCGTTGATTCATAATTTATAAAAATATTTTTCGTAAAACGATCCGAGGGCACGCAAATCGAGGAAACTAGAATCGAGGAATACCCGTAAATTAGTGGGATGAGACAAGTATACACTTGTCCTACCCCACTATATGGGACGGCTACACAAGGACACCACATCACAAGATGTGACAAACTTGTAGCTAACAAGTTAATACTTGTTCATTCAAGCTTAACAAGTAAGCTAACACACCACAAAACCACTAAACCAAACCATTAACACACTTTCACACATGCAAACTACTCAAAAATCCTCTCACCCTCTTCTTCTTTGCCGTCCCATATCAAGAACAAACACCCCCATTTGATCATTTTTAGCCATAAACTTTGTGTTATCTACACATATAATGAAGAATCCTTGAAGCCTTGTTGATTGGTGATCATTATAACATCAAAGGAGGTGATTTGCTTGTGTCCTAGGGCTGCTTTCTCAACAAATATTCTTGGTGGTTGATGATCTTGAAGATAAATTTGGTGTACCTCAAGGAGTTGTCATCCAAAAACAAGTTATAGTCTTGGTTGGTAAACAAGATCATCCTTTCCATTTTCTTTGTTATTTTTATAAAGATCAAATGTATTTTCTTTCCTATTGTATATGTATATGATGAATATATGATGATAAAAATGTTGTGTGGGGATCAAGTGTTGATAAACATGGTTAAAAAGATGGAAAACTATAGGTAAAAAGGTTAAAATCTTGCTTAATAAGTTGGCTGTATAAAAACAGTAACTAACCAAATGATAAACTGATAAAATGACATAGTAGAATCAATATAAAGTAAGTATTAGGTCTTGTACACATGTGAGAGTTGGCCATGCAATGAAATCATTATAATGAGTGAGATATGATCAAAACAAAATTAGTGTATCAATCTGAATAGTATGTTTTGTGAGGACTGTTAGGGATACTTAGACTTGGATTGAGCAGTAGCTAAATCTAAGTTATTTGTAAAACATAATATGAAGTTTATGTCATCCAAAAATGAGCATATATCTCCTTGTAGAACTCAAGATATGATAAAAATGGTGAAAGTGAAACTAAAAATCAGATTTGTGAAATTAAAGTTTAATAGTATTATAATAGCACTCAAATAAATATAGTATAAAATATAAATGAAAACCCAATAACTTATATATTACATTTATATAAATATGTACAATGATAAATAAATGGACATTTTATAAAAATGGTAGTTTGATAAGTTTTATAAGTTATAAAACTATAAGCATGATTTTTACGTCTTTTCGGCTAATACCGTAAAATTAACGTTTTTCGTCAACTAAAACTTAGACGGTCGGACCCGTCTAATGGAAACTTTTTATAACTCATATACTGATATATAAGTACCTATTACAAGTAAAAACTGATAAACCCGAACTATATAACATATGGACATTAACGGGCCAAGTTAGCCTTATTGGACTATTAATCCAACTAATTTGGCTAAACATTTATAAACTTACTTATTGGAATTAACCCACTTGGGCCTAACTTGTAAGTATAATACTGATATTAAAAGTATAAAATGGACTAATATAAGGTATTGGGCTTATAATAGGCTTATTGGGCCTAAAACATGTAAATAAGTAAAACTAGTGAAACTAGTATAAAAAGTTACCAACACATAATACTAAAATGAGTAAATGAGAATGTATAAACCCACTTGGTCATCATCATATGTATAAAGTCATCATATGTATACATAATTTTTATTTTGCTAAAGTCATTGGACAAAATTCTAAGACCGATTATTATTTATATAGGTTTCCGTGATCGAAGCACGCCCGTAGCCGATAATCCGCCTTTCATTATCAACTTGAGTTCATAGCCTCGCACTCTTTTAAATGTTCTATAAAATGATTTGTAAACCCGCGAGGGAGATAACATGCTAGTTTTTGATAAAAATAGAACACAAGTAGTCCCGATGGTATGCTTAATGATATGGACCCGAATGATGCTATGACCCAATAAAAGAGATAAAAAGGATTATTAGTAGTTAGGTTATGTCACTTAAAGTCCCATTAGCATGAATTGTGAACTACCAGGATTTGGTAGACGCTTATGCATATTATAGTACTATTTGGGGACGATCACCCCAGTTCGTGCCTTGACGGTTGATCCCCGTCGTACCACATTGATTGGTAAGCGAATTTATGTATGAGAAGATTTACATAGCGTGATTTTTGTGACAACACGCTAACTTAGATGGGCAAATTGTTTGTCGGGTTCGCGGCCCGTTGTTTGTGATAGTAAGGTAACAATGTCATGCGGCTAATAATAATCCAAATGTATTCCAATACAATTCAATAATGATGCAAATAACTAAATTAATATTACCTATAATGGTAATATTGAGACTACGGTCTCATGGACGGTTTAAGATGTATGCTTTGCTTTATATATTGCCTGACTAGCAATACGAGGACTTACTTCTGATATTATACTTGTGTTCTGATTTCAACGACTGTTTTATATAACGGTTTTATTAAACTCTATGAATTCACTCGACATTCGTTGATATGATTTTTGCATGTTTTTATCTCAGGTGCTTGAAGGTAATTCGGATGGAGATCGACTCTGATGGCCCACATAATAATAAAACTGTTCATTCGATCTATGTTTTGTAAACTTAATGACCTGTTTAATTTGAGACCTGTTGTACACTTGAAACTTTTTATCGAATGAATGTATGTTAAACCTTGTACAACCATTTTTATGTGTTTTCTATGATTGGAGTTATTGTGCTATCCCGTAACACTCTAAAGACTCTTCCGCTGTACCGATATGAAATCTGAGAGTGTTACAACGGTGGTAACACTTCGAGTGCCTACGCGTCCATGGGAACTTATAACCAAAACGGTCAAGTTACCCGCACTAATCAATTGACTCCACCGAATTTTGCACCAAATCAAAATGCTAACAATTATCGAAACAATCAAGGTGGTTACAAGAACAACTATAAAGGTAACAGTTACAACAATAGGAAATCAAGGGACTAGCAATCAAGTGCAAAATCAAAATCAAAATCGTGATTTCCAAAATGTTAATCAAGGGCTTTCAAATGTATTTTAAAAATACCTTCCACCTGAGATTTTGAACTATTTTAAGGCAAATGATGATAGGTACACAAACATGGAAAATGATGTTAGTAACCTAAGGACTAAGTTTGAAACTCAAAGTAACAAATTAGAAGGGAATGTGGTTAGGCTCAAACAAAACCAACAAAAAATGGAACAAGGTCAACATAATATTGAACAAACCTTACTTAGGTTAGAGCAAAATGCAAAAGCCGAGAAAGAGCAAGATAGGAAAGAACGTCAAAAGACGGAAAATAGACTTTTAGATGCTATCATGATGAGTATAGCCTCTACTTCGTGTGGTCTTCCTAGTAACACCGTGTCAAACCCGAAGGGAGAGATGAAAGTGATTACCACTCGTGGTGGTAAGACCTTTAAGGAATCGACTCCTCAACCAATTACTCCTACGGTGGAGGAAATTGAGAAAGAACCCGAGGTGTTGGTTGAAGAGGAGCATATCCCAATCCCACGAAGTACCTCTCAAACCACACCTACGGTTGACCCATTACCATCATTGGAACCTGAGATTCCAAAGGTTATGCCTATGTCCCAACCCACACCACCCTTGCCTTACCCATCGAGACTTCATAAGGAGAAATTGCAAGAGCGTGACAACTACCAATTTGAGCTTTTCATTTAGATGTTTCGTGATATGCATTTTAACATAAGTTTTGCCGATGCTTTGATCATGATACCTCGATTTTCCGCCAACTTTAAGAGTATGTTAAACAACAAGTAGAAATTACAACAATTGTCTAGTTGTTCATCGGTTTATCTTAACCGCATACCTCAAAAACTCGGTGATCCCGGTAAATTTTTTATTCCATGTGCTATTCAAGATATGGAAGAATGTTATGCCTTGGCCGATCTTGGTGCTAGTATTAGTTTTATGCCTCTTGCAATCTTCAAGTCGCTCAATCTTCCTAATCTTACTCCTTCAAGAATGTCTATCGAAATGGCCGATCACTCCACGATTCCCGCATGTGGATTGGCCGAAGATGTTTTTGTAAAAGTGGGAAAGTTCTGTTATCCGGTAGACTTTATCGTAGTCGATATTCCCACGGATCCTAAAGTTCCTCTTATTTTAGGTCGTTCGTTTTTGGATAAGTCAATGGCGTTGATTGATGTGCATGCTAGAAAAATCACCTTACGTTTCAACGACGAGGAACTTGTTATAAACGCAACACAAAACTCTCAACTTTCTTATGTTTATTCCGTCGTGACTATAAACTATGTTGATATGATCGATGTCGTTTGCGAGAAATTTTCACAAGAATTTTTAGGTTTTGGTGATGAAGAAAATAGTGGCAATCCCACTATGCTCGATCCAATTCTTGATAACTCGACACCATCCTTCACTCCATTTGAAGGAGGTGGTTTCACGTTGGAAGAATTTGAAGTTCCTCGAACTTGTAACGAAGACCTCGACAACGATGAGGACTTTTCGATTATCAAGGATTTTCTCAACGATTTTTCATTTCCTCCGTCGGTGGAGGTTATGAGTATCGAACCCAAATCTTGAATCGAGGAACCACCAATTTAATAAGTGTGAAAACATTTATCCTTTTACCACTTGAAACAAGTAAAAACGAGACCAAAACGTGTATTTAATGTCGTAAAAGTCGGAATTGTGTGTGGTTTGCTTTTTTATTGTATTTTAGGACAAAAATATGAAAAAGGAAGAAAACACGGGCTTTCACGGGCTTTTATTGAAGAAAAAGACAAAAGACAAAGTCAAAAGATCAAGAGTGCAAAAAGAACGGAAGTCAAAGGTTTATTCTAAAGATTTATCGAAGAAGAAGACTAAAGACGGAAGTTTAACGAAGTTGAAGAACCAAGTCTAATAAATGAAGAAAATTAGAAGACGAGTTCATTATATATCGACAAATCCCGAGACAACGTCGAGAAAGTAGAAGAAATTAAAAGACGAGAAGACAAAGTGAAAGAAGAAAGCAACAACACTTACTTTCCTTCCTCCTATAAATACCCTCCTAATCCTTCATTAGGAGGTGTTAGATAATTAGTAGATTTAAGACAGATTAGAGTAGGAGTAGGAGTAGATTAATTACTTTATCTCTCTAGATTTATTTCATGTTCTTAAGCTTTCATCTTTAATCTTGTAATCTTTTGAATCTTAATCTTCATCTTAATTTCAAGCTTTTCATAGTCATTCTCATTCTACCTTTCTTGTTTTTAAATCTATTGTTTGATTTGGTTGATCACGTAGTTTGTTTAATTTTGTTGATTGTTTGATTGATTTGCTTATTAGATTGTTCTTATTGATTTGGTGTGTTTGATGTTTTAGCTTATTGTGCTTATTGATTAATTAGTGTTTATATTATTTTTAATTAAGTGGTTTTAATAGTTTAAATCTTTTAAAAGTTGATTTTTGATATTTAGCTTATTTGGTGTTTTCATAGTTTTTAATTTGTGGCTTATTTGATTTTTCTTAAAATTAATTTGGTTAAGTTTTTAGTTAAGTGCTTATTTTGATTTTGCTTATTTTTCTTAATCCGGGTTTAGAAACCCTCTTATTCCGAACAGTACGCATTTTCATTATTCCGACTTACAATTTTTGGTTATTCTGAATTAGTTACAAAACCATATTCCGAATTGCATACAAACATTGATATTCCGACTTACATGCAACAATTATATTCCGGATTAGGAGTAATCTAGATTTCGGATTGTTAGCATACATCAGATTCTGGATTACACATAATTTGTTTATTCCGGATTAGTATTTTTCTAAGTATTCCGGATTGTTTCTTCTTAGGGATTCCGGATTCTTTGCAACATACGGATTCCGGATTATTAGTAGTAACTGATTCTGAATTACTTGCACACCCAACATTCCGGATTAGGAGCTTGATACTTGATTCCGGATTACGTTATAATCATTTATCCCGAGTTAGGTGAGGAAGCCTTAGATTCCAGATTGTGTGAAGATCACACATTCCGGATTGTGTGTAGTTTGGGATTCCGAATAAGGTTGAGCATCATTTATTCCGGATTGAGTGCATGTGTGGGATTCCGAGTTAGGTTCAATATTTGGTATTCCGACTTGTGTTGTGTTTTGATTTCATGTTTTATTTTTAAACTTTTAATTTTTCCCACCATTTTTCTTAAGCTTTATTTTAAATTGTCTTGTTTTATTTTATTTTCTAAATGTTTTATTTTCAAGTTTACTTTTTTATAAAGTTTTAATTTTTAAAGTTTACATTTTATGAAGTTTAAATTTACTTTAATTATTTTATATTTTGCCATTTACATTTAATGTTTTGATTTTTATTTTTAGATAATCAACGACATTTGCTTTTTACACCAAGAACAACTGAGTCGCACTTCGAACCGTGATCAATTCGAATTCAGTCGAGACAATTTCAAGAACCAAAATCTAGATATTAAAATGGCGCCGCTGCCGGCTCTTTTCGTGAAGATTAACGGTTTTTTGTGAGAGACGCGTTAGATTTTGGAATCCGTTCACTTTTGAACGTTATTTTTCTTGCTTAAAAATATTCGAAAATCCAAAAAAATAAAAAAATTTCAAAAATCCAAAAAATTAAAAAATTTCAAAAATTCAAAAACATTTAAAAATCATAAAAAGCATTATTTTTTTAAAAGTTTTGCACCAAAAATATTCCTCTTACTTCTCTATTGTGTTTAATTCTTAATGGATTCGTATGTTGATTGTGTAGGGTGTGGAAGACCATCTTCTGGTAGTCAATCTTGTCAATGGTGTTCATGTGAACGGTGCGGAATGGATATCCCTAATTACAAATTTGAACGTTGTCTATCGTGCAATTCGATCAATTCATAATTCAATTCACCCTTCACCTCTAATGACACTATTTCACCTTCTTCAATATATGAGAATACGTATCCACAAAATGCACCGGGTTTTTCTCAATACCCGTGTTTCAACAATTGTGGGGGCCCTTACGATACTTCTTATTGTCAACCGATGAATTATTATGAACCAAATCCGTGCTATAATTCCGGTTTTCATAATTTTGAGCCTCCACAATACAACCTCGATCATCAACCTTCTTCGAATCTGAATGACGTAACACAAGCACTTCTTTTGAAACTTTATGACGGTGTAATTCGACTAAAAGAAACATGAGAAGAGGAAAAGAGACAGCGACAGCGACAAGAGCAAGTATATAATCTTAGTGATTATACCTCTCCGCCTCTTGTGTGTCCCTTTTATTGTTATGATGATGAGAATGATATCTTTGATCTCAACCCATCTTCTGAGGTTCCTACTCATACTCTTGATGTCGCAATACATTTAAGGATTGTGATACATCGAGTGAGATTAGTGAATTTGGTCTCGACAAATTATTTGATGAGGTTTTTGATGAACCAACTTTTGTGGAGCTTACGGACGAGGTCACTCTTAATGATGATTTTTCACCATGCTATGAGAATTTCACTTTTGAAATTTCTCAATTTCCTCCGGGAGATGAGGGCGATGTTGATTTATTCTCTCCGACTTACGAGAAGTTTACCAATGAACCTCGTCTTTTAGATGAGGTAGAAGACGTTATTCTTCGCAACAAACTATTGAAATTTCACCTTCTTATTGCTGAAATTGAAGCGTTGAATTCTACTCCTATTACCGAGTCTTTACCCCCGTCTATTACTCCCGTTGAGAATAATGACACATTTATGGAAGAAATTGACATTCTCTCAATACCTCCGGGTATTGATGATGATGACATGGAGGAGGATATTCTTTTTGATACTTTGATCCATGAAGATATTGTCCCAAGTCCCCCTCCCGAGCACCTTTCCTCCCATCCCTTAGAAACCATTATTGAGGATGAGTGCTTTGACCCGGGAGGTGACATTGATTATTCTATGATCGATACATTTACGGCTTTGCCGCTTAGTAACCATCATATGTCTATTGGGAATGAAAATTTGCTTCCTTTACCCACCCCACCACCAGTGGATGATAACTTCACATACTTTTCGTATGTTGAGAGGACTTTTCTACCCTTCAAGACTTATCCTCCTGCCTCTCATTTATTATGTTCCTCCGGGACCGAGAACAAAATTTTTGATCCCGGTATTAAATTAGAGGCTTCCCCATGGACCATTTATTTCGGGGTCGAGTCAGGCTCATGACTCGGTTAATAAAAACAAGCGTTTCTCGGGAGGCAACCCACTAATCTATCCTTTTTATCTGTTTTTCATCCTAAATGTAGGGGGATCCCCGTAGGTGTTTGTTGTTTTCTTTCTTATGATGTGCAGGGATTGGCGCTTTCAAAGATTCACTTTTGATGACTTTTGACGACCCGTGATTCTGTGTACCCGTTTTCTCGGTTCTATCCTAAACTCTTTTGATTCCCTATTTTATATTTTTCAATATTAAAATAGGAATCACTTTAGTTGTCTCTTCCTTAGCAAGATTTAAACAACGTGCACAATGTCCTAAGTGTAGGGGAGTTTACTTCCACATGCTTAAACATCGAGGACACTGTTTATCTTAAGTGTAGGAGGGACTTCTATCGATGTTAAGTGGGCCTTTCCATTAATTTGTCCTTGTTTTAACCGGAAAATTGATTTTTCGACATTTTTTCAAAATTTTTGATCTATTTTGGCCTAGTAGTATTTTCCTTTGTTATCGTTATTCTCTTTCATTGCTAGAATAAATTTTAAGAAAAATGTTTTAATGAGTTTAGATGTCTTTGATATATTAGGCCCGTCGTGAATATTTTGACTCAACCCGAGTTTACTTATCCAATTTTACTCTAGCTAGTATCCTTAACCATATGGACCTTAATTGTTTATTAGGCTAAGCATCCACGAGTCTCATTCTTTGAGATTTTAAATTGTGGAGAACGAGAGATGATAGAGTCAATTATATGTTTTGTATTCTTCCATAAATTTATGTGAGTTAATTATGAGCTTTTTCTCCCATCACTTGTTAATAAATAATTGTAATAAATAAGGTCGTACGATTTGAAAAGTTACCGCTAGCACAAGATCGTTTAAAAGTTGCTCGGTATCAATTACAGTTGATAGCCAAGTCATAACTTATTGAAGTGGGATGCGAAGATTGGCGAGTCCGAAAAGGCCCTAACAAGGCATGAGGGCTAGATTTTGTTGCTAAAGATCCAAAGTGATGTGAAGAATCATTTATCAAAAATCAATATGAAGGATCGAGACACACGACGAAAAGAAAATACTCCCCTAAAGATCATGAAGAAGTCTATCAGAAAAGACCCTAATAAGGTATGAGGATAAATAGATCCAAGTCCTAAAAGGAGACGGATCATTGTATATCACAATCCTAAATAAAGATTGGAGAAAAATGAAGAAGTCGTGGTCCAAGTTTGAAGAATCTCTCAAAAACTTCAAGTGAAGAAATTCCTATTATGAAGATAAGAAAATTATTTCAAGAACGCCTCTCAAGATTCTAAGTATGAAGTCAATGCCAAATATCATCTGAGAAAGGTCTCAAATCGTGAAACGAGTTATGCCAAGATATGAACTTTATGAGGTTTCGAGAAGCAGTTTTAAAAGATTTTGTCCTTTAGCTAACTATTGATTAAATCGTCTTACTTTATTTTTGGCCTAAATAAATTATCGAAATAAGTCAACAATGCATCCTCGTGATCATTCAAGACAACAATAAAATATAAGAGATACACCTAGGAATAAGGGAGTATAAGTGAATAATTGAGCCACATGAGTAAGTGTTAGCTTTTCTAACTTATAATAACAATGATCTCGTTTTTAAGCTTGGTATGGGAACGTGAAACTTGAGGGTGATAATTATTCATGACACCAAAGCCCTAATGTAAGTCTTAGGTTTCTTTACTTGTTTCGTCCTTCAAATATTTTGTTATTTTCTATCTTATTAGTTTCCTTAGTATCTAGTATTTAATAAAGGCCAAGGTGGGTTAATTATGATGGAGAATATAAATCTTGCTTTGTAACTAATGCATTGCTTGAGGGCATTGCAATAGTCAAGTATAGGGGATTTAATAAGTGTGAAAACACTTATCCTTTTACCACTTGAAACAAGTAAAAACGAGACCAAAACGTGTATTTAATGTCGTAAAAGTCAGAATTATGCGTGGTTTGTGTTTTTTATTGTGTTTTAGGACAAAAATATGAAAAAGGAAGAAAACTCGGGCTTTCACGGGATTTTATCGAAGAAAAATACAAAAGACGAAGTCAAAAGATCAAGAGTGCAAAAAGAACGGAAGTCAAAGGTTTATTCTGAAGATTTATCCAAGAAGAAGACTAAAGACGGAAGTTTAACGAAGTCGAAGAACCAAGTCTAATAAATAAAGAAAATTAGAAGACGAGTTTATGATATATCGACAAATCCCGAGAAAACGTCGAGAAAGTCGAAGAAATTAAAAGACGAGAAAGTGAAAGAAGAAAGCAACAACACTTACTTTCCTTCCTCCTATAAATACCCTCTTAATCCTTCATTAGGAGGTGTTAGATAATTAGTAGATTTTAGATAGATTAGAGTAGGAGTAGGAGTAGATTAATTACTTTCTCTCTCTAGATTTATTTCATGTTCTTAATCTTTCATCTTTAATCTTGTAATCTTTTGAATCTTAATCTTCATCTTAATTTCAAGCTTTTCATAATCATTCTCATTCTACCTTTCCTGTTTTTAAATCTATTGTTTGATTTGGTTGATCATGTAGTTTGTTTAATTTTGTTGATTGTTTGATTGATTTGCTTATTAGATTGTTCTTATTGATTTGGTGTGTTTGATGTTTTAGCTTATTGTGCTTATTGATTAATTAGTGTTTAGTTTATTTTTAATTAAGTGGTTTTAATACTTTCAATCTTTTAAAAGTTGATTTTTGATATTTAGCTTATTTGGTCTTTTCATAGTTTTTAATTTGTGGCTTATTTTCTTTTTCTTAAAATTAATTTTGTTAAGTTTTTAGTTAAGTGCTTATTTAGATTTTGCTTATCTTTCTTAATCCGGGTTTAGAAACCCTCTTATTCCAAACAGTAAGCATTTTCATTATTCCGACTTACAATTTTTGGTTATTCCGAATTAATTACAAAACCATATTCCGAATTGCATACAAACATTGATATTCCGACTTACATGCAACAATTATATTTCGGATTAGGAGTAATCTAGATTCCGGATTGTTAGCATACTTCAGGTTCCGGATTACACATAATTTGTTTATTCCGGGTTAGTATTTTTCTAAGTATTCCGGATGGTTTCTTCTTAGGGATTCCGGATTGTTTGGAACATACGAATTCCAGATTATTAGTAGTAATTGATTCCGAATTACTTGCACACCCAACATTCTGGATTAGGAGCTTGATACTTGATTCCGGATTACGTTATAATCATTTATCCCGAATTAGGTGAGGAAGCATTAGATTCCAGATTGTGTGAAGATCACACATTCCGGATTATGTGTAGTTTGGGATTCCGAAGAAGGTTGAGCATCATTTATTCCGGATTGAGTGTATGTGTGGGATTCCGAATAAGGTTCAATATTTGGTACTCCGACTTGTGTTTTGTTTTGGTTTCGTGTTTTATTTTTGAATATTTAATTTTTCCCGCCATTTTTCTTAAGCTTTATTTTAAATTGTCTTTGTTTAGTTTATTTTCAAAGTGTTTTATTTTCAATTTTACTTTTTTATAAAGTTTTAATTTTTAAAGTTTACATTTTATGAAGTTTAAATTTACTTTAATTCTTTTATATTTTGCCATTTACTTTTAAAGTTTTGATTTTTATGTTTAGATAATCAACGACATTTGCTTTTTACACCAAGAACAACTGAGTCGCACTTTGAACCGTGATCATTTCGAATTGAGTCGAGACGATTTTCACTTTAATAAAAATATAGTTATTACAATTCTCGAGTTGAAAGATCTTCATCCTCATCTTGAATACGTATTCTTGGAAGGAGACGATAAGTTGACGGTTATTATTGCGATGGATCTTTCGGATGATGAAAAAACCGCACTTATCGATGTCTTGAAGGACCACAAAGGGGCAATTGCGTGGAAATTAATCGACATTAAGGGGATCGACCCTAAATTTTGTACCCACAAAATCTTAATGGAGGAAGACTACAAGACTGCAATCCAATATCAAAGGAGGATGAACCCCAAAATTTACAACGTCATCAAAAAAGAAGTACTTAAACTCCTTTACGTGGGAATGATTTACCCTATTTCTGATAGCCCTTGGGTGAGTCCCGTTCATTGTATCCTTAAAAAGGGAGGAATGACCGTTGTGCCAAACGATGACAACGAGTTAATTCCAACTTGACTCGTGACCGGTTGGAGGGTGTGTATCGACTATCGTAAGTTGAATGACGCCACTCGTAAAGACCATTTTCCCTTGTCCTTCATGGATAAAATGTTGGAGCGTCTTGCGAGAAACGATTCCTATTACTTTTTAGATGGTTTTTCTGGTTACTTACAAATCCCCATCGATCCTCGTGATCAAGAAAAAACTACGTTTATGTGTCCATATGGAACTTTTTCCTATCGTAGAATACCATTCAGACTTTGCAATGCACCGGGAACTTTTCAAAGGTGTATGATGGCTATTTTTCATGATATGATCGAGAAGACGATGGAAGTCTTTATGGATGACTTTTCCGTGTTTGGTAGTTCGTTCACTTTGTGTTTAGGGAATTTGAAACATATGTTGAAACGTTGTGAGGAAACCAACCTTGTGCTCAATTGGGAAAAATGTCATTTTATGGTTAAGGAAGGAATCGTCTTAGGGCACAAGGTCTCGAAAGCGGAGATTGAGGTAGACAAAGCTAAGATAGACGTCATCGCCAAATTACCTCATCCCAAAACCGTTAAGGGAGTTAGGAGTTTCCTAGGCCACGCAGGCTTTTATCGTCGATTCATCAAGGATTTGTCGAAGATATCTCGACCCATTACACACCTCCTCGAAAAAGATGCTCCTTTTGTCTTTAACGAAGATTGTGTACGAGCCTTTGAAATCCTTATGAGGAAACTTACCGAAACGCCCATTCTTGTTGCTCCCAATTGGAACCTCCCCTTTGAACTAATGTGTGACGCAAGTGATTACGCTATTGGGGTAATTTTGGGGCAACGTCATGAAAAGCACTTCTTGCCTATCCACTATGCTAGCAAGACGATGACTGAGGCTCAACTTAAGTATACCACAACGGAAAAGGAATTCCTTGCCGTGGTGTATGCATTTGATAAATTCCAACCTTACCTCGTCTTGACTAAATGCATAGTGTATACAGATCATTCGGCAATCAAGTACCTCTTGGCTAAAGAGAAAGCTAAGCCGATATTGCTTCGTTGGATTCTCCTCCTACAAGAATTTGATGTCACAATCCTTGACAAAAAAGGATCCGAGAATCTTGCGGCCGATCACCTCTCTAGATTGGAAGATCCTCACCAAAGTGTGTACGAGAACAAGGAAATCACTTAAACATTTCCTCTCGAGACACTTGGTGTAGTGAATTCTAAGAAAGAATCGTGCACCCCATGGTTTACGACTCAACAAAAATGAAAATTCTTTCGTGACGTCAAGTTCTACTTTTGGAACGACCCTTACCTATTTCGGACTTGTGCGGATCAAATTATTCGACGTTGTGTTTTTGGCACCGAAGATTCTAATATCCTTAGAGCTTGTCACGAGGGACCAACGGGTGGTCACCATGGTGCTAATCTCACGGTAAATAAGGTCCTTGATGCCGGTTTCTTTTGGCCTACTATTTACCGAGATTCACACGCACTTGTCAAGTCATGTGACTCATGCCAACGACAAGGAAAAGCCTCACAAAACGATGAAATGCCACAAAATATCATCCAAGTGTGTGAGATCTTTGACGTTTGGGGAAATGATTTTATGGGGCCGTTCCAATCATCTCGTGGTGATAAGTACATCCTTTTCGTCGTTGGCTACCTATCTAAGTGGGTAGAAGCTAAGGCTTTGCCCTCGAACGATGCTCGTGTGGTAGTCAAGTTTTTGAAGCAATTGTTTTCTCGGCTTGGAACCCCTCGTGCAATCATAAGAGATGGTGGAACCCATTTTTGTAATGACCAATTCGAAAGGGTTCTAAAGAAATATGGGCTTACACATCGGCTTACTACGCTTATCACCCACAAACAAGTGGGCAAGTCGAGGTTTCAAACCGAGCACGTTGAAGAGGATATAGGGGAAAAATGACAGTCGTGGTTGGATAAGTTAGACGATGCATTATGGGCCTTTCGTACCGCTCATAAGACGCCCATTGGGTGTACTCCTTACAAGCTTGTGTATGGGAAAAATTGTCACTTGCCAATTGAACTCGAACACAAAGCTTATTGGGCCCTAAAGCATTGTAATGATGACATTGAGACCGCGGGAAAACACCGGAAAATGCAATTAAATGAATTGGATAAATTAAGAGACATTGCTTATGAAAATTCATTGATTTACAAAGAGAAAACCAAAAAGTTTCACGATTCTAAAATTAAAAACCGGGTTTTTAACATTGGAGATCAAGTGTTGATTTTTAACTCAAGATTGAAAATATTTTTCGGCAAGTTGAAATCCCGTTGGTCCGGACCATTCACCATTACCCAAGTTTTTACATATGGGACCATCGAGCTAGCTCAAATGATGGTCCTAACTTTAAGGTGAATGGTCATAGGTTGAAGCACTACTTTGGTGGGAAAGTTCCTTCTTTGAACTACCTCGACGAATTCACCATCCCCAATGATAATTAGTATTGAGGGGATCGAGTCGAGCTCATGACTCGGTAATAAAAAACGAGGTGCCTCGTGGGGGAGATCCCATGCTTATCCATGTACATATTATCGCTTTCTAATGTAGCTTACGTGAGGGGATTTGTGCCCTTCCAACCTTTTTTCCGTGGTTGTTTGTGACTTGTGGATTTTAGATGATCATTATCTTCACGATTGGAGCCTCTCGTGTTTGTTTTACGTGAGCACTCGATCGTTTGCTTTGAAGAATTTCTCGATATCGACATGATATATCATTGATTGTTCTAACCTTAGGTATTTTAGCACACTTCATAAACGGCTATTGATTTAATGGTTCCACCCTTTCCATTCTAGATTAAGCATTCGACTACGTCTCTAGTATGGGGGTATCTTACCCTTAGACTTGAAACAGTGAGGACACTGTTTAACTTTAGTATGGGGGTGAATAGATACTTGCCTTGCTAAACCTTCACGCTTTCCAACTTTCATCTTTTTGTTTATCGTTTTGTTGCAAAATAAGTCTAAAATGGCCAAATTTTAAAAATTTTCTCATGTTTCATAAGTGTTTGAAGACACGAATGTAGATTTTCCGATGGCAAGAATAAGAGTAATTTTTGACTCGACCGTGCGTGTTGAGCACTCAGCTTCGTTTCCTTAACTTATATTAGGCTAAGTCTCTTAAATGAGGACGAGAAATGATAGAGTTAATTATAAGTTACTATGCTAAACGTAGAGTACTCGTATTCTTTCAAAAACTCATGTGTTCTAATTGTTTGCTTATTCTCCCTTGGCTTGTATATATATTTTGCTAATAAGTATTGGCTTAGCGGTTTAGTCTTGATTGTTGGTTTCTAGTCTTTTCTAGTAGCTTCCGTATAATTAAATTTGGAAAACATTAAGGTATCGCGAGCGTCACGGTTTTGAAGTATTGGCAACCCGAATAATCGAAAGCTTCACCAATAATAATATTTCAAGTGCTCACCTAAATTAAGCAAAAATTTGAAGCTCACAAGGCCGAAAAATCTATGGCCAACTTGAAAGTGAATCAAGCCTTAATCTTTGAAGCTTTAAAGATCCAAAATTCGCTTTAGCGTGAGGATATATCTCTTTGGCCATAATAAACACCTCATGGCGAGGTTAAATAAAAGGAAAGGCAAGACCAAAGTCATAATAAAAGCTCCATGGTGGAGTTGAATAAAAGATGGAGGTAAACCTATGATAATAAGGCCCATCCGTTAGGGGGCGTATAAAAGTCTTGGTAATAAGTCTCGTTATAAAACCGTGTTTATCGATCCTTCTTGTTGACTTAATTTTTTGACATCGTTGTCTATTAGGGGGGTTATTAATTCGATGGTATTGGTTACACCGTTATGACTCTATTTTTGGACCTTAATCTCTATCATCGCATAAGTAAAAAATGTATCCTCGTGAACATTCAAGACAAGAATAAAATATAAGAGATACCAAATAGGATTAAGGGAGTCTCAGTACATGATTAGGGCATATGAGTAGTGTTAGCATTACTAACTTATAATGATAATGATCTCGTTACATGCTTGGCATAGAATTGGGTGAAAATTGAGGACGACAAAATTATTTCTAACGAATCATTCACGTGTTCTTGTTCTATGAACCTAAACGTCTCGTTTTGTGATGAAAATCCTACATTATGTCTAAAACGCAAGTAGTAGCAAGTAGTAATAGTGTAGTAAGTTTATAATTCAATAAAAGTGCATAAAAATGAATTTTGGAGATGCTATGATACTTTATTCTAGCATTGCGTGAGGGCACGACAATGGTTTAGTATGGGGGAGTGATGAGACTGCTTTTATACATAGTCTCATCGTCCAAAACGGGCTTAAAATGGTTAAAATATCATAAAAAGTGCCAAATATATGCTTGTGTTTGTTCAATGTGTATTTTAGGTACGAATATTGAGAAAATGACAAAAGATCACAAGAAACAAGCAAAAACGAACACGGGAAACGAAGCCGCACAATGAACCGGGCCCTAGAGTTGATTTTCCAAGAAAAGTCCTTGATGAATTGAAGATTGTACAAGAAGGGTCCTTCATTATTGATGAATTGACAGTTTATACCCTTTTTTATTCATAATTACAAGTTGGGTCCCTAAAGTTTGTCAAATTTACAAAATGGACCCTCAACTTTGAAGAATTGGCAAGAATGGTCCCTCAAATTTGAAGACTCGCCACTTTTAGTCCTCCATGAAGACAAAGATACAAGTAAAGACCTTGAAAATTGAATATATGTCAAAAAGAGCCCTTGAAGAATCATCAAATTCCAAGAAATACCCTTGAATGTACTTTGCAAAAGTTATGGTGGCCAAAGTCTAAAAAACAAAACTTCCATAACAAAGGAATTCTGAGTTTGGCTGAATAAACTACAAATGAAAGAAGAATGGAAGACAAGGGGTTAATCTTGGCAGACACTATAACTTACCTAGACCACTCACATAATGACACGTGCCCCACTCACTAAAATCAACCAATCAAAACCCACTATCCTACCATATCACCATCCACTTACACCGGTTTAATAACTAACTAATTAATTAGTTATTAAACACACGCCTAACACTTTATTAAACCAAAACAAAGATCAAAACAACCACTATTCCACCAAGAACACGAATTAGGGATTTGTGTTTAAGCAACAATTAGACCCTAATCTTGTCCAGATTTATGATTAAGGCTATCATAAAAAAAAACCAACTCACAAACTCCTTGCCACATCACCCAAAAAGTCACATGATACTTGCTCTGCTTCACTTTTGAAGAAGAAGACAAATAGTGCCAGAGGAATCAACGAACCACAATCCTGCTTCAATCCTAAGCTTATTTGAACCCATTGGATCAACTCGTGTCAAATATACAGCTCCACAACAGCCAAGACTTCACACATGTTCAAGAATTTTCAAACTTTCAAGGGCAAATTTGGATGTCCATATACTAGGGTTTCTAGTTTTTTATTCAGCATTTTAGGTTCCATGTAGCCTGTATAAAGGCATTAGGTCATTACATTTCAGCTTGTTCTTGGTTTTTCTTTGGTCACTTTTCTGTAAATCCTATGTTCAAGTGAATGAATTGTTTAACCTGAAAATGTTTTTCGCTTTGTAAAATTTGATTTTCAAAAGTTAAAGGGGTGTTTGGGATTAATGCATGCTTTGGGGTTTGGTTAAATTAAGTTAGTGTTAAGTGTGTACTAGTGTTTGTACTTGCTTAATCTACTGAGTTAAGTGTTTATTTGCATATTGTGTGGTTTGTAACACTCAAATCAAACAAGTAGCCATAAAAAGTTTGTTTCTTGTTGATTTGGCCTGCAAATCTGTGAACACTTAGATCTAATGATAAACTAGGTATAACAAGTGTTAAAACATTACTCTTGAAACCTATTGAGTAGATCTAGGGGTTTGAATTTGGAATTGTGGTCAAGTATATCAGCAAAAAGGGACTTTGTGTTCATCTGTGTTCATCAGTATGTGATTTAGGATTCATACTAGTCCAAATCTTGAAATCAGTGCATGATATGAGTTAATTTGTGTGTCACTAAGTTTAATTGATATTTTGTTTGCTTTTCGTGGACTGTGGTCAGCTTATACTAGCTTACACATTCGCTTATATCACTTGATCTGCTATTATCATGTATGTGCTAGGTCTGTAGACTTTTTTAATTAACTGTACAAATTGGCTTGGTGATTTTGTGATTTGTTGCTTGTTATTGACTCCTTATAACCCACTGGTTATAAGGGTGCCTTGTTTGTCCATTGAATCTAACAAAAGATCACTAAAAACAAAAAGTCAAGAAAGTCAAGCAGTGGGAAGCCTTTCCAACTGCTTCTAGCCTCTGCTAATGTTATTTAGCATTCAACTTATTTATAAGCTATATTAGCTTATTTTATTGTGCAACAACTTTGTTTTGATAATCAATCTTCCTTATTTGACCCATTTGACTAATCTGGAGCTTTTTAGCCTTTGACTTTTAGGTTTGACTAGAAAACGTGTTGACTTTTCTTTTTCAAAATAGCTTATTGCTTATTCTAGCTTATTCAGTGTGCTTATTTGAAATCTTTTTGATTATTAAGCTTAGTTAAGTGATTTAAAACATTTTGCAAAAAGAATCAACTCTTGAATCATCCTAGAACTCGAAAATGACTATTTTGTCGTTTTGTGTAGAGAGCTTTTGCTTATTTCAGGCTTATTTATTGAGCTTTTTCAAATTTTCTTTTTACAAACCGCTTTATAATGTCATTAGAAGGATGTGTGTCAAATTTCAGCTTATGGCATTAGCTTATGGCTTAATGGGCCAAAAAGCCCATTAAGAATAAGTTGAATTTCATTAAGCTATGATAAGCACTGATTAAGCTTTTGGGCCTTTAGAGGTTTTTTGTTTAAAATCAAATTTTAAGCTAGACTAGAAGTTTTGGGCTTATTTGGACAACATTTTTCTTATTGGTCCTTAACAAGCCCATTTAGTAAACTGTTTGGACTTTTGGCCCATTTGGAGGCCCATTAGGGGTAATTTTGTCATTTCACTTTCATTTTCTGTTTATTTAGGTTAAATTAAACTAGTTTGCAAGTTTTTAGAATTTTTTATAATTTTTTAATTTTTAATTATTATTTTATTAGTAAAAACTGTTTTAGATTAAATTATTATTTTTGCAACTTTTTCATTTTTCTTAGGTCAAATAAATTAAGTTAGGATTTTTAAAACTTTTTAATTAATTTTCTCATCGTTTAATTAATTTTTAGGTTTATTTTAATATTTTAATAGTTATTAATAAATTTTAAATAGTTTTAATTAGTTTTAAATTTTTCAAGAATAGTTTTTAGTTTAATTAAGTTATGTTAGAGGTTTACAAATTGAAATTCTTACTTTGGGCTTTTTATTAATTAAATTGATTTTTTGGGCTTTAATTAGCATTAAAAAAATTATTATTTAATTAAATAAAAGGTTTGAGTAATTTTTGATTTTTTGTAAACTCTAATTGCATTTTTTAGGATTTATTATAATTTTCTAGGAATTTTTAGGATAATTTTTAAATTTCGTCATGTTTTACGGTTTTACGTTTACGCATTTCGTCTTAGTTTTATTTTATTCGTAACCGTCATCATTTTCTTTCTCATTTTCTTTTCTTAATATTAATCACAAACAATTAATCAAGTCTTAACATACAACATACTAGCCTCCTTGAGAACGAACTCACCTTTGGGTCATTTGTACACGGTTTTCCTAAGCCGTCGTACTTACCCTAATTACGCTCTTTGTTTTCCTAAACAAAAGTGTACTTTTACAACTATCAATATGCTTACTTATGTGCTATGTTATATGTTCCATTATATGTTCTGACATGCGTTCTGAGTACTTGTGTTCTGAGTACTTGTGCATCGTCTTCTCGGAGACAAGCTATCTCGACACGGATATGGTTCATCTCCACACAGGGTGTGAGAAAGATCCAGATAAGTGTAGTGCATTGTTCTTATTATGTGTTCTATTGTATAATGTGTTTTGTGTGTAGTTGTATGTAATATGATCATCACTTTTTAGTCCATTACTTTAACTTGTTTTCTTCAACTTATTTACAGCGGTTGTCAAGGTTTTTTACGATGTTTTAGATAGCTTAAACCTATGTTCTCACCAACTTTATGTTGACAAATTTTAGTGTCATTTTCAGGTGAGATAGTTGAGAAGGATGATGTAACACCCCACTTTGATAAGTAGACCGTTACATGATAATTATGGCGTGTCATCAATGCATGCAAGGAAATATTTAATAAAACATACATGACCATAAAAAGGAAAACCGGAATCAAACATCGGTTCCCAAACATAAGCCCAAGCATGCATAAAGAAAATGAAATGAAAAAGGAATAGAAGTATAAGGTAGCTCTCATCCTATGCACGTCTGCTAAATGCTCAAGTCCGTCCTTGGGTACCTGCCGTATGAGTCATGGAAAGAAAATACGGCTGAGCAATACGCTTAGTGAACGGATATAATGACATGATAAGAATATCTGGAATATAAATGAAAGATCTGGAATACTAAGTTGAACAGATTAAAAGTACTGAAGCAGAAAGACTGATAAGTTAACTACAGCGGAAAACTATGTATGTCCTGGAAAACCTGGTTTATAACTATTAAACTAACAGATAACTGATAAGTCTGAAATCATGCATACAATATATTTTAAATGCCAAGAGCTTATATATGTCATGTAATGTAGCAACATGTACATGAATACATAGAGGGTTGACCTTGTCATGTTGTTAGAGGGGTGACCTCTACATAATAATCTGGGTGGAGGGATCAGCTCCAATGTGAAGAATATAGAGCACACACCACATTCATCTGATAAACTATAAACAGATAAACTAGGATGCACCCATACGCCCCACTGATAAATACTAATAAATGGCCAACTTAAATTAAAGGGACGCCACAAGAAATCACTCCCTCGCAGAGGAGTCATGACACCGGTACCTCAAGTGTCATGGTTACGGTACCTCCGTAACTAGATGAAACTGGTCATGCGTGTATATAAAGCTCAGACAAATTAAACATGGTAATCATGGCAAATCATGTAAAGTTTTATAACATATAACTAGGGAAAACAAATGGCTATAAATGGGGAATCCTAATCATGCATAGAAAGAAAAGTCTATAGTGAAGGACGGAATATTCGTACCTTGTGTCCAGTAACTGACTACGGATGAAACGATGGAAAAACTACTATGACTTCACGTGAGCTACATGATAAAGTACGTATATGAGTTGCTAATTCATTAACATGTTACTCGTTCTTAATTTATTTAACTTGTTCATGGCTTGATTTACTTGTTCTTGGCTTGTTTACTTGTTTGTGTTGTATAATGTCCTTACTGGATCTTACGTGTTTCATGAGTTCTTGCTTTTCATGTTTCATGTGATAATATACTTGATATTTCTGTAATTAGTAACTTTCTAAAAGTAGCAGGTTTCTATATATAGTAAGTTTCTAAAAATAGAAATAAGCTTATTTAATAAGTCCATAAATATAAGTTGAGGCTTACTGAATATACTTGATAAGTTCTGAGTAATTAAATAAAATAAAAGAGTAATGTTTATTTAATAAATCATATAACATGTCATAACTTATAGTTAATTATAAATTAATAATATAACATGGTTTAATTGCTTATTAATTAATAAAGCGTGAGTATTAACTTAACTGTATATCTGATAATTAAATAATAAAGATAAAGTATCAACTAATTTTAATTAACCTTGGTTAAATGTATTTAATTCATTAAGCTAAGTCAATAAATTAGATTAACTAAATCGGTTCGTGATAATTTCCAAAGATTGACCAACCCGGTTCATGATGTTCCATAATTTAATTAAGTCGGTTCCATAAGCCGTTGATTTAATAAGCTCATGAATAAATAAAACCACTTATTTTAATAAGCCTGATTTAATCAATAAGTCGAATAAATAAAATCCAAATGCCCCCCCTTTATGTTGTTCACAACCGAGACCCAAACAAACACACCAACCATCACCACCAAAGCCTAGCCGCCAGCTGCGGCTCATTGCCATCAGCCGTGGGTTTTTACCACTAGCCAAGTAGGTTACCCACTGGCTGAGTTGGTTTCCCCCTGGCGGTTCAACAGTCCCACCAGCTGTAGCCGGGTAGCCACTAATTAGCAAAAGGTCCCACCGAGAGCTGAAGCTCTCGGTTGCCCCTGTTTAAAACCAAACGCCCCCTGTGGGCTGTTGCTGTTGCGACAGAAAAGGGAACCAGCCACCGTGAGTCCCATGGGTTTCCCACTGCTTGGAGAAAGACCCCCACTGTTCCTTTGGGTCGGCGGCTGGTAACAATACGCCACCGAGAGCTTTAGCTCTCGGCCGGCTGTGGTCAAATATAGGCCGAGCCAACACCAACCCAACATGATTTGGTTTTCAGTCTTTATAACACATGTTCACATGATTTCATTAATTAAATTCGGGGTTTTCAAGATGAAAAGAGGAAATTAAAGATTACCAATTTATGTAACGATTTAGGAACGACAAACCCGAACACACAGCCCGAATCATCAAGATCAAACATGTTTTTCCTCCTCCCTTTTCCTATTGTTTTGCCGGCGGCCACATACCCTAACTAGGGTTTCTCTAGTTTTTTTGTAAACTTGTAAAAATGAAATGAATAACCTCATGCTATCTTAATTTACTCATGGGCCGGGCTTTCGGGCCCTTTCTTTGGTTTCTTTTTAAAACCAGCCAAATAGCCCATTATATTGATATTTTTGTTTTTCATGGTTTATAAATTCTCGTGTATTAATATTCGTGGATTGGGTTCGTGATTTATAGAGACATGATTTATAGATTAACGTAATGGCTTACAATGTACATTTAATATACTTGAATGCTTGTCGTGAATTAATTAATTAAAGTTTAATTAATATGTAATTTCATGTAATTAATGTTTTCATAGATTTTTCATACGGGTTTTACAACTCTTCCCTTCTAAAAGAATAATTCGTCCTCGAATTAGAAACGTGGTATTTGCTGCGGTTTTACAATTCTTACCCTCTAAAAAGGGATAATTCGTCCTCGAATTAGAGATATGTTGTTGTTGAAAGAACATGGACGTGACATGACTGAAGAGAACATAGAACGTTACATGGCTGGAGAGGACATGTAACATGACATGGTTGAAGAGGACATGGAACGTCACGTGGCTGTTAATATTATACTTGGATCATAAGAAGAATGAGGATAAGAATCCAGATGGATTCCTCCGTTTCCCAAGTGGCTTCCCACTCGGGATGGTCCCTCCAATAGGTCTTGGCGAAGGGAATAATCTTGGTCTTCGTGTCCCTATCTTAACGAGACTAAAAAATTTCTTATTCCTCGACTTAAAATGGATCTTCCTGCATCTGATCGAGTGGATTAGAAAAATCATGTCGGATACTTGGAACGGTACGGTACGAAATAACATGAACAAAATGACATTAATGTCTCTGAGAAATGATAATGAAGACATACTGGACATATAGTACGTGAACAATTTTGAACGTGCTACGTGAGCAATTGTGAACGTGATTCGCGAACATATGATGAACGCGGTGTACGGAATAAATTGTGACCGAGATACGTGAGACATTCCGTGAACGTATGATGACTGAGAAGGTGACACGTGACGTGAAACGTCTGCCTAGGGGATGGAAAAGTTGTGCTAAACTTGAGTCTGGTTTCCCAAGCTTTCTGCAACCCTTTCCAAAAACAAGATGTGAAACGTGTATCGTGAGATGGAACACGAACCTGAATGTGAACAGTGTCATGAACGTGAACATGATCGTAAATCATGAGATGGAACTAAGTACGAACGGAAACATTATCATGACTGTGGAAGTGAGACGTAAACATGACGTGAATATGAACATAAACGTGAATGTGAATGTGAACGTCAACGTGATCGTGAGCATGAGTTCTTATCTGATATGATTGTTGATGGGATACCGTGAAATCGTACAGTCTCTTGCTGAATTTTCTGCATAACTGCTAACTTCGTAATCCTTTCGGATGAAAGAAAACGTGTAAGCTGGGTTAACTAGTTGACAACGACTTAGATAGTATCATGCTTATTCTGAGTCTGTAGTAATCTGATAACAACTCTATGGGAATCTTGTATCATTTATTTTCAGAAATTTCTAATGGTTGTAATAACTCACTAGCATGTCGGCGTTCTTTCTTAACATGCTGACATGTCAGACATTTATATATGAACATATCTGTATCATGTGTTATACTTCTTCTATCAAAACCTCGTTTGGGATCATGGTACATCCTTGTGGGATATGGATGAATAGTCATGGGAGAACTATGAGTCTCGGTAAATTAGACCTCTCCTAGCTTATGATCTTCTGGAATACATACTTTAGTGTAGGTTCTCTCTTTTACGTGTAAGCTTAGTCATGGTAAAGCTAATCGTGAGAACTGTCAACAATTTCTGTGGTAGTAACCAACTGGATTCCAGAAAACTTCATATACTTCAGTCACAACGTCGGTCTTGACCATCTAGTGATGGCCTTCACCTTTGCCGGATTCATGGAATTTCTTTCTGCTAAAATAATGTGGCCTAGAAAAGCCACTTTGTTCAACTGGAACTTATATCTGTAAAGCTGTGTATACAATTTCTACTATCGGAGAGTCTGCAGGACCGTTAAAAGATGCTTCTCGTGTTTTTCTCTAGAATTGAGAAGATCAGGATGTTATTAGTGAATATACTGACGAACTTGTCTAAGAATTTCTGAAAAAAATTGATTCATCAATTTCATAAAATAGCTGGAGCATTCGGAAGCCCAAAAGCAAAATCACAGATTTATAGAGACCATTGCGTGTGCAAAAAGCAGTTTTGGAAGTGTGTTGTTCTTTCCCTCACAACTGATGGCAGCATGATCGTGAATTGATCTTGGAAGAACGTCTAAGACTTCGTAGCTGATCAGGTAAATCATCAATACGTCGAATATATATCGATTATGAATGGTGATCTTGTCCAATCTATGGTGGTCGATACATGATCTCATGCTACCAGCCTTCTTCCTGACATACAAAAACGGTGCACCTCATGGTGGGCGAATAAAAACTCGTTCCAGCAAATCTTGTTGCTAATCCGGAAACTCCTATAACTCAGCAGAAGCCCTGTGGTAAGGATTTTTGAAGACAGATTCTTCTCCCAGAACAAGATCGATGTAAAACTCCATCTCGTGGTTAGGAAGGGATTTCTGGAAACCCTTTTGGAAATACATCTGGAAACTCTGGAAGAATCTGCTGATCATGGATTTAAGGAACTTCAGAAGTCGCGTCATAAATGGTAGCTAGAAGGTCTTCGCAACTATAGGATAATAAGTCACGTGCTTGTATAGCAGAAACAATTTGTACTGATTTTTTTTGGTAGTAAACATAATGAATGTATTCAAGAGTTAGTAAGACGGATCTTGTCATCAACTGGAAGGAAAAATTTATATACATGGGTGATACAATGGAGTCTTTTCTGGGATGGGAGGTAGGTAGTACATGATCTAAAATAAAGCTGACATATAAATACGTGATGTAACCGTAGTAGATCTCACTAAATGTGTTTCGTTTGTATCCAGACAGAACGAATACTGCGTGCTCAAACATGAACAATACACCGGTAATGGTACCTGAAGTTTTTAGTGGCCTGGTCCATACGTGACACAACAGGATAGGTATACTCCTTGGAGGGAACCCTGAATTACTGAGGGCCTGTTTTAGAAGATACACATGAGTTATTAGTATTGACTCGTGCCTTGAGAAGATATTCGCATGACATGTATCTTGACTGGTGTCTTGACGTGTATCTTAAGAAAATATACGTGGGACATGTGTCTTGACTGATGTCTTGACATGTGTCTTCAGAAAATATACATGAAACATGTGTGTTGACAGATGTCTTGACATGTGTCTTCAGATATGAACTAAGTAAGATTAAAATCTTGGTCATGTAGAATAGTGATAATCTATGATCTAACAAGTATGGTTGTTGTTTCTAGAGAGAGAAACTAGAGAGAGAAAGTAAAGAGAGAAAGTAGAGAGAAATATGTGTTTATTATGAGATTAAATGAAACAACTAACACCCTTTCCATCAAAGGAAAGGGTTTATATACTGATATGAGCAAAATCTCATATCAATAAGTTAATAAATCACCCTAAAACACATAGCAAATACCTAACTTTTATGCTATAAAGCAGTATTATGTGGTATGTTTTGTGTTTGTGCTTAAATAGGTAACAAGGATACAAATTTGAAGCAAACAAGTGAAATCAAGCTCATTTATGAATAAAAGACAAGAGAAGGATCAAAGATGACAAGCCATTTGAAGATAAAGGACCTATCTTGACAATGTTAAAAAGTTAAGGGACTTAAGTGCAATTTTGGAAAAGGTCAATATCAAAGTCAACCCTGGTCAACTCTTAAGTCAACCAAGTCAAAGGACTCAAATGATCAAGAATGAAGGTCAAATGACTGAATTTGCCAAAGATATGAAGTAAAGAGCTTAAATCAAGATTCTGCTAAACTATAAGGGCTGAAATTGACAAGTTACATATTACTTTGGTCTTAATCCTGTTTAACACACAAGGATCAATGAGAAGAGAGGAAAAATAGTACTCAGATCTCCATATAAGCATCCAGCTGGCAACTAGCACCGTCCCACATTTATTAAAGGATCCCAAAATGGATAATGATCTAAGTGAGAGGAAGAAGGCCAATGAAAAACGTCCACGTGTCATCTTCAACAAAAACAAGCCCAGAACTGATAATGAGCTACAATGAATTTCAGAACAAGTGTTATACATAAAAAGGAATCAAAATCAAGCAACGAATCCATTCCTCATGATTAATTAAGCTAAAAGTCAATAGATTAAAAACCCCTCTTTGTGTTCTTGAGCCAAATTATGCAATCATCAAGGATAAGCCACGTGGAGCTCAGAGATTGGACGAAACACGTCATCATCCCCAACTGATCTTCATCTCAGCTCTATAAATAGGACTTTAGCTCTCATTTGTTGTGTGTAGACTTAGAGTGTGCAAAAAATACACTTCCATTTTCTCTCTCAATTCTAGCATTTCCTTTTCAGTTACAACAACTCTTAGGTGTTTGACACACACCTAAGAGTCTGTTAGTTAGTTAGTTACCTCTTGTAACAGATTTTCCCTCCAAATAATAAAATCCAAAATTTAGTTCACTTCACTCTTATTCTATTTCATTCATTACTCAAAACTTATTGATACTGTGTGTTGCTATTGATCTTCAATGATCAATGGATGCTTTTCTGATGATATGAAATACTTGTAGATGTTCAGTTCCAGTTAATGTTCCATTTGCAGTCCATTTTCATTCATAAGCAGAGCTGGTAGAAGGGGTGTAGATTGTTGATGATCTTGATGATGATGATGGTTAATTCTGGTTGATTACTGGTGTTTAAGAGTTTTCTAGAGAGCTTTGCGCTCCTCTACTCCATCAAAGGAGGCTTCATAGCTAAAAGGTTCCAAAAATCTTATTTTATTTCCTCTCAATTGAATCTGCATGTTAAATTCTTAGTATAATGATTACTTGTTGATCTGAATGTGTTTATAGCTTAATTGTAGCATAATTGTGTTAGTTTGATAGTTGTTAGTGATCTCACAGCTTTGATCTTAGCTTTACTTGATTTCAGTTAGTATTTTCATCAGTAATTAGTCATAAGTCTCATTTTGTGGTTAAGTTTGGTTACATGCTTGTTTTTGGTTCAAACACACTTCATTTGGTCATTTAAACAAGTTTTGATAAGTGGTAAAACCAGTCTTAGTCTTGTGATAAAATTCTCTTTGAAAAAGTTCTAATTCAGATTCTTAAGTGGTATTTGGTTTAAGTAAAAATTTGTTCATACAAGTTGTTAATCTGGTTGATTAGTGTTGGTTTATACTTGGTTATATAGTATAATCATTGTGGTTCAGTTTTAAATTCAAATAGTTTTTCAAAAAGGCAATTGGTAGTAAAAAGGTTTGGGTCAAGAATTTTTAACAAGTTCATCAGAAAAGTAGCTCACTTTGATTCATTGCCATTTCTTCATTACTAGATGAAATTGCCTCAAACTTTTTTCAATTTGTAGTATAACATCCAAACTTTAAGTGTCTAATTGGAAATTATACAGTATCTACTTTTCAGTGAGAAATCAACTTATTAGTTAGCTTATTAGCAAAAGTCAGTTTCTATAATAAAGTCCAAAATGTTTCACTATATCTCAAAATCTACTTCATAAACTTGCTATTTTTATTTCATAAATCTATTTGCCAACATGTCTTGAGTGGATTCTGTGATTTTCAGTTTTTTGGAATTTTGGTCAAAGTTGGTCAAATAAGCCCGTTTTTGCTTATTCTTGATTTTGGCTTATTCTGTGGACCATTTTCCAAACAAAAAGACATTCCAAGCTTTCTGGAACTTGATTAATCAGATTGTGCAAGAAAATTGGATTGTGGATGTCTGGTTTTCAAATTAGCTTATTCTTGGCTTATTGAGATAAGCTATCTTTTGATTTTCAAGCTTTTAAGAAATTTCCTGTTACTGGCTTAGCTTATTTTCCCTTTTAAGTAGTTTAAAATAAACTAGAGTAAATTTGGTTCATTGATAAGCTCTATCCAGCTTATTGAATTAGCTTAACCCATTTTTGATAAAAATTCCCATTTAATTGCAATATGGTCCATAGTATTTGATACTTGTTGTATTCAGTGTTAATATTCCAAGTTTTTAGGGTTTGCAAATATTCAGTCCTTCAAGTTTCAGTTTTTAACAAATTCAGTTAGTAAGTTTGGTAATTTTGTTAATTTTGTTGGTAGTTTGTTGTATTTTACACATTTGGTCCTTCTAGTTCCTGAATTTTACATTTTAGTCCTTATACTTTCATTAGGTTTACATTTCAATCAATTTTACTTTTATGCATTAAAAATTTGTACTTTGTGAGTATTAATTGGTACGTGCACTTTGTTTTACGGATACGTAACATTAATATTTTTTACTTTTTACGTGTTGATTGAATTAGACATAAAAATCTAAATATCCTTAACAGCCAAGGACAATTTAGAGCTCGATATTTTTAGGCCTTTCAATTTTTCAAGAATCGAGAATAAACAAACTTACAATTACTTAATTTCAAATGGAGCCGATGCAGGTTCATGACATTACGAGAGACTATTGATTGACGGTTTCGATTGGATTTTGGGATCCGTTTCCTGAGTGGACGTTATTTTTACGTATCATAAATCCAAAACATAAATAATCAAAAATATAAAAATTAAAAAATTAAAAAAATAACAAAATCAATTCTTTTCCTAAAGAATTGACCAAAAAAATTAAAAATTAAAAAAGCAATATTTTTCCTAAGAGATTGCAACCAAAAATATATATTATTGGTATTCATCAGTTTTTACGTACATATAGTTATTTCTTAAAAATCCAATAAATACAAAAATATTTTTGATATATTATTATATGTAGATACGTATACGTATACGAACACTCAATACACATACTTCCATAAGTATTGCTTTTGCAATACACCGTGTTAGGGAGCGTTCTGGTCCTTGACACGTGTATCGATCAAATTTAATTAAGCAAGAATAGATAAATACTTCCAATAGGCAAGAATTCGAAGAATACAAACTACAAAGTGAATAGAAAGGCGACGTGCTATAAAATGTCGTCTAAGGGTTAATAGGTACTTAAGTGCTTCGTGCCACCTAACCCCCCGTTCACTAGTGTGTATTCTAAGAAGGAAAGCTTGATTGGGGGTCTTGCACCCAAGTATTACTTACATATACTATACTTTCTTGTGGATATTACTTATTGGACCTTGGAATGGATAATCCCTTCTTTTCCAAAGTCGAACGAGAGCTTCTCTCTCACTTCTTGATTTGAGTTGCATGCTCACTCGTGGGCGTGCACAAATACCATTTGGTGTACAACCCCTTCCTCCGAAAAGGAAGAAAAAGAGAAAGAGTGAAAACAACACCGTCCATCAAGCCGATCTCGAGAATCGCGCTTTGAACAACACACAAGAAGCCATGGCCGCCGTTGATAATCTACCTTTGATGGAACACCTCCAATCCAATGTGAAAGGATATGCCGATGCTATTGTTATACCCGAGATACCCACAAATACCTTTGAGCTTAAGACATCTATGATTAGCTTGGTGTCAAACACACCATTTTTGGGGAGACCTAGTGATAATCCACACGATCATATCAAGAAGTTTCTATCTCTTTGCAATACCATTAAGTACAATGGAGTTCCCATGATGCCATTAAGTTGATCTTGATCCAATTTTCCTTAGAGGGCAATGCCAAGTATTGGCTAGATACACGACCACCTAAGAGCATTACTACTTGGGATGACTTTACTAAGAAATTTTTGAACAAGTTCTTTCCTTCGTCTAAGACCACGGCTTTGAGAAACCTAATTATTGGATTTTAACAAAAACCTAGCCAAACCTTTAGTGATGCTTGGGAAGAGTTCAAGGAGTTATTGAATAAATTCCCCAATCATGGATTCAATGAGGTTCACCAAATCAATACTTTCTACAATGGATTAAGATCATATCATCAAGATTCCCTCAACTCCTCCGCGGGTGGGAATATTCTTTCCAAATCCATTCAAGAGGCATGGGATATTATTGAGACTAAATCCATGGTACCAAAAGCCCTAATCTAAGTCAATGATTTCTTTATGAGTTATTTCCATGAAAACCATTTCAAGAAAATTAAAATATATAAATAGAATTATTTTCCTTTGCATTACATTGTATATATTCAAAATCATTCATCATGTAGTATAGTATAGTTTATTAAATCAAAAAATGGCCAAGGTGGGTTAATTATGAGAAAAGTGTAGTTTAGAGCTTTGAAATACTGCATTGCATGAAGCCATGGCAATGGTCAAGTGGATGGTAGTTGATAAATGTAAAAACACTAATCAATTATGATCCACAAACAACTTAAAACACAGTCAAATGCATTATATTTAACTGAAAAATATCAAAATTACGTGGGTATTTATGTTTTTGTGTTTTTAGGTAAACAAGATTCATTTTTGAGCAAACACGTGTTTTCAAGGGATTTTTATGATAAAAGACGAAGAAAAGTACGAAAGAGCTTTCAAGGACCTTACTTGTCATTTTTCAAAGATGAGGACTTAAAGTGTAACTTTCACCAAGACGAAGGATAAAAAGGGATTTTACTTAAAAGTTTTAACACTTTTGAGAAGAGTGAAGAATGAAAGGACTAAAAAGAAAACAAAGGAAAAGTAAAAGTTTAACTTTCATATTAACTTGGTCAATTACCAAGTCACAGTCAAACACAAACAAATGTGTCATCTTCTTTATCACTAGAGAGAGAGAAAGAAATTTATCACAGTCTTTTATCTCTTTTCCACCAAGAGACCTGCAAATAAATTTCAAGAGAGAATGAGGAGGATTCCGGCAAAGCTTCTAACTACAAAAACACTCCTTATTATCTCCTCTACAAGGAGATACCAATTAATTGGATCAAGAGTGGAAAATGAAGAAACGCCCAATTTGGGTTTGGCATGAAGAATGATCTAATCCTCGTATTTACACGTGGAAGAAGATGATTGGACAAGACACGTTACCACCACCTCTCTTCGACTCCTATAAATACAAGATGAAGACCTCATTCAAGACGGTTAGACTAGGAGTAGTTTACACATAGTTGTTAGGAGTAGTTTTAGATAAATTCCATCACAGTTATCATAATTCTGTTTAGTTAGTTTATAAAATCAGTTGAAATTTGTTGAAGCTTTTCTAGTCAGTTCTAACGGATTCCATTTCTGCCATTAATAAGAATTCGGTCTTTTTCTTCTTAAAAGCTTTCTAAATCTTTTTACTGTTAAAGTTTCATAAGCTCACAGCTTATGAGCTTATGCTGGTTGATGATAGAATAATCTTTGTTTTTTTAGCTGTTGATTTAGTTTCATCCATTTTCAGTTACGTTTCAGTTAGGTAGTTGAAACTAATTTCACCATTAATAAAATCATTTCATTTCTTAGACTCTCTACTAGTTCATAAGCTCTTATGAACTTTTGAATTACTCTAGCTCTTATTTTCAGTTTTTCTTTTACTCGATCTGATTCCTTTAGTTGATTTACTTCATTCATATATCTCTTTGTTATTTTTAGTCGAAAACAATTTGATTTCTAAAGTGTTTTCTAAAGTTTTAAGCTTGTAAGATCATTAGAGTTTATTAGAAGGTTTACTTTGAAATTTTGAGTCAATTTAATTGAAAAGATATAAGAACAGTTAGTTGAATCATTCACAGTCCCGTGAGTTAAAAGGGTCGAGTTACAATCTCTGCAAGCTTTTGGATTTTTTTTCTTCTATATAGATCACCTGTTGTTCAATTCTGTGGTACTTGATCACAACAGCTCAAGTCCCGCACCTCATTGTCCAGCAATGGCACCTACACAAAATAGTGTACGTCCCGTGCAAGAATGTCAACAAAGTACTCCTACAGCAGACTCGACGGATACGACACAAATGGGTGAGTTGGTTGATTTATATGATCCAATGTTTGATGAATATTACTATGGAAACAATCAAGTTGTGTCAAAGCCTTCCGCTGTCAATACTGCTGATGCACCTGAACAAAATCAACAAGACACAACTGCCTCTACTTCAGCAACCGTTGCTCAAGAGACAATTCCATTGGTTACTCAACAAACTCAAGAAACAATCATACAACCAACATCACCAACCGTCAATGTTGAAGGAGGAAACAACAATCAAGCAGTCGATGCACAACCTGACGAAGAAGAATTTATCAATCCGTTCGGTACACCTGTACACGAAGTCGGAGAGTCTTCTACTCAACATGTTGATCCGTCCAACATGCATACATTCTACCAACCATATCTATCCACTCACCATTGGGCACGTGATCATCCATTGGAGCAAGTCATTGGAAATCCTTCAAAGCCGGTTCGAACACACAGACAACTCGAAACCGATGGCGATGTGTGTATGTATGCACTCACCGTGAGTTCAACTGTACCTATAAACATCAAACAATCCATGACTGATCATCCGTGGATTGAATCAATGCAAGACGAAATTCATCAGTTTGAACGCCTAAATGTTTGGGAACTTGTTGACTGACCCTATAGAATGTCAATTTTAGATTTCAAATGGATCTGGAAAAACAAACTGAATGAAGAAAAAACCATCATCAAAAACAAATCTCGTCTTGTGGTTAAGGGATACCGTCAACAAAAAGGCATAGACTACGATGAATCATTCGCTCCAGTCGCTCGTTTGGAAGCAGTCAGGATATTCCTTGCTTATGCTGCACATAAGGGCTTCATAGTTTTTCAGATGGACGTTAAAACTGCTTTTCGCAACGGTCATTTGAAGGAAGAAGTGTATGTGAATCAGCCGGAAGGATTCATCGATCCTCATCATCCTGACAAAGTCTATCGTCTAAAGAAGGCTGTATATGGACTTAAACAAGATCCAAGGGCATGGTACGAAGAACTTTCAAACTTCTTGGTGTCCAAAGGATTATCCAAAGGTTCTATTGATCCTACTCTCTTTACTAATAAATATGGGGATGACATAATGCTGGTGCAAGTTTATGTTGATGACATTATTTTTGGTTCTACGAACCCAAAACTTTCAAAACGTTTTGAAAGATTAATGCACAGCAGATTTGAAATGTCAATGATGGGGGAGCTAAAATTCTTTTTAGGCAACCAGATTCATCAATACCCACGTGGTATCTTCATTAACCAAGCTAAGTATGCTCAAGAGATACTTAAAAAGCATGGTATGACCTCATGTGCTCGCGTTGGTACACCATTGTCGACCACATCCCTAGACGCTGACTTGTACTCATATCCCGTAGATCAAACGCGATATCGCAGTATGATCAGGTCACTTATGTACCTTACATCCAGCAGGCCTGATATTCATCATGCCACATGCTATTGTGCACGATATCAAGCCAGACCTACTCAAAAGCACCTCAAAGAGGTTAAACGGATCTTTCGGTACCTTAAGAATACCATTCACATGGGACTCTGGTATCCGAGGGAAACCGGTTTTCATCTAACAGCTTTTTCAGATTCTGATCACGCAGGTTGTCTTGATAGTCGAAAAAGCACTTCTGGTAGCATACAATTTCTAGGGGAAGACAAGTTTGTCAGCTGGTCGTCAAAGAAGCAGGATTGCACTTCGCTCTCATCAGCTGAAGCAGAATATGTGGCTCTATCCGCTGTTGTGCTCAAGTCCTCTGGATGAGAACTCAACTCACGGATTATGGCTTCCACTTTGATAAAATACCTATGTATTGTGACTCAAAGTCGGCCATAGCCATATCTTGCAATCCGGTTCAGCACTCTCGCACCAAGCACATCAATGTCAGATATCACTTCATCAAGGACCAATTGGAACGCGGCATCGTGGAATTATACTTTGTCAGAACTGAGTACCAGCTGGCAGACTTGTTTACAAAAGCTCTCTCGAAAGATAGGTTTGCGTATCTCGTTGGCCGTCTTGGTATGAAGTATATGACTCCAGAAGACTTGGAGGTTTTGGCAAATGAAGCTGCTTGATATACTCTCACGATGACTTCTAAGCGCATCACAGCTTAGGACTCAAACCTCACCTAAGGAAAGTTTAACTCGGACGATAACTTATCCTTCTCAATGAGAAAATCATATTTCTCGGTCATGAGCTTCTCATAAAAACATTCAAAGTTTTTTAAGTTCATGAAAAACGATTTCTAAGTAAATGTCAGCTTAGAACTCGAACTTCAACTTAAGGAAAGTTTATCACGGATGATAACTTATCCTTCACAACGGGAAATTTATTTTTCTCGGTCATGAGCTAGTCACAAAACAATCAAAGTTTTGAGCTCATGAAAAACGGACCCAACAGGGAAGTGTACGTTTCAGTGCGCTTTCCCTATGCAATAGACGAGAAGTCTTCTATCCTGATTATTTTAAAACCGTTGAACACAATTTTTCAAGAATTTCTCAAAAGTTTTTCTAAATCTTTCAAAATTGTGTGTTCAACACTCCCTTCCTCATATGTGGTTTTCATATCTCAAAATTGTCATATGTTATTTTGATCAATTTTTGAGGGGGAGCGTTTTAAAATCAAGCCTTTTAATGTTGTTGGGTACATCTCTAAAATTGTCATATTTTATGTATCCAACACATTCCGAAAATGATATTAAATCTGTCATATATTATCAGTAAAGGCATCTCAACTCCATACCTCAACATATTTTGTGGTGTCATTTTTTCTAAAATTTTGTCAAATTTTGTCTCAAGACACACATATATTATTGACGGGGAGCGACCCAACTGAAAATGTTCCATGATTCATGCGTGCACACATGTTTCTCTCCCGTCGATTTTTCGGAAAATGTCAAATTTTAATCAATTGGTATCTCTAACATTATATTTTTATATTAGAGATAGGGGAGAAAATGTGATTAAAATCTAATATATCGCTACATGTGATCTTAAAGACTCAAGTGCAACTCTTTCCTTCACATGCCAAACTATTTCATATATCGATGCATGTGTGTAGGGGGAGCTTTTTGGAAATGTAAAACTTTCAAGTGTTAAAAGTTTTGATTTTTATCAAACACTTTGAATGGTTTTCAATGGTTTATGGTTACGATCTATACCCAAAACAACCTACTATCCACGACGGAACGATGGAGTCAAAAGGTGGTTTAGGATAGGAAACTAAGTCCTATGATCCAACCAGAACCAGAGGGATCTACCCAAGGACATTCCATAGCTAGAAATAGTTGTCCTTAGGAAAGATGGAGTGGAATGAAGCTGAATGCGGACCAAGTACTTAAGTTAGCACTAGAACAATCACAACAAGGTGTTAATGATGACGTATTGGTAAGCATTGAAGGAGTTGAATATTCTATGCAACTTAGGCAGAAACCGGGTCAATACATCTATTGAAGACAAGTCATCATGGACCCAGTGATGCAATGCACAACCCTTCCCAGCCATTCGAGTTTCTCTCAAAAGAAACTTGTCTCATTGTCACGGAGATCAACACGTATCTATTGACTTTCTCACTCCGAGTCAGTTAATATTGAAAAGGTGGCAGTCTGCTCCAGCCTCCGATTACCAAAATGCACTTATTGAGTCTAGAGCCAAACGAGATCTATCTATCATCTCATTAGGACACAATCGAGTCCTACGCATTATCCTTGTGATATTGCCAGAACATCTGAGTGATACGATTCACAATGAAGATGGAAATCCTGCTTGATCCAGCATCAAACAAGCTCATGGTAGGTAACTTGTGCGATTCTACACGAATCAAACTTGTGAGAACTGGAAAGCAACTAAGTTTGGATTCTTAATTGATTCAAACTTGATTCCAGGTTTCTTCACAAAATCCATGTGATCTTGCCAGAACATTCAGAGTGACACTCCTTAGTGTTCACAGTGACGAATGGAAATCCTTCCAGTGTCAACATCAAACAGCACTGCGGTAGGTAAAGATTCTTATGAATCGAGCTTGTGGCAAACTGGAAAGCAACAATGGTGCGATTCTTTTAGAATCAAACTTGTTCCAGGAATTCTGAATTGACGACTCTAATCAAACGGATAACCGTATCCTTTTTGATTCACTCTTTACGTTCGCAGTCTGCTTTGAGACGGTCGAGTAAAGAGAACTGGCTACTACTGCCGGGAAACCCTGTCAAGGAGGTTCTTAATCGAATCTACCTGATCACAGGTACGGTATTTAATACCGTTTAACGGTCTTCACCGACCGGAGGTAAAACGCTACCGAGTTAGGATGAAATGTTCAAAGCCATTTTATCCGTGTCTATATGTGTTGCTGCATATCAAGAAGGTGGCATAGCTGTGTAACCGATGTCGATTCAGAAGTCACAAGAGCACAAGATGGCGATAATCAAGATACCTAAGAATATAAGAATGTAATAGGTCATCTTAGTCACAAGGAGCACAGATGAAGATCTCAAGCACTCAAAGTCTGTTGAGTCTTAGGATCTAGACTCATCTGGGATATGATAACAATGATTGTAATAAGCACAGCGGAACATAAAGAACACAATCAAAGTTATGAACAAGGCTTTCTTATTCATAAAATACTAATAAGCTACTACTACTCCTGGTGCCTAATAGGCTTGACATCAGGAGAACGCACACACACCTTTAGTTTACATTGTATATGAATCAGTGAATAACCATGTGTGCCTAACCCTCTTTATATAATAGAGGTACTAGGGTTACATCACAACCCTAGCTTACTTACTAAGCTAACTATTTATTATTAAGTCCTTCATCTTCTTTTGTCATATCAACTCAAGATATATAAGTCCCAACAATCTTCCCCTAGTTGATTTGACAAAACCAGTAAGCACAAGCTTCCCCTGAAGCTATTATAGATGAAGGCTAAGATTCCTCTCGATCCATGCATTCTTCCCCTTTTTGTCACATCAACTCAAAAAGGATCGTCTTCCCCTCAAGAAATGCATGTCGAATCCAGTAGGTTCCTTGGAGTGATCACTGATGAAGAAAATCAAGTATAACAAATTTTATGAAGAAGTGAAATATCCCAAACTTGTGTCTTATATCATCTCAGTTTTTATTACATGGGACTGATAACCCCCACAACTATAAGCCAGTTGTTAGCTATAACAAAATATTTAATCCAACGATAAGGTGTATTGCTCACCAACAGTTTTTGGTACATGGGAACTGGTAACCTTCACAACTATGAGCCAGTTGTAAGCTATAACAATATATTTAGTCCAAAGACAAGGTGTATTGCTCACCTAATTGAGATATAAGAAGATAACAAGTTTGTGAAAATCAACTCCAACATCAAATAAGCAATAATCAACTGTCTTCGTCAAGAAACCGTAACTCACCAGTAGGAACCATAAGCTAACCATCTCTTGCATCTTAAACTCAGTAGTATAGATCATCTACTCATTCAGTGTGAAAAAGACATGCTTATTACAATAACATGTAATAAAATGTATTTGTATAATTCTTGTAATCAATATATGCATGGCGATCACATGCAATGGCCGATAGTCTTAGTGAGCTCTGACGAATCAACCAGAAACCACTAGATGCTTATGATCATGCTAATTTTGTGATGATCATATCATGAACTGTATGGTATCATATGCCCCCCAAATATTTGTAAAACAGCGTGTAACTGTTCCAATCAAATATTATAGCATAAACTGAACTTTTGAAATAACCATATACCTCTTCATTGTTCAAGATCACCAGTAGGAACGACCAGGAGGAAACGACCAGGAGGAACCGACTAGGAGGAACCGACCAGTAGAAACTATCCAGGAGGAACCGACCAGTAGTAAGAAATAGCCAACCAGGAGCATCTCAAAAACCCTTTTTTTTTCTTTTTTTTCATTTTTTTTTCATTTTTTTTCATTTTTTTTTTTCATTTTTAGTTTTTTTTTTCAATCTGTCACCACGCTGTCGCAGAAGCTGTTGCTATTTTAAACACATCTTCTTCCTTCATTACCTTTAGTGGCACGCCAATATGTCACTTCATTTGTTCATAAATATACCAGCTGTTAAAGCCAAACTTACATTCCATAAGCCCAAAAGCAACAACGTAACCTTTCCTTGTTTTACTCTTGGCTGTCCAAACTCTTTCAATAACGTCATTATATGAAGAGATAACTCATGCAAGCATGATATCTTTTTCCATAAATCATCTTCCATAATTTTCGTACCATATCACACGTCCATGAATATATCGTCAAATATTATCCCTACACTTTAGCAATCTCAAAACGTGTTTCTCCAAATATTACGCACCATGTTGACGAGAGGATCATATCACGTCTCATATATTCCCCAAAAATCACGCAACCATAGTTATCACTTATTACCACGTCTAATATTCAGTAATGTTTCCATCAAAGAAACCCATGTTTATCGGCTTGAACAATAATAATTGGAAGTCCACACGTTTTTCTCCCAGTAATTTAGGAAAGAAACATATAATCCCATAAAATTAGGAAGAACACGCTACACATAAAGAACAGAAGAGTACTATCAAAAGATTTACTTCAAAAGTACCTTGATAATTCCTCACGTGAACAATACTTCACTTTGGACCACTTAGCTGTCAATCATACTTCCATAAAATCAGGAAGAAGTTATAGAAATATAATCTTTCCCACGTCTTTGCTAGCTGGTGTACCACAAACATAGGAAACCATGTATCTTCGTTCAAGGATATGAACGAATCAAGTTTCACGATCAAGATAAAATATAAACACTTTTCCTATAAAATAGGTTTCATATTTAATTCCATAGGTTACCAGCGCCGAATTTCTTTCAAATAGAACTTGTATCCCACGAAGTCAGGATACACAAACACGATTCATAACATTTGAAACACCAATACGCAGCCCTAGTCTTTTTCCAAATATTTAAACAGAATTACCAGAAAGGGAATACCAACCAGAACCAATATGCAGCATCACACGTTTTTTTTTGACCAGCAGTTAGGACAGCTATGAAGGGACCACAACAGCTCCTTAAACCATGCAGTAGCAAGTCCTTGATCTGCTACATGAAACATGAATATTTTTTAACCATGGATCTAGGGTTTAAGTGAACAATCAAAACCCTAAATCACGGCTCTGAATTCCTGAACGTATTGATCAGCAACATTATAATTTTGGCAGCGAGTATTTGTGTTTAAAACCTGCTAGGGTTCATCATTGATCAATGATCAACTCACCAAAGCTAGCAGAAAACATCATCACCATCAGCAACAAGGACATGATCCAGAATTAGGGTTTGCATTAGTGACATCAGTTCTGCTATGAAACCATCATTCTGAACAGCCATCATGATCATACGGGGTTCATTGTTGATTCAAGAATCAACTCCCCACAACCAGTATGATCATTCAAGAACCAGTAGCAACATCATATACGATACATAAGCAGCAACGTGACAGCGAATCATCTAGGGTTTGTTGGGAAAAACCCTAGATCAACACCTTTATTTAAAAACAGAAAAATAACTTATCAGAAAACCTTGTAGATCAACCAGATCGAGAGCCAACAAGCTCTGATACCACTTGTTGAGTCTTAGGATCTAGACTCATCTGGGATATGATAACAATGACTGTAATAAGCACAGCGGAACATAAAGAACACAATCAAAGTTATGAACAAGGCTTTCTTATTCATAAAATACTAATAAGCTACTACTACTCCTGGTGCCAAATATGCTTGACATCAGGAGAATGCACACACACCTTTAGTTTACATTGTATATGAATCAGTGAATAACCATGTGTGCCTAACCCTCTTTATATAATAGAGGTACTAGGGTTACATCACAACCCTAGCTTACTTACTAAGATAACTATTTATTATTAAGTCCTTCATCTTCTTTTGTCATATCAACTCAAGATATATAAGTCCCAACAAAGTCAAATGACAAAGGCTCAAGATAAAGATCACGAAAGCATGAAGGAACAAAGCTGTTACAAACAAGATCAAGACCAAGATACAAGACCAAAGCAGGAAGATATCCTCTACAAGAATGTATTCACTCAATCATCTTATGCTTTTTAAGCTTTTTAAGATGACTGATACATTGGGGGAGATTGTTAGCCGTATATTTTATATAGTCAAACAAGAATGTAATAGGTCATCTTAGTCGTTATTGGTCTTGTATAATAATAGGTTAGTCGGGAAAAGCGGGCTTGGACTTTAAGCTAATATTGTCTTTGTGAGGGGCTATATGCCCAAGTGAAAGCCAAGCCCGACCCAAGATGAAGCCCACAAAGGCCTTAGAGTCGTGTCATATATAACCCTCTTCCACATGTGGAAGAGGGTGTTGGTTCATTTCATAAAACACCTAGTTTTAGTGTAAACCTCCCACTTCTCTCTCTACTCTCTCTCTCTCTACTTTTCTACTATTTCTCTCTCTAAATCTTATGTTATAGATTGAAGGGGGAACAACAAAAAGCCAAAAAGCTCATAAGATCAACTAAGCTTATGAGAGGTTTGGAAATTGTTCTTTTTTTTATTACAGGTTTACGCTTAAAGAAGAAGGAAATACTTAGAGGAATATTTTAGAATCAATGAGTTCGATTTTCAATCCAGAAGTTGATTATTGGCTTTGCTGATTAGAGGAAGCAGTAGATAGATTTACTCGCATGAGCTTATCATTATTCAGTCAGTAGTTTGAAGAGTCATGATGGCAGCCTATTCAGATCAGTAGTCAAACTTTAAGTGTATCTGGTGTTAGCCAGCTCAACGTTGTGCTACGTCCTCAACGGTGGCTTCGAATACCAGGTCACCACTCAGTTCATTTTCTGTGAATGCTAGTGTAAACTAATATATCGATCGTTATTCTAGCGTAAATTTGCTGATATAGATTTCTGTCAAAGTTTTACTCTTAGGTTTTATTGTTTCAACATGTTATAATCTGATATATCAGTTAGGGGTATTTGGTTTAGCATTCTATGCACTTTTAGCCTAATATCGTTAGAATAATCAGTTTGTAAGACTGATTGTAGTGTAATTTTACGTGTTAATCCTTGCTATATGTTCTGTTTTGAATTAGTAGCTTGTTGTCGAGAGATTTGTAATTACATTCAGCAAAATGATCTTCTTGATTACTAAAATGAGATATTAAAGTAGTGTTTGGCTTTAGGTTTATTAGGTTGAATCTTATTAAGCTGTGTGAAAGACTTTTGTGTGAAAGAATTTAGTTAGGATTAGAAGTGGTTTAGTATGTGTAGGACTTGATCACATGAGCTGAATCATGGAGTAATTTGTTGAATATAGATAGACTTTTATACTTTTAGAAATATTAACCATGTAGAGATATCAGTAGGAATTGATCTTTTAATTCTTTAGCATTTTGTGATAGTTTGGTTAATGTACACCTTCTGTCCTCAAGTCTGTATGCACTTGTTTCAGTTACAGTCCGTTGTTGGTTACACTGTTAGTCCATTAGGTGCCTACTGTTAGTTTAAGTTAGACATTTTATAAACACCCAGTTCTTAGTTTAATTGAGCCCTTTAGTATAGATATTAGTTGGTTTAGTGGATTTGGGCCAGTCACTATCTGGGTCACTAGAGATGAACTAGGCTTTATAATAAAACGTAAATTCCAATTTGTGATCATTAGTTTTTAAATTTGTTTTGGTTAATTTTGTTATTTGTTTGTTAATAGCGTATTAGTTGTACTTCGTGCTTTAAATGTTGCACTTGTTATGTGTTTTAGATTAGTACGTATAGGTAATATAGTATAATATTTTACATTTTTTAAATGCTTTGTGCCAATTAGACATAAATTCCAAACAAGTTTTTACAACCAAAAACAATCAAGTCTTTGCTTTAAAACGTTAAATCAATTCGATTAGATACCGAGAACAACTACACTAATACGAAATATTAAATGGAAGATGACCTTCCTAATTTAGATGAAGATGTTGCTCTTATAGAAGAAGTGGAAGATGTTCATATTCGTGAGGTTTTATCAAACGTTTATAATCTTATCTCCTCGATTGAAGCTTTGAATTCCATAGAAGAAGAACCTTTCATTGATATTTCTTCACCGGTTTTTGAGGTTGCACCTATTGATTTTCATGATTATATCACCCCTTTGAGTGATTCTCTCATTAATACACCTTCTTTTGAGCCTTCTATTCCCACCCTCCCACCCTTGAAGTTGGTTATTAATGAAGATCCTATACTCTTAGAGATTGATTCTTTTTCACCTAAGGCAACTTTAGAACCAAAAACCTTTGATATGGATTCTCTTATGGAGATTAATGGCACCATAGAGGCTTATCTTGCTAATACTGATTTAGAGGTCGATGATAGTGATTCTAATTGGGAAGAGGAGATTCGTCTTAGTGAGAACTTACTTTTTGGGAACATAGAGATTACACCTCCTCCACAAGACACTATTACTATTGATCCTCCTTTCACTATGCCTTTTAGGAGGATTCCCCACTTTTTGATGATGATGAGGAGCCCAACATGGACATAATAGTTATGAATGTTTTAATACCTACACCTTCATTGTCTCATGATGCTTTGATATCTAAGGGGGAATCTTATATGGTTGATATGAGTTCATTTTCTTATTTCCCCATGAAGGGAAAGGTTTTTGATCCTGGGATTCATATATTTGAAACACCTTGGTTTTCATCTACTCCACTTAAGAGTGTGACTTCGATTGATATAGACTTCTCATATGAGCTTACTTTCGTGATGTTACCTACTTTGGAGTTGTTCACATGTAGAGATGGAAACTATGTATTTGATCCTGGGGTACTTCCTATATGAGAGATTTCGTATGTTGGACAAACTTGAGACACGTTGGACCGTTCCATTTATCGAGGCGGACATTATAAATCTTATAGTAAATGGAAACGTGCTAAGTTTTAGTGTATCATGTGTGACGTGCTTCAAAGTGATATCCTTTAGTCTCCATGATGGTTTCCTCAAGGACAACTTAATTCGGGGCCGAGTCGAGCTAGAGACTTAAGGTTAAAAAAACTCAAGCATTGTATAACTAGGATAGAAAACGTAGATTAGATCTAGATAGGTTAGGTTTAATAAGAGGATGTTATAGTAGAGTGAAAGTGGAGGGGTTCCTTTCTTTGTCTTTTGGTGTTTGTTTGAAGGGTTGCTCTCTCTCTCATATCATGCTTGGAGCTTATGGAGGAGGCCCTTGTATCCGGTTCACTTCGTTACTATTGTGATTTTTCATAGACACATTGTGCTTAAAAATGAATTCACTATAGTTGATATTTCCTTAGCTTGGATTAAGAAAAGTCTATTCATTATCATAAGTGTAGGGGAGTTTATACTCCCATGCTCTTAAACATTGAGGACAATGTTTAGCGTAAGTGTAGGGGGTCTTCTATCGAAGTGACCTTACCTAGACTTTGTCATTGACCTTCATGATAACTTGGAAAATTAATTTTTCAAACATTTTTCAAATTTTTGATCTACTTTTGCCACCAAAAATATGCATTCATAATGTTTTCATCTATCATTTTCATTTGCATAACACATTTGCAATGTATATATATCTTCTTTTATTTTTCATCAAAATATATAAAAAGAATAAAGAATATAATAAGGACACAGTTTAACAAATTTAGATCTCTTTGACATATTAGGCCCGCCATGGATACATTGATTCAACCCGAGTTTGCTTATCCAAGCATTCTCTAGCTAGTATCCTTAACCATGTAGTTCTTCATTGGTCTATTTGGCTAAGCATCCACGAGTCTCATTATTTGAGATTTTAAATTTATGGAGAATGGGAGATGATAGAGTTGAAGCAAGTATAAAAGGGCTAGATAAACTTCATGACCATTACTTGTGGCTAAACTCTTCTCTTTCTCTGTATTTTTTTTCTTCGCATGTATATATGTTAATAAATAATCAAGAACGGTTTTAACCGGTTTGTAGTCTCTTATGCATTTTTGACTAATTATTCATGGTTGGTATAAGTACGTCGTATGTCACACTCCCAAAATATCAGAGTATAATGGCGACAAGGGAGTGGTGACGTCATGATTATCATACGCACATAGTCACAAAGAACGACCTCTAAATGAGACGTTCGGAAAATAGATCACTTGTAATTAATAAAATAAATAGTTTTAACAAAGTGCGGAAGCATAAACTGAATACGGTTACAAAACATAGTTTTCTCAAATGGTACAAATGATCGTTGTTTCAAAGAAATGACGGCAATGCATGAGACCTCATTTAGCATCTTCCTTCTTAATACCTGAGAAAAACATTGCTAAAGTGTCAACATAAAGTTGGTGAGTTCATAGGTTTAGTTAAGCGGAAATGTTTAATGAACCACAAGATTTTCCCAAATGTGATGACAATATAACAGATACAAAGTCATCCCAAAAGTATTTATTACAGTCTAAGCTCGTGACACCGAAGCGTTAACAACACCGGCAGTATAATCATATAAATGTAGCCCAAACTAGATGCCTAAACCCACGACATCCTATATCAGATTCAAATGAAACTGTGCCCGCTTGTCCCCTTGTTGGACAAGACAGACAGGGACGTCAATCCCGATAGATCTATCCATTACATTCGCGCTTACACAAAGTAATTAACGGTTCACGATTCACGGGCCAAAGCAACTGGGTTTTTAGTGGGACTTAGACTAATATATAAATCAGTAAATGCACTTGTGTTCACACGTTAAAATCAAGCAATGTCTCACCCCAAAAAGCAGTGAAAATAGTAAAGTATGGAGCTATAAACTCACCTTGTAAATTCAGCAAAGAGAACGTAGATAAAATAGCTCGAGAGTATGGTTACGCTAGCCGCGACCTAATTAATTATGAGAATCGAGTTACGATACGAATAATTATATTATCAAATGACTCGACACCCTAGTTGTGCTTGACGAAACCATACGTTTATGAAAAGTACGATTTACGGAAAAAGTACGATAAATAAAATCGGTTTATTAAATGGTCGGGTTTCACGGGTTAAATTATAACAAAAGTTTACAAAAATTCGTTTTGGGCTTATAACTTAAACAAATAAACACACAAGGCCCAAATTGGGTCCAAAACCTTTACACACCAACCGGCCCAAGGTCATTAGACCCGGCCCGGTCCACTGGCGGAATAAACAAGGAACGGATGGAGTAAATAGTCTGTTTACACACACAACTTCCCATATCAGAGAGTTAACTCTCTCTCCTCTCTCGATATTAACTCCACCGTCCCAAAACTCTCTCTCTCTTAATCTAGATCGGTTCAATCCTTTTCCATGGCTAATATCTAATCATTTGGGATATAACAATCATATAAGGGTGGTCTGAGGTGTTCTATATCGCGTGAGATGTGGGGTTTAATCCCCACATCAAACCGATTGGGTTTTATGATGTGTTCTTCCTTGCGGTTTCGCGAATCAATGGCCAAAGAACCAAAGATAAGTTTGTTCTCCTTGTTTTCTTTTAAAAAGATTAATTAATTTTTGATTTAATAAATAACAGTGGGTTTAATTTATTTGTATATACTTGTTGTAAATCATATGGTTCTCGGATTGAAAATAAATGAATTTAGGGTTTTGAAATATTTGGGGGGTTTTCATCAAACTCGGGTTTAAACATAATTAATTGATGTTTTCTATTATAAAATCAAACTAATTTCAATATAAAATCGATTTATAAAAATTAGGGTTTCGGTTAATTTGGGGGTTTTTGCATATCACGTTTTTAATTAAATTAAATATGGGGTTTGGGTTTAGATTAGGTTTAATTAACGTTTTAATTAATAAAAAGTCAATCTAGGGTTTTATAAAAATTGGGGGTTTTTCATATTCGACTGTTACTCATGTTTATGTGATGTTTCTGAAATGTGGCAATTGTTAATTAGATGTTTAAAAAGGTTTTTAAATAATTAGGGTTTCGATTTGAATTGGGGGTTTCTATACCCGCGGCAAGATTAATGGTTTTTAGAATGTTTCTGTAAAATAACAAGTGGTTAAGACATTTAGATTGGTTGGTAATGATTAATGATAATTTTGGCAGAAAGTAGAACTTGGTCGGTTTGGTTAGGTTCTCGGTTTGGTTCTTGATTGGGTCTCGGTTTGGTTTCAATTGGGTCTCGGTTTGGTCTAAATTGGGTCTCGGTTTGGTTGACAGCAAAGTAATATCATATACATGTTTGCATTAGTTGTAAAGTTTAACAAATTTTGGTTTTTAGTTAAAAGTATAAGACCATTACAATGACTAACCATTGTTTCGTTTATTCGCAGGTTCGTACAAAACAAGCACATCTAGGACTTCATAAAGGAAAGACGAAAAGACAAAAGACTCACAATGGGGATGCTATGTTCGGTTTTGCAGGTTCGGACGGGATGAAGACCTTTCGGTTTTGCAGGTTGGGATGCGACGTGTGGGCTGGACACTACTCTTCACTCTACCCAGAAATTGTATTTAGAAAGGCTTGTGCAGATTTTTGTGTTTGTAATTTTTGGACTGAGATAAACTTGTATTTGGACATTGGATAATACTTTGGGTTTGTATATAAACTTGTATTGTTAGTCTAGGGTTAGTGTAAATCTGGAAATGTTAACTTGTGATATACCCAAAAGGGGTAAACTAGGCATGTGTGCTGTCCTTTAGTGAGGCAATAAACTATGAAGTTTATATGTAGTTTAGACATGTGACTGATTTTTGAGACCCTTGTAAGGCAAGCTTGGTAATATAAATGGATGAAGGTTTATACTCAGTTATTGTACCTGCTGTGACAGCTTATACAACTCGACTCGGGTTCACAATGTTTAAATTTAGACGCGACTGAATAATCCCGACACTAAAACCGTTTAACATACGATCCCAAAACAAAGCAATCGTGCGAGACTCACGTAATCTAGTAAATATACCAAGTAAACGTACGGCAAAACATAAAATGCTCACAAACTTGTGCATTGCATTCAACTTAATAATCGCGAAACATCAAGATGTTACATATGCTCTCCCTAAAAAGGGCTTTGTCCGCAAAGCAAAATAATTAACACATTCATGTCGACAACTCGTCGGAAACAGTTAAAATACTCGTACTATATGAATAAATTAAGATGGAAATTTGACGAATGTCACAGTATTCCCATGTTTTAGAGATTTCGTCACGAAATCAAGACGTTGTTGTAGTAGGATGGTTAGCGAAAAGATGAGGATACTTGCTCTTGAATTGATCTTCACGTTCCCACGTGTATTCTGGACCTCTACGCGCGTTCCATCGGATTTTCACAATAGGTATACGGCTTTGCTTGAGTTGTTTAACTTGACGATCCATAACTTCTACGGGTTCTTCTACGAAGTTGAGTTTGTCGTCGAGTTGAATCTCCTCCAAAGGGATAACGAGTGTCTCGTCGGCTAAGCATTTCTTCAGATTGCAAATGTGGAACACATTATGCACTCGGCTAAGTTCTTGAGGTAATTCCAAACGATAGGCTACGGGACCAATCCTCTCTATAATCTTGAAGGGTCCAATGTAACGAGGATTTAACTTTCCACGCTTTCCAAAGCGAATCACACCTTTCCAAGGTGAGACCTTCAACATAACTTTATCACCAACCTCAAACTCAAGAGGTTTGCGTCGCATATCAGCATAACTCTTCTGTCGATCTCTTGCGGCTTGCATACGGCTCTTAATCTTAAAGATCTTCTCAGTAGTCTCGTGTATGATCTCGGGTCCAGTGAGTTGTGCTTCACCGACCTCTGCCCAACGCACGGGTGAACGACACTCCCTACCATACAGTGCTTCGAACGGCGCTGCCTTAATGCTAGTGTGATAACTATTGTTGTATGAGAATTCCACCAGAGGTAGGTGTCTATCCCATCTATTTCCAAAGTCAATCACACAAGCTCTCAGCATATCTTCTAGGGTTTGAATGGTCCGTTCACTTTGACCGTCAGTCTGGGGATGATACGCAGTACTCATATCCAACTGCGTTCCCAATGCCTTCTGCAGTGACTTCCAAAACTGCGAAGTAAATCGGCTGTCTCGGTCGGAGATTATAGACACAGGCACACCGTGCTTCGTGACTACTTCCTCCAAGTACGTCCTTGCTAACTTATCCATTCCATCAGTCTCCTTGATGGGTAGGAAATGAGCCGATTTGGTGAGTCGGTCGACGATTACCCAAATCGTGTCGAATCCGGCTGCGGTCTTTGGTAGCTTGGTAATGAAATCCATAGTGATCCTTTCCCACTTGCATTCTGGCAGTTCGGGTTGGACCAATAATCCTGATGGTTTCATATGTTCGGCTTTGACTTTGGCACAAGTCAAACACTTGCTAACGTATGTAGCAATATCCGCCTTCATGTTCGGCCACCAATACAACATCTTCAGATCATGATACATTTTATCAGATCCCGGATGTATGGAGTATTTTGACTTATGCGACTCATGCATAATCAAGGTTCGTAGGTCACCATGGCATGGTAACCAACTCCTATTAACAAGGCATAACGTTCCATCCGAACGTGCTTCCAACTTCTTTATCATTCCTCCAACATCTTCAGTCTTGAGAACTTCTTCCTCGACTGCTTCTTTCTGAGCCTTGAGAATTAAGGATGGAAGGTCTAAGTCAATAGTCATCATCAAAGCCTTCACCCTAAGAAACTCTCTCCTTTCGACTCAAAGCGTCGGCCACGACATTTGCCTTGCCCGGGTGATAACAGATCTCGCAATCGTAATCACTGAGAAACTCTAGCCAACGTCGTTGTCTCATGTTGAGTTCCTTTTGATTCAAAATATGTTGTAGACTCTTATGATCAGTGAATACAACACACTTAGTACCATAAAGGTAGTGTCTCCAAATCTTCAAGGCAAACACCACTGCTCCCAACTCTAGGTCATGAGTTGTGTAGTTCTTCTCGTGCACTTTTAGTTGTCTTGATGCGTAAGCTATGACCTTAGTCCTTTGCATCAGTACTGCACCTAACCCTTTTATGGATGCATCACAATACACCACAAAGTCTTCATTACCTTCAGGTAGGGCTAGTATAGGTGCTTCACACAACATCTGCTTCAACGTCTGGAATGCCAAATCTTGATCTTCCTTCCACTCAAACTTCTTATCCTTTTGAGTCAATTCCGTCATTGGTTTAGCTATCTTGGAGAAACCTTCAATGAATCTCCTATAGTAACCAGCAAGACCTAAAAATTGACGGATCTCCGTGGGTGTTGTTGGAGTCGCCCAATCCTTTACGGCCTCGATCTTAGCAGGATCAACGTGAATACCACTGCTGTCGATCACATGCCCAAGGAATTGCACTGTGTTTATCCAAAACTCACATTTGGAAAACTTTGCATATAACTTCTCCTTCCTTAGCAGCTCTAATATGGTTTTCAAATGCTCCTTGTGTTCCTCTTCATTACGAGAATAGATGAGAATGTCATCGATAAATACAATCACAAACTTGTCCAAGTATGGTTTGCAAACTCGGTTCATGAGATCCATGAATACCGCAGGTGCGTTTGTCAAACCAAAAGGCATAACTTGGAACTCGTAGTGTCCGTACCGGGTTCTAAAAGCCGTTTTATGAACGTCTTCCTCTCTAACCCTTAGTTGATGATATCCTGACCTTAAATCGATCTTCGAGTATATGCTAGATCCTTGCAATTGGTCGAAAAGATCGTCAATCCTCGGCAATGGGTAGCGGTTCTTTATCGTTAGCTTATTCAATTCTCGGTAATCGATACACATTCTAAAGGATCCATCTTTCTTTTTGACAAATAAGACCGACGCTCCCCAAGGTGAGGAACTTGGTCTAATGAAACCTTTGTCAGAAAGTTCCTTTATCTGTTCAGCTAACTCTGTCATCTCGGCCGGTGCTAGACAGTATGGGGCTCTAGCAACAGGCGCGGCTCCTGGTGTAAGCTCGATGTGAAACTCCACTTGCCGTGCTGGTGGTAGTCTGGGTAAATCCTCTGGGAATACGTCCGGAAAGTCTCTAACGATCGGTACATCTTCCACCTTCTTCTCGCGATCTTCTTCTCCTTCCTTTTGTGTTACTTGAACCAAGAATACCGGACATCCCTTCTCAATGTATCTTTGAGTCCTGATACATGAGATGACTTCCAATCTTGATCCATTCTTCACTCCACTCCTTTCGCCTTGTATGATGAGTACGTCGTTTCCATAAGGAACACGGACACACTTCTCATGACATACAATCTCCGCGTGATGCTTCGACATCCAATCCATTCCAATGATGACGTCGAAACTTCCCAATTCTATAGGAAGTAGGTCGATACTAAACGAACGACCTTGTAGCCTTACACTACATCCTTTCAGAATAACGTCGGTGGTTACTGACTTCCCATCGGCTAATTCTACATTATACTTAACGTCTAACACAGTAGGGGTAACATTTAGGCGTTCACTAAATATAGACGACACAAAACTCCTATCCGCACCAGAATCAAATAGTACTGAAGCATAGTTGTTATTGACTAGAAACGTACCAGTCACAACATTGTTGTCTTGCACAGCAGCTTCAGCACAGAGATGATACACTTTGCTAGGTGCCGTGAATCCTCCAGGAGTACTAGTTGTGGCTCGGTTATTCCCTCCTCGGTTCCCTTGATTCTGCTTCTGGTTCCCTTGGTTCTGATTTTGATTCCCTCGAATCTGGTTACTACGACCTTGGTTCCCACTGCTTGGACATTTGTTCTTGTAGTGACCTTTCTCTCCACACCCAAAGCAAGTGACATTTGCTCCTTGGCCACCTTGCGTTCCAGGTCCTCTTTGATTAGTAGAACGAGGTGGTGCTCGGCATTCCTTTGCCTTATGTCCCGCCTTCCCACAATTGTAGCACGTAGGGGGACATGCTCCTTCGTGGTGTCGGCCACATTTTCCGCAGAAAGGTAGTCTTCCAGCGTAGTTCCCAGTATTTCCTTGTCCAGCAGTGAACACTCTTGCTACTTCTTGTCGCTTGTTCTGGTTGTAGTTGTTTGGGTTGTTGCTGTTGTTAGTATTGTTGTTGTAGTGGTTGCCAGACCACTTCCTTTTATCCCCAGTATTTTCTCCCAACTCCTGTACCACTTGGTACATCAGACTCTGAGCCATGTCGATTGCCTCGTGCAAATCAGTCGGCTTGGATGAAGTCACATTCCCTTTGATGCTCAAAGGTAGTCCTTCAATGTATCGCTCCAACAATCGGTCATCGTTGGGCACCATTTCAGGACATAACAAGATCAGCTCTTGAAAGCGCTGATTGTAAGCAGTAAGAGCAGTACCCTTGACCTTCAGGTTCCACAGCTCAACTTCCATCTGCTTGACTTCATTTCGTGGGCAGTATTTCCTCACAAACATAGCTTTAAATTCACTCCAGGGCGTCGTTTGGGCAACGTCAATGGTCACTGCACGAGCATAGACGTTCCACCAAGTCAAAGCACCATCCACTAACGTGCTTGACGCAAACTTCACCTTGTCGGCTTCAGCGACATTGCTAATCCCAAATTGGGATTCTAGCTTCTCAAACCATCTGGTTAATCCTACTGCTCCTTCAGTACCGCGGAAACTTACTTGCGTAACTGCACGAAATTCCTTGTAGGTACAAGTCCGTGCAATAGCATTAGTAGCTCCTTGGTTGGTCTCCTCCTGTGTGCTAGCTGTACGGTTTGCTTCAGCGGTCGCGAGTGCCTCGGCCACTCGTTCGGCTATCATTTAGCTTAACATGGCGGTGTCGATTCCACCGGTAGCGGCTGGCGGATTCTGCGTTTCGGATCTTCTAACTGGCGCCATAATCTAACAAGGTAATAGGATAATGAGTTTTTGCCAGACATAACATGCATGGCACACACAACACAATTATGAAATGCTCCAAGATATAATACACAATATATAATGATCTTACAATTTTCGCAACTCATAATATCATTCATGGAATCGTTTGATAGTACATCATAGTTTGTCATAACATAATAAGAGAAAATAAAATACCAACTAGCTAAGACAAACTTCAAAGCTTAGTGGTCATACAAGGATAGGTCGATGGTACAAGATAAATCTAACTAGTGCCCTCACGGCGCTGATGAAGCTCCTTCTCCAACTCTACTAACCTCCTCTCAACCACTAGCTCACGAGCCTGGGAATCTCTCAATCTAACATCGGTATCATGACAAGCGGCTCTAAACCTCTTATCCAAATCTGCAACAGGGTCATCCACTGGTGCCTCTAGTCCGCCTGTCTCCACCAATGGCTCTACTCCCCAACGGGTCATCAGGCTCTCAATCTCCTCAAGACGAGCGTTCGGCATGGATTCCATCTGATCAAGAACAGTAAGAAGCTGTCCTCGTAGACGGGTCACACATACTGTCAACACTGTCTCATCCCTAACTGGACTCTTCTTCGCCAGTGCCTCTAACTTATCCTGCACTTCATTATACTCTTCACCTAAAGCCTCTACAGCATCCTCCAACCTGTTCAACCGTGTCGTCACACATCCATCTGCCGCCCCAAGCATCACCACCGTCGACGTAGCTCTCCTAGGAATAGGAGTCGTAGCTCTCGGTCCTGTAGAGATACCAGCGTCAGTAAGCATCTCCTGGTACACTGCAGGTACAGTCTCTGGTGGTGGTAGTAGTAATGGTGTCTCTGGGACAGAACTGGCAGGTGTGCGGGCTGCATGCCTGTCAGTGGCAGTGAAAGGTATGAGGGGTCGGTAAGGTGAAAGTGGTGGTCGAGCAGCTCTCCCCCGAAGACGTCGTCTCACATAGTAGAAGGGTAGGGTACCAGGTGCTGGAGCAGGAATAGCAGTCCTTTCTCCTTCGTCTTCAGATGAAGATGAGGAGATGTGTGCTAGGGAAACCTCAGGAGTAGCGGCATATGCAGTAGGAGGGTCCTCAGTGTCTGTGACCTCCATAGGCTCTCCTTCCCCATCTGTAAACTCGATCTCATCATCCTCTGTCTCCTCTACTGTCTCATCTCCAGTCACTGATGTCTGACCTGGTGACTGCACCACGTCAGTGTCTAAGTCATCCTCTCCTCCGCCTTCTAGGCTAAGCACATCGTCAGCTGATGCATCAGGAATACGGATCGGTGAATGACGAACCTCCTCAGCCTCTCTCTCTATATCGTCATCTGAAACCATCCGGTACCACGGATATCCTGACGGCGATCCTCTAGGTAGTCCTACTGATGAACTGATGGTCGACTGTGAACTACGGTTGTAGTACGCTCCTGTAGACGTGGAATCATCAGATGAAGACATCGCTGTAATCATAAACAAAATAAATGTGTGTAAATATCTCATAAAATTAGTCCGTAAAAAGGACATTAACATAACATAGCAATCATTGTTGAATCCACATGTATCCCATATAACATAATTCAGATTTTGTTGTTGCACATGTAACCCATGTAAATATACCTCGTAATTGTTAATTCACATGTATCCCATTTATTACTTATGTATCTACATATACTTAATACTTACAATCTGTATGATAATCGATTAAACATAGAGCAGTTATAGTCTAGAGTTACTAAATGCAACCTAGTTCTCTATAACTAGTGCTCTGATACCAATCTGTCACACTCCCAAAATATCAGAGTATAATGGCGACAAGGGAGTGGTGACGTCATGATTATCATACGCACATAGTCACAAAGAACGACCTCTAAATGAGACGTTCGGAAAATAGATCACTTGTAATTAATAAAATAAATAGTTTTAACAAAGTGCGGAAGCATAAACTGAATACGGTTACAAAACATAGTTTTCTCAAATGGTACAAATGATCGTTGTTTCAAAGAAATGACGGCAATGCTTGAGACCTCATTTAGCATCTTCCTTCTTAATACCTGAGAAAAACATTGCTAAAGTGTCAACATAAAGTTGGTGAGTTCATAGGTTTAGTTAAGCGGAAATGTTTAATGAACCACAAGATTTTCCCAAATGTGATGACAATATAACAGATACAAAGTCATCCCAAAAGTATTTATTACAGTCTAAGCTCGTGACACCGAAGCGTTAACAACACCGGCAGTATAATCATATAAATAAGCCCAAACTAGATGCCTAAACCCACGACATCCTATATCAGATTCAAATGAAACTGTGCCCGCTTGTCCCCTTGTTGGACAAGACAGACAGGGACGTCAATCCCGATAGATCTATCCATTACATTCGCGCTTACACAAAGTAATTAACGGTTCACGATTCACGGGCCAAAGCAACTGGGTTTTTAGTGGGACTTAGACTAATATATAAATCAGTAAATGCACTTGTGTTCACACGTTAAAATCAAGCAATGTCTCACCCCAAAAAGCAGTGAAAATAGTAAAGTATGGGGCTATAAACTCACCTTGTAAATTCAGCAAAGAGAACGTAGATAAAATAGCTCGAGAGTATGGTTACGCTAGCCGCGACCTAATTAATTATGAGAATCGAGTTACGATACGAATAATTATATTATCAAATGACTCGACACCCTAGTTGTGCTTGACGAAACCATACGTTTATGAAAAGTACGATTTACGGAAAAAGTACGATAAATAAAATCGGTTTATTAAATGGTCGGGTTTCACGGGTTAAATTATAACAAAAGTTTACAAAAATTCGTTTTGGGCTTATAACTTAAACAAATAAACACACAAGGCCCAAATTGGGTCCAAAACCTTTACACACCAACCGGCCCAAGGTCATTAGACCCGGCCCGGTCCACTGGCGGAATAAACAAGGAACGGATGGAGTAAATAGTGTGTTTACACACACAACTTCCCATATCAGAGAGTTAACTCTCTCTCCTCTCTCGATATTAACTCCACCGTCCCAAAACTCTCTCTCTCTTAATCTAGATCGGTTCAATCCTTTTCCATGGCTAATATCTAATCATTTGGGATATAACAATCATATAAGGGTGGTCTGAGGTGTTCTATATCGCGTGAGATGTGGGGTTTAATCCCCACATCAAACCGATTGGGTTTTATGATGTGTTCTTCCTTGCGGTTTCGCGAATCAATGGCCAAGAACCAAAGATAAGTTTGTTCTCCTTGTTTTCTTTTAAAAAGATTAATTAATTTTTGATTTAATAAATAACAGTGGGTTTAATTTATTTGTATATACTTGTTGTAAATCATATGGTTCTCGGATTGAAAATAAATGAATTTAGGGTTTTGAAATATTTGGGGGTTTTCATCAAACTCGGGTTTAAACATAATTAATTGATGTTTTCTATTATAAAATCAAACTAATTTCAATATAAAATTGATTTATAAAAATTAGGGTTTCGGTTAATTTGGGGGTTTTTGCATATCACGTTTTTAATTAAATTAAATATGGGGTTTGGGTTTAGATTAGGTTTAATTAACGTTTTAATTAATAAAAAGTCAATCTAGGGTTTTATAAAAATTGGGGGTTTTTCATATTCGACTGTTACTCATGTTTATGTGATGTTTCTTAAATGTGGCAATTGTTAATTAGATGTTTAAAAAGGTTTTTAAATAATTAGGGTTTCGATTTGAATTGGGGGTTTCTATACCCGCGGAAAGATTAATGGTTTTTAGAATGTTTCTGTAAAATAACAAGTGGTTAAGACATTTGGATTGGTTGGTAATGATTGATGATAATTTTGGCAGAAAGTAGAACTTGGTCGGTTTGGTTAGGTTCTCGGTTTGGTTCTTGATTGGGTCTCGGTTTGGTTTCAATCGGGTCTCGGTTTGGTCTAAATTGGGTCTCGGTTTGGTTGACAGCAAAGTAATATCATATACATGTTTGCATTAGTTGTAAAGTTTAACAAATTTTGGTTTTTAGTTAAAAGTATAAGACCATTACAATGACTAACCATTGTTTCGTTTATTCGCAGGTTCGTACAAAACAAGCACATCTAGGACTTCATAAAGGAAAGACGAAAAGACAAAAGACTCACAATGGGGATGCTATGTTCGGTTTTGCAGGTTCGGACGGGATGAAGACCTTTCGGTTTTGCAGGTTGGGATGCGACGTGTGGGCTGGACACTACTCTTCACTCTACCCAGAAATTGTATTTAGAAAGGCTTGTGCAGATTTTTGTGTTTGTAATTTTTGGACTGAGATAAACTTGTATTTGGACATTGGATAATACTTTGGGTTTGTATATAAACTTGTATTGTTAGTCTAGGGTTAGTGTAAATCTGGAAATGTTAACTTGTGATATACCCAAAAGGGGTAAACTAGGCATGTGTGTTGTCCTTTAGTGAGGCAATAAACTATGAAGTTTATATGTAGTTTAGACATGTGACTGATTTTTGAGACCCTTGTAAGGCAAGCTTGGTAATATAAATGGATGAAGGTTTATACTCAGTTATTGTACCTGCTGTGACAGCTTATACAACTCGACTCGGGTTCACAATGTTTAAATTTAGACGCGACTGAATAATCCCGACACTAAAACCGTTTAACATACGATCCCAAAACAAAACGATTGTGCGAGACTCACGTAATCTAGTAAATATACCAAGTAAACGTACGGCAAAACATAAAATGCTCACAAACTTGTGCATTGCATTCAACTTAATAATCGCGAAACATCAAGATGTTACATATGCTCTCCCTAAAAAGGGCTTTGTCCGCAAAGCAAAATAATTAACACATTCATGTCGACAACTCGTCGGAAACAGTTAAAATACTCGTACTATATGAATAAATTAAGATGGAAATTTGATGAATGTCACATCTTAAGATTCTAAGTTATAACATTTTATGTGTACTAGAATTATGTCATGCTTAATACTTAGCGGGTGTTTTTCCTTTTATTCTTTTCAACTTTCTTTGTGAGGAATAAAGAAAAATAAGAGCGGCTTATGAAAAATATTGAGTGGCTAGAAAAAAAAAGAAAAAAAAAGAAAAAAAAATATGTATACAAGACTCCCAAGAGGGGCAGTGAAATGTTAATTATATTGACTAATGAATTCCAATATTACTCTCACAATGGTTGCGGGGATTTGATAGTTGCTCCAATCCAATATTACCTTGACGGGTTGCGAGATTGAAGATCCAAAGTCTCAAAAAGGCGGCGGAAGTAAATTATTTCGTGAGTTTTATTTTTCTTTCCTTAGCGAGTGTGTAGCTACTTATTAATGCATCACATAAGGATCTTACACATAAGGAGAATGACTTATTAATCTTGAGTCGGACTTATATTAATTATGAGAGGTTTTTCAAGTAATGGATGAGAGGATTACTTAGGATTAAAACCGTGCTTCCTTATTTTTGGATTTTACATTTCTTATGTTTACGCTTCAAATAATGACAAATTTGCTCTGAAGCAATTTGCTCAAATAATAACCGGTTCCGCATTTAATTGTCATGAACAAGTTGATGCACTTTTTAGTTGTGCATACAATGATCCCATTTTTAAGCTTGGTATGGGGAAAGTGAAACTTGAGGGTGATAAGTGTTCATGGTACCAAAAGCCCTAATCTAAGTCTTTGATTTCTTTATGAGTTTTTCCATCAAAACCATTTATGAAAAATCAAAAATATATAAATATAATTGATTTCCTTTGCATTGCATTGTATAAAATCCAAATCATGCATCATATAGTGTAGATTAGTGTAAGAGCATTTCATATTGGCCAAGGTTGATTAATTATGAGAAAAATGTAAATTTGTGTTTTAAAATATCGCATTGCATGAGGTCATGGCAATGATAAATTGTAGGAGATTTGATATGAGCAAAATCTCATATCAATAAGTCAACAAATCACCCTAAAACACATAGCAAATACCTAACTTTTATGCTATAAAGCAGTATTATGTGGTATGTTTTATGCTTGTGCTTAAATAGGTAACAAGGATACAAATCTCAAGCAAACAAGTGAAATCAAGCTCATTTATGAAGAAAAGACAAGAGAAGGATCAAAGATGACAAGCCATTTAAAGATAAAGGACCTATCTTGACAATGTTTAAAAGTTAAGGGACTTAAGTGCAATTTTGGAAAAATTCAATATCAAAGTCAAACCTGGTCAACTCTTAAGTCAACCAAGTCAAAGGACTCAAATGATCAAGAATGAAGGTCAAAGGACTAAATTTGCCAAAGAATTGAAGAAAATAGCTTAAATGAAGATTCTACTAAAGTATAAGGGCTAAAATTGCCAAGTTACATACTACTTTGGTCTTAATCCGGTTTAACACACAAGGACCAATGAGAAGAGAGGAAAAATAGTACTCGGATCTCCACATAAGCATCCAACTGTTCACTAGCGCCGTCCCATATTTATTAAAGGATCCCGACAGTAAAACGCACTATCTTCTTATTAGCCAATCACATTGCGCCATGCAATAATCCCTTTATCCAAAATGGATAATGATCCGAGTGAGAGGAAGAAGGCCAATGAAAAATGTCCACGTGTCATCTTCAACAAAAACGAGCCCAAAACTGATAATGAGCTACAATGAATTTCAAAACAAGTGTTATACATAAAAAGGACTACAAAATCAAGCAACGAATCCATTCCTCATGAATAATTAAGCTGAAAGTCAATAGATTAAAAACCCCTCTTTGTGTTCTTGAGCCCAATTATGCAATCATCAAGGGTAAGCCACGTGGAGCTCAGAGATTGGACGAAACACGTCATCAACCCCAACTGATCTTCATCTCAGCTCTATAAATAGGACTTTAGCTCTCATTTGTTGTGTGTAGACTTAGAGTGTGAAAAACACACACTTCCATTTTCTCACTCAATTCTAGCATTTCCTTTTCAGTTACAACTACTCTTAGGTGTTTGACACACCCTAAGATTCTGTCAGTTAGTTAGTTAACGCTTGTAACAGATTTTCCTTCCAAATAATAAAATCCAAAATTTAGTTCACTTCACTCTTATTCTATTTCGTTCATTACTCAAAACTTGTTGATACTGTGTGTTGCTATTGATCTTCAATGATCAATGGATGTTATGCTAATGATATGAAGTACTTGTAGCTGTTCAGTTCCAGTTGAAGTTCTATTTGCAGTCCATTTCATTCATATGCAGAGCTGGTAGCAGGGGTGTAGATTGTTGTTGATCTTGATGATGATGATGGTTAATTCTGGTTGATTACTGGTGTTTAAGAGTTTTCTAGAGAGCTCATTGATCCTCTACTCCATCAGAGGAAGCTTGATAGGTACAAGGTTCCAAAAATCTTATTTTCGTTCCTCTGAATTTAATCTGCATCTTAAATTCTTAGTATAATGATTACTTGCTGATCTAAATGTGTTTATAGCTTGATTGTAGCATAATTGTGTTAGTTTGATAGTTGTTAGTGATCTCACAGCTTTGATCTTAGCTTTACTTGATTTCAGTTACTATTTTCATCAGTAATTAGTCATAAGTCTCATTTTGTGGTTAAGTTTGGTTACATGCTTGTTTTTTGTTCAAACACACTTCATTTGGTCATTCAAACAAGTTCTGATAAGTGGTAAAACCAGTCTTAGTCTTGTGCTAAAATTCTCTTTGAAAAAGTTCTAATTCAGATTCTTAAGTGGTGTTTGGTTTAAGTAAAAATTTGTTCATACAAGTTGTTAATCTGGTTGATTAGTGTTGGTTTATACTTGGTTATATAGTATAATCATTGTGGTTCAGTTTTAAAGTCAAATAGTTTTTCAAAAAGGCAATTGGTAGTAAAAAGGTTTGGGTCAAGAATTTTGAACAAGTTAAAAGTATCTTCATTACTAGATGAAATTGCCACAAACTTGTTTCAATTTGTAGTATAACATCCAAACTTTAACTGTCTAATTGGAAATTATACAGTATCTACTTTTCAGTGAGAAATCAGCTTATTAGTTAGCTTATGAGCAAAAGTCAGTTTCTGTAATAAAGTCCAAACTGTTTCACTATATCTCAAAATCTACTTCATAAACTTGCTATTTTTCTTTCACAAATCTATTTGCCAACATGTCTTGAGTGAATTCTGTGATTTTTAGCTTTTTGGAATTTTGGTCAAAGTTGGTCAAATAAGCCCGTTTTTGCTTACTTTTGATTTTGGCTTATTCTGTGGACCATTTTCCAAACAAAAAGACATTCCAAGCTTTTTGGAACTTGATTAATCAGATTGTGCAAGAAAATTGGATTGTGGATGGTTTTTAAATTAGCTTATTCTTGGCTTATTGAGATAAGCTATCTTGTGATTTTCAAGCTTTTAAGAAATTTCTTGTTACTGGCCTAGCTTATTTTCCATTTTAAGTAGTTTAAAACAAATTAGAGTAAATTTGGTTCATTGATAAGCTCTATCCAGCTTATTGAATTGGCTTAACCCGTTTTTGATAAAAACTCCCATTTAATTGCAATATGGCCCCTAGTGTTTGATACTTGTTGTATTCAGTGTTAATATTCCAAGTTTTTAGTGTTTGCAAATATTCAGTCCTTCAAGTTTCAGTTTTTAACAAATTTAGTTAGTAAGTTTGGTAATTTTGTTAAGTTTGTTGGTAGTTTGTTATATTTTACACATTTGGTCCTTCTAGTTCCTGAATTTTACATTTTAGTCCTTATACTTTCATTAGGTTTACATTTCAATCAATTTTACTTTTATGCATTAAAAATTTGTACTTTGTGAGTAGTAATTAGTACGTGCACTTTGTTTTACGGATACGTAGCATTAATACTTTTTACTTTTTACGTGTTGATTTAATTAGACATAGAAATCCAAATATCCTTAACAACCAAGAACAATTTAAAGCTTAATATTTTTAGGCCATTCAATTTTTCAAGAATCGAGAATAAACGAACTTACAATTACTCAATTTCATATACCCAAGCCCGGGTGGGCTTGGGCCTACAACCCATGGACAAGCCCAATGGGTTGGTAAGTAAGTAAGTTTTACACATTAAACTAACTACGAGCTAATCATGTTTAATAATATTTTTTGAGTGACCGATACTTCTAATATACGTTAAAAACGTATTTCCAACAATCTCCTCATAAGAGAGGTCACTCCAAATTACAAAGTTCTAAACCTAGCATATTATACTAAGTCTTCGTTCTTGAGCTCGTAGTCGTTTATCTTTTCTTCTTTTATTTTTCTTCTTGTGAATATGTTGTAATAATCTTTGGGATTTGTCTTGAAGCATGTTCTTTTGGCTTTGACTTGTCATGTAGCTTGAGATCATCTTCACGTGCAGTCTTTGCCTTCTTGTGATATCTAGCCTTCTTGTGACATCATGTCCCACATACTTATACTTTTGTTGAATTCTTGATAGTTTCAGAGTTTGGTATAGCGGAAGACTTTATGTTGAACTTTCTTAAATTTTGCTGAAATATTGATGCAGAAAATATAAACATGTGAGGACGACTTCATCTGGTACACCGCAACGCCACCGTCTTCAAATGCAACAACATAATAAGACACGAATAAAATGGCTTTGACATTTTATTCTGATTCGGTAGCATTTTTCCTCCGGTCGATGAAGACCGTTGGACGATACTGAATATTGTACTTGTGACAGGTAGCTCTAATTAAAGATCTTCTTGACAAGATTTCGTGGGTAAACCCGTTCTCTTTATTCGACCATCCAAAGCTGACTGCGAACATAAAGAGTGAACCATTTGGATAAATTATCCTAATGGTTGAAGCCGTCAATTCATGAACCTGGAACAAGTGAATTTCAATTAAGATTTTCACCGTCGTTGCTTTCCAGTTGTCACGAGATCGATTCTAATAGAATCTTGCTTGTCACCTACCATAGTGTTGTTTAATATTGACATTGGAAGGATTTCCACTCATCACTGTGAACACTAAAGAGTGCTGAAATTGAGTATTTTGAAGTTCGTTTTCTCTCGATTCTTGACAAATTGAAAGTCCTAAAAATCTCAAGTCTTTAATTGTTCTTGGTTGTTAAGGTATTTTGAAGTCTATGTCTATTTCAATCAACACGTAAAAAAATGGAAAATATTAAGCTACTTATCCGTAAAACACTTTGCAAATACCAAGTACTATTCACAAAGTTGAAAATGTAAATGCATAAATGTAAAAGTGCTTGAAATGTAGGCTAAATGGAAGTACAAGGACTAAAATGTAAATTTCAGAAACTATAAGGACCAAAAGTGAAAAATTCTAACAACTTGTAACTACTTTTAACCTACTAACAAACTTACTAACTAAATTTGACAAAAACTAAAACTACAAGGGCTGTAAACTTGAAAACCCTAAAAACAAGTAAGATTAGCCTCAAATGGAAACCGTTACAAACCAAAAGGACTAAAGAGCAATTATTATGAAAAGTTTATCAAAAACGGGCACAATCCTTTCAATAAGGTGGATTGAGCTTATTACTGGACCAAATAAGCTCTAGTTTGTTTCAAAGTGCTTAAAATGGAATTTAAGCTAGACATGCACAAGGAAACAGCTTAAAAGCTCAAAAATTACAAGATAGCTTATTCTAATAAGCCAAGAATAAGCAAACTGAAAATCCAAACTTCCACAACTTGACTTTTATGGACAAACTGATTAATAAGCTGACAAAAAGACTGGAATGTCTTTCTAAATTGAAAATGGTCCACTGGTTAAGCTGGAATCTGAAATTAAGCTGAAAAGAGCTTATTTGACCAAACGTTGACCATATTTTTGAAAAAGCTAAAAATCTCAAAACTTACTCAAGACATGTTTGAAACAAGATTTGTGAAAGAAAAATGGTAAGTTTGTGAAGTAAAACTGGAGATATGAGAAATCAGATTAGGCTAGATTACAGAAACTTGCATTTGGTCATTGGCTTATTAAAAAGCTGATTTCACAATGAAAACTGGATACTGTATAATTCCTTTTACAAACTTGTTCTTTGGATGTTGGACTACAACTAGAAACAGGTTTCAAGCAAAATAATCAAGAAATGAGGAAATGGTAATGAATTGAATCTTGCTAGTTTTCTGATTAACTAGCAAGCCGATTTTGACCCAAACCTTTTTTAGGCCAATTGCCTCTTTGACTGATATTTTGAATTCAAAACTGAACAAAAATGTTTACACTATGTTGCCAAGTGTAAATGAGCAAGTATCACAGGTTTTAACAAACTTTAATCACAAATGCTCATCATGTCCAAACACCATTTAAAACAGCTATCAAATACTTTTTACAAAGAAATTATGAGCACAAGTATAAAACAGGATATTAATCCTATCAAGACATGTTTTAATGACCAAATGAGGTAAGTTTAAGCTGAAATCAGGCAAGTAAACAGACTTTCACTCAAAATGGACTCAAATGCTAAAATCTAATGAAATCACTTAACAGATTGCTAGCAAACTAGGATTAAAGCTACAAGATCACTAAACTCTAATAAAGTCAACACAATTATGCTATAAACAAGTTAAACACATGATCAATTAAGCAGTTAAAGTTTACACTAGGTATGTAGCATGCAAAACATTTCAGGGAACCAAAATCAGAATTTTGAGACATTTTAGCTTGAAGCCTCCTCTGATGGAGTAGGAGCGTTGAGCTCTCTATAACAGGCTTCCTTCAAACCAAATAAACTAGTATCAACTACCAAATCACCTTCAACAGCTATTTCTGATCTATTCAACTCATTCTGCATCAAACTGCTACAATAGGACTAGTATTAAACTGTTATTGCTGAATCAAACTGAATAAGCTCCAAAGCAACTCAAACAAACATCATTGATCAGTTATGATCAATGAAATCACAATGCATCAACAGGAATGAAGAATTGAGTTAAGTAGATGATGGTAAGAACTGAATTTGTGTTTTATTAATTTAGGAGGGAAAGTTGGTTACAAAGTTCTAACTGGGTAACTAACAAGCTCCTAAGTGTGTGTCAAACACTTAAGAGCTGCTAACTAACTGAAAGATTAACTAGAATTAAGAGAGAAATTACAAGTGTGTGTTTTTCACACTTTAACTACTTGATACAAAATGAGCTAGTCTATCTCTATTTATAGAGCTTGGATGAGAAGTTGTTGGAGTGGTTGACGTGTCTTGACCAATGGGGAAGTACCAAGTGTCAAGAACTGGTTAATTGCAGATTCTTCATCAAGAACACAAAAGGGGTTTTATAATCTATCGATTCTCATTCTAGTTAAGTTGCATGGTTGGATTCGTCCTTCCATTTGGAGTCGTTTTCATGTAGAAAGTTCCTCTTGATACTCAATGTAGCTCAAATTCGATGTTGGGTTCGTTGCTTGTTGTCGTTGACATGGGGCGTGTTCTTGTTGGCTCATAGCTTAGCACAAGGATCATTATCCAAGTTTGGATAATTGAATTATGGAGTGGCAGCGTTTGATTGGTGGAAAGGAAATAAATGCGCCCACTATTCAGATTTGTTTATTAAATGAAAAGTATTAGTTAGTGGCCAGCTGTCAGCTTGTTTGGCAATCTGGATAACATTTTCTTTGCATTTTCATTGGTCAAAAGAGTATACACACGGATTGATCCCAAAGTTTGTGCAAATTTGACATTTTCAGTCCTTTTCTTTTAGCAGATTCTTCATTGTAGCTCATTTCTTCATTTCAATGGCAATTTCAGTCCTTTGACTTGGAATCTTGATTATTTAAGTCCCTTGACTTGGTTGACTTGAAGGTTGACCAAGTTTGACTTTATTCTTGACTTTTTCCAAACTTTGCATTTAAGTCCTTTAACTTTTGAATATTGTCAAGATAGGTCTTTCATCTTCAAATGGCTTGTCATCTTTGATCCTTCTCTTGTCTTCTCATCATAAATGAGCTTGATTTCCACTTTTTTTCTTGAAATTGTATCCTTGTTACCTACTAAAACATAAACTCAAACATACCACATAATACTACTTTATAGCAAAAAAGTTAGGTATTTTCTATGTACTTTAGGGTGATTTGTTGACTTATTGATATGAGATTTGGCTCATATCAAATCCCCTACACTTGAACATTGCCATGACCTCATGTAATGCTATATTTTAAAGCACAAATTTACATTTTTCTTATAATTAACGCACCTTGGCCAATATGGAATGCTTTTACACTACTCTACACTATATGATGCATGATTTTGATTTTGTACAATGTAATGCAAAGGAAATCAATTCTATTTATATATTTTTGAATTTTTTTTTCATAAATGGTTTTGATGGAAAAACTCATAAAGAAATCAATGACTTGAATTAGGGATTTGGTACCATGGACACTTATCACCCCTCAAGTTTCTCTTTCCCCATACCAAGCTTAAAAATGGGATCATTGCATTCACAAGTAAAAAGTGCATCAACTTATTCATGACAATTAAATGTGGAACCGGTTATTATTTGAGCAAATTGCTTGAAGGCAAATTTGTCATTATTTAAAGAGTGAAATATAAGAAATGTAAAATCCAAAAATAAGGAAGCACGGTTTTTGAAACACCCCATTTTGGTAAATGGAATGTCACGCGTGATTATGGCGTGTCATCAAAGCATACAAGGATAAATGTATAAAACATCACATGACCATAAAGGAAATACCGGAAATAAACATCGGTACCCCAAACGTAGAACTCATCACACACAAACATAAGTACTGTAAATGAAAAGTACTAAACAATGTCCATAGAAATTAGTATCAAAGTATAAAGAATTGAATAAAGTAATGAAGGCTAGGAAGCTTCCAGTCCATATGCACGTACGCTTAAAGTCTACGAGCATCCCTGAGTACCTGCCGTTTTGGGAACATGAAAGGAACACGGCTGAGCATAACGCTCAGTGCACGGATATACAAGCATAGAATGAATAGCATAAGCATAAACAACATATAGCAGCGGAAATGTCTAAGTCCTGGAAAACCTGGTATAACTTAGTAAAACTGGTTTTATAGTTTGAAAAGCCTTATGTTTATCTTATAAAAACTGTTTAACATGTTTACCATTAGCCAATATAGGTCATGAAATATCAACGTGCGTGAATACTTGGAGGGGTGACCTCGTCAAGCAATTAGAGGGGCTGCTTCTAATTAATATAAGTTTTTTGGTAGGAGGGATCAGCTCTTTGTGAAGGATGCAAGGCACACACCACATTCACCTGAATATCTCTAAAAACATGTAACCTAGGATGCACCCATACGCCCCACATGATAATAATAATATGGCTAAAAGCTGAAGGGACGCCACGAGCTATTACTCCGCCGTGGTGAAGTCATAACACTGGTGCCTCCAGTGTTATGGTTATGGTACCTCCATAACTAGGTGAAACTGGTCATGCATGTATATGGCTTAGTCATTTAATTAAACATAAGAAATCAAAACATATAAAACGTATATTGGGAAAACAATTGGCTACATACGGGGAATCCTAATAAGTAAAGAATGTCCATACTAAAAGGACGGAGAATCCGTACCTTGTGTCCAGTGAACGAAGAAGACGAACGAAAGAGAGTCCTACTTCGATATCACTAATGCTACATAAATAATATACGTGTATAAGTATTCTGTTTACAGAGTACGTAACTGGTTTTATATCATGTCTTAGCTGGTTTTATATGTTCATGTCATGTTTTACTGTTTTTAACGTTATGCTGTGTTTATCATGTATTCTGTCTATTCTGATTAAGTATCACTTGTATTTCTTGTATTATTATACTTGTTGTGTAATAATAAGTAACTTTCTAAAATAGCAGGTATCCTAAAATAGAAAGTTTCCAAAAATAGAAAGTTTCCAAAAAAAGATAGTTTCCAAAAATAGAAAGTTTCCAAAAATAGAAAGTTTCCAAAAAAGAATAGCTGCCTTAAATAAATAAGTTTCTAAAAATAGAAAGTTTCTATAAATAGATTAGCTGTCTTAATTAAATAAGTTTCTAAAAATAGAAAGTTTCCATAAATAGAATTAAGCTGGATTATTAAGCTAATAATATAAGCTTAAGTTTTACTGATTAATATTCTAAGTCATGTGATATATAGTATAGTTTATTAATTATTACATGTAAATTAAATAAACTATAGGTTATAAGGTTTAATTAAATATAACATGATTTAATTAAATAAAAGGTAATAATACTTAGGTTAAAACATGTATTAATATTTATTATTATTATAACCTAAATCGTGAACCAGACCGGTTTAACCCTTGAACCGGCCAAACAAACAATCCCTTAACAGTGGAAAACCGGCTCGGCCGGTTGCCACTGTTTTCGCAAAACAGCCACCGGCCTACGTCGGTGGTTCCCTTGGCTCTCGGCTAGCCGCCGGCTAGCAAAAGTTCCTACCGGAAGTTAGCTGGTGGTTCCCCGTGCTGCCGTGGCTTGGTTCCGCCTGCTTGGTCATATTAGCCACCGGCTTAAGCCAGTGGTGTTTGTCTTGTTTTTCAGCCGAGACCCCCAAAACACAAGGACAACCCCGACATGCGTCGGGGTCCTTTGGTTTGCTTGCTGCCGAGCCACAAAGCCCACACCAAGACCACTTGGTCTCGGTTGTGGTTACACGAGCCACACGAGAGCTTAGGCTCTCGGTTTATGTGCGCCGACCGAACCAAACAGCCCTTAACCCATGTATTTTTAATACCCCATGTTTAGATCTAATTAATTAACATGTTTTAATTAATGGTTTTAATAACCCATGATTCACGTGTTCTTAGATCTAATAAATAATTAAAAAGAAAAGGTTTAAGGAATTATCGATTCGTGAATAGCAAGGAAATAAATAACACGAACGATCTAACAAGAATTGGATCAACCAAAATCAACCAACACCTCCCTCTTGGTGTTTTTATGCGGCGGACACAAGGAGAAAAAGAAGGAGAAAAGGGTTTTGTGATTTTCTAATATTCTGTATTATGAGAATCTATTTCCCTTCTTTTCTTTTTAGTTAAATTTTAAGGTGGGCTTGGCCCATCCTTGTTCTATGCCGCGGCAATGTGGGGCCCACAAGGGGAAACCCGTTGTTTTTCCGTGTTCTATTATATTACGTGTTCTCGTGTCGTGCTTACGTGATTTAATTATTAATCATTCGTGTCGTAAAATATATTTATACGTAATCGTAATAAATATACGTAAATACATAATATTAGCTTCGTGATTATTTACGTTCATGATTTTCATGTTTGTGATTATAATTATTGTGGATAATAATTACCGTGTCTTAATACGTAATAAATGCTTATCGTGTAATAACACGTACGTAATACTTGTAATTTCTTATTCGTAAAACGTCAACATGCTAAATAAGGAAAGTTCTAATCATGTACGTACGATCATAAGGGTACTATTCATGGTAAAAGCATGCGGGTTTTACAACTCCTCCCCCCTAAAAGAATAATTCGTCCCCGAATTATAGATAACGTAAACTGGAAAAGAAGAACATACCCAAATTCAAAAGATGAAATGAGGGTAAGTAGCCCGGATAGACTCCTCCGTTTCACAAGTGGCTTCCCGCTCGGTATGATCCCTCCAAAGGATTTTGACGAATGGGATCGTCTTCCTTCTCATGACTCGTTCTTGTCTGTCAAGAACTCGTTCGGGTTCTTCTATGAAAGTAAGATCTTCACGAATCTGTTCCAGTGGATACTGAACCATGTGAAGGGGATGATACTTGTACCCTCTGAGTAAGGACACATGGAAAACATCGTGAACATGAGAAAGCTGCGGAGGTAACGCTAAACGATAAGATACTTCACCGACTCGCTCAATGACATCAAACTGTCCGATGAATCGAGGACTGGGCTTCCCTTTGATTCCAAAACGTCTAACACCACGTGCCGGCGATACTCTAAGGAAGACATGATCTCCTACGTTAAAATGTAAGTCCCTACGATGCTTGTCGGCATAACTCTTCTGACGTGACCGTGCTTCTTGCAGTTTCTGCTTAGCTACTGCGACCTTCTCGTTGGCCAACTCAATCATTTCTGGTCCTTCAAGTGTTCGCTCACCAACCTGATCCCAGCAGATTGGGGCGCGACACTTTCTGCCATACAACATCTCGAACGGAGCACACTTGATACTTGCATGCCAACTGTTGTTGTATGCAAACTCTACCAAACAGATGTAATCATCCCAATCTCCTGTCCGTTCCAACGCACATGACCTCAACATGTCTTCTAATGTCTGAATCGTTCGTTCCGATTGCCCGTCTGTTTGAGAATGAAAAGTCGTGCTAAGCTTATGTTTTGTACCCCAAGCTTTCTGTAGACTTCTCCAGATTCGCGAAGTGAAACGAGGATCTCTGTCTGGGACGATGCTGCATGGAGCACCATGAAGTCTCATGATCTCCTTCTTGTAAGTATCAGCGAGTTTACTGACCGAATATTCCTTGCGGATCGGTAAGAAATGAGATGACTTGTTAAGTCGATCAACGATAACCCAAATCGCATCGTGCTTCCTCTTTGTCTGCGGAAGACCGGTAACAAAATCCATGGTGATCTTGTCCCACTTCCACTCTGGAACATCTAATGGTTGTAGAAGACCGCCAGATCGCTGATGTTCGATCTTAACCTACTGGCAGGTAAGACATTTGGAGACGTAAGTCGCAACATCCTGTTTCATACCACTCCACCAAAAGTATTGCTTGATGTCATGGTACATCTTGGTCGAACCAGGATGAATAGAGAATGGGGAGCTATGAGCCTCAGCTAACAATGCTTCCCAGAGTTCTTGACCATCAGGAACACAGAGTCTCGTGCCCTGCCATAAGATACCATCTGCGTCTACTCGAAATTCTGTCTGCTTCTCCAAATTCTGAATTATCGCCCAGATTTCACCATCATCTTTCTGAGCTTCCTTGATCCTAGAGAGTAACTCAGGTTCCCCTCTAAGATTAGCCCAGTAACTGTGTTGTCCACGTACCATGATCTCATTATCTAGTCGCTCCAAGTCTCTTATAATTTCCTCCTTAATTTTAATGTTGTTTATCATTCCGGACTTTCTGCTAAGTGCATCTGCCACTACATTCGCCTTACCGGGATGATACTGCAGATTAATGTCATAATCCTTCAACAGCTCCAACCATCTCCTCTGTCTCATGTTTAATTCACGTTGAGTGAAGATGTACTTCAAGCTCTTGTGGTCCGTGAAAATATCACATGATTCTCCATACAAGTAGTGCCTCCATATCTTCAATGCAAACACGACAACTGCAAGTTCCAAGTCATGCGTAGGGTAATTTTCCTCATAAGGCTTAAGCTTCAGTGAAGCGTACGCGATCACTTTCCCATGTTTCATGAGAACACAGCCAAGTCCCTTCCCCGATGCATCACTGTAGATCTGAAATCCACTTGTACCAGATGGGAGTGTAAGAATCGGTGCAGATACTAACTTATGCTTTAGGTCTTCAAAGCTCTTCTCTATTTCTTCAGTCCAGACGAATTTCTCCCCTTTTCGCATCAGTTTGGTCAATGGTAGTGCTAAACAGGAAAAGTTCTCCACGAACCTACGGTAGTAACCAGCTAAGCCTAGGAAACTGCGAACCTCAGTCGCTGATGTCGGTCTTGGCCACTTGGTAATAGCCTCAACCTTTGCTGGATCCATAGTGATTCCTTCTTCTGATAAAATGTGACCTAAGAATGCCACCTTATCTAACCAGAACTCACACTTGGAGAATTTAGCATACAACTGCTTTTGGCGAAGAATCTGTAGTACTGTACGAAGATGGTCTTCGTATTCCTCCTTGGACTTAGAGAATATCAGGATGTCGTCAATGAAGACAATGAAGAACTTGTCCAAAAATTCATGAAAGATTCTGTTCATTAAATCCATGAACACTGCTGGAGCATTGGTAAGGCCAAATGGCATGAATACAAATTCGTAGTGGTCATAGTGTGTACGGAAAGCAGTATTGGCGATGTCCTGCTCTTTAACCCGTAGCTGATGATAGCCAGACCTTAGATCAATCTTGGAGAAATGTTTGGCCCCTTGGAGTTGGTCAAACAGATCATCTATACGTGGCAGAGGATACCTATTCCTGATGGTGATCTTGTTGAGCTCATGATAATCTACGCAAAGACGCATACTGTCGTCCTTCTTCTTAACGAATAAGACCGGTGTGCCCCATGGAGATGCGCTCGGTCAAATGAAGCCTCGTTCCAAAAGTTCTTGCAATCGATCCTTCAGCTCCTTCAACTCTATGGGAGCCATGCGGTAAGGAGCCTTGGAAATCGGCTCAGCTCCTGGGATGAGCTCGATATTAAATTCTACTTCACGTGCAGGTGGTATGCCCGGAAGTTCTTCTGGAAATACATCTTGAAATTCTAACACTATCGGCTGATTCTGAATTGATGAAGATTCAGCATCCATGTCATGAACAGTAGCTAGATAACCCTCGCAACCATGTCAAAGTAATGCACGTGCTTGCAGGGTTGATATGATTTGTACAGACCTTTCGGGTACGAAACCGTTGTGAATGTACTCTGGTGCATTAACATCACCGAAGATGACTCGATATGAATGGCAGTTTATGGTAGCATGATGCTTGGATAGCCAGTCCATGCCCAATATCATGTCAAAATCATTCATGTCCAGTGATGACGTATAGTCCCCAGCCGGGTCAGGAACCCGGCCCACGGGTACTACCCGTATCCGGCCCATCACAGATGGGTGGGATAATGTCATTCAGGCTTATGGGCTTGGATGAACAGTGACCGTACACATGTGTGCGGCCCACCGCCCGGTGCGGTCGACATAGGGTTAGACAGAATCATATTCTGCCTAGGAATAGGTTTACCCCAAAAGGGGAGGATATTCACTACCATAATTATAAGATAACAATCATTCTCATTCTGATAGTTATCCTTTCCTTGGGGCCGAAGTATCAGTGGCAGCCCACTAGGGTTCCACTGCCTATAAACGGAACCCCCAAGGGTTCCACAAAGGTATTACGTTCTATACTCTCAACTCACATAAAACCCTAACCGATTACTTACTCTCACGCTGGAGTCTAATCGTGGGAAACATTCCCACGGTAAGCCTAACGCGTGTTGTTTAGTGTGCAGGATCCCAACCAAACGATTCACTTGGTGCAGGAGCCGGAGCCCAGCCAACCCGAATTAAGCCTAATTCGGGTCTAGCAAGGATCACCCAACTTTTGCATCAACAAGTTGGCGCCATCCGTGGGACCCATTACACTAAGCTAGAACAAAACCTCGTTCTGAATTTCCAATGACGAAGGGGCATCCGCAAGCCAACCCCAGGAACACAAATCCTGGAAATCGGAAGTCCCAAGGGGAAGGGATACTCATCCCCAATCAATCACCTAACCGCCTCGCAGGCGGACCTGGTAACCGTGGCGGTTTTCAGTCCTTGGGGGTGACGAGCACGATCTCAATAACACCCCCACGTACTTCAACCCTGGACAACCCTGACCCAGGGAGTGCGCCCAACCCTCCTAACAAGGAGCCGCGCAGACCATCAACGGAGGAGGAAGTAGAAGTCCAACCACTCAGCGAGGAGGATCTCACTCGATTTCTCACGCAGAAATTTGATAGGATCGTCCCGGGGATCGCATCAAGGTTGAATCTGGGGAGGAACCTCCAATCCAGACTCAACTTTGGTGACACCGGACCAATCACCTCTTCCCAAAACCAGAGGAAAAGGAGAGCTCGGCCTCAGGAGCAGAGCATCTTTGGGGAAACCCCTCAACCCAGGAATGTGTTTGAGCGCATAGGAGATCGCCTCATACAGGAACTAATGCAGTCTCGAGAAGGAGGAGATAAGTCCGACGGCTCACCCGAGCGACCAGATCGAGAGCTAGCCAGAACCGCTCGCCGCACGAGCGTGTGGGACAGGATGAACACTGGGAAAAAGGCTCCTGGTTCATCCCAAAAAAAGTGGTCCCCACCCAACGGATGGGGCACCACCGCCGTCTCCAGACGCGTCAAGGGAGAACTCAGATGACCATCCGCCTAAGTGTCGCCGACCTAGGCGTACCCCTCCACCACCACCAAACAATGATGAGTATTATGGTGGCCCTTATTATCTAGATGCAGAAGCGGAGGATCTTTCGCGCCCATGGTGTGAACCACGGGATGACCCTAGGCTCACCCGGCCATGGACGGATCCCAGGGAAGACCCGTTCACCCTCCGCATACGGAACTATTCTGAGGACACTAAACGTCGCATGCCGGCGTGTGTCAAGACCTATGATGGAACTGGTGATCCGGATGATCACCTTAAAATATTTGATACGCAGGCTAAAATTGAGCGATGGCCCATGCCTATATGGTGCCAAATGTTCAATTCAACTCTGATCGGAAATGCCCGTGCCTGGTTTGAGGGACTCCCTCCACGAAGCATTGATAGTTTCACAGAACTACGCACTGCGTTCAAGAATAATTATACTCAGAGGAAGAAGCATAATAGGGATCCGGTCTCACTGGCGACTGTCAATCCATGACCGGGAGAGTCCACAGAAGCCTTCACTGAACGCTTCAATGATGAGTGCGCGCACACGAAAATGATGCCGGAACTCCTGAAAATCTCTGACTACATGCACGCCATAACAGACAGGGAGTTGATCAGGCGCCTCAATGACAAGCGTCCAGAGAGATATGATGACCTCATGGAAAGGGTCAGAAATTTGATAGAAGGAGAAACAGCTGTTGCCGCGGCTTACCCATCCAGAGGAAATGGGTACCGATCAAACGACCAGTCTCGACGACAGTCGGGCGGTCAAGGCAATCAGAACAATAGCAAGGGCTCAGACTATAAGAGCCAGAACAAAGGAGGACGGTCGGACGATAAGTTTACCCCCCTAAAGATGTCCTACCGGGAGATCTTGCTAACGGAAGGGGCAATCTTTCCAAGGCCTCCCCCAGTCTCGACGACAGTCGGGCGGTCAAGGCAATCAGAACAATAGCAAGGGCTCAGACTATAAGAGCCAGAACAAAGGAGGATGGTCGGACGATAAGTTTACCCCCCTAAAGATGTCCTACCGGGAGATCTTGCTAACGGAAGGGGCAATCTTTCCAAGGCCTCCCCCAATGACAACTCCGCCGGACCGTCGGCAAGGAAATCGCTTCTGCGAGTTCCATAATGACAAGGGCCATGGTACGGAGGAGTGTATCCAGCTCAAGAAGCACATTGAGTCACTGATTAAATCAGGTAAACTCAAGCACTTAGTTAAGGATTGGAAGGATGGGAAAGACAACAAGAAGTATGATAAGAAGGATTCCCAAAAGGAAAAACCTTCGACTATATACATGATCCAATCCAGACACCGCCGCACGAGGCAGAAAGTTGGCCAAAAATTTTCACGCGGCAGGGAAATCTCATTCCCTCCCATCACAGCAAGCGATGTGATTGATGCGCCTCTCACTATAGAGATAAGCATTGGAACACACAATGTTCGTCGCATGTATGTGGATGGAGGGTCGTCAGCAGAGGTACTGTATGAACATTGTTTCGTGCAGTTATGCCCAGAAATAAGAAGCCTATTAGTACCGGCCACGTCGCCGCTCACTGGCTTTAGTGGAGACACTATCTGGCCGATAGGGCAACTACGTCTGCTTGCAACCATTGGGAATGAGGAACACTCCACTACAGCGTGGATGAACTTCATGGTGATACACTCACATTCTCCGTATAATGGGATCATAGGCAGACCAGGAATTTTGGCTATACGGGCGGTACCCTCCACGGCGCACGGAATGATCAAATTCCCTGTGGAGGGAGGAATCGTCACCATTTACAACACAATCGTACCAGCATCCGAATGTCATACTGTGACAACACCGGCTCCACCTGTTCCACCCAAGGATGGATCACCATCTCCCAATTGGAAGGTGGCAATTCATCCCGACTATCCAGAACAGGAGATATCCATAGGGGGCACTCTCTGATAACGGCAAGAGGGCCATGTGCTCTCTGTTAAGTGCAAACCTAGATATATTCGCATGGGAGCCAAAGCATATGACAGGCGTGCCACGGGCGATAGCAGAACATAAGCTCCAGATCCGCCAGGGGTACCAACCCGTCAAACAAAAGAAGCGCGGCCAGGCGCCTGAGCGCAGTCAAGTAATATTGGAGGAAGTACGGAAACTAGTGGATGCAGGTATCATGCGCGAGGTATACTACCATGAGTGGTTATCCAATCCGGTCATGGTCAAAAAACATGACGGAAGTTGGCGCATGTGTGTGGATTTTACGGATCTAAACAAGGCCTGTCCAAAGGATTGTTACCCGTTGCCGGAAATCGACTGGAAGGTGGAATCCCTATGTGTATATCCTTTTAAATGCTTCTTAGACGCATATAAAGGATATCACCAGATCCAGATGGCGGAGGAGGATGCAGAAAAAATGGCGCTCCATACAAGCCAGGGCGTATATTGCTATACAAAAATGCCGTTTGGACTGAAGAACGCCGGTGCTACATACCAACGGCTTGTGGACAAAGCTTTTGAATCACAAATAGGCTGCAACTTGGAAGTCTATGTGGATGACTTGGTTATAAAAAGTCATACGGAGGATGCACTTCTCCGGGATGTCCAAGAGACATTCGACACACTGAGAAGGATTAACATGAAGCTAAATCCAAAGAAATGTACGTTTGGGGAAACGGAGGGAATGTTCCTTGGATATTTGATTGATCCAAACGGCATCAAACCTTGCCCAGAGAAGACGGACGCAGTGATACAACTGCCATCCCCTTAGACACGGAAGGAGGTGCAATCCTTAAATGGGAAACTAGCCGGGCTGAATAGGTTCCTATCCAAATCCGGAGAGAAGTCATTACCCCTATTTAAGACACTCAAGAAGTGCATTAGGAAGGGAGACTTCCGGTGGACGAAGGAAGCCGAGGAAGCTTTTGGCCAACTCAAGCAGCACCTTGCATCTCTCCCTATGCTAGTAGCTCCCCGGCCAAAGGATGAACTCATTATGTATCTCTCAGCCACTCATGGCGCAATAAGCGCGGTGCTCATGACAGACAGAGATATAGTGCAAATTACGGTCTACTTTATAAGTAGAACACTACAAGGGCCGGAGCTGAATTACTCCTCTATGGAAAAATTGGTGTTAGCACTAGTGTTTGCTACAAAGCGGCTGCGCCGGTACTTTCAGGCGTACCCAATTGTAGTCATTACGGATCAGCCAATCAAGCAGGTTATTTCTAGACCAGATGTGGCAGGGAGGCTACAAAAATGGAGCATCTTGTTGGGGGAGCACAATATATCTTATAGGCCAAGGACGGCTGTGAAAGGCCAGATCTTGGCAGATTTCCTGATCGAGAAGCCGGATGAGGAAGGGCCAATCATTAAACAAGACGATACTCCAACAGAACCATGGGTGCTATTTACGGACGGATCTTCGTGTACGGATGGCTCCGGAGCTGGTCTCATCCTCACAAATCCGGAAGGAATGAAGTTCACGTACGCCCTCCGTTTTGAGTTCACGGCTACCAACAACGAAGCGGAATATGAAGCATTAATTGTGGGTTTAAAAATCACCGCAGAATGGGAGTCCGCAACCTTGAGGCCTACGTGGACTCACGGCTTGTTGCGAACCATATTCTAGGTGGATATGTGGCTAAGGAGGACAACATGGTCAGATACTTGGAAAAAGTCAAGTCACTAATCGCGGCTTTCAGCAAATTTTCCATCAAGCAGGTGCCAAGAGGCGAGAACAAAAAGGCGGACGCTCTCAGCAAGATCGCATCTACAAGCTTCGCTCACTTGTCCAAACAAGTCTTGGTGGAAATACTCAAGGAGAAATCTATAACGGAAGGGGAGGTCGCTACTATAGTTGAGGAGGACGGACCTACATGGATGACCCCGATCGTCAACTATTTGACTAGTGAAACCCTTCCGGACGAGGAAAAAGCAGCACGACACGTCAGGAGGAAGTCGCAACACTTCGAACTTCGAGAAGGCATCCTTTATAAGCGCTCTTTCTTGCAGCCGTGGTTGCGGTGTGTTGGACCACGGCAGGCCGCTTACGTAATCAGTGACATACATGAAGGATTATGCGGCATGCACGCAGGTCCACGGTCCATGGTAGCTCGAGCCTTACGAACAGGATACTACTGGCCTACCATGCACAGAGACGCACGCGACATGATTCGCAAGTGTAGTGATTGCCAAGTGCATGGACCAGTGCCGCGACATCCGCAGCAGGAGCTTACACCTATTACATCTCCATGGCCATTCTATAAGTGGGGAATTGACATCGCAGGACCATTTCCTGTAGCTGCGGGGGGAGTGAAGTTCTTGATTGTCGCAATGGATTACTTCACACGATGGATAGAGGCCAAGGCAGTCAAATCCATCACAGGCAAGCAAGTTAAAAAGTTTGTTTGGGAGCATATTGTGTGCCGTTTTGGCCTACCAGGAGAAATCATCTCGGACAACGGCAAACAGTTCACGGACAATCCATTCAAGGACTGGTGTGCATCATTGAATATTAGGCGGCGCTTCGCATCTGTTAAGCATCCGCAGACAAATGGCCTCGTGGAACGAGCAAATAGAAGCTTGGGAAATGGCATCAAGGCACGTCTGGATGAACGAAGTGCCAAATGGGTGGATGAGTTACCACATGTCCTATGGGCACATAGGACCATGATCAAAACTGCCAACGGAGATACTCCATTTGCATTAGCCTATGGCACTGAAGCTGTTATACCATCAGAAATAGGAACGCCTACCATCCGCACGGCGGAGGTTAATGTGGTCACGAACGACGAGCAGCTGCGAATCAATCTGGATCTATTAGAAGAAAAAAGGGAGATAGCAGCCATCAATGAGGCTAAGTCCAAGGCTAAAATGAAGGCTTATTATGACGCCAAGGTCAAAGGTGTTTCTTTTCGACCGGGAGATTATGTCTATCGTGCTAACGAAGCAAGTCGAGCGGAGAATACAGGAAAGCTGGGCCCTAAGTGGGAAGGACCATATGAAGTCACGGAGGCCTTGGGACGAGGCGCGTACAAGTTACGTGACATGGATGGCCGCGACCTAGAGCGCACATGGAACATCTCCAATCTCAAAAGGTGCTATCTTTGAAAGCTACGGCTTCCGCATGGGTGCTTCGCTATATGTGGCTTTAATGAAGAACCATGTGGTTTATCTGTTTTTTCTTATGTCTTGTTTAATTTCCTTTCTTGTTTTCTAGGACTTGTCATTATTGTTCAAACAAAACATGTAAACGTTCTATTAAAATGCCGTGGCGCCTAGCTAGCTCCACGACTTGTTTTGTGCAAATCATTTTTTTTTTAGATTTTATGTCAGTCATATGAATTTTAGTTGTTATTACAATATGTCATGTTTCATTCGTATGCATTCATTCAAGCTACTGTACATGAACTATACGCCTCCAGGCGGGGTAAGAGGATTAAGTGAACCTACTAATTCAACTTGTCGCGTAAGAGGGATGCAACCCCAGCCACACGGATCATGTATCCTTACTAGACACCTTACTCACAAGACGTGGTAAGTTTTGTATGCCGTACTCACGCAGTGCTCCGCATAGTAAAGACGCACGTCGCATGTCTAGTAAATTATAGGCTTGTAGGTATTTTCCTTTTTTGTGTAAGACGTGACATGTCATGCGGTATTGGCATACAATGTTCAAACAAAATGAAAATACACAAGTTTCAAAAATAAATAACAAAATGGCCGTGGTCATCACGGACTTCAATATAAAAGGCAGTCATTTCACATATGTCTTAGCCGTGTACATACACGGACGAATAAAATTACAAGTGTTTACAACTGATAAATTACAAGGGGGGTAGGAATTCTTCTATGTCCTTCTTCCCTTCTTCAATCAGAGCATGGAGGACCTCCCCACGAGCATCCTTCCCATCCTTGGCTTTGACCGCAATAGCATCCAATGCTTCTACAAGTAGTTTCTCGCCTTTCATTGTTTTGGATGCGGAATCATAAGTGGCCAAGGTCAAAGGGATGGGATCCGCAGTCAGCCGGGACATTATTGCCTCGTTTGGAGCGTCCCTAAGTGTCTCAAGCTCATCCAGGAGAGGGTGTTGGATTTCCGCCAAGGCATTCATGGACATGGTCATATTATCCGCGGCTGAGGGGTTGTGGTATGGATGCTGCATGATGTCTTCATTTTTTCCTATAAGTTCTGCAGCTTTGACCAAGCCCTCATGTCTACCACGGTCGATTCCATCGGATACGACCCCGGCGAATGCCTGCAATAGGTGTGGAGCTTCCAGTGCCCTGCTCACAGCAAGTCGTAGTCCTTGCCCGATTATCCACCTGCGTCCAGCTATAGCGGATAGTAGGGGAGGGCATAGTCTCTTAGCACAACTTACGACCATCTTGCTTAGCTTGTCATCCGCTGAGGCAGCCTGCTCTTCCAGGTTGGTCTGCGCCCGTGTCAACTCATCCTTCAGCGCATCACGCTCCTGGGCGATGTTGAAGGATTGTGTGGTCACGGCCTTGGTAGCAGCTTCGGCCGCAGACACCCGCATATAAAATTTTGAGTTATTACAAGGATATATACTTTTTCTTGGGTCAAATGAATACCCAAAATTTGAGTATATGTACAAAAAATTTCGAAAGTATACCTTCTCATTTGACGCGACTACAAGGGCTTCGAGCTCGGTGATGCGCTTCTCTCGGGTGTCAGCGTGATGAGCTTGCTCTTTTACCGTCGCCTCGGCTGTCACCAGCGCTGCCTGCAAGACGCGATGGTCTTCTCGTTCTTCACGACCATCGCCTCACGACGGGCTATCTTCTTATCTGCCCGGTTCACATTTGTAAGGTCCTTGATCAAACGGCGTCTCAAGGCGGCCCCCACCGTCACTTGGTGTGCGGACGACACGTCAAATTGCTCAAGAAGGGCCTCATGATCCAACTCGTCTAAATCTTGTGCGAGGACTGGCGGGGTGATGTGCTCAATAAATTCTGAGCACTCGGATTCTGCTTCCAACCTTGTCAAGCTTGACAAGTTCCATGTAAGGCGCAGGCTTTCTTCTGGCCCCTCGGGGTGTGGTTCCTTGGCGTGTGTTGCAGCAGGGGATGGGGGTTTGTTAGTTGGTGCGGGGGATAGATTCCTCCCCACTTCTTCCTCCTGCGCTACGGCCGACGGATTAGCCCTGTTATTTGACATGGCAAAATTAGTATACGCATCATATAATGACACAAATCATACTTGAAGGGTACTTACGAGGTATCAATGGAAGGGTCTGGGCCGGTAGGAGCTACGGCGCTCACGGGTGTGACTCGCAAGACTGGCCCTCCCATGTTCGGGGTGGGGTCAGCCTGAGCGGTCGCAGTACCGCTCCCCTCTTGGTACTGCGGATGATCTTTCCTCAGTTTCTTTTGGAGGACCATTCGCGGCTCCGGCCTCGTCCCCTATCTTCTTTGCCACCCTCCTGGTGGTCTTTCTTTTCCTAGAGGTGAGCGGGGCGGACCCGGATGCCTGAGTAGTGTCTTCATTGGGGTCATTCTCCTCTTCTTGGTTGGTGGCGCCCCCCTCCAACAGTGTTTCTTCACCATCTTCATTATGGAAATCCAATGGGGATTTCTCAATGACGGGCTCTTCTTCATCCGATCTGGGCTCGGATGTCTCTTCTAGCGGCATGGTGCGGTCAGCGGTCGCCTCCAGCAGGGGGAGCTCATTCTCCTTCAGAGGCCGGAACCCTTCGGCCACCTTCATTGGGTCGCCCTGGCGGATTAGTCCGTGTAGGTTCATTTCTGCGGACATTTACAAGTATATGGGTTAGTAAAGTTCTACAAATATGCCTGACAACTCAAATCTACAGAGTATAAATAGACCTACCTTCTCCCTGTTCCGTCAGGAAGCACGGGTATAAGTCATCCCTCCCAAAGTAGCGGCGGCTTATCCCTACTAAGCATAGAAAGTGTTCCGGCAACCCTCTATGGAATTCTGTGCGGTGGGTATCTAGTGTTTTTAAGTCCTTGCTGCTATAGTCTTTGGCTTTGGGCGGATAGTCTTTGGGTGCTTTGGTTTTGAGTACGAAAGGAGTAGGGAACACCTTCTCATCTACAAAGAAGTAATGGTCGTACCAGTTCTTAAGGGAGTCTAGTGGCTTCCTATACGTCATAGGGGTATTCCCGGGTCGTTTTTTAAACGACAGCCACCCATTCACTAGCTGAGGGAAATAAAAGGCCCTAAAAAGGTTCACGGTTGGGGTTACTCCGCAGGTATGGCATGTAATTTCAAACTGGTTGATTTTACACGCCCCTATGCAGTGAAGCTGGGTTATGTGGAAGTCATAGTACAATAGTAGGTCTACCAAGAATTTGGATAGGGGGATACGGTAGTTGGCCGAGTCAAACAGGCGCGTGTACACGCCTATTTTCCCAGCCGGTGCATCCGTAATCGCCTCACCTTCACCTGGATAGGTGGGGTGTACGCTTTCGGGAATATAATACTTCGACAGGAAGTCGATGTATTTTTCCGCTGACATCACGTTAAGGACATCCATGATAAGTGGGTTGTCCTTTACCATGTTTTATAAAAAGGTTTTTAAGGGCGTGATGATCTAACCTGCGGCGAAGGGAGTCCGTGGAAAAGAAGGCAAAGTTTTGGAGGTAGAAACTTGAGAATAACAATGGCGGAAGAAGGGGTGAGTTGTGTGTGTAACAAACACGCATACCAACTCTTATATAGGGTTGCCTCGGTTTCCGAGGTAACATGGATGTTCGACACGTGTAGGCCACCTCGCCTATCCAACGGATAGGGTTTTTGACACTTCTGCAAAATCAGAGGGGGACCCACGGGTCACTTCTTGGCAGTTTTACGTGGCTCAAGGGTGGGCATTAATGGTGCACTTTTGCAGGCGTGCGACTGGAAAGTTGACTACCATTAATGTTTTTTATTCTTGTGTCGGGATATGCGGCTCTTACATAAGACCGCATTTAATACTACATTTAATTTGTCTCGGCCGTTACGTGCGGCTGAGGTGCTATTCAAAAAATATTCCTAAGGCAGACCGTCACGTGCGGCCAAAACAACATTTCCAATATTTTTTAGTACCCTAGGTCTTTCTTGGTACGTCCGGAGAGCACCTTGATAGTCTAGATGTTACGCCTACGACTGTAACAACTAGACTGGGGGGGACATGATGACGTATAGTCCCCAGCCGGGTCAGGAACCCGGCCCACGGGTACTACCCGTATCCGGCCCATCACAGATGGGTGGGATAATGTCATTCAGGCTTATGGGCTTGGATGAACAGTGACCGCACACATGTGTGCGGCCTACGGCCCGGTGCGGCCGACATAGGGTTAGACAGAATCATATTCTGCCTAGGAATAGGTTTACCCCAAAAGGGGAGGATATTCACTACCATAATTAGAAGATAACAATCATTCTAATTCTGATAGTTATCCTTTCCTTGGGGCCGAAGTATCAGTGGCAGCCCACTAGGGTTCCACTGCCTATAAAAGGAACCCCCAAGGGTTCCACAAAGGTATTACGATCTATACTCTCAACTCACATAAAACCCTAACCGATTAATTACTCTCACGCCGGAGTCTAATCGTGGGAAACATTCCCACGGTAAGCCTAACGCGTGTTGTTTAGTGTGCAGGATCCCAACCAAACGATTCACTTGGTGCAGGAGCCAGAGCCCAGCCAACCCGAATTAAGCCTAATTCGGGTCTAGCAAGGATCACCCAACTTTTGCATCAACATCCAGCGGAAGTGCGTCAACAGGACGAATCTTGTCATCAAACTCTAGGGGAAGGCTCTTGTACACATGGGTTATGCGTACAGAGTCTCTTAAAGGCGTGGAAATATTCAGTATATTCTCTAGTGGCATAGGGAGTATCCTAACATTCTTAGAATAAGCAGTAGAAATGACCGAGTGAGTAGCACCCGTGTCAAATAGAACACATGCAGCTTGACCATACATATACAATGTTCCAATGATGGTACCTGTAGAATTGTTGGCCTGATCGCGAGATGTCGTGTAAACGTGTCCACTGGTAGGAGGCGGTTTGGTATCAGCGTGTCTCGATGTGCCCTCCATCTCGCCCTTGCGGTAGTCCCTCATGCGATGGCCAGGAAGACCACACTTGAAGCATGCGTCGCTGTCGTGGTGACATGGCCCTGGGTGCCTACGGTTGCAGGTAGTGCAAAGAGGATGAGTATATCCTCCAGCAGGTGTCCTTGCCTGCTGAGAGCCTGATAAGAACAATATACATGAGACATGATAATAGGAGCAAAGGACAATGCGGATAATTCGTAAGATGGAATACCAGTGATAGCTGGACGGTTAGGCTATGAACCGCTCTTGTTCCGGTTCCTCCCGTTACTATGATTCCTGGTAGAAGATTCTCTAATGTGTCAGAATTAAGAACTATAGCATGTAATCATAAGAGAATGAGTAAGTATAAGGACCTGCTGTTGTTGGAGTTTCCAGCGTTGTTACGGTAATTATCATTAATGCCACGCCTATCCGTAGCAGAAAATGGTCATGAGTCTGACCGTTTCCCTTGGGCTGAGTAGGCTGTTGCTGAGTAGCTGGCTTAGACCGGTCCCCAGTCTTCTGCCTGGAAGATACATTTTAAAAGTGATGTAAATATTGACATATGCTGATTACAGTTTCGTCACCGCTGAATAACGAATGTTTACCTCTTTTCGGGTCTCTCTGCTTCCCCGAACTCTTCTCTTTCTTGCAGCATCGCCAGCTTACGTGTTGCATCGGCCACTTGTGCCACAGTGTTGAACGTAGCACACACAAAGTTTTTTGCGACCGATGTACGAAGAGCCCACCGGAAGTGGTATGCTTGCTCTTCGGGAGTACCTGCTGCTGCACAAACAAAACCAACCAAACGGAGAAAGCGCTGCATGAACTCGTTGTTGTTCTCCCCAGCTCTCTGTCGGATTCCGCGGTACTCTCCTTTCAGCTTGTCTTGCTCAGCCTTGGGAAAGAACTGTCCCATCACCAAATCCCTGAACTGAGCCCAAGTCAAACCAGCCACCCAATTATCACCTCCCTCAGACTGCTTTAGTGCCTTCCACCATGATCGCACATCACCTTCGAACCGGTAACAGGCCAACCTTGACTTGAAGACGGGGTCACAGCCCATGGCATCGAAGTTCTTCTCAATGTGAGCCAACCATCTTTCAGCTTCACTAGGGCTATCGTCTTCTCGAAGGATCAAGGGCGTAGCTTATTGAATCTCTCCAGCCATGTGACCAATGTTGCTAGAGGAGGAGGAGGTACTAGGTGCTGCTGCTGATTGTTGGCAGCCTGCACCTCAGCCCTGATTTCATTCCTCGGCTGAGGAAGCATAGCTTGCATTGCAGCTTGGACTGCTGCATTGAGTTGTTCCTACTCGTGTGTGAGAACCATCTGACAGTATAACATAAAAATACATGATTAACTGATCAAAACATAAACTATATACATGAAAAAATTATACCAATAAATCATGAGAAAAAATTTATGCAGAAAAACTAGTACATGAAGGCATGATGCAGTTTTATGAAAACTTTTATATGCGCGAGAGTGAACGCCTATGGTCAGTTCACTCAAAACAAAATACATGGCGAGGGGACGCCAATGGGTCGGTCCTAAAGTTAAAAGTTTCGATAAAAGCACATGCGACTAAATAGGGCCAGTCCTGTACCAACCATTACTTAGTCATAAACCTGCGACAATGACATATATATGAAAGCATGAAAACAATGAATGCATGAAAACCGATTGTCAGTTCTAGGAAGACCATAGTGACTACCCACTACTCACAGGTCATGTTTTGAGAGCCTACAGGTCGAAGCCGTGGCTCTGATACCATAATTGTAACACCCCATTTTGGTAAATGGAATGTCACGCGTGATTATGGCATGTCATCAAAGCATACAAGGATAAATGAATAAAACGTCACATGACCATAAAGGAAATACCAGAAACAAACATTAGTACCCCAAAAGTAGAACTCATCACACACAAACATAAGTACTGTAAATGAAAAGGACTAAACAATGTCCATAGAAATGAGTATCAAAGTATAAAGAAATGCATAAAGTAATGAAGGCTAGGAAGCTTCCAATCCATATGCACGTACGCTTAAAGTCTACGAGCGTCCCTGAGTACCTGTCATTTTGGGAACATGAAAGGAAAAAGGCTGAGCATAACGCTCAGTGCACGGATATACAAGCATAGAATGAATAACATAAGCATAAACAATATATAGCTGTGGAAATGTCTAAGTCTTGGAAAACCTGGTATAACTTAGTAAAACTGGTTTTATAGTTTGAAAAGCCTTATGTTTATCTTATAAAAACTGTTTAACATGTTTACCATTAGCCAATATAGGTCATGAAATATCAACGTGCATGAATACTTAGAGGGGTGACCCCGTCATGCAATTAGAGGGGCTGCCTCTAATTAATATAAGTTTTTGGGTAGGAGGGATCAGCTCCTTGTGAAGGATGCAAGGCACACACCACATTCACCTGAATAATCTGTAAAAACATGTAACCTAGGATGCACCCATACGCCCCACATAATAATAATAATTTGGCCAAAAGCAGAAGGGAAGCCACGAGCTATCACTCCGCCGTGGTGAAGTCATAACACTGGTGCCTCTAGTGTTATAGTTATGGTACCTCCATAACTAGGTGAAACTGGTCATGCATGTATATGGCTTAGGCATTTAATTAAACATAAGCAATCAAAAGATATAAAACATATATTGGGAAAACAGTTGGCTGCATACGGGGAATCCTAATAAGTAAAGAATGTCCATACTGAAAGGATGAAGAATCCGTACCTTTTGTCCAGTGAACGAAGAAGACGAACGGAAGAGAGTCCTACTTCGATATCACTAATGCTACATAAATAATATACGTGTATAAGTATTCTGTTTACTGAGTACGTAACTGGTTTTATATCATGTCTTAGCTGGTTTTATATGTTCATGTCATGTTTTACTGTTTTGAACGTTATGCTATGTTTATCATGTATTCTGTCTATTCTGATTAAGTATCACTTGTATTTCTTGTATTATTATACTTGTTGTGTAATAATAAGTAACTTTCTAAAAATAGCAGGTTTTCTAAAATAGAAAGTTTCCAAAAATAGAAAGTTTCCAAAAATAGATAATTTCCAAAAATAGAAAGTTTCCAGAAATAGAAAGTTTCCAAAAATAGAATAGCTGCCTTAAATAAAAAAGTTTCTAAAAATAGAAAGTTTCCATAAATAGATTAGCTGCCTCATAAAAATAAGTTTCTAAAAATAGAAAGTTTCAATAATTAGAATTAAGATGGATTATTAAGCTAATAATATAAGCTTAAGTTTTACTGATTAATATTCTAAGTCATGTGATATATAGTATAGTTTATTATTTATTACATGTAAATTAAATAAACTATAGATTATAAGATTTAATTAAATATAACATGATTTAATTAAATAAAAGGTAATAATACTTAGGTTAAAACATGTATTAATATTTATTATTAATATAACCTAAGTCATGAAAATTAATTAATTATAAGCCATGTTTTAATAATTAATTAATTACTTTAGTCTAAAATTAAATCATAAAATACTTAGGTTAAAATCATGTATTATTTCTAATAATAATTAACCTAGGTCATGTCTAAATTAAATTAATTATAAAGCATGATAAATTAATTTAATTAAACCTTGTAATTACTTAACTTATCAAAATAATTAACTTGTAAAAATACACCATGAACCGAACCCGTGTTTTAACTCTAAACATGTCGTGAACCGGACCGGTTTAACCCTTGAACCGAACAAACAAACAATCCCTTAACAGTGGCAAACCGGCTCGGCCGGTTGCCACTATTTTCGCAAAACAGCCACCGGCCTACGCTGGTGGTTCCCTTGGTTCTCGGCTAGCCGCCGGCTAGCAAAAGTTCCCACCGGCAGTTAGTCGGTGGTTCCCCTGCTGCCGCGGCTTGGTTCCCCCTACTTGGTCATATTAGCCACCGGCTTAAGCCGGTGGTGTTTGTCTTGTTTTTCAGCCGAGACCCCCAAAACACAAGGACAACCCCGACATGCGTCGGGTCCCTTGGTTTGCTTGTTGCTGAGCCACAAAGCCCACACCGAGACCACTTGGTCTCGATTGTGGTTACACGAGCCACACCGAGAGCGTAGGCTCTCGGTTTGTGTGTGCCGACCGAACCAAACACCCCTTAACCCATGTATTTTTAATACCCCATGTTTAGATCTAATTAATTAACATGTTTTAATTAATGGTTTTAATAACCCATGATTCACGTGTTCTTAGATCTAATAAATAATTAAAAGGAAAAGGTTTAAGGAATTACCGATTCATGAATAGCAAGGAAATTAATAACACGAACGGTCTAACAAGAATTGGATCAACAAAAATCAACCAACACCTCCCTCTTGGTGTTTTTATGTGGCGGCCACAAGGAGAAAAAGAAAGAGAAAAGGGTTTTGTGATTTTCTAATATTCTGTATTATGAAAATCTATTTCCCTTCTCTTCTTTTTAGTTAAATTTTAAGGTGGGCTTGGCCCATCCTTGTTCTATGTCGCGGCTATGTGGGTCCCATAAGGGGAAACCCGTTGTTTTTTCGTGTTCTATTATATTACGTGTTCTCGTGTCGTGTTTACGTGATTTAATTATTAATCGTTCGTGTCGTAAAATATATTTATACGTAATCGTAATAAATATATGTAAATACACAATATTAGCTTCGTGATTATTTACGTTCATGATTTTCATGTTCGTGGTTATAATTATTGATGATAATAATTATCGTGTCTTAATACGTAATAAATGCTTATCGTGTAATAACACGTACGTAATACTTGTTATTTCTTATTCGTGAAACGTCAACGTGCTAAATAAGGAAAGTTCTAATCATGTACGTATGATCATAAGGTTACTATTCATGGTAAAATCATGCGGGTTTTACAGTTTTAATCCTAAGTAATCCTCTCATCTATTACTCAAAAAATCGCTCACAATTAATATAAGTCCGACTCAAGGGTAATAAGTCATTCGCCTTATGTGTAAAATCCTCATGTCATGCATTAATAAGTAGCTACACACTTGCTAAGGAAAGAAAAATAAAACTCACGCAATAATTTACATCCGCCGCCTTTTTGAGACTTTGGATCTTCAATCCCATAACCCGTCAAGGTAATATTGGATTGGACCAACTATCAAATCCCCGCAACCCGTCAAGGTAATATTGGAATTCAATAGTCACTATAATTAACACTTCACTGCCCCTCTTGGGAGTCTTGTATTATTTTTTTTTCTTCTTCTTTTTTCTTTTTTTTCTTTTTTTACTAGCCACTCATTTTTTTCAAGCCGCTCTTATTTTTCTTTATTCCTCACAAATAAAATTGAAAAGAATAAAAGGAAAACACCCGCTAAGTATTAAGCATGACATAAGTCTAGTACACATAAAATGTTCTAACTTAGAATCTTAAGACGTACTAATACCAACCATGAATGATTAGTCAAAAATGCATAAGAGACTACAAACCAATTAAAACCGTTCTTGATTATTTATTAACATATATACATGCGAAGAAATTAGAGGCAAAGAAAGAAGGGTTTAGCCACAAGTAATTATCATGAAGTTTATCTAGCCCTTTTATACTTGCTCCAACTCTATCATCTCCTATTCTCCACAAATTTAAAATCTCAAATAATGAGATTAGTGGATGCTTAGCCTAATATACCAATGAAGGACTACATGGTTAAGGATACTAGCTAGAGTAAGCTTAGATAAGCAAACTCGGGTTGAGTCAAAATATCCATGGCGGGGCTAATATGTCAAAGAAGTCTAAATTTGTTAAACCATATCCTTTATTATATTTTTTCCCTTTTATATATTTTGATGAAAAATAAAAGAAGAATATATACAATGCAAATGTGTTATGCAAATGAAAAATGATTGATGCAAAAATTATGAATGCATATTTTTTGGTGGCCAAAGTAGATCAAAAATTCAAAAAATGTTTGAAAAAATAATTTCCAAGTTATCATGAAGTCAATAACAAAGTCTAGGTAAGGTCACTTCGATAGAAGACCCCCCTACACTTAAGCTAAACATTGTCCTCAATGTTTAAGAGCATGGGAGTATAAACTCCCCTGCACTTATGACAATGAATAGACTTTGCTTAACCCAAGCTAAGGAAAGATCAACTATAGTGAATTCATTTTTAAAGCACAATGTGTCTATGAAAAATCACGATAGTAACAATGTGAATCGGATACAAGGGCCTCCTCCATAAGCTCCAAAGCACGTGATGAGTGAGCAACCCTACAAAAAACATGAAGACAAAAGGAAGGTCTCCCCTAAACTTCTCATCAACTCTATATCCTTATTGCTATCCTACCACACTCTAAGTCTAAAAACTCTAAACCTAGTTATTCAAGCTTGATTTATGGAGTCTCTAGATCGACTCTTCCCACAATGAATTAATTCATGGGGAAAATGGGGATCTCTTGGACCATCTCCACGGAAATGTCCTCCCCAAAATAGTGCTTAACATGGTGACCATTCACTTTGAAATTTGGACCATCGGGTTGTGACAACTCAATAGTTCCATATGGAAATACTTGAGAAATAGTGAATGGACCGGACCATCTCGACTTAAGCTTGCCCGCAAAGAGTTTCAACCTTTAGTTAAAGAGGAGAACCGGTTCTCCAACTTTGACCTCACAACTCACGGTTCTTGATCTTAGCATCATGCAATTGCTTAGTCTTTTCCTTGTAAAGCAATGAGTTCTCATAAGCATTGGCTCTTAATTCATCTATTTCATTGAGTTGGTCCTTTCAATGGGAACCAGCTTGGTTTAAATCAAAGTTAGCCCACTTGAGAGCCCAAGAAGCCTTATGCTCTAACTCGAATGGGAGGTGGCATGCTTTTCCATAGACAAGCCTATATGGAGTACAACCAATTGGTGTCTTAAAAGCCGTCCTAAAAGCCCACAAAGCATCATCAAGCTTATTCTACCAAGAAGCTCGATGCTCTCCCACCGTTCTCTCCAAAATTCTCTTTAAACTACGATTTGTAACCTCGGTTTTACCATTGGTTTGAGGGTGATACGTGGTAGAAAGCTTATGGTTAACACCATACTTCTTCATGACTCTTGTAAACTGATCGTTAAAAAAAATTAGTCCCACAATCACTTATGATGGCCTGAGGTACGCCAAATCTAGCAAATAATTACTTCAAAAATTTCACTACAACTCGAGCATCATTAGTAGGTAAGGCTTTGACCTCAACCCACTTGGACACATAATCCACCACTACGAGTATGTACTTATTTCCCTTAGAAGATGGAAAAGGTCCCATAAAATCTATTCCCCACACATTAAAAATCTCACATTCTTGAATGAAGTTTTGTGGCATCTCATCTCGTTGAGTAATTTTTCCTTGTCTTTGACATACATCACAAAATTTCACCATCTCTCGGGCATCTTTGTATATGGAAGGCCAATAGTAACTCGAATCAAAGACTTTCTTGGCGGCATAGTTGGGCCCAAAATCTCCACCCGTAGGTCCCTTATGACAAGCTTCTAAGATCTTAAATGCCTCGGGCCCATCTACACACCGTCTAATGATTTGGTCCGCACATTGCCTAAAGAGGTAAGGGTCATCCCAAAAGTAATATTTCACTTCCTTAAGGAATTTCTTCTTTTGTTGGGAAGTGAGACCCTCTATTAGTACATCCCCCACAAGATAGTTTGCAATATCCGCAAACCAAGGGGTGGCATCCTCTTAAGAAGAGATAGACATGATCTCTTCTAATGGAAAGGATTCATTAATTTCCTTATGAGGCAATTCACCTTGAAAAGGTTGCTCAAGTATACTCAAGTGATCCGCCGCTAAATTCTCGGCTCCTTTCTTATCACGAATCTCGATTGAAAACTCTTGTAACAATAAAACCCATCTCGAAAGTCTAGGCTTAGCATCTTGCTTTGTCATGAGGTACTTGAGAGCAGAATGATCCGTATACACTATGGTCTTAGATAGCACAAGATAAGGTCTAAATTTCTCAAAGGCATAGACTATAACAAGCAACTCTTTCTCCGTGGTGGTATAGTGAAGTTGAGCACCCGTCATGGTTTTACTAGCATAGTGTATAGTTTGAAAATGCTTATTCATTCTTTGTCCTAACACGGCCCCCACGGCATAATCACTAGCGTCACACATAAGCTCAAAAGGCATATCCCAATTTGGGGAAACCAAAACGGGAGCCTTAGTAAACTTTTCCTTAAGTATCTCAAAAGAGTCTAAACGCTCTTGGGTGAAAATGAAAGGAGCCTCTTTTTCCAAGAGGTGGGTCATCGGTCTTGCTATCTTAGAGAAATCTTGTATGAAACGTCTATAGAATCCCGCATGACCCAAAAAACTTCTAACTCCTTTCACCGTGGTAGGTGGGGGAAGCTTAGCAATCACATCTATCTTAGCACGATCCACTTCTAAACCTTTGTTGGATATCTTATGTCCCAAGACTATCCCCTCTTTGACCATGAAATGGCACTTCTCCCAATTAAGAACAAGACGTGTTTCTTCACACCTTTTAAGCATATGTTCCAAATGGGAGAGACAAGAAGTGAATGAATCTCCAAAAACCGAGAAATCATCCATGAAAACTTCCATATTTTGCTCAATCATGTCATGGAAAATTGCCATCATACACCTTTGAAATGTCCCCGGTGCATTACACAAGCCAAAAGGCATTCTCTTGTAAGCAAATGTACCGTAGGGACAAGTGAATGTGGTCTTTTCTTGATCCTTAGGTTCAATGGGTATTTGAAAATAACCCGGAGAATCCATCTAGAAAACAATAGTACTCATTTCCCGCTAAACGTTCAAGCATTTGGTCCATGAAAGGCAATGGGAAATGATCTTTCCTAGTAGCATCATTGAGCTTCCTATAATCAATACAAACTCTCCAACCCGTAACAAGTCTAGTAGGAATAAGCTCATTGTTCTCATTGGGCACTACGGTGATTCCACCCTTCTTAGGAACATAATGTACCGGGCTAACCCATGGAGAGTCGGAAATGGGGTAAATCATGCCCGCATCAAGGAGTTTGATAACTTCCTTCTTAATGACCTCATGGATTTTAGGGTTAACCCTTCTTTGGCTTTGAATAGCGGGTTTGTAATCATCTTCCATAAGGATTTTGTGTGTACAAAAATTTGGATCAATTCCCCTTATGTCGGATATTTTCCATGTTATGGCTGGCTTATGTTTCTTAAGGACTTCTATGAGTTTTTCTTTCTCATCCTCTTTCAAATCTTTAGCAATGATCACGGGTAATTGGTCTTTTCTCTCTAAGAAAGCATATTCAAGGTGTGATGGAAGATCCTTATGTTCAAGGGTAGGTGGACTCTCTATGGAAGGTTTCACTATGGATGGATCATCAATGGTAACTTCTTGTGGGATAGGTGAAGGAATGGGATCCTCATTGAGAAACTTTTGAGAATGTCTTCTTCCCAATTAATGGGAGAATCATCATTACCAAGGAAGTTGGACTCAAATTCCTCCAAGAGGAAATCACTCTCTCCAAAAGGTGTTAAAGAGGGAGCAATTGAGGCAACGGTCTCTACATGAGGCATATCTTCATTATCATTCTTACAAGCTTCATGGAAATGCTCATCACACACCTCATCAAGTACATCCACTATGTTAATGGTTTCACAAGCTTGAGACTTCTTAGTCACTTTTCCTAGCTTAAACACGACTTTCTCATCCTCAACTCTCATAATTAGTTCTCCTTCCGCCACATCTATAAGAGTACGACCCGTCCTCAAAAATGGTCTACCAACAATTAGAGAAACTCTCGGGTCCATATCATAATCGACCACTACAAAGTCAGCCGGAAAGGTAAACTTATCCACACCTACAAACGCATCCTCCGCAATACCTACCGGGTAAGCTATGGTACGACTGGCTAACTCAAGGGTCATCCTAGTTAGAGTGATTTCGGGAAGAGAGAGTTTTTGCCAAACCAATAAAGGCATGAGATTTATGATTGCCCCTAGATCCGCTAATGCCATGTAATTTTCCACCCCGGGAAAATTACAAGGGATCAAAAATCGACCCGAATCTCTAAGTTTTGTAGGTAAGGTTTTGAGCAACACGGTGGAGCAATTCTCATTAAGGGATGTGTTAGGTAAATCCACCAATTTTTCCTTGTTGGAGAGGAGATCTTTGAACATCTTAGCAAACTTTAGCATATATGCAAGAGCTTCCGCAAAGGAGATGTTAATGTTAAGTTGCTTGAACATCCTCAAAACGTTTGAGACTTGTATATCATCCTTGTTTTTCAATTTCTCCTTTCTCAATCTTGATGGGTAAGGAAGGCTTGGTTTAAGTGTAGGTGGAATAGTTGTTATTCTGGAAGATTTCTCTTTGTTAGCTTCTTCATGAGTAGGTGTAGAAGGTAAAGGAGAAGTGGGTGTACGTTGACAAGGTGTTGGTGTTGATGTGGTAGAGCTTGGAGGTGGTGATGAAGATGTAGAAGGCTTATCACAAGATGGAATCATAGTAGGCTTAACAATAGAAGGTGTAGCAGGTAAAGGACCATTAGTTGTTTTTCCACTTCTTGTTGTGATAGCATTGACATTGGCCCTCGGGTTTGTTTGTGTGTTAGAAGGTAAAGACCCTTGTGGTCTTTTAGTAATTCCCATTAAAATCCTCTTGGTAGACTCCTCATTTATAAGTCTCATTTGCTCTTACATTCTCTTTTCACTTTCACGAATTATCCTCTCAACATACTCATGATTATCATATTGTCCATATCCTTTATTTTGACCTTGAGGGTATCCATGATTTGGAAAGGGTGGTGGTGGTTGATTAAATCCTTGATTGGGTAGATGAAAGTTATTTCCTTGATTGTGAAAGTTGTTGGGTGCTTTATAGTTGTTCCCTTAGTATTGTAGCCTTGGCCCTTGGTTCCTTTGTAACAATTGAGGAGGATTGGGTTGAGTATGGGTGGGTGTATGGGGTGGGAATCCGGGTGGAGCAAGGTAGTTTTGTGATTTGTAAGAGAGATTGTTTTGATTGATGTTGTGTTTGAAATGTTCGCTATGTTCTTCTTGGTAAGCATAACACTCAACTTGATAACCTTGAACTTTATCACATTGTTGGTAGGAATGGGGACCTCCACAAGTCTCACATGAAATAGCAATAACATTCACATCATTAGTGGGGTTTTTGTTCAAAGAGAGTTCACAAAGTTTCAAGATAGTATCAATATTTTGAGACATATTCCCATCCATTTTTGGAGTAACACTCTCTTGCACCACATGGACTCTCTCATCAAATTGTGTGTTAGTTTGCACCATCGACTTGGTCTCAATAATTTCCCAAGCTTCTTGAATGGATTTAGAAAGAATATTTCCACCCGCGGAAGAGTTGAGTGAATCTTGGTGATGTGGTCTTAATCCATTATAGAAAGTATTGATTTGGTGAACTTCATTGAATCCATGATTGGGGCATTTTCTCAATAACTCCTTGAAGTCTTCCCAAGCATCACTAAAGGTTTGACTAGGTTTTTGTTGTAAGCCAATAATTAGGTTTCTCAAAGTCGTGGTCTTAGATGGGGGAAAGAACTTGTTCAAAAACTTCTTAGTGAAATCATCCCAAGTAGTAATGCTCTTAGGTGGTTGTGTATCTAGACAATACTTGGCATTACCCTCTAGTGAAAATTGGACCAAGATCAACTTAATGGCCTCATGGGGAAATCCATTGTACTTAATGGTGTTACAAAGAGATAGAAACTTCTTGAGGTGATCATGTGGATTATGACTAGGTCTCCCAAAAAATGGTGTGTTTGAAACCAAGTTAATCATAGATGTCTTAAGCTCAAAGGTGTTTGCGGGAATCTCGGGTATAACAATAGCATCGGCATATCCTTGCACATTGTATTTCAAGTGCTCCATCAAAGGTCGATTGTCAACGGCGGCCATGGCTTCTTGTTGCGTGTGGATCAAAGCACGATTCTCGGGATCGACTTTATGGACGATGTTGTTTTTACTCTTTCTCTTTTTCTTCCTTTTCGAAGGAAGGGGTTGTACACCAAATGGTATTTGTGCACGCCCGCGGGTGAGCATGCAACTCAAATCAAGGAGTGAGAGAGAAGCTCCTGTTCGACTTTGAAGAAGAAGGGATTATCCTCTTTGAGATTTAATATGAAATATCCACAAGAAAGTATACTATACGTAAGTACTACTTGGGTGCAAGACCCCAATCAAGCTTTCCTTCTTAGAATACGCACTAGTGAAGGGGGTTAGGTGGCGCAAAGCACTTAAGTACCTATTAACCCTTAGACGGAATTTTATAGCATGTCGCCTTTCTATTCACTATGTAGTTTGTACTCTTCGAATTCTTGCCTATTGGAAGTATTTATCTATTCTTGCTTAATTAAATTTGGTGACGTCTCAAGGACCAGAACGCTCCCTAACACGGTGTATTGCAAAAGAAATACTTATGGAGATATGTGTATTAAGTGTTCGTATACGTATACGTATCTACATATAATAATATAGAGAAAATATTTTTGTATTTATTGGTTTTTTAAAGAAAATACTATATGTACGTAAAAACCGATAAAATCTAATAATATATATTTTTGGGTGGAATCTCTTAGGAAAAAATTGCTTTTTGAGTTTTTTATTTTTTTTGGTCAATTCTTTAGGAAAAGAATTGTTTTTATTATTTTTTAGTTTTTATATTTTTATATTTTTTATTTTTTATGTTTTTTATTTATGATACGTAAAAAAATAACGTTCACGAGGTGAACGGATCCCAAAAGCCAATCGAAACCGTCAATCAATAGTCTCTCGTAATGTCATGAACCGGCAGCGGCGCCATTTGAAATTGAGTATTTTGAAGTTCATTTTCTCTCGATTCTTGACAAATTGAAAGTCCTAAAAATCTCAAGTCTTTAATTGTTCTTGGTTGTTAAGGTATTTGGAAGTCTATGTCTATTTCAATCAACACGTAAAAAAATGGAAAATATTAAGCTACGTATCCGTAAAACACTTTGAAAATACCAAGTACTATTCACAAAGTTCAAAATGTAAATGCATAAATGTAAAAGTGCTTGAAATGTAGGCTAAATGGAAGTACAAGGACTAAAATGTAAATTTCAGAAACTATAAGGACCAAAAGTGAAAAATTCTAACAACTTGTAACTACTTTTAACCAACTAACAAACTTACTAACTAAATTTGACAAAAACTGAAACTACAAGGGTTGTAAACTTGAAAACCCTAAAAACAAGTAAGATTAGACTCAAATGGAAACAGTTACAAACCAAAAGGACTAAAGTGCAATTATTATGAAAAGTTTATCAAAAACGGGCACAACCCTTTCAATAAGCTGGATTGAGCTTATTACTGGACCAAATAAGCTCTAGTTTGTTTCAAAGTGCTTAAAATGGAATTTAAGCTAGACATGCACAAGGAAACAGCTTAAAAGCTCAAAAATCACAAGATAGCTTATTCTAATAAGCAAACTGAAAATCCAAACTTCCACAACTTGATTTTTATGAACAAACTGATTAATAAGATGACAAAAAGACTGGAATGTCTTTCTAAATTGAAAATGGTCCGCTGGTTAAGCTGGAATCTAAAATTAAGCTGAAAAGAGCTTATTTGACCAAACGTTGACCAGATTTTTGAAAAAGCTAAAAATCTGAAAACTTACTCAAGACATGTTGAAAAAAGATTTGTGAAAGAAAAATGGTAAGTTTGTGAAGTAAAACTGGAGATATGAGAAATCAGATTAGGCTAGATTACAGAAACTTGCATTTGGTCATTGGCTTATTAAAAAGCTGATTTCACAATGAAAACTGGATACTGTATAATTTCCTTTTACAAACTTGTTCTTTGGATGTTGAACTACAACTAGAAACAGGTTTCAAGCAAAATGATCAAGAAATGAGGAAATGGTAAAGAATTGAATCTTGCTAGTTTTCTGATTCACTAGAAAGCAGATTTTGACCCAAACCTTTTTTAGGCCAATTGCCTCTTTGACTAATATTTTGACTTCAAAACTAAACAAAAATGTTTACACTATGTTGCCAAGTGTAAATGAGCAAGCATCACAGGTTTTAACAAACTTTAATCACAAATGCTCATCAAATCCAAACACCAATTAAAATAGCTATCAAAGACTTTTTACAAAGGAATTATGAGCACAAGTATAAAAAAGGTTATTAATCATATCAAGACATGTTTGAATGACCAAATAAAGTAAGTTTAAGCTGAAATCAGGCAAGTAAACAGACTTTCACTCAAAATGGACTCAAACGCTAAAATCTGATGAAATCACTTAACAGATTGCTAGCAAACTACGATTAAAGCTACAAGATCACTAAACTCTAATCAAATCAACACAATTATGCTAGAAACAAGCTAAACACATGATCAATTCAGCAGTTAAAGTTTACACTAGGTATGTAACATGAAAAACATTTCAGGGGAACCAAAATCAGAATTTTGAGACCTTTTAGCTTGAAGCTTCCTCTGATGGAGTAGAGGAGCGCTGAGCTCTCTATAATAGGCTTCCTTCAAACCAAATCAACTAGTATCAACTACCAAATCACCTCCAACAGCTATTTCTGATCTATTCAACTCATTCTGCATCAAACTACTACAATAGGACTGGTATTGAACTGTTATTGCTGAATCAAACTGAATAAGCTCCAAAGAAACTCAAACAAACTTCATTGATCAGTTATGATCAATGAAATCACAATGCATCAACAGGAATGAAGAATTGAGTAAAGTAGATGAAGGTAAGAACTGAATTTTGTGCTTTATTTATTTAGGAGGGAAAGTTGGTTACAAAGTTCTAACTGACTAACTAACAAGCTCTTAAGTGTGTGTCAAAGACTTAAGAGCTGCTAACTAACTGAAAGATTGACTAGAATTAAGAGAGAAATTACAAGTGTGTGTTTTTCACACTTTAACTACTTGATACAAAATGAGCTAGTCTATCTCTATTTATAGAGCTTGGATGAGAAGTTGTTGGAGTGGTTGACGTGTCTTGACCAATGGGGAAGTGCCAAGTGTCAAGAACTGGTTAATTGTAGATTCTTCATCAAGAACACAAAAGGGGTTTTATAATCCATTGATTATCAGTCTAATTAAGTTGCATGGTTGGATTCGTCCTTCGATTTGGAGTCATTTTCATGTAGAAATTTCCTCTTGATATTCAGTGTAGCTCAAATTCGATGATGGGTTCGTTGCTTGTTGTCGTTGACACGTGGCGTGTTCTTGTTGGCTCATAGCATAGCACACGGATCATTATCCAAGTTTGGATAATTGTATTATGGAGTGGCAGCGTTTGATTGGTGGAAAGGAAATAAATGCGCCCACTATTCAGATTTTTTTGTTAAATGAAAAGTATTAGTTAGTGGCCAGCTGTCAGCTTGTTTGGCAATCCGGATAACATTTTCTTTGCATTTTCATTGGTCCAAAGAGTATACACACGGATTAATCCCAAAGTTTGTGCAAATTTGACATTTCAGTCCGTCTCTTTTAGCAGATTCTTAATTGTAGCTCCTTTCTTCATTTCAAGGGCAATTTCAGTCCTTTGACTTGAAATCTTGATAATTTAAGTCCCTTGACTTGGTTGACTTGAAGGTTGACCAAGTTTGACTTTAATCTTGACTTTTTCCAAACTTTACATTTAAGTCCTTTAACTTTTGAATATTGTCAAGATAGGTCCTTCATCTTCAAATGGCTTGTCATCTTTGATCCTTCTCTTGTCTTTTCATCATAAATGAGCTTGCTTTCCACTTGTTTGCTTGAAATTATATCCTTGTTACTTATTAAAGCATAAACACAAAACATACCACATAATACTGCTTTATAGCACAAAAGTTAGGTATTTTCTATGTGTTTTAGGGTGATTTGTTGACTTATTGATATGAGATTTTGCTCATATCAAGTGCCACTCTGAGTGTTCTGGCAAGATCACTTGGATAATGCGTAGAGGCCCTGGAACAAGTTTGAATTCAATTAAGAATCAAACCATTGTTTCTTCCCAGTTATCAGAAGATTGGTTCTTAAAGAACCGCACGTGTCACCTACCATGAGCTTGTTTGATGTTGGATCAAGCAGGATTTCTATTTTCATTGTAATACTTTCGTATCACTCATATGTTCTGTAAATATTACAATAATATTGCGTAGGACTCATAAAAATCTTTGTTGTTTTGAAAAGTATCCTAATGAGACTTTTGATGATCTCGTGGCTCTAGACTCAATAGTGCATTTTGAATTAGTGAGCGGAGGCTGGAGAGGATTGCCACCTTTTGGAGTGAATAAACCGATAGATAACGTGTTAAAATCCGTGACAATAAAAGAAATATCTTTTGAGAGGCATTTGAGTTAGCTGTGAGGGGTTGTGCATCGCATCACTGGGTCCATGTTACTTTATCGTCTTCAAAATGTGTTAACCCGGTTTCTGCCTAAGTTGTATGGAGGGCTTCTTTCTTTACACCCTTTATCTTTACATTTATTTTTATTCTTCAACCCCTTCAATGCTTACCAATACATCATCACTAGCACCTTGTTGTGATTGTTCTAGTGCTAGCATCAATACTTGGTCGGCATTCTGCTACGTTCACATTCCATTCCCCATCTTTCCTAAGGAATACTATTTTTTAACTATGGAATTATCCTTGGGAAGATTCCTCCGGTTCTAGAAGAATCATTGGACTAATACCTAATCATACCACCCTTTTTTCACCATAGTCTTCGTGAATTAAGTGTCTTTTGGGTAAGTATTTGTCACCATGAAAATTCCTTAAAATCACTAAGGTACTTGTGATATATATATCACGAGTTTTTTGTACCTTCAGTGTTTTTGATATCAAAATGCTCCCCCTTAACATGTGCGAAACACATATCAAGTTGGATTTTCCATTAAGTCTTTTTCATTTATAGCCACATATTTTTACAAGTCTCCTTAATCCCATTTTCTCCCCCTTATCCAAAATGTTAACCATTAATATTTTGGATGTTAATGGATTAACCGGTCTTTGGGTAAAAAAATGAAATCGTTTGATGGCCATAGAACATATTAATGCTCCCCCTCAAATTAATGAGGGTCAGTTGTAGTGCTTGAGTAAAATATATTTTGAAAGATTTAGAATCTCGTGAGAAATTCTTGAAAAAATATCATACTTTCACATTACAACAAGCCACAAAAGCCGAATATTCATAGTATATACATATTCACAAGTAAAGTATGGAGTTGGCCTGAGATAGTACGACCCACATTAAATGGAGCGGTCCATTAGCCTATGGTGAGCTCCATACGGTCTGCCACCAACGAATCGTTCTAAGCTTCTCATTAAACGTCTTTCCCTCAGCTTTTCTTCAATTTTCTTGATCATGTAGTTGGAACTTTTTATGTATCCTTCGTGCCACACTACTTTAACCTCGGGAAGCTTCTTAGTGACGTTGAGATGCAAGAATTTGTCCCTTACTTGTTGAAGAGTCCCGTCACTGAACTTGTGGAGTTCCGTGATTCTCATGAACTTTTTCTGCCCGGATCCATTCAATTAGAAAGTGCCTGGAACTGGTTTCGTTGTACTTGTGTAGGGACATTTTTTGTGATGCTGATCAGGAACTTGAGTGTATGGAGGAGTGAGTTTTAACTTCTTCTGATAGCTTTCCACGCCAAGTTGAAAGTGTTCAACTCTCTTTTTAATCACAATCTGACGTGTGTACATTCGAAGAGCTGAGTTCAAAGCAGTGACTTCTTCTGAGTCCAAATGTGTGAGCTTTTGCTGAGTCATCAGAAGCAACATGTCTTCAATGTCTTCAAGACGAAGAACTGAGAAATATCCTTCCATGATGGTGTAGATTTTGTTGTCTTCTCTTTTGATTATGATCTTTGTCAGATGGTGATAACCTACCTTGGGTTGAATCCTTGTTCCTAGAATGCTTTTGATTCGGAGTTGAGAGACGACTTGAGGACCTGATTTGACCCTACATGCATAGCTGTAAGCTCGTCGCACAGTTTGGCCTCAATGCGATGCACCCAATTCGGCATAGTGGTCATATTTAGGAATAATTTGCTTTATCCAGAGACGATCAAATTTTTCCTCAATCCACGGTATTTACCCCCAATTTGTAGCTTTGACTAAGGTTAATAAAGTCGCATATTTGTTTGCTCCCTTGATCAAATAGTCGAGCCATGGCTTACAAAGAATTGGAGTGAGATTTAAGCGTCACCTTCTATAGATTCTGCTGTCGGGAGAGGAGACTTTGTAGTTTTGTTAAGACATTTTTGTTGAGGAGTGTTCATTGCTTTCAAAATCTCATTAGCATTATACTCACATTCCAGTCTGCTGATCTTGGAGTTGGCAATGAAGGTGGGATCTTTGAGTGCTCTCACAACCATAGTAGGAGTTATTTTATCAGTCCCATAGTTGTATACTAAGTAGCCAGAGAAGTCGATGGGATTGCTGATGAGTTGGGAGAAATTACATTCATCCTTTTTGGTGAATGGACGAATGGCAGCAGCTCCCGTGACCCAAGGTTGCTCGGGTGCATTTTCATCCACAATGATTGTATCTACCCACGCCAGATCACTTGATTCTGGAATGTCGGGAACTGGTTCTATTTCTGTAATATCCGGTACTGGTTCAGATTCTGGAATATCAGATACTGGTTGAGTTTCTGGAATCTCCGGTACTGGTTCAGATTCCGGAACGCCTGGTACTGGCTGATCAGGTTCCGGGAGGGGTTGTTCTGGTACTTGTGTTGTAGATGTGGTAGCTGGGGCAGATGGAACTGGAGCGGATGAGGCTGCTTTAGTAGCATTGATATCATGAAGTCGTTTGGTGTGTTTTCCTTGTTGAGTTGTCTCGGTTTGTTGAGGTGTCTCGGCTGCTGGAGTGGTTTAAGACTTGTCACCTTTTCATGAGGTTTTATCAGCATTAGCAGCATTCATTGACATCGTCATCAATAACATCACCATCCGAATTATCTTTGTCTGCTTCCTCATCTTCATCCTTTTTTTCTTCATCATCTTCCTCTGTCTCATCCTCATCATTACTTTCATCCATACTGTCATCATTGTTGTGTTTCTAATCATCGTCATCGTCGTCACCGTCATCACCGTCATCATCACCGTTATCATCACCGTCATCGTCACCGTCATCGTCATCGTCGTCGTCTTCATCATCATCATTATCGGAAGATTCATTAGGTTTGTCTGATTCACCTTCTCCATCTTCTTCATCTTGATGTAGACTATTGTATGGGACGATGGTGCCATGCTTTACAAATATATCGGTGTCTTCATCCATAGCCGTCTTAAGAGCCTTGTGAAGTGCTTTTTGAGCTGGCGTTTGGTTGTAAGACCCGATTTGAACCATACGAGCATGCAAGAGCTTCTTCAACTCGTAGTCTGTGAGTCTTTGAGCAATTAGATAGTCTGACTGCTAAGTGTCTGAAGACTTGATCATCAATTTGCTTGCAGCAATCTTTTTCATCTCGTCTCGCAGAGCATGGAGTGTCGTGTCAAGAGATTTTTGAACCTTTTCATTGATTGAGTCAAGAAGTGTTTTGTTCTCTCTAGGAAGATTCTTTTTCTCCTCTCTGTATTTCTTTTTCAGTTCTCGAAGACGAGTGAGCTTTTCTTGCATTTTGGCTGCTTCAGCTTCTTGATTTGCTTTTGATGACTCTTCACTTTGTTGTCGACGAGCTAATTCTTCTTTCAGGCTTACGTTTCATCTTCTTGTGCTTTCATGCATTGTTCTATCTTTAGCATGAAGTCGTCAGTGAATGGTGATTGGGAGGTGGTTAGTACAGGTTGTACGGTTGATAAGATAGTAGTTGATGGAGTTGTCATTATGGTACTGAATACCGGTGTTGTGACCATAGTGAAAGGAAAATTTACCATGTTTGGGTTTGTTGAGGGATCGGTGTTGGTAACTTTAGATTCTAACCTATCGGATCCGACACTAAAGTAGATTTGGTTACACTCGTCTCCTTATTGATGTTACCGATCTCTGTCTCCATGTGGACAATCTCTGTTTGGACAGGTTGAACATCATCGAAAATCGTGTCTTGTTGTTCGTGTTGCTGATTATCGTCTACATCATCAACTAGCTCGTCCACGTAATAATCGGGTTCTCCAAAGTCAGAAATGTCATATTCTTCGATTTCCTTTGAAATCTGTCCTGATCCACTACCTCCTGTCTCTTGTCTACTGCGCTTGAAAACCTGCTTCAATTGCTTCAATTGTTGTCTTTCAGTCAAAAGAGGTTGTTGTTCTTCTCTATATTTATCCATGATAAGTGACTTCTTTCCCTTAGCCTTTTTCTCCCATATAGCTATGGTTTTTGTTCTTTTACCTTGGCCTTTTGTTGGTGTATCAGCTTCTGAGGATTCATGTTCCTTTCTTTTGCCTTTGGGTTTTGGTGCATCAAACTCTCCAGCGGCTACTTTTCTTGCTTGTTGTGCATTTTCTCTTAGAAGTTTCTAGTATGCAGAGCTGTTTTTGATTTTCTCATTCAACAGATTATCCGGAACTGGAGCTGGAATTCCTCGATATAGACTCTTAGCTCCTTCTTGTTTCATGTTTACCAAAAGAAAATCATCATCTTCTGAGTTGTCGAAGAATCCTCCACGTCGATCGATAGCTTCATCGGCTTTCATGAAGTGATTGATGATGAGCTTTGTGAAGCGTGGAAACTGAAGGTGTTCACATTTCTTCTTGGTGTTTCTGAAAGCTTGATAATGAAACTCTTCCCACAGTAGAGAAGTATAAGTCTAAGTAAAGGCCCTTGTAGATTCACCAAAATATGCGAGCCTGAGAAAGTCTTAGAGAATCTGCGCCTCTGGATTTTCGAGTCAAACACCGGATTAGTATGCTAAAAATTGCCTTCCATGGTTGTCCGAGCCTAGAAGTGTTAAACTTAGACAAGTTTGGAAATTCTTCATCATAAACGAGAGACTGAATCAACTCTACAATTTCCTCTTTGTCTGGATCGTGAACATATTTTTCCCCTTTGGCTAAAGGAGGGAATCCAAAGATTTGCCGAAACTGATCAAGCAAAAGTACCTTTTGATGTCGGTTAATGTTAAAAAAAACTTTGTGTTTTTCATTGCCTTTATGGATGTCCAGAACTCATATATGTAGATTTATGGAACAGATGTTGTGACCCTCAGTTCATTTTTTATTGGTGAGAGATCAAGTATGTCGATAGCCACCGTAAATGTTGCCTGTGATGGAATGAAACCTTCTTTCAATCTGAGATTGTTTGCAGTGAGTTTAAGACGTTTGTCTTTTGGGACGAGTGCAAGGTCGATTTCACTTTGTTCAGCTTGAGTGCGAGACATGATTGTTGTTTAAGATAAAACATTCAAGTTGATACACAAAAAATATATATCATTATACATGTAGACCTTAGAGCATGACAAAAACATATTACAACACTGAGATGATAACATAGCATAAACCAACTAACACTTAGCATCCTACAAAGCCTAACACATAATATTGCAAAACAATACATCATAAAATTTCATAAGTAAAGAATCCAGAATATGTTACTATGAAAGATTTCGGAATCATGTGAGAAGATTTCAGAATGTGCATGTAATAGATTCCAGAATCCAATTACAAAAGGATTCGGAATCCAATTTCAAAAGGATTCGGAATCCAATTTCAAGAAGATTTCGGAATGTGTGTCACTTAAGATCCAAATTCAAAAAGATTTCGGAATACAGGTTTTAAAGATTTCGGAATCAATGCTTTCTGAGATTTCGGGATCCATTTATTCCAAGAATTCGGAATATTTAACCTAAATGAATTCGGAGTCCAGGTTTTAAAGATTTCAGAATCAATGCTTTCTGAGATTTCGGAATCTATTTATTCCAAGAATTCGGAATATTTAACCTAAATGAATTCAGAATCCGTAATAGCATGATTTCGGAATACATGCCAAAAAAATTCGGGTCCATTTATTTGAATTCGGAATACATGACAAAGAATTCAAAATACATGACAAATAAGGATTTCAGAATCCATATGCAAAGATTTCGGAATACTTTATAAGTAAAGATTTCGGAATCTTTTCTCAAAGATTTCGAAATACATTACAAATCAAGTTTTCGGAATCCATTTGCAAGAATTATGGAATACGTTTTTTATTGTGGTAAATTACGTCTCTTGTTTAGGAAAACAAAAGAGCGTAAATGAGCGATAAGTATTAAACAAATGATTTAGGAAAATCAATTGTTAATGACCCTTATGATGTGAAAGTTCGTTTCCCAAGGAGGTATATGTGTGTGAATAATTCGTAATTGATTTGAGATTAATATTTGAGAGAAGGATGAGAAAATAGAATGACGAAGACGTGAAATTAATTACTACTACGACTAAACGTAAAACCGTAAAAAGAGCTAAAATAAAAATTAATTCTAAAAATTCCAAAAATATTACCAAAATCAAATTAAATAAACTAAGATTTTACCAATTATCAAAACTTTTTCAAACCTTTTAATTAATTAAATAATAATTTTTAAATGCTAATTAAAGCCCTAAAAATCAAATTAATTATCAAAAAGCCCAAATAAAGATTTTTCACTTGGTAAACCTCTAAAATGACCTAAAAAGATTTAAAACTATTTTTTATAAATTTTTAAACTAAGAAAAACTATTTAAAATGATTTAAAAACTATTAAAAGTTAAATTAATTATAAAAATTAATCTAATGATGATAAAATTAATTTAAGAGTTGCAAAAATCCTATTTTAATGTATTAAACCTAAGAAAAATATAAAAAGTGCAAAAATGTGAAATTTGAAATTTAATAATAAAATAATATTAAAAATCCAAAAATTATAAAAAATTCTAAAAACTTGCAAACTAGTTTATTTAAACCTAAATAATCAGAAAATGAAAGTGAAATTACCAAATTACCCCTAATGGGCCCCCAAATGGGCTAAAAGCAAACACAGTCAACCGTAATGGGCTTTTGGGCCCAAAAATTCAAAGTAGGCCCAAATGACCTGAAAAAGCCCTATCTGACTCAAAATTTAATTCTAAACACAAAAGTCTGAAGGCCCAAAAGCTGATTCTAAGCTTATCACATCTTAAATAGTCAACAGCTTATTCTTATTGGGCCAATAAGCCCATTAAGCAATAAGCCAATGCCATAAGCTCTGCTTAAACACACAACCTTCTTTTGAGATGCCTAAGAGATCTGTGAAAAGAATTTTGAAAAAGCACACTCAATAAGCAAGAAATAAGCAAAGAAAAGTTTCACAAAAGGACAAAATAGTCGACTTGGAGTTCTAGACCACCTCAGGACTTGATTCAACTTACAAAAGACTCTAAACAACTTAATTAAGCAAAATCAATCAAGAAAAGTTCAATAAGCAAAGCCAAATAAGCTGGATAAGCTAATAAGCACTTATGAAAAAGTCAAATGAGTTGGTTTCCTAATCAAAGCCAAAAGTCAACCCTCTAAATGCTCCAGTATGAACAAATGGGTCAAATAAGGAGCCCCTATTACAAACTTAAAGTTGTTGCACGTTTGAATTAGATGGAATAGCTTATTGATAAGCTGAACACCAAATTACACTAGCAGGGGGAACTTTCAGTAGGAATTAGTTCCCATGCTTTGACTTTTTGACTTGAGGTTTGTGAGAGATTTACTATGATTTGATGGATAACAAAGGCACCCTTACAACCAGTGAGTTGTAAGGAGTCACAATCAAGCAAAATATCACACTTCGAATAAGCCAATAAGCACAGAATAAGCCAACAATGCCCAGATATGATACAGACTTAGCAAATAAGCAGTTATGAACTCTTAAGCAATTTTAGCATGAATAAGCAAAGCAGAATGAACCAAATGCATACACAAGCTATAATAATTGTTAGTAAGCACAAACAAACTTATTTCAATCACTGAATCAAAGATTACAAGAAGATCAAAGCATATGCAGGTTACTGATATGAACTTCAAGAACACAAATGCTTTTTCTAATATAGATGACCACAATTCCAAATTCAGCACTCAAATCCTACTTCCCTGGTTGTATTAACTTAGATTTAACACTTGTTAACCCTAGACTATGATTAGATCTAGGTGTCCTCTAAATTTTAGCCAATATTACCAAGTAATCAAGATTTTATAGCCTATTGTTGGATCTAGGTGTTACTAGCTACCAAACTTGCTGTTGATCCCATTTAATCCATAACACAAGATTTAGAAGAGATATTTAGAGAGAGAAAGAGAAGAAAGTAGAGAGAGAAACAAGAGAGAATTTGGAAGGTTAAACACTTTTAGAGAGAGAAACAAAATGGTAACCAACACCCTCTTTCACATGTGAAAGAGGGTTATATACCCCACGGCTCTAAGGCCTTTGTGGGCTTCATCTTGGGCCGGGCTTGGCTTTGTTTTGGGCTTACGCCCCTAACTTATACAATATTAGCTTAAAGTCCAAGTCCGGTTTTCCCGACTAACCTATTACAATACAAGACCATTTAACGACTATGATGACCTATTACATTCTTGTTCGACTATATAAAATATAGGGCTAACAATCTCCCCCAATGTATCGGTCATCTTAAAAAGCTTAAAAAGCATAAGATGATTGAGTGAATACATTCTTGTAGAGGAGATCTTCCTGCTTTGGTCTTGTATCTTGGTCTTGATCTTGTTTTGTAACAGCTTTGTTCCTTCATGCTTTCGTGATCTTTATCTTGAGCCTTTGTCATTTGACTTTGAGTGCTTGAGATCTTCATCTGTACTCCTTGTGACTAAGATCACCTATTAAATTCTTACATTCTTAGGTATCTTGATTATCGCCATCTTATGCTCTTGTGACATCTGAATCGACATCGGTTGCACAGCTACGCCACCTTCTTGATATGCAACAACATATATAGACACGGATGAAATGGCTTTGACCATTTCACCCTAACTCGGTAGCGTCTTACCTCCGGTCGGTGAAGACCGTTAAACGGTATTAAATACCGTACCTGTGATCAGGTAGATTCGATTAAGAACCTCCTTGACAGGGTTTCCCGGCGGTAGAAGCCAGTTCTCTTTACTCGACCGTCTCAAAGCAGACTGCGAACGTAAAGAGTGAATCATAAGGATAAATTATCCGTCTGATTAGAGTCGTCAATTCAGATTTCCTGAAACAAGTTTGATTCTAAAAGAATCGCACCTTTGTTGCTTTCCAGTTTGTCACAAGCTTGATTCATAGAGAATCTTGCGAGTTACCTACCGCAGTGCTGTTTGATGTTGACACTGGAAGGATTTCCATTCGTCACTGTGAACACTAATGAGTGTCGCTCTGAATGTTCTGGCAAGATCACATGGATTTTGCGAAGAAAACTGGAATCAAGTTTGAATCAATTAAGATTCCAAACTTAGTTGCTTTCCAGTTCTCACAAGTTTGATTCGTGTAGAATCGCACAAGTTACCTACCATGAGCTTGTTTGATGTTGGCTCAAGCAGGATTTCCATCTTCATTGTGAATCGTATCACTCAGATGTTCTGGCAATATCACAAGGATAATGCGTAGGCCTCGATTGTGTCCTAATGAGATGATAAATTGATCTCGTTTGGCTCTAGACTCAATAAGTGCATTTTGGTAATCGGAGGCTGGAGCAGACTGCCACCTTTTCAATATTAACTGACTCGGAGTGAGAAAGTCAATAGATACGTGTTGATCTCCGTGACAATGAGACAAGTTTCTTTTAAGAGAAACTCGAATGGCTGGGAAAGGTTGTGCATTGCATCACTGGGTCCATGATGACTTGTCTTCAATAGATGTGTTGACCCGGTTTCTGCCTAAGTTGCATAGAATATTCAACTCCTTCAATGCTTACCAATACGTCATCATTAGCACCTTGTTGTGATTGTTCCAGTGCTAACTTAAGTACTTGGTCCGCATTCAGCTTCATTCCACTCCATCTTTCCTAAGGACAACTATTTCTAGCTATGGAATGTCCTTGGGTAGATCCCTCCGGTTCTGGTTGGATCATAGGACTTGGTTTCCTATCCTAAACCACCTTTTGACTCCATCGTTCCGTCGTGGATTAGTAGGTTGTTTTGGGTATAGATCGTAACCATTAAACCATTGAAAAACCATTCAAAGTGTTTGATAAAAATCAAAACTTTTAACACTTGAAAGTTTTACATTTCCGAAAAGCTCCCCCTACACACATGCATCGATATACGAAATAGTTTGGCATGTGAAGGAAAGAGTTGCACTTGAGTCTTTAAGATCACATGTTGCGATATATTACATTTTAATCACATTTTCTCCCCCTATCTCTAATATAAAAACATCATATTAGAGATACTAATTGATTAAAATATGACAATTTCTGATACCAAATATAGGCTCTGATACCACTATAGGCTCTGATACCAAATGTTGATCCCATTTAATCCATAACACAAAATTTAGAAGAGATATTTAGAGAGAGAAAGAGAAGAAAGTAGAGAGAGAAACAAGAGAGAATTTGGAAGGTTAAACACTTTTAGAGAGAGAAACAAAATTGTAACCAACACCCTCTTTCACATGTGAAAGAGGGTTATATACCCCACGGCTCTAAGGCCTTTGTGGGCTTCATCTTGGGCCGGGCTTGGCTTTGTTTTGGGCTTACGCCCCTAACTTATATAATATTAGCTTAAAGTCCAAGCCCGGTTTTCCCGACTAACCTATTACAATACAAGACCATTTAACGACTAAGATGACCTATTACATTCTTGTTCGACTATATAAAATATAGGGCTAACACTTGCAGATAACCAACCCTTAAGAACAGATAAACATGTAACAACTTAATAGTACCAAGAACAACAACAAAGGAAGCCTTAAATCCCTTTAAATCAGTTAACCCAAACACCCCTTTGGAATCTGATTTTGCAATCTTCCAAAGGATTGTTATGATTTAACCTATCAAACAAGATCTAATCAACCCTAACAACACTTAATCAACCTCAGAAACTCAAATCAAGCATAAAAACACAGATTCATAATAAAACATGCATAATCACCAAAAATTTAATAAAAATCAGAAAAAGGAAAAAGGAGAGAGATGCAAACCTCCAAGACTTACATCCAAGCCTTGGAATGTTTGAGCTGAGGTGCTAACAAAACAAGCACCAGCTTCCTTGTACCTGCTAAGATCAACAAACCAAAAGGATGAACACAAAATATGAAACTTGATCTTTTTGAAACACAAGCTTTATTACTTAAAACCTTGCCTCAAAAACCATCAAAACAGATAAGTGGAACTCAGACTTTATCTTCTCAAACACCAAACTTTTATCAAACACAAAGAGAAATCATAATTTTCAGAAAATCAACTTTTATTTAAATAAAAAGGAATTACAAAGATTAAAGATAAAATCTAGGACAAGGGACTCTCACAAGTTGAGGTCTCCTTATATAGGCACTAGTAGACGATTCTAGAATGTAAAATACAAAGAAACCCTAGCTAGAAATTTCCCAGAATGCCCTTGAGTGCTTGTTGTTGTTGAGCTATCCATTTTGATCAAAACCGTTCATTTTAGCTTTGGGGTTAAGTTATGAGTCTAAGCTGTTGATTTGGCCACGTCAGATTCCTTGGAGAGGAAGTTGTGTTTTCATTGGTGGACGAGGTTGAGTGTGGGGTCACTTGGGTAATGGGATTGAGGGTTTTGTGTGTGGGTTATGTTTCTGGGCGTGTTAATTAAGCGTGGGTGTGGGTAATTACGATTTACCCTTTGTTTAAGTGGAGGGAGTTACTGGGTTCTTGATGGTAAACAGTAACAAGTTTGATCCGATTTTTGTGGGATAAAGTTGTTTGGCGCGTGTTTGTCTAGTTTAAACTTAGGGAAATGAAAATAGTAGTCCTTGTGTTTTGGTGAAAGTTGTAAACATAGTTTATTCAGCAACAAAACTCATTCCCTTTGTTATATAACTTCCGATTTTCACACTTTAGCCACTAAACTTTTGCAAAAGGTTTTCAAGGATTATTTTTGCCACTTTTGGAAATTTGAAGGACTGATCTTGGACATTCTTGATCTTCAAAGGTCTTCATTGTATCTTTGACTTCATGAGGGACCATTATTGACAATTTAGAATAGTTGAGGGACTAAACTTGCCAATTCTTCAAAGTTGAAAGACCATTTTGTAATTTTGACAAACTTAAGGGACCAAACTTGTAATTATGAATATACAAGGGTTTTAAGTGTCATTTCTTCATATTTTGAGGATCAATCTTGTACATCTTCAAGTCTTCAAGGGTTTTTTCTTGGATAATTCATGAATTAGTGCCCGGTTCTTTGTACGGCTTCGTTTCTCGTGTCCGTTTTTCCTTGTTTCTTGTGATCTTTTGTCTTTTTCACGATATCCATACCTAAAACACACAAGTAAACAAATACAAGTATATATATGGTATTTTAATGACATTTTTATGCATTTAAAGCCCGAAAAGAACGATGAGATCATGTATAAATGCCATCTCATCACTCCCCCATACTAAGCCATTGTCGTGCCCTCACGCAATGCTAGAATAAAGTATCTAAGCATCACCAAAATTCAATTTTATTAACCTTTATTGAAGAGTAAAAGACTTGCAACAATACTACGAAGATGTGTAAAGACATAATGTATGATTTTCATCACGAATGTGACTTTCAGGGTCAATGAATAGAAACAAGTAAATGTCTCATAGAGTAAATTTCGCCATCCTTGATTGTCATACATTCCATGCTAAGTGCAAAAACGAGATCATTGTTGGTACAAGTCACAATGCTAACACTACTCATACGTCCAAATTGTGTAATACTTTTTCTCCCCGCAATCCTAGTTATTATAAAAGGAAATGGGTTTCTAGAAATTTTTAACTACTTGTCATGGATCACAAGTGATTCATATTGACCTATTTGAGTATTTATTAGTCCGAAAGTAAAGTAGCACGATTTAATCGATAGTTAGCCGAAGGACAAAATCTTTTAAAACGGCTTCTCGTGTATCTCCTTAAGTTCATATCTTGGCATAATTCGTTTCACGATTTGAGACCTTTCTCGGACCGATATTTGGCATGTACTTCATACTTCAAATCTTGGAAGACGTTCTTGAAATTATGGTCTTCTCTTCATATATTGGAATTTCTTCACTTGACATTTTTGAGAGATTCTTCATACTTGGACCACGACTTCATCATTTTTCTTCAATATTTATTTTGGATTTTGATATACAACGATCCGCCTCCTTTCTGGACTTGGATATATTTATCCTCATACCTTGTAAGGGTCTTTTTGGATACACTTTCTCCATGATCTTTAGGGGAGTAATTGCTTTTCGTCGTGTGTCTCGATCCTTCATATTGATTTAGGAATAATGATTCTTCACATCATCTTGGATTTTAGCAACAAAATAGAGCTCCTCATGCCTTGTTAGGGCCTTTTTGGATCTTCACCAATCTTCGCGTCCCGCTTCAATAAGTTATGCCTTGGCTATGAACTCTTATTCAACCCCGAGCAACTTTTAAACGATATTGTGCTAGAAGCTAAGTAACCTTTCAAATCGTACGACCTTACTTATTGCAATTATTTTTATTCCTAATGCATTGATCTTATGGGAGAAAAAGCCACAATTAAAAACATATGAGTTTTTGAAAGAACATTTTCATGTTCTACCTTTAGCATGATCACTTGTCTAACTCTATCATCTCTCGTTCTTCACTATTTAAAAACCTCTAATTAAAGAGACTCGTGAATACTTATCCATGCAAGTCAAAATTAAGCCAAATTTGGATTAGCTTTCATTAAGACTATATCAAATCAAAGTTTTGGGTTTTTAAGCCAACTATAGGATCTTGTACTTTCTTGGACTTTTTCAAGTTTAGAGAATGCATTTTATAGTTCCCTTGATAAGTGACTTTCTAGGATCAATTATAGGAACTTGCGAAAAGTTCTTGTTCTTACCCCAAATGAGCTAAGACTTTCGCGTTTTAAAGTTCCCTATATAAAAGTCTAGCAAAACTTGAATTGAGCAGGTTAAGGAATGCAAAGGGCTCCAAATTCCCATCAAGTAAAAAATTAGCTCTTATTCTACCCATCGAAAAATATACATTCGTGTCTTAAAAACACTTATGAAAACTAAGGAAAATTTAAAATTTGGCCATTTTTAGCCTTATTAGCAACAAAACAAAACGTTGAAAGTTGGAAAACGTGAGGGCGTAGCAAAGCAAGTATCTATTCACCCCCCCCATACTAAAATTAAACATTGTCCTCAATGTTTTGAGTCTAAAGGTGGAGCACCCCCATACTAGAGACGAAGTGTCGAATGCTTAGGATCTAGCATGGAAAGGGTGATCAACAATATATCTAAAGTCGTTTATGAATTATGCTAAAAGATAATTGTTAGAACAATAAAGGATATGTCATGGATTCGTGAAAAACTTCAAGCAAACGATGGAGGCTGACGTAAACGAACACGAGAGTCTTCAATCGTAGATGATGATGATGATCTAGATAACACAATCACAAACAACCACGAGACAACGAGTTGGAAGGGCACAAATCCCCTCTCATTATTTATTAGAAAGCATAAAAAGATAAGCATGGGATCTCCCCCACGAGGAACCTCTTTTTTTATTACCGAGTCATGAGCTCGACTCGATCCCCTCAATGCTAATTATCATTGGGGAAGGTGACTTGGACGAGGTCATCCAATGAAGGAATTTCCCCACCAAAGTAGTGTTTAAGCCTATGTCCATTCACCTTGAAGTTAGGACCATCATTTTGAGCTAGCTCGATGGTCCCATAAGGAAACACTTGTGTAATGGTGAAAGGACCCGACCAACGAGATTTCAATTTCCCAGAAAATATCTTTAGTCTAGAGTTAAAAAGTAACACTTGATCACCAACGTTAAAAACCCGGTTTTTAATCTTTGCATCATGAAACTTTTTAGTCTTTTATTTGAAAATCAATGAATTTTCATAAGCATTGTCTCTTAGTTCATCCAATTCATTCAATTGTATTTTCCGGTGATCTCCCGCGGTCTTCAAGTCAAAGTTTGCATGCTTAAGGGCCCAATATGCCTTGTGCTCCAATTCAATGGGCAAATGACAATTCTTCCCATAGACTAACTTATAAGGAGTACAACCAATATGTGTCTTATAAGCGGTCCTAAAGGCCCATAAAGCATCATCGAGTTTGTCGGACCATGAAGCACGATTTTCTCCAATCGACCTCTCTAAAATCCTCTTCAAAACTCGGTTCGAAACCTCGACTTGCCCACTCGTTTGCGGGTGATAAGCCGTAGAAAGACGATGAGTAACTCCATATTTCTTTAAGACCTTTTCGAATTGGTCATCACAAAAATGGGTTCCACGATCGCTTATAATAGCACGAGGGGTTCTGAACCGAGAGAATAGTTGCTTCAAAAACTTTACTACCACACGAGCATCATTAGTAGGTAAAGCCTTAGCTTGCACCCACTTAGAAAGGTAGTCGACCGCGACGAGGATATACTTGTTACCATGAGACGATGGGAATGACCCCATAAAGTCTATGCCCCAAATGTCGAAAATCTCACACACTTGAATTATGTTTTGCGGCATTTCATCACGTTGAGACGATTTTCCTTGACGTTGGCACGAATCATACGACTTCACAAGTGCGTGTGCATCACGATAGATAGAAGGCCAAAAGAAGCCAGCATCGAACACTTTCTTAGCCGTGAGACTAGCACCGTGACAAGCTCTAAGGATGTTAGAAGCTTCGGCACCAAAAACACAACGTCGAACGAGTTGATCCGCACAAACTCGAAAGAGATAACGGTCGTCCCAAAAATAGAACTTCACGTCACGAAAGAATTTTCGCTTTTGTTGTGTCGTCATATCCTTGATTATGAAGTTGCCCGCATGGTAATTTGCAATGTCGGTAAACCATGGGGTGGTGTCTTTAGAATTCACTACACCGAGGGTCTCGAGAGGAAATGTTTCGGTGATTTCCTTGTTTTCGAAAACATCTTTGTGAGGATCTTCTAGACGAGAGAGATGATCGGCGGCTAGATTATCGGCTCCTTTTTTTTCAAGCACGGTGACATCAAATTCTTGGAGGAGGAGCATCCAACGAAGCAATCTCGGCTTAGCATCTTGCTTAGCTAAGAGATACTTTATAGCCGAATGGTCGGTATACACGATGCTTTTAGTTAAGACGAGATAAGGTCGGAATTTCTCAAAAGCATAGACCACGGCAAGGAATTCCTTTTCCGTTGTGGTGTACTTTAATTGAGCCTCGGTCATCGTCTTACTAGATTAATGGATAGGACGGAAAAAATGCTTTTCATAGCGTTGCCCTAAGACGGCCCCTATAGCATAATCACTTGCATCGCACATGATTTCAAAGGGTAATTCCTAATTAGGAGCAACAAGAATGGGAGCTTCCGTAAGTTTCCTTTTGAGAGTTTCGAAAGCTCTAACACAATCCTCGTTGAAATTAAAAGGAGCATCCTTCTCGAGAAGGTATGTCATAGGTCGAGAGATTTTCGAAAAGTCTTTGATGAAACGACGATAAAAGCCCGCGTGGCCTAGGAAACTCCTAACTCCCTTAACGGTTTTGGGATGAGGTAACTTGGCGATGACGTCTACCTTACCTTTATCGACCTCAATCCCCGCATTCGAGACCTTATGTCCTAAGACGATTCCTTGTTTACACATGAAATTACATTTTTCCCAATTAAGCACAAGATTGGTTTTTTCACAACGTTTTAACATTTGCTCGAGATTAGATAAACACGACGTGAACGAATTGCCAAACACCAAAAAGTCATCCATAAACACTTCCATCGACTTCTCGATCATATCGTGAAAAATAGCCATCATACACCGTTGAAACGTATCCGGTGCATTACAAAGTCCGAAAGGCATCCTACGATAAGCAAACGTTCCATAAGGACACGTAAACGTAGTCTTCTCTTAATCACGAGGGTCGATAGGGATTTGAAAGTAACCGGAAAACCATCTAAAAAGCAATAGAATTCATTTCCCGCGAGTCGCTCCAATATTTGATCCATGAAGGGCAAAGGAAAGTGGTCTTTACGATTGGCGTCATTTAACTTTGGGTAGTCAATACACACCCTCCAACCGGTCACAACACGAGTGGGAATTAACTCGTTGTTTTCATTAGGCACAACGGTCATTCCTCCCTTTTTAGGGACACAATGGATTGGGCTCACCCATGGGCTATCGGAGATAGGATAAATCATTCCCGCGTCAAGGAGTTTTAAAACTTCCTTTTTTATGACATCGTGAATTTTGGGGTTTACCCTTCTTTGACTTTGAATTGCCGGTTTGTAGTCCTCCTCCATTAAAATTTTGTGAGTACAAAATTTTGGGTCAATACCCTTAATGTCGGAAATTTTCCACGCAATTGCCCCTTTATGAGCTTTAAGAACTTTCAAGAGCTTGGTTTTTTCATCATTAGCAAGACCTTTTGCAATAATAACCGGAAACTTGTCATCACCTTCCAAGAATGCGTATTCAAGGTGAGATGGAAGATCTTTCAATTCAAGGATAGGTGGTTCCTCGATTGAAGATTTTTGCTCAACACTCATAACTTCCATCGGCGGAAGAAATGGTGGAATAGACGTATCATCACTAATAATCACCTCATCTTCATTGTCGATTTCATTTGAAGTAAAATGCCTCCTTGGAATGGAGTGAGATTTGGTGTAGAATTAGTAAGAATCGGATCCAAAATAGTGGGATTGCCACTTGACGAACTATCGGAAAAACCTAACACTTCTTGTGAAAACTCATCGCAAACCACATCAACTAAGTCAATGTGATTGATGGTAGCGATTGCATAAACATGAGAAGGTTTTGAGTTCTGAGTAGCGTTTATAACAAGTTCCTCTTCGTTGAATCTCAAAGTAATAGTTCTTGCATGAACGTCGATAAGCGATCACGAGGTGTCTAAAAATGGACGACCTAAAATTAGAGGAACTTGAGGATCCGCGGGGATGTCAACTACTATAAAATCAACGGGATAGTAGAACTTCCCCACTTTTATGAAAACATCCTCGGCTACTCCACATGCTAAAATCGTAGAATGATCGGCCATCTCGATAGACATGTTCGAAGGAGTAAGAGCCGGAAGCGAAAGCGATCTCCAAATGGAAAATGGCATCAAATTAATGCTCGCACCAAGATCGGCCAAGGCAAGGCATTCTTTCATATCTTGTATGTCACAAGGAATGAGAAACTTTCCGGGGTCACCAACTTTTTCCGGTATGCGGTTAAGATAAACCGAAGAACAATTAGCTAGCTTTGAAAGCTTTTCCTTATCGCCCATCATACTTTTAAAAATGGAAGCGAAACGAGGCATATATAACAACGCGTCGGCTAAACTTACATCAAAATGAACTTGTTGAAACATTTTTATAAAGAGCTCGATTTGTTGTTTGTTACGTTCTTGCAATTTCTCTTTGTTTCGTCTCAAAGGGTAAGGTAAGGGTGGTGTGGGTTGGACATTAGGCAACGGCCTTGGAATCTCGGGTTCCATGATTGGTATTGGTTCAACCGTAGGAGTGGTTTGAGCGGTACTTCGTGGGCTTGGAATTTTCTCCTTTTCAACCACCACCTCGGGTTCTTTCTCTTTTTCCTTCTCCGTAGAAGTACTTGGACGAGAGATTGGTTCCTTGAAAGTTTTACCACTTCGTGTAGTATTAACCTTCATTTCTCCCTTCGGGTTTGCAATGGTATCACTAGGAAGACCACCCGAGGAAGAGGGTTTACACATGATTTCTTCAAACATTTTTGCCATTCTGTCCTCAAATTTTGATTGCCTTAAATCCGCTTTTAATAATTCTTGCTTTATCTCATGTTGTCCTTGTTCCATCTTTTGTTGATTTTGTTGAAGACGTTGAACATTTTCTTACATTTTATTAGCATGAGTCTTGAGTTCATTAGCAAGTTTGTCTTTAATCTCGTTTTTCAACTCGGATCTTAAGCTAATCATCTCACGTTGCATATTATCAAACTTAGCATCATTTGCTTTAGCATAATCCAAAAATTCTCCTTGAAGATTTTTAGTGTGAGAATTTTGAAAACCTTGTGTAGTGTTTTAAAAATCACGGTTTTGGTTTTGATTTGCAACTTGTCCATTCCCACTTTGATAATTCCCTTTGTTGTAGTTACGTGAATTGCCTTGATAACCACCATTTTGATTGTTGTTTCGATAGTTATTAACATTTTGATTTGGTGGAGCTTGATTTGGGCGGGAACCTTGGCCGTTTTGGTCGTAAGTTCCCGTTGCTACGTAAGCACTTGAAGTGTTACCACCGGCGGTAATGCACTCGGAAAGATCATGAGCTCCACCACAAGACAAACAACTCTTTTCAACCGCTTTAACCGAAGCGGAATTCAAAGCATCTTGTGCTTTCCAATGAGTCATAAGATTTGAAAACCTATCGAAAAACCGATTTTCCTCATTAGCTTCATCATGTAAGGCATTAATGTAACGAGATGATTACGACGATGACGAACCCATATTGGCAACACTCGGTGTGTTACGAGGGTTATAAAACTTAGATCTATTCTCGATAATCTTTAAAGCTTCATTGGTTGTTTTGCACAAAAATTTACCACCCGCAGCGGCATTCAAATAATCTCGTTTATGATCATTAAGGCCATTATAGAAAGTATCTATTTGATGTAATTCTGAAAAATCATGGTGTGGACATTCATGTAACATTTCCTTAAATCGTTCCCATGCCATTGAAAAACTCTCATTATTTCGTTGTGTAAACCTTGAAATCTCATTTTTCAAATGTGTTGTTTTAGATGGTGGAAAAAATTGGTTCACAAACTTTGAAACGAGATCACCCCATGTCAAAATCGAATTTGGCGGTTCTTTCTCGAGCCGAATTTTAGCGGGTCCATCTAACGAGTATGGAAACAACATCATCTTAATGGCGTCATGTAGAACATCCTTAAACGTGCTAGTTGCGGTGAGACGATTAAAATTCCTTATGTGGTAATGCGGGTTGTCTTTTTCATGACCTCTAAACTTATTTGCTTGCAACATCGACATTAAACCCGTCTTAATCTCAAAATTCTCCGCAAGGATAGCGATAATAACAATGGCTTCTCCAAAACCCTCGGTGGGTGCTTGAAGCAACTCCATCATAGTACGATTAGCCATTACGACTTCTTGTTCTACAATAGGTTCAACAATTGGAGTTTGTTCTTCAATCAACGTCTCTTGATTTCCTTGACTTTGACGACGTTTACAAGCTCGTTTTGCTTGATTACGAGTTTGCATAAACTTCACGAAGAATGGGAGGTGAGCAAAGAAGATTCTTTTTGGGTGTTTTGTGAATTTTCAATTTTTTTGTGTTTTTGATTGTTTTTAATTTTTTGGATTTTGTGTATCTTCGTAGACAACAATCTACCAAATCTCTCCTCGAATCAAACTCTTGATTAAAGAAGCCTCAAAAGAATGATAACGATCACGTGGAGTGAACGCCTTCGAATGACTTTAGAATTTGGTAAAAACCAGATTGTTCAAGAGGGTTTAATCACAAAGAAAACCAAGCAAATATATATGATACGTAATAATACTTTGGGCGGCAAAACCCTCGATTAGCCTTCAATTTCAAAATACTCACAAGCAAGGGGGAAATGAGACGGCGCGAAGCACTTAAGAGCCTTTTTCCTTAGGGTATATTTTATAATACCCGCCTTATACCCACCGTATAGTTTGTATTTTTCAAAATCGAGCTTCACGAAAGTATTTATCTATTTTTGCCTTTTTCTTTTGTTTGTGATTCAAATACAATAATTAGGAGATCAAATCCCATTAAGGTTGTGTTTTCACACTTTTGGAGATATTTTGTATTGATTGTGATACTTAATACAATATAGTAATTATAATTTCACAAGAAAAACGAAAAAAAACCGATAATACGTATTAGTAGATTTCTACTAATACAAATACTATTTATGGTTAATATTAAAAAAAACAAGCCAAATTAATCACGAAACACCTCCCCGGCAGCGGCGCCAAAATGATTGTGGTAAATTACGTCTCTTGTTTAGGAAAACAAAAGAGCGTAAATGAGCGGTAAGTATTAAACAAATGATTTAGGAAAATCAAGTGTTAATGACCCTTATGATGTGAAAGTTCGTTTCCCAAGGAGGTATATGTGTGTGAATAATTCGTAATTGATTTGAGATTAATATTTGAGAGAAGGGGATGAGAAAATAGAATGACGAAGACGTGAAATTAATTACTACGACGACTAAACGTAAAACCGTAAAAAGAGGTAAAATAAAAATTAATTCTAATAATTCCCAAAAAATTACCAAAAATCAAATTAAATAAACTAATAGTTTACCAATGATCAAAACTTTTTCAAACCTTTTAATTAATTAAATAACAATTTTTAAATGCTAATTAAAGCCCTAAAAATCAAATTAATAATCAAAGCCCAAAAAAAGATTTTTCACTTGGTAAACCTCTAAAATGACCTAAAAAGATTAAAAACTATTTTTTATAAATTTTTAAACTAAGAAAAACTATTTAAACTGATTTAAAAACTATTAAAACTTAAAATAATTATAAAAACTAATCTAATGATGATAAAATTAATTTAGGAGTTGCAAAAATCCTATTTTAATGTATTAAACCTAAGAAAAATATAAAAAGTGCAAAAATGTGAAATTTGAAATTTAATAATAAAATAATATTAAAATAATATTAAAAATCCAAAAATTATAAAAAATTCTAAAAACTTGCAAACTAGTTTATTTTAACCTAAATAATCAGAAAATAAAAGTGAAATTACCAAATTACCCCTAATGGGCCCCCAAATGGGCTAAAAGAAAAAATAGTCAACCTTAATGGGCTTTTGGGCCCAAAAAGTCAAACTAGGCCCAAATGACCTGAAAAAGCCCTATCTGACTCAAAATTTAATTCTAACACAAAAGTCTGAAGGTCCAAAAGCTGATTCTGAGCTTATCACAGCTTAAATAGTCAACAGCTTATTCTTATTGGGCCAATAAGCCCATTAAGCAATAAGCCAATGCCATAAGCTCTGCTTAAGCACACAACCTTCTTTTGAGATGCCTAAGAGATTTGTGAAAAGAAATTTTGAAAAAGAACACTCAATAAGCCAGAAATAAGCAAAGAAAAGTTTCACAAAAGGACAAAATAGTCGACTTGGAGTTCTAGAACACCTCAGGACTTGATTCAACTTGCAAAAGACTCTAAACAACTTAATTAAGCTAAATCAATCAAGAAAAGTTCAATAAGCAAAGCCAAATAAGCTAGATAAGCCAATAAGCACTTATGAAAAAGTCAAATGAGTTGGTTTCCTAGTCAAAGCCTAAAGTCAACCGTCCAAATGCTCCAGTATGAACAAATGGGTCAAATAAGGAGCACCTATTACAAACTTAAAGTTGTTGCACGTTTGAATAAGTTGGAATAGCTTATTGATAAGTTGAACACCAAATGACACTAGTAGGGGGAACTTTCAGTAGGAACTGGTTCCCACTGCTTTGACTTTTTGACTTGAGATTTGTAAGAGATTTACTATGATTTGATGGATAACAAAGGCACCCATACAACCAGTGAGTTGTAAAGAGTCACAATCAAGAAAAATATCACACTTCCAATAAGCCAACAATGCCCAGATATGATACAGACTTAGCAAATAAGCAGTTATGAACTCTTAAGCAATTTTAGCATGAATAAGCAAACCAGGAATGAACCAAATGCATACACAAGATATAATAACTGTTAATAAGCACAAACAAACTTATTTCAATTACTGAATCAAAGATTACAAGCAGATCAAATCATATGCAGGTTACTGATATGAACTTCAAGAACACAAATGCTTTTTCTGATATAGATGACCACAAATCCAAATTCAGCACACAAATCCTACTTCCCTGGTTGTATTAACTTAGATTTAACACTTGTTAACCCTAGTCTATGATTAGATCTAAGTGTCCTCTAAATTTCAGCAAATATTACCAAGTAATCAAGATTTTATATCCTATTGTTGGATCTAGGTGTTAATAGCTACCAAACTTGCAGATAACCAACCCTTAAGAACAGATAAACATGTAACAACTTAATAGTACCAAGAACAACAACAAAGGAAGCCTTAAATCCCTTTGAATCAGTTAACCCAAACACCGCTTTCGAATCTGATTTTGCAATCTTCCAAAGGATTGTTATGATTTAACCTATCAAACAAGATCTAATCAACCCTAACAACACTTAATCAACCTCAGAAACTCAAATCAAGCATAAAAACACAGATTCACAATAAAACATGCATAATCACCAAAAAATCAATAAAAATCATAAAAATGAAAAAGGAGAGAGATGCAAACCTCTAAGACTTACATCCAAGCCTTGGAATATTTGAGATGAGGTGCTTGATAGGTGTGTAAACACCCATCCTTTTTACCACTTAATTACAATAATAACCGGGCTAAAACGTGTATTTTATGTCTTTTATGTCGGAATTATGCGTGGTTTGTGTTTTTGTTGTGATTTAGGACGAAAAGGTGAAAAGTGGAGAAAACACGGGCATTCACGGGCATTTACGGACTTTTATTGAAGAAAAAGACGAAAGATGAAGTCGAAAAGTCAAGAGTGGAAAAAGAACGGAAGTCCAAGACCAATTCTGAAGATTTATCGAAGAAAAAGTCGAAAGACGGAAGTTACCAAAAGCCGAAGAACTCGAGTCTTATTTATTGAAGAATATAAAGACGAGTTTAAAGAAATCCCGAGCCATAATTCATTAAAGTCCAAGATTAAAGAAGATTTAAAGGCTTAAGGACTAATGGTGCAATTAACAAAGAGATTAAGAAGGAGGCACTTAAAGATGCAATTAAGAGGAAATGAAGGAGGGGAGGAAGCTTCCTAATCCTCCCCTATATATAGATTAGTCTTAATCACTTTTCATTTTGTTAGCTAATTTGACAAATTAGTTCTCCACTTTATTTTATGCACCTTTAATTACTTGTCAATTTAAATACATGTTTTGCACCTTAATTTCTTTAAATTCCAAGTAAGTCTTTTAATTTTGTTCTTTAATCTTTAAGTTTTTAATCTTCTTGTACATCTTCTTTTTATAAATCTTTGTTTGTGTTGATTTAAAGTTTTCAATCTTAATCTTTTTCATCTTCTTTTTATTTAAAGTTTAAATCTTTTTAATTTTTGTGTCTTGGTTTTAAAGTTTTCATACGTTTTGTTATTGATTTGCGATTTTTATTTAGCTTATTGTCTTTTAATTTTGCTTATTGTCTTCTAAAAGTTTAGATTTTTATGCTTATTTTCGTACTTTTTCATTTCCCTAGTTTTTAGGATCTGTTGGATCAATTTCGCAACTTCCCTTTAAATTCGCAATTGTATTGCGAATTTGTTCTCCTTGGCATTGCGGAATCATCTCCACAAATTCGCAATAATTGCGAATTTGTATGTTAGTATTGCGAAATCTTTACTTCAGTTTTGCGAAATCATTCTTTGCAATTTCGCAATTATTGCGAAATTGTATTCTATCAATTGCGAAATCTTCCCTGTTTTACATTGCGAAATCTTTGAGGCTTCAGCATTGCGAATTGTTTCAGAATTGCGAAATCATTAGATTTCGCAATATTGCGGATTTGTGGTTTGGTAATTGCGGAATTATAATATGATTTCGCAATATTTGCGAAATTATTTCAATTTTTTCATATATTGCAAATTTAATTCAGTTTTGTCTACTTTAATTTTCCCGCCTTTTTACTTAGTCGCACTTTAAGATTACTTGTCTTAGATTTATTTTAGCATTGCCTTAGTTTTAAGTTTTAGTTGCGTTTTAAGTTTGCCTTAGATAGATTTAAGTTTGCGTTATTTACTTTTAGTGCCTTTTAATTTCCGTCACGCTTTTAAATACTTGCACCATTTACTTTAAGTTAGACTTAGCTTTAAATTAACGCACGTTTACTTTAATTGTCTTGCACATTTAATTACTACAACGACACAACTATTTGTTTCACCAAAGAACAACTGAGTCACATAGTTAACCTAGATCAATTCGATTAGACACACGACAAAGAACTTAATTTTTATACGGGCCAAAAGCCTTGTATCAAATGGCGCCGCTGCCGGCTCTTTTCGTTAAGATTAACAGTTTTATGTGAGAGACGCGTTGCTTTTTGGGATCCGTTCACTTGTGAGCGTTATTTTTCTTGCATAAAAAATTCAAAAATCCAAAAAGATTTTATCTTTATTGTGTATACATATTGTCTTTGTGTTTGGTTTCTTTTTCTTTTGCATTTTCAGGTGTATGCGTAATAGATCTTCTACTTATCAAGAGCCCGAGACTCAGGAAGATTTAAGTATGTCAGGTGTTAACAACAATAATCCACCGCACCTCAACAATAATAACAACAATGTTCTTCCACAGCCCGATCTTCGGACAATGGAGGAGCTTTGTCAACCAACCATGTTTGGACGAGGAGGACCGATTGCGCCGATGCAAATCAACGCTCCCGAGTTTTCGTTGAAGCACCACATGATTCAGCAAGTGCAAACTAATCCATTCGCCGGAATGCCTGATGATGATGCCAACAAACACCTTGACAAGTTCATTACAATCACCCAAAGCATGAAGTGCGCCGGTGCCACAATGGATGAACTTCGCCTACAACTCTTCCCACATACTTTATCACATCATGCCGAGAAATGGTTTGATCGTCTCCCGAAGAATTCAATTCACACTTGGGATGACATGACTCAACGCTTTTTGTCACACTACTTTCCACCATCCATGGTCACGAGCCTTCGCAATCAAATCAGTGGTTTCATGCAAGATCCTGATGAATCACTTTTTGATGCTTGGGAGAGATATAATGTCTTGATCGATAGATGTCCAAACCACAACATGCTCCCTGTGACCTTAATAGATACTTTCTACAACGGTTTGACTTTTCGAGATCGGGATACGATTAATGCAGCCGCCGGTGGCACATTCATGAAAAGGAGACCCGAGGAGTGTAGAGAGCTAATTGAGAACATGACTACTCACCACAAAAACTGGGATTCCTCCGCTTCTTCAAGGAACAACCCGAGAGTCAATGTTTCCTCTACTTCAGCAAACCCTGATATGACCGAACTCACACGCGTGTTGACCGAAATGAGCAGAAGTATGCAACTCTTGGCTTCAAACCAACAACAACAAGTTAAAGCTGTTGCTACCCCTTGTGAAACATGCGGCGGTCCACACTCATACACCGATTGTCCTTCAACTCAAGGAAATCCAGAAAATGTGTATGCAGCTTATGGTAATTATTCACCGGAAAATTACCAGGCTCGACAAGGGGATAGAAATTTGCTGAGCTACCGGTCAAACAACTACCTTTCACCCGGTTTTTCTCCTCAAAACCAAAACTCCGCCAACAACTACACTAGAAGCAACCAAATCCCACCAAGAGCTTCTAATCTTTATCACCCACCCGCTCAACAACTCCCACCCATTAACCCCGATGTTGACACCATCATGAGAACCCACGGTGAGCAAATCAAGAACCTGCAGAGCCAAATTATCAATCTGAAAGGAGATATTACCAAGCAAGGAAATGAGATTAGATCCGAACTTCGAGATAATCTTCAATCCTCCATCAGCACTCAAACGAATGATATAAAGAATATGTTGGCTAGTTTCTTGCCCCCTGCTCAACCTTCTACTTCGAGTTCTCTACCTTCAAACACCATCACTAATCCGCGAGCCAATGTGAGTGCTATTACTACTCGGAGTGGAGTCACCATAGTAGGACCACCTATCCCACCACCATCATCTACACCTCCTCCACCACCATTTATCCCTACTCCTCCTACACCTAGTATTAGTGCACCATTACCGTCTCTGCCTCGTCATGACGATGTACCTAGGAAGGACCCTTCAACATCTCAACCTTTACCTACTACACCTGCACCTTCACCACCCAAACCCAATATCCCTTATCCTTCTCGTTTAGGCAAGACCAAAATGCTAACCAAGGATGACTATGAAGTGTCACGCTATGTGAAGATGATCTCTCAGATGAACTTCAACATTAGCTTTCTTGAAGCACTTGTCCACATGCCCAAATTTGTGAAAGCATTTAAGGAATTTCTTAACAAGAAGGAGAAGCTGATTGAACTCGCCAACACACGATTAAATGAAAACTACTCTGCAGTTATTCATAAAGAACTGCCGGAAAAGCTTGGAGATCCCGGTCGTTTTGTGTTGCCTTGCGTGTTCAACAAAACTGAAGAATTTACTGCCCTTGCTGATCTCGGGGCTAGTATTAATTTGATGCCATTGAGTGTTTGGAAAACACTATCATTACCCGACCTCACTCCAACAAAGATGACTCTTGAACTTGCAAATCGCACTCTCGCTTACCCCGTTGGTATAGCCGAAGACGTGTTTATTAAAGTTGGCACATTTACCTTCCCGGTTGACTTTGTGGTTGTTGATTACGAAATGGACCCTCGTATTCCTTTAATACTTGGTCGGCCATTCTTGAGAACCGGCCGAGCTTTAGTGGATGTGGCCGAAGGTGAGTTAATCTTAAGAGTCGGGGATGATGCACAAGTTTTCAAAATGGGGAAGCTTACTAGTACAACCTTTGGAGGCCGAGAATTAGTGAATATGATTAATGTGCATGATGACTTTGTTGTCTACAACAATCCTCTATTCGACTCTTGCATCGATAATCCACTTTTTCATGATGATGTGGATGATTCTCTCCCTACTTTGGAACCTTCTCCCATATATGATTCTCCACCGGTCTTTGATGCTTATGATGATGATTTTAGCTCAGACTCGGATGATTATGATGACCTTACTTCTGAGTATCCTGATCTACCTACGTATGATGATTTCGATGAGGCTGATACTCTTTCGAGCGATTCTTCTACTGATGACATTGCACCTACATTTGATGAAGATCCTCCGCCATCACTCGATCCTACTTTGGACGATTACTCATTTGAGGAAGACTTCTCTGCATTTCTTAATACTTACTTCCCTCATGAGAGTGATGCTCCTCCTTATGACTTTGAAGATTATCGTCTTGATCCTACTTTGGATTTGAAGCACATTCTTTCTAAGGAGAAGAAACCGGTCGACACCAATATCCGCAACACATATGATTTAACACCTCTTTGTCCCCCTTCTGAGGACGAGGTGGTGCTTCTTCGCGGATCTTCGTCCCATTCTGCTGAGCCTGAGTGCTATTTTCCCTTAAAGGAAAAGGTGTTCGACCCCGGTATTGATATTTTGCAGCCATCTCAGTATCCACCTGATGAAATAAAAGGAAATATCTTTGGAACTTATGGAAATCTGCTTGCACCACTTCAACATTGCTTCCACCGTGCTCCATCGCTGCTTAAGGGAACCTTGCCTACTCTTCTTTGGCTTGCCTTGTTCGCCTTAAGTTTGTGCTTATTGATGGACGAAAACTATATCTTTGATCCTGGTGGATATGTTTCACGCTTCTTCTGTTGATAATCAAGGTCGAGTCAGGCTCACGACTCGGTAATCAAAAACCAAGCGCTTCTTGGGAGGCAACCCATGCATCTATCTTTTCACTTTCTTTATCATAAGTGTAGGGGAGACCCGTTGGTTTGCTTTCCTCTCCTCACTTCTTAATCAGGGATTAGAGCGCTCAATGATCCACTCTTGATGATTCTTGACGACCCGTGATTCCGTGTTCCACTTCTTCCCGGTTCTATCCTCAACTCTTTTCGATTCACTATTTTATATTTTCTCAATATTAAAATAGGAATCTCTTTAGTTGTCTTTTCCTTAGCGAGATTTAAACAAAGTGCACAATGTCCTAAGTGTAGGGGAGTTTACTCCCACATGCTTAAACATTGAGGACAATGTTTATGTTAAGTGTAGGGGGATTTCTATCGAAGTTAAGTGGCCTTTTCCTTGTATTTGTCCTCATTTTAACCGGAAAATCAATTTTTCGACATTTTTCAAAATTTTTGATTTATTTTGGCCTATTAGTTTTTCCCTTTGTATAGTTATTTTCTTTCCTTGCTAGAATAAATGTTTAATAAAGTGGTTTTATTTTTCAAACATTGTGAATCTTTTGACTCAACCCGAGTTTACTTATCTAAGTTACTCTAGCTAGTATCCTTAACGTGTTTAAGTCAAGTTTTGCTAGGCTTTTATATAGGGAGCTATAAAACGTGAAAGTCTTAACTCTCACGGGTTAAGAACAAGAACTTTTCGCAAGTTCCTATAATTGATCCTAGAGAGTCGTTTATCAAGGGAACTTTAAAATGCGATTTCGAAACTTGAAAAAGTCTAAGAATTTGCAAGATCCTATAGGCGACTCGAAAACCCAAAACTTTGATTTAATAGGCTAAGCATCCACGAGTCTCATTCCTTGAGATTTTAAACTGTGGAGAACGAGAGATGATAGAGCCAATTATAAGTTCGGTATTCTTTCGTGAATTTATGTGAGTTAATTATAAGCCTATTCTCCCATCGCTTGTTAATAAATTTATCTGCAATAAATAAGGTTGTACGATTTGAAAAGTTACTTAGCTTCTAGCCCAAGATCGTTTAAAAGTTGCTCGGTATGGATTAGAGTTCATAGCCAAGGCATAACTTATTGAAGCGGGATGCGAAGATTGGCGAGTCCGAAAAGGCCCTAACAAGGCATGAGGGCTATATTTTGTTGCTAAAGATCCAAAGTGATGTGAAGAATCATTTATCGAAAATCAATATGAAGGATCGAGACACACGACGAAAAGCAAATACTCCCCAAAAGTCATGGAGAAGTATACCCGAAAAGACCCTAACAAGGTATGAGGATAAATAGATCCAAGTCATAAAAGGAGGCGGATCGTTGTATATCAAAGTCCAAAATAAAGATTGGAGAAAAATGAAGAAGTCGTGGTCCAAGTATGAATCTCTCAAAACTTCAAGTGAAGAAATTCCTATATGAAGAGAAGACCATAATTTCATGAACGTCTCTCAAGGTTTGAAGTATGAAGTCGCTGCCAAATATCGGTCCGAGAAAGGTCTCAAATCGCGAAGCGAGTTATGCCAAGATATGAACTTTATGAGGTCCCGAGAAGCAGTTTTAAAAGATTTTGTCCTTTAGCTAACTATTGATTAAATCGTTCACTTTATTTTCGGACTAAATAACTATCGAAATAAGTCAACAATGCATCTTCGTGATCATTTAAGACAATAATAAAATATAAGAGATACACCTAGGAATAAGGGGGTCTAAGTGAATAATTGGCCCACATGAGTTCGTGTTAGTTTGCTAACTTATAATAACAATGATCTCGTTTTTAAGCTTGGTTTGGAGAAAGTGAAAACTTGAGGATGATGATTATTCACAACATTTCCAAAACCCAAGGTATGTTTTTTTCTTTACTTTAAATGTTTATAATTTTCTATCTCTTTAATAAAGGCCAACGTGGATTGATTATGATGAAAAGTGTAATCTTGCTTTGTAACTAATGCATTGCATGAGGACATTGCAATGGTCAAGTGTAGGGGATTTGATAGGTGTGTAAACACCCATCCTTTTTACCACTTAATTACAATAATAACCGGGCTAAAACGTGTATTTTATGTCTTTTATGTCGGAATTATGCGTGGTTTGTGTTTTTGTTGTGATTTAGGACGAAAAGGTGAAAAGTGGAGAAAACACGGGCATTCACGGGCATTTACGGACTTTTATTGAAGAAAAAGACGAAAGATGAAGTCGAAAAGTCAAGAGTGGAAAAAGAACGGAAGTCCAAGACCAATTCTGAAGATTTATCGAAGAAAAAGTCGAAAGACGGAAGTTACCAAAAGCCGAAGAACTCGAGTCTTATTTATTGAAGAATATAAAGACGAGTTTAAAGAAATCCCGAGCCATAAGTCATTAAAGTCCAAGATTAAAGAAGATTTAAAGGCTTAAGGACTAATGGTGCAATTAACAAAGAGATTAAGAAAGAGGGACTTAAAGATGCAATTAAGAGGAAATGAAGGAGGGGAGGAAGCTTCCTAATCCTCCCCTATATATAGATTAGTCTTAATCACTTTTCATTTTGTTAGCTAATTTGACAAATTAGTTCTCCACTTTATTTTATGCACCTTTAATTACTTGTCAATTTAAATATATGTTTTGCACCTATATTTCTTTAAATTCCAAGTAAGTCTTTTAATTTTGTTCTTTAATCTTTAAGTTTTTAATCTTCTTGTTCATCTTCTTTTTATAAATCTTTGTTTGTGTTGATTTAAAGTTTTCAATCTTAATCTTTTTCATCTTCTTTTTATTTAAAGTTTAAATCTTTTTAATTTTTGTGTCTTGGTTTTAAAGTTTTCATACGTTTTGTTATTGATTTGGGATTTTTATTTAGCTTATTGTCTTTTAATTTTGCTTATTGTCTTCTAAAAGTTTAGATTTTTATGCTTATTTTCGTACTTTTTCATTTCCCTAGTTTTTAGGATCTGCTGGATCAATTTCGCAACTTCCCTTTAAATTCGCAATTGTACTGCGAATTTGTTCTCCTTGGCATTGCGGAATCATCTCCACAAATTCGCAATAATTGCGAATTTGTATGTTAGTATTGCGAAATCTTTACTTCAGTTTTGCGAAATCATTCTTTGCAATTTCGCAATTATTGCGAAATTGTATTCTATCAATTGTGAAATCTTCCCTGTTTTACATTGCGAAATCTTTGAGGCTTCAGCATTGCGAATTGTTTCAGAATTGCGAAATCATTAGATTTCGCAATATTGCGGATTTGTGGTTTGGTAATTGCGGAATTATAATATGATTTCGCAATATTTGCGAAATTATTTCAATTTTTTCATATGTTGCGAATTTAATTCAGTTTTGTCTACTTTAATTTTCCCGCCTTTTTACTTAGTCGCACTTTAAGATTACTTGCCTTAGATTTATTTTAGCATTGCCTTAGTTTTAAGTTTTAGTTGCGTTTTAAGTTTGCCTTAGATAGATTTAAGTTTGCGTTATTTACTTTTAGTGCCTTTTAATTTCCGTCACGCTTTTAAATACTTGCACCATTTACTTTAAATTAGACTTAGCTAATTAATGCACGTTTACTTTAATTGTCTTGCACATTTAATTACTACAACGACACAACTATTTGTTTCACCAAAGAACAACTGAGTCACATAGTTAACCTAGATCAATTCGATTAGACACACGACAAAGAACTTAATTTTTATACAGGCCAAAAGCCTTGTATCAGTGCTAGCAAAACAAGCACCAGCTTCCTTGTACTTGCTAAGATCAACAAACCAAAAGGATGAACACAAAATATGAAACTTGATCTTTTTGAAACACATGCTTTATTACTTAAAACCTTGCCTCAAAAACCATCAAAACAGATAAGTGGAACTCAGATTTTATCTTCTCAAACACCAAACTTTTATCAAACACAAAGAGAAATCATAATTTTTAGAAAATCAACTCTTATTTAAATAAAAAGGAATTACAAAGATTAAAGATAAAATCTGGAACAAGGGACTCTTACAAGTTGAGGTCTCCTTATATAGGCACTAGTAGACGATTCTAGAATGGAAAATACAAAGAAACCCTAGCTAGAAATTTCCCAGGATTCCCTTGAGTGCTTGTTGTTGTTGAGCTGTCCATTTTGATCAAAACCGTTCATTTTAGCTTTGGGGTTAAGCTATGAGTCTAAGCTGTTGATTTGGCCACGTCAGATTCCTTGGAGAGGAAGTTGTGTTTTCATTGGTGGACGAGGTTGAGTGTGGGGTCACTTGGGTAGTGGGATTGAGGGTTTTGTGTGTGGGTTATGTTTCTGGGCGTGTGAATAAAGCGTGGGTGTGGGTAATTGCGATTTACCCTTTGTTTAAGAGGAGGGAGTTACTGGGTTCTTGATGGTAAACAATAACAAGTTTGATATGATTTTTGTGGGATAAAGTTGTTTGGCGCGTGTTTGTCTAGTTTAAACTTAGGGAAATGACAATAGTAGTCCTTGTGTTTTGGTGAAAGTTGTAAACATAGTTTATTCAGCAACAAAACTCATTCCCTTTGTTATATAACTTCTGATTTTCACACTTTGGCCACCAAACTTTTGCAAAAGGTTTTCAAGGGTTATTTTTGCCACTTTTGGATATTTGAAGGACTGATCTTGGACATTCTTGATCTTCAAAGGTCTTCATTGTATCTTTGACTTCATGAGGGACCATTATTAACAATTTAGAATAGTTGAGGGACTAAACTTTCCAATTCTTCAAAGTTGAAGGACCATTTTGTAATTTTGACAAACTTAAGGGACCAAACTTGTAAATATGAATATACAAGGGTTTTAAGTGTCATTTCTTCATATTTTGAGGATAAATCTTGTACATCTTCAAGTCTTCAAGGGTTTTTCTTGGATAATTCATGAATTAGGGCCCGGTTCTTTGTACGGCTTCGTTTCTCGTGTCCGTTTTTCCTTGTTTCTTATGATCTTTTGTCTTTTTTCATGATATCCATACCTAAAACACACAAGTAAACAAATACAAGTATATATATGGTATTTTAATGACATTTTTATGCATTTAAAGCCCGAAAAGAACGATGAGATCATGTATAAATGTCATCTCGTCCGTTTTTATCATCTTTGTTCATCCATACGCAACAAACCTACATCCTAACTTGAGTTCAATGGTGTTTTAAGACAAACTAGCGACTACCCAGTGCTCTAAATCCTATTCCAATCAAAACCCACACGTCAATTTGTTTATACGTTCAAAAAAATCTCATAAACCCTAAAATAAGTGATTAGGGGGTCTTGGTTATGAATCGACAATTAAACATACATTAGAAATCGTAGAATGATCAGTACATAAGAAAAATAATGTACCTTACACGAATTAACAGAGAAATGATCAAAAATAAGGATTCGAGTTCGTGTTTGTCAATGGCAGCAAACGTGGTGTTTTGTGTTTGTGTATAAACGAAAAAGAAAGAAAGAGATGGGGGGAGTATGTTTTGGCTTGGGTCAAAAAATTACAAACTTGCACCTTAGACCCCTTTAGTTTCTTTCAATTTCCATTTTGAGTTAAACCAACTTTATTTAACGTCCATTAAAAAAATCTTAACATCCGTTATCAATTAAACGTTACATTAACTATTTTCCAAACACACAATTAACGTACTTAAATGATTCTGCCTTAATAGAAATCTCTAAATACAAATCAAATGCACGAGACGGTCTACAACATATCCAATATCCACTTATCACGAAAAATACACGACATAGAACATTTAACCGTTTTATTTTTCTGAAAAGACTATTGAAGACGTATTTTGATGACAAAGACGAATTGATATTTTCTCCCCCTTAAACAATGACCCGTTTTCTAATTAAAGATCTGTAGTCGTTGATTAAAGAGTCAAATATTGATGAAGACATTTTCCGTTTAATGATTTAAAGAAACGATTCTGGTGGCAATAAGATTTCTCTTATTTAAACAAATAAATGCACTAAAGCGTACACAAATTTGTGTTAGACCAAGTTATAAAGTAAACTTGATCCCTTGTATGATTTTAAAGTAAACCATACCCGAGAAAATTAATTCCCGTTGTGAGCCAACGTTTTCTAAAGAAATACATGACTTTAATGCGAAAAGCGGGTTGCAGTTAGAAATAACTACAAGCCATGTGGGCATGTTTTAAAATATTTACAACTTTTATACGAACTCTATTTATGGCGTCGTGTCAATTTTAATCGACATTTCTAAGGCCGTAAATATTATCGTACTAAAAGACATGCCCTTTTAAAATGAAAAATATTTTTGGATTTAATTGATTTTATATTTTTTTTATGGTTTTTGTAGGTTTTATATTGTTGTATTTTTCTTTTTGGTGGTTTAAATATATAATATATACATGATCACGATAAAAGGATACTCGAGAATAGTTTACCACCACTATTCTGCAGATTCTTTTGCCAACTCCTGAAGAGTCACCGGTGAGAATGATTTCATACCAAGCTTGTCAACAAAAAACTCGATACGTCCTCGATCTAAAGCCTTTGTAAACATATCCGCCAGCTGCTACTCAGTGTTGACAAAATACAGATCGATTACTTCGTTCTCCACTTTCTCTTTGATAAAATGGTAGCGTATGTCAATATACTTCGCCCGGGAGTGTTGAACGTAGTTGCAGCAAAGGGCAATGGCGCTTTTGTTGTCGCAATACATTGGTACTTTGTTGAATCCAAGACCATAGTCAGTCAATTGTGATCTCATCCAAAGAACTTGAGCACAACAACCGGACATGGAAATGTATTCAGCCTCCGTACTTGATATCGCATCACTTTTCTGCCTTTTGGACGCCTAACTAATCAATCTATCTCCAAGTAGTTGCACACTTCCAGATGTGCTACGTCTAGTATCTTGACACCCAGCGTGATCCGCATCTACATATGATATTAGTGAAATAGAGGAGTCCTTCGGATACCATAGACCACGATGAAGTGTTCCTTTAAGGTACCGAATGATCCTTTTCACAACATGTAAGTACTTGTCGGTAGGCCGAGCGTGATACCGGGCACACATGCATATAGAAAAGTGTAAATCAAGCCTGCTAGCAATAAAATAGAGAAAGGTGCCGATCATTCCACGGTAAAGTTTCTGATCGACGATAATATTAGGGTTTTTGTATGTATCAATTAAGTTCGTTTTCCTCGGATCGACTCGAATTTGAAATCGGACTTAACGTAAGATTACATGTTTTTGGTGACGATAACTTTTTGTATTTTTAACTAATCAAAAACTATTTTAATAATTAAACTTTTTAATCTAATTTAAAAATTGAACTAATTTAAATAAAACCTAATTTAAAATAAATCTAATTTAAATTTAATTAAACTATTCTGAAACTAAAATAAGGCTACAAATTTAAATTTAAAAGAAATTTATTTACAAACTTAATTTTATGAAAAACTTTAAATGAAAACTAATTTTGGAAATAAAAAATTAAATTTAAACTAATTTAAAACTATGAAAGTAATTTAAATAAAAATATATTTTTTTTTATCTTTTTAATTTTTTTTCTAAACTGAAATTAAAATAAAACTTTTTTTAAAATACTTTTTAATTAAAATTTAAATAAAACATAAAACATGTATTAAACTAATTTAATGAAAACTGACACTAATCTAAACCTATATTAATTTAAAGGTGCAAATTAAAACTCAAAAAGGTGTTCTGGACTACTGGTTGCGTCTATTGGCTGTGATGCGAAAGGTCACTGGTTCGATTCCCAGCAGACCTAATATTTTTGCTATTTATTATTTTTGAATTGAAATTTTGTTTGCTTTTGGATTATAAGGACAGATAAAATAACCAACAGATGAAAAGAATTTGTTAGTTCAGCAGACTTATAAACCCAAAATAAGCTCTACGATTTAAACAGAAAATAAGCATACAAGCAAAATTAAAAAAAACAGTAACCCAACAAATATAAGCAAACCAAATAAACTAAACCCGCAGGTATCAATATAACCAAATAAGCATATAAATCGGATAAGCGAATAGGCAAATAATCCAAAAAAATCGAATAAGCAGTTTCAAAATAAGCAGATTACCAAAAATAACTAAACCAAACAGAACCTAAATAACATAAGCAGTTTAATTAACTAATAAAAACTAAACAGAAATAAATAAAAGAAGAATAAGAACCCGATGTCGATTCCGTTGGGTAGAAGAAGCGGCGCTGAGCCGTCTTTGGACAAATCCGAATCAAACACCTCCTTTTCCACCAAAAATCATCACCATAGCCTCGAACAATATAAACGAACCAAACAATATTTATCCGAACAGTACCTTGATATTTTCCCAGTAGGGGAAAATATTTAATTCACTTTCCTTTATTTATTTATTATTTATTTTTTTATTTTTTTTAACCGAATAATGAACCAACCGTAATATAAAGAAGATTGAATAATACTAATTAAAAATAAGCAGTTATAAAAAAAAGCAGATGAAACTTTGATAGAATTTAAATGAGACTTAAATTAAATAAAATAGACTTTTCATTAATTAAAAAGAAATTACATTCGACTGAAAATTAAAAATACAAGATTAAATCTAAACCCTAAAACTAATTTACTGAAAAATTAAAATTAAAGAAAGTGCTATCATTACATGTGAAAAATGGGGGTTTTTATAGGAGAAAACCCTCAAAAACTTCTTTGTTTTTCTTGGTGCCCAAGGAGAAAGATCTTCACCGCTCTTCTTTTCTTCTCTCTCTTTACTTCTGATCCAACGGCTGAAATTAACCATTAAGACACGGATTGCCAACATGGGAAGATTTGATTGGATGGATTGGTATTGACAGGGTGTCACAACCAATCAAAATAAAGCAATAGGCCATGTAGGATTGGAGTAGAGGACCATACTTTCCGATTCTTAGGGGGATCTTAGTGGATTCGAGTGAATTAATCCCATATGTAAAATGCCCCATTTTTCTGTGGTTAATTTTTGATGGGTAAATAATTAGGGTTTGTAAAAAAAGTTGTTGTTGCTGCGTTTTGGAAGAAGAAAGAGAATGGGGATATTGATTTTTTCACCTAGATTATAACGAAATAGAATGGGGAAGTGGGGAAAAATCTTTTTATTTATTGTGTGAAAATAAAAGTGGTGTACACGTGTGTGGGTTAACCGTTTTGGGTGAAAAACATAATGGGGTGTTGTGAGGAGAGTTGACCGAAGTTGATTGTGTGATGCTTTTGGGCTTCCAAAATTTTCCTTCGTCCCTTTATTGGTTTAAATTGGGCTTGTGGTTAATTGGATTAAATCCTTCTCTCCCATCCGTCCCATAAATTGTTTGGTGGACCAAATTGGGCTTTTAAAATAACTTAAGCATCTTTGAAGGTCTACGATTTCTTAGGATTTGGTAATGTTTGATTATCTATTGAAATGAAATGGAGAATGAGGAAGGAGATAAGATGAACTAGAGAGAGAAAGGAGAGGAGGAGAAGGAGTAGAGAGAGAAAGAGATTTATTAAAATGAAAAGTAGAAAACAAATAAACAACCCCTCCTAACATGCTAGGAGGGGGTATATATATAGCCCACCCTACATGTGGGCTATATGGACTATATTGTTTACAAACTAGATCACGAGCCTATTACTTGAATATATTATTGGAGTGACCGATCCTTTCTAAATACGTAAAAACGTATTTCCAACAATCTCCCCCTAAGGGAGGTCACTCCAAGTTACAATTTCCTAAATAGTCTATAGCTCGTGATCTATGCTAATAATGATGTGACCGAGACTTTCTTTGGGAAAAAGTATTTCCAACAATCTCCCCCTAAGGGAGGTCATACCATTTTACAAAATCTTAAACCTAGCATCTATGCTTGAGTCTTCGATCTTGTTCTTGTGAATATGCTTGATGTGATCTTTGACTTAAGTTTTGAGCATGTTTTCTTGCATTGACCTTGTGCATTTGTCACGTGTGATATTCGCCTCTTCGTGACTTCATGTTCCACATACTTATACCTTTAAATTCTGGAAAGCTTCAGAGTTTGATACAGCGGAAGACTTGACCTTCAGACTTTCTTGAATTTGTTGAAGTACTAAGTGTATGTAGTATAAGCATGTGGTGACGACTTCTTCTGGATTATACACCGCAATGCCACCTTCTTGTTACGCTGCATAAGACAGTTAGCAACAAACCATATACACTGATGAAATGGCCTTGAACATTTCATTCTAATTCGGTAGCATTTTACCTCCAGTCGGTGAAGACCGTTGGACGATATTAGATATCGTACCTGTGACGGATAGTTTCAATTAAGTAACTTCCTGACAGGATTTCGTGGGTAACCCCGTTCTCTTTACTCGACCGTCCAAAGCTGACTGCGAACGTAAAGAGTGAATTTTGAATAATATTATCCGTATGATTTGAAGCCGTCAATTCATGTTCCTGGAACAAGTGAAGTTCAATTAAGAACCGCACCATCGTTGCTTTCCAGTTTTCACGAGCTTGATTCATATAGAATCTTGCAAGTGACCTACCAAGTGCTGTTTGATGTTAACACTAGAAGGATTTCCATTCGTCACTGTAAATACTTAATAGTTTTACTCTGAATGTTCTGGCAAGATCACTAAGATATTGCGTAGAGGCCTGGAACGTGTTTAAATTCATTTAAGAATTAAACAACTGTTGCTTTCTAGTTATCACAAGTTTGATTCATAAAGAATCGCACAAGTCACCTACCATGAGCTTTTTGATGTTCGCTCAAGAAGGATTTCCATCTTCATTGTAAATACTTTTGTATTACTCGGATGTTCAGGCAAGATCATGAAGATTTTGCGTAGGACTCTTAATATCTTTCTTACTTTTCACATTGTGTGAACAAGCAAGGAATAATGAAAGTGTGTCCTAATGAGATATTTGATGATCTCAAATGGCTCTAGACTCGATCGTGCAATTTGGATTTTAGTGATCGGAGGATGGAGAGGAGTGCCACCTTTTCAATACCAATTTATTCGGAGTGAATAAATCAATAGATAATGCGTTGTCTCCGTGTGATTAAAACAAATATCTTTTGAGAGATATCTGAGTTAGCTGGGATGGGTTGTGCCTTGCATCACTGGGTCCATGATGTCTATCTTCAATATCAAGAATCATTAAAAATGATCTCAATAGCATATGAATTGACCCAGTTTCTGCCTAAGTTGTAAGGAGGGCTACTTTCTTTACACCCTTTATCTTTACAATTCTTTTTCATTCTTCAACCCCTTCAATGCTTACCAATACGTCATCACTAGCACCTTGTTGTGATTGTTCCAGTGCTAACTTAAGTACTTGGTTGGCATTCAGCTACGTTCACAATCTTTCTCCATCTTTCCTAAGGACTACTATTTCTAGCTATGGAATGTCCTTGGGAAGATTCCTCTGGTTCAAGAGGAATCACTGGACTTTAACCTATCCTACCATCCTTATGTCACCACAATCTTCACCATCGTGAATAGAGATGTTTTGGGTAAGTGTATGTCACCATGAGATCCATTTTGAAGTGCAAATTCATTTTGCTCCCCCTTAACATATGCCACGATATCCGAAAACATTTCGCACTTGTTGGGATGAGCTAGCACGTTAAGTCAAACCATTTGTGATTAATCATTTCCCATATTAAATCACAATTTCTCCCCTATATTAAAAATATTAACCCAATCGATGTTTTTAATATCAATTGATTTAATAGCATTTTAAGAAAATTTGGGAAGAAAAATGCAAAGCCAAGTATCTTCATGAATTACACAAGCTCCCCCTCAAATTAATGAGGGTGTACATGAAACGTGAATTAAATACCTTTTAAACACAAGTGTAAGGTATTTATCACGTGCAAAGATCATATATGATAATGTATTCACAAGATTAGCGATTTATGAGGTTGGACCTGAATGATGGAGAACATCATATGAAAGAAGCACATGGTTCTTGTTCACGAATGTTGGTCGCCTCATCACGTCTGAAGTTATCTCTTGACTCCATGTGTACGATTGATATTGTTGTCTTGACACCAACATGTTAACTTGGCACATTCGGCGTCAAAGATTCTGAATGATGGACAATTGATCCCCCTCAATTGTTGACCCGTGTTCTATTGAAAGAGCTGTAGTCGCCGTTTGAGTAGTCGCATCGTCAAGTATGTAGATATAAATTGCAACGAACTTCGGATTGTGGAGTTGATAACTTCGGATTCTGAAGTCAAAGCTTTCCGGTGAAATGCTTGACTTCAATGTGAAAAGCGGGTTACTATTGGAAATAATAGCAAACCATATGGAGCATGTTTTAAATCTTTTAAACTTCTGCTCGAACTTTATTTACAACCCCGTGTCATTATTGAATGACATTTCTAGGTTTGTAAATATTATCGATTCCAGAAGACATGCTCTTGTTATCAAAACATTTTGAACACACAATTTTGAAAGATTTAGAAAAATCTTTTGAGAAATTCTAGAAAAATTGTGTTCAAAGTTTTGAAAAAACAATTACTTGAGCTTAAGAATGTTGAATATCTTAGGAAACGAGCTCAAGTCCGAGAAGTTGTGAACTTCCCGTTGTTAAGGATAAGTTACCATCGGCGATAAACTTTCCTTTTATCTGAAGGACGAGTCCTAAGCTGGCATTTACTTAGAAGTCTTTTTTCATGAGCTTGAAAACTTTGACTGTTTTAACGGAAAGCTCATTACCGAGAAAGGTTAATTTCTCGTTATGAGGAAAAGTTCTCTTATTTAAAAGATACACTTTCCTTTCTGAGCTTAAAACTTCGAATGTTTTAATACAAGCTCATGACCGAGAAATGTTAATTTCTCGTTATGAGGATAAGTTATCATTAATGATAAACTTTCCTTTATTTGAAATTCGAGTTACAGTCTGACATTTAACTGTAAGTCATAGTGCATGAGCTTAAAAACTTCGAATGTTTTTAATATTAGCTCATGCCCGAGAAAACTTAATTTCTCGTTGTTAGGATAAGTTTATCATCGGCGATAAACTTTCCTTTCTTTGAAGTCCGGGGCATAAACTGTGATGTGATTATACGCCATTTACACGAGCTTAAAACCTTTGAATAGTTTTAACGGAAGCTCGTGTCCGAGAAAATTTAATTTCTCATTTTGAGGTTAAGTTATCGTTGCGAGATAAACTTCCCTTTCTTTGAAGAACGGGTTACAGACTGTGATTTGAATGTAAGCCTTTATGCATGAGCTTAAAAACTTAGAATGTTTTTGATATAAGCTCATGCCCGAGAAAAATAAATTTCTCGTTATTAGGATAAGTTTATCATCGGCGATAAACTTTCCTTTCTTTGAAGCACGGGGCACAGACTGTGATGTGAATGTGATCCTTTATACACGAGCTTAATCGTGAATCCCCTGAGACACTTGTTTCTCCGATATCTGCTTTTTCAGCAACCAAACTCTAAGAGTGTCCTTAGTTGAACGGTATACAACGATTGGACCGCTTCGTTCTTTTGGAACATCAACTTTGGTACCTACATTCTCATTAGGAATTTGCATGCTCTGACATGGGTTAGCGATATCAATTTTAGAAGCACGTGGGGGTTCACAGTTGGCTTGACTTGTGTCAGAGGCGACCTGAGTAGATGATTCACTTGTCTTAGCTGGCAAACGTTTCCTTTTATAGAAAACCTTAAGTTTGGGCTTAAGTGAAGTATCATCTTTATCAGTTTCCTCCCTAGTAGACTTAGTAGAATCGGAGACTATCCTAGTTAAAGGGCACTCGTTTCCTACAAGAGTGAAAGTTCTACCAGTGGGGCGCCAAACTTTACCCATGGGTTTGATTTTCGCTATCCACTGGGTTTTAAGTCTAGCACGGGAGTTCACCTCATCAAGTAATTTCTTGATGTTAATGCAATAATGACTAAAAACGTTACTTGCATTTTTCGGTCTCGCTTAGTTTTGATTACGACAATATGTAAAAACAAGCATTTACGAAAACAACGAAAAACGAATTCTTGAGTTCAAGTATTTTTCATTTTACCCATTTTCACTTAAGGTATGGATAAACAAGTACTAACCTTAATCAAGTGATCAAGTGATTTAATCTTTTCTTAAAACTCACTTTTTATTAAATGTGACAAGTTTTTATTAAACTTTATTTTTAAGAAAATGTTTTATTAAATTAGTTATTTGAAATTTGAAAATGGCATATTCTTATTCTGTTAAGAATATCCTTTCAGGATATTTTTATACCCAGATAAGACCTCCACCACTAAAAGACAAAAAGGAGCGGAGTCTAGTCTGGCGGTACCTTAGCGCCTAGGCGGTACCTTATCGATAAGGTACCGCGGGTTGTGATAAGGTACCGTGGGCAGATATAGCCGTTGGCTCCTTTGTCCTTTAAATAGTTGGCCATTCTCAGCTTTTCACCTCACCTCTTTTGCACATTCATTTCCAGATTCAAACCCCTTCTTTAATCACTCAAATCTTTGATCATTTGTTTGATTATTACTTGTTTAAGAAGTGAATCTTGTTCTCCCATCTCTTCCTCTCCAAGTGCAAAGAGAAGAACACTATCCTAGTGAAGTGTTGAGTCCACCACCAAAGATCTATTGAAGATCAATTTTTATATACTTGTAGTTGTGTCATTGTTGTGAAGATCCAAGTAGTTGTGTCTATTTGGAAGTTGTGTATGTACTAATTATAGTTGTGTAGATTGGTCCTAGCTACGATTAGGGCTCGACTTTTAGCTTAGAGTCGTAAATTGGTTAAGCGACGTGTACGGTTTTCTCCACCATAAGGAGCTTGTTGTGTAGTGAACTCTTGAGTAAGGAGTACTCGAGGAGTGGAGTAGGAACGAGGAGTGAGCTTCGTTGCCGAACCACTATAAATCCTTGGTGTTCGGTTTGATCTTTCTTTACCCTTAACTCTTTACATTCCTTACTACTTTTTGCATGTACATGTGTTAATATTAGATTATCTACAATATCATTCTTTATTCTTTGTGGATATATTTTTGTTAGTATTAGTTTAGCTACACTATCATTCTTTATTCTTTGTGGATATATTTTTGTTAGTATTAGTTTAGCTACACTATCATTGTTCATATTTGTGCATAAGAAGATTTCACATATTTCCTCAAGCCTAAGTTTTTTGAAAAAGGATTTTTGGAAACCATATCTTTAACAAGTAAATTTAAGAAACTATTCACCCCCCCCCCCCTTCTAGTTTCTACAATTGGTATCAGAGCGGGTTGCTCAAGAATTTTTTAAAGTATATTGTATTTTAAAACTTGAATCAATCTATGGATTCCAACAAGTACCTAGAAGGGCAATCTATGCAAAGACCACCACTTTTTGAAACCGATAGTTTTATTTATTGGAAAAATAGATTTGAAACTTATGTGAAATCAAAAGATTTAGATCTTTGGCATGTTATTACCAATGGTGATTTTTTACCCTTTCAATTTAATGAAGTTTCTAAAACAAAAGAATTAGTCACTTTTGACAAAGCTAATGATGATACTAAAAAGAAACTTTCAAAAAATAATGAGGCTAAAATGGTGATTTATAATGCTTTACCTAAGAAAGAGTATGAAAGAATTTTTATCTGTGAAACCGCTAAAGATATTTGGAACACTCTTTTAGTAACCCACCAAGGTAATAGCCAAGTCAAAGAAAGTAAAATCGATCTTCTTGTCCAACAATATGAACAATTTGTCATCTTAGAGGATGAAACTATTGATAGTGAATTTGCTAGGTTTAACACCATTATTACTAGTCTAAAAGCACTTGATGAAGGTTTTTCTAGCAAGAACAATGTTAGGAAGTTTCTAAGGGCCTTACATCCCAAGTGGAGAGCAAAAGTCACGGCTATTGAAGAGTCGAAAGATCTCTCAACTTTATCACTCGATGGACTCATAGGAAACTTGAAGGTTTATGAGATGATAATTTTGAAAGACTCGGAATTAGTAAAAACCAAGAGTGAAAGGAAATCTCTTGCACTTAAAGCCAAGAAGGCACAAAGTGACCATGATAGTTCCTCGGAAAGTGATGACGAGGAGTATGCATTGGCGGTGAGAGATTTCAAGAAGTTCTTCAAGAGACGAGGTCAACACGTTAGGCAACCAAACTATGACAAGAAACCATTGTCAAAGAATCGGTTTGTCAAGAACGAAAAAGGTGATAGGAGTTGCTTTAGATGTGGTGATCCAAATCACTTCATTGGTGATTATCCAAAGCCTGCTCGTGATAAGAACCACACGGCATTCGTTAGTGGCGCTTGGAGCGATAGCGGTGAAGATGATGATGACAACCCCAAAGAGGAGAAATGTCTTATGGCTCACACTTCTAAAGAGGTACATTCCGAAACCGAATATTATAGCTATGATAGTTCCACTTTAGATGATATTGAATTTGAAGGCAAATATGATAGCTTACACAAACTTAGTCTTAAATTCATAGAAAAGAATAAAACCTTAAAATCAACCAAAACTAAGCTTGAAAATGAGATCAATGAACTTAGGGAGAAATTGGCTAAACTTGAGAAAAACAAAGAGGTTGATTTAGGTTGCTTAAGTTGTGAGAAACTTAGATTAGAGAATGATGATCTCAAGAGCACCTCCATTAAATTGGAAAAGTTCATGAAAGGTACTAGTGCTCTTGATGATATGTTAAACAAACAAGTTCATTCTAAGGAAAAACTTGGTCTAGGTTTTAACTCAAATGAAGCCTCAACTAGTGAACCAAAACAAGTCAGGTTTTCACAAAAAACATCTTCTGGACGCGGTTCCACATCTTATGGCACGGTTCCTTATCGCTATGGAACCGCGGCCATAGATAAGGTACCACGGCCAGAAGTTGAATTTTGTGAAAATTCTGAACTTTCTGAAAAATCTAAGTTAAATAAAAAACTAAAGCATCTTACTGTTAATAAGGTTCAATTACCCATACTTGACGACATTACTATTAGCAAGTTCTATAAGCCGTTAAGTAAACCTCTCATGGGAAATAGAAGTTTATCTAGATTATCTTCTACTCCACCTAGAGTACAGAATGAGTCTAAGCCTAGAAGTAGAACGACAACGCCTACAAGAGATAATCAAAACAACTCTCGAACTAGAAGTAAAACTCCAACACCTAGAAAGAATAATAATAACTCTAAACCTAGATCAAACACACCTAGGAGAAGTAATAAGCAACAAAATGGTTACATGAATTACTACCCTCCTCCATTTTGTTCTTCATGGGGAATTCCCACTTCATTCATTCATCCCAATCAAATGCAAGGGATGTTTGGAACTAACAATTTTGGACCCATGAGATATTGGGGACCAAATGTTTGATCTTGTGTATTGTTACCTAGATATGCTTGGGAATTGATTTGGAGCCCGATGAGTGGATTAAGGATATTGGATGTTCTAAACACATGACGGGTAATCGAAGTTTGTTCTCGCATTACAAAGCATATGATGGAGGTAACGTCACATTCGCTAGTAGTCTACGTGGTAATATCATTGGCAAAGGTACGGTTTCTCTTGACTCCATGACCATTGAAAATGTTGAGCACGTAGATAACTTAGGTTTTAACCTTTTAAGTATAGGTCAAATTTGTGATAATAAGTGTAAGGTTATCTTTTCGGAACATGACAGTGAAATCGTAAAAGATGGAAAAGTCATTGGAAAAGGTATTAGAAAGCATGGGCTTTATGTCATGAAGGTTAATAAGAAGTCAAAAGACAACATATGTCTTGCGACTATAGATGATAGTTCTACTCTTTGGCATAGGAGATTAGGTCACGCTAATATGAGTTTAATTCAATCTTTAGTCTCTAAGGAGTTGGTAAGACACCTCCCCAAGATTAAGTTTGATAGTCACTTTTGTGATGCTTGCAAAGTTGGAAAGCAAGTTCACTCAAGTCACAAAGCCAAGAATTTGGTTTTGACCTCTCGGTGCTTAGAGCTCCTACATATGGATCTCTTTGGACCTTCCGCCATACGGAGTTATTGAGGTAACCTTTATACCCTAGTTATAGTTGACGACTATTCTAGATTCACTTGGACTAGATTTTTGGCATCTAAGAATGAAGCTTTCGATCACTTCGAAATCTTTAGTCGGAGAATTCAAAATCAACTAGGATGTTTAATTGTTTCTATTAGGACGGATCATGGTAGGGAATTTGATAATGAAGTGCAATTTGGTGCCTTTTGTGAAGCTCATGGTATTACCCATAACTTCTCGGCTCCTCGCACTCCACAATCAAATGGGGTAGTTGAAAGGAAGAATAGGACTCTCCAAGAGATGAGTAGGACGATGTTAAACGAGCAATCCTTGCCTCAAAAGTTTTGGTGCAATACCGTAGATACATCGACTTATATTCTCAACCGAATTCTTATTCGACCTTTCCTAGGAAAGACCCCCTATGAGATTCTTAAAGGTAAGAAACCCTCATTAGAATACTTTAGGGTGTTTGGAAGCAAGTGCTTTATCCTCAACACCAAAGACTACCTTACCAAGTTTGACCCAAAGTCTTACGAAGGTATCCTTTTAGGTTATTCCCAAACTAGTAAGGCCTACATAGTCCTAAATAGAACCTCAAGGGTTATTGAAGAATCACTTAACGTAACCTTTGATGAAACCCCTCCTTCACCCAAGACACCACCATTGGTTGATGATGACTTAGATGAATTAGAAGTAGTTAAAGCCAAAGAGGTTAGAAAAATAGGGGTTGAAGACCTTAGTGTTGAAAAGGAAGTAAACATTAAGGAATCTAGGGATCACACTCTCAATAATGTCATTGGTGACTTAAATCAAAGGACCCTAAGATCTCAAGTCCAAAACCAAAGCAACTTTTTTTGTTTTGTCTCCTTGATTGAACCTAAGAATGTTAAAGAAGCTTTGACGGATGAGAGTTGGGTCATTGCGATGCAAGAAGAATTGAATCAATTCGTTGCCAATGATGTTTGGGAACTTGTTCCTCCACCTAGAAGTTCTACCATTATAGGAACCAAATGGGTATTTAGGAATAAGTTAGATGAGAATGGTGTTGTGTCTCGTAACAAGGCTAGACTTGTAGCTCAAGGATATAATCAACAAGAAGGGATTGATTATGACGAGACATATGCACCGGTAGCTAGATTAGAATCTATTAGAATCCTTTTAGCCTACGCTTGTGCCTTAGATATTAAGCTTCAACAAATGGATGTAAAGAGTGCATTTCTTAACGGTTTGATCAATGAGGAGGTATATGTGGCTCAACCTCCTGGCTTCATTGATTTTGAGAAACCGGACCATGTTTACAAGCTTAAGAAAGCACTTTATGGACTCAAACAAGCACCCAAAGCTTGGTATGATAGACTTAAAGCGTTTCTTGTTAAACATGAGTATACCATGGGTATGGTAGACAATACACTCTTTACAAAGAAGAAAGGTTCTCACCTCATAATCGTACAAATATATGTTGATGACATTATATTTGGCTCAACTTGTCAAGAATTGTGTGATGACTTTGCCAAAATCATGCATGATGAGTTTGAAATGAGTATGATGGGAGAACTTAACTTCTTTTTAGGACTCCAAATTAAACAAATGGACGATGGTATTTTCTTTAGTCAATCTAAGTATGCTAAAGAAATGCTAAAGAAATTTGGATTAGAAGAATCTAGACCAATGAAGACCCCTATGGCCTCGGATACTAAACTCACCGTAGATGATGATTGTGAGTCGGTAGACAACACCAAATATAGAGGTATGATTGGTAGTTTGTTGTACCTAACGGCAAGTCGACCGGATATCATGTTTAGTGTTTGCCTTTGTGCTCGCTTCCAAGAGGCTCCCAAAACCTCTCACCTTGAAGCGGTTAAGCGTATCTTCCGATACATTAAAGGCACTATTTATTTAGGATTATGGTATCCTAAAGGGACCGGCGTAGAAACCATTGTCTACGCGGACTCGGATCATGCGGGAGGCTATGTGGACCGGAAAAGCACTAGTGGAGTTTGTACCTTCATGGGTTGTTGTTTAACTTCTTGGTTCTCCAAGAAACAAACCGCTCTTGCGATATCCACCACGGAAGCCGAGTGTGTGAGTGCCGGTAAAGCATGCCAACAAACTCTATGGATGAAGCAAGCGCTTGTTGATTACGGGATTTCTCTTGATGATGTTCCCATCATGTGCGATAATAAAGGCGCTATAGACCTAAGCAAGAATCCCGTGCAACATTCGCGAACCAAACACATAGAAATTAGACACCATTTCCTTAGGGATAATGTTCAAAAGGGGAACATTACTATCGAAAAGGTGCCCTCCGAGGACAACTTAGCCGATATCTTCACTAAGCCACTTAAGAGGGAACCTTTTTATTACTTGCGTCTAGGTCTAGGATTAATGGAACATCTTCCTTAAATTCCTTTCTTATTGTGTGTCTTCTATTATCACTTTGAGTCCTTGAGTCTTTTAAAATTATTTTGAAATATCTTCTCATTTCCTTTTCAAAACTCTCGAAGTCTCTTTCGAAAATGGTTGAGAAATTCGTTTGACATTGTTAATTCAATCTAAAAACGATTTTTCATAGATTCTCGCTATTAATATAGAGCTTACATAATTCATATGTATGATTCTCTCAAACATAGCAAGAACAAGATTGAATCATGGAGGATCATTGTGTCATGACTTAAGGTCTTGTCTTACACACCTCCTACATAGATTTTTTAATCCATGTATTTTGGTCAAATCTCTATTTGGTAAGTTTGCATATGTTTTCTTTGTCTATCTTTGCTTTTAAAGCATATCCCTATGATAAGTTAGACTAGAAAAATAAGATTTGCTGAAAATCTTCCTCCAAACACCAAACCCTACTTCTGCAGGCGGTTCCTTATGTGAGCCACGGTACCTTATTGATAAGGTACCGCCACCCTAGCTAAGGAACCGCCTACAGTGGCCTTCCTTTTCGGGTTTTTGTCTGAAACTCCAGATTTGCTCCAACCTTTTTGAGAATCTTTGTTTCAAACCTTTTGACCATCCCAAAAATACCCTAAGCCTTCCCTATTTAAACCATAAGCATTTTGCATTACTTCACATCCAAAATGTCTTATTCTCCCAATGAAAGCCTTGAATCTCCTCCATTTTCTCCAATTGCTTTCAATCCAAACCCACCCAAGAACACTCTTAATCACATTTCTCCTACCAAGAATGTTGATTGTGGAACTTCCCTTCTTCCACCACCACCCTTTAGTGTTCTTCCTCCTTCTCATGATAATGTCATGCACCATGGAACATATTGTCATTGTTGTCAATATCAACATCTTGCCATGGCACACATCTATGAGGAGTTGAGCTACATCCAGAGTCTCTTAATCAAGCCTCCTCTTCACTTTGATTATGAGATCTCCAACAAGCCACCACCACCACCCTCCGCTATTACCTTGTCTTTCATATAAGCATTGATTGCTTATCCTCAAGACACCACATTCAAGCAAATCTTAGAATTCTAGAATAACTAGGATTAGATTTATGCTTTTGGCTTGTTTCTTTTTCCATACTTCTTTGTATGATGTTCCTTTAGTAACCTATCTTGGATCTTTGTCTTTGTGTTCTCTTCTCTTTTTATTTTATTTTTTTATGTGACCTATTGCTATATATTGTTGGTTGTTTCTTTTGTTCAACTAACCCTTCTATGTAGCTTGTCACCATATCTCGATTCCTCGGTGCCCCAAGCTAGGGGGAGTAAGCACCAAGGGGGAGTCTTTGCAAAGTCTGTTTCTTCAACACCGGATTACGCAACCTTTTTGCTTCGACAAAGGGGGAGAAATGAATAAACTCGTCTTCGAAAATCTTGTTTTTGTGTGATTGAGTTTATGTATTGTCGAAATCAAAAAGGGGGAGATTGTTAATGCAATAATGACTAAAAACGTTACTTGCATTTTTCGGTCTCGCTTAGTTTTGATTACTACAATATGTAAAAACAAGCATTTACGAAAACAACGAAAAACGAATTCTTGAGTTCAAGTATTTTTCATTTTACCCATTTTCACTTAAGGTATGGATAAACAAGTACTAACCTTAATCAAGTGATCAAGTGATTTAATCTTTTCTTAAAACTCACTTTTTATTAAATGTGACAAGTTTTTATTAAACTTTATTTTTAAGAAAATGTTTTATTAAATTAATTTTTTGAAATTTGAAAATGGCATATTCTTATTCTATTAAGAATATCCTTTCAGGATATTTTTATACCCAGATAAGACCTCCACCACTAAAAGACAAAAAGGAGCGGAGTCTAGTCCGGCGGTACCTTAGCGCCTAGGCGGTACCTTATCGATAAGGTACCGCGGGCTGTGATAAGGTACCGCGGGCAGATATAGCCGTTGGCTCCTTTGTCCTTTAAATAGTTGGCCATTCTCAGCTTTTCACCTCACCTATTTTGCACATTCATTTCCAGATTCAAACCCCTTCTTTAATCACTCAAATCTTTGATCATTTGTTTGATTATTACTTGTTTAAGAAGTGAATCTTGTTCTCCCATCTCTTCCTCTCCAAGTGCAAAGAGAAGAACACTATCCTAGTGAAGTGTTGAGTCCACCACCAAAGATCTATTGAAGATCAATTTTTATATACTTGTAGTTGTGTCATTGTTGTGAAGATCCAAGTAGTTGTGTCTATTTGGAAGTTGTGTATGTACTAAGTATAGTTGTGTAGATTGGTCCTAGCTACGATTAGGGCTCGACTTTTAGCTTAGAGTCGGAAATTGGTTAAGCGACGTGTACGGTTTTCTCCACCATAAGGAGCTTGTTGTGTAGTGAACTCTCGAGTAAGGAGTACTCGAGGAGTGGAGTAGGAACGAGGAGTGAGCTTCGTTGCCGAACCACTATAAATCCTTGGTGTTCGGTTTGATCTTTCTTTACCCTTAGCTCTTTACATTCCTTACTACTTTTTGCATGTACATGTGTTAATATTAGATTAGCTACACTATCATTCTTTATTCTTTGTGAATATATTTTTGTTAGTATTAGTTTAGCTACACTATCATTCTTTATTCTTTGTGGATATATTTTTGTTAGTATTAGTTTAGCTACACTATCATTGTTCATATTTGTGCATAAGAAGATTTCACATATTTCCTCCAGCCTAAGTTTTTTGAAAAATGATTTTTGGAAACCATATCTTTAACAAGTAAATTTAAGAAACTATTCAACCCCCCCCCCCCCCTTCTAGTTTCTACACTTGACACAAGAATCATGATTTGCCGTAAAGACACATTTTCTACATGTTTTACAAGTAGCGTATTTAATGTCCGAGTAATTCCTAGATGATTGATCGATGCTCCTAGGAGATGACATGCTACGGTTAGCAGTGTTGGGTAATCTAGAAGGCATCTGACTAGGTTTGACATTGATATCTCTTACATGTGTCTTTTGCATAGCTTACCTTTGACCAAAATCATGGCACACATCATTTGAAATAGTTCTAGACGTGTTCTTTGAACTTTTCTTAGAGAAACTAGAGGCAATCATGTGATTAGGTCTTGCTAAAGCTGATTTAGTCACATTAGGCCTAGTTGGTGGAGTGATTGTTCTAAAAATATGAACCGTATCAACTTGGGAGGCAAACCGCAGTCTCGAGGATTGTGATCGCTCGGATCTAAATGCAGTAGGTTGTCTGACAGACGGTTGTCTGACGAACTGATTTGTAGGCGGTTTCCCCAATATTGATGGTTTTTCAAGCTTAGTGTCCACACTAGTTCCTCTATTTTTTCTTAATTCGTTTTTCAACGCAGCTATAGCAAAAACCTTTTCTTGTACTTGGGCCTTTAAAGTCTCATTTTCTTTGAGCAATCTATCTTGGGATGCCAATTTAGACTCTAGTAACTGAATTTGTTTCAAAAGATTTTCCTTTTCAGCTTTAGAATCTAAAACTTTTTGATCCAATTTTCTTTCAAGAACAACATTTGACTTTTCATGTTTTTCAAAGTATGTTTCAAATTTGTCCGTTTTCTTAGAAAATTCAAGTTTGGCATCCTCAAGATCTTTTGATTGCCGAGCTACGATCGTTTCGAGCTCTTTAATCTTGGAATCAGAATCAGTTAACGAAGCAGTTATAAAGCATTTATCATGATGTACTATAGCATTCTGAACAATCTCTCCCCCATTATGACTTACGTCGGATGAATCAGAAGTGGTATTGCTATCACTCTTTTCCATCCGAGGTTTGTCATAATTAGGTTCAGAATGCTCAATATGCGCATATCATCAGCATATACATCATAAACAACATTACATTGTACCATGTTTGCAGGCTCTTCGTCATAAACGGGTAAGGTGTCATCAAGAGGGATCTCGTGAACATTCCCCGACGTGCCACTGGTATCATGTTGTCCTCCTGATTCTGTGCTCTTGCTATCGTTAGGCTCCAAGTTGTCAACCGTATGACCATTCTCCTCTTGCATCTGCATCATAGATTCTTGCACTCCATTATCATACATTTGCTGAAATCGAGATCTTTCATAAATCGAAGACGAGACCGATGTCATGAGTTTCAATATTGTATCATGGAAAACTGGAAGCTCGGTATGTGTATCTCGAAGAAATGATTGGCAGATCACTGAACTTTCAGACTTGATGATATTGAATTGGAGGAAAGGCGTGAGTTGTGTCACAAGAGTCTTATATGCAAGTGCCGATGCAGAGGGATTAAAGTTTTCATTGTGGAGTTGCTCTACTAGTTTGGTCAAGATGGTGAACATCGATTCCATGAATATATGACGATATTGACCAAAGATTGTCACAAATTCGCTCCCTCCTTGAATTTGTGAAAGAGTAACTAGATGACACTGAAGCATTTGAAATGAAGTGATGCCACTTTTTCTAACTTTGTTTTGCATTGAATGCGATTCTCCCTCATGAGATATTGAAGTCAACGAATCCATTGAAGTTCAATGAAAAATAAAGGAAGAATTACTTATCGATGAAAAATCCGTCTTCACTTACAAATACCCGATCAAAAACCCGTCGGCAAAATAAACCTTGTCACTTTATCACGTTACTTTGTCACGTAGTCACGTCACTTTTGTCTTCAAATCCGGCCACAAAAACTTTTAACCCGTCAAATATGTTACCACTTTGGTTCTCTCGAAATACCCACCTCAACACGATGTACCAAATCCAAATATATCGATTGACAAAAATACAAAATTAACTAAACTAAAAAAAATAACTTTAAACTATATAAAAATAAAAAGTTAACTTAAAAAAAATAACTTAACTAAAAATAAAAATAGAAAAATTTGATATTTAAAAAAGATCTGATATTTTAAACTATCTGATATTAAAAATAGAAAAAATATTATATTTTTTTTTCTAAAAATAACTGTGGTTAAAAAAAATAAAAAAAATATCTGATATAACAATATACTTTGTCAGTGAAACATGTCTTAAAATGGAAAGTAGACAAAAAAACGTGGCCTTTGTTGAACCCACGTATATACTTAGTTTCCTCCACCAGTCATTATCTTTGACTTTCGATACACCCAACAAAATACCAATATAACTTAATTTTCTCCTTTTATCTCAAATCCTTCATACTCTCACTCAGGCCGTCCTCTTTTTCTCCGGCGGCGCTACCCAGGTTGGTTGGGATCAGTCCCTGGTGCTTCAAATACTCTTCTCGAAGTTATTGTTCCTTATTCTCGTATGTCCATGATCCAGTTACTTGGCAAGGTGCCTATTCAATTTACTAGCAAGGAAACTGCTGAAGATATGGCGTTAGTGGCGTATAATCGAGCTTTAAAACTTTCGAAGCCAGGTTCTCCGGTGGTAGGCGTGGGATTTACTGGTTCGTTAGCTACCTCACGGCCAAAACTTGGGGATCATAGGTTTTACTTGTCAACACGAACTTCTGACCACTTACGGGCTTCTTCAGTAACTTTCTCAAAGGGTTTGAGGAGTCGAGAGCAAGAAGATCGAGTGTCAAGCCAAGTTTTACTCAAGGCGATTGCAAACGCTTGCAATGTTTCGAGTTCGACCGCATATGTTTCAGATTTGACTGAAAATGAAGTTCCTGATGTAAGTGAGCAGTGTGTTTAGTTTTTGTTTTGTTGAGATGTTTCGAGGGCGGGGGTGAGGGTGAGTTGTTGTTTGGAGTTTTTGGGTGAGGGTGTAAAAAATGAGTCTGATATTAGTTTGGGTTCGAGGGTGTGAGGGGTGTGTTTGAGATAGTATTGGTTTTGGAGTTCGAGAATGAGTCGAGTTCTTCTGTTTCTGTTGGTTATTGGATTCGTCTAGCGAGGTATCGGAGTGTTGTGTGTTGGGTGAGTCGGGTGATTAGAGTCCGAGTGTCAAAGTCTTTGATAAATCAAACCAGTTTGTGTCGAAGGAGTGTTTGTTTAGATCTTGGTTCGAGTTGTTCGAGTTGGGATTTTGACAGATTGTCTCAAGGATTCCGCAAAAGTAAGAACGAGCAAGATTCCGCAACACTAAGAAGATCACGATTCCGCAAAAATAATCCCGCAACTAGTCAAGGTCAAGATTCCGCAAACCAAAGACTTGGTATAATTTCGCAACTAGTCAGATAACACCATTCCGCAACCACAAAAAATGGGATTATTCCGCAACTTATTATGGTGTCATGATTTCGCTACTTTTTTGTGTGTAAGATTCCGCAACTTATCAAAATATCATGATTTCGCAACTTTTTGGTGTGCAAGATTCTACAACTTATCAAAATGTTATAATGTCGCAACTTTGTGGTGTGCAAGATTCCGCAACTTACCAAAATTTCATGATTTCGCAACTTTTTGGAATCTCATCCAAAAGTACTATTTTATTTGATCAGTAAATGAAAACCATGTATGGTTCGAGACAAAAAATGATAAAGTAGATAAACTAATACTCAAATGAGACAAAAATCTATGTGGAACTAAAACTGATAAAGTAGACTCAAATTTGATAAAGTAGACTCAAATTTGATAAAGTTTATAAAACTGATGATAAAAATCACGCAACTAGATTCGGAACTAAAACAAAAGAAAAGGAAAAAAATAAAATAGATTTACCAATAAATCAATAGATAAAACATCGTCAATCCTAAGATTCAACCATAGCTCTTGATACCAATTGAAGGTCTACGATTTCTTAGGATTTGGTAATGTTTGATTATCTATTGAAATGAAATGGAGAATGAGGAAGGAGATAAGATGAACTAGAGAGAGAAAGGAGAGGAGGAGAAGGAGTAGAGAGAGAAAGAGATTTATTAAAATGAAAAGTAGAAAACCAATGAACAACCCCTCCTAACATGCTAGGAGGGGGTATATATATAGCCCACCCTACATGTGGGCTATATGGACTATATTGTTTACAAACTGGATCACGAGCCTATTACTTGAATATATTATTGGAGTGACCGATCCTTTCTAAATACGTAAAAACGTATTTCCAACAATATTATTAACTCTAAATGGGCTTTTGAGCCCATTAACCCAAATGTGGGACCCACAATGCTCGAATAACGTCAAAAAGATTTAATCCGCTACAATCGAGCTCAATTTCGGTTTTCTCGATCTTTTCTTCAATTCCGTGTTAACTTTGACGGTTTTCGTGATCTTCGGCACACTTTTGGTCTTTTGACTTGGTCTTCTTCTCTTTTTGGACTTTTCTTCAACATTTGACCGTGAAATCCCGTGTTTTCTTTCCTTTTGATCGTTTGTACCTATTTTAACACAAAAACACAAAACCACGCGTAATTCCGACTTTTATGACATTAAACACATGATTAGGTCTTGTTTTTCCTTGATTTTAGTGGTAAAAGGATAAGTGTTTACACACTTATTAAATCCCCTACACTTGACCATTGCAATGACCCCATGCAATGCATTATTATAAAGCATAAAGTTACATTTTTCTCATAATTAATCCATCTCGGCCTTTATTACTACTACTACTACTACTACGATGAAAAGATAAAACTTAAGAAAGAGACAAAAGTTATAATCATTTATTAACTTGGAAATTATTCGATGGAAGAAACTCGTAAAGAAATCTAAGACTTGAATTAGGGCTTTAGTGTCATGAATATAAATCACCCTCAAGTTTCACGTTCCCCATACCAAGCTTAAAAACGAGATCATTGAAACTACAAGTTAGCACAACTAACACTTACTCATGTGGTTTAATTAATCACTTAGACCCCCTTATTCCTACGGTGTATCTCTTGTATTTTATTTTTGTCTTGAATGATCACGATGATGCATTTTTGACTTATTTTGATAATTTATTAAGGCCGAAAATAAAGTGGGACGATTTAATCAATAGTTAGCTAAAGGACAAAATCTTTTAAAACTGCTTCTCGAAACCTCATAAAGTTCATATCTTGGCATAACTCGTTTCATGATTTGAGACCTTTCTCGGACCGATATTTGGCTTTTACTTCAAACTTCAAATCTTGAGAGACGATCTTGAAATTATGGTCTTCTCTTCATTTTGGTATACATCTTCATTAGGAGTAAAAGATGCTTCAAACGTTGACCACGACTTCTTCATTTATCCTCTTCATTATTTAGGATTTTGATATACAACGATCCGCCTCCTTTTCGGACTTGGATCTATTTATCCTCATACCTTGTTAGGGTCTTTTTGGATAGACTTCTCCATGATCTTTAGGGGAGTAATTGCTTCTCGTCGTGTGTCTTGATCCATCATATTGATTTGGATTAATGATCTTCAGGTCATCTTTGGATCTTTAGCAAAAAAGTGAATCCTCATGCCTTGTGAGGGCCTTTTTGGACTCGGGTATCCTCATGCCTTGTGAGGGCCTTTTTGGATAAGCCAATCTTCGCGTCCCGCTTCAACAAGTTATGCCTTGGCTATGAACTCTAATTAATACCGAGCAACTTTTAAACGATCTTGTGCTAGAAGCTAAGTAACTTTTCAAATCGTACAACCTTATTTATTGCAAATATATTTATTAACAAGCGATGGGAGAAAAAGCTCATAACTAACTCACATAAGTTAACGAAAGAATACCAAACTTATAATTAACTTTATCATCTCTCGTTCTCCACAATTTAAAATCTCAAGGAATGAGACTCGTGGATGCTTAGCCTAATAAACCGATTAAGGTCCATATGGTTAAGGATACTAGCTAGAGTAAACTTGGATAAGTAAACTCGGGTTGAGTCAAAATATTCACGACAGGCCTAATATATCAAAGATATCTAAATTTGTTAAATCCATTTTATTTATTTATTTATTTTTGACTTTATTCTTGAAATGGAAAATATAAGATGCGATGATAAAAGAAAATAAATAAAAATACTACTAGGCCAAAATAGTGTTGATCCCAAAGTCAGATCTTAAACCTTAATAGCTTGTTTAAGGGTTGTGATAGAGAGAAAGAATTCAATCTAACACTAGAGAAACTTTGCAAAACAAAGTAACTAAACAAGATGCGGAATGTAATGTTTAGCACAAGAACAAATGAGATTCAAACGTTGCACTTTAATATATCAAAAGATATACGAATACCCAAAGTGGTATTAGGGTTTACAAAACCTTAAAGTAATAATAATGAAAAACGAAATGAGAAAGACACCCCTTGCATGCTAACCTAGTGAGTCCTTTTATAGATGCAAGGACCCACGTACAAGATCACTACTAACAAACTATGGAAAGTATTAAGGAATAATAACTGAAACGCGTAAATATCTATTCCATGTTTATCTTGACAGCAGGGCCTTTGACTTCAGCAGGGGAACGGATTCTCCTGCCTTTGTTATTTAGCAGGGGGAACTTACTCTAGCAGGGGTATGAATAATCAACTAGCAGGGGAAACAAATAAGCATAGATTTATTCCCAACAATCCTCCCCTAAACTTGTGCTTTCCCCTAAAGACAAGTTTCTGAATAAATGCTAGTTGATGAGGATGCTTACAAACTCTCTGGCCAAATCTGACTATGAACCATTCTTACCATATCATAAGCAACAGGCTTTTTGGCATCAACAATTAACTTAGCCTGTGCTAACTTCTTCAAGGTTTCCTGAGAGAAAGGATAATACCTGTGATTGAGTAAATAAACACTCACACCTTCCATTACTACCTCATAAACCCCAGAATTGGTAAACAGCTTCCAATACACCAAATCTCCTTTATTCACTGCATCAAATAGAGGATCAAATAATTCATGCTCATACATTCTATGCATGCACTCCCAGATTACCCAATCCTTCTCAACACCATCCATGGTAGGAGGTTTTGCAGCAAACGTCTTCTTCAATATTTTCCACAGATCTTCTAAGTCTTCACTATCCAAAATTTGAAACATGACATCTAGGCTTAGAAAAGTCTGTGCTGTATTGTCAGCCCTTGTAAGCTTCCACCAAGTTCTCCCTCTGTGTTCATAAACAGCATACTCTATGATAGCAAACTTCTTTCCAAGTTCACTAGGTGAGATTTCATCATTTTCCTGTAAAATCAGCTGTTTGTCAATTTCATCATTTGATGGCCCTTGAGACTCTTTAGTGATTATGCCCACTTGCTCCATTCTCTTGAGTCTCTTTGCTGCTCTTTGTGCATTAAGTACTGACTTCTCAAGTACTTCTGGAAGACTTTCACCTGCTTGGTGTGATTCCCCTGCTGGGGATGATGCACCTGCTTGTGTAGTCTCTTCAGCTTTTCTTTTCTTTGTTGTTCTAGCTTTCTGTAGCACTTCACTTTGTCTCCTAAGATACTCAGCTTCCTCAGGAGTGTTAATAGTCATCCAATCCTCCACATCATACAACTTTAGAACTGGTCTGACTGCTCTCTTTATGGCTTCAAAGCTCATATCTGTAAAGTCACCATCCTTCCACTTTCTGTGCCTTTTAAGCAGAAGTTTGTAGTGATCAAGCTGCCCTTTCTCTGAAGTTCTATACTTCTCACTCTGAATTTGCATTGCCCTTCTATCCAGATATTCTGTTTGATATTTGTAAACAAGGCAAGTCAACTCATACCTTTCTTCTAAAGGAGCATTTTTCAACTCCTTCTCCCATTGATCAAGAAATTCTTCAACATGAGGTACCCTCTCATCTAGTTCCCTATGCATAATCTCAACCTGCTTGAGCATATCTTTGGGCCTCATCTTCTCCATCCTTTGATCCTGCATATCCATTTCCTCTTGTTGTAGCTTGAGAGCTACTTGTGCATCATGAGCTTCTTGGATCTTTTGCTGTTCAGGAGTCAGATACTTGAATTTTCTCTTGGGCTGTTGTACCATGATTCCTTTTCCTTTATCTTTTGGATCCACTGCTGGTGCTGGTTTTGCTTTAGTTGCAGGTTCTTTGATTGTTATCCCCTTCTGAGCTGGTTGCTTTCTGTTCTTCCTAACAAATGTTTGAGTTATGTTTTTAGCAGGGGATAAACTTACAGCAGTGGGATCAGCAATAGCAGGGGAAACTTCTTGATTGCCCATAGTGAGCAATGTTTGAGCAATGTCTTTGGTTGCACTCCCCTTGTCACTTCCTTTATCAGCACTTTCTTTCTCCATTCCTTCCTTAGCACTTTTTATCTTTCCATGCTCCATACCAGGATATGAATAATACTCAGTAGATCCTTCTTTGGTTGGAATTTCCTCCCCTTTGGAAGCATCCTCATCTGTGGAAAGAATCAGTCTGGGCTTTCTCCTCCCCTCAAGAGTAGCAAGTCTGGTTTCCAAATGAGAGATAACCAGACCTTGCTTTTTGACATCTTGTACAAGTTGTGCATTCTGCCTTTTCAGGCTCATGCACACTTTCGTCAATTCCAAGTTTGTCATAGGTTTCATACTGCTCTCAATCCTAGAGGGGAATTTCTCCCCTTGTTGGATATCATGGAGTGGGGGAGAGGACTTATTGATGGTGTCACTATCCTGCTCACCCTTTGAGGATGAGACAGTAGTGGCAGCCAAACCCCCAGGTTGCTCCAAACTCTTGGAGACTCTCCTCTCTGCTGCTTGTGAAGATTCACCAGGCAAGGGAGACCTGGCAAACCTGGATTTAGAACGCCTTTCTTGGTGTGGATCAGCAGGTGGTAGGTTCTTGGCAGGGGATTCAGCAGGTGGATGTATGGCTGTTTGATGTTTGGCTTCTTCCCGTCTGATTTGGTCTAGCATGATTGAAGTGAATGGAATATTTCTGCCAGAGAACAAAGGTGATGGTGCAAGTAATGTGGTGAAGAGTTTGGTTGTGTGTTGGGTTGCTGAAAAATAGTTTCTGTGTGTAATGGGGCCATGATCACTCATATTCAGCAAAACTTCTATAAACCTTGGATACATACAAAACTTTGAGGTGCTTGAAACATTTTTCACCATGCCTTTAAAAATCATTTGAGAAAAACAATACTTCCTTCCTGTTGCAAAGCAGATCAGGGCAGAAGCTATCTCACTACCAACTTCATTAAAAGCAGTGGTTTTGGGTGACAAACATTGCATAATAGTATGAATCAAAAGTTTCCAATGAGGGGCAAACTGGCCTTTAGCAAATTTTAATTTTTGTTTTTCAGAAAGTTTATACCCCAAGTTTGCAAGACCTTCAAAAATTTCAGCCTCAGAAAAGTTGGTTATTCCATCCTCATCATCAAGGAGAAGGTTCTCCCTAATGGAGGCAAGTGAGATTACCTTGGAATGACCATCAACTGTGCTTTGTATTATGACCTCTCCATTCACTGTTTTGGTCATGGCTTTAGACCAGAACTGTTGAATGTGTGAGGTATAAATGCGAGGATTGATGAGAAGGGCCACTTTGAAGTACGAGGACTTTAAAAAGGCCACAGCCTCAGCAAACTCGGCTGGTTCATCATGAAGCAAAGCAATTTGGTTATGATTAGGAGCAATGTTAAGAGTCATGATGAATTTGAAAAATAGTTTAAAGGTTTATAGAGATGGGAGGTAATTGGGATTAGGTCAAAAGTGATTTGTGGACCTGCTGGTAAAAGGAATTAAGTTTATATAGGCGAATTGAAGAGCTGTGATTGGACCAAAATTTTCAAATTGCAAAAATATCAGGAATAAATCTTGATAAAAAATTAATATATTTGAAATAAAAGGAAAAGATTACCAATCAGCGAAGAAAGCGCCTTAAATATCTTTTAAAAAGAATAAAATATTCCCTAACCAAAATTTAAGCAAGCAGGCCCAACGGCTATGAACAGGGTAACGGTATTGTCGGTCAATGGTCAAACAGGGGAATGATGTGAAGGCAGGGGAATGAAAAATAAAAGCAGGGGAAACTTTCCTAGGGGTATTAAACTAGTCATGAAGGGACTAATGCTAACTAGCTCTGCTCTAATGCACACACTTGTATACACAAGATAGACACATAGAATCTCAAGAGTCCTCTATTCAGCAATGGTCCCAATACAAAAAGTTAATACATAAGCCCCCCTACACCAGGTAATCCCAAGAAATCATGCATACCCCAGTCACCATCCCAACCTTGTCCCTTTCCTATGGTCAGTTAGTCTTGGCAATGTGTGCCACACATCTATATTTTGAACAGCAAGCTGCTTGAATAAAGAAATGCAAACACACACCACAGTGCCTCAAGGTTTCAAAGTTTAGACAAGCTGTGCAGCAGGTCATCATTACCCTGAACCCCCACTCACCAATGGATATGATCTAAGACCATATATGAGCATTCTAAGAATACCCTGAATCCTAAAGGTTTGACTTAACCTCCCCTGAAACATAGAATATATACCTGATCCACTAAGGAGAGTAATATGCACCATATGAACCTCTGCATTGTTAGTCTAAAACCACATAAAACCACTTTTGAAAACAGAACACACCCTGCTTAAGGGAAAAATTCTCTTGGCAGGGGAATAAACCCCAAGCAGGGGAATCAGTGTTAAAAAGCAGTGGAATGAAAGATATGGTAAAAGTGACTAACAATTATACAACAACAGCAATGAAGTAACCCTGATTACATAAGACAAAAATAGACATCAGATTTTAAGGAGTAACCATTCCAATACCTGCAACCAGATACTGAAACCTCCCTACCTCAAAAGCTTTTGTTAAAAGATCAGAAACATTAAGTTCTGTATCAATTTTCTCAGGGACAATTAGTCCTTTTTCAAAACAATCTCTGATAAAGTGATGTCTAATTTCAATGTGTTTGGTTTTGCTATGAAAAACAGGGTTCTTTATGATGCAAATAGTGCTGTTGTTGTCAATGAATATCTTGGTTTTAAGAAAGTTGTACCCATAATCAAGTAATTGATTTTGCACCCAAAGAACTTGACCACAGCATGCAGTAGCTGCTACATACTCAGCTTCAGTTGTGGATGTTGCCATGATGGTCTGCTTCTTACATTGCCAAGATATAAGTCTGCTCCCCAAAAATTGGCATCCCCCTGTTGTAGACTTCCTATCATTGTTGTCACCAGCATAATCACTATCTGAATAAGCTATCAGCTCAAATGGTGACTCCTTTGGATACCAGAGTCCTAGGGTGGGATGACATTTGAGATACCTAAAGATCCTTTTCACAGCAAATAAGTGACACTCTGTTGGTGACACCTGGTATCTTGCACATAAGCAGACTGCAAACATGATGTCAGGCCTGGAAGCAGTGAGATACATAAGAGACCCAATCATAGACCTGTAGTTCCTGACATCAATGGGCTTGCCAGGACCATCCTTGCCCCATGGATGATCCTTGTCCATGGGAGTGGACACCTTCTTCCCATCAGACATGCCAAACTTCTTTACAATCTCAGCTACATATTTGTCTTGTGAGATAAATATCCCATCTTTCCGCTGCTGAACTTGTAACCCCAAAAAGAAGTTTAGTTCTCCCATAGCACTCATTTGAAACTTATCCTGCATCAATTTGGCAAACTCTTTGCTAAGCATGGAGTTAGTTGATCCAAAAATGATGTCATCCACATAGACTTGTACTAGCAAAAGGTCACCCTTTTGTTTCTTTGTGAACAGGGTCTGATCAATCTTCCCCCTGCTGAATCCATTGTCTAGAAGATATTTGGAAAGAGTACCATACCAGGCTCTGGGAGCTTGGTGAAGGCCATACATGGCCTTTTTCACTTTGTATACTTTGTCAGGATGTTCTGGATCTTCAAACCCTGGTGGTTGCATGACATAGACTTCTTCATCAATGGTTCCATATAAGAATGCACTTTTCACATCCATCTGAAAAACAGTGAAGTCCATGAATGAGGCATAAACAAGGAATAATCTAATAGCTTCAATCCTTGCTACTGGAGCAAACACCTCTTCATAATCAATCCCTTCTTCCTGAGTATACCCTTGTGCTACTAACCTTGCCTTATTCCTGACAACTATTCCCCTTTCATCCTTTTTGTTCCTGAGCACCCACTTGGTCCCAATAGGCCTTGCCCATTTGGGACAATCAACCAGAATCCAAACCTCTTGTATGTCAAATTGTAAGAGCTCCTCTTGCATAGCTTCAACCCAACTTGGGTCATTTAAAGCTTGAAAAATCTTCTTTGGCTCTTCTTGTGACAAAAATGCAGTAAACAAACAACATTGCATGTTGTCATGATTGAACTTCATGGTGATGTTAGCAATGAAGCTGTGCTCCTTCGTTGTATACCTTGTATGTCTTGGAGCTTCAGGATCACCAATAATCTGTGAGATAGGATGATCTTTATTAATTCTATAGGTAGGCTGCATGATGACTTCTGTTTCATCTTCTTCCAAATCAGAATTGATGGGGCTGTTTTGATTAGGAAAGAAGTCCTCAAAGGAACTTCCAAATGTGACAGCATGACCTAAAGATGGGTGCTTGTGAGCAGAATGAAGCTCTGTATAACTAGGACCTCCACTCCTGATGATTCTGCTTCCACTGTTGGATATGATAGGACCATCAGTTATGGGTGTAGTTGATGAGATGAGTGGGGATTCTCTTTCTGCATCAGAAGTCTCATTAGCATCATGATCCTTTGTGAGAGAGGAATCAATTCCTTTAGCAGGGGAATCCAGGATTCCACTGCTTTCAGCCATTCCACTGCCTTCAGACATAGCAGGGGATGAGATTGGCTGTTCTTTTCTTGAAGCAGAGTCATCTTCTTGTTTATCAGCTTCACTAGGAAACAATGAGGGTACATTCATGTACCTCAGAGGTGACTTTTCAGCAGCAATTGTTTCTTGAGTACCTGAAATGTTAGTGTTCTGCAAGACAACAGGTACATAATTCATGGACTTAGAAAGTACATCAATATCAAAGAACCAATCAGGACCTGTTTGAACATCTTCAGGTTTGTCTTCAAGAAAGTTCACATGAAGATTTTCTGTGATTTTGCTTGTCTTCTTGTTGAAGACCCTATATCCCTTGCTGTTTAAAGAATAACCCACAAAATATCCATCATCACCCTTTTCACTAAACTTACCAAGATTGTCAATGGTGTTTAAGATGATGACATGACACCCAAAAGGTCTGAAAAAATCAATTAAGGGAGGTCTTCCATTAAACAGCTGATAAGGGGTCTTGTTGTGTGCCTTGACCACCAAGGCCCTGTTTTGCACATAGCAAGCAGTGGATACAGCTTCAGCCCAAAAAATAACTGGAAGCTTGGAATCAGACAGCATAGTTCTTGCAGCTTCAATGAGTGTCCTATTCCTTCTTTCTGCCACTCCATTCTGTTGAGGTGTTCTAGCAATGCTAAATTGCCTCTTGATGCCTTTGTTTATGCAGAAAGAATCCAGCTTGTGATTTCTGAACTCACCACCATTGTCTGATCTTATGGTAACTACCTTCATGCTTTTTGACAGTTCAATTTGATTGATGAACCCAATGAGTACGTCAGCAGTGTCACTCTTTTCAAATAGAAAGAATGTCCATGTAAATCTTGAAAAGTCATCAGTAATCACTAAGCAGTACCATTTCTTCATTATACTTGCCACAGAAGTAGGACCAAAAAGATCCATATGCAATAGTTCCAATGGCTTGGTGGTGGACATACTTGTTTTTGACTTGCAAGATGCTCTGTGTTGCTTTCCTTTCAGACATGCTGCACAAGTATGTTCAGTGACAAAAGACTTGGAAGGAAGACCATGAACCAGATTATGCTTTACCAGTTTGTTCATGTTCTTGAAATTGAGATGACCAAGTCTTCTATGCCATTTCTTACATTCATCTGCTGAAGCTTTGGCAATGAAACATGTTTCATTGTCTTGGAGAGAGATGTCCTTGAGATCAATTGTGTACATGTTCTTCTGTCTTGGTGTTCTGAGAACAATTGGAGTGTCTTGTGGCAAGACAAACTCTTTTCCTAATACCAAGCATTCAGTGTCAGTAAACAAGACAAAATTCTTGTTATCAGTCATCTGTGACACACTGAAGAGATTATACTTGAGCTCCTTCACCAAATACACATTGTCAAAAGTCATCCCATTGGTGACAATAGTTCCTTTTCCTGTTATAGTCCCATGCCCATCTCCAAAAGAAACACCATCATTGTCATGCAGGGGTACAAAGTTAGACAGGTAAGCTTTGTGTCCAGTCATACTCCTTGAGCATCCACTATCCCAGTATGCTCTATCATCCCTTGTCTTCTTTGTCACCTGCAAAAGGAAAAACAAATTAGTTTTTCTTGGGGACCCAAGCCATTACAGACTTGGATCTACCTCGTGTATCAATGTAAGATAGCTTATCAAAGACTAGAGATACACCATTAGATTGAGTACCCCTTTTGGGTGCCCAAACCCAACGAGCTGAGGCTTTCACAGCTTTTCCCCATCTTCCCATGTTCCTAGAATACACACCTCTTTTAGCAGGGGATACCCCAGTTTTAGCAGGGGAATCCTTATGCTTGGCAGAGGGAACCCACCTTTTGTTTTGGCCCCTATTCATGTGTTGGTAAGGTCTTGGTCCAGTTTTATTTGCAGTATAAGGTGTTGGGGTAGTCACAGACGTGTTGGGCTTTGGGTGAACATCATTTTCCTTTCTAAGGGCTGGAGCAACATATTTCTCAGCAACTCTATTTCTTAAGGCAGGGGCAACATACTTGGCAGGGGAAAAGGATTTTGCCCCTGCATTTAGAAGAATGGCTCTAGGTTGCATATCCTTTAAGGGATTTGCAGCCACCATCTCCATTGGTGCCTTACACTCTTGATAAGTGTGTTCAAAACTGCCACATGTGAAGCAGGGCTTGGTATTGATCACAAAGTCTTTTCCTAACTGATGGGACTTTTGGTCATTCCAATTCCTTTGATTACCTCTGACATTCCTGTACATACCAGCATATTTAATGATAGGTTTAGGAGACTATGGTCTGGCCCTGCTCTTAGAGTTTGGATTGCTGCTAAAACTTCCTTCTTTTGAAAATTTAACAGGGTTATCAATTTTCTTTAAGCCAACCTGTTCCTGTTTAATATCCCTAATGACACTAGTTTTAACTAGAGTCTCTTCTGTATCAGCATTATTAGGTATATAAGCACTCAAGTCAAACTCAATGTCATCCTGTTTTTCAAAACAAGGGAGACCAGTCCATGAGAAGTCTTTTCTAGGATAGGGAGCATGGATGTTAGCAGGGGGTGGGGGTATAGTAGCATTCATGTTCTTAATTCCAAACCCTGTTTTGTCCTTAGGAGATTGACCAATCTCAAATGCCTTGGTTAAATCTTTTGAAGCTTTTCCAAATTTTTCAACAGTTTCCTCATCTATCTTTTGGTTAGCTTTAAAAATTTCAAGTTCAGCAGTTAAAACATTTATAGATTGGTTATTCTCCTTGGCATCTCTTTCTAGAATCACAATGTGATCCCTATATTCACTTTCTCTTTGCCTATACTCTCTTATGGTGGACTCTAGTTGTTCTAAAGCACGTTTGTAGTTATCAAGATCATTATCACAATTTATATAGTCAGCTTTTACTTTTCTGATTTGATCATTCAAAGATTCAGTATTTTTCCTACAAGCTTTAGTACAGTATGAGTCATCATATACCTCATTGTCAGAGCTGGAACTTGACATGGCCATAAGTGCAAAGTCTTCTTCCTTTTCCTCAGCCACCAAAGCTTGGTTTCTTTCCACACTTTCTGTCATAGCACTCCAGTCCCATCCGTTTGCTCCATCTATCCCCTGCATTGCTACCATAGCTTTAGCACCAGAATCCTCATCCTTTCTATGGCTATTTCCAGACTTAGGTCCTCTGCACTCCCTGGCAAAATGACCCTTCTTGCCACAATTGTAGCATTCAACTTTTGCTTTATCAAACCCACCCACATCAGATGGATTAATTGTGATCTTCTTCCCATACTTCTTTTGGAACCTGTTGGCTCTCATGCTTAGCAAAGCCATATTCCACTTGATATCCAATTCTTCTAGTGCTTGCTTACTGATTTGATTCAGATCTTCATGTAACACTGTAGATCCTTGTGGACCTTGAGATGCTATGAAGGCACATGCAGTATCAAGGCTGAATGTAGCTGGTCTTTCTTCATCATAGGAAGGTCCAGACCTGGTAGCAGAGGAATAAGTAGCAGGGGCTACTTCTATTCCACTGTTCTTGGAGATTCCACTGCTTTGTGATATGAATGCCATGTTAGCAGGGGAGTCAGCAATTCCACTTGAGTTGGTGGGAATTGTCCCTTTTGACTTCATTTCATTGACAATAGGTTCAAAAACTTTTAGGTTATTGTATATATCATCAATATTCTTGTTGTCCAAGTCATCCTTATTTTGCCAGATTGCCTTATAGACAAACCATTCTTTCTGGAGGCTGTTCAGAAACCTGGTATTCACCTGCTCTTTTGTCACCTCAATATCAAAGAATTCCAAGTGGGCCACCATGTCTTGAAGCCTATTGTAAATAGCTCCAATTGATTCATCACCAATTGCTTTGAAAGAAGCAAAATCGTCCAGCATTTGGTTCTTCTTCTTCTTCTTTGTGGCTTCATTTCCTCCAAAGGTTGTGCCTATGGCTTCCCATAGTTCCTTAGCTGTTTTGTATTTCCTGAATCTGAGTTGATGTCTATCAGGTAGGGCCAACAGCAATGAGCTGTGAGCCCTGACATCATGCCTCCTAGCCAGTATTTCCTTATCACATAGAGCAGCAGATTTCTTCTTGTCCTTACCTTTGGAACTTTCACCTTCATCCTTGCCTTCTTCAACAGCCACCATTTTGTTGAATTGATCACCAAACTCTATGATCTCCCAGAGAACATAGTGTTCCATTTTCAGGTATTGTTGGATTCTGAATTCCCATAATTCAAAGTTTTCAGGATCCAACATGGGTAACTTGAGGTTATTGTGGTTGTTGCTATTTGTGGATGAATCTGAAGACATGTTTGCTATAAGGATTTTGTTCTTGATTTAGACAAAGTTTTTCAACAAGCTCTGATACCACTTGTTGATCCCAAAGTCAGATCTTAAACCTTAATAGCTTGTTTAAGGGTTATGATAGAGAGAAAGAATTCAATCTAACACTAGAGAAACTTTGCAAAACAAAGTAACTAAACAAGATGCAGAATGTAATGTTTAGCACAAGAACAAATGAGATTCAAACGTTGCACTTTAATATATCAAAAGATATACGAATACCCAAAGTGGTATTAGGGTTTACAAAACCTTAAAGTAATAATAATGAAAAACGAAATGAGAAAGACACCCCTTGCATGCTAACCTAGTGAGTCCTTTTATAGATGCAAGGACCCACGTACAAGATCACTACTAACAAACTATGGAAAGTATTAAGGAATAATAACTGAAACGCGTAAATATCTATTCCATGTTTATCTTGACAGCAGGGCCTTTGACTTCAGCAGGGGAACGGATTCCCCTGCCTTTGTTATTTAGCAGGGGGAACTTACTCTAGCAGGGGTATGAATAATCAACTAGCAGGGGAAACAAATAAGCATAGATTTATTCCCAACAAATAGATCAAAAATTTGAAAAACGTTGAAATTTTTTGAATTTTTCGGTTAAAATGGGGTCAAATTCATGGAAAAGGCCACTAAAATTTCGATAGAAATCCCCCCTACACTTAATATAAACATTGTCCTCAATGTTAAGCATGTGGGAGAATAAACTCCCCTACACTTAGGACATTGAGTACGTTGTTTAAATCGAGCTAAGGAAAGGACAACTAAAGTGATTACATTTATTCGTTTTATTTATATACAAGATTGAATCACAATAGCAAAAACTTATCGAAGGAACCGGGTACACGGGAAACACAGGAACACGGGTCTCGTCAAAAGTACCAAAAGTGGATCATTAAGCACATGTCCCTACACAATCACAACAACACAAACAACCTACTTGGCTCCCCCCTACACTTATTGGTGGAAAATGGGTGAAGGTGAAAAAGGGGTAAAAATGGTGGAAAAGGTAAAAATCTGACCTAGTTAAACGATGCTTGATTTTTCATCACGAGTCTCTAGCTCGACTCGAATTCCCGAATGTCATCATTCAAATTGGAAAATCATGGAAAACCGAGATTTCCAAGGGAGGAAAATCTCTCCATGATAAAGGGTGAAGCAAAGTCATATAAGGCATACCCCATAAAAATCCACCCGGGTCAAACACATAATTTCCATCACAAAAGGAAATAAACCCCGAGGTGGTACGCAAGTCATAGAAAAGTGGGGTATCCTTAGGCAAAAGTCTCTTACAAGGAAAGATAAGGTGGTATGGCAATGAAAGCACAAAAGTCTCTATTCCCGGATCAAACACCGGTTCCTTAATGGGAAAATAGCAAGAGGTGTTGTCATTTATGCTCAAAATATCATCAAAATCCATAGTGGGAAAGTCATCCTCTTCCAAACTTGATGTGAAAACATAAGTATCAACGGAGTCATAGGAAAACTCATCCTCCAGAGGAAAATAGGTATTTAGAAAGATATCTAAATCCTCCTCAAATGGAATAACCTCTAAATTAGGTATGATCTCTAAGAGTGGAGGATCCTCCTCGATAGTCATGACTTCTAAAATTGGAGTATAAAAGTCAAAAGGAGTCTCCATGGAAGAATCACTCATAGAGATATTAGGTGCATTAAGATCATGGGGTGGGTCATCAAAAATAATGAGATCACTTAAGGAAGTGTCATCATCATAGGTATCAAAGATTGGGGTATCATAAATGGGTGGGTCAAAAGTGGGTGGGTCAAAAGACGAGTCGTCTAAGCCGAAGATAGTGTGATCACTTGAAAAAGAATCATCACTATCGGTATCATAAATAGGAGTTTCAAAAATTTGAGGCTCTAAGGGAAGGGATGAGTTTATCACAAAATCATTTTGAGTAGACTTTTCAATTCCAAAAGGATTAATAAAAATCTCATCATTATCATAATTAAGAACATCAATCATATTGACCGATTCTTTTCCATTTGATTTTGTTGTGATTTTTCCCATTTTAAAAACTTGTTGTTCATCCCTAACCCTAAAAATTAACTCCCCTTCGGCTACATCAACTAAGGCTCTTCCGGACCTTAACAATGGTCTACCAAGTATTAACGGAATACGAGGATCCATCTCATAGTCGACGACGACAAAGTCTACGGGAAAGGTGAATGTACCAACTCGAACAAAAACATCTTCGGCAATACCAACGGGGTATGCGAGAGTTCGATTAGCTAACTCTAAAGTCATACGAGTCGGTACAAGGTCGGGTAATGACAATTGTTTCCAAACCGAAAGTGGCATAAGATTGATGCTAGCACCGAGATCCGCTAAAGCCATACAATCATCGATTTGAGGAAACGAGCAAGGTAACACGAATCGTCCGGGATCTCCTAGCTTTTCGGGAAGATCTTTGAGAAGAACCACGGAACAATTCTCACTTAAACGAGTGTTCACGAGCTCAACCATTTTTTCTTTCTTATTAAGCAAATCTTTAAACATTTTGACAAATTTTGGCATTTGAGCAAGTGCTTCAATAAGGCTAACGTTAACATTCACATTGGAAATCATTTTCAAAAATTTAGACACATGAACGTCATCTTTGGTGAGCACTTTAGCCTTGCCTAACCTAGATGGATAAGGAATATTAGGCTTAGACTTTGAAGGTTGAGAAGGAAGAGGACTCGCTTCTTGAACAATCGTAGGGATAGGCTCTTTCGGCAATGGAGCACTAGTACTAGGAGTGGTAGTGGGCGGAATCACCGGAGGGGGAGTAGGATTACTCATTATGACCTCCGGGCCTTGTCTCTCCTTTATGGGCGAAGAGATGGAAGGTCCCACTAAAGTGGCTTCACTTCGAGTATTATAGCACTCACATTATCACGAGGGTTAATCTCGGTATTTGAAGGTAAGGCTCCTTGGGGTCTAAGGGTTTGAAACATAGTCAAAAATCTCTTATCGTTGGACTCTTGCATTTGTCTAGTGGATTCTTGCATTGCTTTCATGATTTTCTCATGTTCGGTCAATTTTTGTAGAACCAAGTCCATTTGAGGATTTTGCATGTTCATTTGATTAAACCCTTGATTAGGAAAACCTTGATTTTGAGATTGAAAACCGTTGTTATTATAAAAACCTTGATTATTATTTTGAAACCCTTGATTTGGACCATTAAAATTCCCTTGATTTCCATTCCTTGAAAATTACCCATTTGAGGACCTTGGTTCCTATTTTGGTATTGGGTATTTTGGGCGGGTGGGGGTGGTCTTTGTGGTGCTACAAAACCCGGGGGAGCCAAATAATTAGTACTTTTGTAAGACAAATGGTTAACATCAACATTAGGTTTAAATTGAACCCTCTCATTAGCATTAAAAGCACAAACTTGTTGTTGATTATTATAAATCTTGTCACAATTGAAATATGAATGTGGTCCACCACAAGTCTCACACGTTTCACTATTATCTTTCACGGCATGCACATGTGTAGTGAGGGCGTCGGTTTTTAGAGCAAGGTGTTTCACAATTGAAGTAAGCTCCTTAATTTGATTATTCACCTCACTATTACTAGTACTCGCACTTGCCATAGTAGCCCTAACACTCTTGGTTTGCACTTTAGCCTTGTTCTCAATAATGGCCCAAGCCTCGTTCATGGTTTTCACAAGAATATTGCCCCCCGCTGCACTATTAAGTGAGTCTTGGTCATTTAGAGTTAAACCATTGTAAAACTTATTTATTTGATGCACTTTAGTGAAACCGTGTTGTGGACATTTTCTCAAAAGCTCTTTAAATCTATCCCAAGACTCACTTAACGTTTCCCCATATTGTTGCTCAAAGGTGATTATTTCATTCCTTAAAGATGTGGTCTTTGATGGTGGGAAAAAGTAGTTTATGAACTTGGTCTCTAAATTAATCCATGATGTAATACTTTGGGGTGGTTCCTTATCAAGCCAAATCTGGGCTTTTCCCTCGAGGGAAAAAGGAAAAATTTGTAGGCAAACGGCCTCTTGTGGCACCCCATTGTATTTGACGGTATTAGCTAATTGGATGAAACGTTTGATATGAGCGTGTGGGTCATCATTAGTACGGCCTAAAAATGGTGTAGCGGAAACCATTTGAATAAAACCCGATTTAAGTTCGAAATGATTGGCTCCAATAGTCGGCACCACAATCGCGTCATCGTTTCCTTCAACGTGAGATTGAAGAATCTCAATCATTGGTCGATTATCCGTTTCCATCGTATTGTCGAAAGCTCGATTCTCGGGATCGGCTTGAATGACGGTCTTTTTGTTTTTCTTCTTCTTCTTCTTTTTGGAAGAATTGGAAGAGTTTGGTACACCACTCGGTATGTATGTATGCGCGCGAGTGCGCATACAATTAAAACTTGGAATGAGGTAGGTGACCTCGGTCGACTTTGAGAGGAAAAGGATTTTCCCTCTCGAGGAGCAATATGAAAAACTACAAAAATATATACTTAATTACTACTTGAGTTGGCAAACCAATAATCGGTCGTCCCTCTCAATATACGCACAAGCAAGCGGGGAAAATAGGTGGCACAAAGCACTTAAAAACCTTTTTCCTTAGACGGCCTTTTATAGCGCGTCGCCTTATACCCACCTTATAGTTTGTATATGTCGAGTTCAAACGTCTTACTAGTATTTATTTATTTTGCCTTTTTATTTCGTTATGGATGCGACTACAATAGTTAGGTGATGAAATCCCAACTAAGGCTTATTTGAAAAGTAGGTAAATTAATGTTCTACGTAATATAATATAGTAAATGAAAAATCTTTTTGTATTTTTTTTGAGAAAAATATATATTCACAATAAAAACGAAAGAAATCGAACTAAGAAAAATAATACTAATACATAATTTTTTGGTGTAATACTTTTAGGAAAAAGTATTACGTTTTGATTTTTTTAATTTTTTTGGTGCAATTCTTAGGAAAGAAATTGCTTTTGTGATTTTTTTAATTTTTTTGTTTTTTTAAGTTTTTGATTTTTTTGTATTTTTGATTTTTGTTGCACAAAAATTAACGTTCAAGAAGAACGGATCCCAAAATCCAAATGTCTTCACGAAAAATCATCAATCGTACGAGCGAAGCGGCAGCGGCGCCATTTTAATATTAGGGTTTTTGTATGTATCAATTAAGTTCGTTTTCCTCGGATTGACTCGAATTTGAAATCGGACTTAACGTAAGATTACTTGTTTTTGGTGACGATAACTTTTTGTATTTTTAACTAATCAAAAACTATTTTAATAATTAAACTTTTTAATCTAATTTAAAAATTGAACTAATTTAAATAAAACCTAATTTAAAATAAATCTAATTCAAATTTAATTAAACTATTTTGAAACTAAAATAAGGCTACAAATTTAAATGTAAAAGAAATTTATTTCCAAAATTAGTTTTCATACATAGACTCTTTCTTTAGTATAGACTCAATCAACCAATCACAACCACTCATTTTTTCATCTAACAACAAAAATATATTTTTTTAAAATTCAATATCTCACAAACCGTTAACCGTTAACCGTTACGCAAAACGAAACATACCATCGTGACGAGAATTAAATCATCTTTCAAACGAGGGGCACATGTATATACTTTCGACAAACTTTTTTTCGACTTTTTTTCTTAAGTCACGTCTGAGAGAATCATACATGATTCGTCACGAAACATATATGATTCGTCACGAAACATATATGATTCGTCACGAAACATATATGATTTTCAGAAAATCATATATGATTCATATCACGAATCATATATGATTTTCTGAAAATCATATATGATTCGTGACGAATCATATATGATTCCTGACGAATCATATATGTTTCGTGACGAATCATATATGTTTCGTGACGAATCATATATGATTCCTGACGAATCATAAATGATTCCTGACGAATCATATATGTTTCGTGACGAATCATATATGATTCTCTCAGACGTGACTTAAGAAAAAAAGTCGAAAAAAAGTTCGTCGAAAGTATATACATGTGCCCCTCGATAGAAAGATGATTTAATTTTCGTTGTAATGGTGTATTTTTTGTCACTTGACGATTTACCGTTTGTGAGTTATTTAATTTTTAAGAAAAAAGTGGAAAGTTAATTTGAATGAATATGATTGGTTGATATGGTCTATGCTAAAAAGAAGGTCTATGTTGATAATATTAGGGTTTTTGTATGTATCAATTAAGTTCGTTTTCATCGGATCGACTCGAATTTGAAATTGGACTTAACGTAAGATTACTTGTTTTTGGTGACGATAACTTTTTGTATTTTTAACTAATCAAAAACTATTTTAATAATTAAACTTTTTAATCTAATTTAAAAATTGAACTAATTTAAATAAAACCTAATTTAAAATAAATCTAATTTAAATTTAATTAAACTATTTTGAAACTAAAATAAGGCTACAAATTTAAATGTAAAAGAAATTTATTTACAAACTTAATTTTATGAAAAACTTTAAATGAAAACTAAATTTGGAAATAAAAAATTAAATTTAAACTAATTTAAAACTATGAAAGTAATTTAAATAAAAATATATTTTTTTTTATCTTTTTAATTTTTTTTCTAAACTGAAATTAAAATAAAACTTTTTTTAAAATACTTTTTAATTAAAATTTAAATAAAACATAAAACATGTATTAAACTAATTTAATGAAAACTGACACTAATCTAAACCTATATTAATTTAAAGGTGCAAATTAAAACTCAAAAAGGTGTTCTGGACTACTAGTTGCGTCTATTGGCTGTGATGCGAAAGGTCACTGGTTCGATTCCTAGCAGACCTAATATTTTTGCTATTTATTCTTTTTGACTTGAAATTTTGTTTGCTTTTGGATTATAAGGACAGATAAAATAACCAACATATGATAAGAATCTGTTAGTTCAGCAGACTTATAAACCCAAAATAAGCTCTACGATTTAAACAGAAAATAAGCATACAAGCAGAATTAAAAAAAAACAGTAACCCAACAAATATAAGCAAACCAAATAAACTAAACCCGCAAGTATCAATATAACCAAATAAGCATATAAATCGGATAAGCGAATAGGCAAATAATCCAAAAAAATCGAATAAGCAGTTTCAAAATAAGCAGATTACCAAAAATAACTAAACCAAACAGAACCTAAATAACATAAGCAGTTTAATTAACTAATAAAAACTAAACAGAAATAAATAAAAGAAGAATAAGAACCCGATGTCGATTCCGTTGGGTAGAAGAAGCGGCGCTGAGCCGTCTTTGGACAAATCCGAATCAAACACCTCCTTTTCCACCAAAAATCATCACCATAGCCTCGAACAATATAAAAGAACCAAACAGTATTTATCCGAACAGTACCTTGATATTTTCCTAGTAGGGGAAAATATTTAATTCACTTTCCTTTATTTATTTATTTTTTCTTTTTTTTCTTTTTTTTAACCGAATAATGAACCAGCCGTAATATAAAGAAGATTGAATAATAATAATTAAAAATAAGCAGTTATAAAAAAAGCAGATGAAACTTTGACAGAATTTAAATGAGACTCAAATTAAATAAAATAGACTTTTCATTAATTAAAAAGAAATTACATTCGACTAAAAATTAAAAATACAAGATTAAATCTAAACCCTAAAACTAATTTACTGAAAAATTAAAATTAAAGAAAGTGCTATCATTACATGTGAAAAATGGGGGTTTTTATAGGAGAAAACCCTCAAAAACTTCTTGGTTTTTCTTGGTGCCCAAGGAGAAAGATCTTCACCGCTCTTCTTTTCTTCTCTCTCTTTACTTCTGATCCAACGGCTGAAATTAACCATTGAGACACGGATTGCCAACATGGGAAGATTTGATTGGATGGATTGGTATTGACAGGGTGTCACAACCAATCAAAATAAAGCAATAGGCCACGTAGGATTGGAGTAGAGGACCATACTTTCCGATTCTTGGGGGGATCTTAGTGGATTCGAGTGAATTAATCCCATATGTAAAAAGCCCCATTTTCTGTGGTTAATTTTTGATGGGTAAATAATTAGGGTTTGTAAAAAAAGTTGTTGTTGCTGCGTTTTGGAAGAAGAAAGAGAATGGGGATATTGATTTTTTCACCTAGATTATAACGAAATAAAATGGGGAAGTGGGGAAAAATCTTTTTATTTATTGTGTGAAAATAAAAGTGGTGTACACGTGTGTGGGTTAACCGTTTTGGGTGAAAAACATAATGGGGTGTTGTGAGGAGAGTTGACCGAAGTTGACTGTGTGATGCTTTTGGGCTTCCAAAATTTTCCTCCGTCCCTTTATTGGTTTAAATTGGGCTTGTGGTTAATTGGATTAAATCCTTCTCTCCCATCCGTCCCATAAATTGTTTGGTGGACCAAATTGGACTTTTAAAATAACTTAAGCATCTTATTAACTCTAAATTGGCTTTTGAGCCCATTAACCCAAATGTGGGACCCACAATGCTCGAATAACTTCAAAAAGATTTAATCCGCTACAATCGAGCTCGATTTCGATTTTCTCGATCTTTTCTTCAATTCCGTGTTGACTTTGACGGTTTTCGTGATCTTCGGCACACTTTTGGTCTTTTGACTTGGTCTTCGTCTCTTTTTGGACTTTTCTTCAACATTTGACCGTGAAATCCCGTGTTTTCTTTCCTTTTGATCATTTGTACCTATTTTAACACAAAAACACAAAACCACGCGTAATTCCGACTTTTATGACATTAAACACATGATTAGGTCTTGTTTTTCCTTGATTTTAGTGGTAAAAGGATAAGTGTTTACACACTTATTAGACAGCAATCCCATCCCTATCCTCATCTAACTTGGATCTCTCCACCATTGGAGTATCCACGGGGTCACAGTTTTCAAAATGATACTTTTTCAAAGATTCAAGAGCATATTTAGATTGATTAATGAAGATGCCTCTAGGATTCTGAGAAATTTGTAACCCTAAGAAAAATGATATTTTCCCATCATCGACATCTTAAAAAGTGTGGACATGATTTTCTCAAAACGGTCACACAATTTATAGGTAGTGGCAGCAAATATTATATCATCAACATGAATTTGTACCAGTATCATGGCGTTGCCTTCTTTGAGAATGAACAATGTCGGGTCCACTTTGCCTTTGGAGAAGCCTTCCGTGAGAGATAAGAGGATAGGAGATCGTACCACGCGCGTGGAGCTTGTTTCAACCCATAAAGAGCCTTCTTAAGCTTATACACATGATTAGGATACTCCGAGTTGACAAATCCATTCGGCTGGCTTACATAGACTTCTTCCCTCAATTCACCATTTAGAAATGTCGTCTTAACATCCATTTGGTAGAAGATCATATTCATGTGAGCAGCATAATCAAGAAATAGTCTAATTGCCTCCAATCTTGCAACAGGAGCAAAGGATTCTTCAAGGTCAAATTCTTTAAAATTCCACCCATCTCATCGAGTTTGACCTTATATACCCACAACAAGGTAAGAATGTCGACGTTGTCGGGTAAAGGAACTAATTCCCATACTTCAAGTCATTGGAATTCATTAAGTTCCTCTTGCATGGCTTCAATCCAAGACGATTGTGTCATCGCTTGTTGCCATGAATTAGGTACCTTCTCGGAGAGAAACGCATCAAAGTAACAATATAATGCGTGCTTTTGTAGTTGATGGCGTGTTGAGACTGGTATATCGATGTCACCAATAATATTTTAGATTGGGTGATCCTTTGTCCACTTTGTGTTGTGATTTTCAATCCGTGGTGGTCTGGAGTAAACGGTTGTAAGAGCTACCTCTGAGGTTGACGCATCTGAAGGGTTTTCAGGTAACGGTAAACCAAAGTAGGGAAGCTCTTGGATGTGAGCAAATTCCAAATCGTGATCATAGTTATCCTCTTCAACATCATCATGAATGAGTGAGACTATAGATTCATGTGTACTTTGAGAACTGCTGGGAGATGGTACATCCAGTTCATTGGTGATAGTGGATGTATCGGATTGAGCTTCATTATCTTGAGCAACAACTTCGATAATCGGAGCTATCACTACAGGTGCTGGAGTATCATCACTGGGAAGATCAAAGAATTCATCAAACACAGGTTGAAATAACTCATCCTACTCGGGCCTTGTAGGTGGTGTAAATGATGGAGAAGTAGGATTGTTGGGAACTAATCCGGAACTAATAGTACCGGTTCCCATCTCATGAATCGCGGGTTCAGAGCTACGTTGCTCAGAATCCATCATTGTCAGCTCATCAAAATCGACATCTATAGTTTCTATTATCTTGTCAAGATTACGGTTATAAATCCGGTAAGCTTTCCTTGTGGGTGAGTAACCAATGAAAATTCCTATATCAGCCTTTGGTTGATGTTTGCCCAAATTCTCACTATTAGTATCTGGATAACACAGTGCACCAAACACATGAAGAAAGGAGATATCGGGTTTGTGTCCATGAAGAAGCTCATATGGAGTTTTTCTATGGCACTTACGAATGATAGAGCGGTTTTGGGTATAACATGCGGTTGCCACTGCTTCAGCCCATAAGAATAAAGGAGCATTCGCGTATATTAACATAGTTCTGGCAGCTTCCGTAAGTGTACGGTTACGTCTTTCCACGACACCATTTTGTTGTGGAGTGCGAGCAACTGATGTTTCATGTTAAATGCCAACCTTTTCATAGTAGTCCCACAGAGTCTGATTAACAAAATCAGTTCCATTATTAGTTCGAATGCGACGAACAGTGGCATTAAGACGCACTTGGATCATCTTAAGAAATTTGATAATAAATACGGGTGCCTGATACTTGGTTGTTAAGAACTTTACCCATGTAAACCTTGAAAAATCATCCACCATGAGGAGGATGTATTTTATACCACTCACACTGGCCATACGTATTGGCTCGCAAAGATCCATGTGCAATAGATGAAGTATTTCCTAGTTGGTGTCTTCAGCTTGAGGTTTGTAATACTTCTTGGTGCTTTTCCCCAATGAACACGCGGAACATAAATAGTCCTTGTTAAACTTGAGCTTTGGAAGACCACGAACAAGTTTGTTTTAAGCCAAATGGTTAATATCATCAAACTTAAGATGAGATAATCGTCGATGCCATAACCATGACTTAGTCTTAGATGATTTGGAGAGGATACATACGGGAGAAGCGACCATCATGTTTTGAATAGACAACGTGTAGAGATTATCCCCTCGAGAACCTTTTAACAAACCGTTTCCTGCTAAATTACGAATGAAGCAAGTATGTTGTCGAAAAGAAACCTCAACGTTTGAATCACAAAATTGTCCCACTGAGAATAAATTATGACCGAGTCCTTCCACATAATACACCCTTGAAATTGTAACATTCCCAATCTGATATTCACCATAACCCATGATCTTTGCAATGTGGCCGTTACCGAATTTAACCGTGCTTAGAAACTTGTTGACAAAATTTTTGAGCATCGAGCGATCTCTGGTCATGTGCTTGGAGCACCTAGAGTCCAAGTACCAGAGGATGATTTGGACCATCTAAAAATATCACCAGACAAAGACGTTGTATCGGAATCTAATTGTTCCTCTATGTTAGCAGGTACAGATACAATGATCTTAGATTTGCTACCGTAAGGTTTCTTATATTTCCAAATTTTCTTCCTAGTTGTTGGCTTAGTTTCAAGTAGGCTAAGGTACGGAGGTACTTCTTCACTGGTACGCACAGTAGTGGGGGCAGACCTAATTAAAGGGCATGGTTTACATACTTTAGTGCTAGTGCTCCTTGTTAAAGGGCGTAAAGACCTAACTTTAGTAGGAGTGATCCTAGTTAAAGGGCACTTAGTTTCATTTGCAATAAAGGTCCTATCAGTGGGTTGCCATTGCCATCCAACTTGGGTGAATTTCTTCCCCGTTGGTTTCCATTCAAGGTTGCTCCTAATAGCATACATTTCATTAACATGGTCAACAAGGCATAAATCATGACGTTGAGATAACATGCATTCATTACAATTCCAACATCTCAAATTATAATTTACATTACGCTTAGGCTGCTGCACAACCGCAGGGCCTTTAGTCTTAGCTACATGATTCATTTTATTCAAATTTGAAATAGCATTCCTATGGTGAACTTCTACTTTCTTCTTCGTAGACCTACTAGTGGAAGGTTTGATTCTATCTTTCTTGTCTTGATATCCTTTAGCCTTAGTAGAAACAATTACTCTTGTAGAAGGCACATAAACATTAGTGACAGATTTTGATGTATCCTTGTTGAGTATACCTAAAGAAGGTTTAGCTCCCAGGGTTTTGTTGAATGGAGTAATGGCAATGGGTTGTTGTTTTAGTGGTGTAGATATCAGTTGACCGATATATTCTATGTAACACCCCATTTTGATAATGGAATGTCACGCGTAATTATGGCGTGTCATCAAAGCATACAAGGATAAATGTCTAAAACATTACATGACCATAGGGATAACCGGAATCAAACATCGGTCCCCAAACATAAGCCCAAAACATAATAAAGCAAGAAATGAATGAAAGACTAAACAAGCATAAGTATATGAAGGCAAAAAGGAAAAGAAGTCTCTAGCAGCTTCCATCCTATGCACGTCCTCCAAATGCTCGAGTCTTTCCTAGGGTACCTGCCGTTTTGGGACATGGAAAGGAAAGTAACGCCTGAGGAAAATGCTCAGTGCACGGATATAGACATAGTATGAATGACTAAGCATAATAAAGACTTAATAGCAGCGGAAATGTATAAGTCCTGGAAAACCTGGAACATGTTCATAAAACTGGTTTTATAGTTTGAAAAGCCTTATGTTTATCTTATGAAAACTGTTTAACATATTTTACCATTAGCCAATATAGGTCATGAAAATCCACCGTGCATGAATACTTGGAGGGGTGACCTCATCATGCAAATTAGAGGGGCTGCCTCTAATTTAATATACTGGTTTTGGGTAGGAGGGATCAGCTCCTTGTGAAGGATGCAAGGCACACACCACATTCACACTAAGTAATCTGCTTGAAAACATGTAACTAGGATGCACCCATACGCCCCACATGATAAATATAATAATATGGCCAAAAGCTGAAGGGACGCCACGAGCAATCACTCCGCCGTGGTGAAGTCATAACATTGGTGCCTCCAATGTTATGGTTATTGTACCTCCATAACTAGGTGAAACTGGTCATGCATGTATATGGTTTTAGGTGTTCTAATTAAACATAAGCAATTCAAAAACATATAAAACAAATACTGGGAAAACAGTTGGCTGCATACGGGGAATCCTAATAAGGAAAGAATGTCCATACTGAAAGGACGGGAATCCGTACCTTATGTCCAGTGAACGAAGAAGATGAACTGAGGATAATCCTACTTCGGTATCACTAATGCTACATAAATACATACATGAATAAGTATCTGCTTACTAAATACGTAACTGGTTTTATGTCATGTCTTAGCTTATTTTATATGTTCATATCATGTTTTACTGTTTTAAGCCTTAAACTGTGTTTATCTTATATTCTGTCTATTCTGATTAAGTATTTCTGGTATTTCATGTATTATTATACTTACTGTGTAATAATAAATAACTTTCCAAAAATAGCAGGTTTCCTAAAATAGGAAGTTTCCAAAAATAGAAAGTTTCCAAAAATAGAAAGTTACCAAAAATAGAAAGTTTCCAAAAATAGAATGTTTCAAAAAATAGAAAGTTTCCAAAAATAGAAAGTTTCCAAAAATAGAATTACTGCTTAAAATAGATAAGTTTCTAAAAATAGAAAGTTTCCATAAATAGATTAGCTGCCTTAATTAAATAAGTTTCTAAAAATAGAAAGTTTCCATAATTAGATATAAGCTGATTAAATAAGCTAAGTATATAAGCCTAAGTGTTTTTCTGATTATTTCTAAGTCATAATGATATAATGTATAGTTTATTAATTATTACATGTAATTTAAATAAACTATAGGTTAAAAGTATTTAATTAAAATATATCATGTTTTTAATTAAATAAAGTTAAATACTTAGGTTAAAACATGTATTATTATTTATTAATAATATAACCTAAGTCATGTTAATTAATTAATTATAACCATGGTTTTTAAATAATTAAATAATTATAAGTCTAGAAAATATAAAATACTTAGGTTAATAATTCCATGATTCATATAATTAAATTATAACCTAAGTCATGTTTATTAAATTAATCATGTCATATTTATTAATTTAATTTTAACATATGATTATTAAAAACATATCCTTAACATAAACCATGAACCGGATCGTGACTAGAAACCATGAACCGGACCCATAATCAACACCATACCCCGAACCACTTCGGGGTTCTCCCTTGTTTGCTGCTGCCGTGGGACCCACACCACCAAACCGAGACCTTGAGGTCTCGGTGGTGGTCTATAAGCCAAGCCAAGACCCCTTAGGGGTTCGGTTTAGGCGTCGGCTAGACAAACACCCCTAAAAACCCTTGTTTTGATCTACCCCATAATCATAGACATGTTTAATAAATGTTTTTAATTAGTTTTTAAAAATATCATGATCTTATGTAATTTATTAAATCAAAACATAAAAGAAAAGGATTAAAAAGGTTATACCGAATACGTGGATCAATCGAGGATGAACACACACGAATACTTGCACAAATTCCAAGGTTAAAATCAAACCGAATCACCCCTCCATGGTGATTGTAGGTGGCGGCCTAGAGGACAAAAGGAAGAAGGAAGAAAACTTTTAGGGTTTTTGTTATTTTTCCTGTAATGTGAAAATGACCAAAATCTTTCCTAATTCTATGTTTTAGTAAAAATTAAAATGGGCTTGGCCTATTCTTCCTTCCTAATTTCGTGGGTAATGGGGCCCACAAGGGGTAACCCGAATGTTTTCCATGTCTAAAATATTAGTGTGTTCTCGTGTGTTCTCGTGTTCGTGTTTTACATGTTCTCGTTAAATATTAACCGTGACTTAATATATTTATTCGTGTTCGTAATAAATATATATACGTAATTAATATTAGCTTGTGATTAAATTACGTTCATGATTTCATGATCGCATGTTCGTGACTAATTATTGTTTAAATAATTATTGTGCGTGATTAATTATTGTTTAAATAATTATTGTGCGTTCGTACGTAATAAATACTTATCGTGTTCTAACACGTACGTAATACGTAAAATTCTAACACGTGAACGTAGTCATACTATAAAAGGAATGTTTTAATCTAGTACGTACGATCTTAAGGGTACTATTCATGGTAAAAGCATGTGGGTTTTACATTCTAAGTTAGCCAAACAATCTTGAATTCGATCCACATACATGCAAAGCTCATAAAGTAGGTGGCTTGAGGGATCTAGTGTACGCATGTCATCAATGACCTCCCTAGCGAGCTCAGCATGTTCTAAGGCATTCTTCGTATAAGTTATAAACTTGGTTGGGCTATACTTAAATTTTGGGTCCCGATAAAGTACACGTGGGTTGGGTTTGGGAGCACTAGAGGACGGTGCAGAGATTGTAGCTGCATTATCAACAAATTCTTGTCCTTTGAGTTGAAGTGTTTCCTTTAACTCGGCTAAAACCATGTTTTTGTCTATGAGTTGAATATTTAAGTTAGAGATTTCCACATACTTTTGGTTTAGTTGGTCAACAAGTGACTTTTGCTCTGCCGCATTAAAAGAAAAGCGTTCTTCTAGTGAACCATAAAGTTGTGAAAATCCATGCTTTGCTCGTTCAAGCTCCCCTAGAATATAGATGATTCTATTTTCTAAGGCATGGTTTTTATTCTCTGCAGCCTCTAGTTCCATTTTCTCTATTGATGATTGTCTCTTAAGTCTCATAATTTCTTTCTCTAATGCCCGAACCACCTGAATCATCTTGTCACTTGTCTCAACGTTGTCTTCACAATCATTCGTTATTAAAATATTTTCTTTTAGATTGTTGTTCGATTTCAAGAGATATACAATGTTGTTGAAGCTCGTCAAAACGTTTTGAAAGTGATTTATAAGAATCTTGAAGCTTTAAAAATTCCGCGTTAGATTCGTTACAAGAATGATAATATAGGAATTTTAGTTCTTGAAATTGGTCTAATCGAATACACAACGGATTTTAAGTGTGACTCAGTCGTTCTTGGTGATAAAAAGAAAATGTCGTTTATCTATTTTAAACTAAAAATGAAAACTTTAAAAGCATAAATTAAAAACAAGTTAAAAAGAAATAAAGCAAATTTGAACTTTAATAAAAAAAATTGAAAATAAAATATAATAAAACACTTTAAAAACTTAATAAAAATGGTGGGAAAATGAAATTTTATAAATAATTCGGAATACAAAATCAAGATTATAATTCGGAAATATAAAACACAAGCTAATTCGGAGTCCAAGTTGTAACCTAAGTCGGAATGTACCATTAACACATACAATCCGGAATCCAAACACAACTTTTAATTCAGAATGTATGAATGAGACCTAATCCGGAATCCATATATGTCTAATAATTCGGAATGTGAATGCTGCAAATAATTCGGAATGTGGAGTTATATGCAATCCGGAATATAAATCCGAATTGCAGTTCGGAAAACCTGCACAAAGATTAATTCGGAATATATGCTACAAAGATTAATTCGGAATTCTTTTGTTTCTAACCTAATTTGGATAAAAAGATTTTCTATATGTAATTCGGAATATAGAGTACAAAACCTAATTCGAAATGTACTATTTCTAGACCTAGTTCGGAATGTTTCATTAACATATAATTCGGAATAAACAAGTATGGATAATATTTAGGAAAAGGGTTTAAGCATGTAATTCGGAATAAGTAGTTACAAAGCTAAGTCTGAATAAAATGTTTTAATCTAGTTCGCAATAAAAGGGTTTTGAAGTCCGGATTAAGAAAATAAGCAAAAACCAAATAAGCACTTAACCAAAACTTAAGCTAAACAAATTTTTAGAAAAAGCTAATAAGACACAAATTAAAAACTCTAAAAACACCAAATAATCAAAATATTAAAAATCAACTTTTAAAATATTTAAACTATCAAATCCACTTAATTAAAAATAAGATAAACACAGATTAATCAATAAGCATAATAAGCTATAACATCTATCACTTCAAAACCATAAGATCAATTAAATAAGCACATCAATAATCAAATAAGCATAAAGATCAAACAAACTACATGATTAACCAAATCAAACATGAGATTAAAAAACAAGAAAGGAAGAATGAGATTATTTATAAAAAGCTTGAATTAATGAAGATTAAGATCCAGTTACACAAGATTAAAGATGAAAGATTAAGAGAACTTGAAAGAAAAAAACTAGAGAGAGAAAGTAAAACACCTACGCCTAATTACCTTAATGAAAAACTAAAAATGAACTACTACTACGAATAAAGGCTTAATGTTCTATTTATAGTGGAAGGGATGTGGAGTTGTTGCTTCCTTCTTTCTCTTGTCTTGTCGTCTTTTTAAATAACTCGTCTTTCTCGACTTTGTCTCGGGATTTGTCGATGGATAAAATGAACTCGTCTTCTAATTTTCTTCTTTTAGTATAATTGGTTCTTCGACTTCGTTAAACTTCCATCTTTAGTCTTTTTCTTCGATAAATCTTCAGAATAGGCCTTTGACTTCCGTTCTTTTTGCACTTTTGCTCTCTTGACTTCGTCTTTTGTCTTTTTCTTTGATAAAAGCCCGTGAAAGCCCGTGTTTTCTTCCTTTTTCATATTTTTGTCCTAAATTACAATAAAAACACAAACCAGGCATAATTCCGACTTTTACGACATCAAATACACGTTTTGATCTCGCTTATATTTATTTTAAGTGGTGAAAGGATAAGTGTTTTCACACTTATTAAATCCCCTACACTTGACCATTGCAATGCCCTCATGCAATGCATAATTTCAAAGCATAGTTTAACATTTTCCATCATAATTAACCCATCTCGACCTTTATTATAATATACTACTACTACTACAATAACAGAAACTTATCAACGATGAAAAGATAAAAACTTATAAAAGATAAAACAATTTACTTTAATTTATATACTTTGAAATTGTTTGATGGAAGAAACTTGTAAAGAGATCTAAGACTTAAATTAGGGCTTTGGTGTCATGAATATGAATCACCCTCAAGTTTCACGTTCCCCATACCAAGCATAAAAACAAGATCATTTTTACCATAAGTTCTCAAGTTAAATCCACTTATATAAGACAATTGTGTAATACTCCTTCTCCAATTCCTAAGTTGTATCTCTAGATTTTAAAGATTGTCATTCACCCGTAGGCTCATTTGACTTATTAAATAATCATTAGTCCAAAAATGAAGGCAAAACGGTGTAAACCCGTAATAGGTGTGAAAACACCCATCCTTTTACCACTTAATTATAATAATAACCAAGCAAAACGTGTATTTAATGTCGTAAAAGTCAGAATTATGCGTAGTTTGTGTTTTTGTTGTGATTTAGGACCAAAATGTGAAAAGGGAAGAAAACACGGGCTTTTATCGAAGAAAAAGACAAAAGACGAAGTCAAAAGATCAAGAGTGCAAAAAGAACGGAAGTCAAAGGCCTATTCTGAAGATTTATCGAAGAAAAAGTCTAAAGACGGAAGTTTAACGAAGTCGAAGAACCAAGTCTAATTAATGAAGAAATTAGAAGACGAGTTCATTTTATTTATCGACAAATCCCGAGACAAAGTCGAGAATGACGAGTTTATTGTCAAAGAAGAAAGACGAGAAGACAAAAGAAAGAAGGAAGCAACCAACAACTCCCCTCCTATAAATACCCTCCTAATGACACATTAGTAGGTGTTAGCTATTTGACACATAGCTCTCCACTTTTATTTTTAGCACTTTTCATATTGTCATTTACTTTTATTGTCTTTCTTTTCAAGTAATCCATGTAAGTTTTAAAATCTTTAATCTTTATCTTTAACTTCAAGCTTTTCAATCATCTCATTCTATCTTTCTTGTTTGTTTAATCTTTATGCTTATTTGCTTATTGATATGCTTATTTGATTATTTCTTATGTCTTTATGTGTTTGATGTTTTAGCTTATTGACCTTATTGCTTATTTGGTGTTTGGCTTATTTTTAAATAAGTTGATTTGGTAGATTAATATTTTTATAAAAAGTTGATTCTAAATATTTTGCTTATTTGGTGTTTTTATAGATTTTATTAGTGTTAAGTTCGGCTTATTTTAGAAATTAATTTAGCTTATTTTTTAGATTAATTTTGCTTATTTTTGGCTTATTTTTATTCCCTATTTTTAGATCTGCTGAAGTCTAGATACAGTGACCTTTCGTAAAAGGGTTTATCATTTTCTTCCGAAACCAAAAAGTTATGAATGCTTTTATATAGTTACGAAAACTTTTATTTCCAAAAAGTTGCGAATAGAAAACTAAAAAATTAAGTTACGAAAAGATTTTTTTGAAAAATAAAGTTACGAAAAGATTTTTTGTTAAATAAAAAGTTACGAATGCTTTTCAAAAGAAACAAATGTTACGAATGCTTTTCTAAAAGTTACGAATGAAAAGTTGGCAAAAAAACAAAAAAAAAAACTACGAATGCAAAAAAGCTACGAAAGCTTTCCACAACAAATCCTACGAAAGCAATTTGAAACAAAAACCTTAGGAAAGGATTCTGGCCATTTCTTAATTTCCTACCAAATAGTTTGTTCCCCCCAGGGGAACATGTTTCCCTAGCTTAAACATTTGTGCCGTAATCGTTCAGTTTTATCCGAAAGTCGTGTTTATTATTATTTTGAAAGTCAGTTATTTTTAGTTATATTTTTCGTCGAATTTTAGTATTAGTATTTTTTCGAAAAGTTTAAATGTTAACTTTTATTAAGTGCCCGCTTTAATATTTGTCTCGTTTAGTTTGATAGTAGCCATATAGTCCCTTTTCTTTCATTTTTATTTGGTAAGTTTTATTTTTAAGTCGAAAGTTTATTTTTATTGTCACTTTTATTTTTTATAGATTGTTTCATTTTAATATCGTTTTAATCTTTAGTTTATTTTCTAATACTTTTCACATTTACTTTTAAATAGATTTAGCTAACCAATTTTATTTTATTCACCAAAGACGACTGAGTCACACTTTGAACCGAAGATCAATTCGATTAGACACCGAGAAAAAAGAACTTTTCAACTAATAAAATCTAAGTATTAAAATGGCTCCGCTGTCGGCTCTTTTCGTGAAGATTAACGGTTTTTTGTGAGAGACGCGTTGGATTTTGGGATCCGTTCACTTTTGAACGTTATTTTTCTTGCAAAAGTTTCAAAATTTTTCAAAAATACTAAAAAATAAAAAAATTTCAAAAATCCAAAAACATTTAAAAACTCATAAAAAGCATTTCTTTTTCAAAAGTTTTGCACCAAAAAGATTTTTTTTACGTTAACTATATTTCCTCTATTTCTTTGCTATCTTTTTCTTTTGTAGGTGTATGCGTACTAGATCTTCTTCTTATTCTGAGCCCGAGACTCTTGAAGACCTAGATATGGCCGGTGTGCACAACAATAATAATCCACCTCACCCCAACATGAATTATAACAACCATGCCCCTCAACCCGACCTTCGTACGATGGAGGAGCTTTTTCAACCAACAATGAATGGACGTGAAGGACCGATTGCGCTGATGCAAATCACGGCTCCCCAATTTTCGTTGAAGCATCAGATGATCCAACAAGTTCAAAATACTTGCCCATTTCGCGGATTGCCGGATGATTATGCCAACAAACATCTCGACAAATTCATTACCGTCACTCAAAGCATGAAATTGCTCGGTGTTACCATGGATTTTCTTCGCCTTCATCTATTTCCACACACTTTATCTCACCATGCCGAAAAATGGTTTGATCGTCTTCCGAAGAATTCAATTCATACATGGGACGAAATGACTCAACGATTTTTGTCGCGCTACTTTCCACCATCCATGGTCACTAGTCTTAGGAATCAAATCAGTGGATTCACTCAAGAACCTGATGAATCTCTTTTCTATGCTTGGGAACGTTATAATGTTTTGATCGATCGTTGTCCTAACCACAATATGCTCCCCGTCACCTTAATTGATACTTTCTACAACGGTTGAACTTTTTGTGACCGTGATACGATTAATGCTGCCGCCGGTGGTACGTTTATGAAAAGAAGACCCGAGGAGTGTAGAGAGCTTATAGAGAACATGACCACTCATCACAAAAATTGAGATTCATCCACATCCTCAAGAAATAATACGAGAGTCAATGTTTCTTCTACTTCATCAAACCCCGAGATAGCCGAACTCGCCCAAATCACCCGCCAACTAGCCGAGATGAACAAAAATTTCTTAACCATGGCTACGAACCAATTTCAACAAGTTAAAGCTGTAGCAATTTCTTATGAGACTTGCGGCGGTCCTCATTCATACACTGATTGTCCTTCCACTCATGACAATCCGGAAAACGTGTATGCGGCAAACGGTAACTATTCAACGGAAGGCTATCAAGCTCGACCTCAAGGTGATCGTAACTTGCTAAGTTACCGTTCTAACAACTTTCTTTCACCCGTTTTTTCTCCTCAAAACTACAACCCAAACAACTTCAATAGAAGCAATCCAAACCAACCTCGAGCTTCTAATCCATATCAGCCACCCGCTCGCCAAGCTCCACCCCTCACTCAACCCACGACATTTAATCAAGATGTTGAAACTTTCATGAAGACCCATGGAGAGGTGGTTAAGAATCTTAAAAGCCAAATCATTAACTTGAAAGGTGATATCACTAAACAAGGGAATGATATCCGAACCGAGCTTAGAAAGGATATGCAAACTTCTTTAAGCAATCAAACGAATGATTTGAGGAATATGATGGCTAGTTTCTTCCAAAACACTCAACCCTCTACTTCGGGCTCTCTTTCTTCGAATATCGTAACCAACCCAAGAACTAATGTGAGTGCTATTACTACACGCAGTAGAGCAACTCTAGTAGGACCATATACCCCTCCCCCAGTTACTCCATCTACACCTCCTCCACCCCCATTTATTCCTCCTACTTCCACGCCTACTACTAGTTCTACATTACCGTTTCCACCTCTTACGGGAGAAGTACCAAAGACAAAACCTTCATCATCCCCACCTTCTACCTCTACACCTTCACCTTCTACACCTACACCTCCTAAGCCTAATATTCCTTATCCATCTTGGTTAGACAAGTGCAAATTGCTCACCAAGGATGACATTCAAGTGACAAACTTTTTGAAAAAGATTTCGGGAGTTGAAACTATGGATTTTTAGTCCTTTAAAATTAAGTTTGTTTTTCCTCGACTCACCCGAATTGATTTCCGGTTTAACGTTAGACTAAATTTGTTCTTGGTGAAACGTATTTTTGGTATTTTTAAACTAATTTAAAAGCTATTTAATTAAAAGAAATCTATTTTAATTAACTATTTAAACTAATAATTTGAAAATAAAATTTAACTAATTAATAAAACTTAAAAACTTTTAAATAAAACTTAATAAAACTAATTTTAATATGACTAAATAAGAACTTTTAATTAAAATCTATTTTTTAAACAAAACTATATAAATTGAAAACTACAATTAAAGAAAACTTTTTAAAAGACTTTTATGAAAATACTATTTTTTAAATAAACAAAATAACATGAAAAGTATTTTAAAATCATAAAAGAAATTTAAATAAAACATTTTTTTTTTAGTCTTTTTATTTTTTATAAAAACTTTTAAAAGTAAAATTAAATAAAACTTTTAACTAAATTTAATTACATCAAAACTTGTATTAAAACTATAACAAAAATAAACTGGCAGTTTAAACTAAGTCTATATTAATTGAGTGTTGCAAAGTAAAACACAAAAAGATCCTAGATGAGTTGGCTGGGGCGTTGGTTGTTTGAGCTTGAGGTCCTGGGTTCGATCCCCAGCCCAGACATATTTTATGCTTTATTTTATACTTTTTAGCTACAATGGAATTTTGAGAAAACAAAACAATCAGAAGCACTGAATTTCAGCAAATAAAATAAGCAAATTATAGACACCAATCTAATAAACATAAATCAGGATACTGAATAAGCAATTAAAAATGAAAACCAAATAAGCTGAAACAAAACAATTAAGCTAGAAAATTAAGGATTAAAAAGGCAGTCTACAAATTATACTAAAAAGCTAAAATGACAATAATCTGAAACTAAAAAGCAGATAAAATAAGACACAGCAAATTTATACTACTCGAAATACAAACAAAAACTTAACATAAGCAAATCCAAACGTAAGTATAGAACAAACTGAAACTCAAACAGTACTTTAACTAAATAAATAGACTGAAATTAAAATCCAAACAGATATTTTCAAATAGATTCAACTAAAACAAATAAATCAAAAGTAAATAAAACCAAAGCAGATCTAGCATAAACTGATACAATAAGCAAATCCAAACAACTCAGATAAACTAAATAAGCAGAATAAAACCATATATCAAATAAACAAATTATCAATAAGCAGAACCGAAACAAACATAGGCATATTATCAAAGCAAAAATAACACTTAACAAAAAATAAAAAGAAGATTCGAACCTGATGTCGAAACCGTTGAGCCGAAGTGTCGCGCTGAGCGAAATTGTGAATCGAACAAGCTGTCACCATCTTCAATTCTCAATCTCTCGAACTCAAACAAACCCAAACGGTCAATTTAACCCGCGTCTCTCGAAGAACAGTAACTTCACCAATTTTTATTTATACTTTTTTTTTTTATAATAATAATTTTTAACAAGAACAGTAACAATATAAAACAAAAACTCAGTAACTTAAATTGGAATAAACAGATTCACGAAATTTAAATAAGACGAAATTAAATAAAACTTAAACTTTTTCATTAATATTCATAAAAGATTACATAACTGGGAATTAAAAAAAAACACAATAAACCTAATCTAATTTTTAAGAAAATTAAATCTAATCTACTCCTAATTAAAAAAACTGAAAAAAAAAATAAAGAAAAGCTTGATCTCCTGTACATGATGTGTGAGGGTTATATAGGCAAACCCTAATCTTGGTGCCCACGTTCTTGAATCTTGATCGTAGATTTCTTCTCTCTCTTTTTCTTCACATCGAACTGCTGAGAATCAATCTTGAGATAGAGGACCACTTTGGGTGTTCTTCCCCGAAAATTGGGGGGATTTAAATGTTTTAATGTGAATTAACCTTATGTGTAAAATCCCCCAATTTTTACTAAGTATTTTGGTGATGGGGTAATTAGGGTTTTTGAGAAAGGGGTAAAAAATGGTGGAAGTGGAGGCTGTTTTTTCGTTTGGGAGAGAAAGAAGTAAATGGGTGAAAAGATTCTTGGATGTAACGAAAATAATGAATGGGTGGGTAAACGTTTTTAATAAAACGTGTGGATGAGGGTGTGTTACTTTGGTAGTAACGAAACAGTGGGTACACGTGGGAAAGGTGTGGGGAAAAAAAACGTTTATTTAATTTGGAAAGTTGTTTGTTGACCTATAAAGATTTGACTGAGTGAAGCAAAATCACTTCTTTCGTTTCTTTCTTTTTTTTCAATTGTTTGGGATAAACGTTTAAAAAAAACGTAAAGTGGGTGAGACAAATGAGGGTTGACTGGAAGATTTACTAGTAAATGAAACATTTCGTCCCTTTAAAATGTATCATGGGCTTTGGCCCATTTAAAATCAATCCGTCCCATATATGATCAAATGGGCTAAATTAGGCTTCAACCATTAAGCACAAGATTTAGTTTTCCAAATGGGCTTGTGGGCCCAATAAGCAAATGTGGGACCCACAAGGCCCATTAAACTCGAATAATATTAAATCCACTAAGAACGAACTCGATTTCGGATTTGTCGATCTTTTTCTTCAAAATCGTGTTGGTTTAGCCGGGTTTCGTGAACTTGGGCACACCTTTGGTCTTTTGACTTTGTCTTCGTCTCTTTTTGGACTTTTATTCAACGTTAGACCATGAAATCCCGTGTTTTCTCTTCTTTTGATCATTTGTACCTATTTAAACACAAAAGCACAAAACCACGCGTAATTCCGACTTTTATGATATAAAACACATGATTTGGTCTTGTTTTTCCTTGATTTTAGTGGCAAAAGGATAAGTGTTTACACACTTATTAAATCCCCTACACTTGACCATTGCAATGACCCCATGCAATGCATTATTTTAAAGCATAAGCTACATTTTTCTCATTATTAATCCATCTCGGCCTTTATTATTATTACTACTATGATAAAGATAAAAATTTAAAAGGAGACAAAAGTTATAACAATTTATTAACTTGAAATTATTTGATGGAAGAAACTCGTAAAGAAATCTAAGACTTTAATTAGGGCTTTAGTGTCATGAATATTAATCACCCTCAAGTTTCACGTTCCCCATACCAAGCTCAAAAACGAGATCATTGTTATTACAAGTTAGCACAACTAACACTTACTCATGTGGTTTAGTTAATCACTTAGACCCCCTTATTCCTACGGTGTATCTCTTATATTTTATTTTTGTCTTGAATGATCACGAGGATGCATTTTTTACTTATTTCGATAATTTATTAAGGCCGAAAATAAAGTGGGACGATTTAATCAATAGTTAGCTAAAGGACAAAATCTTTTAAAACTGCTTCTCGAAACCTCAAAAAGTTCATATCTTGGCATAACTCGTTTCACGATTTGAGACCTTTCTCGGACCGATATTTGGCTTGTACTTCAAACTTCAAATCTTGAGAGACGATCTTGAAATTATGGTCTTCTCTTCATTTTGGTATACATCTTCATTAGGAGTGAAAGATGCTTCAAACGTTGACCACGACTTCTTCATTTATCCTCTTCTTTATTTAGGATTTTGATATACAACGATCCGCCTCCTTTTCGGACTTGGATCTATTTATCCTCACACCTTGTTAGGGTCTTTTTGGATAGACTTCTCCATGATCTTTAGGGGAGTAATTGCTTCTCGTCGTGTGTCTTGATCCATCATATTGATTTGGATTAATGATCTTCACATCATCTTAGGATCTTTAGCAAAAAGTGAATCCTCATGCCTTGTTAGGGCCGACTCGGGTATCCTCATGCCTTGTTAGGGCCTTTTTGGATAAGCCAATCTTCGCGTCCCGTTTCAATAAGTTATGCCTTGGCTATGAACTCTAATTAATACCGAGCAACTTTTAAACGATCTTGTGCTAGAAGCTAAGTAACCTTTTAAATCGTACAACCTTATTTATTGCAAATATATTTATTAACAAGTGATGGGAGAAAAAGGTCATAACTAACTCACATAAGTTAATGAAAGAATACCGAACTTATAATTAACTCTATCATCTCTCGTTCTCCACAATTTAAAATCTCAAGGAATGAGACTCGTGGATGCTTAGCCTAATAAACCAATTAAGGTCCATATGGTTAAGGATACTAGCTAGAGTAAACTTGGATAAGTAAACTCGGGTTGAGTCAAAATATTCACGACGGGCCTAATATATCAAAGACATCTAAACTTGTTAAAACCATTTTATTTATTTATTAATTTTTGACTTTATTCTTGAAATGGAAATTATTATGATGCGATAATAAAAGGAAAGAAAATAAATAAAAATTCTACTAGGCCAAAATAGATCAAAAATTTGAAAAACGTTGAAAAATTTTTAAATTTTCCGGTAAAATGGGGTCAAATTCATGGAAAAGGCCACTAAAATTCGATAGAAGGCCCCCCTATACTTAATATAAACATTGTCCTCAATGTTTAAGCATGTGGGAGACTAAACTCCCCTACACTTATGACATTGAGTACGTTGTTTAAAATCGAGCTAAGGAAAGGACAACTAAAGTGATTACATTTATTCGTTTTATTTATATACAAGATTGAATCACAATAGCAAAAACTTATCGAAGGAACCGGGTACACGGTAACACGGGAACACGGGTCTCGTCAAAAGCACCAAAAGTGGATCATCAAAGCACATGTACCTACACAACACAACACACAAACAAACAACCTACACGGCTCCCCCTACACTTATTGGTGAAAATAGAGAAAAGATAGATAATCGGGTTGCCTCCCGAGAAGCGCTTGTTTTTGTTAACCGAGTCACGAGCCTGACTCGACCCCGAATTAAATGGTCCATGGGGAAGCCTCGAATGTAATACCGGGATCAAAAATCTTATCCTCGGTCCCGGATGAACATAATAAATGAGAGGCAGGAGGATAAGTCATAGAAGGGAGAAAAGTCCGCTCAACATACGAGAAGTATGTGAGGTCGTGATCCACGGGAGGTGGGATGGGTAAAGGAGACACATTGTCATCCCCCAAAGACATAGGATGGTCACTATTCGGCAAAGCCGTAAAGGTATTAATCAAAGAATGGTCAATGTCACCTCCCGGGTCAAAGTAATCATCCTCATGAACGTGAATCTCTTCGATTTCTTCATCATAGATAGGCTCGTCAAACAAAGGTTTGTCGTTCCCCTCATTTAGGATTTTAGAAATTCTCTCGAAGAGATCACGATCAAGTACGAAACCATCATTCATTTGTGGGATTTGTTGATAAGTTAAATCCTCACGAATGTGGTAAACGTAATTCTCATTAGAGGAGTATTTATTAGGTAACTCCTCGAGAATTGGATGCGTGGTCATGTGAGTTGGTTCGTCATTATTAAAAATAAGACGTTCCAACTCATCAAGTTCGGCCTCGATATTGGAAAAATCGACCTCACTTGTAGGTGGAAGTGGAGGTAAAAGAGCTAGCTCTCGGTCGATAATTTCCTTAATCTCGGGCTCGAAGATGAAATCATCATACTCACCACATATAGAACTCTTATTGGAAGAATCAATTATCGCATTAGGATTTGTGAGTATGTGATCATGGACTAGCGGAACGACCGTGTCCGTAAGCTCAGCAAAAGTCGGCACATCACAAACTTCATCAAAGAATTTGTCGAGCCCAAAATCGCTAATCTCACTCGATGTATCAAGATCCTTAGATGCATTTGGGATATTGAGAGAAGGGATTACAATTGCACTAGGACATTGAGCACAAAGATCACTCCAAGAAATAGTAGTCTCATCGTCATCATAATAGTAAGAACGCACAAGAGGAGGAGTAGAAACACTAAGAGTAGATACTTGCTCTTGTTGTCTTTCGTCATGCAAGCTAATTTTGATTTGTTTTAAGCTTTCGAGAATGTCATCCAAGCTAGTGCTTTGTTCCTTAAAAGAAGGTTGATGAACGACGGAGTTTTGTGGGGGTTCAAAATTTTGAAAACCGGAATTATAGCACGGATGTGGCTCATAATTCATCGGTTGACAATAAGAAGTATCGTGAGGGCCCCCACAATAGTTGCAACACGGGTATTGAGAAAAACCCGGTGCATGTTGAGGATAGGGATTGTCATAGACGGGAGGAGGGGAGAAATTTGTGTAAGAGGAGAAGTACGAATTTCTAGAATTGCACAATGGACAAAATCCAAATTGTGTATTGTCGATATCGGAACCACACTTCGCACAAGTACACCATGAACATATTGGAAAACCGAGCCATGGTCTCCCACACCGAACGCAAGACAAATCCATGAAGAATTATAAATAAGAGGGGTTGAGAAAAAGAATTAAACACAATAGAGGATAAAGAAGAATATTTTTGTATTTTTTAGAAAAATATATACACAAGAAAAATCGAAAGAAATCGAACTAAAAATTAACACTAATACGTAATATTTTTGGTGTAATACTTTTAGGAAAAAGTATTACTTTTGGATTTTTTTAATTTTTTTTTGGTGCAATTCTTAGGAAAGAAATTGCTTTTGTGATTTTTTAATTTTTTTGTATTTTTAAGTTTTTGATTTTTTTGTGTTTTTGATTTTGTTAACAAGAAACGTAACGTTCAAAGAATGAACGGATCCCAAAATCCAAACGTCTTCACGAAAAATCGTCAATCGTACGAGCGAAGCGGCAGCGGCGCCATTTTGAAACTATGGATTTTTAGTCCTTTAAAATTAAGTTCGTTTTTCCTCGACTCACCCGAATTGATTTCCGGTTTAACGTTAGACTAAATTTGTTCTTGGTGAAACGTATTTTTGGTATTTTTAAACTAATTTAAAAGCTATTTAATTAAAAGAAATCTATTTTAATTAACTATTTAAACTAATAATTTGAAAATAAAATTTAACTAATTAATAAAACTTAAAAACTTTTAAATAAAACTTAATAAAACTAATTTTAATATGACTAAATAAGAACTTTTAATTAAAATCTATTTTTTAAACAAAACTATATAAATTGAAAACTACAATTAAAGAAAACTATTTAAAAGACTTTTATGAAAATACTATTTTTTAAATAAACAAAATAACATGAAAAGTATTTTAAAATCATAAAAGAAATTTAAATAAAACATTTTATTTTTTTTTTGTCTTTTTATTTTTTATAAAAACTTTTAAAAGTAAAATTAAATAAAACTTTTAACTAAATTTAATTACATCAAAACTTGTATTAAAACTATAACAAAAATAAACTGGCAGTTTAAACTAAGTCTATATTAATTGAGTGTTGCAAAGTAAAACACAAAAAGATCCTAGATGAGTTGGCTGGGGCGTTGGTTTTTTGAGCTTGAGGTCCTGGGTTCGATCCCCAGCCTAGACAAATTTTATGCTTTATTTTATACTTTTTAGCTACAATGGAATTTTGAGAAAACAAAACAATCAGAAGCACTGAATTTCAGCAAATAAAATAAGCAAATTATAGACACCAATCTAATAAACATAAATCAGGATACTGAATAAGCAATTAAAAATGAAAACCAAATAAGCTGAAACAAAACAATTAAGCTAGAAAATTAAGGATTAAAAAGGCAGTCTACAAATTATACTAAAAAGCTAAAATGACAATAAGCTGAAACTAAAAAGCAGATAAAATAAGACACAGCAGATTTATACTACTCGAAATACAAACAAAAACTTAACATAAGCAAATCCAAACGCAAGTATAGAACAAACTGAAACTCAAACAGTACTTTAACTAAATAAATAGACTGAAATTAAAATCCAAACAGATATTTTCAAATAGATTCAACTAAAACAAATAAATCAAAAGTAAATAAAACCAAAGCAGATCTAGCATAAACTGATACAATAAGCAAATCCAAACAACTCAGATAAACTAAATAAGCAGAATAAAACCATATATCAAATAAACAAATTATCAATAAGCAGAACCGAAACAAACATAGGCATATTATCAAAGCAAAAATAACACTTAACAAAAAATAAAAAGAAGATTCGAACCTGATGTCGAAACCGTTGAGCCGAAGTGTCGCGCTGAGCGAACTTGTGAATCGAACAAGCTGTCACCATCTTCAATTCTCAATCTCTCGAACTCAAACAAACCCAAACGGTCAATTTAACCCGCGTCCCTCGAAGAACAGTAACTTCACCAATTTTTATTTATACTTTTTTTTTTATAATAATAATTTTTAACAAGAACAGTAACAATATAAAACAAAAACTCAGTAACTTAAATTGGAATAAACAGATTCACGAAATTTAAATAAGACGAAATTAAATAAAACTTAAACTTTTTCATTAATATTCATAAAAGATTACATAACTGGGAATTAAAAAAAACACAATAAACCTAATCTAATTTTTAAGAAAATTAAATCTAATCTACTCCTAATTAAAAAAAACTGAAAAAAAAAATAAAAAAAAGCTTGATCTCCTGTACATGATGTGTGAGGGTTATATAGGCAAACCCTAATCTTGGTGCCCACGTTCTTGAATCTTGATCGTAGATTTCTTCTCTCTCTTTTTCTTCACATCGAACGGCTGAGAATCAATCTTGAGATAGAGGGCCACTTTGGGTGTTCTTCCCCGAAAATTGGGGGGATTTAAATGTTTTAATGTGAATTAACCTTATGTGTAAAATCCCCCAATTTTTACTAAGTATTTTGGTGATGGGGTAATTAGGGTTTTTGAGAAAGGGGTAGAAAATGGTGGAAGTGGAGGCTATTTTTTCGTTTGGGAGAGAAAGAAGTAAATGGGTGAAAAGATTCTTGGATGTAACGAAAATAATGAATGGGTGGGTAAACGTTTTTAATAAAACGTGTGGATGAGGGTGTGTTACTTTGGTAGTAACGAAACAGTGGGTACACGTGGGAAAGGTCTGGGGAAAAAACGTTTATTCAATTTGGAAAGTTGTTTGTTGACCTATAAAGATTTGACTGAGTGAAACAAAATCACTTCTTTCGTTTCTTTCTTTTTTTTTCAATTGTTTGGGATAAACGTTTAAAAAAAACGTAAAGTGGGTGAGACAAATGAGGGTTGACTGGAAGATTTACTAGTAAATGAAACATTTCGTCCCTTTTAAATGTATCATGGGCTTTGGCCCATTTAAAGTCAATCCGTCCCATATATGATCAAATGGGCTAAATTAGGCTTCAACCATTAAGCACAAGATTTAGTTTTCCAAATGGGCTTGTGGGCCCAATAAGCAAATGTGGGACCCACAAGGCCCATTAAACTCGAATAATATTAAATCTACTAAGAACGAACTCGATTTCGGATTTGTCGATCTTTTTCTTCAAAACCGTGTTGGTTTAGCCGGGTTTCGTGAACTTGGGCACACCTTTGGTCTTTTGACTTTGTCTTCGTCTCTTTTTGGACTTTTCTTCAACGTTAGACCATGAAATCCCGTGTTTTCTCTTCTTTTGATCATTTGTACCTATTTAAACACAAAAGCACAAAACCACGCGTAATTCCGACTTTTATGATATAAAACACATGATTTGGTCTTGTTTTTCCTTGATTTTAGTGGCAAAAGGATAAGTGTTTACACACTTATTAGGAGTGAACATCACCATTAGCCTTGTTGAAGCTCTTGCCCAAATGCCTAAATTCGTTAAGATGTTTAAAGATTTGCTTAGTAAGAAGGAAAAGATGGCTGAGTTTGTCAACACTCAATTAAATGAAAATTGTTCTGCAGTCCTCCTTAAAGAACTTCCGGAAAAACTTGGAGACCCCGGTCGTTTTGTGTTACCTTGTACATTTTCTAAAACCGAAGAATTTACTGCCTTATCCGATCTCGGGGCAATTATAAATTTGATGCCATTAAGTGTTTGGAAAAAGTTATCATTACCCGATCTTACACCAACAAAGATGACTCTTGAGCTAGCAAATCGAACTCTCGCTTACCCCGTTGGTATTGCCGAAGATGTTTTTGTTAAAGTTGGTACCTTCACTTTTTAGGTCGATTTTGTTGTTGTTGATTATGAAATGGACCCTCGTATTCCATTAATACTTGGACGGCCATTCTTGAGAACCGGAAAAGCTTTAGTCGATGTTGCTGAAGGTGAACTAATTTTAAGGGTCGGGAATGATCAACAAGTTTTTAAGATGGGGAAGATCACAAACAAATCCAATGGAAGAGAATCGGTGAATATGATTGATGTGCTTCAAGCCGATCTTGAGACAACTATTTTGAAAAGTACAAATCTTGATGATTTTATCGTCTACAACAATCCTCTTTTCGATCCTATCTATGATAATCCACTTTTTCAAGAAAATGTGGAAGATTTTGAAGATCCTCTTCCCAGTTTAGATGCCCCACCAATATATGATGCTCCACCAATCTATGATGATGATTCTAGTTCTGATGTGGATGATTATGATAATTTTTCTTCAGAGTATAAAGACATGCCAACTTATGATGACTTTGATGATGCTGATACTCTTTCGAGTGACTCTTCAAATGATATGTCTCCTAATGATGATTATGCTCCTATTTTTTATGAAGATCCTCCGCCAAAAATGCTTGATCCTACTTTGGATAATTACTCATTTGAGGAAGATTTTGCTACTTTTCTCAATACATACTTCTCCAATGAGCATGATTCTCCTCCTTTGGACTTCGATTAGGATCTTTATCCTCCTTTGGATATTAAGAAACCCGTTGCAAAGGAGAAGAAACCAGAAGACACCAACATCCGCAATACTTATGTTTTGACACCTCTCTATCCACCTTTGTCGGATGAGATTGTGAGATTTATGAGCGGATCTTCTTCAAATTCTACTGAGCCTGAGTCTTATTTTCCCCCAAAGAAAAAGGTGTTCGATCCGGGTATCATGATTTTTAAGCCATCTCAGTATCCATCTGATGAAATAAAAGGAAAGACTTTTGGAATCCATGGAGCTATGATTTCACTTCATCATACTTTCTACCACCGTGCTCAACAACTTCTTAAGGGAACCTTGCCTACTCTACTTTGGCTTGTCTTGTTCACCTTAAGCTTGTGCTATTTGTTGGACGAAAACCATGTATTTGACCCCGGTGGATGTTCTTCAAGATTCTTACCATGGTAATCAAGGTCGAGTCAGGCTCACGACTCGGTTAACAAAAACAAGCGCTTCTCGGGAGGCAATCCGAGTATCTATCCTTTATTATCTATTTTTATAAATAAGTGTAGGGGGTGACCCTCGTATGTGTTTGTTTGTCTTCTTTCTTATGATGTGCAGGGATTCGAGCTTTCAAAGTTCCACTCTTGATGACTTTGATGACCTGTGATTCCGTGTTCCCGTCTTCCCGTTTCTATCCTAAACTCTTTTGATTCACTATTTTATATTCTTCAATATTAAAATAGGAATCACTTTAGTTGTCTCTTCCTTAGCAAGATTTAAACAACGTGCACAATGTCCTAAGTGTAGGGGAGGTTACTTCCACATGCTTAAACATTGAGGAAAATGTTTATATTAAGTGTAGGGGGGACTTATATCGAAGTTAAGTGGGCTTTCCTTGTATTTGTCCTCATTTTAACCGGAAAATTGATTTTTCGAGATTTTTCAAAAATTTTGATCTATTTTGGCCTAGTATTTTTTCCTTTGTTATCGTTATTTTCTTTCATTGCTAGAATAAATTTTAATAAAATGGTTTTAATAAGTTTAGATGTCTTTGATATATTAGGCCCGTCATGAATCTTTTGACTCAATCCGAGTTTACTTATTTGAGTTTACTCTAGCTAGTATCCTTAAGGTGTTTAAATCAAGTTTGCTAGGCTTTTATATAGGGAACTTTAAAACGCGAAAGTCTTAACTCTTACGGGTTAAGAAAAAGAATGTTTCGCAAGTTCCTATAATTGATCCCAAAAAGTCATTAATCAAGGGAGCTTTAAAATGCAAATTCTAAACTTGAAAAAGTCTAAGAGGTTGCAAGATCCTATATATGACTTGAAAACCGAAAAACTTTGATTTAATTGGCTAAGCATCCACGAGTCTCATTCTTTGAGATTTTAAATTGTGGAGAACGAGAGATGATAAAGTCAATTATAAGTTTGGTATTCTTCCATGAATTTATGAGAGTTAACTATAAGCTTTTCCTCCCATCGCTTGTTAATAAATTTAATTACAATAAGTAAGGTCGTACGATTTGAGAAGTTACTTAACTTCTAGCACAAGATCGTTTAAAAGTTGCTCGGTATTAATTAGAGTTCATAGCCAAGGCATAACTTATTGAAGCGGGATGTGAAGATTGGCGAGTCCGAAAAGGCCCTAACAAGGCATGAGGGATACATTTTGTTGCTAAAGATCCAAAGTGATGTGATGAATCATTTATCAAAATCAATATAAAGGATCAAGACACACAACGAAAAGCAAATACTCCCCTAAAGATCATGGATAAGTCTATTCGAAAAGACCCTAGCAACGTATGAGGATAAATAGATCCAATTTCTAAAAGGAGGCGGATCGTTGTATATCAAAATCCCAAATAAAGATTGGAGAAAAATGAAGAATTCGTGGTCCAAGTATGAAGAATCTCTCAAAAACTTCAAGTGAAGAAATTCCTATTATGAAGAGAAGACCATTATTTCAAGATCATCTCTCAAGATTAGAAGTATGAAGTCAATGCCAAATATCGGTCCGAGAAATGTCTCAAATCGTGAAGCGAGTTATGCCAAGATAAGAACTTTATGAGGTCTCTAGAAGCAGTTTTAAAAGATTCTGTCCTTTAGCTAACTATTGATTAAATCATCCTACTTTATTTTCAACCTAAATAACTATCGAAATAAGTCAACAATGCATCCTCGTGATCATTCAAGACAACAATAAAATATAAGTGATACACCTAGGAATAAGGGAGTCTAAGTGAATAATTGAGCCATATGAGTTTGTGTTAGTTTGCTAACTTATAATAACAATGATCTCGTTTTTAAGCTTGGTATGGGGAACGTAAAACTTGAGGGTGATAAACATTCATGACAACCAAAGTCCTAATGTAAGTCTTCGATTTCTTTACTTGTTTTCTTCCTTCAAATATTTTGTAATTTTCTATCCCTTTAAGTTTCCTTAATATCTTTTGTTCAATAAAGGCCAAGGTGGGTTAATTATGATGGAAAATGTAAATCTTGCTTTGTAATTAATGCATTGCATGGGCATTGCAATGGTCAAGTGTAGGGGATTTAATAGGTGTGAAAACACCCATCCTTTTACCACTTAATTATAATAATAACCAAGCAAAACGTGTATTTAATGTCGTAAAATTCGAAATTATGCGTAGTTTGTGTTTTTGTTGTGATTTAGGACCAAAATGTGAAAAGGGAAGAAAACACGGGCATTCACGGGCTTTTATCGAAGAAAAAGACAAAAGACGAAGTCAAAAGATCAAGAGTGCAAAAAGAAGGGAAGTCAAAGGCCTATTCTGAAGATTTATCGAAGAAAAAGTCTAAAGACGGAAGTTTAACGAAGTCGAAAAACCAAGTCTAATTAATGAAGAAATTAGAAGACGAGTTCGTTTTATTTATCGACAAATTCCGAGACAAACTCGAGAATGACGAGTTTATTGTCAAAGACGAAAGACGAGAAGACAAAAGAAAAGAAAGAAAGAAGGAAGCAACCAACAACTCCCCTCCTATAAATACCCTCCTAATGACACATTAGGAGGTGTTAGCTATTTGACACATAGCTCTCCACTTTTATTTTTAACACTTTTCATATTGTCATTTACTTTTATTGTCTTTCTTTTCAAGTAATCCATGTAAGTTTTAAAATCTGTAATCTTTATCTTTAATTTCAAGCTTTTTAATAATCTCATTCTACCTTTGTTGTTTGTTTAATCTTTATGCTTATTTGCTTAATGATATGGTTATTTGATTGTTTCTTATGTCTTTATGTGTTTGATGTTTTAGCTTATTGACCTTATTGCTTATTTGGTGTTTCGCTTATTTTTAAATAAGTTGATTTGGTAGATTAATATTTTTATAAAAAGTTGATTCTAAATATTTTGCTTATTTGGTTTTTTATAGATTTTATTAGTGTTAAGTTCTGCTTATTTTAGAAATTAATTTAGCTTATTTTTTAGATTAATTTTGCTTATTTTTGGCTTATTTTTATTCCCTATTTTTAGATCTGCTGAAGTCTAGATATAGTGACCTTTTGTAAAAGGGTTTATCATTTTCTTCCGAAACCAAAAAGTTACGAATGCTTTTAAATAGTTACGAAAACTTTTATTTCCAAAAAGTTGCGAATAGAAAACTAAAAAATAAAGTTACGAAAAGATTTTTTTGAAAAATAAAATTACGAAAAGATTTTTTGTTAGAGAAAAAGTTACGAATGCTTTTCAAAAGAAACAAATGTTACGAATGCGTTTCTAAAAGTTACGAATGAAAAGTTGGCAAAAAACAAAAAAAAAAACTACGAATGCAAAAAAGCTACGAAAGCTTTCCACAACAAATCCTACGAAAGCAATTTGAAACAAAAATCTTACGAAAGGATTCTGGCCATTTCTTAATTTCCCACCAAAAAGTTTGTTCCCCCTAGGGGAACATGTTTTCCTAGGTTAAACATTTGTTCCGTAATCGTTCAGTTTTATCCGAAAGTCGTGTTTATTTTTATTTTGAAAGTCAGTTATTTTTAGTTATATTTTCCGTCGAATTTTTGTATTAGTATTTTTTTCGAAAAGTTTAAATGTTAACTTTTATTAAGTGCCCGCTTTAATATTTGCCTCGTTTAGTTTTATAGTAGCCATATAGTCCCTTTTCTTTCATTTTTATTTGGTAAGTTTTATTTTTAAGTCGAAAGTTTATTTTTATTGTCACTTTTATTTTTTATAAATTGTTTCATTTTAATATCGTTTTAATATCGTTTTAATCTTTAGTTTATTTTCTAATACTTTTCACATTTACTTTTTAAATAGATTTAGATAACCAATTTTATTTTATTCACCAAAGACGACTGAGTCACACTTTGAACCGAAGATCAAATCGATTAGACACCGAGAAAAAGAACTTTTCAACTAATAAAATCTAAGTATTAACCCGACACTCAGAACCTAACCTCGTCCTCCAAAATGTTGTCACTAAAGTAAGCCGACATCAAGGATAATTTAACACGATTTAGGAAATAAATTCCCGGATCCGAAATTTGGCCAATAGTACTACTTATTATTATTTCATTCAAAGTCATGTTGACATTATGTGGAGTTTAGCAAATTTACATCATATACCCTTTAGGCTCTTTAAGATGTAAAAGTGCTCCTCATCTATGATCCATACCCTAGGGCTCCTTGAACCATAAACAAGGGAATTGATTATTTATCAATTTTTATTTAACACTTACCATGCCATACACCCTAAGGCTCTAATGACAAGGTTCGTGCTACATGCCCCACACCCTAAGGCTCCTTAAGGTCATGTTTTAATCTTATTCTTTCTTTATTTATGATATATATAGTAGGCCAAATTCCGCGGTCCCATGGTCTAAATACACCCTACTTAGTGGTTATGAGCCACCTTAGTCGGAAGTCCACAACGCTGGCATCCTCAATGTGTTCAAGCTTTAATTACAAGGAGATAAAAGAGTTGGCTAAGAGCTAAAATATCGAATCTAAACCGCAAAAATCCTCATTTATTAAGCAATTAAATATTCAAGCGGGAAGAAAGAGCCACAAAAACTCATATAAGGAAGAATTAACCCTTAAACTTATTATCAACTCTATCATCTCTCGTTCTCCATAATTTAAAATCTCAAGTAATGAGACTTGTGGATGCTTAGCCTAATAAACCAATTAAGTACCATATGGTTAAGGATACTAGCTAGAATAAACTTAAATAAGCAAACTCGGGTTGAGTCAAAATATTCACGATGGGCCTAATATATCAAAGACGTCTAAAATTGTTAAAACCATTTTGTTTATTTATTTTTCTTTTCTTTTGACCTTATTCTTGAAATGGAATATATACATACGATGCGATGACAAAAGGAAAGAAAATAAAATAAAATAAATGAAAAATACTACTAGGCCAAAATAGATCAAAATTTTTGAAAAAAGTTGAAAAATACTAGTTTTCCGGTTAAAATGAGGACATATTCATGGAAAAGCCCACTTATACTTCGATAGAAGTCTCCCCTACACTGGATATAAACATTGTCCTCAATGTTTAAGCACGTGGGAGTAAACTCCCCTACACTTAGGACATTGTGCACGTAGTTTAAATCTTGCTAAGGAAGAGACAACTAAAGTGATTCCCATTTCAACATTTATCGATAAGATATTGAATCACAAGAGTATAGGATAAAACCGGGAAGATGGGTACACGGGATCACGGGTCGTCAAATATCATCAGAAGTGGATCTTTGAAAGCCTTAATCCCTGCACATCATAAGATACAAGACAACAAACACCTATGTGGCTCCCCCTACACTTATTTTGGAAAATGGATAAAAAGGATAGATCATCGGGTTGCCTCCCGAGAAGCGCTTGTTTTTGTTAACCGAGTCACGAGCCTGACTCGACCCAGAACTAATTCAAGGGAACCGTGGAGATGGATGGAATCATCTCATGAGAGATGTCCTCTCCAAAGTACAACTTTACACGTTGGCCATTCACTTTAAAGTTGGGCCCATTTGGTTGAGATAACTCAATGGTGCCATAAGGGAAGATTTGGGCCACGGTGAATGGACCGGACCAACGGCTCTTAAGTTTTCCTGAAATATTTTCAACCGAGAGGAGTAAAACTTGATCACCTATGTGAAACTCTCGGTTCTTAATCCTAGAATCATGAATGAGCTTAGTTTTCTCCTTATAGATCAACGAATTCTCATAAGCCTCATTCCTAAGTTCATTGAGTTAGATTTTCCTAAGATCACCGGCTTTGTTTATGTCAAAATTAGCCCATTTCAAGGCCCAATAAGCCTTATGCTCCAACTCAATAGAGAGGTGGCACGCCTTTCCGTACACAAGGCGATAAGGGGTGCAACCTATAGGTGTCTTATAAGCGGTACGGAAAGCCCACAAAGCATCATCTAATTTGTCAGCCCATGAGGCACGATGCTCTTCCACGGTACGCTCTAAAATTCGCTTAAGTACACGATTGGAAATCTCGGCTTGACCATTAGTTTGTGGATGATACACGGTGGAAAGTTGGTGATTGACATCATACATAGCCATGACTCGTGCAAATTGATCATTGCAAAAATAAGTACCGCGATAACTAATGATAGCACGAGGAACGCCGAATCTAGAAAACAATTGCTTCAAAAAGTTCACAACCACCCTCGCATCGTTAGTAGGTAAAGCCTTTGCCTCAACCCATTTGGATACATAGTCAAAGGCTATGAGGATGTACTTGTTCCCTTTGGATGATGGAAATGGCCCCATGAAGTCGATGCCCCATACGTCAAATATTTCACACTCTTGGATGAAATTTTAAGGCATCTCATCTTTATGTGTGATCTTGCCTTGTCTTTGGCAAGCATCACAATGCTTAACCATTTCATGAGCGTCATGATAAATGGTGGGCCAATAGAATCCGGAATCGAAAACTTTCTTAGCGGTATAGTTAGGACCAAAGTGACCACCGGTGGGTCCTTTGTGGCAAGCTTCAAGGATTAGTAAAACCGCCAGCCCATCAACACACCTACGAATGACAAGATCCGCACATTGATTGAAAAGATAAGGGTCGTCCCAATAATAGTGCTTAATATCCTTAAAGAATTTTTTTCTTTTGTTGGGACGTTAACCATTCCATAAGAACACCACCCGCTAAATAGTTTGCAATGTCCGTAAACCATGGGGTATCGTCAAGATTGGAATTAATAGACATTAACGCCTCATGGGGAAAGTATTCATTAATCTTTTGATTTGGAAGGTCCCCTTGATAAGGATCCTCAAGTCTACTAAGATGATCCGCGGCTAGGTTTTCCGCTCCCTTTTTATCATGAAATTCGATTTTAAATTCTTGGAGGAGCAAAAACCAACGAAGGAGTGTCGGTTTAGCATCTTGCTTGGTCAACAAGTGTTTCAAGGCGGAATGGTCGGTGTAAACGATGGTGGTGGAAAGCACAAGATAGGGGCGGAATTTCTCAAAAGCATACACTACGGCTAAAAGCTCTTTTTCGGTAGTGGTATAATGCAATTGAGCCCCCGCCATTGTCTTGCTAGCATAATGGATTGGTTGGAAGTGTTTGTTAACTCGTTGACCTAAAACCGCTCCTACCGCAAAATCACTAGCATCGCACATGAGCTTGAAAGGTAATTCCCAATTTGGAGAGACTAAGACCGGTGCCTTAGTTAATTTACCTTTAAGAAGTTCGAAAGAGTCAAGAAAATCTTGAGAAAATATGAAAGGAGCATCCTTTTCTAATAGATGAGTCATTGGTCGAGCTATCTTAGAGAAATCTTGGATGAAACGATGATAAAATCCCGCATGACCTAAAAAACTCCGAACTCCTTTGACGGTGGTAGGTGGAGGCAACTTAGCATATACGTCAACTTTAGCACGGTCGACTTTGATACCGGCTTTTGAAATTTTGTGACCGAAGTCGATGCCTTCTTTTACCATGAAATGGCATTTTTCCCAATTAAGAACGAGACGAGTGTCTTCACACTGTTTAAGCATACGTTCTAAATTGGCAAGGCAAGAAGAGAAAGAACCACCATAGACCGAGAAACCGTCCATAAAGACTTCCATAGTTTCTTCAACCATGTCATGGAATATAGCCATCATACACCTTTGGAAAGTCCCGAGAGCATTTCATAAACCGAAAGGCATTCTTTTGTAAGCAAATGTTCCATAAGGACAAGCGAATGTGGTTTTCTCTTGGTATTTTGGATCGATAGGAATTTGAAAATATTCGGAGAAACCATCTAAGAAGCAATAGTAGTCATTACCCGCTAAACGCTTGAGCATTTGATCCATGAAAGGAAGAGGAAAATGATCCTTACGAGTGGCATCAATGAGCTTGTGATAGTCTATGCAAACTTGACAACCCGTGACAAGTCGAGTAGGAATCCACTCGTTGTTTTCATTGGGAACAACGGTTATTCCGCCTTTCTTAGGGCCACAATGGACGGGACTAACCTATGGCGAATCCGAGATAGGGTAAATCATGCTGGCATCTAGAAGTTTGATAACTTCTTTCTTAATGACGTCATGAATTTTTGGATTAACCCTTCTTTGACTTTTGATTGCGGGTTTAAAGTCGTCTTCCATGAGAATTTTATGAGTGCAAAAGTTAGGAACAATTCCGCGGATGTCGGAGATTTTCCAAGCAATTCTTTTCTTATGAGTTTTGAGCACTTCGATAAGTCGAGATTTTTCATCCTCTTTTAAGTCCTTTGCATTGATGATGGGTAACTTCTTATTGTCTTCTAGGAAAACATATTCTAAATGAGACGGTAAATCCTTAAGCTCTAAATCCGATGGATTGTCGGTGGAAGGCTTAGTCAAATTTGGATCATCGTTTGTAACTTCCTTAGGAGTAGGTGAATAAATATGGTCCTTGATGAGATGGCATTTATACATGATCTCATCGTTCTTTTCGGGCTTTAAATGCATAAAAATGTCATAAAATACCATATATATGCTTGTGTTTGTTTACTTGTGTATTTTAGGTATGGATATCGTGAAAAAGACAAAAGATCACAAGTTACAAGGAAAAACGGACACGAGAAACGAAGCCGTACAAAGAACCGGGCCCTAATCATGGAATTTTCAACAAATACCCTTGAAGACTTGAAGACAAACAAGATTGATCCTCATTCATTGAAGAAATGACACTTAAAACCCTTGTATATTAATAATTACAAGTTTGGTCCCTTAAGTTTGTCAAAATTACACAAAAGGTCCCTCAACTTTGAAGAAATGGCAAGATTAGTCCCTCAACAATTTCAAATTGTCAAATATGGTCCCTCATCAAGCCAAAGATACATTGAAGACCTTTGAAGATCAAAAATGTCCAAGATCAGCCCTTGAAATATGCAAAAGTGTCAAAAATAACCCTTGATAACCTTTTTCCAAAGTTTGGTGCCAAAAGTGACAAATGGTGAAAGTTATTAACAAAGGAAACACGTTTTAGGGCTGAAATACCTTATTTACCAAAAATCTCAAAACACAAGGACCTAAGTTGCCACTTTCAAACTTTCAAATCTGAAAATGCGCCAAACAACTCTTTTCCCCCAAAATCGGATCAAATGAGTTACTGTTCATCTTTTACCCCACCCAGAATTTACACCACTTAAACTTAGGGTAAAATACAATTACCTTTGCACATGAGTGATTCACATGTGCATAAACTCATCCAAACCATAAAACCCTTATTCCCACTCACAAAGGACCCCACCCCCAATTCCCTTTCCACCAATCAGAATGCAACTTAGCCTCCAAGTTATGTGACGTGTCCAAATCAACAGCTATGATTCATTGCTTCATTCCAAAGCTAAAATGAACAGCCTTGATCAACTTGGACAGCTCAAATTCAGAAAACGTCTAGAAGACTCAAGGGCATAATAGGGAATTCAGTTCTAGGGTTTGTGAATAGTGTTTAGCCAGGCATTTGCCTATAAAAGGAGACCTCAACATGTGAGAGTCCCTTTGTTCCAGATTTTAGCTTTTAATCTTTGTAATTCCTTTTTATGAAATAAAGTTTGAATTTCTTAAAATTTTGAGTTCTAATCTGTTATTTATAAAAGTTTGGTGTTTGAGAAGCTAAAATCTGAGTTCCATTATCTTGTTTGAAGGTTTTTGAGGCAAGGTTTTAAGTGATAAAGCTTGTGCATCAAAAATCAGAAGTTGGCATTATTTTTGATCTCACCTTGTGGTTTGTTCTTCTTAGCAGCTTGGAAGCTGGTACTTGTTTTGCTAGTACCTCAGCTCAAACAATCCAAGGCCTGGATGTAGGTCTTGGAGGTTTGTATCTTCTTCCCTTTTCATTTTCTCTTTAAGTTTCTGATTATTTGTGATTTTTGTGGATCTATGCTTGAATTTGTGTTATTGTGGTTGAATATTATTGATTTGGCTTGGTTAGATGTTATTGAGGTGCTATTGATCTGATTTGTGGGTTGAATCTTCATAAGCCTTTGAAAATTTATGGAATCAAGTTTTAAAAGGGTGTTTGGGATTACTGCATAAGTTGGATTTGTGGTTTGCTAAGTGTTTGTTTTGTGTAAGCAAGTGTTGGTATCTGTTGTTTTGGTGCATATGTTCATCTGTTTGCAGGTTTTAAGGTTTTGAACACATAGATTCATTATTTGGCTATAAAATCTTTAAAACTTGGTAAAATTGGCTAGGATTTTGAGGACACCTAGATCTAGGCTTAGGCTAGGGCTAACAAGTGCTAAATCATAGTTAATCACACCAGGGAAGAAGGATTTGAGGCTTAAAATTGGATTAAGTGTCAAGTATATCAGCAAAACTTGTCTGCATATTGTTCATTGTTCATCAGAAACATTTTGTGCTTTGATCTTGTTGATTACTTTGATTCAGTGTTTGATTCTTGTTGCTTTGTGTTTGTTCTTAGTTTATATAGCTTGTGTATGCATCCTGTTAAGTTTGGTTGGCTTATTGTGGCTAAATCTGCTTATTAAGTGCTTAACTGCTTATTTCCCTATCTGGTGCATATCTGGTAACTGTTTGGCTTATTGTGGCTTATTGTGTGAACCATTTTGTGATTTTATTGTTGCTATTGACTCCTTGTGATTCACTGATCACAAGGGTGCCCTTGTTTCCAATTGAATCAAACCAAAACTCTCATATAAGCTTGGTCAAATAGTCAAAGCAGTGGGAACTCCTTTCCCCTGCTGGTTACCACTGATAGTGTTAAATTGGTGTCAGCTTATCAATATGCTATAATAGCTTATTTTAACCTGCAACAACTTTGTTTTTGTAATAGGTGCTCATATTTTGACCCATTTGTTCATACTAGAGCATTTGGGTTGTTGACTTTAGGGTTTGACTAGAAAACCAACTCCTTTGACTTTTACATAAGTTCACTTGTGCTTATTCTGGCTTATTGGTTGTGCTTATTGGATTTTTGTTGATTGATATTGCTTATTGAGTCCATTTGAAAGCTTTTGCAAGTTGAATCAAGTCCCGAGGTGCATTATTTCTCAAAAACGACTATTTTGTCGTTTTGTGGATTTTTGCTTTTCTATTTTCTGGCTTATTGAGTGTGCTTTTTGGAAATTTCTTTTGACAGATCTCTTAAGCATCCTAAAAGAGGGTTGTGTGTCAAATTAGAGCTTATGGCATTAGCTTATGGCTTAATGGGCTGAAAAGCCCAATAAGAATAAGCTTTGTGTTTAATAAGCTGTGATAAGCTCATATTCAGCTTTTGGGCCTTTAAAGTTTTGTTCTTAGATATAAAGTTTAAGTCAGATAGGGCTTTTCCAAGTCAATTAGGCCAAGTTTGACTTTTTGGGCCCAAAAGCCCATTTGTGTTGACTGATTTTGGATTTGGCCCATTTGAGGGCCCATTAGGGGTATTTTGGTAATTTCACTTTGATTTTCTGATTATTTAGGTTAAAATAAACTAGTTTGCAAGTTTTTAGAATTTTTTATAATTTTTGGATTTTTAATATTATTTTATTATTATTTTTAAAATTTCATATTTTCCAACTTTTTACATTTTTCTTAGGTTTAATACATTAAAATAGGAATTTAGCAACTTTTAGAATAATTTTATCACTTTTAGATTAATTTTTATAATTATTTTAAGTTTTAATAGTTTTTAAATCGTTTCAAATAGTTTTTATTATTTTTAAAATTTCTAAAAATAGTTTTTAATCTTTTTAGGTCATTTTAGAGGTTTACCAATTGAAAAATCTTTATTTGGGCTTTTTGATAATTTATTTGATTTTTAGGGCTTTAGTAAGCATTTAAAAATTGAATATTTAATTATTTAAAAGGTTTAAAAAAGTTTTGATCATTGGTAAACTCTTAGTTTATAATTTTTGATTTTTGGTGAATTTTTGGTAATTTTTAGAATTTATTTTTATTTTGGTGATTTTTAAGGTTCTACGTTTTAACTTTCTAGTAGTGATTTTTTGTTGATTTTTATTTTTACGTCTTCGTCATTTTCTTTTCTCATCCCCTTCTAAACCAATCATTAATCACAAAATTTTACAAGTTTTTCACAACACATATACCTCCTTGGGAAACGAACTTTCACACCATAAGGGTCATTAGTGTTGATTTTCCTAAATCATCGCTTGATACTTACCGCTTTTACGCCTTTTCCCTAAAAGGTCGTATTTTACCACAATCATTTTGGCGCCGCTGCCGGGGAGGTGTGTCGTGATTAATTTGCATTGTTGTTTTTAATATTAACCAAATAGTATTTGTATTAGTAGAACTCTACTAATACGTATTATCGGTTTTCTTGGTTTTTCTTGTACAAATATTACTATATTGTATTAAGTATCACAATAAATTCACAATATCTCCAAAAGTGTGGAAACACAACCTTAATTGGGATTTCATCACTCAATTATTATATTCGAATCTCAAACAAAAAGAAAAAGGCAAAAATAGATAAATACTTTCGTGAAGCTCGATTTTGAAAAATACAAACTATAAGGTGGGTATAAGGCGGGTATTATGACGGCCTTACACCATTGGGAGACTTCGAATAAACTGGGGAGTAGATAAAAATTCCCTTCTGGGGTAAAATATACCCTAAGGAAAAAGGCTCTTAAGTGCTTCGCGCCGCCTCGTTTCCCCGCTTGCTTGTGAGTATTTTGAGATTGAAGGCTAATCGAGGGTTTTGCCGCCCAAAGTATTATTACGTATAATATATTTGCTTGGTTTCTTTGTGATTAAAACCTCTTGAACAATTTGGTTTTCACCAAAGTTCTAAAGTCATTCGAAGGCGTTCACTCCACGTGATCGTTTTCATTCCTTTGAGGCTTCTTTAATCAAGAGTTTGATTCGAGGAGAGATTTTGTAGATTGTTGTCTACGAAGATACACCAAAATCCAAAAAAAATTAAATATCATCAAAAACACAAAAAAAAATTGAAAATACACAAAACACCCAAAAAGAATCTTCTTTGCTCACCTCCCATTCTTCGTGAAGTTTATGATCACTCGTAATCAAGCAAAACGAGCTCGTAAACGACTTCAAAAGCAAGCCAATCAAGAGACGTTGATTGTTGAAGAACCTCCAATTGTTGAACCTATTGTAGAACAAGAAGTCGTCATGGCTAATCGTACTATGATGGAGTTGCTACAAGCACCCACCGAGGGTTTTGGAGAGGCTATTGTGATTCCCGCCATCCTTGCGGAGAATTTCAAAATTAAGACGGGTTTAATGTCGATGTTGCAAGCAAATAAGTTTAGAGGTCATGAGAAAGACAACCCGCACTACCACATTAGGAATTTTAACCGTCTCACCGCCACTAGCAAGTTTAAGGATTTTCCACATGACGCCATTAAGATGATGTTGTTTCCATACTCGTTAGATGGACCCGCAAAAATTTGGCTCGAGAAAGAACCGCCAAATTCGATTTTGACATGGGCCGATCTCGTTTCTAAGTTTGTGAACAAGTTTTTTCCACCATCTAAAACAACACATTTGAAAAATGAGATTTCACGATTTGTGCAAAGAAATAATGAAAGTTTTTCAATGGCATGGGAACGCTTTAAAGAAATGTTACATGAATGTCCACACCATGATTTTACGGAATTGCATCAAGTGGATACTTTTTATAATGGGCTTAATGATCATGAACGAGATTATTTGAATGCCGCCGCGGGTGGTAATTTTTTGTGCAAGACGACAAATGAGGCTTTACAAATCATTGAAAATAGATCTAAGGTTTATGACCCTCGTAACACACCGAGTGTTGCCAATATGGGTTCGTCATCTTCGTCCAATCGTCTCGTAGCATTAACGCCTTACATGATGAAGCTAATGAGGAAAATCGGTTTTTTGATAGATTTGCTAATCTAATGTCCCATTGGAAGGCTCAAGAAGCTTCCAATTCCGCTTCGGTTAAAGCGGTTGCTAAGAGTTGTTTATCTTGTGGGGGAGCTCATGATCTTTCCGAGTGCATTACCGCGGATGGTAACACTTCGAGTGCTTATGTAGCAACGGGAACTTACAACCAAAACGGCCAAGGTTCCCGCCAAAATCAAGCTCCACCAAATCAAAATGTTAACAATTATCGAAACAACAACCAAGGTAATTACCAAGGCAATTCACGCAATTACAACAAAGGGAATTATCAAAGTGGGAATGGACAAATTTCTAATCAAAACCAAAACCGTGATTTTCAAAACACTACACAAGGTTTTCAAAATGCTCACACTAAAAATTTGCAAGGAGAATTTTTGGATTATGCTAAAGCAAATGATGCTAAATTTGATAACATGCAACGTGAGATGATTAGCTTAAGATCCGAGTTGAAAAACGAGCTAAAAAATGAACTTGCTAATGAACTAAAAACTCATGCAAACAAAATGGAAGGAAATGTCCAACGTCTACAACAAAATCAACAAAAGATAGAATTAGGACAACATGAGATTAAGCAAGAGTTATTAAAAGCGGATACTAGGCAATCAAAATTTGAGGACCGAATGGCTAAGATGTTTGAAGCAATCATGTGTAAACCCTCTTCCTCGGGTGGTCTTCCTAGTGATACCATTGCAAACCCGAAGGGAGAAATGAAGGTTATTACTACACGAAGTGGTAAAACTTTCAAAGAACCAATCTCTCGTCCAAGTACTTCTACGGAGAAGGAAATCGAGAAAGAACCCGAGGTGATGGTCGAAAAGGAGCACATTACAATCCCACGAAGTACCGCTCATACCACACCTACGGTTGAACAAATACCAATTGTGGAACCCGAGTTTCCAAGGCCGTTGCCTAATGACCAACCCACACCACCTTTACCCTACTCTTCAAGACGAAACAAAGAGAAATTGCAAGAACGTAACAAACAACAAATCGAGCTTTTTATAAAAATGTTTCAACAAGTGCATTTTGATGTGAGTTTAGCCGACGCGTTGTTATATATGCCTCGTTTCGCTTCCACTTTTAAAAGTATGATGAGCGATAAGGAAAAGCTTTCAAAGCTTGCTAATTGTTCTTCGGTTTATCTTAACCGCATACCGGAAAAAGTTGGTGATCCCGGAAAGTTTCTCATTCCTTGTGACATACTAGATATGAAAGAATGCCTCGCCTTGGCCGATCTTGGTGCGAGCATTAATTTGATGCCATTTTCCATTTGGAAATCGCTTTCGCTTCCGGCTCTCATTCCTTCGAACATGTCCATCGAGATGGCCGATCATTCTACGATTATGGCATGTGGAGTAGTCGAAGATGTTTTCGTGAAAGTGGGGAAGTTCTACTATCCCGTTGATTTTATAGTAGTTGACATCCCCGCGGATCCTCAAGTTCCTCTAATTTTAGGTCGTTCATTTTTAGACACTTCGAGATCGCTTATCGATGTTCATGCAAGAACTATCACTTTGAGATTCAACGAAGAGGAACTTGTTATAAACGCTACTCAAAATTCGAAACCTTCTCATGTTTATGCAATCTCTACCATCAATCACATTGACATCGTTGATGTGGTTTGCGATGAGTTTTCACAAGAAGTGTTAGGTTTTTCCGATAGCTCGTCAAGTGGCAATCCCACTATTTTGGATCCGATTCTTGCTAATTCTACACCAAATCTCACTCCATTCCAAGGAGGCGATTTCACTTCAAATGAAATCGACAATGAAGATGAGGTGTTGATTAGTGATGAAATTTCTATTCCACCATTTCTTTCGCCGATGGAAGTTATGAGTGTTGAACCAAAATCTTCAATCGAGGAACCACCTATCCTTGAATTGAAAGATCTTCCTTCTCACCTTGAATACGCATTCTTGGAAGGTGATGACAAGTTGCCGGTTATTATTGCAAAAGGTCTTGCTAATAATGAAAAAACCGAGCTCTTGAAAGTTCTTAAGGCTCATAAAGGGGCAATTGCGTGGAAAATATCCGACATTAAGGGTATTGACCCAAAATTTTGTACTCACAAGATTTTAATGGAGGAGGACTACAAACCCGCAATTCAAAGTCAAAGAAGGGTGAATCCCAAAATTTACGATGTCATTAAAAAGGAGGTCCTTAAACTCCTTGACGCGGGAATGATTTATCCTATATCCGATAGCCCATGGGTGAGCCCAATCCATTGTGTCCCTAAAAAGGGAGGAATGACCGTTGTGCCTAATGAAAACAACGAGTTAATTACCACTCGTGTTGTGACCGGTTGGAGGGTGTGTATTGACTACCAAAAGTTAAATGACGCCACTCGTAAAGACCACTTTCCTTTGCCCTTCATGGATCAAATGTTGGAGCGACTTGCGGGAAATGAATTCTATTGCTTTTTAGATGGTTTTTCCGGTTACTTTCAAATCCCTATCGACCCTCGTGATCAAGAGAAGACTACGTTTACGTGTCCTTATGGAACGTTCGCTTATCGTAGGATGCCTTTCGGACTTTGTAATGCACCCGGTACATTTCAACGGTGTATGATGGCGATTTTTCATGATATGATCGAGAAGTCGATGGAAGTGTTTATGGATGACTTCTCGGTGTTTGGTAATTCGTTCACGTCATGTTTATCTAATCTTGAGCAAATGTTAAAACGTTGTGAAGAAACCAATCTTGTGCTTAATTGGGAGAAATGTCATTTTATGTGTAAACAAGGAATCGTCTTAGGACATAAGGTGTCGAAGGCGGGGATTGAGGTCGATAAAGCTAAGGTAGACGTCATCGCCAAGTTACCTCATCCCAAAACCGTTAAGGGAGTTAGGAGTTTCCTAGGCCATGCGGGCTTTTATCGTCGTTTCATCAAGGACTTTTCGAAAATCTCTTGTCCTATGACACACCTTCTCGAGAAGGATGCTCCTTTTAACTTCAATAAGGATTGTGTTAAGGCTTTCGAAACTCTCAAAAGGAAACTTACCGAAGCTCCCATTCTGGTTGCTCCTAATTGGGAATTACCCTTTGAAATCATGTGCGATGCAAGTGATTATGCTATAGGGGTCGTCTTAGGGCAACGTTATGACAAGCATTTCCGTCCTATCCACTATGCTAGTAAGACGATGACCGAGGCTCAATTAAAGTACACCACAACGGAAAAGGAATTCCTTGCCGTGGTCTATGCTTTTGAGAAATTCCGACCTTATCTTGTCTTGACTAAAAGCATCGTGTATACCGACCATTTGGCTATCAAGTATCTCTTAGCTAAGCAAGATGCTAAGCCGAGATTGCTTCGTTGGATGCTCCTCCTCCAAGAATTTGATGTCACCGTGCTTGACAAAAAAGGAGCCGAGAATCTAGAGGCCGATCATCTCTCTCGTCTAGAAGATCCTCACAAAGATGTTTTCGAGAACAAGGAAATTACCGAAACATTTCCTCTTGAGACTCTCGGTGTAGTGAATTCTAAAGACACCACCCCATGGTTTGCCGACATTGCAAATTACCATGCGGGCAATTTCATAATCAAGGGTATGACGACACAACAAAAACGAAAATTCTTTCGTGACGTCAAGTTCTATTTTTGGGACGACCCTTATCTCTTTCGGGTTTGTGCGGATCAACTCGTTCGACGTTGTGTGTTTGGTGCCGAAGCTTCTAATATCCTTAGAGCTTGTCACGAGGGACCCACGGGTGGTCACCACGGTGCTAATCTCACGGCTAAGAAAGTTTTCGATGCCGGTTTATTTTGGCCTTCTATCTATCGTGATGCACACGCACTTGTAAAGTCGTGTGATTCGTGCCAACGTCAAGGAAAATCGTCTCAACGTGATGAAATGCCGCAAAACATAATTCAAGTATGTGAGATTTTCGACATATGGGGAATAGACTTTATGGGGCCGTTCCAATCGTCTCATGGCAACAAATATATCCTCGTCGCGGTGGACTACCTTTCTAAGTGGGTGGAAGCTAAGGCTTTGCCTACTCATGATGCTCGTGTGGTAGTGAAATTTTTGAAGCAACTATTCTCTCGGTTCGGAACCCCTCGTGCTATTATAAGCGATCGTGGAACCCATTTTTGTAATGACCAATTCGAAAAGGTTCTAAAGAAATATGGAGTTACTCATCGTCTTTCTACGGCTTATCACCCGCAAACGAGTGGGCAAGTCGAGGTTTCGAACCGAGCTTCGAAGAGGATTTTAGAGAGGTCAATTGGAGAAAACCGTGCTTCATGGTCCGACAAACTCGATGACGCTTTATGGGCCTTTAGGACCGCTTATAAGACACCTATCGGTTGCACTCCTTATAAGCTAGTCTATGGGAAGAATTGTCATTTGCCCATTGAGTTGGAGCACAAGGCATATTGGGCCCTTAAGCATGCAAACTTTGACTTGAAGACCGCGGGAGATCACCGGAAAATATAATTGAATGAATTGGATGAATTAAGGGATAATGCTTATGAAAATTCATTAATTTTTAAAGAAAAGACTAAAAAGTTTCATGATTCAAAGATTAAAAACCGGGTTTTTAACGTTGGTGATCAAGTGTTGCTTTTTAACTCTCGTCTTAAGATATTTTCCGGGAAATTGAAATCTCGTTGGTCGGGTCCGTTCACCATTACACAAGTGTTTCCGTATGGGACCATTGAGCTAGCTCAAGATGATGGTCCTAATTTCAAGGTGAATGGACATAGGCTTAAGCACTACTTTGGTGGGGAAATTCCTTCAATGGTTGCCCTCGACCAAGTCACCTTCCCCAATGATAACTAGCATTGAGGGGATCTAGTCGAGCTCATGACTCGGTAATCAAAAACGAGGTGCCTCGTGGGGGAAATCCCATGCTTATCTTTTAGGCTTACTATTCACTAATAAGGGGACTTGTACCCTTTCAACTCGTTGTCTCGTGGTTGTTTGTGATTGTGTTATCTAGATCATCATCATCATCTACGATTGAAGACTCTCGTGTTCGTTTACGTGAGCCTCCATCGTTCGTTTGAAGAAGTTTTTCACGAATCCATGACATATCCTTCATTGTTCTAACAATTATCTTTTAGCATACTTAATAAACGGCTTTAGATATATTGTTGATCACCCTTTCCATGCTAGATCCTAAGCATTCGACTCTTCGTCTCTAGTATGGGGGTGCTCCACCTTTAGACTCGAAACATTGAGGACAATGTTTACTTTTAGTATGGGGGGGTGAATAGGTACTTGCTTTGCTACGCCCTCACGCTTTCCAACTTTCAATGTTTTGTTTTGCTAATAAGGCTAAAAAAGGCCAAATTTTAAAATTTTTCTTAGGTTTTCATAAGTGTTTTTAAGACACGAATGTATATTTTCCGTTGGGTAGAATAAGAGTTAATTTTTGACTTGATGGGCATTTGGAGCCATTTACATTCCTTAACCCGCTCAATTCATGTTTTGCTAGACTTTTATATAGGGAGCTTTAAAACACGAAAGTCTTAACTCTTACGAGTTAAGAACAAGAACTTTTCGCAAGTTCCTATAATTGATTCTAGAAAGTCACTTATCAAGGGAACTATAAAACGCATTCTCTAAACTTGAAAAAGTCCAAGAAAGTGCAAGATCCTATAGGTGGCTTGAAAACCCAAAACTTTGATTTGATATAGTCTTAATGAAAGCTAATCCAAATTTGGCTTAATTTTGACTTGCATGGCTAAGTATTCACGAGTCTCTTTAATTAGAGGTATTTATATAGTGAAGAACGAGAAATGATAGAGTTAGACAAGTGATCATGCTAAACGTAGAACATGAAAATGTTCTTTCAAAAACTCATATGTTTTTAATTGTGGCTTTTTCTTCCCATAAGATCAATGCATTAGGAATAAATCATATTTGCAATAAGTAAGGTCGTACGATTTGAAAGGTTACTTAGCCTCTAGCGCAAGATCGTTTAAAAGTTGCTCGGGGTTGAATAAAGTTCATAGCCAAAGCATAACTTATTGAAGCGGGACGCGAAGATTGGCGATCATCCAAAAAGGCCCTAACAAGGCATGAGGAGCTCTATTTTTGCTAAAGATCCAAAGATGATGTGAAGTATCATTATTCCTAAATCAATATGAAGGATCGAGACACACGACGAGAAGCAATTACTCCCCTAAAGAATGGAGAAAGTCTATCCAAAAAGACCCTAACAAGGTATGAGGATAAATATATCCAAGTCCGAAAAGGAGGCGGATCGTTGTATATCAAAATCCAAAGTAAAGATTGAAGAAAAATGATGAAGTCATGGTCCAATATGAAGAATCTCTCAAAAACGTCAAGTGAAGAAATTCCAAATATAAGAGAAGACCATAATTTCGAGAACGTCTTCCCAAGATTTGAAGTATGAAGTACATGCCAAATATCGGTCCGAGAAAGGTCTCAAATCGTGAAACGAGTTATGCCAAGATATGAACTTAAGGAGATACACGAGAAGCCGTTTTAAAAGATTTTGTCCTTCGGCTAACTATTGATCAAATCGTGCTACTTTGCTTTCGGACTAATAACTACTCAAATAAGTCAATATGAATCACTTGTGATCCATGACAAATAGATAAAAAACGCTAGTAACCCATTTCTTTTTATAATAACTAGGATTGCGGGGAGAAAAAGTATTACACAATTTGGACGTATGAGTAGTGTTAGCATTGTGACTTGTACCAACAATGATCTCGTTTTTGCACTTAGCATGGAATGTATGACAATCAAGGATGACGAAGTTTACTCTAAGGGACATTTACTTGTTTCTATTCTTTGACCCTAAAAGTCACTTTTTGTGATGAAAATCATACATTATATCTTTACACATCATCGTAGTATGTTGCAAGTCTTTTACTTTTCAATAAAGGTTAATAAAATTGAACTTTGGTGATGCTTAGATACTTTATTCTAGCATTGCGTGAGGGCACGACAATGGTTTAGTATGGGGGAGTGATGAGATGGCATTTATACATGATCTCATCGTTCTTTTCGGGCTTTAAATGCATAAAAATGTCATAAAATACCATATATATGCTTGTGTTTGTTTACTTGTGTATTTTAAGTATGGATATCGTGAAAAAGATAAAAGATCACAAGTTACAAGGAAAAACGGACACGAGAAACGAAGCCGTACAAAGAACCGGGCCCTAATCATGGAATTTTCAACAAATACCCTTGAAGACTTGAAGACAAACAAGATTGATCCTCATTCATTGAAGAAATGACACTTAAAACCCTTGTATATTAATAATTATAAGTTTGGTCTCTTAAGTTTGTCAAAATTACACAAAAGGTCCCTCAACTTTGAAGAAATGGCAAGATTAGTCCCTCAACAATTTCAAATTGTCAAATATGGTCCCTCATCAAGCCAAAGATACATTGAAGACCTTTGAAGATCAAAAATGTCCAAGATCAGCCCTTGAAATATGCAAAAGTGTCAAAAATAACCCTTGATAACCTTTTTCCAAAGTTTGGTGCCAAAAGTGACAAATGGTGAAAGTTATTAACAAAGGAAACACGTTTTAGGGCTGAAATACCTTATTTACCAAAAATCTCAAAACACAAGGACCTAAGTTGCAACTTTCAAACTTTAAAATCTGAAAATGCGCCAAACAACTCTTTTCCCCCAAAATCGGATCAAATGAGTTACTATTCATCTTTTACCCCACCCAGAATTTAAACCACTTAAACTTAGGGTAAAATACAATTACCTTTGCACATGAGTGATTCACATGTGCAGAAACTCATCCAAACCATAAAACCCTTATTCCCACTCACAAAGGACCCCACCCCCAATTCCCTTTCCACCAATCAGAATGCAACTTAGCCTCCAAGTTATGTGACGTGTCCAAATTAACAGCTATGATTCATTGCTTCATTCCAAAGCTAAAATGAACAGCCTTGATCAACTTGGACAGCTCAAATTCAGAAAACGTCTAGAAGACTCAAGGGAATAATAGGGAATTCAGTTCTAGGGTTTGTGAATAGTGTTTAGCCAGGCATTTGCCTATAAAAGGAGACCTCAACATGTGAGAGTCCCTTTGTTCCAGATTTTAGCTTTTAATCTTTGTAATTCATTTTTATGAAATAAAGTTTGAATTTCTTAAAATTTTGAGTTCTAATCTGTTATTTATAAAAGTTTGGTGTTTGAGAAGCTAAAATCTGAGTTCCATTATCTTGTTTGAAGGTTTTTGAGGCAAGGTTTTAAGTGATAAAGCTTGTGCATCAAAAATCAGAGGTTGGCATTATTTTTGATCTCACCTTGTGGTTTGTTCTTCTTAGCAGCTTGGAAGCTGGTACTTGTTTTGCTAGTACCTCAGCTCAAACAATCCAAGGCCTGGATGTAGGTCTTGGAGGTTTGCATCTTTTTCCCTTTTCATTTTCTCTTTAAGTTTCTGATTATTTGTGATTTTTGTGGATCTATGCTTGAATCTGTGTTATTGTGGTTGAATATTGTTGATTTGGCTTGGTTAGATGTTATTGAGGTGCTATTGATCTGATTTGTGGGTTGAATCTTCATAAGCCTTTGAAAATTTGTGGAATCAAGTTTTAAAAGGGTGTTTGGGATTACTGCATAAGTTGGATTTGTGGTTTGCTAAGTGTTTGTTTTGTGTAAGCAAGTGTTGGTATCTGTTGTTTTGGTGCATATGTTCATCTGTTTGCAGGTTTTAAGGTTTTGAACACATAGATTCATTATTTGGCTATAAGATCTTTAAAACTTGGTAAAATTGGCTAGGATTTTGAGGACACCTAGATCTAGGCTTAGGCTAGGGCTAACAAGTGCTAAATCATAGTTAATCACACCAGGGAAGAAGGATTTGAGGCTTGAAATTAGATTAAGTGTCTAGTATATCAGCAAAACTTGTCTGCATATTGTTCATTGTTCATCAGAAACATTTTGTGCTTTGATCTTGTTGATTACTTTGATTCAGTGTTTGATTCTTGTTGCTTTGTGTTTGTTCTTAGTTTATATAGCTTGTGTATGCATCCTGTTAAGTTTGGTTGGCTTATTGTGGCTAAATCTGCTTATTAAGTGCTTAACTGCTTATTTCCCTATCTGGTGCATATCTGGTAACTGTTTGGCTTATTGTGGCTTATTGTGTGAACCATTTTGTGATTTTATTGTTGCTATTGACTCCTTGTGATTCAGTGATCACAAGGGTGCCCTTGTTTCCAATTGAATCAAACCAGAACTCTCATATAAGCTTGGTCAAATAGTCAAAGCAGTGGGAACTCCTTTCCCCTGCTGGTTACCACTGATAGTGTTAAATTGGTGTCAGCTTATCAATAAACTATAATAGCTTATTTTAACCTGCAACAACTTTGTTTTTGTAATAGGTGCTCATATTTTGACCCATTTGTTCATACTAGAGCATTTGGGTTGTTGACTTTAGGGTTTGACTAGAAAACCAACTCCTTTGACTTTTACATAAGTTCATTTGTGCTTATTCTGGCTTATTGGTTGTGCTTATTGGATTTTTGTTGATTGATATTGCTTATTGAGTCCATTTGAAAGCTTTTGCAAGTTGAATCAAGTCCTGAGGTGCATTATTTCTCAAAAACGACTATTTTGTCGTTTTGTGGATTTTTGCTTTTCTATTTTCTGGCTTATTGAGTGTGCTTTTTGGGAATTTCTTTTGACAGATCTCTTAAGCATCCTAAAAGAGGGTTGTGTGTCAAATTAGAACTTATGGCATTAGCTTATGGCTTAATGGGCTGAAAAGCCCAATAAGAATAAGCTTTGTGTTTAATAAGCTGTGATAAGCTCATATTCAGCTTTTGGGCCTTTAGAGTTTTGTTCTTAGAATTAAATTTTAAGTCAGATAGGGCTTTTCCAAGTCAATTGGGCTAAGTTTGACTTTTTGGGCCCAAAAGCCCATTTGTGTTGACTGATTTTGGATTTGGCCCATTTGAGGGCCCATTAGGGGTATTTTGGTAATTTCACTTTGATTTTCTGATCATTTAGGTTAAAATAAACTAGTTTGCAAGTTTTTAGAATTTTTTATAATTTTTGGATTTTTAATATTATTTTATTATTATTTTTAAAATTTCACATTTTCCAACTTTTTACATTTTTCTTAGGTTTAATACATTAAAATAGGAATTTAGCAACTTTTAGAATAATTTTATCACTTTTAGATTAATTTTTATAATTATTTTAAGTTTTAATAGTTTTTAAATCATTTTAAATAGTTTTTATTAGTTTTAAAATTTCTAAAAATAGTTTTTAATCTTTTTAGGTCATTTTAGAGGTTTACCAATTGAAAAATCTTTATTTGGGCTTTTTGATCATTTATTTGATTTTTAGGCCTTTATAAGCATTTAAAAATTGAATATTTAATTATTTAAAAGGTTTAAAAAAGTTTTGATCATTGGTAAACTCTTAGTTTATAATTTTTTATTTTTGGTGAATTTTTGGTAATTTTTAGAATTTATTTTTATTTTGGTGATTTTTAAGGTTCTACGTTTTAACTTTCTAGTAGTGATTTTTTGTTGATTTTTATTTTTACGTCTTCGTCATTTTATTTTCTCATCCCCTTCTAAACCAATCATTAATCACAAACTTTTACAAGTTTTTCACAACACATATACCTCCTTGGGAAACGAACTTTCACACCATAAGGGTCATTAGTGTTGATTTTCCTAAATCATCGCTTGATACTTACCGCTTTTACGCCTTTTCCCTAAAAGGTCGTATTTTACCACAATCAGTCCTCATTGAGAAGTCTCTCAATGGTACGAATGTCTTCTTCCGAATCAGAGGGAGAATCATCATATTTTAAGTCCACATCCCCTAAACTTGCTTCAAATTCTTTTAAAATAAAGTCACTTTCTCCAAATGGAGTCAATGATGGAGCAATAGAAGCTACGTTCTCAACATGAGATAAAGGAGAAGTCCCGCGCTTACTGTGAGACCCCCAAAATCAGGTATGGAACAACTAGGCATCAAGGGGGCGCCACGTTATGGTACAAGAAACAATGAAATGTTGACATAAAGTTGCTGTAATAAAAAAATTATACATTAAATCATAAAGAATCAGAGTTTTTAAAACAAAGGTCCCAGAGTTTTATAAGCGGAAATCTATAATTTATTTATTGTTTTGTAACTTATAGTTACCAAGAATACATGATAAACTTCTGACAGTTTTTAGATAAAACCAAAGTTTAAATATACAAAGAAATCTCCAAGCTGCGAAAATATCCTGCGGGCTCCCATCCAAGCAAAGCTAAGAAATAATACCTGAGATTAAACATGTAAATTCGTCAACATAAAGTTGAGTGATATTCATAGGTTTAGCAGTAAAGGTGTGGAACACAAGCATTCTTTTGTAAAACAAGTAAATAGAGAAAATGGTTATGATCATTAACCATAGTCTGAAACCAATATTATTGTTGTTTAGTTCATGAACCGAAGCTTAACTCAAAGTAAGTTCCTCTAGGGAGTATTCAGCCTAAATACTCAAGTATAAACAAATGTAAGTGCGTCAAGGTAATCGGGACGGGGATTGTCAATCCCGATGGATCCACCCACAACATTCGCGCTTAGCGCAAAGCATACAGGACAATTAACGGTTCATGATCAAGAGAGGAAACTTAAGGCTATTAACTATAAGCAATAATATCAATGAAAACTGTTGGAAAGCATACAAGTCTGAATAGTATACAAGTTCTGAATAGCATACAGTTTTTAAATGGATGTGTTCCACCATGTAAAATCTCACCCCGCGTTTAGAAACAATGTACAAGTAGTAAAAGAGGCTATGAACTCACCTTAGGTAGTCGGGTTTGTAGAAGAAATAAGAAAACGCGAAACGGCACCAAAACTAACCCGAACCTAAGTAATGAAATATTTATGAGTATAATACTCTAACTATAGTAAAATGAAGATTCATTTTAAAAAGGAATGATCATGGATTAAAAGTTTTAGAAATCTTGTAAAATTTTAAGTTTATAAGAAAAAGTGAACCATGGTAGGTGTATGAGTTATACATTGCACTACTAGCTAAACCACTTAGGTAAACTAAATTCTTCACTTGCCTACTATATAAAATGTGATATAAGGTTATTCGTAAGATTTTAGTACTCTTATTATGCTAAACATAAAAGTTTTGGACCAAAATCATGCTTAAAATATAAGACTAGAATGAAATTTAGTAATGTCCTGCACTAAACAATGCACTACTGAAACTGTATGATAGCTACAGACTTGAAACTTTTTGCATTAGAAATATATTTTCTTTACCTTTTCAAAATGGGAAAATTTGACTTATAAGAGTTTACCAATCAATGGGAATTTCACTTTTAATGTCTGAGTAAGTTTTAGAAATGATCTGAACTAAACAGTGCATAACTGAAATTCTATAATAGCTACAGGTTTGAAACTTTTTGCATCAGAAAGATATTTTCTTTACCTTTTCAAAATGGGTAAATTTGTCTTATAAGAGTTTACCAATCAACAAGAATTTCACTTTTAATGACTGACTAGGTTTTAGAAATGATCTGCACTAAACAGTGCATAACTGAAATTCTATAATAGCTACAGGTTTGCAACATTTTGCATCAGAAAGATATTTTCTCTAGCTTTTCAAAATGGGCAAATTTGACTTATAAGCATTTACCAATCAACGGGAATTTTACTTTTAGTGACTGACTACAAATTTTAAAAATGGAAATTTACACGATACATTCAAACATGTCGTTTTAGTCAAAAATCACTAATCGAAAAAGCTTATATGGAGATTCCAAGGACTAGAGGTTTAAAATATAGTGACCTACTGTAACTAAATATAAAATCACCAATAAAAATATTTTAACTCAAGACCCACTACACATTTTTTTTACCCGTTACCCGGTTTTGACCAATTTTAATAAAACGAACGTAACTTTTGCATCCGGGCACCTCCATTGCCTACCCAACTCTCCAAAATCAGTATAAACCTAAGGAATCTATTTTTGAACCCAAAATACAACTTAGAACTGTAGAAAATTTGACATGACCTGCTTTACATCAGCCAACAATTTCCATCAATTCTAACACCTAAATTTGATCCAAATCACCCCAAAATCATTCTAAATCTATGACAAAGCCTACCACTTGATCATACACTCTAACCATGTTCATTTTAAGGAGAAAATCAGTAGTTAACTCGTATGTACCTAATTTCATGATCAATCCATTTTAACTAATAAAAATCACAATTTAGTATATAATAGAAATACATAATCAAAGAGGGTTTTTTTTACATACCTTTATATAAGTAAATTTATGACTAGTAATTATGGGATTTGTAGCTTAATCCTTTCCCTCCAAGTAAAAGTATCAAAACAGCCCCAAGTTATGATCAAACCCTAAAGATTATCAAAAATTAACAATGTAAAATCATGTGGGTTACTCCAAAGTACACTAATTCATACATAAACATAATCATTTCTTATAATCAAATTATGAGATTTTAAAAATGATCTTGCATGTCAAAATAAATGATGAGGATGTGTTTAGGAAGGATTAAACTTACTAAAAACCAAGATAATTTGGCTAGAACAAACTTTGATCATGGTGTTCTTGTGGTTAATAAAAATCAGCCCAAAGAGAGAAAAAAATTGTGTTTGATCTTTTTTTTTTACAAATGAATGTGTTTGTGGTTTTTATAGTGTAAAGTTTCAGCACTTAACCCTTTTGGCCCTTCCTTTATATAAATGTTTTTAAAAATAGAATAAAACTAATAAACTTATTTACATTTTTTAAAAACATTACAAAATGGTTTATTAGATTGGACATAAACCCGAAAAATCAATTTTTGATATAATTTAAATTTACGAAAAAGTATTTAGGGCTAGTTTGGATCATAACTCGGCTAAAGGAGGTACTAGTATATATAAAAATGTATTACTTATATACAATGTATAATACATCGTGGGGAAACACGAAATTTAAAAATCTCTAGATTTACGTATTTTTTTTAAGTAACAAAAAAAACAAGTAACATATTGTAAAAAACTCGAGAAGGACGAATAAAATAATAAGTAAATTACCGGGAAAAATACGAGTTCTCACAGCGATCCCCTAAAGGAACTCTGGTCCCTCAGAGTTCAACTGGAGACTAAAGCAAACGCGAACAAGTTGGGATACTTAGCTTTGAATTGGTCTTCTCTTTCTCATGTAAATTCTGCGCTTCGACGAGAATCCCAACGAACCTTAACAATGGGAATCCAGCTACGCTTCAGCTTCTTAACTCCTTTTCGATAATTATTTCAAGTTCAGAATAAGATAATGACCCTTTAATACGAGGAAATATTAAGAGGTAGAATGAACACGAAAATTGCTTAAACGGACAAGATGCGCTAAAACGAATTAAGATTGATAATCGACAAGGAATCGCAAATCGCGCAAATTGTAAAACACGACAATCTACTTTACTATAGAAATTAAGGAGAAATATGAATTATATATGGATGTTTAAAATAAGAGTTGCCACAAATCTCCGTCTCGGATTTTGTATTACTTTAATATTAAGCTTAGGTGCTTGCTTGATTTTAAAAGTGCAAGGTTTTTTTTTGTGGCTTTAAAATGTTACGACACTTTCAAAATAGTGTCAATATAGCTACAGTTGCTTATCAAGGTGTTTGGTGATTTGAAATCAAAAACTATATATTTAGTGAGTAAACAGTCGCTAAATCTTTTTCTTGATAAGGACTTTAAAGTACAAGTAAAATAGTTCAAAATAATTATTTTGATCGGCTTAGGAGCTTTTGAATGACTGCATGAATTTATTGTTATGATCAGAGAAAATTAAATTTCCAAATAATTTAGAAGCATTGATAGAAATATAAATTACATAGGTAATGTCATTAACTTGAAAGTAAAATATGATATAATCAAATAGTTTAAAAGATAAGGTTTGACGTCCTTTTAAACACTAGTTATAAGTATACAAAGGAGGATGTATGGATCCGACATTTAACTTGAAATGAGTATTTTGGCAAATTAAACACTTGGTAAAATGTGTAAAATTTTCTTAGAAATACATAATAATCTATAGAATTACATAAAGGCGTTTAATGCATCAAATGGTAAATATGAGACATATCCGAGTTTTCAAAATGTAACAAGATAGCAACCAATATGAAGCAAGTAATAGTCAACAACTAGTATACAAGCAATGGCCGGACGGAATAAAACGTAATTCGTAAAAAAATTATTAACGAACATGATTGAATAGATGCATCGATGATAAGGACAATAAGAAACAAAGAATTAAGCATGATTAATTCACGAGTGTGGTTGGCGTCACCAACAATGGCTTGTTAAGTCCTCGGTGGTCGATACACGATCGAGAGAGAAAAGCCACACAATAAATTTTCGAATCACAGAAAAATCTTAAGAAGTTACTTGAGAGAAATTCCATTAAGATGAACAACATTAGCAATGAAAGGAGAAATCAACACAGGATTTACCCGAATGATATTCAAGACGATAGATTCTAACACACAGCATGACAAGTACACGAAATCATGGTTCACTCCCAATCATAAATCACTATTCGCGTCCGGAGATGTTTCGAAAGTCTACCAAAATAGATAGAGAAGGTAGATCGATGTAGAAGCATAACAACGTTGAAACTTTCAAGTCTGGTATCAATGGTAAGAAATTATACGAGTGGTATCGAGAATTATATCACGAAGGAGATGAGGTAACAAGTAAAACAAAGATCGTTGAGTAAGGAAATATGTGCTTGCAGGCATGTAATTCGTTCAAGAAGAGATAAAGAAACATATGCATATATCATGAACGGGTGCTACTCGTAAAAAAATATAAAAGTTTTCAAAACTTCGTTTTATCTAGCTTTTTCCAAAACAAAAAAGTTGGTTCTTAGACAAAAAAATTTTTAAGGTGACTACTATTCGGCCTCGTATGGCTCCTTCTAAATTACGCATAGGTGATCAAGCCATGCATAATTTAGGACTAGCAATGCGATGCAGAGTTTCGTCAAACCAGTATATATTTAAAATATATATATGATACCAAAAATAGATATCAGAATAATTTATGAAACTTTTTGCAAGTAAGTAATTCGCTTGATACTTAAATCAACACCTTTAATGTTGCATGAATTCTTTTATAAGATCAAGGTAAAATAATTTGTGAAAATACCTCGTAAAACAATATTACTTAACGTTATAAAGTAACCTTCAAGTATTTTATAAAGTCAAAGTAGAACGATTTGTAAAATGATTTGCAAACAATACGAGTTTGAGTTTATATGGTGACATTATAGCAATGCATAAATAGCAAGTGGGTTACACGAGGGTAGTAAAGAGTAGGTCATAAGACCATCGATGAAATGGTTACAAGGTGATAAGGTTTCAAAAGGTTTAGCCAGAATCGTCATGAGACACGTGTCAAAAATTATAACGAAAGATGTGAAAATGAGAACTTTAAATCTCGACCCAAACTAGTGTTACGATGGAAGAAACGAAAGATGAAATATAATGAAAAATAAGTCATGTATAAATTAAAAGATAAAAGGAAATTCATATGCGTTCACATCGTAAACTAATTGGCATAAAAATGCACAACTTTTTCGACAAAACTATAGCTCACTATCGGTTTTATCCAAACATTCGGTTTCAAAAGTTCATGATATATGTATGTATAACTCGTACCCAAAGTTACTATTTTTAAACGTCTTCAAACGTAACTAATGTTTGTTAGTTGTAAACTATCATTTGTTAAATTTCTACAAGCGCAAACGAACTCAAAAACGCCTAAAACCCATATTTCAAAATTTCTATCAGCTTTGACTTTTTAGTCAACTTTGATTTTTAAGTCTGACCCGATCAATTAACCCGTTAAATTACATTTTCAAGATTCGGAGTCTAAAGTAATTTTGTGCAAAACAATGTTTCGAACAACTTTCTAGTTTTACTCAAGATCTGAAACCTAACGTAAAATAACCAAAATGCCCCTGCATGTTCTGCGCAAGTTTGTATATATTATCTTAAAACGCAGGTTTTTATTTTTTTTAGGTTTGACCCGTTTATACTAGTTTTCGGACTTGGTTACCTACGCATTATAGGTAAAACGGCATTTTAAACAACTTTTTAGTTTTACTCGAGACTTGAAACGGACCAGAAGTAGGCGAAAGCGCATTCGCATCGCATCTGTCAACAAAATGATATTTTTTAGAAAACGCAGACTTTATTAGATAAAAGACCCATAAATATTCAGTTCCGACACTAGTTCCCTTGCGGTAGACGTAAAACGACATTTTTTTGAGACAACTTTCGTGTTTAGGCTGAAGGTCGAAACGGACCAGAAATGACGATTTTACCCCCTGCAGTTCTACATCAACATAAATTTTCCATATATGCAGAAAATAAGTTCTTAAATTTTACAAATTTCAAATGAGCGTAACTCGCTCGTTTTTTTAAGAGTTACGGGTCGAACTTTATATCTAAACGCCGTCTCAACATGTGGAAACATATTTTTAAGTCTAAAGTTTATAAAAATATTTTCTTGACACCGTTAAATTACCTGTAAAGTTTCTGCACAAAGTATATTTTTCGACACCTCGAAACTTAATTAAAATTCATAACAATCCGGAATTTATGTACATATATGACTTGTGGATTTCATGAAAACGAAAGATAATAGATTGTATAATTAAGCATATAAAGAAAACATATTATAAAAATGGGTTAAGAATACCAACGGTAATCTAAGAAAACAAAAACGGCGTATGACATCCGTGTCTTAGATTTCAAGATGCAATGTAGGAAGGCCTCTTGGCAGTGTGTGATAGGTGTGTAAACACCCATCCTTTTACCACTTAATTCTGGCTAAAACAAGACCAAAACACGTATTTAATATCATTTGTTTGGAATTATGCGTGGTTTTTGTGTTTATTGTGTTTTCAGAGCTAACCGGATGAATATTAAAGAAAACATGGGATTGCACGGGTTTTATCAAGGAAAAAGACTAAAGACGAAGTCTATTATCCAAGAAATGCAAAAGATTTGAAGTCAATGGGCCTATTTGAAGATTTATCGAAGAAAAGGACCAAAGATGGAAGATTTACATATGTCGAAGAAATTCAAGTCTATTAAACGAAGAAATTAAAAGACGAGTTGAATTTAATCGTCGACAAATCCCGAATCAGAATCGGAAACGTCAACTTTTCTGAAAAGACGAGAAGACAAGAAGAAAGGGAGAAAGCCCACTCACCAACCAACCACTAGGACTATATATAGTTTCTCCCTTCACATTTTAGGGAGTTAGCTTTCATTTTTCTTTTTCCCAGTTTCTTTGTTTCGTAGCTTCACCAACACCATTAGGGTGTTTGGTGATTTTCAATTTTTCCTTCAATCTTGTAAGTTTTAATCATTACTCTTGTTACCTTAACATTAATCTTTCAATCCAATCTTTCTATTCATCTTGTTCTTCATCATCTTCTATTGCAAGTTCTTAAGTTTTTTTATTTGATTCAAGTTTGATCTTAAAAAGTTGTTGATTTAATGTTTTTATTGTTGGGATTTGTTACTTATGGTATTTAAATGATTATTGGTTAGTTTGGTAAAGCCTTTTTGCGTATTCTTCTTGATTTTGGATTTAAACCGTGTCCCCTGTTTTGCTGTTACTGTTACTGTTCTTCGCCCAGGATTATTCCGAATAGAACTCATTTACTTTCCTTGATTCGGAATTTTTCTAACATTCCGAGTAGCTTGATTGTTTCATCCCCTATTCGGAATATTTCACATATTCCGAATAGCCCCACTTTCCGAATAGGCTAATTTATTTTTCTCTTATTCGGAACTTTTCATTTATTCCGCATAGAGCATGTTTTTCCGAATAGCCTTAATTTTCCGAATAGGACCTGGTTTCCGAATAGAATTATTTTTCCGCATAGTACAAGTTTCCGCATAGACATTTCTTTCCGAATAGCATTCCTTTTTCGAATAGTCTTGTTTTCCGAATAAGCTTACTTTCCGCATAGTCCTTTCTTTCCGAATAGCATTCCTTTTCCGAATAGTCTGAATTTTCCGAATAGCAAATATTCCGCATAGGCCATTTTTCCGAATAGGATTTATTTCGAGTAGGATACTTTTTCAGTTAGGATATTTTCCAGTTTTAAATCTAGTGTGGCTTTTTACTTGTTGATTGTTTTAAGCTTAAATCTTTCTTTACTTTACCCATTTCCTTGTTTAGTAGATTAGATAACCAAAACCACCTTTTTGGACACCAAGAATAAATCATTCCACTTTAAACCGAGATCAATTCGAGAGGATTCCGAGAATTGTTTTGAACCCATAAGAAAGCCCTGTATCAAATGGCGCCGCTGCCGGCTCTTCTCGTTAAGATCAAAAGTTTTTTGTGAGAACTTGGATTTTGGGATCCGTTCCCCGTGAACGTTACCTTTTCACAAAAATTTTCAAAAAAGTCCTAAAAAATATAAAATTTTCAAAAATACAAAAATAAAAATAAAAATAAAAATAAACATAAAAACCAAAAACATTTTTGCTTTGTTTTTCTTTGTTCGTTCTTTTGCAGGTGTATGCGCACTCGATCCACGTCATATCAAGAGCCCGAGCCTCTCGATCACTTAGACATGGCCGGTGTACCACCTCCAAACAATAATAACAACAACAACCCGCCTTTCAACAACATGAACAATAACAACAACAATGAGCCCCTTCCGGATAATCGCCCGATGATTGAACTGCTGCAAGCTCATGTCGATGGCAACACGGATCCAATTGTCATACCTCCAATTGCCGCCAACAACTTTGAGCTAAAATCAGGCTTTATCCAGATGGCCTCCGCTCAACCATTCTTGGGACGAACCATTGATGATCCACACGACCACATCAAGAGATTCTTGCAACTCACCAACACGGTCAAGTTCAATGGTGTTCCACAAGAGGTTATAAGGTTACAACTTTTTCCCTTTTCTTTAGAGGGACAAGCCCGGCATTGGCTTGCTAAGGAACCGCCACAGAGTGTTCTCTCGTGGACGGATTTGGAAACTAAGTTTATCAATTACTTTTTTCCACCCTCTCGTACTACCGCTTTGCGGAATGAAATCATAAATTTTGAACAAAAGTACGATGAGTCGTTCAGTGAATCTTGGGATCGTTTTAAAGATCTTTTAAGAAAATGCCCACAACATGGTTTTACCAAAGTACATCAAATTAATACTTTTTACAATGGTTTAAGCATGAGTGACCAAGATTCACTGAACAGTGCCTCGGGGGGTAATCTATTGGCTAAGACTTCCAATGCTGCTTGGGACATCATTGAGAATAAGTCTCGTGTGCAAACCAAGAGTGTTCGGACCAATGTTGCTAGTGCTAGCACTAGTGACAGCGACAAGCGACTTGACAAAATCACTGTGCTTCTTGAATCGCTTGTCACCCATACCGTCAGCAACAACAACAGCAACAACGCCAAAAACGCTCAAGTGAACGCTGTCAGACAACCTTGTGAGATATGCGGTGGTCCTCACTCTTACACAACTTGTACCGCCACCCAAGACTACCATGCTGAGAATGTGAATGCGGCATATGGCACCTATCCTCAACCTGCTTATCAAGCTAGACCTCAAGGTGACCGTAACTTGCTTAGCTACCGCAGCAACAACTATCTTTCACCACCTGGTTTCCCTCCTACCAACTCAAACCAACAACAAAACCTCAACCGCTCTCCTCAACAACAACAACAACCTCGTACACCATACATCCCTCCTCACAAGCAGCAACAACCGCCTCAACGTAACAATCAAATCTACCAACAACCTGCTTACCAACCACCTGCATACAATGCTCCTCCCAACCAAACCACCACTGCATTACACCACGAGGTTGCAACCTACATGAGGACCAATGATGTGATTGTGGAAAATCTCCAACAGGAAGTGCGAAACTTGAAGGCAGACTTGGTAAAGCAAGGAAATGATTTAAGAGCCGACATGAGAAATACGTTGGATACCCAAACTAATGATCTGAGGAACATGATGGCTAGTTTCTTCCAAGGTAATCAACCCTCTTCTTCGGGTACTCTTCCGAGTAACACCGTTGCGAATCCAAGAGGGGAGATGAAAGCAATCACCACTCGAAGTGGCAAAGGTACCAAGGAACCCGAGCTTCCTATACCTCAACCGGTGGTTGTGACTAAGGAGAACGAGTCACCTGCTCCTATTCCTCATCCTTCTCCTTCCCCAATTTCTCCACCTCTTCCTTCTACCCCTCCTCCACCCGTGGTTGTGAGTGATCCTATTCTTCCAAAGCCTTCCTCTTCTTCCAATATACCTTATCCTTCAAGGTTGAGGAAAGAGAAGCAAAAGAGCAAGGATGATATTCAGGTTTCGAACTTCCTTAAAATGTTCAAACAATTGAATTTTAACATCTCCTTCGCTGAGGCTCTCGCTCACATGCCTAAATATGCAAAAATGTTTAAAGATCTTCTGAGCGACAAGGAAAGGCTCCTCGATATTGCCAACACCCAACTTAATGAGAACTGTTCTGCAGTGCTCTTAAGGAAATTGCCAACCAAGCTTGGTGATCCGGGTCGTTTTCTTATCCCTTGCAATTTCCCGGGAGTAGAGAATTGCATGGCCCTAGCCGATCTAGGTGCCAGTATTAATCTCATGCCTCTAAGTGTTTGGAAGCAATTATCTCTCCCAGAGCTAGTCCCCACCAAAATGACTTTGGAATTAGCAAACCGTACGGTTGCTTATCCAGTGGGGATAGCCGAAGACGTCATTGTAGGAGTCGACAAATTCACCTTTCCTGCTGATTTTGTTGTCGTCGACTACGAGATGGACCCACGTGTGCCACTGATTGTTGGTCGTCCATTCCTTAGGACCGGTCGCACTCTCATTGATGTTGAAGCCGGTGAGCTTATCATGAGAGTGGGTGACGATAAAGTAGTCTTCAACATGGGAAAGTTGTCTAAACAACCTTATTCCAACGAGAGTGTTAATTGTATTAACGTTCTGGATGAGGCTTGTGAAGCACACTTTCTTGATGCTTGCAAAAGTATTCCTTCCCCTCTTCCCAATGTTGAGACCGTGTCCTCCATTGATTCATCGTTGTCTCTATTTGGAGATAGTGATTTATTTTGGAACAATCTTGAAGATACCATGGGAGATGTGAACTTATCTACTGATGCTTCTCCCATCGATGGGGATGAAGATATGAATTTCTTTGACAATCTTCTCACCGAAGACAATCCTTCTCCTCCATCTCCCACAGTCATTGCTATCGATACTCCGACTTTGAAAACGCCTCCCGTCGAAAATCCTCCGGATTTAGAGCTTAAGGAGTTGCCGCCCCATCTTGAATATGTATTCCTTGACGAAGAGAAGAAGTCGCCAGTCATCATTGCTAAGGATTTGAAAGATCATAAGAAGGCTATTGCTTGGAAGATTTCGGATATTCGTGGAATTGATCCTCACTTCTGCACGCACAAAATTCTCATGGAGGACGACTATAAGCCCACTATTCAAAGCCAACGAAGAGTGAATCCAAAAATCCATGAAGTCATCAAAACAGAGGTTATCAAACTTCTTGATGCGGGTATGATTTACCCTATTTCGGATTCACCATGGGTTAGTCCAATCCATTGTGTGCCCAAGAAGGGCGGAATCACCGTTGTTCCAAATGAACACAACGAGTTGATTTCCACTCGTCTCGTTACTGGGTGGAGAGTTTGTATAGACTACCGCAAACTCAATGATGCCACGAGAAAAGATCATTTCCCTCTACCTTTTATGGACCAAATGCTTGAACGATTAGCGGGTAATGAATATTACTGCTTTCTTGATGGTTTCTCGGGTTATTTTCAAATACCCATCGATCCCCAAGATCAAGAGAAGACTACATTCACTTGTCCCTATGGCACTTTTTCTTACAAAAGAATGCCTTTTGGCCTATGTAATACGCCCGGGACTTTTCAAAGGTGCATGTTAGCTATCTTCCATGACATGGTTGAACAAACCATGGAAGTCTTCATGGATGATTTCTTGGTCTTCGGGGATTCATTCTCTTCTTGCCTTGCTAATTTGGAACGTATGCTTAAGCGGTGCGAAGACACTCGCCTTGTTCTGAATTGGGAAAAATGCCATTTTATGGTAAAAGAAGGCATCGTGCTTGGACATAAGATCTCGAAAGCCGGTCTTGAAGTCGACCGTGCTAAAGTCGATGTTATCGCAAAGTTGCCTCCACCTTCAACCGTGAAGGGTGTGAGAAGTTTTCTGGGTCATGCGGGCTTCTACCGTCGATTCATCAAAGATTTTTCTCAAATCACTCGCCCGATGACCCACCTCTTGGAAAAAGATACTCCTTTTATCTTTTCCAAAGAGTGTCTTGAAGCCTTCAACTCGCTTAAGGGTAAGCTAACTAAGGCACCTGTCTTGGTTACCCCTAATTGGGAGCTGCCCTTTGAGTTGATGTGCGATGCTAGTGATTTTGCTATTGGAGCGGTTCTTGGACAAAGAGTGAACAAACACTTCCAACCGATCCATTACGCTAGCAAGACAATGACGGGGGCACAATTGCATTATACGACAACCGAAAAAGAGCTTTTAGCTGTTGTCTATGCCTTTGAAAAATTCCGCCCCTATCTTGTCCTTTCTACCACTATTGTGTATACCGATCATTCCGCGCTGAAGTACTTGTTGACAAAGCAAGATTCCAAACCAAGACTTCTTCGCTGGGTTTTGCTGCTCCAGGAATTTAAAATCAAAATTCGCGATAAAAAAGGAGCAGAAAACCTAGCCGCGGATCATCTCAGCAGACTTGAGGATCCTTACCAAGGGGATCATCCAAATAAAGAAATCAATGATTTTTTTCCCTTGGAGACCTTAATGTCTATAAATTCCAAATCTAATGAAACCCCGTGGTTTGCGGACTTTTCAAACTACTTGGCGGGTGGAATTCTCAAAGAAGGGTTGACGTCCCAACAAAAGAAGAAGTTCTTCACCGACATCAAGACTTACTTTTGGGACGACCCTTACCTATTCAAACAATGTGCCGACCTGATTATCCGCCGATGTGTTGACGGACCGGCAGCGTCTGAAATCCTTGATGCTTGCCACAAAGGACCCACCGGTGGTCACTTTGGTCCCAACTACACCGCCAAAAAAGTGTTTGATTCGGGATTTTATTGGCCCTCCATATATCGTGACGCTCACGATATGGTTAAAAGATGTGATGTTTGCCAAAAACAAGGCACGATCACACATAAAGACGAGATGCCTCAGAATTTCATTCAAGAGTGTGAAATCTTTGATGTTTGGGGTATCGACTTTATGGGGCCATTCCCTTCTTCTAAAGGAAACAAATACATCCTTGTAGCCGTTGACTACGTTTCAAAGTGGGTTGAAGCCAAAGCTTTACCTACTAATGACGCAAGGGTGGTTTGTAACTTTTTGAAAGCTCTATTCGCTAGATTCGGTGTGCCTCGTGCCATTATTAGTGATCGTGGGACTCATTTTTGCAATGACTAATTCGCAAGAGTCATGGCTAAGTACGGTGTAAATCATCGTCTTTCCACAGCCTACCACCCACAAACTAATGGCCAGGCTGAAATATCCAACCGAGGACTTAAGCGAATTCTGGAAAGAACCGTGGGAGAGCATCGTGCCTCATAGGCTGATAAACTAGATGATGCTTTGTGGGCTTTCCGTACTGCTTACAAGACCCCGATGGGCTATACGCCTTATCGTCTTGTGTACGGGAAAGCGTGCCACCTCCCCATTGAGTTGGAGCACAAGGCTTACTGGGCCTTGAAGTGGGCTAATTTTGATATCAACAAAGCCGGTGACCTACGCAAGATCCAACTCAATGAGCTCAATGAACTTCGGAATGAGGCTTATGAAAATTCTTTGATCTATAAGGAAAGGACTAAGCTCATTCACGACTCTAAGATTAAGAACCGAGAGTTCCATGTTGGAGACAAAGTCTTACTTTTTAACTCTCGGTTGAAAATCTTTTCGGGCAAGCTCAAATCTCGTTGGTCCGGCCCATTCACCATTGCCCAAATTTTTCCATATGGTACTCTTGAGCTCGCTCAACCTAATGGACCTAATTTTAAGGTGAATGGCCAACGAGTGAAGTTGTACTTTGGTGAGGACACCTCTCAGGAGGTGATTCCATCCCTCACCATGTTCCCCATGAACTAATTTTGGGTCGAGTCAGGCTCGTGACTCGGTTATCAAAAACAAGCGCTCCTCGGGAGGCAGCCCGAGTATTTATCCCTTTAACCCCCTAAGTGTAGGGGAGGACCTATTTTGGTCGTTTGTGTTTGTGTGGTGATGTGATTACAGGGATAACTGCACTCTTGGAATCTTTGAAGAACCGTGCTCCCGTGTTATCCGAAATCCGGTTCTATATCTCAACTATCGTGATTCAATTTTCTTCATACTCATATTTGAAATTGATCACTTTAGTCGTCTCTTCCTTAACTTGAGTTAACCAACATGCACAATGTCATAAGTGTAGGGGAGAATTTTCCCACATGCTTAAACATTGAGGACAATGTTTATCTTAAGTGTAGGGGGGACTTCTATCGAAGTTTTAAGTGGACTTTTTCCATGAAAATGCCTTCATTTATCCAGAAAATCCTATTTTTCAACATTTTTCAAATTTTTTATTAACTTTGGCCATTTAGTCTTAATTTTTAAATTTTTATCGTTGCTTTCATATGTATATATCCCGCAATAAAGTCAAAAATATTAATAAAGTGGTGTAGCTAGTTTTGAAATCTTTGACATATTAGGCCCGTTGCGTTTATTTTGACTCAACCGAATAGACTTATCCAAGTTTATTCTAGCCAGTATCCTTAACCATGTAGACCTTAATTGGTTTATTAGGCTAAGTATCCACGAGTCTTATTACTTGAGATTTTAAATTGTGGAGGACGAGAAATGATAGAGTCAATTATAAGTCGGCATTCTTGCACAAGCTCACTTGGTGTAATTATTTGCCTATTCTCCCATCACTTACTAATAATTTATCTGCAATAAGTAAGGTCGTACGATTTGAAAAGTTACTTAGCTTCTAGCCCAAGATCGTTTAAAAGTTGCTCGGCAATGATAAGAGTTCATAGCCAAGGCATAACTTATGAAGCGGGGCGCGAAGATTGGCGAGTCCGAAAAGGCCCTAACAAGGCATGAGGATTCAATTTTATTGCTGAAGATCCAAAAGTGATGTGAAAAGCATTATTCCTAAAATCAATATGAAGGATCAAGACTCACGACGAAAAGCAATCAACTCCCATAAAGATCATGGAGAAGTCTATCCGAAAAGACCCTAACAAGGTATGAGGATAAATAGATCCAAGTCCGAAAAGGAGGCGGATCGTTGTATCTCAAAATCCCATATAGAGATTGAAGAAATAATCATGAAGTCGTGGTCTACAAAGTTGGAGTACCCCTCAAAAGTCTCCAAGTGAAGAAACTCTATTACGATGAGAAGACCATTATCTCAAGAACGTCTCTCAAGATATGAAGTATGAAGTACATGCCAAATATCGGCCCGAGAAAGGTCTCAAATCGTGAACCGAGTTATGCCAAGATATGAACTTTTTGATATCCCGAGAAGCAGTTTTAAGAGATTTTGTCCTTTAGCTAACTATTGATCAAATCGTCCTACTTTGCTTTCAGCCTAAATAAACTATCGAAATAAGTCCAAAAATGCATCTTCATGATCATTCTAAGACAAAAATAAAATATAAGAGATACACCTAGGAATAAGGGAGTTTAAGCATTTAATTAAGCCATGTGTGTAAGTGTTTGAATTGCTAACTCATAATAACAATGATCTCGTTATTAAGCTTTGTTTGGGGAACGTGAAACTTGAGGGTGATAAATCTTCGCAGCACAAAAGCCCTAATGTAAGTCATTGACCTCTTTGCAAGTTATCTCCATGTAGCTATTTTCAAGTGCAAAATGGTTTTCTATCCTTTTAAGTTTTAATTTCTCTTAGTACTTTAATTTTTGTTTAGTAGTATTTTAATAAGGCCAAGGTTGATTAATTATGAGAAAAGTGTAAAATTGCTTTATCACTAAGCATTGCATGAGGGCATGGCAATGGTTAAGTGTAGGGGATTTGATAGGTGTGTAAACACCCATCCTTTTACCACTTAATTCTGGCTAAAACAAGACCAAAACACGTATTTAATATCATTTGTTTGGAATTATGCGTGGTTTTTGTGTTTATTGTGTTTTCAGAGCTAACCGGATGAATATTAAAGAAAACATGGGATTGCACGGGTTTTATCAAGGAAAAAGACTAAAGACGAAGTTTATTATCCAAGAAATGCAAAAGATTTGAAGTCAATGGGCCTATTTGAAGATTTATCGAAGAAAAGGACCAAAGATGGAAGATTTACATATGTCGAAGAAATTCAAGTCTATTAAACGAAGAAATTAAAAGACGAGTTGAATTTAATCGTCGACAAATCCCGAATCAGAATCGGAAACGTCAACTTTTCTGAAAAGACGAGAAGACAAGAAGAAAGGGAGAAAGCCCACTCACCAACCAACCACTAGGACTATATATAGTTTCTCCCTTCACATTTTAGGGAGTTAGCTTTCATTTTTCTTTTTCCCAGTTTCTTTGTTTCGTAGCTTCACCAACACCATTAGGGTGTTTGGTGATTTTCAATTTTTCCTTCAATCTTGTAATTTTTAATCATTACTCTTGTTACCTTAACATTAATCTTTCAATCCAATCTTTCTATTCATCTTGTTCTTCATCATCTTCTATTGTAAGTTCTTAAGTTTTTTTATTTGATTCAAGTTTGATCTTAAAAAGTTGTTGATTTAATGTTTTTATTGTTGGGATTTGTTACTTATGGTATTTAAATGATTATTGGTTAGTTTGGTAAAGCCTTTTTGCGTATTCTTCTTGATTTTGGATTTAAACCGTGTCCCCTGTTTTGCTGTTACTGTTACTGTTCTTCGCCCAGGATTATTCCGAATAGAACTCATTTACTTTCCTTGATTCGGAATTTTTCTAACATTCCGAGTAGCTTGATTGTTTCATCCCCTATTCGGAATATTTCACATATTCCGAATAGCCCCACTTTCCGAATAGGCTGATTTATTTTTCTCTTATTCGGAACTTTTCATTTATTCCGCATAGAGCATGTTTTTCCGAATAGCCTTAATTTTCCGAATAGGACCTGGTTTCCGAATAGAATTATTTTTCCGCATAGTACAAGTTTCCGCATAGACATTTCTTTCCGAATAGCATTCCTTTTCCGAATAGTCTTGTTTTCCGAATAAGCTTACTTTCCGCATAGTCCTTTCTTTCCGAATAGCATTCCTTTTCCGAATAGTCTGAATTTTCCGAATAGCAAATATTCCTCATAGGCCATTTTTCCGAATAGGATTTATTTCGAGTAGGATACTTTTTCAGTTAGGATATTTTCCAGTTTTAAATCTAGTGTGGCTTTTTACTTGTTGATTGTTTTAAGCTTAAATCTTTCTTTACTTTACCCATTTCCTTGTTTAGTAGATTAGATAACCAAAACCACCTTTTTGGACACCAAGAACAAATCATTCCACTTTAAACCGAGATCAATTCGAGAGGATTCCGAGAATTGTTTTGAACCCATAAGAAAGCCTTGTATCAGTGTGATTTTCCAAAAACACAAAACATACCGAGAAAGAAATGAAACATTAACGTGTTGCACTCCCGGAGAAAGGAGGTTTAATGAAAAGGGAGGATACAAGTTTATAGAAATAGAATCATATTCTAAACAATCGCCACATATTAGAGGATATGAATTACAAGATGATGATGGTGTTTCCAAGGTACAAACGAACGTTGTAAATCGAAGTCGAAACGTAGAATGGTCAATGAAATATTTAATCAATATACGAGTGTCGTGTAAAACGATGACGTAAAGGTCAATCAAGGTTACGAAAACCTACGATATTATTCAACACGGATTCAGGGAATGCTTCGAGATGTGTGACTCACACGATGTCCTTTAGTCTTTTTCGGAGACACATTGGGCTACATAATGGTCTATAGACTATTTTTCAAGACATCCAAGCACAAATGGTTGGAAAGCAATTTGACTATTTAAATAGTTATCTTAGAGGTTTAACAATGGAAATATTGCACAAGGTAGTAGAATGAAAATCGGAAGTTTCATTGAAAGCAACACTTCTTAATCCCCAAATAATGGCATCGCGAGAGTATGCACAACATATAAAAGAATGAGTCGAGAAAAACAGGCGGTTCAAAATGAACGAATATATGAGTTCAGTTGTATCACGCGTAAATGAAATAACAATAGTACTCAGAAAAGTGATTATGAAAATTCAGAAGCATACTCGCTCCGAATTCAAGTATGTAACATCATAACAAATTAAAATCATGGTAACAAGATCAAGTTTACATGAACAAGAATTCAAGAAATACCGTAAGGGCAGATGTAATCACAAGAATGTCTAATGATATGAACCACATGGGATTTGGAAAGATATAGTAATTATCGTCATTAGGGCAATGTAATATTTCAAAATGTAATCAAGAGATGAAATACTAAAACGATAATTAAAAGTAAATAATAAGGATTAGAGAGTTACCCGCGCAGATATCGAACAGCAATGGCAGACTCTGTGTTTGACACTTAGAAACATGAAATATTTAAGCTTTTCAGTTATAGACTAAGTTTTGAAAAAAACGACCCAGTTCCCTATAACCATCGCTATGATACCAATCTGTGAGACCCCCAAAATCAGGTATGGAACAACTAGGCATCAAGGGGGCGCCACGTTATGGTACAAGAAACAATGAAATGTTGTTGACATAAAGTTGTCGTAATAAAAAAAATTATACATTAAATCATAAAGAATCAGAGTTTTTAAAACAAAGGTCCCAGAGTTTTATAAGCGGAAATCTATAATTTAATTATTGTTTTGTAACTTATAGTTACCAAGAATACATGATAAACTTCTAACAGTTTTTAGATAAAACCAAAGTTTAAATATACACAGAAATCTCCAAGCTGCGAAAATATCTTGCGGGCTCCCATCCAAGCAAAGCTAAGAAATAATACCTGAGATTAAACATGTAAATTCGTCAACATAAAGTTGAGTGATATTCATAGGTTTAGCAGTAAAGGTGTGGAACACAAGCATTCTTTTGTAAAACAAGTAAATAGAGAAAATGGTTATGATCATTAACCATAGTCTGAAACCAATATTATTGCTGTTTAGTTCATGAACCGAAGCTTAACTCAAAGTAAGTTCCTCTATGGAGTATTCAGCCTAAATACTCAAGTATAAACAAATGTAAGTGCGTCAAGGTAATCGGGACGGGGATTGTCAATCCCGATGGATCCACCCACAACATTCGCGCTTAGCGCAAAGCATACAGGACATTTAACGGTTCATGATCAAGAGAGGAAACTTAAGGCTATTAACTATAAGAAATAATATCAATGAAAACTGTTGGAAAGCATACAAGTCTGAATAGCATACAAGTTCTGAATAACATATAGTTTTTAAATTGATGTGTTCCACCATGTAAAATCTCACCCCGCGTTTAGAAACAATGTACAAGTAGTAAAAGGGGCTATGAACTCACCTTAGGTAGTCGGGTTTGTAGAAGAAACAAGAAAACGCGAAACGGAACCAAAACTAACCCGAACCTAAGTAATGAAATATTTATGAGTATAATACTCTAACTATAGTAAAATGAAGATTCATTTTAAAAAGGAATGATCATGGATTAAAAGTTTTAGAAATCTTGTAAAATTTTAAGTTTATAAGAAAAAGTGAATCATGGTAGGTGTATGAGTTATACATTGCACTACTAGCTAAACCACTTAGGTAAACTAAATTCTTCACTTGCCTAATATATAAAATGTGATATAAGGTTATTCGTAAGATTTTAGTACTCTTATTATGCTAAACATAAAAGTTTTGGACCAAAATCATGCTTAAAATATAAGACTAGAATGAAATTTAGTAATGTCCTTCACTAAACAATGCACTACTGAAACTGTATGATAGCTACAGACTTGAAACTTTTTGCATTAGAAAGATATTTTCTTTACCTTTTCAAAATGGGCAAATTTGACTTATAAGAGTTTACCAATCAATGGGAATTTCACTTTTAATGTCTGAGTAAGTTTTAGAAATGATCTGCACTAAACAGTGCATAACTGAAATTATATAATAGCTACAGGTTTGAAACTTTTTGCATCAAAAAGATATTTTCTTTACCTTTTCAAAATGGGTAAACTTGGCTTATAAGAGTTTACCAATCAACGGGAATTTCACTTTTAATGACTGACTAGGTTTTAGAAATGATTTGCACTAAACAGTGCATAACTGAAATTCTATAATTGCTACAGGTTTGCAACATTTTGCATCAGAAACATTATTTATTTACCTTTTCAAAATGGGCAAATTTGACTTATAAGCATTTATCAGTCAACGGGAATTTTACTTTTAGTGACTGACTACAAATTTTAAAAATGGAAATTTACACGATACATTCAAACATGTCGTTTTAGTCAAAAATCACTAATCGAAAAAGCTTTTATGGAGATTCCAAGGACTAGAGGTTTAAAATATAGTGACCTACTGTAACTAAATATAAAATCACCAATAAAAATATTTTAACTCAAGACCCACTACACATTTTTTTTACCCGTTACCCGGTTTTGACCAATTTTAATAAAGCGAACGTAACTTTTGCATCCGGGCACCTCCATTGCCTGCCCAACTCTCCAAAATCAGTACAAACCTAAGGAATCTATTTTTTAACCCAAAATACAACTTATAACTGTAGAAAATTTGCCATGACCTGCTTTACATCAGCCAACAATTTCCATCAATTCTAACACCTAAATTTGATCCAAATCACCACAAAATCATTCTAAATCTATGACAAAGCCTACCACTTGATCATACACTCAAACCATGTTCATATTAAGGAGAAAATCAGTAGGTAACTCGTATGTACCTAATTTCATGATCAATCCATTTTAACTAATAAAAATCACAATTTAGTATATAATAGAAATACATAATCAAAGAGGGGTTTTTTTTACATACCTTTATATAAGTAAATTTATGACTAGTAATTATGGGATTTGTAGCTTAATCCTTTCTCTCCAAGTAAAAGTATCAAAACAGCCCCAAGTTATGATCAAACCCTAAAAATTATCAAAAATTAACAATGTAAAATCATGTGGGTTACTCCAAAATACACTAATTCATACATAAACATAATCATTTCTTATAATCAAATTATGAGATTTTAAAAATGATCTTGCATGTCAAAATAAATGACGAGGATGTGTTTAGGAAGGATTAAACTTACTAAAAACCAAGATAATTTGGCTAGAACAAACTTTGATCATGGTGTTCTTGTGGTTAATAAAAATCAGCCCAAAGAGAGAAAAAAATTGTGTTTGATCTTTTTTTTACAAATGAATGTGTTTGTGGTTTTTATAGTGTAAAGTTTCAGCACTTAACCCTTTTGGCCCTTCCTTTATATAAATGTTTTTAAAAATAGAATAAAACTAATAAACTTATTTACATTTTTTAAAAACTTTACAAAATGGTTTATTAGATTGGACATAAACCCGAAAAATCAATTTTTGATATAATTTAAATTTACGAAAAAGTATTTAGGGCTAGTTTGGATCATAACTCGGCTAAAGGAGGTACTAGTATATATAAAAATGTATTACTTATATACAATGTATAATACATCGTGGGGAAACACGAAATTTAAAAATCTCTAGATGTACGTATTTTTTTAAAGTAACAAAAAAAACAAGTAACATATTGTAAAAAAATAGAGAAGGACGAATAAAATAATAAGTAAATTACCGGTAAAAATACGAGTTCTCACACTTACAAGCCTCGTGAAAATGTTCTTCACATGCTTCGTCAAGCACATCGATGAAATTCACGGATTCGGGCTCATCGGGACGTTTGGAAAGTTTACCCATGTTAAAGACGATTTTATCATCCCCGGCCCTCATGATAAGCTCCCCCGCGGCTACATCAATCAATGTACATCCAGTCTTCAAGAAGGGTCGTCCCACAATTAAGGGAAAACGAGCATCCATCTCATAGTCGACTACAACGAAATCGGCGGGGAAAGTAAATTTGTCTACTCCAACGAAAACATCCTCAGCTATCCCCACCGGATAAGAAACCGAACGGTTAGCTAATTCTAATGTCATACGAGTGGGGACTAGCTCGAGTAAAGATAATTGTTTGCATATGGACAATGGCATAAGATTGATACTCGCTCCGAGATCTGCCAAAGCCATACAATTCTCTACCCCCGGAAAATTGCAAGGAATAAGGAATCAACCGGGATCTCCTAACTTAACCGGTAATTTTGTCAAAAGAACGGCTTTACAATTCTCATTCAATTGGGTATTGGCAATATCGAGCAATTTTTTCTTTATCACTTAAAAGATCCTTAAACATCTTAGCATACTTAGGCATGTGAGCGAGAGCCTCGGCAAAGATGATATTAAAATTCAATTGTTTGAACATTTTTAGGAAGTTCGAAACTTGAATATCATCCTTATTCTTCAATTTCTCTTTCCTCAACCTTGAGGGATAAGGTATATTGGGTTGAGATGAAGGCTTTGGAGTGGATTGCTCACTCACATCCTTTGGTGGAGGAGGGGTAGAAATGGAAGGTAAGGAATCGGTTTAGGAACCGAAGGTGTGGTATAAGATGGAGGTAAAGGTGGAACATAAGGTGTAGACGAAGGCGTTAAGGGTGGTATCTCACAAGTAGAAGGTGAAGGACGGTAGGTAGAAGTAGAAGGAATCTCGGGTCCTTGGTTAGGTGGGGAATAAGAAGGTTCTTCGGTGGTCTTACCGCTCCTAGTAGTGATGGCATTAATGTTGGCCCTAGGATTGGTCACGGTGTTAGAAGGGAGGGCACCTTGGGGACGAAGGGTTTGAAGCATTTGCATAAATTTCCTATCGGTTGATTCTTGTATCTCTCTGGTCGATTCTTGCAGCGCTTTCATTGTTCGCTCATGTTCGGTTAATTTTTGTAGAACCAAGTCCATTTGAGGATTATGCATGTTCATTTGATTATACCCTTGATTGTTAAACCCTTGATTAGGAAAACCTTGGTTTGGATTATAATTTTGAAAACCTTGATTAAAACCTTGGTTTGGAAAACCTTGGTTATTAAAGCCTTGATTTTGATTATTAAATTCTTGGTTTTGCCCTTTAAAAGCCCCTTGATTTGGATTAAAACTCCTTTGATTAACATTCCCTTGAAAATTACCCCGTTCAGGACCTTAGTTCCTATTTTGGGCGGGTGGGGTGGTCTTTGTGGAACTACAAAACCTGGGGGAGCCAAAAAGTTATTCGATTTATAAGATAAATTGTTCACATCGACATTTGGTTTAAAATGCACCCTCTCATTAGTGTTATAAGCATACACTTCTTGTTGATAAGGGTCATAAACCTTGTCACAGTTATAATATGAATGTGGTCCACCACAAGTCTCACAAGTTTCACAAGTCTCTTTTAAAGCATGTACATGTGTAGTGGGATGGTTGTCTCTTAAAGCAAGTTGTTTTACTACTGAAGTAAGTTCCTTTATTTGATTAGTCAACTCAATCTCACTAGCACTAGCCATAGTAGCCCTAACACTCTTGGTTTGGACTTTAGCTTTGTTCTCAATGATTGCCCAAGCCTCGTTTATAGTTTTCACAAGAATATTACCCCCCGAGGCACTATTTAGTGAATCTTGGTCACTCAAACTTAATCCATTATAAAAAGTATTAATTTGATGTAACTTAGTAAAACCGTGTTGTGGACACTTTCTCAAAGCTCCTTAAAACGATCCCAAGAATCACTAAACGTATCACCGTACTTTTGTTCAAAATTAATGATGTCATTCCGCAAAGCGGTAGTACGTAAGGGTGGAAAGAAATAATTTATGAACTTTGTCTCTAGGTCCGCCCATGTGGCAATACTTTGGGGTGGTTCCTTATCAAGCCAAGTCCGGGCTTGTCCCTCGAGAGAGAAAGGAAAGAGGAGCAAACGAATTACCTCTTGTGAGACCCCATTGTATTTGATAGTATTGGATAAGTGTACGAACCTCTTGATGTGATCGTGAGGATCATCATGAGTGCGACCCAAGAAAGGTGTTGCGGAAACCATTTGAATAAACCCGGTTTTGAGCTCGAAGTTGTTGGCGTCAATAGCCGGCATCACAATCGCATCATCGTTGCCTTCGACGTGTGATTGCAAGAGCTCGATCATTAGACAGTCTCCATGGTGTTAATAATAGGAGGCTCTACAACAGGAGGCTCAATAGTAGTGGCTTGAATGGATTTCCTCCTTCGTGAACGGGTACGCATACACCTACAAAAGAAAAATATAGCAAAAAATAGAAGAAATAAAGTTAACGTGAAAAGAAAATATTTTTGTTGCAAATACTTTTGAAAAAGAAATGTTTTTTATGATTTTTTAAATGTTTTTTTTTGAAAATTTTAATTTTTTAGGATTTTTGGAAAAAATTTAGAAAATTAACCAAGAAAAATAACGTTAAAAAATGAACGGATCCCAAAATCCAACGCGTCTCTCACAAAAAACCGTTAATCTTCACGAAAAGAGCCGGCAGCGGTGCCATTTTAATATAGGAATTTTAAATTCTTTAATTTTGTCTAATCGAATTGACAACAGATTTTAAGTGTGACTTAGTTGTTCTTGGTGGATAAAAGAAAATATAGTTATCTATTTTAAAAATAAAAATGAAAGCTTGAAAAGTAAATGACAAAATATAAAGGAAATTAAGAAATTATAAAACTTGATTAAAAGTAAAAATTGAAAATAAAATAAAATAAAACACTTTAATAATGGACTTAATAAAAATGGTGGGAAAATGAAATTTTAAAAATAATTTGGAATACAAAATCAATATTATAATTCAGAAAAATATAAAACACAAGCTAATTTGGAATCCAAGTTGTAACCTAACTCGGAATGTACCATTAACACATACAATTCGGAATCCAAACACAACTTTTAATTCGGTATGAATGAGACCTAATCCGGAATCCATATATGTCTAATAATTCGGAATGTGAATGATGCAAATAATTCGGAATGTGAAGTTGTATGCAATCCGGAATATGAATCCGAATTGCAATTCGGAAAACCTGCACAAAGATTAATTCGGAATATATGCTACAAAGATTAATTCGGAATTCTTTTGTTTCTAACCTAATTCGGATAAAAAGATTTGCTATATGTAATTCGGAATATAGAGTACAAAACCTAATTCGTAATGTACTCTTTCTAGACCTAGTTCGGAATGTTTCATTAACATATAATTTGGAATGAACAAGTATGGATAATATTCGGGAAAAGGGTTTAAGCATGTAATTCGGAATAAGTAGTTACAAAGATAAGTCGGAATATGTTTTAATCTAGTTCGCAATAAAAGGGTTTTGAATTCCGGATTAAGAAAATAAGCAAAAACCAAATAAGCACTTAACCAAAACTTAAGCTAAACAAATTTTTAGAAAAAAACTAATAAGACACAAATTAAAAACTCTAAAAACACCAAATAATCAAAATATTAATAGTCAACTTTTAAAAGATTTAAACTACGAAATCCACTTAATTAAAAATAAGATAAACACAAATTAATCAATAAGCACAATAAGCTATAACATCTATCACATCAAAACCATACGATCAATGAAATAAGCACATCAATAATCAAATAAGCATAAAGATCAAACAAACTACATGATTAACAAAATCAAACATGAGATTAAAAAACAAGAAAGGAAGAAGGAGATTAGTTATAAAAAGCTTGAATTAATGAAGATTAAGATCCAATTACACAAGATTAAAGATGAAAGATTAAGAAAACTTGAAAGAAAAAAACTAGAGAGAGAAAGTAAAACACCTACTCTTAATTACCTTAATGAAAAACTAAAAATGAACTACTACTACTACAAATGAAGGCTTAATGTTCTATTAATAGTGAAAGGGATGTGGAGTTGTTGCTTCCTTCTTTCTCTTGTCTTCTCGTCTTTTTAAATAACTCGTCTTTCTCGACTTTGTCTCGGGATTTGTCGATGGATAAAATGAACTCGTCTTCTAATTTTCTTCTTTTAATAGACTTGGTTCTTCGAGTTCGTTAAACTTCTGTCTTTAGTCTTTTTCTTCGATAAATCTTCAGAATAGGCCTTTGACTTCCGTTCTTTTTGCACTTTTGATCTTTGGACTTCGTCTTTTATCTTTTTCTTCGATAAAAGCCCTTGAAAGCCCGTGTTTTTTTTTCCTTTTTCATATTTATGTCCTAAAACACAATAAAAACACAAACCACGCATAATTCCGACTTTTACGACATTAAATACACGTTTTGGTCTCATTTATATTTGTTTTAAGTGGTGAAAGGATAAGTGTTTTCACACTTCTTAAATGATTATCTACATTGTTTAAAGTCTTAACAATATTCACAGAGAGATCATGCACATCATCATATTTATTCACAATAGATGTAATCTCATTAGCACAATTAATAGTCACAACGATCATCACATCGAGAGATACCACTGGTTCCAAGAATTGGTCATATTCGGACAAAATCTTTTCTTTCTCAATTAAATTTAGCTCATAAGCAACATCCATTTCATGGAAAACTTTTTGAACTTGTTTCATTTCAAAATTTAGATTTTCACCGAGAGATATAAAACCATCTTTAAGATTTTCTATAAACGGAACGATCTCGTTCTCAAACACCTCTTTCGTGTGTTCGAAAGCCCATTCTCCGTCGGTTTGAGCCGTTGGAGTCTTACATTCCTTAATGACCTTGTCAAAACTGGTAAAGTATTGTTTAATCTCTTTCAAGCTTAATAATACTATACCTACCGGTTGAAGAACCTTTGGAATTTCCTTAGGTTCATCCTTGTTGACAAGTGTAGGAAATGTACTAGAGTTTTCTTTGGTGGACACGTAAGTTTGTGTATCGATAAATTCCCTTTGTTTGTTAAAGCGAGTTCTAACATCCATTTTTGAATACTCTTGATTAAGCTTATCATAATCAAACTTAGGATGTTTCAAAAGCATTTGTGACCGATTCTCTTCAACAAGTGATAGATACTCGGGATCATCTGGAATAACAATCGGATCTAATACCTTTTCTAATTTGGTTGCATCGTAAAGTCTTGGGTTGTGGATAAGAGCTTGCTTTGCATAACCCGGGTTAAGTGGAAGGTCTTGTAGACGTGATGAATTAAATTCCTTAAAAGATGAATCAAACAAATGTACTAACCGAAAAAATAATTTTTATATAAATTTTTTAAATTTTATGGTTTTTTATATAAACATAAAAACTCGAATAAAAATTATTAGAAAAAAGTTTATAAAATAAAATTTTCAAGTAAATTAAAATTTCTCACTTTTTGGAGTAATTTCAATATTCTTCATTTTAAGAGTTCGAGGAATTTAAAATTCCTTCGTTAGTAATACCAAACACAATATTTGAAGGAAATTAAAATGTCAAAATTTTAAATATCCTCAAATATGTCCCAACCAAACGACACTTAAGTGAGATGTGGAGTATTGTTCCAAAATTTATCCCTGGCCCACGTAACAAACGAACCCTTAGTTCAGCCTAATTATCCTCCCCAAGACAAAAGAGAAGGGGACACATGGCAAGAAAAGGCACCACGTCAGCGAGAGTGAAAGCAAAAACCCGCGTTTCCATTTTCCCCCAAATTTGAAACAACATATATTTGTTTGATTCAAATCAAATCAAACCAAACAAAATGAATGTCTTTGTTTTCGCGGGATTACGACACTCAGAACGCTCAAGGTACAAACCAAACCGTTTTGATACAATTTTTATTACTAGTATTTAATGGTAGGTTATTTCATTATTTATCATCACTGCCTTCATATTTGTTGTATTTTGGATTAGTTACAAAATAAAAAATTTATTTTAATAAGGGAGTGTAAGCTTTATTACAGATTACATAACTATAATAACTCAACCTTATATGGTAGTGGTCATTCTTTAAGAGCTCAGGGAATCCGTGAGCCATGGCTTGGTGCCATGGCTCAAAAAGTGCTGCCACGTCAACATTTTCCCCATGGCAATAGTTTTCCCACGGCATCAGATTTCACTAGTATCCCTGAGCCGTGAGAAAACTGGTGCCGTGGGAAATTTTTTTATTTTCTTATTTTTATTTTTTTTAATTAAAATTCATTAAAATAAAATTCATTAAAATTAAAAAACGGTTACATGAACTTAAACATTACATAAAATTAAACATGACATAAAAAAAACACAAACTAATCTTCGTCGTCATCCCATAGGTGCTCGACAAGGTCTTCTAGGAGATCATTGTGCACTTTTCTATCTCGAAGTTCCTTTGTCTTCCTCAAATGTATCTCACATCTCTCATGCTAGTCTCTAACAATGGTCGGTGCTGGATCCACGTACATGTCTCTCATGTTTACCTCAGATCCATCAGCTTCCAAAATCATGTTATGTAAAATTATACAACAATACATGATTCTTTTGAGGGTGTTGATTTGCATTGCACGAGCAGGTTGGCGGATACCCCAACGGCCTTGTAGAACTCCGAATGCCCGTTCGATATCCTTTCTTGCAGCTTCCTGGACTCGCTTAAACTTCATTGTTTTTTCATCTCGTGCAACAGAAGATGTTTTAACAAACGTCGACCATGCCGGATAAATACCATCGGCCAAATAGTATCCTTTCCTATAAGTGTGCCCGTTTACTTCAAACGGACACTCTGGAGCCATATCAGCGATCTCAGCATCAAACAAAGGTGAACCATATAAAACATTTAAATCATTATTCGCACCAGGAACCCCAAAATATGCATGCCAAATCCACAATTTCTGATCCGCAATAGCTTCTAAAATAACAGTTGGGTATTTATGACCAGTCCTTTTAAACTGCCCTTGTAACGCCTTTTTGGGCAGTTTTTCCACTCCCAATGCATACAATCGATACTCTCGAGCATTCCCAGGAGTCCATGTTTTTGTTCGTGCAACGCATATGTATTTTCAATATCATTTGCAGTTGGACGTCTTAAATACTCTTTTTTATATAACACTCAAATGCACTTACAAAAATGATCTAAACATTCCCGTGAAGTACGTTAAGCAATTTGTAAATATTCATCAAATGCATCAGGTGTAGTGCCGTACGCCATTTGGCGTATGGCGGATGTGATCTTTAAAACAGTACTAATACTCTTACGACTGATCGAATCAATGGTTTGCTTAAAATAACTAAAGTACTCAGGCATACGCTCAACTTCATAATCTAAAATACCGTTAAGTATTCTATCAAAAAGTGTAGAGCTCATACGATACCTGCGACGAAAACGTTCTTCTGGATATTTAGGTTCGTATTCGTCGTCCCCAAAGTAATCATCGAGTAGCCTTTCTTCCTCTAATTCGCGTTCACGATAAATGTATGTCTTCCTCCTCTTTGGACTATCACGCGAACCACCGGCTCCTTGGGATTGCTCACACAAACTCAAATAATGTTGATACGATTCATGATCGCGCATAAATCGATCATATTCGGGTTGAAAGAAAGCATCATAATGATCGTATGTATCGATTCCGTCGAAATCGTTAGCATTATTTGGATCCTTTTTTTTTTTTTTTTTTGGGAGAATTGAGAGTTAGAAATATATATGAAAGTGTGTGTGAAGTTTGGTAATATAAGGGGGTATTTATAGGTTTTTTAAAAGGGTAAAAATGGAATTTAGGGTTTTTTTTTTTAAAAAAAAAGCGCTCCCCCAACGAATATATTACCGTTATATTTAAAAAAAAAATAAAAAAATATAAATTATTTTAAAAACACCAACGCGAGAGCTGGTGGGTATGGCGCAGGGGCCATGGCGCAGACCCACGGAGCCATGGAGCCCTGCGCGGTGGTTTTTTGCTGCGCGGTGGCCATGGCGCCTCGCCGTAACCCTGGATTCCCCCTGCTCTAAGTTACAATCTACTTTCATTCCTCACTTAGTGAGCTAAATAATGTATCTTGGATAAGTATAAGATTTTTTTAGAGATTAGGTAACTTGTATTTTGATCCGATCTTGTGGTCGATGGTAATTGGAAGTAAATACGATTCCTAGAAAATAGCCATACTGCAAAATTTACTTGTAAGGGTTAGCTTCCAAATCTATCATGGCTCCTACACATTTAGCATTGATCTATAATAATTTTGAGTCATTAGATTATATTTTTGAAAGTTTGATACCTAGCTTGATAATGGAATAGGTATAAAAATTTCTAATATTATTTGCATATCAATCTCAATAAGAAGTTATATATGGTTAAAATTTATAATTTATAAATGAAAGAAAAGCGAGACCCACGGGAATGGCTAACCAAAGACACCTATTCTCCTTTCTATGATCCTATGGGTATCAAGTCATCTTTTGATTCATTTACTTACTAACCAAACACCCTTGCTATGACTATCATTGTGTTTCCGTGATTCCTATAGGCATGTACCAAACAACACCCTAAACTCAACACTGGTATTGGAATTGAGGTATCAATAAATACCAATTCCCATCACATCCTATTATCTAATCTATACCGATAGTTCCATCGAAAAACCAAACACACCCTTATAGAGGGGGGAATGGTAGCTACTAGGTGGGCTGTTAGCTCTTTGGCGCCACTTCACCTTCGACGCACCACACCGTGTGTGGCGCCAAGCACCCTCGCGCCAAAAACACCAGCCGAGCTGGTAAGTTTTCTTCTTCTTCTTATTAATTTTTTTTTTGTTTTTTTTTTGTAATAACTGCCACTTGTTCTTTGGCTCACCACAGCACCACCAAATGTGGTGCCAAAGGATTCTCGTGCCAAACCTACGTGGCACTCACTTTTTCCTTTGGCACCACTTTTGGGCCCCAACCGTTCCCAGCTCTCTTAATGTTAACAAAAAATCCAGGTAGTTCTCTTGCTCTATTTTAAGTCAGTTGATTAAGGGCTAAAAAATATGTTTAATTTTTTTAGCCGAAAATTTGGGCAGGGTTCGATGTATTTGGTTAGTTTGTACTTAATAAGGTTGGGTTCAATGATTTGGCATCCCGAAATAGCAAGTTATTAAAATATCCTGCATCAGTAACCTAATCATGTTTGTGGAAGAAGATGCTTTTTGTACTAACTTAGGTATAAATTTGTTATGATGGGCATATAGCCAACTTGTATGTTTTAGGGAAATGTGTTTTTTGAGTTTTTAATTGATTAGTCAATAGGAGTCACCGGAAAGATGTTCATGCCTTTGTAATTGCTTTCTTTCTGCCTTATAATGTTGTTCTTTAAGTAGGGACGGTTTCATTTCAGTGTTTTTATATCATTTTGACATTTGGGAGTATTATTTTAGTTGTTGCTTTCTTGCAAATGACTGTTGCAATTGCATTATAGTAATAAATTAGGAATGTGGTGTTTAGTGGCTCCCATGTTTTGTTGTTCTCATTTTAGATTTTTATTATCCTCATGCATGTGATTCTCTGATCACCAACATGAATGTATTAGAAAAACATAGCAGAGACTGGAAAGACCTAAAGTGCAAGAGGATTAAGAGATAACATCTTTGACCTTCGTTATTATATTTACTACTTTAACTAGGTATACGTTGAGCTCTGGGACATGCAGAAAGAAAGAAAAATAGGGAAATGTTTATATCTATCCTTATATGGGAAGCCGATGTAGGTTCAGTGAACTATAAACCTTGCCATATTTTAAAGCGTTGGTAGGCGTGTAACGATACTAAACAACATGTTAGACACTATTGAGGAGAATAAAAAAGGAAATGTTTTATGAACTGTTTCACGAGTACAATACCTTGATCGGATCAAGGGAAACAAAAGAAAGAAAAATATTTTGATCTGTAAAAATATGATAATGACATTCATAGGCTACAACATGGAAGATATTGTATTGTGTAAATGGTCGGATTAGTACTTGTATAATGGCCTCTATGAATTATGAATATGAACTAGTCATGCATAACTAGATAGTATGTTGGCACAATTTGTGAATATCACTGAACTCGAGAACTTTATATATTTAAGGCCAAATAGATGTAAAAAATAAGAAATATATATGTCGATGAAGGCATGCTGTAGAGGGTAACACCTTCTCACTTGTTCGGTATTAGTAATGGCTTTTTTTTTCCTGTCCATCTTCATGATAGTGGCTGCAATCTAATTATGATTAAGTGGTTTTCAGCTTTCCTGAGGTAGCTTTGGATGGCATCTAAGAGATGGTACATAATACACAATGTAGTGAATTAAGCCGTTGATGTAGTCTTCTGGAAAAACACCACAATGAGATGCTGATTCTGATGCTGCTGCTGGTAATTGTATGTATTTTTATTTGTTTTTAAATGAATGTAGCAAGTATATCCATTCTGTGTGTAAGACCAGTATTCTTAGTATTCTTGATGAATCAGTAATGTAATTTTTTTTTCTCACGGGGATGGTGAATCAGCAAACTTGACTTCTGAAATGCTTGTTAAAGAGGATAGAGGCTACAAATAATCAAACATAGTTAATCTAATGATGCATAGACGTGGCGAAACTAGTGAATAGAACAATGATAACAACATGATGAAGCATATGCATTCTCAGACAGATTATGCAAAGCGAGGAAGAAACTTTTGGTTCTTACATAGAGTGCCAAAAGAGAGAGTAAATGACCCATAGGGTTCACCCACCTAAAAGGCTAAAAAGAAAAATATAAGCATTCACAAGGAACCCCTTTCACGTGCTATCATTGGGCATTAAATATTTGATAATTAGTCATTCTAAATCACAAATCTTGACTAGTTTCTTGGCCACTTTATGTGAAAGGGTCTAAAAAATATGAAAGACATGGGCTGGTAGAACACTTTGGAGATGGAAGAAACTGATTGGGAATATTCATTTGTTAAGCATCCGTCGTAGGTACGACCTTCCTGGGTTAAACGTCCTTAAGAACATCATTTGTTTGTCAGATCTGTTCACTAGCTTAAATTTGGAGCCAAGTTGGTGTTAATTCTATTAAACATAACAAGCAAGATGCTAGAGGGATGAAAAGAAGTTACAATGTGGTATAGGCTTCTAATGTGGTCTTATCCCTCGATGCAATTTATGCTTATAATGTTGGTATGTGTCTAAGCATGTGCTTTTAAGCATGTCTACTTGTTTGTATATGTACGTATATATAAATATTTATAATAAACACACTCTATTTTATCAACTTTTCAGTTATGTTTATTGTTCTCATTCGCTTAAAGTTTGGAGTTGTAAATGTGTCATCGCTGTGGTCACCATTCTACTCTTCTTGGAATAATATCTTTGTCTAAACACATGTTTAATTCACGTCGCTTGTGAATGTTAGAAAACTTGTGAATCTTTTAAAATGTTGTCGGCCCCATATGCAATATGATACAATAATTAGACACCCAAAGAAAGGATACAAACTAATTTAGTTCTATAATGTCTCGTTAGATATTAAGAAATTACAAAAAAGAAAAATGATTCTATGTGATCAAAATCAAGTATTGAAATATTTTGACTTTTCTATTTCTGGAGAATCAAATTACATAGTCACTATAATAGGGAAATAATCCGTTTCATACCAAATGGTGAAGTTCCTCAATTTTCATTAGACATTCTGGAGAACGCGCATCATTTTACATCGTAAGGGATAACAACTTAAGATAGGGTGAGTATTGATAAAAGTACGGATGAATTGCTGCTCATTGAACTGTTGCGTAAGAGTGAAACAAGCGGATGAGTATGAAGTTCTATGAGGAATTGAGCTTGTAATGTTAAGAAATAATGTTACCATAATTAAGCACTGAATATGAATGCTAGTAAAATGTACCCAATAATCACAAGCGAAATCTGGGTGTGGCAATAGGTTGAGGAGGCTAACATGTTTACATCTATATGCATTCGAGTTTAGAAAAATAGAAATCTTTTTCAGAAGGATTCTAACTAATTTAAGCTTGCATAAGTTCTATCAATCTTACAGCTCTTTCTTCTTAGTGGCTTGTTTGTTGTTATGCATCCACACTTTGAACACTTGTCTTTTCAAACCAACTTCATTGCAGAATTGTAGGACCTCTTGTTCATCTTGTTTCTGCATCTTCCATCCAATTCTTTCTGCAAAATCATGCATCTTTCCCTTCTGTTCCTCGGTGAACTTTGTCCGAAATCTTTTCTTTGATGTCTGCGCCATTAGTTGTGCTCCACCATATGTCCGGAATATGTTAAGATCTTCACTGGAAGATTCAGCTGGTGCCCCATTTGCCCCACCAAATGCCATCATGATGGGAGGGTGATGATACCTATATTGCTGCTGAGAAGATGGTGCTGGCGGTGTTGGAACCGGGGCCGCGTGAGGTGGTGGATTATGTGTCAAAGGTATCCGTGAAGCTATGTGCGGTGTATAATAACCTGATTGTGATTCACCCTCTACCTCTCTCCGGTGGAAACTCCGGTGGCATTCACATGCAGCACACTTTAGTGCTTCTGGAGTGTCATCTTCTCCACCAGGCATAAACTCCCCACATCCATCCAGAACATGAGTGCCCATGTTGGCACCGTGATTTTTTAGGCATTCACGATACTGAACCACCACTGCTGCCTCGGCTCTAGTGGTTGTTGATGGTGGTGGCGGCTGTGTTTGAGAGACTAGTTTAACCGGATCTGGATCTGGGTTCGGACTCCTTCTGGATCTTTGTGCTTGCAGTTGTTCGTTCTGTAACTTGAATCCATGATGGTGGTTTCCTTGATGAAGGTGTAGATGAGGATGATCTTGGGTTTCATTTCTTCTATTATTCGAAGTTGGTGAAGAAATTAAGGTTGCAGCAGTACTCAATCTTGGAGATGAATCTTGATTAGATAGAGGTGGATTATTATAATTTGTGGAGTTTCTCTCTCTAGTTCCCATTAGGTTTCACTTGTAAAATCTCTCACCCTAAACCACCATTTCATTTTATAAAATCTAACCAATTCTGAGGAAAAAAACTTAGTCTAGACCAGAATTTGAGTATCTAAGAGGACGCTTCTACTTATCTCATTTTACAGAGAGTACTCAGACACATGTTTGAAAGTAGACTAGTAGAGATGAATGTAAACAATATTGATTTAAATTCAAAGTAAGGACTAAACTGTTGTGAAAAGGTATCTTGATGGAGTGCTAGAAAGAAGACATTTTCCTAGAAGATGGGCCACAAGACTACTCTTGCTAATGCATTACTAGTGGACTGCAACAGCTTTAAAGAGACCATCATTCAGACACTACAGATGAAGGGGTTTGAGACAGACAGACGGTAAGTATGAATAGGAGGGAGCTTAAGGGAATTAGAAGATTTAATATTCTCCTTCCACCCACCTATTGAAAAGTAATTAGAGAACAAAGGAGGCAGACGGGTCTAGTCTCTGGATTTGTGTCTTGAAAATTTTTAAATTTGTGAGAGGCTTATGTCATTGCCTGGTCCAGTTTGCCCTTCTCTTCTCCATCTCCATTGAGTTTTTAGAGTGTGTGTGTATTAGAGTGAGGAAGAGACGAATAAAGGGGTTTTATATTTTTTAAGCAACATTATTTGCTACCTTTAGGCCAACTAGTCCTTGCGTACATCACAAAGTACTCTTGATTGATACGCACAGCCCTTAATAGTTGATAACACCTTATAAGTTGAACTACCTGATGCTTCACAAGGGACCAAGTCGTTGTAATTAGTAAGGGCTAGGCCGCCAATCTTTTGGTTTGGGTTTATACGAGAGTTGGGACACTAATAATAAAGTAATCTTCGTTTGTTGTGCGGGTTTTTTCTTCTACAAGCCGAATCTTACTCTATTAAGTATGGATTAATGAGAAGTAAACCGCTACATCTGTAATAAGAAACATAACTTATTAAAAGTGAGGTGTAGAGTTAAAGCAAGATTGATGGTCCACTGAACCGTTGTATCCTTCTTTCTTTACGAGGCTGTGGACAGGGATATACTATGGCCTGGAACTCATATCCCTTTCTTGTCGCTTTATGCGTAGCAGTCTATAACTTTTATTGCGTTGCCTCTAAGTCAGTAGTTTTCTAAAAGGATTTAGGCCTTGTTATCTGGTTTAGCGTCTTTGGCCTTGATTTTTCTCATGTGATGTACACGATCATGTCAATTGGTATGTTTGTCAGTGACATGTGAATATATATTAAATGAGGTACACATCTTTATAGTAGCATATATATGAATCAATCACAACTCCGACATTATTTAAGATGTCCTTAAACTATTGTTGTATGATGCATCATATCACTGCCATTCAAATTGTAAATATGACCTTAATTGACGGATTAAATTATCTTCAACTTTTGGGAAAATGAAACCGCTTCTTGGCACTATGCCATTGGTGGGTTCGTGTTTCATTTTGCATTGAAGAATATTTTAACACTTTAGTATTGAGTGCACTGTCACAGTTGTAATTGTGCTCCCTAGCTAACATGATTTCTGATCATTTCCCATTTTTCTTCTATTAGCAAAGCAATATTGCTTGGCTCCACTTGTTAGAAGGTGGTACTGCCTGTTTTGGCTTCCTTTTCTAACAGTTCAAATTTTCAAATTCCAAAAAGCAGCATTCTTTACTGTCTTGTACATGGCGCATTGAATCTGTATATTGTTCTTTTAAATTTCAGGTCTCCAAAAAAGGGATATAAGCTAGGGTTGATTCAGCTTGAAGGTATGTATGCCAATGATTTAGATTTGGTACTGTTTTATAGTCCACTAGGTTTATGCTAACCTCCGTAATTAGTAAAATATGCGCTAAATGTTAATTTAAGTCAGTTGCTAATTTAGCTTTGGGACAGTCAAAGAGGGGCTAATTGAGGGAAATATCTAATTTGGTGAGTGTGACCCTAGTTTGTCTTTTTGGGTATGGATTACCTATCAAGTAAGTGTGTTTAATATAATATTGTTGTTTATCAGGCTTAAAAAGAGCAACGCAGTCTCACTAATGTTGGAATTATGTGCACTTAATATAAAATTGATTAACCATAAATAAATAGGACAAAAGGAGCTAAACTTGTGGTGAGTTTATGGAAAGTCTTCAAGTGTGATTAGTTAAATATTATATAGCTAAACTTAATGGGCCAGGATATGTGTGATATTGGGGGTATAGGGATGTGGCGTTCTCTCAACCGTGTATTCACTTGTTCTTTTTCTTGCTTTAGTTATTAAAAAATTGCATGCCCCCACGACTAAATGCTCTTTTTATTTTCAATTTTTCATACTAGATTCGTAAATTGATTGGGTCGGTTGAGGGAACATGCTTTCTTTCTCATACTAGTGTCATGAATTTATAAACTAATCTTAACGTCTGTGATTATTAGTATATCTAATGTCGATAGTTGGTTTGCTTATCCATAGATGTAATATGTGATTGGTGTTATTGATTTAAAGGTTCTGTAGATCTATGTTCACATCTACGAACCCAGTATTACAATCTAAGAAGATACATAAGTTTAAAATAAAAAATAACCTGATAAAATCCAAAAATTAGATCTATTACTGCAAGTTTCTTGTAGCCCGTCACTCACGTCCTAAATGTTAGGTGCTTGTCATAATAGAGCACGTAGATGTGTGGAATAGTTGATTATGGAAATCTCAATAGCCTAAGAAAATTGTAAAATGACTCGATGAAACTTTATTAACTTCTTGCTTCTAGAAAATGCATATGCACACGTACACTGGCGTGATTTGTGTGCTTTTCGTGACTTCTTAGCACCTACTTAAATTTGTTGGTTATTGATGTCTTTTCAAGATTTATTGACACGGGGGAATTCTTGCGTTCACCTTCTAATCATCAATCTTTCAACTAATCATCTCCTATTTTTAACAAAATTAGTTTTCTTGATTAGCATGTTGACTAATAAACCTGCTAAATTGATTCATTAGGTGGTTAGGTTTTATGGTTTATGCTTACATGCATAATTCTGTGTTTTCTGTACCTACTGCATTAAAATATAAAATGAATATGTCCGAAAAATAAACTAGCAATCGGGACACTCTGCTAATCTGACGCTGTCTTTTCTTTTGAGCAATGAAGAGATGTTCAGTTAACCAACTTGTACTTAGCAATTAGGTATTATTATTTCCCAAATTCAAAGCATCTTGTGTGGCTGTGTTGTTTAATAAGAATGGTATTTGCAGTTTTCACTTTGGTTTGCTACGTGGTTTTTTTTGTAGTGTAAAGTGTAAACCATAAATTGCAAATTTCAGTTTTGCGTATTTTCTAACACTAAAAAACTACAAAAAAGAAGTTTCGATGTATGCTAGTCTACCTTATACACCTTCAGGTTTGCTATTTCGCAGATATTATGGATAAAAAATGTGTTTGTTCATAGTTGATTGTTGTGTTATATTTGAAACGCATCGATCATCGCTCTATGAAATCTCATTTGTTTAGAACAGAAGGCTGCTCATCCTTTCCATCGCTTAATGACAGACATTGTAACATTTTTTAAGGGGAAATTATTCAATAAAATATCTCACATATGGCTCAATTGACTTGAACTAACATCTTTCGTTTTTGGCAACTCAATCACCGTTAGACCAAAAATCCTTTTATTAAATTGTAACTTTTGTATAACAAAATTACCATCAACATTTTATTCAGAAAGCGGAAAGTTAAGGAAAAACAAAATTACTAGTACAATTTAGTTATTTGCAATTTATATATGTTTATTTTTAGTCCATTGTTATCTATCTTTGGCTCCATTTTTGTGAGTCACCAATACCATATTTAGCCCTACACATGACATCTGCAAACCAAAGGTACCTTTTCTCTTTAACATCTGGTATACATTGTGAAGTACATTTTTCGGAGTATATATTATCAACTTATTATCTTTTGTCTTGGAGACTCAAAAGAAGTAGAAGTTTAGATGCAAATACATGAATGATTACATCACCATTTATGCAATAAAACACAATTATATGGTTGTCCTGCAGACAGCAAACAAGTAGAAGGTTTGTCTTGGAGATGCCAAACAACCATCTCTCTCCATTTAGGCAATAAAACTAGCATCCTTCAAGATTCTCCCTCAAAACTATTTTTCTCTTAATCATTTTGCTCCAAAAAGCTCTGCGCAACACTAAACTCGATCATTCATGTTTATACAATAGTTAAAGTAAAACGAATTGCTTCCCAGCGAAAACCATTTATTCTAATTTAATGGGTTATAGTAATATTGTAAATATACTTTTGTATGATATTCACTATCCTCTTTTTGGTCAAAGGTGTGATAAGTAGAATTGGAAGGTTCTGTAGAGTGGCATTTCTGTTGATGAACAGCCCAATAACCCACTCACAGTCTCACACAGTCGCACCTTACCCACCTACGACACAATACGCACTGGCCGGTCGACACCCACTTTGGAATGAGTAGTTGCATTCTTTTTTTCTTATGTAAGAATCTTTCTCGTTATATGTATCTGATAAAATTAAATTTTATGAGACTTAATTTCGAGTCTTTATCTTTTAATGTTTTTGCAGATGTACACGGTCGCAAACTCAAAGGGCATGTGTACCTTATTGACAATTCTATGCTGTAGGGCATCTTCCTATCACTTTAGTGATACGATATTTTCAGAATTGATGAAAAAACAAACATGGTTATGTTATTTGGACTTAACAAGCCTAGAATAAATACATGTTAAAACTAAGCATAGTGAGTCTGCTACTATACACAAGGAAAGTAGTCCTTACTGTATAAATAAAATTAAAAGGGGTTATGTTAATAATACCTCCTCTAACCCTAAAAAAGTACAAAAAAGTACTTCCAATACCCCTGTTTTGTCCCCCTGTTACTGTATAACATAATTTTCTGCATGTTTCGTATTTTTTGACAGTTTACTGCTTTTGACACGTTAAACTTTATATTTTTTATTTCGCACTTTCCGTTTTACAGCTTTATAACAAAAACAAAATTATAAAAAAAAAAATAAAAAAAAATCAAAAAGTTAGGGTGTATTGGAATCCATATAAAGGGTGTACCAATAACCACCCCTTAAAAATTTGATACTTGTTAAACATGTTAGTAAACAAAATAGTTGCTTCATTTTGTTTTTATATGATCAACTGTGTGATGCGTAGGGGTGTTCCTAGTTCGGCTTATACCCACACAAATCAAAACCTAACCAAATTGATTTTGTAACTGGTTTTCGAGTGAAGTAACTGAACCAAACCAAACCAAATTAAATACTCAGTTTTAGGTCTGGTTTTGGTTTTTGCAAGACATCAACCGAATTGAAAACCGGATTCGTCTAGACATTTTGTTTTATTCAGTATATGTATATAAATAATCATCAAACATCTTTCTAGTAGAAATATAAGAATTTTGACTAAGTTTTACAATTAATCAAGCATATACGTTTTGGTGTTATTAATACGTATAATCAAAGAAAGAAAATCTAAATTTGGGTTTTTCTTATATAAAATCTAAAAACCCAACCGAATATAAGTTCAGTTTTCTTTGGCTAAACCAAATTTCAGCCCGCATAACTTGGAAACGACGGAAAAACCTGGTAATTGAATCGAAAAACACCCTACGCTTTTTTTTGTTGGTCTTGGATTAGCAAAGCCGAGGCGTCAAACTCTGAAATAAGCTCTGATTTGATCATGGCACTTTATCATCGGGCCCTGATCTCTTTCAGATATGTAGCGAATTTGGCCCTTCGCAACACACTCGTGCCGAGCCGGGTGTCTATTAGACAAACTCCCGTCATTATTATGTAAAGGTATGGGCCTCGTCTAATATTTAATATTTTGGTATGTTTTAATTTGAAACTAGTTACAAGTCTCGTGCGTGCATAACGTTTATATAAAAATATTTCTTTTTGGCCAAATATAGAAATATTATGGTTATATTATTTTTAAATTTTTTAAAACATATTTACTATTTTAAGAAATATCATAAATAAAAGAGAATTGGTTTTTTAGATAAATGAAATCCCCACTAATTGTTTTGCTTTACTAAACAAAAGATGAGCTATTTAGTTATTTTCTAATGTTATTGAAAAAGTATGAATTACTATCATTTTCATTTACCAATATTTAATTTATTTAAAAAATAAACTACATCTTCTTTTGTTTTAAGTTTTGTTTTTCACAAATATGACATTTATAATTTTATATATTTTTTTTCTCTATCAAATTTCTTCATCAATTTTTAAAAAAACTTTTGACAATTAAAAGAATTTAGTTTCGTTTTTTAAAAAGATAAAAAAAAATCAAATTTCTTCATCAATTTAAAAAAAAACTTTTGTTAAATAAAAAAAGTTTAATTTCGCTTTTTAAAAAGATAAAAAAAAATTTTTTTATTAAGAAAACATCCATTTTTATAATATAAAAGCTCTCACTAATTGTTTTATTTTACTAAATAAAAGATATGAAAATACAAAGTAACACGATTTGAAGCTAAAGATGAATATTTAAAAATAAAATAAAATGATCATTTATTATTATTTTTTTAAATATAAAAGTTCCCACTGATTTATTTTGTCAGATAACACTCCAAAACTCATACGTATTTTATATACTCTAAATTGTAGTCAATCGGCTACATTCGCACTGTAGCTATATGCAAATACAAAGTAACATGATTCTATGCTAACAATGAATATTTATAATTATAATTGAGATTTCTTGTCACCTTGAGTTGAACGAGTTAAGAAATGAATTTTTTTTACCGTTAAAAAAAATATATATATTTTTTTTGGTTTTCAAGCAATGAGTTATGTTTGGCGAAGATAACAGTACTTAGAAGCAGGGGCGGATTTATATGTATAGTATGGGGGGGGTGGGGGGGGGGGGGGGGGGGGAGAGCGTTGGCCCCCATCGGATATTCAGGAAGACAAGAACTATGTTGAAAAAAAGTTTAATCAGTAGAAAAAATGTTCGGTGCCCCTATACAAATTGTAAAAGTGCCCTCCATATTCTTAAAGATTATCAAGATCCAAGATCGTATAAGTGGCAAAACTAAGTTTCCATAGTGGTTTTGATTTACAGTCGGAAAATAAATGGCAGAAAAAGAAATGAGGAAGATGGAGTTTGCATCTTGGGAAGTGAGAAAGTGAAAATAAAAGTACTTTATATGATAAAAAAGGACAAAAGTACTGCATATATATAAATATTTGTAAATATATGAAAAACGTAATGTAAGAAAGTGAATGTTATATACGACTGGTGGGAGTGGCAACAAAATCACTCACCGCCACCTCAACTTTTTAACAAACTCACACAAACTCACCCACGAGGGTAATGACACTCACCTAAACAGCTAAACTCACTCACACTCACTTTTCATAGCTATTTTTTTATTATTTAAATACACCACACTCACAAAAAGCACCAAAAATTAAACCTAACCTAAAAAATAAAAAACATTTGGGCCCACATGTATAAAACTCGCTGGGGGGAGTTTGGCTATGTTTTTTTTTTGCCTGGGAACGACTCGCGCGCGGCTATAGCTAGGTGGGGTGGGGGCTGCGCGTGACTTTGGCCAACTCGCGGGTGGCTTAACTACCACTCCCACCAGCCTAATGTATGAAAACATGATAAAAAAGATAAAGGATTAATATATATATATATATATATATATATATATATATATATATATATATATATATATATATATATATATATATATATATATATATATATATATACTGTATCATTTTTTGATGAAACTTATGTGCATAACACTTTATTTATATACTGACCTTACTTAGTATTAAATTGAATTCGAGTTTTTTTTCTCCTTTCTTACTTGACCCGACCCGATTTCACATGGTACGAGTTACATGAAAAAAAATATTTGCTTGATGCCCCCTTTAGCCAATTTTTCTGGTTCCGCCACTGCTTAGAAGCAAAGTAACATGCATTATTAGAAAGAGATAGTATAAAGCAGTAGTTGTTTGTTTCGATAAAGTTTTTAATAATGTAGTTGTGCTATTATATTGGTAGGTGCAAATATTAGTTGCGCGTAAATGCTATTAAAAGTAGGGTAAAAGCTATAAAATAACATCATACTTATTCATTTGTGCCGACTTTAAACACTTACTAATTAATCTTGTGACTTTACCATTGATACTTTCAAATTTGTTTCGAATATACCAATATTACGTTAAAATTACTATGTTACCCTTTTAAATGACTAAAATACCCTCCATTGATAGCTACCCAGATGTGGTTCATGTTTTTTTCTTATCATTTCAATTATTAACCAGGTAATATGCAACAACCATTAGTACAACATAAAGGGAATCTTCTTTAGATCTACAAGTAATGGATTTGCTTCATACGTCTGAGCAAAAGATACCCGTACGTAACTATGATTCTAATAATCTGCCCATTTCATTACATGTGAATAGTGTTAATGATTATTCTCAAACGGGTCACTAGAAAGTTAAAGATTATTCACAGCAGGCCGCCAATACAATGGAACAAGGTACGGATGGTCAAGATCCAAATACAAATGTGAACGCCTTGCCATTATTTTTTTACATTATTGCTGGTTTTGGTTATTGATTGAATGTATCTGATGTGATCGTGATAGTATAGTGATAATTAGATACGTTATAGGGTAAATTAGAAAATTACCTTTAGGAAAAAGTAATAGTCTAAAATTACCAAAGACGAATTCAATTAAACACGTGATGAACCAAGTTCGTTGTATACGAAGATCTTATGAATTTGAGACGTTTTGCTTTCATTTGGACAATTGATTCGAATTAGTTTCGGTTTTTAAACTAAAATTAAATTCTACAAATTTAAAACTATTTAATTTTATCCTAAAGTGCATGAATCGTAAACCCAAAATTATTTTAATCTAAAAACGATTAATTAAAATTTAAAGTTAATTAAAATTTAAACTAACAAATTAAAACTTAATTATTAAAGAAAATTTACTTTTACACTATTTTTTAAATCTATTTATGAGTTTACTTTATTTAAAAACTAAATTAGTTAAAATCTTATTATTTTAATAGTAATTATAAATGACAAATAAACTATCTAAAAAATTAGTAAAATATTTTTTTTATATTTTGTTTTTATTTAATTATTATTAAAACTGAAATTTTATAAAAGTAATAAAACTATTTAAATATAAATGAAATTAAAAATAAAGTTATTATACTTTAAAAACTGACAGCCCTGATTCAATTTACTATATTAATCAACTAGCCAGTAAATAAACCCAAAAGAGCATTTAGCTCAGATGGTAAACGTGTATGGCCTGTGACCAGGAGGTCACAGGTTCGAATCCAATGAAGGACATTTTTGGAGAATTATTTCTTTTTTGACAAAGTAAATTAATAGTCACAGGAGGTGACTTTGTGTGATGAAAATTTAGAGGACTGATAAGTTTATCAGTTTTAAACTACCAGATCAGTAGAATCTGATAGCATTTTTGAAAATCAGCAAAATTAACAATTAGCAATTCAAACACTATATCAACAAATATTAAGCAAATAAAAACTGAACATTCATTCAAGCTGCATAATATCAGCCAGTTAAACTAAAAATCAGCAAAATGAAAACATTCAATAAAAACTCTAACCAATTCAGCGAAGAACTTGTTTCAGCAAAGCAAAATCATACAGCAATATGAATTTTAACACGTTCAGTAACGGATTTCTATCCACAGCTACATACCAGCAAGGAACCTAAGAGTAATCAGTTACTTCAATCCCTCACACCCATATTTTAATAAGCAAAACTCGCACTCTAACAAATCCAATCAAAACAGATAAAAGATGAAAATAAAACATTCAGATCCAAACACCCCAATGCATTTTCAGACGTCAAGATAAAAGCACTAGAGTCATTTAACAGATTACTACAACAACTTATAACAGCATCTACCCTTATTTAGGCACAGATTCAATTATCCTCAACTAATTCATCCTCTCAAACAGACTTATCCAAAAAAACTTATTTAAATCAGATTAAAACTTATCAAATCCAGATTCTTAAAATATCAGTTAAAATCACCACCAAAGACTTCAAAATAAACAAACAGATTAATCAATATCTTAATTATATCCATACAACCCTAATCCTTTTATCAAGAAATTCATAAAATCAATTAAATAGATTAATCAGCAATGCTTAATCAGATAATAGAGTTGACAAAACAAGTAACATAAACAAAAAATAAAAAGAACTTAAAACCTGTTGATGAAAGCCTTTGGGACGAAGTGCAGCGCTGAGCTGACTTAAGCACTTAAACTAAACCACCGTGCACCAAAAACATCACCATCGAGCTCCTTTAAACCCCAAACTCGATCCAACAATATTTCTATTTAAAATCTAACAGTAGGTTAGATTGTTTTCCCCACTTCACTAATATTATTTAATATAAGCTATCATAAAAGCTTTATCAAATAATATTTCAGTTATAATGATTAATCAAGATTAAGATGCAAGAACAGTAATATAAAGAGATTATAAAAGAGATTGAAAATTAAAACTGACTTTTCATTAATTCAAAATAGAATTACATTAATTAAATGAAAATACAAACCTAATCTAATTTAAACATTATAACATTACTAGTAAAAAAGGGATGATGATTACAATAATTTTGTGGGTTTTTATAGGCAAACCCAAGGCCTTGCTGATGAAGTTTGTTGAGGAAATCTCTACTCTTGGCCCTTGATTTCTATTCTCTCTTTCTTCTCCTTGATCCTACGGTTGAGATGAGCCAACTAGCACACGGATCGCCAACGTGGCATCCGAGTGTGCTAGTTGTGCTAGTTTGGAGATGAGGTGTTTCCTTTTCATTGGTGGATTAGGCTGGATGAGCTGTTTCTACCAATCATATGATGCCACGTCACATTAAGCCTCCATCTTCAAGCTCCGAAAAGAGGGGTAATTAATTAAAGGCGCGTGTGTTATCACGCGCTTTAATTAACTAAAAGCCCCAAATGTTGATTTAAGCTAAGGTTTAGGGTAAACAGTGAATAATGGTGTCTCTGGTTATTTTCTTTATTTGGGGAAGAAAGAGAGAAAGATGAGGAATTTACTTTGGAAGTATCGAATAAAATAGGTGAGATAAGGGTAAATAAAAAACATGTGTAAGTGGGTATTTATTTGACTGGAAAGTTAAATAAACTTTTCGTCTTAACAACTTTCCTTTCTTTTGTGATATGGGCTTGGGCCATCTTTAAATTCCAAACGTAAATGTGAATTGGACCTTATTGGGCTTTGGCTTGGAATTGGACCCAAATTTCATCCGTCCCATTTTGTTGTCAAGAATGGGTTTAAATTGGGCTTTCATCCAATTCAATATATATAACAATTTTCCAAATGGGCTTTTGAGCCCATTTTCCCAAATGTGGGACCCACAAGCCTTTAAACTCCATAAATGATGAAATCTGCTAAAAACGAGCTTGAAATTGGCTTTGTCGATCTTTTCCTCAAACTCGTGTCGGTTTCGCCGGTTTTCGTGAACTTGGTACCTACACACATGAAACAACAAAACAACACATATACAAGGCATATTTGAACATTTTATGCATTAATTCATTGTTTTTAGATACAATTGATATGAGTAAAATCACTCATATCAAACTCCCCCTTGCTAAGCAATTGCCGTGTCCTCACGCAATGATAAAATAAAACACTAACTACACCATTATTCAACTTTTGAAACATTATTTTGAAAATACATAATGTATTGCTTTCATTATTTGAAAAATAACTTTTAGGATCATAAAACTCAAATAGATTCATCGTCCTCGACTTTTCACCTTTCCATGCCAAGTGCAAAAACAAGATCATTGTCAATCACAAGCCCCAAAATTAAACCAACTCATACACGTAATTTGTGTTAAACTCAATCTCCTATTATTCCTAATTGTATCTCTAGATTTTATTTGTCATTCACCCAAAGGCTCATTTGACTTTATTTGATATTTATTAGTCCAAAAATGAAGGCAAGAATGATGTAAAATCAACACTTAAAACCTAACCTCGACTTCAAAAACCGTTGTCACAAAAGAAAGCCCACATCAAGGATAACTTAACACGATTTAAGGGATAAATCCCTGGACCCGAAATTTGGATAATAGGACTACTTAAAAGCAACAATAAAAAACCTCCAAAAGTCAATTATGACCTTATTAATGGAGTTAGCAACAATTACATCATAACACCTTGTGGCTCTTTAAGATGCAATTGTGCTCCTTATTTATAATCCACACCCGAAGGCTCCTTGGACAAAAATAAGGGAATTGACATCACCATCCCACCTTATGGCTCATGATGATGAAGCAATTTTTATTCAACACGTCCCCTTGACATACACTCTAAGGCTCTAATGACAAGGTTAGTGCTACATGACTCCCACCCGAAGGCTCCTAGAGAACATGTTTTTATTTATTCTTCTTTATTAATATGATATGTATAGAAAGCCAAATTTCCGCAATCCCATGATCAAAAGTCCATGACGCTGACACCCTTAATGTGTTCTCACTTTAATTACAAGGGAAGAAAAAGAAGGAGTTACGAGTTAAGAAATCAAGCCTAAACCGCTAAAAACTTCATTTATTAAGCAATTATTTATTCAAGCGTGGAAAATAAATACGAGGAGATTAAATCAAACACAAAAATACTTGCACAAAAAAGAATTAATTTTAGAAACTTATGACTGAACTCTATCATCTCTTGTTCTCCATATTGCAAAATTTCAAAAATGTTAAATCAATGGATACTTAGCCTATTAAATCAAAGTTTTGGGTTTTCAAGTCATCTATAGGATCTTGCATCTTCTTATACTTTTTCAAGTTTTAGAATTTGCGTTTTAAAGTCCCTTGATAAACGACTTTCTAGGATCAATTATAGGAACTTGTGAAAAGTTCTTGTTCTTAACCTGTATGAATTAAGACTTTCGCGTTTAAACACGTTAAGGAAAAGCTAAGGTAAAAACCAAGTCGAGTCAAAAACTATTTTTATTTTCACCAACGGAAAGCCTACATTCGTGTCAAAAACACTTATTTTATTTATTAAAAACTTAAAAATAACACTAAAAATTTAAAATTTTTATGAAAAACGAGAAAAACAATTACGTTTAGACACGACAAGAGCAATTGCAAGCGATTATATCGATTGACTCCCCCATGCTAAAATCAAACATTGTCCTCAATGTTTCTTAGCTCAAGAGTAACACCCCCTTGCTAAAATACGAAGAGTCTAATGCAAAATCCTAACATGGAAAGAGCACGCAAATCTATAAGCCGTTTATTAATTATGCCTCAAGATAAAACGTTAGTCGATAAAAATCAAGGGATAAAGAGTGTGCCCCTTTTTGGCAATCAAAGATTGGAAGATCAAGTGGACCGGCAAAAACCGAACACGAGAGTCTTCAATGATTAGGGTCATACCTAAGATTCACAACACAACAAAACACGAGCACGAGCTTGATAGATCAAGCCTTATTAGTGTTAGAAGATAGATAGAAGATAGAATGTATGGGACTCCCCCACAAGGCACCTCGTTTTTGTTAACCGAGTCATGAGCTCGACTCGATCCCCGCATTCATTGGTCCTTAGGGAAAATGGTGAAAACCGGCATATTGAAATAAAATTCAACATAAAGCACGATGCCGGGGTCAAAGATTACATCCTCGTTATCGGATGAAAAATGAAAGGATAAAACTCCAACATAAATCTCTAAAAATATATGGTAGTCACAAATCACGATATGAATGTAGCATGCTCCCCGAGATAAACTCGCATCAAGATGGTTAAAAAGTCTTTCAATTATTGCATCGGTGAAAGGCCGAGATTTCCTTAAATCAACGATTCCGGGGTCGAATACCTCGTCCTCGTGAGAGAAAGGAATAGACAACACAGTGTCGTCCCCCCATGCTAATCCAAGATCATATAAAGCACATGGTAAAGGTGGTATAAAACTCTCAACACTAGTGGTATTAACTTGCATGACTTTGTTGACCTTGTCACTCTTAGGAATGTGAATAAAGGGGTCATGGTACTCAAAATGAGTCGCATGAAAAACCCGCACATTAAGATCAAAGCGAGTGGGAAGGATAATTGGAGCAAAGGTAATTTCTCCCTCTGGGTCAACATTATCATCATCATAAATCGGGTGATCAAACCAAGTATCTTCATCACCGTTATTAGACTCTTCCTCAAATTTCGAAGGAATGTCTATATAAAGAAACTCATCAACCTCCTTCAATAGAAGATCATCATCACAAGGGTTGTGAGATGTAGGAAGTATGATGCTCTCAAAATCCTCTTGAAACAATGGATTATTGTTTATTGAAGCTTCAAAGAGAGGATTTGAGTAGGTCACAAAAGTGTCATCCATCTTGTCATCACAAGAAATATCCGACAAAAGTATCAAGTGTGTCACACTCGGATACAAGATCATCATTCTCATTAGAAGGAAATTCATCTGTGAATTCCTCGAGAATGGTAGGCAAAACACGAGAATCACGCTCGATCTCGAGATCGGAAACGTCTTCACTTCCCCGTGGAAGTGGATCAATGATAGCAAAAAGTTCATCGGTGAACTTATCGAATAAATAGTCACTAACCTCACTCGGTGTGAAGTTAGGAATCAAAGGCTCTTCAACGGAAGATTGTGCCTTAGGAACATCAATTTGATCCTTCGAAGAGAGTGAAAATGAGACCATTTTCAATGATTTTTCAATTAAAGCAATATCACTCCCGGGATCAAAATTCTCACTATTAAACTCACTAGCATCAAATGGTGCACTAAGGTATTCATCAATTTCCTTTTCAATCTTAGAACTATCATCCTCGTGTGAAGTGAGTGGAGATGAGGAAAGATTACAACATGATTCAACAAAACAAGCTTCTTCCTTTGAATTTAACTTTTCTTTATCACAAATTGAGGTTTCCAAAATTGGAAAAACACCTTTATCAAAAAGAGCTTTCTTATTACTTTCAATTGTCTCAACAAGTTTTACACTTTCCACATTCTTAGAAACAAATTTTGGAATCTTTTCCGGTTTGAAAACAATACTTTTATCCCCATAAAACAATTTAATCTCCTCTTTCCTCATATCAACTTGAACATGAGCCGTGCACAAAAATGGTCGTCCTAAAATAATAGGCACACGAGGATTGGTCTCATAATCAACTATAGCAAAATCGGCTAAGTACAAAAACTTTCCCACTTTAACAATGACATTTTCCGCTATACCAACCGGACGGGTGGTGGTACCATTAGCAAGCTCAATGATCATTCGAGTGGTACTAAGTGGTGCATAATCAATAGTTTTCCAAATGGCTAGGGGCATTAAGTTAATGCTAGCTCCTAGATCGGCTAGGGCTTTGCATACCCCAAGCTCATTGAAAACACAAGGTATCAAGAATTGACCCGAATCTTTATATTTCTCGAGAAAGAAATAAAAGAAAACCGAGGTACTAATCACACTTAAAGTAGCCTTGGTGACATCTAGAAAAGTTTCCTTAGGTGGAGGATTAAACTCAATCACTTCAACTTCTTCATCACAATCATCATAAACGGTTATGGCCTTAAGCTCTCCCTTCGGGTTTGGAATGGTATTACTAGGTAAGCAACCCGAAGAAGATGATGGTTTAGACATAAATCCCTCAAACATCGAAAGTAATTTATTTTGACTTTAATCCAAACTTTGTTGCATACGATTTTGACTTTGCTCTAGCCTTTGTTGATTAAGCTCAATCTTGTTATTTTGCCCTTTAATCGTATTTTGAAAATCGAGTTTCAAAGTATTAATTTGCCCTTGAATGTTATTTTGAAAAGCCTTCAAATTTGCCTCATTCGACTTAATATAGCTTGACAAATCATTTTGGTTATTGCTTTGAAAACCTTGATTGTTTTTATTAGCATTAAACCCATTTCCTTGATTAAAATTCCCTTGGTTACCACGGTTAAAATTATTCCCATTGTTCCCTGATAGGTGTGAAAACACCCATCCTTTTACCACTTAATTACAATAATAACCAAGCCAAAACGTGTATTTTATGTCGTAAATGTCAGAATTATGCGTGGTTTGTGTTTTTGTTGTGATTTAGGACCAAAATGTGAAAAGGGAAGAAAACACGGGCTTTCACGGGCTTTTATCGAAGAAAACGACAAAAAGACGAAGTTAAGAGATCAAGAAAGCAAAAAGAACGGAAGTCCAAGGCCTATTCTGAAGATTTATCGAAGAACAATTCTAAAAGACCGAAGTTTAATAAAGCCGAAGAACTCGAGTCTAATAAATAAATAAATTATAAGACGAGTTTAATTAATCCCGAGACAAAGTCGATAAAGTCGAAGAACTTAAAAGACGAGAAGACGTGAAGAAAGAAAGAAAGAGGAGGCAACACATGCACCTCCCCATTTCCTATAAATACCCTCCTAAACTCATTTAGGAGGGTTGGTTAGTTTTAGTTTAGGGTAGTTTTCATTTTCATTTTGGTAGGTGATTCTAGAGAAAGAAAGTGACAGTTTCTCTCACTAGGATCTCAATCTTTTATCTTCCTTTCTTGTTTGTAATCAAAACTTTACTTTCAAATAGCTTAATTCTTGTTTTAATCTTAATCTTATTCTATCTTTCTTAGTTTTTTTATATATGATCTTAAATACGATCTCTTTATATACATGTCTTGTTGATTTTGATGTTTGATTAAGAAGTTCATCTTTTTGTTTCATCTAAGCTTTTATACGAATTAAGCTATAAGTTTGACAATCTTATCGGCTTATTTTGTATTTAGCTTATTTGCTTTTTAGTTTTCTTAAAAAGTTTAGTCTTTTTAATGTTTGCTTATTTCGTAATTTTAAAGTTTTCAAATTTATGCTTATTGATCTTTTAATGTTTGATTTTTATAGCTTAAAGTGTTTTAGTGCTTATTGTGTTAATTTTCTTATTTTTGATTAAGTGCTTTCTAGTTAATTTTTATAAAAAGTTGTTTTTAAATATTTTTTATTATTTAGTATTTTTAAAAGTTTTTAAATTTTGGTCTATTAGCTTTTTCTTAAATTTGATTTGGTTAAGTTTTTAGATAAGGGCTTATTTGGTATTTGCTTATTTGTTTATTGTATGCCATCGTAATGCTTAAGGGTTTTACCAGTACGATCCAGTAAGTGTGATCGCATAAACCCCGAGGGTTTCTACTTGCGATCCATAACTGCGATCCTTAGTACGATCGTCACCACGATCACACTCCAGAATCCTCACCACTATCACTTGTTGCGATCGTGGGTGCGATCCGTGGCTACGATCCGTGGCTACGATGGAGTCAAAAATTGCCCTGGGTGCGATGGCATTTTCATCACTACGATGGAATTAACTCTACAATAAGAGTACGATGGAACGATATTAGTACGATGGAAATGTCATGCATGCATGCATGCTTTTGTTTGGCGCCATTTTCACCTAGTAGGCTGGCTGCTTCCAGCAGCTAGCCTGCTAGCTTGTTTATTTAATAGTATTGTTCCGTAATTGTTTAGTTTTGTCTGAAAGTTGTTCTGATTTTATTTTTGAAAGTTACGTATTTTTAGTTGAATTTTTCGTCGATTTTTAGTATTAATATTTTTTCGTAAAGTTCAAGTTTTATCTTTTATTTAGTACCCGCTTTTGGTTTTCCCTCGTTTAGCTTTAAAGTACCATTTTAGTTTTGTTCTCTCCTTTTTCATTTAGTGAACTTTATTTTCGAGTCGATAGTTAATTTCGTCTTTTAGTTTTATTTTTATTAATTGTTTTGCTTTAAATTTCGTTTTATTACTTGTTTTAATATTCGTTTTAATATCGTTTTAATTTTTAGTTTTTAATATTCGCCTTGTTTTACTTTTGTTATGTGTACTTGTCTTTAGTTTGTTTTTAAATACTTTTCGCATTTACTTTTTAATTAGTTATAGATAATCAACTTTCCTTTTTTCTTTACCAAAAACAATTGAGTCGCACTTTGAACCGGAAATCAATTCGTTAAGACACCGAGAATACGAACTTTTTTAACCTAGCAAAATCTCAATTTCAAATGGCGCCGCTACCGGCTCTTTTCGTGAAGATTAACGGTTTTTTGTGAGAGACGCGTTGGCTTTTGGGATCCGTTCACTCGTGAACATTATTTTTCGTGTCAAAAATTTGCAAAAATCCAAAAACATTTGAAAAATCATAAATAGCATTTCTTTTTCAAAGTTTTGCACCAAAAATATTCTTCTTGCTTATCTATTTTTCTTTATGGATCCTTATGTCCATTGCGTCGGGTGTGGGAGACGATTATACGGGAACGACTCATGTCAATGGTGTACATGTGAGCGGTGCAGAAACGATATCGATAATACACAATTCGGATGTTGTCCATCGTGCAACTCGACTAATTCGTCCTTTTCTAATCCACCTCCTATTTCCCCTTGCATCTATTGTGGAAGCGATTCTCATTGGTATGTTTCGTGTCCGGTTCGATACCCGTATGGTCACGGGCAAGAACCGGGTTACAATTATGACAATGGAAATAGCTATCCACAAAACTCACCGGGTTTTTCTCCATACCCATGTTGCCAAAATTGTGGGGGCCCTCACGATACTTCTTATTGTCAGCCAATGAATTATTATGAGCCAAATCCGTGTCCTCATTTTTCTTCACCGATGGATTATTATGAACCAAATCCGTGTTCTAATTCTTCTCAACCGATGACTTCCTATGAGCCACATCCGTGCTATAATTCTGGTTTTCATAACTGTGAGCCCCCACATCCCACCCTCAATCATCAATCCTCTCAGAGAATTCGTATTGCCCAACAACTCACTACTTTGAATGACGAAACACAAGGCATTATTTTGCAACTTCAAGAAGCCGTTGTTCTGCTAAAAGAAGTTAGGGAGGAGGAAAAGCAACAGCAACAAGAGCAAGTATATAATCTTAGTGATTATACCCCTCCTCTTGTGCGTCCATACTATTATGATGATGATGACGATGAGAATACTATTTCTTGGAATGATCTAGTCGCTCAGTGTCCTAGCGCAATTGCACTTCCCTCTCTTAATATCCCCAATGCCTCTAAGGATTGTGATACTTCGAGTGAGATTAGTGATTTTGGTCTTGATAAATTCTTTGATGAGGTTTGTGATGTGCTAACTTTTGAGGAGCTTACGGAAGAGGTCGTTCTTAATGATGATATTCCTTCCACCAACACTTTGGGAGATGATTCTTTGGCTTTCTCTAATCCTCTTTTTGATCAAGATGATGATTTTACTTCTAGTGATGACGAGTCACTATCCGATGAAGACGTTCCGAAAGAAACTTTCAAGATTTATTCGAACCCTTTATTTGATTTTGATGACGCCTACATATCTAGTGAGGTGAATCCCCTCTTTGACGAAGGGATTGAGGACATTGATAGCCCTGTTTCTCTTGCTATTAATGAGCATACTTTGTTAGCCATGCCTCCTTCTATCGCAGAGGTGGAAAGACTTGAATCTACGCAGGTGGAAGGTAATTGTTCTCATACTTCTCATATTATATTGCCACCTCATCCTACCGCGTGCACACCCTAGCGGGTGATGTATCGCTTTTACTCTCCTCGTTTCATCCCGGGGAATGAGGATGAGTGCTTTGACCCGGGAGGTGACAATGACCATTCTATGATTGATACCTTTACAGCTTTGCCGAATAGTGACCATCCATTGTCTTTGGGGGATGACAATTTGTCTCCTTTACCCACCCCACCTCCCGTGGATCAAGATTTCACATACTTCTCGTATGTTGAAAGGACCTTTCTACCATTCAAGACTTATCCTCCTGCCTCTCCTTTATTATATTCCTCCAGGAACGAGGACAAGGTCTTTGATCCCGGTATTACATTCAAGGCTTCCCCATGGACCATTTAATTCGGGGACGAGTCAGGCTCGTGACTCGGTTAATATAAACAAGCGCTCTTCGGGAGGCAACCCGATTATCTATCTTTATCTGTTTTCATCATAAGTGTAGGGGGAGCCCCGTTGGTGTTTCTTGTTTTCTTTCTTATCATATGCAGGGATCCGAGCGTTCAATGATCCACTCTTGATGATTTTTGACAAACCGTGATTCCGTGTTTCCGTCTTCCCGGTTCTATCCTAAACTCTTTTGATTCACTATTTTATATTTTTCAATATTAAAATAGGAATCACTTTAGTTGTCCTTTCCTTAGCAAGATCTAAACAACGTGCACAATGTCCTAAGTGTAGGGGAGTTTACTCCCGCATGCTTAAACATTGATGACAATGTTTATATCAAGTGTAGGGGGGACTTCTATCGAAGTTAAGTGGGCTTTTCCTTGTATTTGTCCTCATTTTAACCGGAAAATCAATTTTTCGACATTTTTCAAAATTTTTGATCTATTTTGGCCTAGTAGTTTTACCTTTGTATAGTTATTTTCTTTCGTTACTATAATAAATTTTAATAAAGTGGTTTTAATTTTCAACGTTGTGAATCTTTTGACTCAACCCAAGTTTACTTATCTAAGTTTACTCTAGCTAGTATCCTTAACGTGTTTAAGTCAAGTTTTGCTAGGCTTTTATATAGGGAACTTTAAAACACGAAAGTCTTAACTCTCACGGGTTAAGAACAAGAACTTTTCGCAAGTTCCTAAAATTGATCCTAGAGAGTTGTTTATCAAGGGAACTTTAAAATGCGAATTCTAAACTTGAAAAAGTCTAAGAATTTGCAAGATCCTATAGATAATTCGAAAACCCAAAACTTTGATTTAATAGGCTAAGTATCCACGAGTCTCATTGTTTGAGATTTTAAAATGTGGAGGACGAGAGATGATAGAGTCAATTATAAGTTTGGTATTCTTTCGTGAATTTATGTGAGTTAATTATGAGCCTATTCTCCCATCGCTTGTTAATAAATTTTTCTACAATAAATAAGGTTGTACGATTTGAAAAGTTACTTAGCTTCTAGCCCAAGATCGTTTAAAAGTTGCTCGGTATTAATTAGAGTTCATAGCCAAGGCATAACTTATTGAAGCGGGATGCGAAGATTGGCGAGTCCGAAAAGGCCCTAACAAGGCATGAGGGCTATAGTTTGTTGCTAAAGATCCAAAAGTGATGTGAAGAATCATTTGTCGAAAATTAATATGAAGGATCAAGACACATGGCGAAAATCAAATACTCCCCTAAAGATCATGGAGAAGTCTATCCGAAAAGACCCTAGCAAGGTATGAGGATAAATAGATCCAAGTCCTAAAAGGAGACGGATCGTTGTATATCAAAGTCCAAAATAAAGATTGGAGAAAAATGAAGAAGTCGTGGTCCAAAGAGGAAGAATCTCTCAAAACTTCAAGTGAAGAAATTCCTATTATGAAGAGAAGACCATAATTTCAAGAACGTCTCTCAAAGATTCGAAGTATGAAGTCATTGCCAAATATCGGTCCGATAAAGGTCTCAAATCGTGAAGCGAGTTATGCCAAGATATGAACTTTATGAGGTCCCGAGAAGCAGTTTTAAAAGATTTTGTCCTTTAGCTAACTATTGATTAAATCGTCCACTTTATTTTCGGCCTAAATAACTATCGAAATAAGTCAAACAATGCATCCTCGTGATCATTCAAGACAAAAATAAAATATAAGAGATACACCTTGGAATAAGGGAGTCTAAGTAAATAACTGGCCCACATGAATTCGTGTTAGTTTGCTAACTTATAATAACAATGATCTCGTTTTTAAGCTTGGTATGAGGAACGTGAAACTTGAGAATGATGAACGTTCATGGCAGCCAAAACCCAATGTAAGTCTTTGATTTCTTTATTTGTTTCTATCTTTTTATGTTTAGCATTTAATAAAGGCCAAGGTGGGTTATTTATGATGGAAAATGTAAACCGTGCTTTAAAATTAATGTATTGCATGAGGGCATTGCAATGGTCAAGTGTAGGGGATTTAATAAGTGTGAAAACACTTATCCTTTACCACTTATTTCCAATAATAACAAGACCAAAACGTGTAATTTATGTCGTAAAAGTCGGAATTATGCGTGGTTTGTGTTTTTATTGTGTTTTAGGACCAAAAGATGAAAAAGGAAGAAAACACGGGCTTTCACGGGCTTTTATCGAAGAAAACGAGAAAAGACGAAGTCAAAAGATCAAGAGTGCAAAAAGAACGGAAGTCCAAGGCTTATTCTGAAGATTTATCGAAGAAAAAGTCTAAAGACGGAAGTTTAATGAAGTCAAAGAACTCAAGTCTAATAGAAGAAGAAAATTACAAGACACGTTCAATATACATCGACAAATCCCTAGACGACGTCGAGAAAAACAAAGGATTTAAATCGAGTCGAGAAGAAAGAAAGAAGAGGCAACACATGCACACCTTCCCATTTTCCCTATAAATAACCTCCTAAAACACATTAGGAGGGTTGGTCAGTTTTGAGTTAGCTAGTTTCATTTTTCATTTTTTTTCCTTTCTAGTTTTTAGAGAGAGAAAGTTCCAACTTTCTCTCACTAAGTTTTCATCTTTTCTTTCTTTTAATCTTTCAAGATTAAGCTTTTTGTATTTGGATTTCATTAATCAAGTTCAAGTTTAAGCTTTTAATCATTAATCTCTTTCTACCTTTCTTGATTTTAGTTTACTTTTGGTGCGAAATATTTATGATCCGTGTTGATCTTGATGTTTTCGTGCTTAAAAAGTTAATCTTTTTATTCCTACATAAGCTTTCAAACGGTTAAGCTTTAAGATCTTTGTGCTTATTGGCTTATTTGTATGTTTAGCTTATTTACTTTTTGAAAATTTTCTTAAAAAGTTCCATTTTTTATGGTTTGATTTAAAAGATTGCTTATTTGAAGATTGGATAAGTTGTTATTCGTGATTATTTAGTTTGTTTGATTACTGATTTGGTTAAGTCTTGGTGTGAGCTTATTAAACATAGCTTATCAACTAGCTTATTTTTGAATCACTAGATAGTCGGAAAAGGTTAAACCCTTTTCCGATTACACATTCCGACCACTGCTCCATTATTCCGATAACTCTGATCGGATTAGGGTTTCGCATTCCGATTTGCACCTTGTTATTCCGATCACTTGATCGGATTAGGGTTTTAATATTCCGATCGAGGGGATTCTTTGACATTCCGACGTGAGTATCTTTTATACATTCCGATTGGATTTGATTCCTTGTATTCCGATTATATGGTTTTAAATATATTCCGATTGAAGTAAGTTTTGCCTTATTCTGACAACAAGTCTTTATTGATATTCCGATCAGTCTCCTTTTATACATTCCGATCACTTCCCTTTTTGAGTATATTCCGATCGCTTCATGTTACACATTCCGATCAGTATATTCCGATTTGGCATTCCGATGAGATTAGTTTCTTGTTTTTATAAAATTTTCAAGTTTTAGACTTATTAAGTTTTCAAGTAATTTTCTAATTTTGTCTTTAAGTTTTTAGCATTTATTTTAACTCGTCATTTCGAATTCGTACCATCGGAAAGGGTAAACCCCTTTCCGATTTGACTTTCCGATCAGAGGTCCTTATTCCGATCGTTTGATCGGAAAAGGGTTTTAAACTCATTCCGATTGGGACATTTCTACCATATTTCGACTGCTCTCTTTTGCTGGATTCCGATCAGGGATTCCGATTGCCTTATTCCGACAACAAGTCTTTATTGATATTCCGATCAGTCTCCTTTTATACATTCCGATCACTTCCCTTTTTGAGTATATTCCAATCTCTTCATGTTATACATTCCGATCAGTATATTCCGATTTGGCATTCCGATGAGATTAGTTTCTTGTTTTTATAAAATTTTCAAGTTTTAGACTTATTAAGTTTTCAAGTAATTTTCTAATTTTGTCTTTAAGTTTTTAGCATTTATTTTTAACTCTTCATTTTAGATTAACCTTTAAAGCTTTTACTTTACTCAACGACATTCACATATATTTGCTATTAGTTTAAAATAGATAATCAACCAAACCATTTATTATTCCACCAAGAACAATTGAGTCACACTTTCTACCAATAATCAATTCGAAGAGATCGGACGATAAAAGATTATATACTTAACTTTATTATTTGTAAAGTCCTCGTGCTCCAAATCCATATCAAAACCAAAGAAACCCATATCTAGGGGTGTAAACGAGTCGAGCTTTTAACGAGTTATTCGAGCTCGAGCTCGTTTAACTCGAGTTCGAACTTAATACTCTCGAGCTCGAGCCGATCTCGAACAAATATTAGTGTTCGTTTAATTTGGCGAGTCGAGCTTTGAAAAATAATAATAGACTCGGCTCGTTTGAAAACTCGTTTAATTGTCTCGAGTCAAGCGAGCTTAACGAGCCGAATAAGCTATTCGAGCTTAACGAGCCGAACGAGCTATTCGAGCTTAATGATAAATCTCTAAGTATATAAGTTACACACACGTTAGCTTACTCATTAACTATTAGTATCATTTTAATAATCATAAACGAGCTTTCGATCTCGAGCTTGAGTTAATAAACGAGTCTATCAAACTATATCTGTTATAATAGAAGTTAGTCTAAACAAAAGTTAAAAATCGTAAACGAGCTTCGAGCTCGAGCTCGAACAAAAAAAAAATATTCGAGTTCGAGATCGAGCCAAATTATAAATTTTTATTCGAGCTCGAGCCGAGCTCGAGCCAGGCAGTTAATAAACAGGCCTGGCTCGTTTAGGCCAAAACTCGACTCGGCTCGGATCGTTTACACCTCCACCTCAAAGAAATAACCAAGTTTACCAACAACCTGCTTATCAACCACCCGCCTACCATGCTCCTCCTCCCAACCAAACCACCGCATTGCACCAAGATGTTGAAACCTACATGAGGACTAATGATGTGATCGTGCAAAATCTTCAGCGGGAAATGGCCAACATGAAAGCAGATATGGTGAAGTAAGGGAATGATCTTCGAGCTGATATGCGAAACACTTTGGCAAGTCAAACGAATGACTTGAGGAATATGATGGCTAGTTTCTTCCCTAGTAATCAAGCCTCTGGATCGGGTTCTCTTCCGAGTAACACCGTTGCTAATCCAAGAGGGTAGATGAAAGCAATCACTACTCGCAGTGGAAAAGGTTTAAAGGAACCCGAGCTTCCTACACCTACACCGGTGATTGTGACAAAGGAAAACGAGACTTCTTCAAATCCTCCATCTTCTATTCCTCCAACTTCTACTTCTCCAAATCCACCACCTTCTACTTCTACCCCTCCACCACCCAAGGATGTGAGTGAGAATTCTATCCCAAAGCCTTCATCTCAACCCAATATACCTTATCCTTCGAGGTTGCGGAAAGAGAAATTGAAGAACAAGGATGATATTCAGGTTTCGAACTTTCTTAAAATGTTTAAACAACTGAATTTCAATATCTCCTTTGCTGAGGCTCTCACTCACATGCCCAAATATGCTAAAATGTTTAAAGATCTTCTCAGTGATAAGGAGAAACTTCTCGATATTGCTCAGACCCAACTTAATGAGAATTGCTCCGCAGTGCTCTTAAGGGAATTACCAACCAAACTTGGTGATCCGGGTCGTTTCTTGATTCCTTGCAACTTCCCGGGAGTAGAGAATTGCATGGCCCTAGCCGATCTAGGTGCTAGTATTAACTTAATGCCATTAAGTGTTTGGAAGCAATTATCTCTTCCCGAGCTAGTCCCCACACGAATGACTTTGGAATTAGCTAACCGTACGGTTGCTTATCCAGTGGGGATAGCCGAAGATGTCTTCGTTGGTGTCGACAAATTCACCTTCCCGGTGGATTTTGTTGTCGTTGACTACGAGATGGACCCCCGTGTTCCATTAATCGTTGGACGTCCGTTCTTGAGGACCGGTCGCACTCTCATCGATGTAGCCGCAGGCGAATTAATCATGAGAGTTGGTGACGATAAAATCGTCTTCAACATGGGTAAAATTTCTAAGCAGCCTTCGGAAAACGAGAGTGTTAATTTTATTGACGTTCTTGATGAGGCTTGTGAAGAACATTTCAAAGACGCTTGTAAAAGTGGTTCTTCTTCTCTACCCATTGTTGAGACCGTTGCCTCTATTGCTCCATCACTGACTCCATTTGGAGAAAGTGATTTCATCTTGAAAGAATTTGAAGCAACTTTGGGAGATGTGGACTTAAAATATGACGATTATCCCTCCAATTGGGATGAAGACATTCGTACCATTGATAAACTTCTCAATGAGGACCATACTTCTCCACCATCTCCTAAGGATATCTCTATCGATGAACCGAATTTGACTACGCCTTCCATCGAAAATCCTTCAAATTTAGAGCTTAAGGACCTACCGTCTCATCTCGAGTACGTTTTCCTTGAAGACAACAGGAAGTCACCCGTGATCATCGCAAAGGACCTGAAAGAAGACGAAAAATCCCGACTTATCGCCGTGTTGAAGAATCACAAGAAAGCTATTGCTTGGAAGATCTCCGATATTCGTGGAATTGATCCTCACTTCTGCACACACAAAACTCTCATGTAGGACGATTTTAAACCCACTATTCAAAGCCAACAAAGGGTGAATCCTAAGATCCATGACGTTATAAAAAAAGAGGTTATCAAACTTCTTGATGCGGGCATGATCTATCCTATCTCGGATTCACCATGGGTTAGTCCCGTCCATTGTGTGCCTAAGAAAGGCGGAATCACCGTTGTTCCCAATGAAAACAACGAGTTAATTCCTACTCGTCTCGTTACAGGGTGGATAATTTGTATAGACTATCGCAAACTCAATGATGCTACGAGAAATGATCATTTTCCCCTTCCTTTCATGGACAAAATGCTTGAACGTCTAGCGGGTAATGACTATTACTGCTTTTTAGACGGTTTCTCCGGGTATTTTCAAATTCCCATCGATCCCAAAGACCATGAGAAAACCACATTCACTTGTCCTTACGGAACATTTGCTTATAAAAGAATGCCTTTTGGCTTGTGCAATGCTCCTGGGATATTTCAAAGGTGTATGATGGCTATCTTCCATGACATGATTGAAGAAACAATGGAAGTCTTCATGGATGATTTCTCGGTTTATGGTGATTCTTTCTCTTCTTGCCTTGCCAATTTGGAACGCATGCTTAAGCGGTGTGAAGACACTCGCCTTGTTCTAAATTGGGAAAAATTCCATTTCATAGTAAAAGAAGGCATCATCCTAGGACACAAAATCTCCAAAGCCGGTCTTGAAGTGGACCGTGCTAAAGTCGAGGGTTATTGCAAAATTGCCTCCACCTTCAACCGTGAAGGGTGTGAGAAGTTTCCTTGGTCATGCGGGCTTCTATCGTCGATTCATCCAATATTTCTCTAAAGTCTCTCGCCCGATGACCCACCTCTTGGAAAAACATACTCCTTTTATCTTTTCCAAAGAGTGTCTTGAATCCTTCAATCTTCTTAAGGATAAGCTAACTAAGGCACCGGTCTTGGTCAAAAAAAGTATACTTAACTTTATATTTCTCAATATTAAAATAGGAATCTCTTTAGTTGTATCTTTCTTAGCGAGATTTAAACAAAGTGCACAATGTCCTAAGTGTAGGGGAGTTTACTCCCACATGCTTAAACATTGAGGACAATGTTTATATCAAGTGTAGGGGGACTTCTATCGAAGTTAAGTGGCCTTTTCCTTGTATTTGTCCTCATTTTAACCGGAAAATCAATTTTTCGACATTTTTCAAATTTTTTGATCTATTTTGGCCTACTAGTTTTTATCTTTGTATAGTTATTTTTCTTTCTTTACTAGAATAAATTTTAATAAAGTGGTTTTAATTTTCAAACGTTGTGAATCTTTTGACTCAACCCGAGTATACTTATCCAAGTTTACTCTAGCTAGTATCCTTAACGTGTTTAAGTCAAGTTTTGCTAGGCTTTTATATAGGGAACTTTAAAACGCGAAAGTCTTAACTCTTACGGGTTAAGAACAAGAACTTTTCGCAAGTTCCTATAATTGATCCTAGAGAGTCGTTTATCAAGGGAACTTTAAAATGCGATTTCTAAACTTGAAAAAGTCTAAGAATTTGCAAGATCCTATAGATGACTCGAAAACCCAAAACTTTGATTTAATAGGCTAAGCATCCACGAGTCTCATTCCTTGAGATTTTAAATTGTGGAAAGCGAGAGATGATAGAGTCAATTATAAGTTTGGTATTCTTTCGTGAATTTATGTGAGTTGATTATAAGCCTATTCTCCCATCGCTTGCTAATAAATTTATCTGCAATAATTAAGGTTGTACGATTTGAAAAGTTACTTAGCTTGGAGCCCAAGATTGTTTAAAACTTGCTCGATATTAATTAGAGTTCATAGCCAAGGCATAACTTATTGAAGCGGGATGCGAAGATTGGCGAGTCCGAAAAGGCCCTAACAAGGCATGAGGGCTACATTTTGTTGCTAAAGATCCAAAAGTGATGTGAAGAATCATTTATCAAAAATCAATATGAAGGATCGAGACACACGACGAAAAGCAAAAACTCCCCAAAAGATCATGGAAAAGTCTATCCAAAAAGGCCCTAACAAGGTATGAGGATAAATAGATCCAAGTCCTAAAAGGAGGCGGATCGTTGTATATCAAAGTCCAAAATAATGATTGGAGAAAAATGAAGAAGTCGTGGTCCAAAGATGAAGAATCTCTCAAAACTTCAAGTGAAGAAATTCCTATTATGAAGAGAAGACCATAATTTCAAGAACGTCTCTCAAAGATTCGAAGTATGAAGTCGCTGACAAATATCGGTCCGAGAAAGGTCTCAAATCGTGAAGCGAGTTATGCCAAGATATGAACATTATGAGGTCCCGAGAAGCAGTTTTAAAAGATTTTGTCCTTTAGCTAACTATTGATTAAATCGTCCACTTTATTTTCGGCCTAAATAACTATCGAAATAAGTCAAACAATGCATCCTCGTGATCATTCAAGACAAAAATAAAATATAAGAGATACACCTAGGAATAAGGGAGTCTAAGTGAATAATTGGCCCACATGAATTCGTGTTAGTTTGCTAACTTATAATAACAATGATCTCGTTTTTAAGCTTGGTATGGGGAACGTGAAACTTGAGGATGATAAACGTTCATGGCCGCCTAAAACCAATGTAAGTCTTCGATTTCTTTACTTGTTTTCTATCTTCTTATTTTCCTTAAATGTTTAGTATTTAGTAAAGGCCAAGGTGGGTTATCTATGATGAAAAATGTAAACCGTGCTTTGAAATTAATGCATTGCATGAGGGCATTGCAATGGTCAAGTGTAGGGGATTTGATAGGTGTGAAAACACCCATCCTTTTACCACTTAATTACAATAATAACCGAGCCAAAACGTGTATTTTATGTCGTAAATGTCGGAATTATACGTGGTTTGTGTTTTTGTTGTGATTTAGGACCAAAATGTGAAAAGGGAAGAAAACACGGGCTTTCACGGGCTTTTATCGAAGAAAAAGACAAAAGACGAAGTCAAGAGATCAAGATTGGAAAAAGAACGGAAGTCCAAGACCTATTCTGAAGATTTATCGAAGAACAAGTCTAAAGAAGGAAGTTTAATAAAGCCGAAGAACTCAAGTTTTATTAGTGAAGAATTTTCAAGACGAGTTTAATTAATCCCGAGACAACGTCGAAAAAGTTGAAGAATTAAGAAGACGAAAAGACGGAAAGAAAGAAAGAAAGATAGAAAGAAGGAAGCAACACATGCTCCCCTTCTCCCTATATATAGTTCACTTCCACCTCATTTCACACTGGTTAGCTAATTTTGACAAAATTAGTCTTTCCACCATTTTCATTACTTGTTCCTTTTAATTTCTTGTCATTTTAATTTCATGTCTTGAATTTCTGATCTTTTAATTCCAAGTAAGTTCATTTTATTGTTAATCTTTATTTTCTTTTAATTAAGCTTTTCTTTAACTTTCTCATTCTACTTTTCTTGTTTTTGGTTTATCTCAATTTCGGATTAAGCAAGATATTGCTTAATTTCTTTGCTTATTTGATTAAAAAGTTCACCTTTTTATTTCTATTTAAGCTTTCATACGAAATAAGCTATAAGTTCGACAATCTTATTGGCTTGTTTTGTGTTTAGCTTATTTATTTTAAAGTTTTCTAAAAAGTTTTTTATATTTTTAAAGTTTGCTTATTTTGTTTGCTATTTTGTGTTTTTATAAAGTTTATGAATTTCGTCTTTTAAAAGCTTTCAAATTTATGCTTATTAAGTTGTTCAAGTTTCGGTTTAGTGTGCTTATTGTCAATGCTTAATGAACTTAGCTTATTTGCATTTTCGGATTATTTTTGTGTTCCATCGCAATATTGGGAATTACACATTACGACGGGCGGCTTATGTTCCATCGCAATAACCCTTGTGGTTCTACTTTGCGATCATTTGTTCTCATTCCCTTATTCCGATCGGGATTGCGATCGCTCATTGCGATCGCATATTCCGACGGAGTTTAAGGTATATTGCGACGAAGTGCTGCCCAAATTTTGACAGCCACATTCGGATAGAATTTGGCACTTTAATTATTCCGACAATTTTTATTTTTAGACATTCCGATAGTTCTTTTTTTTTTAAACATTCCGACAGTTTTCTTTTAGTATTCCGGTAGATTCGCTTTTTCACATTCCGATAGTTTAAAAAAAATAAATTAAAAAAAATATATATTCCGATACAACAAAGAACACATTGCGATGGACCAACGTAAACATTCCCACACTTCAATTGTAACATTGCGATGGACCTACATGCCTGGCTGCTTAGCCATTTTGCGCCAAAATGAGCAGCTAGGCTGGCTGCTTCCAGCAGCTAGCCTGCCTGCTTGTTTATTTAATAGTATTGTTCCGTAATTGTTTAGTTTTATCTGAAAGTTGTTCCGATTTTATTTTTGAAAGTTACGTATTTTTAGTTGAATTTTTCGTCGATTTTTAAAATTAATATTTTTTCGTAAAGTTTAAGTTTTATCTTTTATTTAGTACCCGCTTTAGGTTTTTCCTCGTTTAGCTTTAAATTTCTATTTTAGTTTTATTCTCTCCTTTTTCATTTAGTAAACTTTATTTTCGAGTCGATAGTTAATTTCGTCTTTTAGATTTATTTTTATTAATTGTTTCGCTTTAAATTTCGTTTTATTATTTGTTTTAATATTCGTTTTAATATCGTTTTAATTTTTAGTTTTTAATATTCACCTTGTTTTACTTTTATTATTTGAACTTATCTTTAGTTTGTTTTTAAATACTTTTCGCATTTACTTTTTAATTAGTTTTAGATAATCAACTTCCCTTTTTCTTAACTAAAAACAACCGAGTCACACATTTAACCGGAAATCAATTCGATTAGACATCGAGAAAACGAACTTTTTTCAACTAGCAAAATCTTAATTTCAAATGGATTCCCCGGGAACGAGGACAAGGTCTTTGATCTCGGTGTAGAAATGTAAATCTATGCTTATGTTTTTAGAGAGAGAAAGAGATAGAGAGATGGTGGATTACACACAATTCTAGAGAGAGAAAACCAATGTTTACTATGTGAAAAAGTGAATAACCACACCACCCTCTCCATCGAAGGAGAGGGTTTATATACCCAAGCCTTGTAATGGGCTTGGACTTACATGTTTGGGCCGGCCTACACATGTTGTAGGCTAGGCTTGGGCTTGTTTATTAAATAACGATGTCTAGACTACGAGCTACTACTTAGTATATTGTCGGAGTGACCGAATCTTCCTAAATACGTAAAAACGTATTTCCAACAATCTCCCCCTAAGGGAGGTCACTCCAAACAAGGGCGTTACCCGAGTTACAATAATGAAATAAACCTAGCATACTATGCTTGTCTTGAGCTCGTAGTCTTCGTCTTTCTTTTCCTTTTTCTTTTCTGGTGAACATGCTGATGTGATCTTTGATATCAATCTTGAGCATTAATCTCTTGCCTTGATCTCGTTCATCCATCACTTGTGAACTTCGCCTCCTCGTGACCTCACGTCCCACATACTTATACCTTAGTAATTCTTGAAAGCTTCAGAGTTCGATACATCGGAAGACTTAACTTTTAGGCTTTCTTGAATTAGATGAGGTATTAAGTACATAAAGTATAAGCATGCGGGGACGACTTCTTCTTGGATTCCGCAACGCCACCATCTTCAAATGCCGCAACATAAGTAGACACGAACGAAATGGCTTTGAACATTTCATTCTAATTCGGTAGCATTTTACCTCCGGTCGGTGAAGACCGTTGGACGATATAAAATATCGTACTTGTGGCAGGTAGATTTAATTAAAAATCTCCTTGACAAGATTTCACGGACAAACCCGTTCTCTTTACTCGACCGTCCAAAGCTAACTGCGAACGTAAAGAGTGAATCATTTGGATAAAATTATCCGCATGATTGAAGCCGTCAATTCTGATTCCTGGAACAAGTGAAATTCAATTAGGAACCGCACCATCGTTGCTTTCCAGTTGTCACGAGCTTGATTCATATTGAATCTTGCAAGTTACCTACCAAGTGCTGTTTGAGGTTAACACTAGAAGGATTTCCACTCATCACCGTGAACACTAAGGTATCACTCTGAGTGTTCTGGCAAGATCACTAAGATGTTGCGTAGAGGCCTGGAACGTGTTTAAATTCAGTTAAGAATTAAACAGCTGTTACTTTCCAGTTTTCACAAGTTTGATTCATAAAGAATCGCACAAGTCACCTACCATGAGCTTTTTGATATTCGCTCAAGAAGGATTTCCATCTTCATTGTAGATACTTTCGTATTACTCGGATGTTCAGGCAAGATCATGAAGATTTTGCGTAGGACTCTTAAGATCTTTCTTACTTTTCACAGTGTGTGAAGAAGCAAGGAATTATGAAAGTGTGTCCTAATGAGATATTTGATGATCTCAAATGGCTCTAGACTCGATCGTGCATTTTGGATTTTAGTGATCGGAGGCTGGAGAGGAGTGCCACCTTTTCAATACCAATTTATTCGAAGTGAATAAATCAATAGATAGTGCGTTGTCTCCGTGTGATTAAAACAAATACCTTTTGAGAGATATCTGAGTTAGATGGGATGTTGTGCATTACATCACTGGGTCCATGATGTCTGTCTTCAATATCAAGAATCATTAAAATGATCTCAATAGCATATGTGTTGACCCGGTTTCTGCCTAAACTTGTAAGGAGGGCTTCTTTCTTTACACCCTTTATCTTTACAATTCTTTTTCATTCTTCAATCCCTTCAATGCTTACCAATACGTCATAACTAGCACCTTGTTATGATTGTTCCAGTGCTAACTTAAGTACTTGGTCGGCATTCAGCTACGTTCACAATCTTTCTCCAACTTTCCTAAGGACTACTATTTCTAGCTATGGAATGTCCTTGGGAAGATTCATCCGGTTCTGGAAGAATCATAGGACTTAACCTATCCTACCATCCTTATGTCACCACCATCTTCATCGTCGTGAAATAAATGGGTTTTGGGTAAGTATAAATCACCATAAAATCCATTTTTGATATGCAAATCCATTTTGCTCCCCCTTAACATATGCCACGATATTCAAAAACATTTCGCACATGTCGGGATGAGCCAGCACATTAAGTCAAACCATTTGTGATAATATCCCATATTAAATCACATTTTCTCCCCCATATTAAAAATATTAACCCAATCGATGTTTTTAATATCAATTGATTTAATGAAGTTTTAACAAAGCTTTTGGGAAGAAAAATGCAAGTCCGTTTTATCTTCATGATATCAAACGTATGAGATATGATACCGATTTGTAACATGATCACATATTCACCATATTAGAAAAGAATTGACAAGGTTGGACCTGATAGATGAGAACCTCATATGAAAAGATCAAATGGTTCTTGTCAGCATATGTTGGTCGCCTCGTCACGTCTGAAGTCTTCTCTTGACACCACATGTACGATTGGTATTGTAGTCTTGACACCAACTTGTGAACTTAGCACGTTCGGTCATCGAAGATTCTGAATGCTTGACAATTGCTCCCCCTCAATTGTTGACCCGTGTTCTATTGAAAGAGCTGTAGTCGTCGGTTGAGTAGTCGCATCGTCGAGTATGTAGATACCAATTGTAGATTGCTATGGTTGTAGATATGATAGCTTCATAAAAACAAGACTTCTCTTGTTTTAACAAATAAATGCTGAAACGTACAAATATTTGTGTTAGACCAAGTTATAAAGTAAACTTGATCCCTTACAAGGTTTTAAAGTAAACCTTGCCCGAGAAAATTAATTCCTGTTGTGAGCCAAAGCTTTCATAAGAAATACTTGACTTTAATGTGAAAACCGGGTTGCAGTCTGAAATAACTACAAGCCATTTAGGCATGTTTTATGAAATATTTACAACTTTTGTACGAACTCTATTTATGGCACCGTGTCAATATTAATCAACATTTCTAAGGCCGTAAATATTATCGTACCAAAAGACATGCCTTTGAAAAATAAAGTAAAAATATTTTTGGATTTTTATGAATTTTTCAATTTTTATGGTTTTTATATGGTTTTATATTTTTCTATTTTGCTTTTGTGGATAAAAATATAAACAATATATACAAATGATCACCAAGGATACGGAGAATAGCTTACCATCACTATTCTTTCGCTTCATCTGCCAGTTCCTTAAGAGTCTCAGGCGAGAAGGTTCTCATTCCTAGCTTGTCGGCCAAAAATTCAATTCGAGCGCGATCTAATGCCTTCGTGAAAATATCCCCCAATTGATACTCAGATCGGACAAAGTAAAGCTCGATTACTCCATTTTCCACTTGCTCATTGATGAAATGGTAGCGAATGTCGATATGCTTCGACCGGGAGAATTGAACATTGTTGCAGCATAAGGCAATTGCACTCTTGTTGTCGCAGTACATCGGAATTTTGTTGAAACCTAGACCATAGTCGGTTAATTGCGATCTCATCCAAAGAATTTGAGCACAACAACCAGACATAGCTATGTATTCTGCGTCCGTACTTGAAATTGCAACGATTTTCTGCCTTTTCGATGCCCAACTGATTAGTCAATCTCCTAGTAGTTGCAAAGTTCCACTCGTGCTACGCCTTGTATCTTGACAACCCGCGTGTTGGAAACTCACTTTATGTGACGACATTTAAGAATTCCCGTTAGTTATCATAGTCACGCACATTTAGACTAGACTAGGCTCTTTGTAAAGTGCGTGACTATATATACCCCTCCTTAGCTTCCAAGGAGGGGTGTTGATTGTTATTTTATTCATTTGGGAATACACACATTTTACTCTCAACCTCTCTTTCTCTCTCTCTAAGCCATCAATGGCTTCCACCATCACTTACCACCACATTAGACCACCGGATAGCATTTAGCTTTTCTACATTTGGTATCAGAGCTACGGTTCCATCCTTGGATCATGTTTACATTTTCGATTTTGGTGGTCTAATCTATTTCTTGTGTCTCGTTATACTTATTTCTGTCCATTTTGTCAAAATTTTTTTTGTCACAGACTCATATGTTTTGTCCAATCGTCCAAGTTGTCACACGTTTTGGATATTATCATCTTTATGAGTCACGGTTTCATTATCTTTTTCACTGTCACATGTTTCTCGGTCCAAATCTATATCACTGGTCAAAATATTGTCAACTTATCATGGTCAAGTTGTTGATTTTGTCATCTTTGTCACCAGTATTCGTGTCTTGCAGAATCAAGATCCCTGAAAAACGGAACAAGGACCACTTTTGGACTCTACTTCTTGGTACGATCGCATTATTGCGATGGGGTGTTTTTCACACATTCCGATGGGTTTGACTTACCCATTGCGATGGGACTCATTCCGATGAGTCACATTGCGATGGGTGGTCGAACCTGTCGCAATGGCATTAACACGACGTCATGCTGCCCATGTGTTCTCAACATTGCGATGGATTCTTTTCATTGCGATGGGTCACGGTTTTTTTATTGAGATGGAAAATAATGGTTTGACTTTGCGAAAGAAAGATTTCTTGGACTGCGATGAAACTTTGCGATGGACTGATTATTTATTGCGATGCATTTTTTTTAAAAATGTACATTGCGATAGAAAAGATTGACAACATGAACCGGGACCAAAATTGTGACCAAACCGACCCATCTCAACCGAGTCAACTCGGTCATTACCGAGTTGACTCAGTCAAACTCACTGAGTTGACTCGATACCTCCATCCTTATACCGCCTCAACACCACAAATCTAATCCCTAACCCATCGACACCTATCTCCAATCTAGACTCAATCAAAAACATTTTTATCTCAGATTCGTTCAAACTTACTAAGATCTATTTAGACCGAGTATGTTTGAACTTATATCATCATAGATCTTTATGTAAATGGTTAACCCATATTATTAATATACGAAATTAAAGAGGGAACAATAACAAATATGTTATTTTCTATCTTTGATTCGTCTGAAAAAGGTTAGATCATTCACATGCAATCATCAATTATATCAAACCTACCCGAGACCCTACCATGGATCTTGAAGCTTCATTTGGTTGACTGATTCGTGAAGCATGGACAAATATAGATGGCATCCATTTATTTACTAGAGCATTAGTTTATTTGTTTAATATATGAGTTGGTGTGATTCGTGGGTTTTATTACCTACGGGTGTGATGAGATAGATGAGGGAGTAGCAGTTTGGATTGTGGAGATGATCTGGTGATGGGGGCGGAGAGAAAAGGATGAGACGGAGTTCTCGATGTGGTGTATTTTTGGAGATGAAGTTAGGTGAGAGAAATAAGGGGGCGGTTTGTTCTGTGTGTTTAGGGATTAATGTAACTGAGTAAAATTAGGGTTAAGTACATCTTATATCCTAAAATTGGATGGACCGGGTATTTCAATCACAGACGGGCCGGGTTGTGAATGATTGATGATGGGCCGACATTTATTAATCTTCCATGATGGGCTGAAGTGGTATTTTCGTTATATGATGGTGGGCTGATAAAAATATGGACCAGGTTTTACTATTTGATTAGTAAATTAGTAACAAATGGACCATGTTACTAAAATTGATTAGTAAATTTACTTTTACTAATTTTTCTAGTAATTATTAGACATCGGTCATATTATCGGGTTATAATGGGACAAAGTGACGAGACAAAAAGATGTGACTAAGTGACAAAATTATTTGACGAGACCGAAGAAAAATGGGTATATTTTTTAGTGGCTACGGATTTTGTGTTCGGGTATTAATTACGTGACGTTGAAGACGGATTTTTCGAAGGCGTGTATTTATTTTATCTTTTATTAGATAACTTGCTCGTGCTTAATCCTAGAATGAAGACTTGGTTATCTGGTTTCCGGGTTCGGGGTGGATGGTTGATGACTCGGATAACTATCACTTAAAGGGGTTACATTGTTGTACTCAGTGTCACGCGCTTTGTCGACGTGGATAATTTAAAGAGGTGTTGTGCTTATAGACTTCTTCAGTGATGCATTGAGTACTTAGAGATTTCTCCACCGTTCTTCATTCAACAATAGTGCAAGCTTAAGTCACAAGATCGAAGGATTTTTATTCAGCTTCACGTTTGATGTATCCGGTTCATTCTTTCAGTGGTCACTTCAAATTGCTTTCATGTGGAATGGTAAAGGTGGCCATGGAGAGTTTATGAGAAGAGATTTTCGATCAACAGCTGATTCTCACAAAATATATAATTCAGCTTATTTATTATTCTCACGAGATTTCAGGTTCACGTGCGTACAATTTATTGATGGTTCCGATTTTCGAAACCATCAAGGGGGAAGAAGCAGACACATTGAACGCACAACGAGTACACGTGATGAACTTCATACCTTCATTTGATTTGAAGATATTCCGGGATGACATTTGTCATAGCCGCAGAGAAAATCAGTGTTTTAACTCGTGTCGTTATCAATCTCCAAACGATACACTACTGATTCGAGGTTTAATTGTTTGATTGTTGCAATTAAACATCATCATTATCCTATATGCATTCCCGGGACTTAATTGACTCTGGTGCATCTCCGGAAGAAGACGTGTGCATTTCCGGGACTTGATTGACTCTGGTGTTACGATGTCAACTTCATGAATGGGATAAAGTGTCCACTTCAGTATTTGAGCTTCACAATTGGGATTGATTTACCTTCTTCAACTATGTGGGGGAAGAAGTGTCTTGATTCTTTCTGGTATGCATAACTTGAACTCTCAGGGGGAAGAAAAATTCAGAAGAATTATTCAAGCGTGAGATGAAAAGTTGTTGATCTACTTGGGGGAAGCGATTTAAAATGCTTCTACATCAAGTTTACGTGGCATGAATTAGGGGGAAGCTAATTCAGAAGCTTCTCCTTAACCAGAAGTGTATGGGTTACTTAGCTCGTGCCGTTACAGTATTTCTTCTACAAGTTACTTTAAAGATGAGTCGTTTTGAAGACAAAGGCCTCAGAAGACTTCATCAGCATTGGATGCTTCAAGAAAGCTCTTGTTCTTAATTATTTTGTACTTGATAGGTAGAATATTGTAAGGAATTCTACACGTCGTTCCATGGGGGAAGATTGTTGGAAACTCACTTTATGTGACGACATTTAAGAATTCCCGTTAGTTATCATAGTCACGCACATTTAGACTAGACTAGGCTCTTTGTAAAGTGCGTGACTATATATACCCCTCCTTAGCTTCCAAGGAGGGGTGTTGATTGTTATTTTATTCATTTGGGAATACACACATTTTACTCTCAACCTCTCTTTCTCTCTCTCTAAGCCATCAATGGCTTCCACCATCACTTACCACCACATTAGACCACCGGATAGCATTTAGCTTTACTACACCGCGTGATCCGCATTTGCATATGCCATTAGAGCAATAGAAGAGTCCTTCGAATACCAAAGTCCCCGATTAATGGTTCCTTTAAGATATCGAAAGATCCGTTTAACAGTAGCTAAGTGAACTCAGTAGGCCTAGTTTGATACCGAGCACACATACATATAGCAAATTGAAGATCAGGTCGACTAGCTGTGATATACAGAAGAGTACCGATCATTCTACGATAAAGTGTCGGATCAACGGCAACTCCATGTGGATCTGCATCAAGCTTAGTTCGTTCCACCATTGGAGTATCCACGGGGTCGAAAGATTCCATCTTATACTTCTTAAACGATTCAAGGGTATACTTGGATTGATTGATAAAGATGCCTCTGGGACTCTGAGATATCTGAAGACCTAAGAAGAATGATACCTTGCCCATCATTGACATCTTAAACTTGGAAGACATGAGTGTCCCAAACTCATCCGATAAGGTTTAGGTCGAGGCAACAAATATAATATCATCAACATATATTTGTACCATAATCATATCTTTACCTTGTTTCTGAATGAACAGCGTGGGATCCACCTTGCCTTTAGCGAAGCCTTACGTAATGAGGAATTGTGACAAAAGATCATACCATGCGCGAGGAGCTTGCTTCAACCTATAGAGAGCCTTCTTAAGCTTCTCCACATGATTAGGATAATTAGGATTCACAAAACCATCCGGTTGTTGAACATAGACCTCTTCCTTGAGTTCACCATTAAGAAATGCCGTCTTCACATCCATCTGATAGACGATCATATTCATATGGGCTTCATAAGCGAGGAATAGTCGAATAGCTTCCAAACGGGCAACAGGTGCAAAGGATTCCATAAAGTCGATGCCCAATAATTGCTTGTATCCACGAGCTACTAGTCTAGCTTTGTTTTTCAATATTCCGCCTATCTCGTCAAGTTTCACCTTGTAAACCCATTTCAAAGTGAGTAACTGCACTTGATCCGGGCATGGGACAAGTTCCCATACTTCAAGACGTATAAATTCATTAAGTTCTTCTTGCATAGCTTCTATCCAACATGATTGAGTAAAAGCTTGTTGCCATGTCTTAGGTTCAACTTCAGTGAGAAAAGCATCAAAGTGACAAAACATTGCACTTTCTTGTAACTGACTTCGTGTGGATACCGGACGATTAGGGTCACCAATAATAGAATCTATAGGATGATCCTTTGTCCACTTGCTGTCATGTTCACGAATCCGTGGATTGGAGTAAACCGTACTAGGAACTTCCTCTGAGGTGGACGACCCGACTTGATTAGGGTCGGGAATAGGTACACCAAAGAATGGAAGTTCACGCATTTGAGCGAATTCCAAATCGTGATCATCATCATCCTCTTCATCATCAATAGGCATGACATGGGTAGTTGAAACATGTGTTGGTTGAGAATTACTTGTTGAAGGTATATCTTAACCAATTGTAGGTGCAGATGTGTCGGATTGTGCAACGGTTGCTGGAGCGACAACTTCGGTTACCGGAGCTATTACCTCAGGTTCTGGAGCAACAATACTTGGAGGAGTAAAGAATTCATCAAAGAACGGTTGAAACAACGTATCCCATTCAGTCCTAGAAGGTGGTGTAAATGATGATGAAGTAGGGTTGTTTGGGACAAGACCAGAACTAATGTTACTGGGTCCCATTTCATGAAGTGCGGGTTCAAAGCTGCTTTGCTCAGAAGCCATTGCTGTCAGCTCATCAAAATCAAAATTCATAGTTTCGAGGATCTTGCGAGAGTTACGGTTGTAGATTCGGTATGCCTTCTTTGCGGGTGCATAACCAATGAAAATACCAATATCAGCCTTTGGTTGAAGTTTTCCCAAATTGTCACCATCATTATTTGGATAGCAAAGAGAACCAAATACATGAAGATATGATAAATCTGGTACTTTTCCATGGAGAAGCTCATAAGGTGTTTTACCATGGCGTTTACGAATTAGTGACCGGTTTTGGGTGTACACTGCTGTAGATACTGCTTCTGCCCATAAAAACAATGGAGCCTTTGCGTAAATTAACATTGTTTGAGCAGCTTCCATAAGTGTGCGATTTCGCCTTTCAACGACACCGTTTTGTTGTGGAGTGCGTGCAACGGATGTTTCATGAGATATGCCAACTTCTTCATAACAATCACGCAAGATTTGATTCACAAATTCGGTTCCATTATCTGTACGAATGCGTCAGACAGTAGTGTTGAGACGCACTTGAATCATCTTGAGAAATCCGATGATGAATTTAGGTGCCTCATTTTTTGTTTTAAGAAATTTCACCCATGTAAACCGAGAGTAATCATCGACAATGACGAGGATGTACTTTTTACCACTAAGACTTTCAACACGCATTGGCCCACAAAGATCCATAGTACACGCGGAACACAAATGATCCTTGTGAAATGAAAGTTTAGGAAGACCACGAACAAGTTCGTTTTTCACCAAATGATTAATAGCTTCAAAGTTAAGATGAGATAGCCGTCGATGCCATAACCATGACTTAGTCTTTGATGCTTTGGAGAGAAGACATACGGGAGAAGCGGCCATCATGTCTTGTAGAGACAAAGTATACAAATTATTCCCTCGAGTACCTTTCAATAAATCAACCCCTTCCAAATTACGAATGAAGCAGGTATGCTCTCGAAAAGCAACTTCTAGGTTTGCATCACAAAATTGTCCCACAGAAAATAAGTTGTGACCGAGACCTTCCACATAATACACTCTTGAAATAATAACATTCCCAATATGATATTCACCATAACCTATTATCTTTGCAATATGATCATTGCCAAATCGAACCGTACCAAGAAACTTGCTGACGAAATTTCTGAGCTGAGAGCGATCTCCGGTCATATGCTTGGAGCAACCAGAGTCCAAATACCAGAGAAAAATTTGGACCACCTGTTTTCAACAACAACAGTAGACAATGCATTGGAAACTATTGGTTCCTGAGTGTTAGCAGATACAGATAAAATATTATCAAAATTGCTAACAGGTTTGTGACCCTTAGATTTCCTACGTTTTCTAATGTGAGTTTTAGCACTAACAGGTTTTACTGTTCCAACTTTCTTAGGTTTTGGATTATTCGTGGGCACTACAGTAGGAGTAGACCTATTTAAAGGGCACTTGGTTCCTACAGTAGTGTCGGTGTTCCTAGTTAAAGGACACGCTTGTGTTTTGGTAGTCTTGGTACTCCTAGTTAAAGGGCACACTTTCTTCACTTCAGTGGGAGTGATCCTAGTCAAAGGGCACGTATTTCCTACTAATACAAGCGTTTTGCAACGGGTTCAAAATATTTCTCGGAATCCTCTCGAATTGATCTCAGTTTAAAGTGAAAAGATTTGTTCTTGGTGACAAAAAGGAGGTTTAGTTTTCTATGTAAATAAATGCAATGAATAAACAAGGATTAGAATAGAAACAGTAAACGAATTAACACAAAATTAGAGTTAAACAGTTAAATCATGAAACTAATAAAAGATCCTTACTGACAATAGTGCTATTCAGAATGTTTGGCTATGGGGAAAAATGTCCTATTCGGAAAGCAGGCTCAATTCGGAATAATGTGCTCAATTCGGAAAAATACCCTTATGCGGAAAATCAATTCTATTCGGAAAAATATGGCTGTTCGGAATATATGAGATATTCCGAGTAAGAGAAAATGAAAAGCCCTATTCGGAATATCCAGAATTCCGAATAAGGGGAATGGGAAATAGTCTATTCGGAATAAAAGGGTCTGTTCAGAAAGTTCAGACCAGGAAGAACAGAAACAGTAGCAGGAACACGTTTTATCAATCTAAACACCAAAATACTCAAAAAGATTTTACCAAATCAACCAATAATCATTTAAATATCATAAGTAACAAATCCCACCAATAAAAACACTAAATCAACAACCTTTTAAAATCAAACTTGAATCAAATAAAAAATTAAGAACTTGCAATAGAAGATGATGAAGAACAAGATGAATGAAAAGATGAAATTGATAGATTAATGTAAAAGTAACAAGAGTAATGATTAAGAGTTACAAGATTGAAAGAAAAATGAAAAATCACCAAACACCCTAATGGTGTTTGTGATGAACCGAACCTAAGAACTGGGAAAAAAGAAAAATGAAGCTAACTCCCTAATTGTGTGAAGGGAAAAACTATATATAGTCCTAGTGGTTGGTTGGTGAGTGGGCTTTCTCCCTTTCTTCTTGTCTTCTCGTCTTTTCAGAAAAGTGACGTTTTCGATTCTGATTCGGGATTTGTCGTCGATTAAATTCAACTCGTCTTTTAATTTCTTCGTTAAATAGACTTGAGTTTCTTTGACATATGTAAATCTTCCATCTTTGGTCCTTTTCTTCGATAAATCTTCAAATAGGCCCATTGACTTCAAATCTTTTGCATCTCTTGGACAATAGACTTCGTCTTTAGTCTTTTTCCTTGATAAAACCCGTGCAATCCCATGTTTTCTTTAATATTCATCCGGTTGGCTCTGAAAACACAATAAACACAAAAACCACGCATAATTCCAAACAAATGATATTAAATACGCGTTTTGGTCTCGTTTTAGCCAGAATTAAGTGGTAAAGGATGGGTGTTTACACACCTATCAAATCCCCTACACTTAACCATTGCCATGCCCTCATGCAATGCTTAGTGATAAAGCAATTTTTACATTTTTCTCATAATTAATCAACCTTGGCCTTATTCAAACACTACTAAATAAAAAATAAAAATTAAAATACTAAGAGAAATTAAAACTTTAAAGTAAACAAAAGGATGGAAATAACTTGCAAAGAAATCAAGGACTTACATTAGGGCTTTGGTGCTGCGAAGATTTATCACCCTCAAGTTTCACGTTCCCCAAACTAAGCTTAAAAACGAGATCATTGTTATTATAAGTTAGTAAATCAAACACTTACACACATGGCTTAATTAAATGCTTAAACTCCCTTATTCCTAGGTGTATCTCTTATATTTTATTTTTGTCTTAGAATGATCATGAAGATGCATTTTTGGGTTTTATTTCGATAGTTTATTTAGGCTGAAAGCAAAGTAGGACGATTTGATCAATAGTTAGCTAAAGGACAAAATCTCTTAAAACTGCTTCTCGGGATATCAAAAAGTTCATATCTTGGCATAACTCGGTTCACGATTTGAGACCTTTCTCGGGCCGATATTTGGCATGTACTTCATACTTCATATCTTCGAGAGACGTTCTTGAGATAATGGTCTTCTCATCATAATAGAGTTTCTTCACTTGGAGACTTTTGAGGAGTACTCCAACTTTGTTGACCACGACTTCATGATTATTTCTTCAATCTCTAATTGGGATTTTGAGATACAACGATCCGCCTCCTTTTCGGACTTGGATCTATTTATCCTCATACCTTGTTAGGGTCTTTTCGGATAGACTTCTCCATGATCTTTATGGGAGTTGATTGCTTTTCGTCGTGAGTCTTGATCCTTCATATTGATTTTAGGAATAATGCTTTTCACATCACTTTGGATCTTTAGCAATAAAATGGAATCCTCATGCCTTGTTAGGGCCTTTTCGGACTCGCCAATCTTCGCGCCCCGCTTCATAAGTTATGCCTTGGCTATGAACTCTCGTCATTACCGAGCAACTTTTAAACGATCTTGGGCTAGAAGCTAAGTAACTTTTCAAATCGTACGACCTTACTTATTGCAGATAAGTTATTAGCAAGTGATTGGAGAATAGGCAAATAATTACACCAAGTGAGCTTGTGCAAGAATACTGACTTATAATTGACTCTATCATTTCTCATTCTCCACAATTTAAAATCTCAAGTAATGAGACTCGTGGATACTTAGCCTAATAAACCAATTAAGGTCTACATGGTTAAGGATACTAGCTAGAATAAACTTGGATAAGTCTATTCGGGTTGAGTCAAAATAAACGCAACGGGCCTAATATGTCAAAGATTTCTAAACTAGCTACACCACTTTATTAATATTTTTGACTTTATTGAGGAATATATACATATGAAAGCAACGATAAAAATTTAAAAATTACGACTAAATGGCCAAAGTTAATAAAAAATTTGAAAAATGTTGAAAAATATGATTTTCCGATTAAATGAAGGCATTTTCATGGAAAAGTCCACTTAAAACTTCGATAGAAGTCCCCCCTACACTTAAGATAAACATTGTCCTCAATGTTTAAGCATGTGGGAAAAGTCTCCCCTACACTTATGACATTGTGCACGTTGGTTAACTCAAGTTAAGGAAGAGACGACTAAAGTGATCAATTTCAAATGTGAGTATGAAGAAAATTGAATCACGATAGTTGAGAGATAGAACCGGATTTCGGATAACACGGGAGCACGGTTCTTCAAAGATTCCAAGAGTGCAGTTATCCCTGTAATCACATCACCACACAAACACAAATGACCAAAATAGGTCCTCCCCTACACTTAGGGGGTTAAAGGGATAGATACTCGGGCTGCCTCCCGAGGAGCGCTTGTTTTTGATAACCGAGTCACGAGCCTGACTCGACCCAAAATTAGTTCATGGGGAACGTGGTGAGGGATGGAACCACCTCCTGAGAGGTGTCCTCACCAAAGTACAACTTCACTCGTTGGCCATTCACCTTAATATTCGGTCCATTAGGTTGAGCGAGCTCGAGAGTACCATATGGAAAAATTTGGGCAATGGTGAATGGGCCGGACCAACGAGATTTGAGCTTGCCCGAGAAGATTTTCAACCGAGAGTTAAAAAGTAAGACTTTGTCTCCAACGTGGAACTCTCGGTTTTTGATCTTGGAGTCGTGAATGAGCTTAGTTCGTTCCTTATAGATCAAAGAATTTTCATAAGCCTCATTCCGAAGTTCATTCAGCTCATTGAGTTGGATCTTGCGTAGGTCACCGGCTTTGTTGATATCAAAATTGGCCCACTTCAAGGCCCAGTAAGCCTTGTGCTCCAACTCAATGGGGAGGTGGCACGCTTTCCCGTACACAAGACGATAAGGCGTACAGCCGATCGGGGTCTTGTAAGCAGTACGGAAAGCCCACAAAGCATCATCAAGTTTATCAGCCCATGCGGCACGATGCTCTCCCACGGTTCTTTCCAGAATTCGCTTAAGTCCTCGGTTGGATATTTCAGCCTGGCCATTAGTTTGTGGGTGGTAGGCTGTGGAAAGACGATGGTTTACACCGTACTTAGCCATGACTCTAGCAAATTGGTCATTGCATAAATGAGTCCCACGATCACTAATAATGGCACGAGGCACACCGAATCGAGCGAATAGAGCTTTCAAAAAGTTACAAACCACCCTTGCGTCATTAGTAGGTAAAGCTTTGGCTTCAACCCACTTTGAAACGTAGTCAACAGCTACAAGGATGTATTTGTTTCCTTTAGAAGAAGGGAATGGCCCCATAAAGTCGATACCCCAAACATCAAAAATTTCACACTCTTGAATGAAATTCTGAGGCATCTCGTCTTTATGTGTGATTTTGCCTTGCTTTTGGCAAACATCACATCTTTTAACCATATCGTGAGCGTCACGATATATGGAGGGCCAATAAAATCCCGAGTCAAACACTTTTTTGGCGGTGTAGTTGGGACCAAAGTGACCACCGGTGGGTCCTTTGTGGCAAGCATCAAGGATTTCAAACGCTGCCGGTCCATCAACACATCAGCGAATAATCAGGTCGGCACATTGTTTGAATAGGTAAGGGTCGTCCCAAAAGTAAGTCTTAATGTCGGTGAAGAACGTTTTCTTTTGCTGAGACGTCAACCCTTCCTTGAGAATTCCACCCGCTAAGTAGTTTGCAAAGTCCGCAAACCACGGGGTTTCATTCGGCTTCGAGTTTATAGACATTAAGGTCTCCAAGAGAAAAGAATCATTGATTTCTTTGTTCGGATGATCCCCCTGGTAAGGATCCTCAAGTCTGCTGAGATGGTCCGCGGCTAGGTTTTCTGCTCCTTTTTTATCGCGAATTTCTATTTTAAATTCCTGGAGCAGCAAAACCCAGCGAAGAAGTCTTGGTTTGGAATCTTGCTTTGTCAACAAGTACTTCAGCGCGGAATGATCGGTATACACAATGGTGGTAGAAAGGACAAGATAGGGGCGGAATTTTTCAAAAGCATAGACAACAGCTAAAAGCTCTTTTTCGGTTGTCGTATAATGCAATTGTGCCCCCGTATTTGTCTTGCTAGCGTAATGGATCGGTTGGAAGTGTTTGTTCACTCTTTGTCCAAGAACCGCTCCAATAGCAAAATCACTAGCATCGCACATCAACTCAAAGGGATGCTCCCAATTAGGGGTAACCAAGACGGGTGCCTGAGTTAGCTTATCCTTAAGCGAGTTGAAGGCTTCAAGGCACTCTTCGGAAAAGATAAAAGGAGCATCTTTTTCCAAGAGGTGGGTCATCGGGCGGGCGATTTGAGAAAAATCTTTGATGAATCGACGGTAGAAGCCCGCATGACCCAAAAAACTTCTCACACCCTTCACGGTTGAAGGTGGAGGCAACTTTGTGATAACATCGACTTAAGCACGGTCAACTTCAAGACCGGCTTTCGAGATCTTATGTCCAAGCACGACGCCTTCTTTTACCATAAAATGGCATTTTTCCCAATTCAGAACTAGGCGAGTGTCTTCGCACCGCTTGAGCATACGTTCCAAATTGGCAAGGCAAGAAGAGAATGAATCCCCGAAGACCGAGAAATCATCCATGAAGACTTCCATGGTTTGTTCAACCATGTCATGGAAGATAGCTAGCATACACCTTTGGAAAGTCCCGGGCGCATTACATAAGCCAAAAGGCATTCTTTTGTAAGCAAAAGTGCCATAGGGACAAGTGAATGTAGTCTTCTCTTGATCTTGGGGATCGATGGGTATTTGAAAATAACCTGAGAAACCATCAAGAAAGCAGTAATATTCATTACCAGCTAGTCGTTCAAGCATTTGGTCCATAAAAGGTAGAGGGAAATGATCCTTTCTCGTGGCATCATTGAGTTTGCGGTAGTCTATACAAACTCTCCACCCAGTAACGAGACGAGTGGGAATCAACTCGTTGTGTTTGTTGGGAACAACGGTTATTCCGCCCTTCTTGGGCACACAATGGATTGGACTGACCCATGGTGAATCCGAAATAGGGTAAATCATACCCGCATCAAGAAGTTTGATAACCTCTGTTTTGATGACTTCATGAATTTTTGGATTCACCCTTCGTTGGTTTTGAATTGTGGGCTTAAAGTCGTCCTCCATGAGAATTTTGTGTGTGCAGAAGTGAGGATCAATTCCACGAATATCGGAAATCTTCCAAGCGATAGCCTTCTTATGATCTTTCAACACGGCGACAAGTCGGGCTTTCTCTTCATCCTTTAAATCCTTAGCAATGATGACTGGCGAATTCTTCTCTTCTTCGAGGAATACATACTCGAGATGGGGCGGCAACTCCTTGAGTTCTAAATCTGGAGGATTGTCGACGGGAGGCGTATTCGAAGTCGGAGTCTCGATAGCAATAACAGTGGGAGATGGAGGGGAAGGATTGTCTTCTCTGAGGAGGTTTGCAATGAAACTGAGATCGTCATCCCAATTGGCAGTAGAATCGTCATTGTCTTGCTTCACATCTTCCAAGGTGGCTTCCAAATCTTTCCAAAGGAAATCACTTTCTCCAAATAGAGATAGTGATGAATCGATAGAGGAAACGGTCTCAACATTGGGAAGAGAGGTAGGAATATTTTTATAAGCATCCTTGAAGTGTTCTTCACAAGCCTCATCAAGAACGTCAATACAATTAACACTCTCGTAAGAATAAGGCTGTTTAGAAAGCTTTCCCATGTTGAAGACTACTTTATCGTCACCCACTCTCATGATAAGCTCACCGGCTTCAACATCAATGAGAGTGCGACTGGTCCTCAAGAATGGACGACCAACAATGAGTGGCACACGGGGGTCCATCTCGTAGTCGACGACAACAAAATCAGCAGGGAAGGTAAATTTGTCGACTCCTACAATGACGTCTTCGGCTATCCCCACTGGATAAGCAACCGTACGGTTAGCCAATTCCAAAGTCATTTTGGTGGGGACTAGCTCTGGGAGAGATAATTGCTTCCAAACACTTAGAGGCATGAGATTAATACTGGCACCTAGATCGGCTAGGGCCATGCAATTCTCTACTCCCGGGAAATTGCAAGGGATAAGGAAACGACCCGGATCACCAAGCTTGGTTGGCAATTTCCTTAAGAGCACTGTAGAGCAGTTCTCATTAAGTTGGGTGTTGGCAATATCGAGGAGCTTTTCCTTGTCGCTCAGAAGATCTTTAAACATTTTTGCATATTTGGGCATGTGAGCGAGAGCCTCAGCGAAGGAGATATTGAAATTCAATTGTTTGAACATTTTAAGGAAGTTCGAAACCTGAATATCATCCTTGCTCTTTTGCTTCTCTTTCCTCAACCTAGATGGATAAGGTATATTGGAAGAAGAGGAAGGCTTTGGGAGAATAGGATCACTCACAACCACGGGTGGAGGAGGGGTAGAAGGAAGAGGTGGAGAAATTGGGGAAGGAGAAGGATGAGGAATAGGAGCAGGTGACTCGTTCTCCTTAGTCACAACCACCGGTGGAGGTATAGGAAGCTCGGGTTCCTTGGTACCTTTACCACTTCGAGTGGTGATTGCTTTCATCTCCCCTCTTGGGTTCGCAACGGTGTTACTCGGAAGAGTACCCGAAGGAGAGGGTTGATTACCTTGGAAGAAACTAGCCATCATGTTCCTTAGATCATTAGTTTGGCTATCCAACGTATTTCTCATGTCGGCTCTCAAATCGTTTCCTTGCTTGACCATGTCCGCTTTCAGGTTGAGCACCTCTCTCTGAAGATTTCCTACTATCGCATCGTTAGTCCTCATATAAGTTTCCACTTCTTGGTGAAGAGCGGTGGGTTGGTTGGGAGGAGCATTGTATGCAGGTGGTTGGTAAGTAGGTTGTTGGTAGACTTGGTTGTTGCGTTGAGGTGGTTGTTGCTGCTTGTGAGGAGGGATGTATGGTTGTCGAGGTTGTTGTTGTTGTTGAGGAGGGCGATTAAGGTTTTGTTGTTGGGTTGGGTTGGTAGGAGGGAAACCATGTGGTGAAAGATAGTTGTTGCTGCGGTAGCTAAGCAAGTTACGGTCCCCTTGAGGTCTAGCTTGATAAACAGGTTGAGGATAGGTGCCATATGCCGCATTCACATTCTCAGCAAGGTAATCTTGGGTGGCAGTACAAGTTGTGTAAGAGTGAGGACCACCGCATATCTCACAAGGTTGGCTGACAGCGTTCACTTGAGCGTTTTTGTTGCTGACGGTGTGGGTGACAAGCGATTCAAGAAGCGTGGTGATTTTGTCAAGTCGCTTGTCGCTGTCATTAGTGCTAGCACTTGCAACATTGGTCCGAATACTCTTGGTTTGCACACGAGATTTATTCTCAATGATGTCCCAAGCAGCATTGGAAGTCTTAGCCAATAGATTACCCCCCGAGGCACTGTTCAGTGAATCTTGGTCACTCATGCTTAAACCATTGTAAAAAGTATTAATTTGATGTACTTTGGTAAAACCATGTTGTGGGCATTTTCTTAAAAGATCTTTGAAACGATCCCAAGATTCACTGAACGACTCATCGTACTTTTGTTCAAAATTTATGATCTCATTCCGCAATGCGGTAGTACGAGAGGGTGGAAAAAAGTAGTTGATAAACTTTGTTTCCAAATCCGTCCACGAGAGAATACTCTGTGGCGGTTCCTTAGCAAGCCAATGCCGGGCTTGTCCCTCTAAAGAAAAGGGAAAAAGTTGTAACCTTATAACCTCTCGTGGAACACCATTGAATTTGACCGTGTTGGTAAGTTGTAGAAATCTCTTGATGTGGTCGTGTGGATCATCAATGGTACGTCCCAAGAATGGTTGAGCGGAGACCATCTGGATAAAGCCTGATTTAAGCTCGAAATTGTTGGCGGCAATTGGTGGTATAACAATTGGATCCGTGTTGCCATCGACATGAGCTTGCAGCAGTTCAATCATCGGGCGATTATCCGGAAGGGGCTCATTGTTGTTGTTATTGTTCATGTTGTTGTTGTTATTATTGTTTGGAGGTGGTACACCGGCCATGTCTAAGTGATCGAGAGGCTCGGGCTATTGATATGACGTGGATCGAGTGCGCATACACCTGCAAAAGAACGAACAAAGAAAAACAAAGCAAAAATATTTTTGGTTTTTATGTTTTTTTTTACGTTTTAGGATTTTTGAAAATTTTATATTTTTTAGTGTTTTTGAAATGTTTTGTGAAAAATTAACGTTCACGGGGAACGGATCCCAAAATCCAAGTTCTCACAAAAAAAAACTTTTGATCGTAACGAGAAGAGCCGGCAGCGGCGCCATTTAATACAAGCGTTTTGCAACGGGTTCAAAATATTTCTCGGAATCCTCTCGAATTGATCTCAGTTTAAAGTGAAAAGATTTGTTCTTGGTGACAAAAAGGAGGTTTAGTTTTCTATGTAAATAAATGCAATGAATAAACAAGGATTAGAATAGAAACAGTAAACGAATTAACACAAAATTAGAGTTAAACAGTTAAATCATGAAACTAATAAAAGATCCTTACTGACAATAGTGCTATTCGGAATGTTTGGCTATGGGGAAAAATGTCCTATTCGGAAAGCAGGCTCAATTCGGAATAATGTGCTCAATTCGGAAAAATACCCTTATGCGGAAAATCAATTCTATTCGGAAAAATATGGCTGTTCGGAATATATGAGATATTCCGAGTAAGAGAAAATGAAAAGCCCTATTCGGAATATCCAGAATTCCGAATAAGGGGAATGGGAAATAGTCTATTCGGAATAAAAGGGTCTGTTCGGAAAGTTCAGACCAGGAAGAACAGAAACAGTAGCAGGAACACGTTTTATCAATCTAAACACCAAAATACTCAAAAAGATTTTACCAAATCAACCAATAATCATTTAAATATCATAAGTAACAAATCCCACCAATAAAAACACTAAATCAACAACCTTTTAAAATCAAACTTGAATCAAATAAAAACTTAAGAACTTGCAATAGAAGATGATGAAGAACAAGATGAATGAAAAGATGAAATTGATAGATTAATGTAAAAGTAACAAGAGTAATGATTAAGAGTTACAAGATTGAAAGAAAAATGAAAAATCACCAAACACCCTAATGGTGTTTGTGATGAATCGAACCTAAGAACTGGGAAAAAAGAAAAATGAAGCTAACTCCCTAATTGTGTGAAGGGAAAAACTATATATAGTCCTAGTGGTTGGTTGGTGAGTGGGCTTTCTCCCTTTCTTCTTGTCTTCTCGTCTTTTTAGAAAAGTTAACGTTTTCGATTCTGATTCGGGATTTGTCGTCGATTAAATTCAACTCGTCTTTTAATTTCTTCGTTAAATAGACTTGAGTTTCTTTGACATATGTAAATCTTCCATCTTTGGTCCTTTTCTTCGATAAATCTTCAAATAGGCCCATTGACTTCAAATCTTTTGCATCTCTTGGACAATAGACTTCGTCTTTAGTCTTTTTCCTTGATAAAACCCGTGCAATCCCATGTTTTCTTTAATATTCATCCAGTTGGCTCTGAAAACACAATAAACACAAAAACCACGCATAATTCCAAACAAATGATATTAAATACGCGTTTTGGTCTCGTTTTAGCCAGAATTAAGTGGTAAAGGATGGGTGTTTACACACCTATCACCTACTATAGTGAAAGTTCTACCAGTGGGGCGCCACATCCAAACAACTTGGGTTAACACTTTCCCAGTCGGTTTCTATTCTAATCCATTTTTCCGGGCATGCATCTCATTCACATGGTCAATAAGACAAGAATCATGACGACTAGAAAACATACATTCATTGCAATTCCAACATTTCAAATTAGAGTTCACAGTAGGCTTATAACGCTGCACAACCGCAGAGCCTTTAGGTTTAGCTACATGATTCTTTTTATTCAAAACAGAACTAACATTCCTAGGATGGGCTTCTACTTTCTTCTTCACTTGACTACTAGATGGGGGCAAGATCCTATCATTCTTCTTGTTTCTCTTAAGCTTAGATCTTTGAGCCTTAGTAGTGGTGCTTACTCCTGTAGAAGGCAACACGAGAATATTAGAAGCTGGTTTTGATTCTGCCTTATCTTTAGTGACCAAAGTTTGAGATGGTTTAGTCCTAGGGCCCTTGTTAAGTGGTGTGACGGCTATAAGGTTCCTTTTGATTGCACTAGAGGACGATGCTGAGACAGTGGCTGCGTTATCCACAACATTCTTACCTTTTAGAGTACGAAGTGTTTCCTTTAACTCAGCCAAGACCAGATTCTTATCACAAATTTGTTCCCTCAAATCAGATATTTCCATCAACTTTCGATTCAATTGTTCAATCAATGATTGATTCTGTGCAGTGGTATCAACACATGCGGGCTTTACTGAATCGAAGAGTCGTGTATTTTTCTAGTTTTAAGTTATCAACTTTGGACAAAATCTTGGAAACTCGATTATCTAGATCAAGTTTAAAATTCTCAGCGGCCTCAAGTACGTTCACACAGTTAAGCTCCTTAGATTTCCCTATTTCTATCGGCAAAGATGTAGCAACTTTGTCACTTTGGCTGACGTTGTTTTGATTGTAAATTCAATTGAAAATTCTTTTCAAAGTTTGCATCATCGATATTAACACCTTCGAATGACGTTTCAAATATTTCTTGAATAAATTGTTGCTTGCATTCAAGCGATATACAATGTGTTTGAATCTCATCAAAACGTTTTGAAAGCGAAGAATATGAATCTTGAAGCTTTAAAAATTCAACGTCAGATTCGTGACAAGTACTATCTACCACAGTATCCACAGATTCAACATTATGCACAATAGAATCATCAACACTTTTATTCACATAGACGAAAACTATATCATGAGACATCACTTGCTTCAGAAGCTGATCATTTTGGCGTGAAACCCGTTCTATTTCAAGTAAACTGTTTTCATAAGCATCTTCTATTTCATTGAAAACACGTCTAACTTCTTCTATTTCCAAAAGCAAATCTTGATCAAGATTACTAAGACAAGCTTTAACATTCTTTACAACCGGAACAATTTCGTCTCGAAACGCAGCTCTAGTGTGCTCAAAGTTCCATTCACCTTCCGTTATGGCCGAGGCCGTCGTACGTTCCAAAATGACCTTGTCAAAATCAGCTAAGTGTTGGTGAACCGCATTTAAGTTAACGGACGCCTTGCTTACCGGTGGAATTAACTTTGTTAAATCCGTTTTGACAAGTGTAGGAGACGTACTAGGAAGGTTTTCATTTGACAAACTTTGGGGCACAAGAACTGTTAATTCTGCTAATTCCTTTTGTAAGCGAATGCGTGTCTTTTTCGTAAATTGATCTTTTTTATGTTGATCATAATCGATTGTATGGAATTTTGAAAGCATTTTAGAATGAGTTTCATCCGCAAGTGACTGTGTCTCCTCAGTACTACGAACAAAAGGTGCTTCTTTCGATTTGCCAATTATGGTCATATCATAAAGACCGGGAATATGTTCCTGAGCTTGTTTTGCATAACCGGGATTAGGTGGTAAATATGAAGACGCTTAAGTTCGAGTTCTTTAAATGATTTAGTTAAAAGATGAACCTTTTCTGTGGAAGCGTATTGTTTTAAAAGCTGTTTCTCTTTGAATTTAAGGAGTTTGGTAGCATTAATTTCCGATTCAAATTTTTTTGACTCGAGAGTTTCGAAATCTGTTTTAAGTTTTTGAAAATCATTGACAACCGACTCTTTTTCTTTTAATTCATTGGAAAGATTAGCTTTTAATGATTCTATTTCTTTCAAGTGTTCAATCTTTTCAAAACGAAATTGGTCAAATTCAGAACATGTTATTTTATCTGCTTGAGGGACCATTTCAAAAGTTTTGACCTTTTCTTTATGCAACGCAAGCTCAGCAGTTAGGGTGGAATTCGTATTTACGGATTGTCTGAGGGCCATATGCATTTGATCAATAATATGTTTAGGTAACATGATCAAATCATGTTGAGCATAAGATTCCATACCCGTCGTAGCATTTGGTTGAGTTTCACTCAAATGTGTTGGATTGGGTACACTTCATTTGAGTTACTAGTTCCCGAATGCTGTTCGAGGTTGTCATTTTCATGCCCTACTTGATGTTGGTTATCATCAATATTGTTAGATGTGGTGGGTACCTCACTGACGACATCAGAACCGTAGTGAGAGAGATTAGCAACGAGAGCAGCTTGGACAGAGTGAATGTCATCACAATCCGAATCGTATGCATCAAGATCGTCCGCTTGATAAGCTGCATTAGAAGTGGAAACAACTGCAATGCCTTCAGTATCTGCTGCCCCTGGGTCTGCAAGAAATGCTAACTCCTCTGAATCCAAAATCTTCCCCTTAGACTGAGCATCAACCAAATACATCTTCTCACGAAACCATGCATCATCTCTTCTCCTTTTCGGCTGAGTGCATTCCCTAGCCATATGACCTTGTCCTCGGCAATTGTAGCAAGTCACAACCTTTTTAGGACCAATAGGACTTCCATTTCCACTAGCTTGAGAATTCACAGCTTGATTGTTCCCAGTCCTTGTAGGAGGTCCATATGAATTTTGCCTTCCCTGAATAGGTTGCACTGTTACTTGACCATCTTGAACAGTAGCTTGTTGTCGAGGATTTGAAGAGGTGCGGAGCTGATTGTTTGTTGGTGGAAATCCTCTAGTTGCAACAAGTTTTGACAAGTAGGCAGTGAGATGGTTTAGTACATCAGCTGACGTATCATTTGGAGTAAAGACTGGTGCTTGGATTGGTGGAAGTTCATTAGAGTAGAAAGCTTGTGCTGGTTGTGCTTCTATTGGAAAATATCCTTGCTGAGGAGTATAGCCCATTGGAGAAGTGTTGGCTTGTGATGGTGATGTCTGATATGGTGGTTGCTGTGGAAAAGATTGTTAATGAACACTTTGTTGATATGCTTGTTGTGGCATCATTAGTGGTTGATAAGATGGTTGCTGTGGTTGCTGATAGTTGTGTGGTGGTGTCTGCTGCAAGTATGATGGTTGTTGATAAGTATAAGCCATGTTTTGTTGAGAAACATACATTGCAAGTGGATCATGAACTTGAGGTGTAGACAACCGAGCCTCGATCACATGGCATTCGTGTTTTTGAAGAAAAGCTTGAAGTTGATCCATATTGGTGTTATGCAAGTCCTTAGCCAATTTAACATCCGTCACGTATTTTTTCCATTCTGGAGGAAGAGTGTTCAAATACTTGGTGTTCAATTGAAAGGTAGGAATTGCCATGCCATAGATATTAAGCTCATTCAACAATAGGGTAAATCTCAGATAGTAATCATTGAGAGTCTCCCCTGGCACATAGGCAAACTTATCAAAAGTATCATAAAGCTTACACTCTCATTCTTGTTTAGTTAACGAGGTGCCTTGCATTAGAACCCGAATTCTATCTCATAACTCTTTGGCAACCTTATGTTTGCTGACGAGTTTGTAGACATCTGGAGGAAGGGCTTGGAGAATGATATTTGTAGCATACTTATCACATTTGTCTTGAATCTTCATATCTCCAGTCAACTCACCCGTTGGGCGAGGACGAGTAGTCGTACCTTCCGTCACTGTACCATAATCTAATGGTCCATTGAGCACCGATGCCCAAATGAGATGTCCATTCTCTTTGTTCAACATGTAAAGTTCCATTCGGGAAGTCCAATCCTCGTACATATACTTCTCCAACATTGGTGGACGATTATCCGTACCCGAGAGGATGGACTTATCCGTAAGAGATGTGTACTCCATTTCAATAAGTTCAGATTTACAAACGTTGATCGACCAATGAAATAAGGTTAAGTGTTTTTGTGTTGTTGTGAGTTACAATCGAGAAACAATGTTAAAATCCCCTAAAATATGTTAAGGAATAATTTTTGGATTGTCGGAATGTCTAGATCGGAATGCCAGATCGGAATGTCACTATCGGAAGTTCAGATCGGAATGTTACACTATCTGAATGTCCAGATCAGAATGGCTCTATCGGAATGTCCAGATCGTAATATAACCCTGTCGAAATGTTGTTGGTATCGAAATGCCTAGATCGCAAAGTTCTATCGGAATGTTCAGATCGCAAAGTATTGTCGGAATGCTCATATCGCAAAGTGCTGTCGAAATGATTCAGATCGGAATATAGCTGACAAAATTTAGGCAGAGTATCGACTTAAAACTTCCTTATATCCGTCGGAATCCCAGATCGCAAAGATCGATCGGAATGTCCAGATCGGAATAAGTATCGAAATCCAAGTATCGCAAAGTAGAACCAGTCACTTTCTGATGGTGATGGTTATTGCGATGGAAACCCCTTTTCACGTGTACTTTCCGATGATGATGGTTGCTTGAAATTTGGAATGAAGAAAAACAAGAACTTTTTGAACTTTTGATCTAAGAAAGATTGTGTTTTAAGCAAAACCAAGATACCAAAAAACACTATAACACGATTAACTACGTTATACTACTAGAAATCACGATCAAACACAAAAAAAATTTGATGATTCGGCAAGAAACACTCAACAACCTACGAAATGTTTATAAAAACATACGCAACACTAAAACCAACCTATATTTCATCCCAAGCTCTGATACCATTTGTATAAATGTAAATCTATGCTTATGTTTTTAGAGAGAGAAAGAGATAGAGAGATGGTAGATTACACACAATTCTAGAGAGAGAAAACCAATGTTTACTATGTGAAAAAGTGAATAACCACACCACCCTCTCCATCAAAGGAGAGGGTTTATATACCCAAGCCTAGTAATGGGCTTGGGCTTACATGTTTGGGCCGGCCTACACATGTTGTAGGCTAAGCTTGGGCTTGTTTATTAAATAACGATGTCTAGACTACGAGCTACTACTCAGTATATTGTCGGAGTGACCGAATCTTCCTAAATACGTAAAAACGTATTTCCAACACCCGGTATTACATTCAAGGCTTCCCCATGGACCATTTAATTCGGGGACGAGTCAGGCTCGTGACTCGGTTAATATAAACAAGCGCTCTTCGGGAGGCAACCCGATTATCTATCTTTATCTGTTTTCATCATAAGTGTAGGGGGGAGCCCCGTTGGTGTTTCTTGTTTTCTTTCTTATTTTATGCAGGGATTCGAGCGTTCAATGATCCACTCTTAATGGTTTTTGACAACCCGTGATTCCGTGTTTCCGTATTCCCGGTTCTATCCTAAACTCTTTTGATTCACTATTTTATATTTTTCAATATTAAAATAGGAATCACTTTAGTTGTCCTTTCCTTAGCAAGATCTAAAGAACGTGCACAATGTCCTAAGTGTAGGGGAGTTTACTCCCACATGCTGAAACATTGAGGACAATGTTTATATCAAGTGTAGGGGGGACTTCTATCGAAGTTAAGTGGGCTTTTCCTTGTATTTTTCCTCATTTTAACCGGAAAATCAATTTTTTCGACATTTTTCAAAATTTTTGATCTATTTTGGCCTAGTAGTTTTACCTTTGTATAGTTATTTTCTTTCGTTACTAGAATAAATTTTAATAAAGTGGTTTTAATTTTCAACGTTGTGAATCTTTTGACTCAACCCGAGTTTACTTATCTAAGTTTACTCTAGCTAGTATCCTTAACGTGTTTAAGTCAAGTTTTGCTAGGCTTTTATATAAGGAACTTTAAAACGCGAAAGTCTTAACTCTCACGGGTTAAGAACAAGAACTTTTCGCAAGTTCCTAAAATTGATCCTAGAGAGTTGTTTATCAAGGGAACTTTAAAATGCGAATTCTAAACTTGAAAAAGTCTAAGAATTTGCAAGATCCTATAGATAACTCGAAAACCCAAAACTTTGATTTAATAGGCTAAGTATCCACGAGTCTCATTCTTTGAGATTTTAAACTGTGGAGGACAAGAGATGATAGAGTAAATTATAAGTTTGGTATTCTTTCGTGAATTTATGTGAGTTAATTATGAGCCTATTCTCCCATCGCTTGTTAATAAATTTATCTACAATAAATAAGGTTGTACGATTTGAAAAGTTACTTAGCTTCTAGCCCAAGATCGTTTAAAAGTTGCTCGGTATTAATTAGAGTTCATAGCCTAGGCATAACTTATTGAAGCGGGATGTGAAGATTGGCGAGTCCGAAAAGGCCCTAACAAGGCATGAGGGCTACAGTTTGTTGCTAAAGATCCAAAAGTGATGTGAAGAATCATTTGTCGAAAATCAATATGAAGGATCAAGACACACGACGAAAAGCAAATACTCCCCTAAAGATCATGGAGAAGTCTATCCGAAAAGACCCTAGCAAGGTATGAGGATAAATAGATCCAAGTCCTAAAAGGAGGCGGATCGTTGTATATCAAAGTCCAAAATAAAGATTGGAGAAAAATGAAGAAGTCGTGGTCCAAAGACGAAGAATCTCTCAAAACTTCAAGTGAAGAAATTCCTATTATGAAGAGAAGACCATAATTTCAAGAACGTCTCTCAAAGATTCGAAGTATGAAGTCGCTGCCAAATATCGGTCCGAGAAAGGTCTAAAATCATGAAGCGAGTTATGCCAAGATATAAACTTTATGAGGTCCCGAGAAGCAGTTTTTAAAGATTTTGTCCTTTAGCTAACTATTGATTAAATCATCCACTTTATTTTCGGCCTAAATAACTATCGAAATAAGTCAAACAATGCATCCTCGTGATCATTCAAGACAAAAATAAAATATAAGAGATACACCTAGGAATAAGGGAGTCTAAGTAAATAATTGGCCCACATGAATTCATGTTAGTTTGCTAACTTATAATAACAATGATCTCGTTTTTAAGCTTGGTATGGGGAACGTGAAACTTGAGAACGATGAACATTCATGACAACCAAAAAACCCAATGTAAGTCTTCGATTTCTCTACTTGTTTTGTTCTTTAAAGTTTTCTTAGTGTTTAGTATTTAATAAAGGACAAGGTGGGTTATCTATGATGAAAAATGTAAACCGTGCTTTGAAATTAATGCATTGCATGAGGGCATTGCAATGGTCAAGTGTAGGGGATTTGATAGGTGTGAAAACACCCATCCTTTTACCACTTAATTACAATAATAACCAAGCCAAAACGTGTATTTTATGTCGTAAATGTCGGAATTATGCGTGGTTTGTGTTTTTGTTGTGATTTAGGACCAAAATGTGAAAAGGGAAGAAAACACGGGCTTTCACGGGCTTTTATCGAAGAAAACGACAAAAAGACGAAGTCAAGAGATCAAGAATGCAAAAAGAACGGAAGTCCAAGGCCTATTCTGAAGATTTATCGAAGAACAATTCTAAAAGACCGAAGTTTAATAAAGCCGAAGAACTCGAGTCTAATAAATAAATAAATTATAAGACGAGTTTAATTAATCCCGAGACAAAGTCGATAAAGTCGAAGAACTTAAAAGACGAGAAGACGTGAAGAAAGAAAGAAAGAGGAGGCAACACATGCACCTCCCCATTTCCTATAAATACCCTCCTAAACTCATTTAGGAGGGTTGGTTAGTTTTAGTTTAGGGTAGTTTTCATTTTCATTTTGGTAGGTGATTCTAGAGAGAGAAAGTGACAGTTTCTCTCACTAGGATCTCAATCTTTTATCTTCCTTTCTTGTTTGTAATCAAAACTTTACTTTCAAATAGCTTAATTCTTGTTTTAATCTTAATCTTATTCTATCTTTCTTAGTTTTTTATATATGATCTTAAATCCGATCTCTTTATATACATGTCTTGTTGATTTTGATGTTTGATTAAAAAGTTCATCTTTTTGTTTCATCTAAGCTTTTATACGAATTAAGCTATAAGTTTGACAATCTTATTGGCTTATTTTGTGTTTAGCTTATTTGCTTTTTAGTTTTCTTAAAAAGTTTAGTCTTTTTAATGTTTGCTTATTTCGTAATTTTAAAGTTTTCAAATTTATGCTTATTGATCTTTTAATGTTTGATTTTTATAGCTTAAAGTGTTTTAGTGCTTATTGTGTTAATTTTCTTATTTTTGATTAAGTGCTTTCTAGTTAATTTTTATAAAAAGTTGTTTTTAAATATTTTTTATTATTTAGTATTTTTAAAAGTTTTTAAAATTTGGTCTATTAGCTTTTTCTTAAATTTGATTTGGTTAAGTTTTTAGATAAGTGCTTATTTGGTATTTGCTTATTTGTTTATTGTATGCCATCGTAATGCTTAAGGGTTTTACCAGTACGATCCAGTAATTGTGATCGCATAAACCCCGAGGGTTTCTACTTGCGATCCATTACTGCGATCCTTAGTACGATCGTCACCACGATCACACTCCATAATCCTCACCACGATCACTTGTTGCGATCGTGGGTGCGATCCGTGGGTGCGATCCGTGGCTACGATCCGTGGCTACGATGGAGTCAAAATTGCCCTGGGTGCGATGGCATTTTCATCACTACGATGGAATTAACTCTACAATAAGAGTACGATGGAACAATATTAGTACGATGGAAATGTCATGCATGCATGCATGCTTTTGTTTGGCGCCATTTTCACCTAGTAGGCTGCTTCCAACAGCTAGCCTGCTAGCTTGTTTATTTAATAGTATTGTTCCGTAATTGTTTAGTTTTGTCTGAAAGTTGTTCCGATTTTATTTTTGAAAGTTACGTATTTTTAGTTGAATTTTTCGTCGAGTTTTAGTATTAATATTTTTTCGTAAAGTTCAGGTTTTATCTTTATTTAGTACCCGCTTTTGGTTTTCCCTCGTTTAGCTTTAAAGTACCATTTTAGTTTTGTTCTCTCCTTTTTCATTTAGTGAACTTTATTTTCGAGTCGATAGTTAATTTCGTTTTTAGTTTTATTTTTATTAATTGTTTTGCTTTAAATTTCGTTTTATTACTTGTTTTAATATTCGTTTTAATATCGTTTTAATTTTTAGTTTTTTTAATATTCGCCATGTTTTACTTTTGTTATGTGTACTTGTCTTTAGTTTGTTTTTAAATACTTTTCGCATTTACTTTTTAATTAGTTATAGATAATCAACTTTCCTTTTTTCTTTACCAAAAACAATTGAGTCGTACTTTGAACTAGAAATCAATTTGTTAAGACAACGAGAAAACGAACTTTTTTAACCTAGCAAAATCTCAATTTCAAATGATTTTAGCAAAATCAAAAACCCAAATCCCCGATTATCTATCTTTACTTGTTTTCATCATAAGTGTGGGGGAGCCCCGTTGGTCTTTCTTGTTTTCTTTCTTATCATGTGCAGGGATTAGAGCTTCAAAGACACACTCTTGATGACTTTTGACGACCCGTGATTCCGAGTTTCCGTCTTCCCGGTTCTATCCTAAACTCTTTTCGATATCAAATAAGCCTTTTGTAGCAAAACTTCAAAAAAGTCGGAACTTTTTTCACTAGATTCCGACTGCTTCCTTTTACTGGATTCCGATTGGGCATTCCGATTGCACTATTCCGACGACAGTATTCCGACGAGAGTATTGTTTGGTATTCCGATTAGTGCTGTTTTCCAACATTCCGATTGTAGCATTCATGTCCCATATTCCGATCATGCTTTCTGACCAGTATTCCGATCTGATTCCAATTGGGATTATTCCGATGGTTTGAGTTTTGTTTTTACTAAGTTTTCAAGTTTTAGATTCATTAAGTGTTCAAGTGTTTTTCTAATCTTGTCTTTAAGTTTTCAAGCATTTATTTTTAACTCGTCCTTTTAGTTTAATCTTTAAAACTCTTATTTTACTCAACGACACTTTCATATTTGCTATTAGTTTAAAATAGATAATCAACCAAACCTTTTGATATTCCACCAAGAACAATTGAGTCACACTTTCTACCAATAATCAATTCGAAAAGATCGGTTTAACGAACTTTCATACGAGCTTAAAAGCCTTGTATTAAATGGCACCGCTGCCGGCTCTTTTCGTGAAGATTAACGGTTTTTTGTGAGAGACGCGTTGGCTTTTGGGATCCGTTCACTCGTGAACGTTATTTTTCATGTCAAAAATTTTCAAAAATCCCAAAAATATTTGAAAAATCATAAAAAGCATTTCTTTTTCAAAGTTTTGCAACCAAAAATATTCCTCTTTATCCTCTTTTGTGTTTAATTCTTTTCTCTACCCCTCTTCTTTATAATTCTTCATGGATTCGTCTTGCGTACGGTGTGGGAGACCATGGCATTGTTTTCAAACATGTCAATGGTATACTTGTGAGCGGTGTGGTTCTGATATCGACGATACACAATTTGGATTTTGTCCATTTTGCAATTCAACAAATTCGTACTTCTCCTCTTACAATACTTTCTCACCCTCTCCCGTCTATGACAATCCTTATCCTCAAAATGCACCGGATTTTTCTCCATCCCCGTGGTGCTATAAGTATGGGGGCCCTCACGAAAGTTTTCACTGTCCAACGGGGGATCAAAATGACTATAATTATACCCCTTCCAGTTTTGACCAACCCCTGCAACACCCAATTGATCATCAGCCTCGTCACAGGATGAGTTACCAAGAACCAATTGACGATCTTGCTACAACTTTTCAAGAACAAATTGACGATCTTGCTACAGCTTTTCAAGAACAGATGAAAGAGCTTTTACACACGCTGCAAACTTGTATGGAGTCATTTTTAACGTAGCGAGATCAGACGAGTACTCATATCCCTGAGCTTATTATTGGCCCTTTAGGTAATGAGGAGAGCGATGACGATATTGAGGTTATTTTCGACGAGGAGGAATTTCTCAAGCAACGTAAGACTTCTCCCATTCCTCCTTCGTCTATTGCTATCACACCCGAGGAGCCCGTTGGCTCTCTCATAATGGAGGATGAGCATCTTGACATTATCTCGGTAACGTAATCGGACAAATTCCTAACGTCTAGTGTCGAGGAACTTGTCGTCATCCCAAGTGAGTCCGATGGTATTCCCGAAAATTTGTGTGATATACCGACTTTTGCGGAGCTTAAGGCCGAGGTCGCTTCGCTAGTCGATGATCACATACTCACAAATCCACAAGCGCTAATTGATTCTCCCAACAAGAGTTAAACATGTGGTGAGTATGAGGATTTCGTCTTCGAGCCCGAGATTGAGGAAATTATCGACCGAGAGCTAGCTCTTTTACCTCCTCTTCCACCTACTAGTGAGGACGATTTTTCCAATATCGAGGCCGAACTTGATGAGTTGGAACGTCTTATTCTTCGTAATAATGACGAACCAACTCACATGCCCAAACATCCAATTCTCGAGGAATTACCTAATCAACACTCCTCTTATGAGAATTACGTTTACCACATTCATGAGGATTTAACTTATCAACAATCCCCACAAATGAATGATGGTTTCGTACTTGATCGTGATCTTTTCAAACGAGTTTCTACAGTCCTTATCTACGATGAAATCGACAAGATCAACGTTCATGAGGATAAATGTTTTGACCCGGGAGGTGACATGGACCATTTTATAATTGATAACCTTACGAATTTGCCAATTGGTCAGCATCCATTGTCTTTGGAGGATGACAATGTGATTCCTTTACCCACCCACCTCCCGTCAATCTGGACTTCACTTGCTTTTCTTGTATTGAGAGGACCTTTTTACCATTCAAGACTTATCCTCCCGCCTCTCCTTTATTAATGTCCTCCAGGAACGAGGACAAGGTCTTTGATCCTGGTATTACATTCGTGGTTTCCCCATGGACCATTTAATTCGGGGACAAGTCAGGCTCGTGACTCGGTTAACAAAAACAAGCGCTTCTCGGGAGGCAACCCGATTATCTATATATCTTTATCTGTTTTATAATAAGTGTAGGGGGAGACCCTAGTATGTTTGTTTGTTGTTTTCTTTCTTATCATGTGCAGGGATTCGAGCTTTCAAAGATCCATACTTGATGACTTTTGACGACCCGTGATTCCGTGTACCCATCTTCCCGGTTCTATCCTATACTCTTTTGCTTCTCTATTTTATATTTATTCAATATTAAAATAGGAATCACTTTAGTTGTCCTTTCCTTAGCAAGATTTAAACAAAGTGCACAATGTCCTAAGTGTAGGGGAGTTTAGTCCCACATGCTTAAACATTAAGGACAATGTTTATATTAAGTGTAGGGGGACTTCTATCGAAGTTAAGTGGGCTTTTCCATGAATTTGTCCTCATTTTAACAAGAAAACTTGATTTTTTGACATTTTTCAAAATTTTTAATCTATTTTGGCCCTGTAGTTTTTCTTTGTTATCATTATTTACTTTCTTTGCAAAAATAAATTTTCAATAAAGTGGTTTTAAATTTTTCAAAGTCGTGAATATTTTGACTCAACCCGAGTTTACTTATCTATGTTTACTCTAGCTAGTATCCTTAACGTGTTTAAGTCAAGTTTTGCTAGGCTTTTATATAGGGAACTTTAAAACGCGAAAGTCTTAACTCTCACGGGTTAAGAACAAGAACTTTTCGCAAGTTCCTATAATTGATCCCAGAGAGTCGTTTATCAAGGGAACTTTAAAATGCGATTTCTAAACTTGAAAAAGTCTAAGAATTTGCAAGATCCTATAGATGACTCAAAAACCCAAAACTTTGATTTAATAGGCTAAGCATCCACGAGTCTCATTCCTTGAGATTTTAAACTGTGGAGGACGAGAGATGATAGAGTCAATTATAAGTTTGGTATTCTTTCGTGAACTTATGTGAGTTAATTATGAGTCTATTCTCCCATCGCTTGTTAATAAATTTATCTGCAATAAATAAGGTTGTACGATTTGAAAAGTTACTTAGCTTCTAGCCCAAGATCGTTTAAAAGTTGCTCGGTATTAATTAGAGTTCATAGCTAAGGCATAATTTATTGAAGCGGGATGCGAAGATTGGCGAGTCCGAAAAGGCCCTAACAAGGCATGAGGGCTACATTTTGTTGCTAAAGATCCAAAAGTGATGTGAAGAATCATTTATCGAAAATCAATATGAAGGATCGAGACACACGACGAAAAGCAAAAACTCCCCAAAAGATCATGGAGAAGTCTATCCAAAAAGTCCCTAACAAGATATGAGGATAAATAGATCCAAGTCCTAAAAGGAGGCGAATCGTTGTATATCAAAGTCCAAAATAAAGATTGGAGAAAAATGAAGAAGTCGTGGTCCAAAGATGAAGAATCTCTCAAAACTTCAAGTGAAGAAATTCCTATTATGAAGAGAAGTGCATAATTTTAAGAACGTCTCTCAAAGATTCAAAGTATGAAGTCGCTGCCAAATATCGGTCCGAGAAAGGTCTCAAATCATGAGCGAGTTATGCCAAGATATGAACTTTATGAGGTCCCGAGAAGCAGTTTTAAAAGATTTTGTCCTTTAGCTAACTATTGATTAAATCGTTCACTTTATTTTCGGCCTAAATAACTATCGAAATAAGTCAAAAATGCATCCTCGTGATCATTCAAGACAAAAATAAAATATAAGAGATACACCTAGGAATAAGGGAGTCTAAGTAAATAATTGGCCCACATGAATTCGTGTTAGTTTGCTAACTTATAATAACAATGATCTCGTTTTTAAGCTTGGTATGGGGAACGTGAAACTTGAGAATGATAAATGTTCATGGCAGCCAAAACCCAATGTAAGTCTTTGATTTCTTTACTTATTTTTATCTTTTTATCTTCCTTAAATGTTTAGTATTTAATAAAGGCCAAGGTGGGTTATTTATGATGGAAAATGTAAACAGTGCTTTAAAATTAATATATTGTATGAGGGCATTGCAATGGTCAAGTGTAGGGGATTTGATAGGTGTGAAAACACCCATCTTTTTACCACTTAATTATAATAATAACCAAGCCAAAACATGTATTTTATGTTGTAAATGTCGGAATTATGCGTGGTTTGTGTTTTTATTGTATTTTAGGACCAAAAGATGGAAAAGGAAGAAAACAGGGGCTTTCACGGGCTTTTATCGAAGATAACGACAAAAGACGAAGTCAAGAGATCAAGAATGCAAAAAGAACGGAAGTCCAAGGCCTATTCTGAAGATTTATCGAAGAACAAGTCTAAAAGACGGAAGTTTAATAAAGCCAAAGAACTCAAGTCTAATAAATGAAGAATTATAAGACGAGTTTAATTAATCCCGAGACAAAGTCGAAAAAGTCAAAGAACTTAAAAGACGAGAAGACGTGAAGAAAGAAAGAAAGAGGAGGCAACACATGCACCTCCCCATTTTCCTATAAATACCCTCCTAAACACATTTAGGAGGGTTGGTTAGTTTTAGTTAGTTTAGTTTTCATTTTCATTTTGTAGGTAATTCTATCGTAAATAACCCACCTTGGCCATACTATTAAATAAACAATTACAGAACAATACTATTAAATAAACAAGCTAGCAGGCTAGCTGCTGGAAGCAGCCAACCTAGCTGCTCATTTTTGGCGCCAAAATGGCTAAGCAGCCAGGCATGTAGGTGCTTTTGGTCGGAATGTAGTATTAAAATTCAAACTGTCGCAATGTTTATTGCATCAGAATGTTGTATTTCCATCGGAATGTAGTACTAAAAAAATATCCATCGTAATACTTTTTTGTTGTGTCGCAATGTTTTATTATTATTTTATTATTATTTTTTTTAACTATCGGAATGTCTAATAAATAAAAATTGTCGGAATAACTAAAGTACCAAATCCATCCTAATGTGGCTGTCAAAATTTGGGCAGCACTTCGTCGTAATAAACCTTAAACTCCGTCGGAATATGCGATCGCAATGAGCGATTGCAATCCCGATCGGAATAAGGGAATGAGAACACAAGCTATCGCAAAGTAGAACCCCCTTTGGGTTATTGCGATACAAACAAGCAACCTATCAGAATGAGGCGTCGGAATGTGGAAAAGCTCAAAATTGCGATGGAACACAAAAATAATCCGAAAATGAAGTTAAGCTAGAAACTCAATAAGCACTTTCAATAAGCTCACTTAACCAAATTTCAAACAACTCACTAAGCATAAACTTTACAACTTTGAAATATGAAATTCATAAACTTTATAAAAGGAACTTTAAAAAGATAAAACTTTTTAGTTTTATCTTTAAAATCAAATAAGCTAAATATAAAATAAGCCAATAAGATTGTCAAACTTATAGCTTAATTCGTATAAAAGCTTAGATGGAAACAAAAACATGAACTTTTTAATCAAACATCAAAATCAACAAGACATGTATATAAAAGAGATCGGATTTAAGATCATATAAAAAAAAACTAAGAAAGGTAGAATAAGATTAAGATTAAAACAAGAATTAAGCTATTTGAAAGTAAAGTTTTGATTAAAACAAGAAAGGAAGATAAAAGATTGAGATCCTAGTGAGAGAAACTGTCACTTTCTCTCTCTAGCTAAACTAAAAGAAAGGGAATCGGTTAGTTTTGAGTTAGATAGTTTCATTTTTCATTTTTTTCCGTTCTAGTTTTTAGAGAGAGAAAGTTCCAACTTTCTCTCACTAAGTTTTCATCTTTTCTTTCTTTTAATCTTTCAAGTTTAAGCTTTTTGTATTCTGGATTGCATTAATCAAGTTCAAGTTTAAGCTTTTAATCTTTAATCTCTTTCTACCTTTCTTTATTTTAGTTAATTTTGATCCGAAATATTGATTATCCGTGTTTGATCTTGATGTTTTAAGGATTAAAAAGTTCATATTTTATCATACTTAAGTTTTCATACGGTTAAGCTCTAAGATCTTTGTGCTTATTGGCTTATTTGTATGTTTAGCTTATTTACTTTTTAAAAGCTTTCTTAAAAAGTTTCATTTTTTATGGTTTGATTTAAAATATTGCTTATTTTAAGTTGGGAAAGTTGTTATTCGAGCTTATTTAGTTTATTTCATTGCTGATTTGGTGAAGTTTTAGTGTTAGCTTATCAAACATAGCTTATCACTAGCTTATTTTCGAATCACTAGATAATCGGAAAAGGGTAAACCCTTTTTCGATAAAGCATTCTGACTACCACCTTGTTATTCCGATCACTTGATCGGATTGGGGTTTTAATATTCCGATTGTGGGGTTCTTTGACATTCCGATGTGGGTGTCTTGTAAAACATTCCGATTAGACTCGATTTCTTGTATTCCGATTGCATTATTTGTATTCCGATCATTGGATCGGAATAGGGTTTAAGGCACATTCCGATTGGGACTTTTTCACTAGATTCCGACTGCTTCCTTTTACTGGATTCCGATTGGGCATTCCGATTGCACTATTCCGAAGACAGTATTCCGACGAGAGTATTGTTTGGTATTCCGATTAGTGCTGTTTTCCAACATTCCGATTGTAGCACTCATGTCCCATATTCCGATCATGCTTTCCGACCAGTATTCTGATCTGATTCCAATTGGGATTATTCCGATGGTTTGAGTTTTGTTTTTACTAAGTTTTCAAGTTTTAGATTCATTAAGTGTTCAAGTGTTTTTCTAATCTTGTCTTTAAGTTTTCAAGCATTTATTTTTAACTCTTCCTTTTAGTTTAATCTTTAAAACTCTTATTTTACTCAACGACACTTTCATATTTGCTATTAGTTTAAAATAGATAATCAACCAAACCATTTATTATTCCACCAAGAACAATTGAGTCACACTTTCTACCAATAATCAATTCGAAAAGATCGGTTTAACGAACTTTCATACGAGCTTAAAAGCCTTGTATTAAATGGCGCCGCTGCCGGCTCTTTTCGTGAAGATTAACGGTTTTTTGTGAGAGACGCGTTGGCTTTTGGGATCCGTTCACTCGTGAACGTTATTTTTCGTGTCAAAAATTTTCAAAAATCCTAAAAATATTTGAAAAATCATAAAAAGCATTTCTTTTTCAAAGTTTTGCAACCAAAAATATTCCCCTTTATCCTCTATTGTGTTTAATTCTTTTCTCTACCCCTCTTCTTTATAATTCTTCATGGATTCGTCTTGCGTACGGTGTGGGAGACCATGGCATGGTTTTCAAACATGTCAATGGTGTACTTGTGAGCGGTGTGGTTCTGATATCGACGATACACAATTTGGATTTTGTCCATTTTGCAATTCAACAAATTCGTACTTCTCCTCTTACAATACTTTCTCACCCTCTCCCGTCTATGATGATCCTTATCCTTAAAATGCACCGGATTTTTCTCCATCCCCGTGGTGCTATAAGTGTGGGGGTCCTCACGAAAGTTTTCACTGTCCAACGGGGGATCAAAATGACTATAATTATACCCCTTCCAGTTTTGACCAACCCCTGCAACACCCAATTGATCATCAGCCTCGTCACGGGATGAGTTACCAAGAACCAATTGACGATCTTGCTACAGCTTTTCAAGAACAAATTGACGATCTTGCTACAGCTTTTCAAGAACAGACGAAAGAGCTTTTACACACGCTGCAAACTTGTATGGAGTCATTTTTAATGCAGCGAGATCAGACGAGTACTCATATCCCTGAGCTTATTATTGGCCCTTTAGGTAATGAGGAGAGCGATGATGATATTGAGGTTATTTTCGACGAGGAGGAATTTCTCAAGCAACGTAAGACTTCTCCCATTCCTCCTTCGTCTATTGCTATCACACCCGAGGAGCCCGTTGGCTCTCTCATAATGGAGGATGAGCATCTTGACATTATCTCGGCAACGGAATCGGACATATTCCTAAAGTCTAGTCTCGAGGAGCTTTTCGTCATCCCAAGTGAGCCCGAGGGTATTCCTGAAAATTTGTGTGATATACCAACTTTTGCAGAGCTTAAGGCCGAGGTCGCTTCGCTAGTCGATGATCACATACTCACAAATCCACAAGCGCTAATCGATTCTCCCAACAAGAGTTCAACATGTGGTGAATATGAGGATTTCGTCTTCGACCCCGAGATTGAGGAAATTATCGACCGAGAGCTAGCTCTTTTACCTCCTCTTCCACCTACGAGCGAGGACGATTTTTACAATATCGAGGCCAAACTTGATGAGTTGGAACGCCTTATTCTTCATAATAATGACGAACCAACTCACATGCCCAAACATCCAATTCTCAAGGAGTTACCTAATCAACACTCCTCTTAAGAGAATTACGTTTACCACATTCGTGAGGATTTAACTTATCAACAATCCCCACAAATGAATGATGGTTTCGTACTTGATCGTGATCTTTTCAAACGAGTTTCTACAGTCCTTATCTACGATGAAATCGACAAGATCAACGTTCATGAGGATAAATGCTTTGATCCGGGAGGTGACATGGACCATTTTATAATTGATAACCTTACGGCTTTGCCAATTGGTCAGCATCCATTGTCTTTGGAGGATGACAATGTGATTCCTTTACCCACCCCACCTCCCGTCAATCTGGACTTCACTTGCTTTTCTTATATTGAGAGGACCTTTTTACCATTCAAGACTTATCCTCCTGCCTCTCCTTTATTAATGTCCTCCGGGAACGAGGACAAGGTCTTTGATCCCGGTATTACATTCGAGGTTTCCCCATGGACCATTTAATTCGGGGACGAGTCAGGCTCGTGACTCGGTTAACAAAAACAAGCGCTTCTCGGGAGGCAACCCGATTATCTATATATCTTTATCTGTTTTATAATAATTGTAGGGGGAGACCCTAGTATGTGTTTGTTGTTTTCTTTCTTATCATGTGCAGGGATTCGAGCTTTCAAAGATCCATACTTGATGACTTTTGACGACCCGTGATTCCGTGTACCCATCTTCCCGGTTCTATCCTATACTCTTTTGCTTCTCTATTTTATATTTATTCAATATTAAAATAGGAATCACTTTAGTTGTCCTTTCCTTAGCAAGATTTAAACAAAGTGCACAATGTCCTAAGTGTAGGGGAGTTTAGTCCCACATGCTTAAACATTGAGGACAATGTTTATATTAAGTGTAGGGGGGACTTCTATCGAAGTTAAGTGGGCTTTTCCATGAATTTGTCCTCATTTTAACCAGAAAACTTGATTTTTCGACATTTTTCAAATTTTTTAATCTATTTTGGCCCTGTAGTTTTTCTTTGTTATCCTTATTTACTTTCTTTGCAAAAATAAATTTTCAATAAAGTGGTTTTAAATTTTTCAAAGTCGTAAATATTTTGACTCAACCCGAGTTTACTTATCTAAGTTTACTCTAGCTAGTATCATTAACGTGTTTAAGTCAAGTTTTGCTAGGCTTTTATATAGGGAACTTTAAAACGCGAAAGTCTTAACTCTCACGGGTTAAGAACAAGAACTTTTCGCAAGTTCCTATAATTGATCCTAGAGAGTTTAAAATGCGATTTCTAAACTTGAAAAAGTCTAAGAATTTGCAAGATCCTATAGATGACTCAAAAACCCAAAACTTTGATTTAATAGGCTAAGCATCCACGAGTCTCATTCCTTGAGATTTTAAACTGTGGAGGACGAGAGATGATAGAGTCAATTATAAGTTTGGTATTCTTTCGTGAACTTATGTGAGTTAATTATGAGTCTATTCTCCCATCGCTTGTTAATAAATTTATCTGCAATAAATAAGGTTGTACGATTTGAAAAGTTACTTAGCTTCTAGCGTAAGATCGTTTAAAAGTTGCTCGGTATTAATTAGAGTTCATAGCTAAGGCATAATTTATTGAAGCGGGATGTGAAGATTGGCGAGTCCGAAAAGGCCCTAACAAGGCATGAGGGCTACATTTTGTTGCTAAAGATCTAAAAGTGATGTGAAGAATCATTTATCGAAAATCAATATGAAGGATCGAGACACACGACGAAAAGCAAAAACTCCCCAAAAGATCATGGAGAAGTCTATCCAAAAAGGCCCTAACAAGATATGAGGATAAATAGATCCAAGTCCTAAAAGGAGGCGAATCGTTGTATATCAAAGTCCAAAATAAAGATTGGAGAAAAATGAAGAAGTCGTGGTCCAAAGATGAAGAATCTCTCAAAACTTCAAGTGAAGAAATTCCTATTATGAAGAGAAGTGCATAATTTCAAGAACGTCTCTCAAAGATTCAAAGTATGAAGTCGCTGCCAAATATCGGTTCGAGAAAGGTCTCAAATCATGAGCGAGTTATGCCAAGATATGAACTTTATGAGGTCCCGAGAAGCAGTTTTAAAAGATTTTGTCCTTTAGCTAACTATTGATTAAATCGTTCACTTTATTTTCGGCCTAAATAACTATCGAAATAAGTCAAAAATGCATCCTCGTGATCATTCAAGACAAAAATAAAATATAAGAGATACACCTAGGAATAAGGGAGTCTAAGTAAATAATTGGCCCACATGAATTCGTGTTAGTTTGCTAACTTATAATAACAATGATCTCGTTTTTAAGCTTGGTATGGGGAACGTTAAACTTGAGAATGATAAATGTTCATGGCAGCCAAAACCCAATGTAAGTCTTTGATTTCTTTACTTATTTTTATCTTTTTATCTTCCTTAAATGTTTAGTATTTAATAAAGGCCAAGGTGGGTTATTTATGATGGAAAATGTAAACAGTGCTTTAAAATTAATATATTGCATGAGGGCATTGCAATGGTCAAGTGTAGGGGATTTGATAGTTGTGAAAACACCCATTTTTTTACCACTTAATTATAATAATAACCAAGCCAAAACATGTATTTTATGTTGTAAATGTCGGAATTATGCGTGGTTTGTGTTTTTATTGTATTTTAGGACCAAAAGATGGAAAAGGAAGAAAACAGGGGCTTTCACGGGCTTTTATCGAAGATAACGACAAAAGACGAAGTCAAGAGATCAAGAATGCAAAAAGAACGGAAGTCCAAGGCCTATTCTGAAGATTTATCGAAGAACAAGTCTAAAAGACGGAAGTTTAATAAAGCCAAAGAACTCAAGTCTAATAAATGAAGAATTATAAGACGAGTTTAATTAATCCCGAGACAAAGTCGAAAAAGTCAAAGAACTTAAAAGACGAGAAGACGTGAAGAAAGAAAGAAAGAGGAGGCAACACATGCACCTCCCCATTTTCCTATAAATACCCTCCTAAACACATTTAGGAGGGTTGGTTAGTTTTAGTTAGTTTAGTTTTCATTTTCATTTTGTAGGTAATTCTATCGTAAATAACCCACCTTGGCCATACTATTAAATAAACAATTACAGAACAATACTATTAAATAAACAAGCTAGCAGGCTAGCTGCTGGAAGCAGCCAGCCTAGCTGCTCATTTTTGGCGCCAAAATGGCTAAGCAGCCAGGCATGTAGGTGCTTTTGGTCGGAATGTAGTATTAAAATTCAAACTGTCGCAATGTTTATTGCATCAGAATGTTGTATTTCCATCGGAATGTAGTACTAAAAAAATATCCATCGTAATATTTTTTTGTTGTGTCGCAATGTTTTATTATTATTTTATTATTATTTTTTTTAACTATCGGAATGTCTAATAAATAAAAATTGTCGGAATAACTAAAGTACCAAATCCATCCTAATGTGGCTGTCAAAATTTGGGCAGCACTTCGTCGTAATAAACCTTAAACTCCGTCGGAATATGCGATCGCAATGAGCGATTGCAATCCCGATCGGAATAAGGGAATGAGAACACAATCTATCGCAAAGTAGAACCCCCTTTGGGTTATTGCGATACAAACAAGCAACCTATCGGAATGAGGCGTCGGAATGTGGAAAAGCTCAAAATTGCGATGGAACACAAAAATAATCCGAAAATGAAGTTAAGCTAGAAACTCAATAAGCACTTTCAATAAGCTCACTTAACCAAATTTCAAACAACTCACTAAGCATAAACTTTACAACTTTGAAATATGAAATTCATAAACTTTATAAAAGGAACTTTAAAAAGATAAAACTTTTTAGTTTTATCTTTAAAATCAAATAAGCTAAATATAAAATAAGCCAATAAGATTGTCAAACTTATAGCTTAATTCGTATAAAAGCTTAGATGGAAACAAAAACATGAACTTTTTAATCAAACATCAAAATCCACAAGACATATATATAAAAGAGATCGGATTTAAGATCATATAAAAAAAACTAAGAAAGGTAGAATAAGATTAAGATTAAAACAAGAATTAAGCTATTTGAAAGTAAAGTTTTGATTAAAACAAGAAAGGAAGATAAAAGATTGAGATCCTAGTGAGAGAAACTGTCACTTTCTCTCTCTAGCTAAACTAAAAGAAAGGGAATCGGTTAGTTTTGAGTTAGATAGTTTCATTTTTCATTTTTTTTCCGTTCTAGTTTTTAGAGAGAGAAAGTTCTAACTTTCTCTCACTAAGTTTTCATCTTTTCTTTCTTTTAATCTTTCAAGTTTAAGCTTTTTGTATTCTGGATTGCATTAATCAAGTTCAAGTTTAAGCTTTTAATCTTTAATCTCTTTCTACCTTTCTTTATTTTAGTTAATTTTGATCCGAAATATTGATTATCCGTGTTTGATCTTGATGTTTTAAGGATTAAAAAGTTCATATTTTATCATACTTAAGTTTTCATACGGTTAAGCTCTAAGATCTTTGTGCTTATTGGCTTATTTGTATGTTTAGCTTATTTACTTTTTAAAAGCTTTCTTAAAAAGTTTCATTTTTTATGGTTTGATTTAAAATATTGCTTATTTTAAGTTGGGAAAGTTGTTATTCGAGCTTATTTAGTTTATTTCATTGCTGATTTGGTGAAGTTTTAGTGTTAGCTTATCAAACATAGCTTATCACTAGCTTATTTTCGAATCACTAGATAATCGGAAAAGGGTAAACCCTTTTTCGATAAAGCATTCTGACTACCACCTTGTTATTCCGATCACTTGATCGGATTGGGGTTTTAATATTCCGATTGTGGGGTTCTTTGACATTCCGATGTGGGTGTCTTGTAAAACATTCCGATTAGACTCGATTTCTTGTATTCCGATTGCATTATTTGTATTCCGATCATTGGATCGGAATAGGGTTTAAGACACATTCCGATTGGGACTTTTTCACTAGATTCCGACTGCTTCCTTTTACTGGATTCCGATTGGGCATTCCGATTGCACTATTCCGAAGATAGTATTCCGACGAGAGTATTGTTTGGTATTCCGATTAGTGCTGTTTTCCAACATTCCGATTGTAGCACTCATGTCCCATATTCCGATCATGCTTTCCGACCAGTATTCTGATCTGATTCCAATTGGGATTATTCCGATGGTTTGAGTTTTGTTTTTACTAAGTTTTCAAGTTTTAGATTCATTAAGTGTTCAAGTGTTTTTCTAATCTTGTCTTTAAGTTTTCAAGCATTTATTTTTAACTCTTCCTTTTAGTTTAATCTTTAAAACTCTTATTTTACTCAACGACACTTTCATATTTGCTATTAGTTTAAAATAGATAATCAACCAAACCATTTATTATTCCACCAAGAACAATTGAGTCACACTTTCTACCAATAATCAATTTGAAAAGATCGGTTTAACGAACTTTCATACGAGCTTAAAAGCCTTGTATTAAATGGCGCCGCTGCCGGCTCTTTTCGTGAAGATTAACGGCTTTTTGTGAGAGACGCGTTGGCTTTTGGGATCTGTTCACTCGTGAACGTTATTTTTCGTGTCAAAAATTTTCAAAAATCCCAAAAATATTTGAAAAATCATAAAAAGCATTTCTTTTTCAAAGTTTTGCAACCAAAAATATTCCCCTTTATCCTCTGTTGTGTTTAATTCTTTTCTCTACCCCTCTTCTTTATAATTCTTCATGGATTCGTCTTGCGTACGGTGTGCGAGACCATGGCATGGTTTTCAAACATGTCAATGGTGTACTTGTGAGCGGTGTGGTTCTGATATCGACGATACACAATTTGGATTTTGTCCATTTTGCAATTCAACAAATTCGTACTTCTCCTCTTACAATACTTTCTCACCCTCTCCCGTCTATGATGATCCTTATCCTTAAAATGCACCGGATTTTTCTCCATCCCCGTGGTGCTATAAGTGTGGGGGTCCTCACGAAAGTTTTCACTGTCCAACGGGGGATCAAAATGACTATAATTATACCCCTTCCAGTTTTGACCAACCCCTGCAACACCCAATTGATCATCAGCCTCGTCACGGGATGAGTTACCAAGAACCAATTGACGATCTTGCTACAGCTTTTCAAGAACAAATTGACGATCTTGCTACAGCTTTTCAAGAACAGACGAAAGAGCTTTTACACACGCTGCAAACTTGTATGGAGTCATTTTTAACGCAGCGAGATCAGACGAGTACTCATATCCCTGAGCTTATTATTGGCCCTTTAGGTAATGAGGAGAGCGATGACGATATTGAGGTTATTTTCGACGAGGAGGAATTTCTCAAGCAACGTAAGACTTCTCCCATTCCTCCTTCGTCTATTGCTATCACACCCGAGGAGCCCGTTAGCTCTCTCATAATGGAGGATGAGCATCTTGACATTATCTCGGCAACGGAATCGGACATATTCCTAAAGTCTAGTGTCGAGGAACTTGTCGTCATCCCAAGTGAGCCCGAGGGTATTCCTGAAAATTTGTGTGATATACCAACTTTTGCAGAGCTTAAGGCCGAGGTTGCTTCGCTAGTCGATGATCACATACTCACAAATCCACAAGCGCTAATCGATTCTCCCAACAAGAGTTCAACATGTGGTGAATATGAGGATTTCGTCTTCGACCCCGAGATTGAGGAAATTATCGACCGAGAGCTAGCTCTTTTACCTCCTCTTCCACCTACGAGCGAGGACGATTTTTACAATATCGAGGCCAAACTTGATGAGTTGGAACGTCTTATTCTTCATAATAATGACGAACCAACTCACATGCCCAAACATCCAATTCTCAAGGAGTTACCTAATCAACACTCCTCTTATGAGAATTACGTTTACCACATTCGTGAGGATTTAACTTATCAACAATCCCCACAAATGAATGATGGTTTCGTACTTGATCGTGATCTTTTCAAACGAGTTTCTACAGTCCTTATCTACGATGAAATCGACAAGATCAACGTTCATGAGGATAAATGCTTTGATCCGGGAGGTGACATGGACCATTTTATAATTGATAACCTTACGGCTTTGCCAATTGGTCAGCATCCATTGTCTTTGGAGGATGACAATGTGATTCCTTTACCCACCCCACCTCCCGTCAATCTGGACTTCACTTGCTTTTCTTATATTGAGAGGACCTTTTTACCATTCAAGACTTATCCTCCTGCCTCTCCTTTATTAATGTCCTCCAGGAACGAGGACAAGGTCTTTGATCCCGGTATTACATTCGAGGTTTACCCATGGACCATTTAATTCGGGGACAAGTCAGGCTCGTGACTCGGTTAACAAAAACAAGCGCTTCTCGGGAGGCAACCCGATTATCTATATATCTTTATCTGTTTTATAATAATTGTAGGGGGAGACCCTAGTATGTGTTTGTTGTTTTCTTTCTTATCATGTGCAGGGATTCGAGCTTTCAAAGATCCATACTTGATGACTTTTGACGACCCGTGATTCCGTGTACCCATCTTCCCGGTTCTATCCTATACTCTTTTGCTTCTCTATTTTATATTTATTCAATATTAAAATAGGAATCACTTTAGTTGTCCTTTCCTTAGCAAGATTTAAACAAAGTGCACAATGTCCTAAGTGTAGGGGAGTTTAGTCCCACATGCTTAAACATTGAGGACAATGTTTATATTAAGTGTAGGGGGGACTTCTATCGAAGTTAAGTGGGCTTTTCCATGAATTTGTCCTCATTTTAACCGGAAAACTTGATTTTTCGACATTTTTCAAATTTTTTAATCTATTTTGGCCCTGTAGTTTTTCTTTGTTATCCTTATTTACTTTCTTTGCAAAAATAAATTTTCAATAAAGTGGTTTTAAATTTTTCAAAGTCGTGAATATTTTGACTCAACCCGAGTTTACTTATCTAAGTTTACTCTAGCTAGTATCATTAACGTGTTTAAGTCAAGTTTTGCTAGGCTTTTATATAGGGAACTTTAAAACGCGAAAGTCTTAACTCTCACGGGTTAAGAACAAGAACTTTTCGCAAGTTCCTATAATTGATCCTAGAGAGTTTAAAATGCGACTTCTAAACTTGAAAAAGTCTAAGAATTTGCAAGATCCTATAGATGACTCAAAAACCCAAAACTTTGATTTAATAGGCTAAGCATCCACGAGTCTCATTCCTTGAGATTTTAAACTGTGGAGGACGAGAGATGATAGAGTCAATTATAAGTTTGGTATTCTTTCGTGAATTTATGTGAGTTAATTATGAGCCTATTCTCCCATCGCTTGTTAATAAATTTATCTGCAATAAATAAGGTTGTACGATTTGAAAAGTTACTTAGCTTCTAGCCCAAGATCGTTTAAAAGTTGCTCGGTATTAATTAGAGTTCATAGACAAGGCATAAATTATTGAAGCAGGATGCGAAGATTAGCGAGTCCGAAAAGGCCCTAACAAGGCATGAGGGCTACATTTTGTTGCTAAGATCCAAAAGTGATGTGAAGAATCATTTATCGAAAATCAATATGAAGGATCGAGACACACGACGAAAAGCAAAAACTCCCCAAAAGATCATGGAGAAGTCTATCCAAAAAGGCCCTAACTAGGTATGAGGATAAATAGATCCAAGTCCTAAAAGGAGGCGGATCGTTGTATAGCAAAGTCCAAAATAAAGATTGGAGAAAAATGAAGAAGTCGTGGTCCAAAGATGAAGAATCTCTCAAAACTTCAAGTGAAGAAATTCCTATTATGAAGAGAAGTGCATAATTTCAAGAACGTCTCTCAAAGATTCGAAGTATGAAGTCGCTGCCAAATATCGGTCCGAGAAAGGTCTCAAATCATGAAGCGAGTTATGCCAAGATATGAACTTTATGAGGTCCCGAGAAGCAGTTTTAAAAGATTTTGTCCTTTAGCTAACTATTGATTAAAGCGTTCACTTTATTTTCGGCCTAAATAACTATCGAAATAAGTCAAAAATGCATCCTCGTGATCATTCAAGACAAATTTAAAATATAAGAGATACACCTAGGAATAAGGGAGTCTAAGTAAATAATTGGCCCACATGAATTCGTGTTAGTTTGCTAACTTATAATAACAATGATCTCGTTTTTAAGCTTGGTATGGGGAATGTGAAACTTGAGTTCTATCGAAGTTAAGTGGGCTTTTCCTTGTATTTGTCCTCATTTTAACCGGAAAATCAATTTTTTCGACATTTTTCAAAATTTTTGATCTATTTTGGCCTAGTAGTTTTACCTTTGTATAGTTATTTTCTTTCGTTACTAGAATAAATTTTAATAAAGTGGTTTTAATTTTCAACGTTGTGAATCTTTTGACTCAACCCGAGTTTACTTATCTAAGTTTACTCTAGCTAGTATCCTTAACGTGTTTAAGTCAAGTTCTTGTAGGCTTTTATATAGGGAACTTTAAAACACGAAAGTCTTAACTCTCACGGGTTAAGAACAAGAACTTTTCGCAAGTTCCTAAAATTGATCCTAGAGAGTTGTTTATCAAGGGAACTTTAAAATACGAATTCTAAACTTGAAAAAGTCTAAGAATTTGCAAGATCCTATAGATAACTCGAAAACCCAAAACTTTGATTTAATAGGGTAAGTATCCACGAATCTCATTCTTTGAGATTTTAAACTATGGAGGACGAGAGATGATAGAGTCAATTATAAGTTTGGTATTCTTTCATGAATTTATGTGAGTTAATTATGAGCCTATTCTCCCATCGCTTGTTAATAAATTTATCTACAATAAATAAGGTTGTACGATTTGAAAAGTTACTTAGCTTCTAGCCCAAGATCGTTTAAAAGTTGCTCGGTATTAATTAGTGTTCATAGCCAAGGCATAACTTATTGAAGCGGGATGCGAAGATTGGCGAGTCCGAAAAGGCCCTAACAAGGCATGAGGGCTACAGTTTGTTGCTAAAGATCCAAAAGTGATGTGAAGAATCATTTGTCGAAAATCAATATGAAGGATCAAGACACACGACGAAAAGCAAATACTCCCCTAAAGATCATGGAGAAGTCTATCCGAAAAGACCCTAGCAAGGTATGTGGATAAATAGATCCAAGTCCTAAAAGGAGGCGGATCGTTGTATATCAAAGTCCAAAATAAAGATTGGAGAAAAATGAAGAAGTCGTGGTCCAAAGATGAAGAATCTCTCAAAACTTCAAGCGAAGAAATTCCTATTATGAAGAGAAGACCATAATTTCAAGAACGTCTCTCAAAGATTCGAAGTATGAAGTCACTGCCAAATATCGATCCGAGAAAGGTCTCAAATCGTGAAGCGAGTTATGCCAAGATATGAACTTTATGAGGTCCCGAGAAGCAGTTTTAAAAGATTTTGTCCTTTAGCTAACTATTGATTAAATCGTCCACTTTATTTTCGGCCTAAATATCTATCGAAATAAGTCAAACAATGCATCCTCGTGATCATTCAAGACAAAAATAAAATATAAGAGATACACCTAGGAATAAGGGAGTCTAAGTAAATAATTGGCCCACATGAATTCTTGTTAGTTTGCTAACTTATAATAACAATGATCTCGTTTTTAAGCTTGGTATGGGGAACGTGAAACTTGAGAATGATGAACATTCATGACAACCAAAAAACCCAATGTAAGTCTTCGATTTCTCTACTTGTTTTGTTCTTTAAAGTTTTCTTAGTGTTTAGTATTTAATAAAGAACAAGGTGGCTTATCTATGATGAAAAATGTAAACCGTGCTTTGAAATTAATGCATTGCATGAGGGCATTGCAATGGTCAAGTGTATGGGATTTGATAGGTGCGAAAACACCCATCCTTTTACCACTTAATTACAATAATAACCAAGCCAAAACGTGTATTTTATGTCGTAAATGTCGGAATTATGCGTGGTTTGTGTTTTTGTTGTGATTTAGGACCAAAATGTGAAAAGGGAAGAAAACACGGGCTTTCACGGGCTTTTATCAAAGAAAACGACAAAAAGACGAAGTCAAGAGATCAAGAATGCAAAAAGAACGGAAGTCCAAGGCCTATTCTGAAGATTTATCGAAGAACAATTCTAAAAGACCGAAGTTTAATAAAGCCGAAGAATTCGAGTCTAATAAATAAATAAATTATAAGACGAGTTTAATTAATCCCGAGACAAAGTCGATAAAGTCGAAGAACTTAAAAGACGAGAAGACGTGAAGAAAGAAAGAAAGAGGAGGCAACACATGCACCTCCCCATTTCCTATAAATACCCTCCTAAACTCATTTAGGAGGGTTGGTTAGTTTTAGTTTAGGGTAGTTTTCATTTTCATTTTGGTAGGTGATTCTAGAGAGAGAAAATGACAGTTTCTCTCACTAGGATCTCAATCTTTTATCTTCCTTTTTGTTTGTAATCAAAACTTTACTTTCAAATAGCTTAATTCTTGTTTTAATCTTAATCTTATTCTATCTTTCTTAGTTTTTTTATATATGATCTTAAATCCGATCTCTTTATATACGTGTCTTGTTGATTTTGATGTTTGATTAAAAAGTTCATCTTTTTGTTTCATCTAAGCTTTTATACGAATTAAGCTATAAGTTTGACAATCTTATTGGCTTATTTTGTATTTAGCTTATTTGCTTTTTAGTTTTCTTAAAAAGTTTAGTCTTTTTAATGTTTGCTTATTTCGTAATTTTAAAGTTTTCAAATTTATGCTTATTGATCTTTTAATGTTTGATTTTTATAGCTTAAAGTGTTTTAGTGCTTATTGTGTTAATTTTCTTATTTTTGATTAAGTGCTTTCTAGTTAATTTTTATAAAAAGTTGTTTTTAAATATTTTTTATTATTTAGTATTTTTAAAAGTTTTTAAATTTTGGTCTATAAGCTTTTTCTTAAATTTGATTTGGTTAAGTTTTTAGATAAGTGCTTATTTGGTATTTGCTTATTTGTTTATTGTATGCCATCGTAATGCTTAAGGGTTTTACCAGTACGATCAAGTAAGTGTGATCGCATAAACCCCGAGGGTTTCTACTTGCGATCCATTACTCCGATCCTTAGTACGATCGTCACCACGATCACACTCCATAATCCTCACCACTATCACTTGTTGCGATCGTGGGTGCGATCCGTGGGTGCGATCCGTGGCTACGATGGAGTCAAAAATTGACCTGGGTGCGATGGCATTTTCATCACTACGATGGAATTAACTCTACAATAAGAGTACGATGGAATAATATTAGTACGATGGAAATGTCATGCATGCATGCATGCTTTTGTTTGGCGCCATTTTCACCTAGTAGGCTGGCTGCTTCCAGCAGCTAGCCTGCTAGCTTGTTTATTTAATAGTATTGTTCCGTAATTGTTTAGTTTTGTCTGAAAGTTGTTCCAATTTTATTTTTGAAAGTTACGTATTTTTAGTTGAATTTTTCGTCGATTTTTAGTATTAATATTTTTTCGTAAAGTTCAAATTTTATCTTTTATTTAGAACCCGCTTTTGGTTTTCCCTCGTTTAGCTTTAAAGTACCATTTTAGTTTTGTTCTCTCCTTTTTCATTTAGTGAACTTTATTTTCGAGTCGATAGTTACTTTCGACTTTTAGTTTTATTTTTATTAATTGTTTTGCTTTAAATTTCGTTTTATTACTTGTTTTAATATTCGTTTTAATATCGTTTTAATTTTTAGTTTTTAATATTCGCCTTGTTTTACTTTTGTTATGTGTACTTGTCTTTAGTTTGTTTCTAAATACTTTTCGCATTTACTTTTTAATTAGTTATAGATAATCAACTTTCCTTTTTTCTTTACCAAAAACAATTGAGTCGCACTTTGAACCGGAAATCAATTCGTTAAGACACCGAGAAAACGAACTTTTTTAACCTAGCAAAATCTCAATTTCATTCCCATTGTTGTACCTATTTTGAACCGATGGAAAACCCGGTGGAGCAACATGATTTTGACGAGGAACTTGACCGTTGGAGCCATAAGTTCCCGTCGCGGCAAAAGCACTAGCTTGATCAAACCCCGTGGTTAAACAAGCATAATTAGGATGTGCTCCACCACATGATACACATACATTCTCAACCATATTAATCGATCTATGAGGATTCTTCCTAATCTCATTCAACAAAGTCGCAAATCCATTATCAATCGTAGAGTCTAATCTAGCAATCTCGATATTAGACGAATTCACATTGGAAACACTCGGTGTGTTTCGTGAATATTGTGCTCTAGACTTATTCTCAATTATACACCACGCGTCTCTCAGAGTTTTTCTTAAAAGATTACCACCCGCGGAGGCTTTTAAAGAATCTTGTTCAATCATATTAAGCCCATTATAAAAAGTATTTATTTGATGCAATTCCGAGAAACCGTGGTGTGGACATTGTCTCAACAAATTTTTAAATCTTTCCCAAGCAACCCCAAACGATTCATGCACTTTTTGTTCAAATCTAGTGATCTCGTTCTTAAAGTGTGTTGTCTTAGATGGTGGAAAGAAATAATTCATGAACTTAGACACTAAATCATCCCATGTCAAAATCGAACCCGGTGGTTCTTTCTCATACCAGATCTTAGCATTACCCTCGAGCGAGTACGGAAAAAGCATGAGCTTAATCGCGTCATTCGGCACATCTCTAAACTTGAGAGTCGAGGTAATTCGAAGAAAATTCCGAATGTGAGAATGCGGGTTATCGGTCTCATTGCCACGAAATTGGTCGGCACGAATGAGCGATAAAAGAACCGTCTTAATCTCAAAATGATCCGCCAAAATAGCCGGCACAACGATTGCTTCTCCATACCCTTCGGTGGGTGCACGGAGCAATTCCTCCATTGTTCGGTTATCGGCCATCTCTACAACAATAGGTGGAAGCTCGGGTTCCACTATTCGTTGTTGACGATTTCTATTTCTACGAGGAATATTTTCAAGCCTATTAAAATCAATCACAAGTCTAGAAGAACGTAATTGCATACACTACAATGACAAGAATTTAGAGGATTGAAGAAAAGAAATTAGACAAGAAGAAGATTATTTTTGGTATTTTATTTGGTATTGCTCAATAAAAAATGATCGATAAAAACAAGGAATAAGGATAACTACTATGGAAGTAAATTACCCTCGGTCGATTTTGAAACGATAGGTGAAAACCTAAACGTCTCGAGGTTCAATAAGTAAACTACAAAAATAAGATATAATACTACTTTAGTTGGCAAACCAAAAATAGGTTCTCCCTCTCAATATACGCACAAGCAAGGGGGAAACGAGGTGGCACAAAGCACTTAAAAACCTTTTTCCTTAGACGGCCTTTTATAGCACGTCGCCTTATACTCACCTTATAGTTTGTATAAATCGAGTTCAAACTTCTTATTAGTATTTATCTATTTTGCCTTTTTTTTGGATTCGAATACAATAGCTAGGTGATGAAATCCCAACTAAGGCCTTATTTGAAAAGTAGGTAATATTTTTTTGTTCTACGTAATACAATATATTAATCACAAAATTCACGAAAAACGATACATACTATAATAACAGAAAAATAACAAAACTTTCCGAGGACGGAAACGGTCTTCAAATCAACGATCAACAAATCTCAACGAAACGAATCGTACACAAGATCCCCGGCAGCGGCGCCAAAATTTTTGATGTGATCGTGATAGTATAGTGATAATTAGATACGTTATAGGGTAAATTAGAAAATTACCTTTTGGAAAAAGTAATAGTCTAAAATTACCAAAGACGAATTCAATTAAACACGTGATGAACCAAGTTCGTTGTATACGAAGATCTTATGAATTTGAGACGTTTTGCTTTGATTTGGACAATTGATTCGAATTAGTTTCGGTTTTTAAACTAAAATTAAATTCTACAAATTTAAACCTATTTAATTTTATCCTAAAGTGCATGAATCGTAAACCCAAAATTACTTTAATCTAAAAACGATTAATTAAAAAGTAAAGTTAATTAAAATTTAAACTAACAAATTAAAACTTAATTATTAAAGAAAATTTACTTTTACACTATTTTTTAAATCTATTTATGAGTTTACTTTATTTAAAAACTAAATTAGTTAAAATCTCATTATTTTGATACTAATTATAAATGACAAATAAACTATCTAAAAAATTAATAAAACATTTTTTTTTATATTTTGTTTTTATTTAATTATTATTAAAACTGAAATTTTATAAAAGTAATAAAAATATTTAAATATAAATGAAATTAAAATTAAAGTTATTATACTTTAAAAACTGACAGCCCTGATTCAATTTACTATATTAATCAACTAGACAGTAAATAAACCCAAAAGAGCATTTAGCTCAGATGGTAAACGTGTATGGCCTGTGACCAGGAGGTCACAGGTTCGAATCCAATGAAGGACATTTTTGGAGAATTATTTCTTTCTTGACAAAGTAAATTAATAGTCACAGGAGGTGACTTTGTGTGATGAAAATTTAGAGGACTGATAAGTTTATCAGTTTTAAACTATCAGATCAGTAGAATCTGATAGCATTTTTGAAAATCAGCAAAATTAACAATTAGCAATTCAAACACTATATCAACAAATATTAAGCAAATAAAAACTGAACATTCAGTCAAGCTGCATAATATCAGCCAGTTAAACTAAAAATCAGCAAAACGAAAACATTCAATAAAAACTCTAACCAATTCAGCGAAGAACTTGTTTCAGCAAAGCAAAATCATACAGCAATATGAATTTTAACACGTTCAGTAACGGATTTCTATCCACAGCTACATACCAGCAAGGAACCTAAGAGTAATCAGTTACTTCAATCCCTCACACCTATATTTAAATAAGCAAAACTCGCACTCTAATAAATCCAATCAAAACAGATAAAAGATGAAAATAAAACATTCAGATCCAAACACCCCAATGCATTTTCAAACGTCAAGATAAAAGCACTAGAGTCATTTAACAGATTACTACAAGAACTTATAACAGCATCTACCCTTATTTAGGCACAGATTCAATTATCCTCAACTAATTCATCCTCTCAAACAGACTTATCCAAAAAAACTTATTTAAATCAGATTAAAACATATCAAATCCGGATTCTTAAAATATCAGTTAAAATCACCACCAAAGACTTCAAAATAAACAAACAGATTAATCAATATCTTAATTATATCCATACAACCCTAATCATTTTATCAAGCAATTCATAAAATCAATTAAACAGATTAATCAGCAATGCTTAATCAGATAATAGAGTTGACAAAACAAGTAACATAAACAGAAAATAAAAAGAACTTAAAACCTATTGATGAAAGCCTTTGGGACGAAGTGTAGCGCTGAGCTGACTTAAGCACTTAAACTAAACCACCGTGCACCAAAAACATCACCATCGAGCTCCTTTGAACCCCAAACTCGATCCAACAATATTTTTTATTTAAAATCTAACAGTAGGTTAGATTGTTTTCCCTACTTCACTAATATTATTTAATATAAGCTATCATAAAAGCTTTATCAAATAATATTTCAGTTATAATGATTAATCAAGATTAAGATGCAAGAACAGTAATATAAAGAGATTATAAAAGAGACTTAAAATTAAAACTAACTTTTCATTAATTCAAAATAGAATTACATTAATTAAATGAAAATAAAAACCTAATCTAATTTAAACATTATAACATTACTAGTAAAAATGGGATGGTGATTACAATAATTTTGTGGGTTTTTATAGGCAAACCCAAGGCCTTGCTGATGAAGTTTGTTGAGGGGAATCTTTACTCTTGGTCCTTGATTTCTCTTCTCTCTTTCTTCTCCTTGATCCTACGGTTGAGATGAGCCAACTAGCACACGTATCGCCAACGTGGCATCCGAGTGTGCTAGTTGTGCTAGTTTGGAGATGAGGTGTTTCGTTTTCATTGGTGGATTAGGCTGGATGAGCTGTTTCTACCAATCATATGATGCCACGTCACATTAAGCCTCCATCTTCAAGCTCCAGAAAGAGGGGTAATTAATTAAAGGCGCGTGTGTTATCACGCGCTTTAATTAATTAAAAGCCCCAAATATTGATTTAAGCTAGGGTTTAGGGTAAACAGTGAATAATGGTGTCTCTGGTTATTTTCTTTATTTGGGGAAGAAAGAGAAAAAGATGAGGAATTTACTTTGGAAGTATCGAATAAAATAGGTGAGATAAGGGTAAATAAAAAACGTGTGTGAGTGGGTATTCATTTGACTGGAAAGTTAAATAAACTTTTCGTCTTAACAACTTTCCTTTCTTTTGTGATATGGGCTTGGGCCAGCTTTAAATTCCAAAAGTAAATGTGAATTGGACCTTATTGGGCTTTGGCTTGGAATTGGACCCAAATTCCATCCGTCCCATTTTGTTGTCAAGAATGGGTTTAAATTGGGTTTCATCCAATTCAATATATATAACAATTTTCCAAATGGGCTTTTGAGCCCATTTTCCCAAATGTGGGACCCACAAGCCTTTAAACTCCATAAATGACGAAATCCGCTAAAAACAAGCTTGAAATTGGCTTTGTCGATCTTTTCCTCAAACTCGTGTCGGTTTTGCCGGTTTTCGTGAACTCGGTACCTACACACATGAAACAACAAAACAACACATATACAAGGCATATTTGAACATTTTATGCATTAATTCATTGTTTTTAGATACAATTGATATGAGTAAAATCACTCATATCAGTATCATGTTGCAATTGGAAAGGAAATTATTGAATTGTGCCTTGACTATATATTTAGCTCGTTGTGCCTTGACCTGCTAAAATATGTAAACCAAAAGAAAGTTACTATATGATCCTGGCGATAAACAGAGGCGGAGCTAAGGCATACAAAGGTGGTTTCCAGGAACCACCTTAAAAATCGAACTCGTGTAGAAGTTATGTACTGTTTTTTTAGGAACCACCTTACAAAATCTACAGGAACCACCTTGGTTTGAAAAAGAGTAAGAATGAGATGTGTTCATTGTAAAAATGGTTGACTAATTATAAAGAGGGAGCGGGAGAAATATGAAACTAAGGAAGATGAATATGCAAGAGTGGAGAAGATGAAAGAAGAGAACATAAAAATGAATGAATTTAATTTTCTACAGTATTTATGTTCCCAAAGTGATGTATAACAGCTATTTTATTGTTTGTTTATGATAAAATATTTCAAATTTAAGTTCTTCATTACGTGGGTTATATTTTTTAGAGGCAAGATGCTATCTAGGCTATGATTTTTGAGCATGTAGAAAGCTAGTCATAATAGTACACCATTATTTTTGAACAAGTTGATATAGTGATGCCACAAAGATACGAGGCGTATATTTTGTTTGGGCTAAAAAATATTTGTTGTGACAGTATTAGAGAGAGAAACATAAATGGAGGAGTGAGAAGCAGAAAGTTGTAAACTGGTGATAAATGTGACAAGAGATGTAATTATGTCATACAAGACGAGGGTAATACAGTAATTTTAACGTAATATTGGTATAGTCGGTACAAATTTGAAAGTACAATGGTAAAGTCATGAGATTAATTATTAAGTGTTTAAAGTCGGCACAAATGAATAAGTAAGATGGTATTTTATAGCTTTTACCCTTAAAAGTATTATTTTAATTTGAAGTGTTTTGGAAAAAGTATGATGCTAGATGCTTGTTTTTTTAACGGTTATTTTATTAAAAAAACTAGCAAGATGGTAAAAGGCAATAAGATTAGGACAAAGACAAGGTTGATTAAACTACTCTATCCAATTTAAATTTGGTTTCCTGCATCTACTAGAAATCCAAGTGAATAACGTGAGTTTAATATCGTTAAAAATGAGATATTTACTTGGGCGCTTAAAGGAGAAAATCACCTCATTCCTAAATTTCCATAAAACCCAATAGTTGTCTGAACCACAACATCTAAAAACCTTATGTGCTTGGCGGTGATTAGGTTCTGGTCCATTAAATTAACCACATCAGAAACATTGTTGAGATGTAAGATATGAATTTTCCACCATTTGAAGATGTCTTTCCAAGCAATCATTTTGTGCAATCATTTTCAAGCAATCATTTTGTGCAAACGCAAACTGCGACTTGATGGTTATTTCAAAACGCTTTTAAACGTTTGCTACCAAACAAAACATAGTTACAAAAGCACCTTTTTTGGTTATAAACATTACTTGCGTACTCGTTTCTTTGAGAACTATAATCATTGGCGAGGTGGTTGTGAAACAAAAGTCAAATTTATAACCATAATTTCTAGATTAGTCATTAAAAAATACAATAATTCTCAAAATATATCTAGCTTAAAACCTAATACAAGTGTAGAATCTATAGGTTCATAAAAAGCTTACAAAGTGGAACAGAAATATGTCCAGCATGATTATGATTATTTGGGTATGGTTTATACGCCTTTTTTTTGTGTAAACCAAGTGTTACTTGCATCTTATAGAAATGCCATTTCTCTATCAAACTTCCAGCTAAGACAAAAAGAGTAATAAAATTAAGATATTGCGCAAGTTTGTCCAACATTTTCAGATTGGTTGACCAAAACATGCATGTTACAATTTCACTCGTAAACAAAATAATTTCATAATCTTAATAGCGTATAAGTTTCAAATTTGAATATAAGTAACTATTTTTTATATCACTCGAGCATCAAAAGGGATATTTAATAGAATAATGTTTCTTACACATGGAAGTAATCATTAGTCTATATATAAAAGAGGAAAATTACGTTTCCATAAAAACAGATTCTCCTCACATACATATTAAACTGACATTTCTTCATTCTCTCACAAATCCACCGTTCTCTCACAATAAACAAACGGTTTTGATGCCGACCCGATTATGATCTGTGTGTGCATTGATTGTGGTTTTGCGTTATCCCTCTTCCCCCCATAATCATTAATAACAATGGGTTGCCCTTTCAAAAATTGTTATTAATAATTATGTTGCCTCTTTTAATTTTGCCCTTTAGTGATTAATCGTTTCTTAATTGCGATTGTCCGGTTCTGTGGTGGCTATTGTAACACCCCATTTTGGAAATGGAATATTACGCATAATCATGGCGTGTCATCAAAGCATACAAGGATAAATGTCTAAGCATTATTCAACCATAAAAGGGAAATACCGGAATCAAACATCGGTACCCCAAAGTAAAGCTCATCACACACAAACATAAATACTGTAAAAGGAAAGGACGAAACAATGTCCATAGCAACTGTGTCAAAGTAAAGGAAATGCATAAAGTAAAGAAAGACAGTAAAGCTTCCAGTCCATATGCACCTACGTTTGAGATCTACGAGCGTCCCTGAGTACCTGCCGTTTTGGGAACATGAAAAGGAAAACGGCTGAGCAAGACGCTCAGTGCACGGATGTACAATATAGCATGAAATAGGATAAGCATGTAACATATAACAGCGGAAGACTAAGTACTGAGTAAACTGGTTAAGTATCAAGAAAACTGGTTTTATAGTTTGAAAAGCCTTATGTTTATCTTGTGAAAACTGTTTTAACATATATATACCATAGCCCATATAGGTCATGAAAAGGTCACGTGCATGAATACTTGGAGGGGTGACCTCATCATGCTGATTAGAGGGGATGCCTCTAATCAATATACTGGTTTGGGTAGGAGGGATCAGCTCCTTGTGAAGGGTGCAAGGCACACACCACATTCACCATGATAAACTGAATAAAAACATGTAACTAGGATGCACCCATACGCCCCACATGATATAATAATATGGCCAAAACTGAAAGGGACGCCACGAGCAATCACTCCGCCGTGGGGAAGTCATAACATCGGTGCCTCCAATGCTATGGTTATGGTACCTCCATAACTAGGTGAAACTGGTCATGCTTGTATATGGCTATAGTTTATGCTAAATTAACATAAGCAGTTCAAAACAATAAAACAAATGCTGGGGAAAACAGTTGGCTGCATACGGGGAAATCCTAATAAGGAAAGAATGTCCATACTGAAAGGACGGGAATCCGTACCTCAAGTCAAGTGAATGAACGGAAGAAAGACTCCTACTTCTGGATCACTAACGCTACATGAATACACACGTGTATAAGTATCGATTCACTGATTACGTACTGGGTTTTGTGTCTCTTATTAGCTGATTTGGTATGTTTTAGGTCCTGGTTCACTGTTTAAAGCCTTAAACTGTGTTTATCTAGTATTCTGATTAATCTGATTAAGTATTACTGGTGTTTCATGTATTATTATACTTACTGTGTAATAATAAGTAACTTTCCAAAAATAGCAGGTTTCCAAAAATAGAAAGTTTCCAAAAATAGAAAGTTTCCAAAAATAGAAAGTTACCAAAAATAGAAAGTTTCCAAAAATAGAAAGTTTCCTAAAATAGAATTTACTGCTTAAAATAGATTAGTTTATAAAAATAGAAAGTTTCCAAAAATAGATCAGCTGCCTTAATTAAATAAGTTTCCATATATAGAAGGTTTCCATGATTAGATTAGCTGCCTGAAATAGATTGATTTCCATATATAAAAGGTTTCCATAATTAGATTAATTGCCTTATTTAATTAAGTTTCTATAAATAGAAGTTTCCATAATTAGAATTAAGCTGATTACATAAGCTAACATATAAGTCTAAGTGTTATAAGCTTATTCTTAAGTCATATGATATAGTGTATAGTTTAATTATTATTTCATGTATTTTAATTAAACTATAGGTTAAGCATTTTAATTAAAGTATAACATGTTTTAATTAAAATGAAATGAAAATACTTAGGTTAAAATGTGTATTATTATTACTAATAATATAACCTAAGTCATGTCTAAATTAATTAATTATAGGCATGTTTTAATAATTAATTAATTATAACTTATAACATAAAATACTTAGGTTAAATTAATGTCATGATAAACTAATAATTAAAAATAACCTAAGTCATGATTTAATTAATATTTCATGTTATTAATTAATTATATCCTAAGTTCATGATTCATAAAATTAACATGTAACATAGATCATGATTTTAACCAACGAACCATGAATCGGGCATGAATTCGACACCGTACCCCGGGCCAAACCCGGGGCACATGTGTCTCCTTGCTGCCGTGGGTCCCACATGAGCCAACCAAGACCAAAAGTGGTCTTGGTGGAGGCGGCAATAGCAAACCAAACCCCCCTCGGGTTTGTTTTGCTAGGCGGCTAGAAACAAACACCCCTTTAAATCATTTCTTGATTTTAATTAATACCAAAACATGTTAGATCAATGATTAATTACCTTGTTTTAATAAGAAAAATAATAACATGTTCATGAAAATAATCAAAGATCAAAAGAATTAAAAAGAATTGAAAAGAAGGGTTAGAAAGGTATACCACTATGTAGCTTGGAAAAAGGTTGAACAAACACGGTTTCTAACACTTGTTTTTAAGATCAAAATCAAACAAACACCCTCCAATGGTGGTGTGAAGGTGGCGACACAAGAGGAGAAAAAGGAGAGGAGAAAAAACTCTTTTAGGGTTTTTGTTTATTTTCTTGTAAAAGTGAAATGAAAACATGTTTTTACCATAACCCCCCCTTAACTTGTAAAAGTCCATGGGCTAAGCCCATTACTTGTTGTGTGCCGTGGGTATGGGGGCCCCACATGGGGTACCCGTACCTTTCTCGTGTCCCGATGTTTCGTGTTCGTTCGTGGTTAAACGTGCTCGTGTTTAAAGTGTTTCTGTTTAATCTAACGTGTCGTTTATCGTAAACTTAACGCTCGTAAATATATTATAAGTATTTACGTAATTATTTTAGTTAGTATTTTAAATGGTGATCATGATTTAATTATGTTCACGTGATATATTATTAACTGTTTATCATGAGTTCGTACGTAATCAATACTTGTCATGTCATACACGTATGCACTTGCTTGATTATTAGCACATGAATGTGATCAATACTAACTGAGGTAAGTTTTAATCTAGGACGTACGATCTTAAGGGCACTATTCATGGTAAAAGCATGCGGGTTTTACAATTCTTCCCCCCTAAAAAGAATAATTCGTCCCCGAATTATAGATAAAGTAAGCTGAAAAGAAGTGACATACCCGAACTCAAAATATGAAGTGAGGGTAAGAGGCCCGGATAGACTCCTCTGTTTCCCAAGTGGCTTCCCGCTCGGTATGGTCCCTCCAAAGGATTTTGACGAAAGGAATCGTCTTCCTTCTCATGACTCGTTCTTGCCTGTCGAGTACTCGTTCGGGTTCTTCTATAAACGTGAGATCTTCACGTATCTGTTCCAGTGGATACTGAACCATGTGAAGGGGATGATAATTGTACCCTCTGAGTAAGGACACATGGAACAAGTTATGCACGTGCGAAAGCTGAGGAGGTAACGCCAATCGGTAAGATACTTCGCCGATTCGTTCAACGATATCAAATGGTCCGATGAACCGAGGACTGAGTTTTCCTTTGATCCCGAAGCGTTTAACACAACGTGCCGGAGAAACCTTGAGGAAGACGTGATCTCCCACATTAAAATGTATGTCCCTACGATGCTTATCGGCGTAACTCTTCTGACGTGAACGCGCTTCCTGCAGCTTCTGTTTAGCTACCTCAATCTTCTCATTGGTCATTTCTATAATCTCTGGTCCTTCGAGTGTTCGCTCTCCCACTTGATCCCAGCAAGTTGGAGCGCGACACTTTCTGCCATACAACATTTCAAAAGGAGCACATTTGATACTTGCGTGCCAGCTGTTGTTGTATGCAAACTCGACTAAACAGATATAATCGTCCCAATCACCTGTCCATTCCAACGCACACGACCTTAACATATCTTCCAATGTCTGAATTGTTCGCTCCGATTGTCCGTCCGTTTGAGGATGAAAGGCTGTGCTCAGCTTAAGTTGTGTACCCCAAGCTTTTTGCAGACCTTTCCAGAATCGCGACGTGAAACGAGGATCTCTGTCTGAGACGATGCTGGAGGGAGTGCCGTGGAGTCTCATGATCTCCCTTCTGTAAGTATCTGCGAGTTTACTTACCGGATCTTCCTTGCGTATCGGTAAGAAATGAGCTGATTTGGTGAGTCGATCAACAATGACCCAAATAGCATCGTGCTTCTTCTTGGTAGGCGGAAGACCGGTAACAAAATCCATGGTGATTTTGTCCCACTTCCACTCTGGAATATCCAACGGTTGAAGGAGACCGCCAGATCGCTGATGTTCAATCTTAACCTGCTGGCAGGTAAGACATTTGGAGACATACGTGGCTACATCCTGTTTCATACCACTCTACCAAAAGTGCTGTCTGATGTCATGGTACATTTTTTTTGTCGACCCAGGATGTATAGAAAATGGGGAGCTGTGAGCTTCAGCTAACAATGCTTCCCGGAGTTCTGGATTGTCAGGAACACAAAGTCTCGTGCCCTGCCAAACGATACCGTCTGCGTCCATTCTGAATTCTGTCTGCTTCTCCAAATTCTGAATTATTGCCCAAATCTCTCCATCATCCTTCTGCGCTTCCTTGATCCTAGTCAGTAATTCAGGTTCTACTCTAAGATTCGCCCAGTATCCGTGCTGCCCACGTACCATGATTTCGAAGTCAAGCCGCTCCAAGTCCCTTATGTTTTGTTCCTTGATCTCAATGCCGTTTATCATTCCGGACTTTCTGCTGAGTGCATCTGCTACTACATTAGCTTTCCCGGGATGATACTGTAGGTTAATATCATAATCCTTCAATAGTTCCAACCATCTCCTTTGTCTCATGTTCAATTCTCGCTGTGTGAAGATATACTTCAAGCTCTTGTGATCCGTGAAAATGTCGCATGATTCTCCGTATAAGTAATGCCTCCATATCTTCAATGCGAACACCACTGCAGCAAGTTCCAGGTCATGCGTAGGGTAGTTTTATTCATAGGGCTTAAGCTGCCGTGAAGCATACGCGATCACTTTCCCATGTTGCATGAGAACACAGCCCAGTCCCTTCCCCGATGCATCGCTATAGATCTGAAATCCACCTGTACCAGATGGGAGAGTAAGAATAGGTGCAGATACTAACTTCTGCTTTAGGTCTTCGAAGCTCTTCTCTCGTTCTTCCGTCCAGACGAATTTCTCTCCTTTTCGCATCAGTTTGGTGAGAGGCAATGCCAGGCGGGAAAAGTTCTCCACGAATCTTCGATAATATCCAGCTAAGCCTAAGAAACTGCGGACTTCTGTCGCTGATGTTGGTCTTGGCCATTTAGTGATAGCCTCAACCTTCGCTGGGTCCATAGTGATCCCTTCTGCTGATACAATGTGACCTAAGAATGCCACCTTGTTTAACCAGAACTCACACTTGGAGAATTTCGCATACAGCTGCTTCTGACGAAGAATCTGTAGTACAGTACGGAGATGATCTTCGTGTTCCTCCGTGGACTTTGAGAATATCAAGATGTCATCGATGAATACAATGACAAATTTATCAAGGAATTCATGAAAGATTCTGTTCATCAGATCCATGAATACTGCTGGAGCGTTAGTCAGGCCGAATGGCATGACTACAAACTCATAATGGCCATAGCGGGTACGAAAAGCAGTCTTGGCAATATCCTGCTCTTTAACCCTTAGCTGATGGTAGCCTGACCTTAGATCGATCTTTGAGAAGTGTTTGGCTCCTTTAAGTTGGTCAAACAGATCGTCTATACGTGGCAGTGGATATCTATTGCGAATGGTAATCTTATTAAGTTCACGGTAGTCAATGCAAAGTCGCATGCTGCCGTCCTTCTTCTTAACGAACAAGACCGGTGCGCCCCATGGAGATGCGCTTGGTCTAATGAATCCTCGTTCAAGAAGTTCCTGCAGTTGGTCCTTCAGTTCTTTTAGCTCTATGGGAGCCATACGATACGGAGCCTTAGAGATCGGCTCAGCTCCTGGAACAAGGTCGATATTGAACTCCACTTCTCTTGCAGGTGGTATGCCTGGAAGTTCATCTGGGAAGACGTCTTGAAATTCCGAAACTACTGGTTGATCCTGAATCGATGGGGATTCAGCATCCATGTCATGAACCGTAGCGAGATAACCTTCGCAGCCATGTGACAGTAATGCACGTGCTTGCAAGGTAGATATGACTTGTACGGACCGCCCGGGTATGAACCCGTTATGGATGTACTCTGGTGCATTAATGTCGCCGAAGATCACTCGATATGAGTGGCAGTCTATGGTAGCATGGTGCTTGGATAGCCAATCCATGCCGAGAATCATATCAAACTCAATCATGTCTAGAGGAAGTGCATCTACTGCACGAACTTTATCGTCAAACTCTAGAGGAAGACTCTTGTATACATGAGTTATTAATACAGAGTCCCTCAGAGGCGTGGAAATGGTAAGCTTATTTTCTAATGGCAAGGGAAGTGTCCTGATGTTCTTAGCATAAGTAGTGGAAACAACTGAATGAGTGGCACCCGTGTCGAAAAGAACACATGCAGCCTGGCCGTACATATACAAAATTCCAGTAATGGTACCTGTAGATTTGTTTGCCTGATCGCGCGATGTCGTGTAGACACGCCCAGTGGTAGGAGGCGGTTTAGTATCAGCATGACCCGAAGTACCCTCCATTTCACCCTTACGGCAATCTCTCATACGATGGCCAGGGAGGCCGCACTTGTAGCACGCGTCAGAGTCACGACGACATGGGCCAGGGTGTCTGCGATGGCAAGTGCTGCAAAGAGGATGAGTGAATCCTCCAGCAGGAGTCATTGCTTGCTGAGGGCCTGCTGATGACAGAACGTGTTAAGAATAAGGTATATGCACGAGTATAGGACGTAAGCGTCATAAGATGTTTACCAGTGTTAGCTGAACGGTTGGGCTGAGAACCCCTGTGGTTCTGGTCCCTTCCGTTACCGTGGTTCCTGGTAGAGATTAATATAGTGTCAGCATGAGAGACATAACATGAAATCATAAGAAGATGCATAAATAGTAGGACCTGCTGTTGTTGGAGTGTCCCGCATTGTTACGGTAATTATCATTACCGTTGCGCCTTTCCACAACAGAACGGTCGTTAGAGTGACCGTTTCCTTTGGGCTGACTAGGCTGCTGCTGAGTAGCCGGCTGAGACCGGTCCCCAGTTTTCTGCCTGGAAGATACAGTTTAAGAGATGACTATAGAACATATAACGATAGGATGCGGTCTGGTTAACGCTAGAACATGAAATGTTTTACCTCTTGTCGGGTCTTTCAGCTTCCCCGAACTCATCGCGTTCCTGCAACATCTCAAGCTTCCTTGCTGCGTCGGCCACTTGTGCTACTGTATTGAACGTAGCACATACCAGATTATTCGCAACCGAGGTGCGAAGTGCCCACCTAAAATGGTGTGCCAGTTCCTCAGGAGTACCAGCCGCTGCTCCTAGAAAACCAGCTAGGCGAAGAAAGCGCTGCATGAATTCGTTGCTATTCTCGCCCTGTCTCTGACGTATCCCGTGGTATTCTCGCTTGAGTTTGTCCTGCTCTGCCTTAGGAAAGAACTGTTCCATCACTCTCTCCTTGAATTGGGCCCATGTCAAACCAGCGACCCATTCATCACCTCCTTCTGACTGCGTCAAAGCTAGCCACCAGTTGAGTACATCGCCTTCAAACCTGTAGCATGCCAATCTTGCCTTGAAGGCGGGGTCACATCCCATAGCATTGAAGATTTTCTCAATGTGAGTCAGCCAGCTTTCAGCATCGCTGGGGCTATCAGTCTTTTCAAAAGCTCTAGGACGGAGCTTGTTAAATCTTTCCAACCATACCGCTAGAGTCACTGGGGGAGGAGGAGGAGGAGGTGCCTGATTCTGCGGCTGCTGATTATTGGCAGCTTGGACTTCAGCACGAATGTCATTCCTCAGTTGAGGAAGTAAGGCTTGCATGGCAGCCTGAATTGCAGCATTGAGCTGCTCTTGCTCGCGTGTGAGAACCATCTGACAGTATAACATAAAACATATGATTAACAGTTCAACATAAAATATTAAAAAAAATTTTATGCCAAAAATTTCACGAGAAAAATTTTATGCAAGAAAATCTTTGTACGAATGCATGATGCAGTTTTATGAAAACTTTGATGCTCGAGAGTGAACGCCTCCGGTCAGTTCACTCAAAATAAAAGACATATCGAGGGGACGCCTATGGGTCGGTCCCAAATCTAAAAGTTTCGATAAAACACATGCGACTAAATAGGGCCAGTCCTGTACCAACCATTACTTAGTCAAAAACCCTGTAACAATGACATGTATATGTATGCTTAAAAATGATGAATGCATGAAAACAACTGTCAGTTCTAGGAAGACCGTAGTGACTACCCACTAATCACAGGTCATATTTGAGAGCCTACAGGTCGAAGCCTTGGCTCTGATACCATAATTGTAACACCCCATTTTGGAAATGGAATATTACGCATAATCATGGCGTGTCATCAAAGCATACAAGGATAAATGTCTAAGCATTATTCAACCATAAAAGGGAAATACCGGAATCAAACATCGGTACCCCCAAAGTAAAGCTCATCACACACAAACATAAATACTGTAAAAGGAAAGGACGAAACAATGTCCATAGCAACTGTATCAAAGTAAAGGAAATGCATAAAGTAAAGAAAGACAGTAAAGCTTCCAGTCCATATGCACCTACGTTTGAGATCTACGAGCGTCCCTGAGTACCTGCCGTTTTGGGAACATGAAAAGGAAAACGGCTGAGCAAGACGCTCAGTGCACGGATGTACAATATAGCATGAAATAGGATAAGCATGTAACATATAACAGCGGAAGACTAAGTACTGAGTAAACTGGTTAAGTATCAAGAAAACTGGTTTTATAGTTTGAAAAGCCTTATGTTTATCTTGTGAAAACTGTTTTAACATATATATACCATAGCCCATATAGGTCATGAAAAGGTCACGTGCATGAATACTTGGAGGGGTGACCTCATCATGCTGATTAGAGGGGATGCCTCTAATCAATATACTGGTTTGGGTAGGAGGGATCAGCTCCTTGTGAAGGGTGCAAGGCACACACCACATTCACCATGATAAACTGAATAAAAACATGTAACTAGGATGCACCCATACGCCCCACATGATATAATAATATGGCCAAAACTGAAAGGGACGCCACGAGCAATCACTCCGCCGTGGGGAAGTCATAACATCGGTGCCTCCAATGCTATGGTTATGGTACCTCCATAACTAGGTGAAACTGGTCATGCTTGTATATGGCTATAGTTTATGCTAAATTAACATAAGCAGTTCAAAACAATAAAACAAATGCTGGGGAAAACAGTTGGCTGCATACGGGGAAATCCTAATAAGGAAAGAATGTCCATACTGAAAGGACGGGAATCCGTACCTCAAGTCCAGTGAATGAACGGAAGAAAGACTCCTACTTCTGGATCACTAACGCTACATGAATACACACGTGTATAAGTATCGATTCACTGATTACGTACTGGGTTTTGTGTCTCTTATTAGCTGATTTGGTATGTTTTAGGTCCTGGTTCACTGTTTAAAGCCTTAAACTGTGTTTATCTAGTATTCTTATTAATCTGATTAAGTATTACTGGTGTTTCATGTATTATTATACTTACTGTGTAATAATAAGTAACTTTCCAAAAATAGCAGGTTTCCAAAAATAGAAAGTTTCCAAAAATAGAAAGTTTCCAAAAATAGAAAGTTACCAAAAATAGGAAGTTTCCAAAAATAGAAAGTTTCCTAAAATAGAATTTACTGCTTAAAATAGATTAGTTTCTAAAAATAGAAAGTTTCCAAAAATAGATCAGCTGCCTTAATTAAATAAGTTTCCATATATAGAAGGTTTCCATGATTAGATTAGCTGCCTGAAATAGATTGATTTCCATATATAGAAGGTTTCCATAATTAGATTAGTTGCCTTATTTAATTAAGTTTCTATAAATAGAAGTTTCCATAATTAGAATTAAGCTGATTACATAAGCTAACATATAAGTCTAAGTGTTATAAGCTTATTCTTAAGTCATATGATATAGTGTATAGTTTAATTATTATTTCATGTATTTTAATTAAACTATAGGTTAAGCATTTTAATTAAAGTATAACATGTTTTAATTAAAATGAAATGAAAATACTTAGGTTAAAATGTGTATTATTATTACTAATAATATAACCTAAGTCATGTCTAAATTAATTAATTATAGGCATGTTTTAATAATTAATTAATTATAACTTATAACATAAAATACTTAGGTTAAATTAATGTCATGATAAACTAATAATTAAAAATAACCTAAGTCATGATTTAATTAATATTTCATGTTATTAATTAATTATATCCTAAGTTCATGATTCATAAAATTAACATGTAACATAGATCATGATTTTAACCAACGAACCATGAATCGGGCATGAATTCGACACCGTACCCCGGGCCAAACCCGGGGCACATGTGTCTCCTTGCTGCCGTGGGTCCCACATGAGCCAACCAAGACCAAAAGTGGTCTTGGTGGTGGCGGCAATAGCAAACCAAACCCCCCTCGGGTTTGTTTTGCTAGGCGGCTAGAAACAAACACCCCTTTAAATCATTTCTTGATTTTAATTAATACCAAAACATGTTAGATCAATGATTAATTACCTTGTTTTAATAAGAAAAATAATAACATGTTCATGAAAATAATCAAAGATCAAAAGAATTAAAAAGAATTGAAAAGAAGGGTTAGAAAGGTATACCACTATGTAGCTTGGAAAAAGGATGAACAAACACGGTTTCTAACACTTGTTTTTAAGATCAAAATCAAACAAACACCCTCCAATGGTGGTGTGAAGGTGGCGGCACAAGAGGAGAAAAAGGAGAGGAGAAAAAACTCTTTTAGGGTTTTTGTTTATTTTCTTGTAAAAGTGAAATGAAAACATGTTTTTACCATAACCCCCCCCTTAACTTGTAAAAGTCCATGGGCTAAGCCCATTACTTGTTGTGTGTCGTGGGTATGGGGGCCCCACATGGGGTACCCGTACCTTTCTCGTGTCCCGATGTTTCGTGTTCGTTCGTGGTTAAACGTGCTCGTGTTTAAAGTGTTTCTGTTTAATCTAACGTGTCGTTTATCGTAAACTTAACGCTCGTAAATATATTATAAGTATTTACGTAATTATTTTAGTTAGTATTTTAAATGGTGATCATGATTTAATTATGTTCACGTGATATAATATTAACTGTTTATCATGAGTTTGTACGTAATCGATACTTGTCATGTCATACACGTATGCACTTGCTTGATTATTAGCACATGAATGTGATCAATACTAACTGAGGTAAGTTTTAATCTAGGACGTACGATCTTAAGGGCACTATTCATGGTAAAAGCATGCGGGTTTTACAACTATAGTGAACGCATCTTAACCGTTGGTTACCTAATTGGTGTCACGATGGTGTCCCTTGATTTTTTGGGTGTTGCATCCATATATATAACGTCATCAACAACCCAATTGATCTTGGTTGGCATAATTTATGGAGTGGATACGGTTTTCCATTGGTTGCTCATCTTTCCTAGTTTTGTGGTGATCCTGTTCACAAACAGTTGTAAGCTCTCGTATTCTTATGGCTTTCTACTTACTTGTTTTGATTTATGCACTTGGTTATGATCCGTTTGTGAAAGTGATGTATTTGGTTATCCAGTTGTTGTTTCGTTTTTGTGTGTTTCGTACTGCCATTGTGATGACGACTTTGACTTCCATGGTTGTTGTTTGGTGTGTAAATTGCAACATGGTATTTAAACTGTAAAACTCGCATTTAAAATTCCTGAATATTAAATACGCAGTCTCAGTTTTATTCAATTTCAACAACAAAACATTTAATCAGAAAATAATTATTAGGTTCATAAAACATTACGTATGTTTATGTATGTACGATTTATTACAGAAAAGAATTATTACATTTCAGAAATTAAAATACGATAAATAAATACGAGTGACGTGATAAATTAAAAAGCCGAAAAACATATAATCAACAAGACTTTGGGTCGACTGTTTTAAAAAAAAAGAAAAGAAGGAATGAGAGTGGGATTTGGGCCCGTCATAAAAACATTACCAAGATTTTTTTTAAAAAAGAGGGTAAATGGGCTTAGGCCCGGTCTAATAGGAAGAAAAAAAAAGCGGGGAACCCCCCTTTTCGTTGTTACGACAGAAAAAAAAACAAGTCAAAGAGAAATTAGGGTTTATGCCTTATGTGGCCGCCGGCTGTAAAATGGAAAAAGAAAGGGGTTCGGCTGGAGTGAAACAAAAGGAAATCACGAATTGTTTTTCTTGTCGAATTAGTTGTGTACTCGTCTTTCCATCCTAAATCTTAACGGTAAACAATCTTAGTTTAATTTGTTTCTTTTAGATCACGAATTGGTATTGTGATAAGATCCAAACAAATGAAATTTGTATACAGTAAACATGAACAAATCAATGCAGGGGTGTCGGGTTTTTGCTTACTTCACGAAAACCGAGACCATAAGGTCTCGGTGTGTGATTTGTTGGACAGCCGTGACTCAACAGGGCTCGGTGGTACTTTGGTTTAATCAGCCGCATCCCAAAAACAGAAACAATAGGGGTGTTTGGCTGTTCGAACAGCAACAACAACCCAGCAGGGGTGTTTGGGTCTAGTTCGCCCAGCAGGGGTTGTTTGGGACTGCGAGCAGTAGGAACCACTGCAAAGCAGTGGTAACCACTACACTAACAGTGGGAATATATAACAAGCAGTGGGAACATATAACATAGCAGTGGGAAGTTTTAACAGTGGGAGACATTATACAAGCAGTAGCAACTAGCGCTAGGCCAGTGGCTACTGCTGGGTGACGTCAAAAGCAGGGGGAAACCACGACAAGGTCGTGGTGTACTCGGTTCAATTAACCCGAGACATGGGTGTCTCGGGGACGTTTTAGCACGGGTTTTCGGGATAACTAGTATTTATAAACACGAGGATATTATTTATATTAATAAAATCATTTTATATGGTGTTTTATAAATAGATTAATTAAACTGTTAGATTGTATTAATTTAATTAGTAAAATTAATCGATTTTGTTTTATTCTTTTTATTATTTTTAAAACGTGTGATTTAATTAATATTTTTCAGAGAAACGAATTTAGAAACTTGCTATCTATATCAGATTACGATTTATAGTAATAATAATTATATCGGATTACACAGTATACTGTAATCAGATATACAGAATATAAGTTAATTAGAAATATTAGAACAATTAGATGTATCAGTTTATATACAAATATTAATACAAGAATAATTAAATTAAAATAAGAACAGTTAAGATCGGTAAAAGTAAACAGTAATCAAACAACTTATTACGCGTCCGTTATTTATGTAGTATCCGTGAAGTCGGAGTAGATCTTTCAGCTTTCATTCTTATTTCATTACTGGACACGAGGTACGGATTTCCGTCCTTTCAGTAAGGACTTTCTTTCTATGCATGATTAAGATTTCTCGTCTGCAACCAAATGTTTTCCCCAGTATATGTTATAAATTATCAGAAATTATTTTAATAACTAAGATATTGCCTGAGCCATATATACAAGCATGACCAGTTAGTTGTACTAGTTACGTAGGTACCGTAACCATGACACTTGAGGCACCAGTGTCATGACTCACCTATAGGAGAGTGATATCCTGTAGCGTCCCATTCAGCTCAGCTTGGCCATTTTATCAGTATTATTAGTGGGGCGTATGGATGCATCCTAGGCTATCAGTTTACAGTTTATCAGGTGAATGTGGTGTGTGCTCTACATCCTTCACATTGGAGCTGATCCCTCCACCCATCACATTATTTAGAGGTCACCCCTCTACAGCATGACGAGGTCACCCCTCCAGTTATTCATGCTACAGTTTTTACAGCACATGACCTATATAAGCTCTTGGCAATTAAAATACAGTAAATGCATGTTTCAGATTTAATAGATAACAGTTCAGCTTTATTATTAATAAATCCGACTTATCAGATTATACACAGATTTCCGTTCCAGCTTTACTTATCAATCTTACAGCTCTAGTCTTTTATCATCTGTTTCATTTTAGTATTTCTTATCATGCTTTGTATCCGTTCACTGAGCGTTATGCTCAGCCGTAGTTCCTTTCATGTTCTAACGGCAGGTATATGACGACGCTCTTAGGATTCTGAGAGCATGTGCATTGGATGGAAGCTATCCAGACTTCTTACTTTATGCAATTCTTACATTATTTTGTTTATTTGGAAATTGTTTAGTCCTTTCCTTCAGTATTTACTTTTCATGTTTTGAGCTTATGTTGGGTTACCGATGTTTGATTCCGGTACTTCCTTTACGGTCAGTTAATGTTTTAGGATATTTACCTTATGCTTTGATGACACACCATAAATACACCTAACGGTCCACTTATCCAAGTGGGGTGTTACAATTATGGTATCAGAGCTATAGGTTCGACCTGTAGGCTCTAAAACTTGACCTGTGACTAGTGGGTAGTCACCAGGAACTTCCCAGATTTTAGCGTTGTTATCTTTCAAATTCCTCATGCATTTTTTAGTCAATTTTGTTCAGTTAGCTGTCAGTTTTCTTAAAGTTTTTGACTAAGTAAAAGGTTGGTACAGGACCGGCCATATTTAGTCGCATGTGCTTTTTTTTTGCGAATTTTGTTTTGGTGAACCGACCCACAGGTGTTCACCCTTGCCCGTTTAGATTTTGTATTGGTAAACCGACCCATAGACGTTTACCCTTACTCATGACAGATTCATGCTTTTTAGTCTAATGTTATTAGGTGAACTGACTCATATGCGTTCACCATTTCTCAGGTCAAATTTCATGCTTTTCAGTCGAATGTTATTTTGTGAACCGATCCTTAATTGTTCACCTTTGCTCATATCCTGACATTTATAAAATATGAAAAGTATGGACTGGACTACAGCCATCCATATTTAGTCCCATATTGTAAATTTATATACATGACAGTTCTCAGAAAATTTTGACAAGTATGGATCGAACCAGAATCGCCCATGCTTAGTCACATGCTTTATGTTGTAAATTCTGTGGATTTAACCATAGTCATCCACACCAGTTGATGGTAAACCTCAGTTGATTATCCTTCTATGTTCCTTGTATCAGATAAGTTTTATACTCTCATGTGGACATCGTTTTCATGCTGATTAAGTCTCATGTCTCATTATGCTAATTTCGTTTTCAGCAAGGTGATGATGCTTTCAGGCTAAAATACAAAAGGACTACAGTAAAATCCTATTTTATGATAAATCATGTTCTGGTCTTCATCAATCATGTCTTCATACTGAACATTGATGAAACTCCATTTAATCATACTTTTTAGTCTCGATACAACCAGTAGTAAGTCGACACAGGAATTGTCCGCCTATCATGTTACTTGTTTTAGTTCATTTTGCTAACCAGTTAAATCAAATTATCTTCCGTTGACCATGTCAGACGGTTAACACAAGTATCAGTCATATTAGGAAACCTTCAACGGTACTACATGTGCAGTATTCATTTGTACTTCATGTACAGTAGTCCAGGTGTACTCCATGTACCCTACTCTATGGATATTGCTAATAGATCCTAAATCATATCAGGCGTTTCCACTTGTCGATATTCTACCAGATGCTGATGCTGTTGATACCGTAGAGATTTCTCAAGATGATGATGCTGGTTATACTATGAAGACTCTACAGAACAAGGACGAAAACTATAAATTTGAAATTTCTGACAAGAATAAACTTCTACCATCAGACACTACCATTCTATTCCATACTTTATCAGCTATATGTCACACTTCACTCAGCTAACCTTCATTTAGAAGAGTGGGAAACGGTACCCTGCTGGCCACTCAACAGAATAGTTACAGGATTCTCGCTCGTAATAATGACCATCGTGAAACTGGCAGACAAAGTGGTAATGACAACCACCGTGCTTATAACTAATTAGTCAGTAGCCATCGGAACTCCGGAACAGACGTGGCAAAAAATATAGAGGTCAGCAGTCTAACCGGTCTGCCAACCTAAGCATCACCAAAATTTCCTGCCTTATTCAGCTTCACCTAGCAAACACAATTCAAAACATCAATCAAGCTATCAGTCAAGACACAGACCTCATGAATCATCTCTGAATACACTTGTCAGGACACCAGTTACGATATATATCTTAAGAGTGTCGTCTCTAGGTACGAGTCAAAACTCATATCTCCGTATGTTTTCTAAAACCAGGCCCTCAGTAATTCAGGGTACCCTTCAGAAAGGGGTATACCCGTTCTATTATGCCACACATGAATCAGATCATTAAAAATTCAGTCACCACCACTAGAGTAGTATTCAGGCTAAACACGCAATATTCATTTTGTGAGGTTAGAAACGAACATATTCAGTGAAAAGTCACCACGTTTACTTAACGTATTCATATGTCAGTTTTATCTTAAAACCGGGTATTACCTACCTTCCAGCCAGAAAAGACTCCACAGTATCACCCTTAATTATAAAGATTTTCCTTCCAGTTGAAGACAAGATCCGTCTTACTAACTCCTAAACATATTGATTTTATTTATGCCAGAAAAATTGTTACAAATTGTTTCAGCTTTACCAACACATGAATTATTATCTTATAGCAGCTAAGACTTCTAGTCACCATTTATGATGCGGCTTCTGAAATTCCTTAAACTCATGATTAGCAGATTATCCCAAAGCTTCCAGATGTCATTCTAGAAGGTTTTCTAGAAATTCCTTCCTGACCACGAGACAGAGTTTAACATCAAGCTTGTCTCAAGAACAGAACCTGTTTTCAAACTCTTTATTCCAGAGCTTCAACTAAGTTAAAAGAGTTGCAGCAATTTCTGCAAGAGTTACCGGAACGAGGCCTTATTCGCCCTAGCGCACCACCAGGAAGTGTACTGTTTCTGTCTATCAGAAAGAAGGCCGGTAACATGAGATCATGTATCGATCACCGGAAATTTACAAGATCGCCATTCCAAAGCGATACCCATTCCACAAATAGAAGGTTACCTGACCTCCTATGACGTCTTAAACATTTTCTAGAACGATTCCTGATTATGCCACCAGCAGTGGTGAGAGAAAGAACATGAGATTTTCCAGACTGCTGTTGCACACATTACACTCTCTCTAAAAATTTGGACTGATACTTCTGAGCTCCCTAATACGGCAACTATAGTATGAAATTTATGAATAAAATTTTCCCATGACTTCTCAGACAAAATTGTCAGTATATTCTTTGATAACATTCTGAGCTGCTAAATTCTAAGAGAAGTACAAGAGAATCATCTTCTCACAGTTGAACAGAATCTCCGATAGGAGAAAATTATATAAGCAGCTTCCCAGATGTGAATTCCAGTTGAACAAGGTGGCATTTCTGAACCACCCTATTTCATCAGAAAGAAATTTCAAAAATCCTGCGAAGGTGAAGACTATCACCAGATGGTCAAGACCAACGTCTGTGAACGAAGTACAAAATTTTCTAGAACTCAATTGACTGATACCGCAGAAATTGCGAACAGTTCCCACGATTAGCCTTACATGGCTAAGCTTACGCATAAAGGAGAGGACCGACACAAAAATTTTGTATCACATAAGATCCTACGCTAGGAGAGATTTTTTTTTACCCAGACTCAAAATTCTTTCTTGACTATTCACCCAGATTCCACCAGAATGTACCATAATCCCAGACAGAATTTTGATAGAGAAAGTATAACATAAGGATGCAGCTATGTTCATATCTTGATGTCTGGCATGCCAGCAGGTTCAAGATAGAACCCGATATGCTAGTAAGTTACTACAACCCTTAGAAATTTCTGAGCAGAATTGGGACAAGACTCTATGAGGCTGTTATCAGGCTGTCGCAGGCTCAGAAGAAGTATGATACTATCTAAGTCATTTTCGACCACTTAACCCAACCTACACGTTTTCTTTCATCCGAACGGATTTCGCAGTAGCAGATCTGCAGGAAATTCGACAATAGATCGTACAACTTCAAGGTATTCCATCAACAATCAGGTCAGATAGAAATTCACGTTCGCGAATCACGCTCCCTTCATGTTCACGTTTATGTTCACTTTCTCGTTTTCATCTCACGTTCACATTATGATGTCGTTTCAGTCCATGTTTGTGCTATCTCACGATGTAAGTTCATACTCGCATTACTGACATTGTTCACGTTCAGATTCATTTCCATCCCAGTGTATACGTTTTAAAACAGACGTTTCACGTCTCAGGCCGTATCGTTTGGCATCCTCCTTCAGTCATCATACGTCCATGATGTATTCTGATATCACGTTTACAGTATGTTTCACGTATCATTCATGATATAATTCAGGCTGGGCGTGCCTCATATAACCGTGAACCACGTTTACAATTGCTCACGTAGCACGTTCACAATTGTTCTCGTAGTTCGTCTCAATATGTTTCCATCAGCTTTACTCAGAGATATAAAAGTCATCGTTCCATGTTAATTGTACTGATCAGTTCATTTGTTCCTGCATACTATAGCTTATTCATCCTATCAGATTCAATAAATCCATCTTAAATATAAAACCAGAAATTATTCAACATCTTCAGGACAGAGTCATCAGGACCAAGAATTTCAGTATGTTTAGACCCTTGAAGGAATTGTTTCGAGTAGGAAGCTACTCGAAACGAAGGAGTCCATCCGGACGTCTCATCACCTTCCCTTCAATAAACCCAGTTAAGTTCTTCCATTCAGGCTACGTTCCATGTCCCCTTCAGCCACGTTACGTTACATGTTCACTTCAGTCATGCCATGTTTATAACCATTCAGTAGCGTTATGTTCTAGATCAAGGACAAATGATCCTTCAGCTTATATATCCCTCCCAGCTTTCATGATTCTTTCAGCCTATGTGTCCTTTTAGCTTATACGTCTTTCGGCTTATGTATACAATCAGCTTTTACTTCAATCAGCTTAAATTACCTATAATTCGGGGACAAATTATTCTTTTTAGAGGGGAAGAATTATAAAACCCAGTATAGTGTATCCTTAATTCGGGGACGAATTATTCTTTTTATAGGGGAAGAATTGTAAAACCCGCATTTAAAATTCCTGAATATTAAATACGCAGTCTCAGTTTTATTTAATTTCTACAACAAAACATTTATTCAGAAAATAATTATTTAGGTTCATAAAACATTACGTATGTTTCATGTATGTACGATTTATTACAGAAACGAACTATTACGTTTCAGAAATTAAAATATGGTAAATAAATACGAGTGACGTGATAAATTAAAAAGCCGAAAAGCAAATAAACCACAAGACTTTGGGCCGATTGTTTTAAAAAAAAAGAAAAGAAGGAATGAGAGTGGGCTTTGGGCCCGTCTTAAAAACATTACACAGGAATTTTTTTATAAAAAAGAGGGTAAATGGGCTTAGGCCCGGTCTAATAGGAAGAAAAAATAAAATAAGCGGGGAACCCCCCTTTTCGTTGTTACGACAGTAAAAAAACAAGTCAAAGAGAAATAAGGGTTTATGCCTTATGTGGCCGCCGACTGTAAAAGGGAAAAAGAAAGGGGATCGGCTGTAGTGAAACAAAAGGAAATCACGAATTGTTTTTCTTGTTCGAATTAGTTGTGTACTCGTCTTTCCATCCTAAATCTTAACGGTAAACATTCTTAGTTTAATTCGTTTCTTTTAGATCACGAATTGGTATTGTGATAAGATCCAAACAAATGAAATTTGTATATAGTGAACATGAACAAATCAAAGCAGGGGTGTCGGGTTTTTGCTTACTTCACAAAAACCGAGACCATAAGGTCTCGGTGTGTGATTTGTTGGACAGCCGTGACTCAACAGGGCTCGGTGGTACTTTGGTTTAATCAACCACATCCCAAAACAGAAACAGCAGGGGTGTTTGGCTGTTCGAACACCAACAACAACCTAGCAGGGGTGTTTTGGTCTAGTTCGCCCAGCAGGGGGTGTTTGGGACTGCGAGCAGTGGGAACCACTGCATTAGCAGTGGTAACCACTGCACTAACAGTGGGAATATATAGCAAGCAGTGGGAACATATAACATAGCAGTGGGAAATTTAAACAGTGGGATAGATTATACAAGCAGTAGCAACTGGCACTAGGTCAGAGGCTACTGCTGGGTGACGTCAACAGCACGGGGAAACCACGACAAGGTCGTGGTGTACTCGGTTCAATTAACCCGAGACATGGGTGTATCGGGGAAGTTTTAGCACGGGTTTTCGGGATAACTAGTATTTATAAACACGAGGATATTATTTATATTAATAAAATCATTTTATAAGGAGTTTTATAAAAAGATTAATTAAACTGTTAGATTGTATTAATTTAATTAGTAAAATTAATCGATTTTGTTTTATTCTTTTTATTATTTTTAAAACGTGTGATTAATTAAAAAATTTCAAAGAAACGAATTTAGAAACTTGCTATCTATATTAGATTATGATTTATAGTAATAATATTTATATCGGATTACACAGTATACTGTAATCAGATATACAGAATATACGTTAATCAGAAATATTAGAACAATCAGGTGTATCAGTTTATATACAAACAATAATACAAGAATAAATAAATTAAAATAAGAACAGTTAAGATCAGTAACAGTAAACAATATTTAGACAACTTATTACGCGTCCGTTATTTATATAGTATCTGTGAAGTCGGAGTACATCTTTCAACTTTCATTCTTATTTCATTACTGGACACGAGGTACGGATTTCCGTCCTTTCAGTAAGGACTTCCTTTCTATGCATGATTAGGATTCCCCATCTGGAGCCAAATGTTTTCCCCAGTATATGTTATAAACTATCAGAAATTATTTTAATAACTAAGATATTGCCTGAGCCTTATATAAAAGCATGACCAGTTAATTGTACTAGTTACGGAGGTACCGTAACCATGACACTTGAGGCACCGGTGTCATGACTCACCTGTAGGAGAGTGATATCCTGTAGCGTCCTATTCAGCTCAGCTTGGCCATTTTATCAGTATTATTAGTGGGGCGTATGGATGCATCCTATGCTATTAGTTTATAGTTTATCAGGTGAATGTAGTGTGTGCTCTACATCCTTCACATTGGAGCTGGTCCCTCCATCCAGCATATTATTTAGAGGTCACCCCTCTACAGGATGACGAGTTCACCCCTCCAGTTATTCATGCTACAGTTGTTACATCACATGACCTATATAAGCTCTTGGCAATTAAAATATAGTAAATGCATGTTTTCAGATTTAACAGATAACTGTTCAGCTTTATTATTAATAAATCAAACTTATCAGATTATACACAGATTTCCGCTGCATCTTTACTTGTCAATCTTACAGCTCCAGTATTTTATCATCTGTTTCACTTTAGTATTTCTAATGAGTCTGCTTTTATACATAGTCTCATCGTCCAAAACGGGCTTAAAATGGTTAAAATATCATAAAATATGCCAAATATATGCTTGTGTTTGTTCAATGTGTATTTTAGGTACGGATATTGAGAAAATGGCAAAAGATCACAAGAAACAAGTAAAAACGAACACGGGAAACGAAGCCGCACAAAGAACCGGGACCTAGAGTTTATTTTTCAAGAAAAGTCCTTGAAGAATTGAAGATTGTACAAGAACGGTCCGTCTTTATTGAATAATTGACACTTTAAACCCTTGTATATTCATAATTACAAGTTCGGTCCCTAAAGTTTGTCAAATTTACAAAAAGGACCCTCAACTTTGAAGAATTGGCAAGAATGGTCCCACAAATTTGAAGACTTGTCACTTTTAGTCCTCCATGAAGACAAAGAAAAAAGTGAAGACCTTGAAGATTGAAGACATTACAGTTTGGTCCTTCAAATATCATCAAATGGCAAAACAAGTCCTTGAAATCCCTTTGCAAAAGTTTTTGTGGCCAAAGTGTGAAAAACAAAACTTTGATAACAAAGGAAATCTAATTTATGCATGTTTAAACCAAAAGTGAAAAGAAGAAAGAAAGTGGGGGGTTAAAGCTGGTAGACACAAAACCTTACCTAGACCACTCCCACTCCACCACGTGTCCCACTCACCCTCTCACCCAATCAAAACCCACCATTCATCCACATCATCATCCACTAAGCGGGTTTATTAACTAATTTATTTAATTAGTTTAAACACGCACCAAACACCCATTTAAACCTAAACAAAGATCAAAAAACATGTTCTTCGTGTTCTTAATCCGAATTGGGTATTTACTAAATACTTGAAATTAATTGTTTATCTTTTCTAGATTTAACATTAAGGTCATATTAACTTAAACACAACTTAGAAAACCCTTGCCACATCACCACATGGCTCACATGATACACCATGCTACACGCTTTTGGGGAAGAAGACAAAACTCACCGGTGGAATCAACGTACTACAATCAAGCTTACATCTTAAGCTTGTTTGAGGCCTTTGGATCAAATTGTATCACCTTTACAGCTCTACAAACGTCCAAGAAACTTTACATGTTAGCAAAAATTCAAATTCCAAAAGGGCAATTCTGGAAGTTCAATACTTAGGGTTTTTAGTTTTTCAGCTTGTTAGGTCATTGTTCACCCTCTATATAAAGGGTTTAGCATACAACATTTAGCTTTGTTCTTGGATTCCTAGGTCAAAAGTCTGTAAAGCATTTGTTCAAGTGAAATGAAAAATGTATGAACTTTGTGTCGAATTCCAAGTCCCAATTTACTTTCTTGTTATTGATTAATGATTTAAGTTTGTGTTTATGAAGTTTCAAAGTTTGGTTTAAGTTTTATGCAAGTGTTTCAAATTTTTTCAAAAAATCTGATTTTTTTCTATGTCTTAGTTCAAACACTTGAACTTTTGGATCATAAGTGATCATAACACCCTGCTAAAGAGATTATCAAGGTGTAGTGAGCTTTTGGTTTGGGAGGATTCAAGGAGTGGGGAACAAGCTTGAATAAAATCTAGTTCATTTTCATTATTTTTCATATAATCTGTTTGATTCTAACCTTGTTGTTCTTAGCAGCTTATTGGAAGCTTGTGCCTTGTTTAGCTAGGCACATAAGCTATAAATCCATGAGTGTGGATGTACATTCATGAGGTTTGAGCTCTCTTTCCTAAAAATCTGTTAAAAAAGTGGTTATAAGTGATTTTCTGATTCTGCTGTTATATGTGTTGTTCTTGTGGCTTGAATCTTGTTCTTACTACATGATATTGTTGGTATGATGCTTGATTAGGCTTTGGTAAACCTGTTATACACTTTTACTCTGTTAAAATTTGAATTGAAAAGTGAAAAGGGTGTTTGGGTCTACTGATTTTTGCTTTGTGAGTTGAATTGAGTAAGGGTTTAAGGTTGTTAAGTGTTGGTATCTGTTAATTAAGTGATTATGTGCTGATATATGCAAGTTTTGTGCTTTGTAACATCAAATATGAAATTGTTCTATATCTTGCTTGTTTTTGCCTATTTTGACTTGAAATTTTGGGAACACCTAGAGTGTATGTCTGTTTTGGGTTGAAAAGTGGTAAAACATAGTTTGTGTAAGCTGATTATTAGATTTGAGGGTTTGAAATTGGGATTGTTGTCAAGTATATCAGCAAAAGGATTTTGTGTTCATCATTTGTTCATCAATTAACTCACATAGGCATGAATCTAGGTCAAATCTCTGAATCTGTGCATGATATGAGTTGATTTGTGTTCACTTGAATTTATTTAAGCTGTTGTATGCTTTTGGTGCAATTTGGTTGGCTCAATCTTGCTAAATCTGCTTATTTCATCAAATCTGCTTAATGTTCATGTATGTGCTAGATCTGGTGACTGTTTGATTAAATTTTACTAATTGGCTTGGTGAAAGTGTGATTTCTTGCTTGTTATTGACTCCTTATAACTAACTGGTTATAAGTGTGCCTTGATTGTCCATTATTTCCAAGTAAAACTCACGAAAATCAAAGGTCAAGAAAGTCAAGCAGTGGGAACCCTTTCCCACTGTTTCTAGCCACTGCTAGTGTTAATTTGTGAACAACTTATCAATAAGATATAACAGCTTATTTAGACTTGCAACAACTTTGTTTTTGTAATCAATCTTCCTTATTTGACCCATTTTACTAAACTGTAGCATTTGAGCCTTTGACTTTTAAGTTTGACTAGAAAACGAATTGAGTTTTGTTTTTCAAAACAGCTTATTGCTTATTCCAGCTTATTCAGTGTGCTTATTTAAAATCTTTTTGATTATTAAGCTTAGTTAAGTGATTTGAAACATTTTTCAAAAAGAATCAGCCCTTGAATTGGTCTAGAACTCGAAAACGACTATTTTGTCGTTTTGTGTAGAGAGCTTTTGCTTATTTCAGGCTTATTTCTTGGGCTTATTCAAAAAGTCTTTTTACAAACATCTTTACTAGGTCAAGAGAAGGATGTGTTTCAAATTTCAGCTAATGGCATTAGCTTATGGCTTAATGGGCCAAAAAGCCCATTAAGTATAAGCTGTTTGCTTATTAAGCTGTGATAAGCTCACTTTCAGCTTTTGGGCCTTTAGATTTTTATGTTTAAAATTGAATTTTAAGCTATACTAGAACTTTTTAGCTTATTTCGTTAACTTTTTGCTTATTGGGCCAAAAAGCCCATTAAGCTTGGACTGTTTTGAGTTTTAGCCTATTTGGAGGCCCATTAGGGGTATTTTTGACATTTCACTTTCATTTTCTGTTTATTTAAGTTAAAATAAACTAGTTTGCAATTTTTAGAATTTTTTATAAATTTTGAATTTTTATTAATATTTTATTATTATTTTATTCTTAAAAATTGTTTTTAAGATTTTTCCAACTTTTTCATTTTTCTTAGGTTAAACACATTAAGTTAGGATTTTAAAATTTTTAGATTAATTTTCTTGTCATTTAAATAATTGTTAGGATTATTTTAATATTTTAATAATATTAAATCATTTTTAAATATTTTTAATTAATTTTAAATTTTTCAAAAATATTTTTAATTTAATAAAGTTATTTTAGAGGTTTATAAATTGAAAAATCTCATTTTGGGCTTTTTGTTAATTAAATTGATTTTTTGGGCTTTAATTAGAATTAAAAAAATATTATTTAATTAAATAAAAGGTTTGAGTGATTTTTGATTTTTTGTAAACTCTAATTACATTTTTTGGATTTATTGCAATGTTTTAGGAATTTTTAGGATAATTTTTAAATTTTGTCACGTTTTACGGTTTTACGTTTACGACTTTCGTCTTAGTGTAATTTTAATCGTAATCGTCATCCTTTTCTCTTTTCTTTATTCATAATCATAATCACAAACATTTAATCATCTCTTAACACAACACACAAGCCTCCTTGAGAACGATCCCACCATTTTGGGTCATAAACACTTGGTTTTCCTAAACCACTTGTTTAATACTTTCCACATTTACTCCTTTTTCCTAAAGGGTGTAAAATACTCAACATCATTTTGGCGCCGCTGCCGAGGCGGCGTGTTGTGTTTTGATTTGAAATTTTTTTTTTTTATATTAGCCATAATAACAATTTGTGTGATTAGCACTCTAATCATACGTATTATCGGTTTTTCGTTTTTGTGTGAATATTATTACTATATTGTATACGTATCACAATAAATTCACAAGTACTCCAAAAGTGTGAAAACACAACCTTGATTTGGGATTTCATCACTCAATCACTGTATTCGAATCTCAAACAAAGAAAAAAAAGGAAAAATAGATAATTACTTTCGTGAAGCTTAATTTTGAAAAACACAAACTATAAGGCGGTTGTATTTCACGACTTAAAGGAAAAAGGCTCTTAAGTGCTTAGCGCCGCCTCGTTTCCTCCGCTTGCTTGTGCGCGTTTAGATAAAAAGGACTAATCGAGGATTTTCCAACCAAAGTATTATCTACGTATCAATATATTTTCTTGGATTCAAAAGATTAAACCCTCTTGAACGTTTTGGTGTTCCACCAACGTTCTAAAGTCATCGAAGGCGTTCACTTTACGTGATCGTTTTCATTCCTTGAGGATCCTTTAATCGAGAGATTTGATTTGAGGAGAGATTTGTAGATTCGTGTCTACGTAATACATCACCAAAAATCCAAACAAGTAAAAAACAATCAAAAGCACAAAAAAGGAAAAAAATAAATAAAAATTAAAAAAGTTAAAAACACCCAAAATAATCTTCTTTGCTCATCCCCAACGTTGTACGTGACGTTTATTCAAACTCGTAACCAAGCAAGACGTGCACATAAACGTAGAAACCGAAAGGAAGGAACTCCTTGTAGTGAAGAATCTCCTATTGACGAACCTATCGTATAACAAGAAGGAACCATGGCTAATCATACTATGATGGAGTTACTTCAGCACCCACCGAGGGGTATGGAGAGGCTATTGTGATTCCCGCCATCCTTGCGGAGAATTTTGAAGTTAAGACGGGTTTGTTGTCGACGATCCAAAACAACAAATTCCGTGGTGATGAAAAGGACAACCCGCACAACCATATCCGCCAATTCAATCGTCTTACCGCCACTTGCAAGTTTAAGGACGTCTCGAATGACTCGATTAAGATGATTCTTTTTTCCGTATTCCTTAGTGGGGCCCGCTAAAATTTGGTTATAGAAAGAGCCACCCAATTTTATATTGACGTGGAAGGATCTCGTTTCGAAGTTCGTGAATAAATTTTTCCCACCCTCTAAGACTACGCATTTGAAAAACGAGATTTTAAAGTTTTCACAAGAGTTTAATGTGACTTTTTCGACGGCTTGGAATCGGTTTAAGGATTTGTTACATGACTGTCCTCATCGTGGGTTTTCCGACTTGCATCAAATTGACACGTTTTACAATGGCTTGAACGATCAGGAGCGTGATTATCTTAATGCCGCCGCGGGTGGTAATTTCTTGTGTAAAACGGTCGAGGAAGTGTTGTTGATTATTGAGAATAGGTCTAAGGTCTATAGCCCTCGTAGCATATCGAGTGTTAGCAAGGCTTCATCTTCACCTTCATTGTCACGTACCATCGATGCTTGCCAAATCGAGGCGAATTTGGAGAACAAAATCTTTGATAAGCTTAAGGGACTTTTGATTGAGTTTAAAGTTGGTGAACAATCCACTCCCGCTACGGCTAAAGCGGTTGAGGTTTCTTGTATGTATTGTGGTGGAGGTCATGATTTCTCCGAGTGCATTACCAACGGTGGTAACACTTCGAGTGCCTACGCGGCCACAAGAACTTATAACCAAAACAGTCAAGTTACCCGCACTAATCAATTGACTCTACCGGGTTTTACACCAAATCAAAATGCTAACAATTATCGAAACAATCAAGTTGGTTACCAAGGAAATCAAAGGAACACTTATAAGGGTAACAACTATGGGAATCAAGGGGCAAATAATCAAGTGCAAAACAAAAATCAAATCCGTGATTTTCAAAACAACAACAAAGGTTTGCACAACTTGAAAGATCTTCCAAATGAATTTGTTGAATATGCCAATGGAAATGATGCTAGGTTTGATAATATACAAATGGAGATTGTAGAAACTAGAGAGAGGGGGGGGGGGGGGGGGGGGTTGAATAGTTTCTCTTTGATTGGTGACCAAATTAAAATTACTTTCAATTTGGTTTGTATCAAAACTATCTTTTACTTGAGGCTATGTTGCATAATGATTAGGTTCAATTCAAATGCACTAGCAAAGATAATAGGTAACAGTAATGATAATGAAATAAGTAAAGAGTAAGGAAGGAGACAACCTAGTGGGAAGACACCAAGATTTATAGTGGTTCGACAACGAGGCTCTATCCTCGTTTCTACTCCACTCCTCGAGTACACCTACTCGAGATTTCCGCTATATCCACAAGCTCCCTTCTCGGCGGAGAAAACCTTACATCGCTGCTTACATTATTTTCCGACACTAAGCTAAATGTCGAGACCTAATCTTTAGCTAGGACCAATCTACACAACGTTGCCTACTTCATAATTTAACGACACAAGGCTAGATGTCGAGTTCTAATCATAAGGTAGAACCAATCTTCACGACGTTGCCTACTTCACCATTTTACGACACAAGGCTAGATGTCGAGTTCTAATCCAAAGCTAGAACCAATCTTCACGACTCTTCACTTTGAAGCTATGTGAGAACTTCACACAACACAACTACTAGTCACTTTATAGTTTAGTGAGAACTCACAAGACACAACCATATCACTTTATAGTTTAGTGAGAACTCCTAATCAAATCTATTACAACTCAACTAGACTTATCCAAGTACACACATGTAGCTTGGATTTACACAACACAAATCCAAGCAAACACATATGCAATGGATGTACACAACAAATCCAAGTATCCACAAATAACTTGGATGAGCACAACTAGTCCAAGTATTCATAAATACACTGGATTTCCCTAAAACAAAAAAGGGTATCATGATGAATATGACTAGCTCATAGATTCATCTTTATCACAACACTAGTGAGTGAGTGATCTTCTCAGTGGACAAGGTAAAGGAGGGGATCAAGAGGATAATCATATGTAAACATCCTTAACAATTTAAGTGGTCATTTACTAATGATTATGCTATAGAAAATAGAAAGAGGGCTGAGAAAAACGTCCAAGAGGCTTGCTGGAAAGTGAGATTTGACCCACTATTTAAAGGAGACAAAGTATAACGGATCTATAACGGCTAGCTGTGCGCGGTACCTTATCTCGCCCGGCGGTTCCATATCGCTAAGGAACCGCGTAGGTACTTAAGGTACCGCCACTAGATTACGTTCCGTTTTTTGTCTTTTAGTGGGGTAGGAATATCTGAGGTATTTGAAGCCTTCAAAGGATATTCTAACAACATTTGGAATATGCCATTTTCAAATTTTCATTTTCTATTTTAATAAAACATTTTCTAAAAAAGAAAGTTTATTAAAAAGTCTTTTGTCATATTAACAAAAGTGAGTTTTAAGGATAATCATTTTGATGATCACTAAGTATGATTAAGAAAGGTTAGTGATATGATTATTACCTTGATGATAGTGTTAGTTAAATAATTCATTTTGTGTTTTACACTAAATGTGTTGTATGGTTTGTTGTGATCAAAACTAAGAAAGATTAGTTAACACTAATAATGTTTTTAGGCATCACTTGCATTAACAATCTCCCCCTTTTTGATTACGACAAACGATAAACTCATTTACATAGAAACACAAAATATCGAATTATTAACTAGTTTATCACTATTATTTCTCCCCCTTTGTCGTAGCAAAAAGGTTAGCACAAGTCTTCGAAGAACATCGAACTTTGCTAGTAGCTCCCCCTTGGTGGTTGCTCCCCCTTTCTTGGGGCACCAAGTTTGTGAGCTAAGGTGACATGCTATACAAAGGTTAGTAGAAAGGAAAGAAACACCAATGTATATATGATCACTACCTACTAAGTAACTTGAGAGGGAGAGAGAGAAGAAATCTCAAATTAGAAGCACGTATTTTGCTAAGTATGTCCAAAGAGGTAATTGACAAAATCAAACTTCAATCCAATGAAGATGATAAGCATGTCAAGGGGTTAAAGTTTAGAATTGCTGGAATCACCCATAAGCAATTGTAAAAAATTAACCATGATCAACTCAAAATAGAACTAATGAAATAACACACAAACAACACAAAGGTTACATAAAAGAAAAAGACACAACAAAGAAGATAGTCATACACACAATATGAGTATCTAAAAGCAATAAATATGGAAAATAAACCACTAAGCATAAGCTAGTCTAATAGTGATATTTTCCAAGATTGCTTAAAAAAATAAAAGACTAAAAAGACGACGATGCATCATTCGAAGTTTTGTCCACTGGGACGAAAACTTGGATATGAGGTCGAGTGAGGAGGAATTCAAGAAAATTTAACTTCTCATACACATGAGCAAGTTCAATTTGTTGAAATCGACAACAAGCACACGAGGATCCATGATGCAACAAAAAATCGTTTGATGGGGGTATGACATCAAACTTAGGGTTTGGTGGTGGTGGGGTAATGGGTTTGGGATTGTTTTCACAATGCCTTGTGAGGTTTGGGAAGGTTGAAAGGTCATTGAGTTGAGGGGTGTTGAAGGATTGAGGTGGTGGAGGAACATTTTCTTTAGCTCCGGTGATGGGGTTAATGGTATAAGTCTCATTCCAATACTTGATTGGAGAGAAGGTAGGGTTTTTGGGTGGTTTGGAGGAAGATGGTTCATTCTTCTTAACCCAAATAGGTCGAACCGAGATTTTCGGTTTCTTTGAAAGCTTGGATGAGGAAGCTTTGGGTGAGTGGGATTGTGACAAAGAAATGTCAAGGTTAGGAATCTAGGAGTTAGGCATTGTGAGAGTGTGAGAATAAAGTCTCAAGGTTGTGTGAGAATGAATTCTCAAGGTTGGGAAGGTGTGAGATTGAAATCTCAAGGTTGTGTGAGAATGAATTCTCAAGGTTGGGAAGGTGTGAGAATGAAATCTCAAGGTTGGGGTATAAGTAAAATGTAATCAAGGTAAGAATTTGAATACAAAATGTGAAGTGTCAAGAAATGTTTAGTCAATTTGAGCAAACAAGGAATCTTGACAGGGTATAGGGTTTTAAAAGTTTTGACCAAAAATTCGTCAAAAATCACTTACTGTCCGCGGTACCTTATAGGGACCGGCGGTTCCATATCGCTAGGGAACCACGGGACTTTAAGGAACCGCGTCCAGTGGACTTGAAACCATGTTTTTCCTGGGTTTTGGGAAAAACTAAGACTTTTTCAAAAAGTTGCAAATCTTTGAATTTTACCTCTATTAGCACCAAATTATGCTAGGGTTGCATAAAGCAACACATTCACAAAGAATGTCTTGACAAAGGGTGACAAAATAATTTAGATGTCATTTTGAACCAATTTTAGTAAAGTTTTTAGAGGTTGTGATAGATTTAGGTTCAATTTTAATTTCGAATTAAAGTTGATTAATGTGCACATAAGGATAGAAACACAAAAAGCTAAATCCATAGAACAACTTCATGAAACACTCATGAAGGAAGCAAGTACAATGACAAATAAAACTAACTAATACATAGCTAGCTTAACATTAAATCTAGATAAGTAGTCTTCTTTGGCTTGGTTTTGTTGAAAACTCATATTAAGAAAACTCATCATTCATCTCCTAGGAGGAGGCATGGAGAACAAGGTAAGCAAGAACTCTTGCAACCTCCTATGTAGTCCAAACATATCCATCCTAAGGTTATGGATGATGTAGTGGTTGTAAAGACAACATGGACAACTAGGACCATGTGTTTGTTGAAACCCATAGTATGGATCACCCAAAAGGAGGGAAAATGGAACACCCAAAATTGGAATGTTTGAGTTGGGTGGAGGTGGAGGAGGCATGTTCTCCAAGGGTGATGGTGGAGGCATGTTCCCTAAAGGGGAAATGGGTGAGTGTGGAGGTAAATTCTCCAAGGTTGGTGAAATGGGTGAGTTAAGAGGGGTAAATGGTGAAGTCACCAAAGTGTCATCAAAGTTATTCACAAAAGGAATGCTTTGGATTGGTTGGGGTTGTGTGGTCACATCTAAGGGTGCACTTGGAGTGAAGGGTGAAGAGAGCTCATTCATTCTTGAGTTGAATGAAGAGGAGGTAGAACCAATGGAGTGGTTAGTACCATGGGTGGATGATGTCTTGCATGGTGCAAGGGGTGGTGAAGGTGATGAAGAAATGAGGATAGGAACCATCTCATTCTTAGGAGTGTGGAGGGGTGAGGAGTTAGGCTTAGCTACCTTAATCCTTATTTTGAGTGTTTTCCTTGGGGTGGAGGTCTTGGAAGTGTTTGAGGTTTTGGTACACACCATGGTTAACAAGGGTGGTTTAAGGGTTAGGGAAGGATGTTTTGATGTGTGAAGAACATGACTAACAAGGTGGGTTTAAATGGGTGAGGGGATGATCCAAACTAGTAATTGGTTAAAATCATTTTAGGTGAATAATGAATTTAGGTAAGCTAGTTTAGGAAATGTGCAGTTTATTACTGAAAATCATGCAGTGTTTACACAGAATTAAGAAAACAGTGTAAAGCAAAATATGCTGTCGGGAACAGTGGCGGCGGTTCCTTATCTAGGATCGGCGGTTCCTTATCGATAAGGATCCGCGGGTCGATATGGAACCGCGACCAGTGGTTTTTTAAAAATTTCCCATCCCAAATTTTGATAAACCCAGATTATTACCAAAGGATTCACAAGCCAAAGTTAACTACATATCATAATCTAATAAGCTAACTATCATAAGGCATGCACAAAGCAATGTAAATCACAAACATCATGGCATAAACAATATTTAGGATCAAAGTAAATAATAATCCAAACATAAGTTAATACACAACCAAATGAAGGAAAGAAATTCAGGAAATCATCCTAGATGAGTGTTGCAAGTCACCATGAGCATAACATCTAATTCCTTGATTCACTTCTGAGACGTTCTCGAAGAAGATGATTGAGATAAAATTGATAGTCGGAATCAACTTCATGGGAGGACACAATGGAGATTGAAGAGGACATGAAGTTATTAAAATTAGAGGGAGGGTTGCTAGAAGACTCTTCTTGAGAAGTATTTTCGACTTGACACGAGTTCATATTGATCTCGGGTGAAATGTTCCCTTGAATGGGAGACATGACATGATCAACGGAGTGATAAGGAGAAGAGAGAAGAGATGGAAAGTCAATAAGGACTCTTCTAAGAAGACGAGAGAGAAGCATTCTGTAGGGAAGACTTGACTTAGACTCAAGAAGAACAAATCTAATTCTTCTAGCTATGAAAGATGCGAGATTGTAAGGAGTTGAGATGGCAACACAATACAACATATGTGCAAGACAAGCGGGTACTAAGTCCCGATTCCCATCTAGACACATTGCATTTTCCCTAATGATTTCGGCCCAAGGAATCATGAAATCATTAAGATCGCTAGTAAGTAATTCCCAAGGAGAGAGAGTTCAAACAACTCCTTGAAATTCACCAAGAATAGGATGTTCACGAGGTTTAGAAATGACATGAATGATTTCCGAAGATGATGGAAGCACAGTCACATAATGAGCATCAATAGGAGCCGATTCTAAAGAGTCAATGCTCCAAGCATCGGTGAATCGACATTGACCATTAGATGGCACTCTAAGAATATCACCGAATTCTTCAAGAGTGTAAATAATGGTTTTCCCCATAATGGAAAATCGTATAGATAAACCATTATTGATGCCTATTAATGTGAATGAGCTAAACAACTCCATAAGAAACGAAGGAAATATTGGCTCATCAATATCAAGAAGACAATCAAACCCAATCGACTTAAACATGAAGCGAATAAACTCATTTGCGAAATTGGAACGAACGATGCATCCTTCATGGAAACAACGATGTTCAAGAGACTTAGACGAGTTTTTGAGAGAACGAGTTAGATGAGGGTAAGGTGAAGAGGGCATGTATGCTCGTGTTCGTTCATGATCTTTTTGATATCTCGAGGACATGATACGTACCTAAACAAGAGAATATTTTTCCAATCACTCATATGAAAAATTAAGATCAAAAAATGAAAATATGAGAATGTGTTATATCAATTTCTTGACAAACAAAGGATTGAATCCATATCATTCTCATGTTCACAATGCATCTATTCCATCATTAACCAAGAACACATGAACTATGTTGGATCAACAATGGACTAGAACATTGGTTTTTCAAAACAAGGTTTTTAGGTAAGCATTAACAATGTCATTACCTACTTGTTCATGGGTTAATCTTAAATCCATCTTTTAACCAAAACCATTTAGCCAAAATTCGGATTTGTTCTACAAGTAGGTTTTAGTGAAATCTTAATGAATATGAACCTTAGGAATCATAGTAAAATAACCATGTCAACCCACATTCCTATTAAGGTTTTAATTCAATTTCAATTTTAAAAATCCCCAATTATGAAAGGATGAACCCTAGAATAAAATAGATGAAATTGAAAGAAAATACTTACAATTAATGGATGTTAGATGAAGGATGAGTGAAACCCACAACTTGAAATCAATTAATTTGAGTGATTGGATGTTTTGAAGCTTCAACAATGGTGGAAAACAAGAAAAACGTCGACTGTGTGTTTTGGGAGAGAGAGATAGTGGTTTGAAAAGAATAAAATAATCAAACTGGCGCTCTGACACTCTTTACTGCCCGTGGTTCCTTATCGATAAGGTACCGCGGGTTTGAGCCGCCTAGATAAGGAACCGCCTACAGAGGCAGGTTTTTATCTATGAAAAACGCCAAATTTTGAAAACCAAGTTTTTCTAAAATACTTAAAATTATATCATGAGCCTTTTAGAATATCATTGGATCATCATAACACTAAGAAATATGCCTTAACGAAGGATTACGAGTTGAATCAAGATCGAAAAGAACTGAAACGGATAAACGATTACTCGTAGCAAAACAGCAAAGTAGAGAGAAGTCAAGGGAAGTGAATCAAGACTAGGACCAATGCTCAAGGGATTAATGACAATCTTCAAATAGTGGTAACGAAGAGCTTGTGTCATATATAGTGGTTTAAGACGTGCCTTTCCGACGAAACGTTAAACGGCTTTGGTAATGAATAAACGCAAAGCAATTATTCAAGTATAGACTAAGATCACTTTCAATAATTGTTGGAAATACGTTTTTACGTATTTAGAAAGGATCGGTCACTCCAATGATATTGGGCTCGTGATCCAATATAGCCCATATAGCCCACATGTAGGGTGGGCTATATAAACCCCCCTCCTAGCATGTTAGGAGGGGTTGTTGAACACTTTCATTCATTTCAATCACATTCCAACTTTCTTTTCATTCCTCTCCTTTCTCTCTCTTCTTTCTCTCTCTAAGTTCTTCCATTTAACATCCATCTTAATAGATAATCTATACAATACTTAATCCTTAGAAAAACACGATCCTTCAATTGGTATCAAGAGCATGGTTGATTCTTCGGATTAGCGCGTTTTTAATCTATTGATTTGGTCATAAAAATCCTTTCTTTCTAAAATTTTGCTCTATTCGGGTACGATCAGGTTGGTGATAAATTGCTCTTGTTTGTTTTGTCTCCATCTGGTATCCAGATTTTTTTATATAAATCATATTTGTTATCCTAGTCCCACACAATTATCATTTCATATTGTTTGTTTTGTCATTATCAGATTTTTTTATTCCCAAAAATGATATAAATCATCAGTTTTTTTATATAATTTTTTTGTTTTGTTATCCAATCACAATTTTTTATCTAGTATCAAATTTGTCCAATCAGTTTTTTTCCCTATAATCATTTTTATAAATTTTGTCTTGGAATTATCAACTGTATCTCGTACATCAGTTTATCCGTACTTCCCTTTTGTCTCAAACTGGTTTCTTCATTACGATCCATACTCCACCGGAAAGGTCAAATTTGTTCGTTACGATCGCTTAAACCCTAGGGTTTGTAAACTGCGATAGCCTTCTTTCGATCGAAGTCACGATCGAAACCACGATCACGAGTGCGATCGAAACCACGATCACGAGTGCGATCGAAACCACGATCACGAGTGCGATCTGGGTGCGATCACAAGTGCGATCTGGGTGCGATCGAGGCTGCGATCTGGGTGCGATCGGGGTGTGATCTTAGTACGATCAGACTGCGCGATAGGTGTGTTGTTGTGACTGCGATGGTATCTTGATATGACTGCGATGGAGTTAATTTTTTAAATTCTACGATTTGACCAAGTTTTGACTCGTTTTAACATTACTTCTTTCTCGATACTGACTGACTTGAAAGACTCGACCAACTTCGAACACCACAACCCACACCCAAACACCTAAAACACACTCATCTCTCGACAACATAACATCTCTCGTCCATCTTAACCAAACCGACTCTAGACTCATCTCGACTCAACCCACATCGTATCACAAAGACCCTGACCTCAAACTGGTTTCAAAACATCAAGAAACTCAACCAGACTCGACTTCAAACTCTCATCAAACACCACTCGAACTCTCAACCCTCACAACAACACTCGATTCGACCAAGAAAACCCAAAACCTCGACAACCACGACACTTCCATCGACTAACTCTCAAGTCTCAACACAACCTCAACAACCTCTCGTCTAAATCAATCTCTCGTCTCACACTCAACACACCACACACCCTCGCGACACAACCCTCGTCTATCCACTAATCACATCCAAACTGCCTCAACAAAAATCTAGACTTCATCATTTGACTCACGCACAAACCACACAGGCTCAAACCAAACTCACACACAAATTGTAACAGACCCTCGACTCACACCCATCCTCTCGACACATACTCTGACACACAAACACCAAAAGAACGCTCGATCTCAGTCAAATATCGTCCATCCTCGATCAAGAGTCAAAACAAAAGACTCAAACCAAAATTAAAATAAAGAAAAGTGAGTACCTACCCGAGACCTATTAAGAAAAGATCTTTGAAGCGTTCATCGAATTGCTTATTCACTTGAATTAAATCAGTAAGATTGATTGATGGGTTTGTACTTCGATATGTGTCAGTAACGGTTCGGTTTGTATCGATTAAGATATATTGTTCGAAGGGTCTTTTATTTGAGAATCGATCTGTTTGATCTCAACTGATTGAGTTTGAGGAGGAGACTAGAGAGAGTCGGCTGGGTGTTGTGAGATTAGATGAGCGTTTGCCATTGAGGGGAAATAAAGGGACGGAGGATTTGAGGGGAGAAATTATTGGATTTAGTCAAAGAGGAGTGGATGAAAGGATAGGACGGAGGAAAATCTATTGTGTGTTTTGAGGGTTAGATTAGGTTTCAATTCGCGAATATTTAGGAGTATTATATATCTGATTTATATAGTTTGGACCGAGTTTGTGGCTCATGCCACGTTTTGTGGGGATTCACGTGTTATAATCACAAAGTTTGAAGTTTTTTGTTTTTGGCCACGTTTTAGAGTATTTGATACATCGTTTTGAGTTAAAGTTAAGTAATTTTTTTTAAAGTTTTAAAGTTTAAAAACTTCTTGAATATTAGTTAAAGTAAATTTTTTTATTTTTATTTTTATTTTTATTTTTTTTATTTTTTTAAGTTAAGTTAATATTTTCATATTTTAAAGTTAATTTTTTTAATTACGTTAATTTTATATATTAGTTTTTGATACATCGTTTTGAGGTGGGTATTTAGAAAGTACCAAAGTGGTAAATTATTTAACGGACCGACGAGCTTTCTTTTTTGGAGTGAGCCGCAGTTGAATTGGACTCCGGTTTATTTCATCAACGGTTGAGCCGATAAAGAATTTATTGAGCCGAGCAATATCATCTCAAACGAGATATTTCATCGTTGAGAAAAGTGTGATCTCATCAATCGTGGATTTTTAAAAGTTTTTTAAGGATCTTTCGACGTTTCTTCGCGAACTGTAATATCCCGAAATCAACCACGACTACAATTCTTTTTCATTCATCGACATTCAATGGAGTCGTTGAATTTTCCATCTCATGAAGGAGAGTCGCATTCAATGCAAAACAAAGTTAGCAAAAGTGGCATTACTTCATTTCGAATGCTTCAGTATCATCTTGTCACTCTTTCGAGGATTCAAGGAGGGAGCGAATTTGTGACAATCTTTGGTCAAGATCGTCATATATTCATCGACTCAATTTTCACCACTTCGACCCAACTCGCCGAGCAACTCAACAATAAAAACTTCAATCACTCTGCATCGGCACTTGCATATAGGACTCTTGTGACACAACTCACGCCATTCCTCTACTACAATATCATCAAGTCTGAAAGTTCAGTGATTTGCCAATCTTTTCTTCGAGATACACATACCGAGCTTCGAGTTTTCCGTGATACAATATTGAAACTCATGACATTGGTCTCGTCTTCGATTTATCAATGATCACAACTTCAGCAAGCGTATGATAATGGAGTGCAAGAATCAATGACGCAGATGCAAGAGGAGAATGGTCATACGGTTGACAACTTGGAGCATAACGATGGTAAGAGCACGGAATCAGGAGGACAACATGATACCAGTGTCACGTCAGGGAATGTTAACGAGATCTCTTTTGATGACACCTCCCCCATTTATGACGAAGAGCCCGCAAACATGGTACAATGTAATGTTGTTTATGATGTATATGCTGATGCCATGCCGCATATTGAGCATTCTGAACCTAATTATGACAAACATGGGATGGAAAAGAGCGATAGAAATACCACTTCTGATTCATCCAATGTAAGTCATAATGGGGGAGAAAGTGTTCAAAATGCTATAGTACATCATGATAAATGCTTTATAACTGCCTTGTTAACTGATTCTGATTCCAAGATTAAAGAGCTCCAAACGATCGTAGCTCGGAAATCAAAAGATCTTGAGGATGCCAAACTTGAATTTTCTAAGAAAACGGACAAATTTGAAACATACTTTGAAAAACTTGAAAAGTCAAACGTTGTTCTTGAAAGAAAATTGGATCAAACTGTTCTAGATTCTAAAGCTGAAAAGGATAATCTTTTGAAACAAATTAAGTGGCTTGAATCTAAGTTGGCATCCTAAGATGAACTGCTCAAAGAGAATGAGACGTTAAAGGCTCAAGTACAGGAAAAGGTCTTTGCTATAGTTGCGTTGAAAAACGAATTGAGGAAAACTAAAGGAATTAGTGTGGATACTAAGCTTGAAAAACCATCAATCTTGGGGAAACCGCCTACAAATCAGTTCGTCAGACAACCGCCTGTCAGACAACCTACTGCATTTAGATCCGAGCGACCATAATCCTCGATACCGCGGTTTGCCTCCCAAGTTGATTTGGTTCATTTTCCTAGACCAGTCACTCCACCATCTAGGCCCAGTGTGACTAAAACAGCTTTTGCAAGACCTAATCACATGATTGCCTCTAATTTCCCTAGACATAGTCCAAAGAATACGTCTCAAACTAGTTCAAATGACGTTCGCCATACATTTGGTCTAAGGGAAGCTAAGCAAAAGAAACAAGTAAGAGATAGGAATTTCAAACCTAGTCAGATGCCTTCTAGTTTACCCAACACTTCTAACCGTAGCATGTCACATCCTAGGAGCATCAATCAATCATCTAGGAATTCTAGATCTTACTCGGACATTAAATATGCTACTTGTAAAACATGTAGAAAATGTGTCTTTACGGCAAATCATGATTCTTGTATTAAGAAACTACTTAATGAGGTGAACTCCCGTGCTAGACTTAAATCCCAGTGGGTTGCCAAAATCAAACCCATTGGTAAAATATGGCGCCCCACTGGTAGAACTTTCACCCTTGTAGAAAACGAGTGCCCTTTAACTAGGATAGTCTCCGATTCTACTAAGTCTACTAGGGAGGAAACAGATAAAGATGATACTTCACTTAAGCCTAAATTTAAGGTTTTCTATAAAAGGAAACGTTTGCCAACTAAGACAAGTGAATCATCCCCTCAGGCCACCTCTGACACAAGAAAAGAAAACTGTGAACCCCCACATGCTTTTAAGATAGATATCGCTAACCCATGTAAAAGTATACAAACTACTAATGAGAATGCAGGTACCAAAGTTGATGTTCCAAAAGAACGAAGCGGTTCAATCATTGTATACCGTTCAACAAAGGATACTCTCAGAGTTTGGTTGCTGAAGAAGCAGATATCAGAGAAACAAGTGTCTCAGGGGATTCATGGTTAAGCTTAATACTAAGGATTTATAGTCACATCACAGACTGTAACTCGTTCATCAAAGAAAGGAAAGTTTATCGCCGATGATAAACTTATCCTAACAACGAGAAATTAAGTTTTCTCGGACACGAGCTTATATCAAAACTATTCAACGGTTTTAAGCTCGTGTAAATGGCTCCTCGTTAAATGACAGACGATGACCCGGACTTCAGAGACAGGGAAGTTTATCTACGCAACGATGACTTACCCTCTTAACTAGAAATTAAGTTTTCTCGGGCATGAGCTAAATTTAAAAACATTCGAAGTATTTTTTAAGATCATGCACTATGGCTTATCGTTAAATATCAAACGATAACCCGTGCATCAAAGAAAGGAAAGTTTATCGCCGATGATAAACTTATCCTTACAACGAGAAATTAATTATTTCTCGGGCATGAGCTAATAATAAAAACATTCGAAGTTTTTAAGCTCATTCACAATGACTTACAGTTAAATGTCAGACTGTAACTCGAACTTCAAATAAAGGAAAGATTATCATTAATGATACCTTATCCTCATAACGAGAAATTCAATTTTCTCGGTCATGAGCTTGTATTAAAACATTCGAAGTTTTAAGCTCAGAAAGGAAAGTGTATCTTTTAAATAAGAGAACTTTTTCTCATAACGAGAAATTAACCTTTCTCGGTCATGAGCTTTCCGTTAAAACAGTCAAAGTTTTCAAGCTCGTGAAAACGACTTCTAAGTAAATGTCAGCTTAGGACTCGTCCTTCAGATAAAAGGAAAGTTTATCGCCGATGGTAACTTATCCTTAACAACGGGAAGTTCACAACTTCTCGGACTTGAGCTCGCTTTTAAGATATTCAACATCTTAAGCTCAAGTAATTGTTTTTCAAAACTTTGAACACAATTTTTCAAGAATTTCTCAAAAGGTTTTTCTAAATCTTTCAAAATTGTGTGTTCAAAAATGTTTTGATAAAAAGAGCATGTCTTCTGGAATCGATAATATTTACGATACTAGAAATGTCATTCAATAATGACACGGGGTTGTAAATATAGTTCGAGCATAAGTTCAAATGTTTTTAAAACATGCTCAAAATGGTTTGCTATTATTTTAGATAGTAACCCGCTTTTCATATTCAAGTCAAGCATTTCACCGGAAAGCTTTGACTCAACAACGGGAATTAATTTTCTCGGGCATGGTTTACTTTATAACCATGTAAGGGATTGTGTTTACGTAATAACACAATCTAACACGAATATATGTACGATTCAGTGCATTTATTTGTTAAAACAAGAGAAGTCTTGTTTTTATGAAGTTATCATCTCCACCAACCGTAGCAACTTACAATTGATATCTACATACTAGACGATGCGACTACTCAAACGGTATCAACAATTAAGGGGGAGCAATTGTCCAACATTCATAATCCTTGATGCCGAGAGTGCCAAGTTCACATATTGGTGTCAAGACAACGATATCAATCATACACATGGAGTCAAGAGATAACTTCAGACGTGACGAGGTGACCAAAATTCGTGAACAAGAACCATGTGAATCTTTCATATGATGTTCTCCATCATTCAGGTCCTACCTCGTAAATTGTTAATCTTGTGAATTCATTATCATATATGATCTTTGCACGTGATAAATACCTTACACTTGTGTTTAAAAGGTATTTAATTTACGTTTCAGCACACCCTCATTAATTTGAGGGGGAGCTTGTGTAATTCATGAAGATAATTGGATTTGCATTTTTCTTCCCAAATTTTCTTAAAATGCTATTAAATCAATTGATATTAAAAACATCGATTGGGTTAATATTTTTAATGTGGGGGAGAAAATGTGATTTAATATGGGAAATGATTAATCACAAATGGTTTGACTTAACGTGATAGCTCATCCCGACATGTGCAAAATGTTTTCGGATATCGTGGCATATGTTAAGGGGGAGCAAAATGGATTTGCACTTCAAAATAGATTTCATGGTGACATACACTTACCCAAAACATCTCTATTCACGACGGTGAAGATTGTGGTGACATACGGATGGTAGGATAGGTTAAAGTCCAATGATTTCTCTAGAACCGGAGGAATCTTCCCAAGGACATTCCATAGCTAGAAATAGTAGTCCTTAGGAAAGATGGAGAAAGATTGTGAACGTAGCTGAATGCCGACCAAGTACTTAAGTTAGCACTGGAACAATCACAACAAGGTGCTAGTGATGACGTATTGGTAAGCATTGAAGGGGTTGAAGAATGAAAAAGAATTCTAAAGATAAAGGGTGTAAAGAAAGAAGCCCTCCTTACAACTTAGGCAGAAACCGGGTCAATACATATGCTATTGAGATCATGTTTAATGATTCTTGATATTGAAGATAGACATCATGGACCCAGTGATGCAATGCACAACCCATCCCAGCTAACTCAGATATCTCTCAAAAGATATTTGTTTTAATCACACGGAGACAACACATTATCTATTGATTTATTCACTCCGAATAATATGGTATTGAAATGGTGGCACTCCTCTCCAGCCTCCGATCAATAAAATCCAAAATGCACGATCGAGTCTAGAGCCATTTGATATCATCAAATATCTCATTAGGACACACTTTCATATTTCCTTGCTTCTTCACACATTGTGAAAAGTAAGAAAGATCTTAAGAGTCCTACGCAAAATCTTCATGATCTTGCCTGAACATCCGAGTAATACGAAAGTATTTACAATGAAGATGGAAATCCTTCTTGAGCGAATATCAAAAAGCTCATGGTAGGTGACTTGTGTGATTCTTTATGAATCAAACTTGTGATAACTGGAAAGCAACAGAGGTTTAATTCTTAAATGAATTTAAACACGTTCCAGGCCTCTACACAATATCTTAGTAATCTTGCCAGAACACTCAGAGTGATACCTTAGTGTTCACAGTGATGAGTGGAAATCCTTCTAGTGTTAACCTCAAACAGCACTTGGTAGGTAACTTGCAAGATTCTATACGAATCAAGCTCGTGACAACTGGAAAGCAACGATGGTGCGATTATTAATTGAATTTCACTTGTTCCAGGAACATGAATTGACGACTTCAAATCATGCGGATATTATTATCCAAATGATTCACTCTTTACGTTCGCAGTCAGCTTTGGACGGTCGAGTAAAGAGAACGGGTTTACCCGCGAAATCTTGTCAAGGAGGTTCTTTATTGAAACTACCTGCCACAAGTACGATATTTAATATCGTCCAACGGTCTTCACCGGCCGGAGGTAAAATGCTACCGAATTAGAATGAAATGTTCAAGGCCATTTCATCCGTGTATATGGTTTGTTGCTAACTGTATTATGCAGCGTAACAAGAAGGTGGCATTGCGGTGTACAATCCAGAAGAAGTCGTCACCACATGCTTATACTGCATACACTCAGTACTTCAACGAATTCAAGAAAGTCTGAAGGTCAAGTCTTCCGCTGTATCAAACTCTGAAGCTTTCAAGAATTATAAAGGTATAAGTATGTGGAACATGAAGTCACGAAGAGGCGAATATCACAAGTGATGAATGCACAAGATCAAGGCAAGGAAACATGCTCAAGGCTGAAGTCAAAGATCACATCAAGCATATTCACAAGAACAAGATCGAAGACTCAAGCATAGTATGATAGGTTTAAGATTTTGTAAAATGGTGTGACCTCCCTTTAGGGGAGATTGTTGGAAATACGTTTTTCCAAGGAAAGTCTCGGTCACATCATTATTAGCATAGATCACGAGCTATAGACTATTTAGGACATTGTAACTTGGAGTGACCTCCCTTTGGGGGAGATTGTTGGAAATACGTTTTTACGTATTTGTTGGGAATAAAATTCACCAAGTCCCTAGACGCTGACAAGAGGAACTTAGACGCTGACAAGAGTAAACGGGACGCTGACAGATGAGACGTTGATAAGAATTATCAAGGCGTTGACATCTGGAATCTTAAAGACAAAGACAAGGACTAAAATTGCCAATGATGAATTCTTCAAGCTGGTGGACAAAGTATGAAGATAAGAATTCAGAATATATTCTTAATGTTTAAAAAGATTTAGTCAATAAGTTATTTTAGTATGTTTATCTTATGTCTCTTCCTAAAATAGATGATCTTAGCTTTTTGTACAAGGCTCCTTAAACCTATAAAAGGAGGCCTTAGGGTTAGACATAACATAGATCTCACATACATCTTTTCCACATATCTCATAACACTTTCATTGTAATCTTTCATTGTTATTATTAATCAAGGTGAAAGTTTGTTTACATCTTTGTGTTTGTTGTTCTAAGTGTTAAATTCCTTATAACACTTAGATTACTTCATACATATCAAAAGTTTCTCTACGTGTATTACTTGATCTAATATCGTATACACAAAGCTTAATCGATCTAAGTTTGGGATCAACAAGTGGTATCAGAGCTTGTTGAGGAACTTTGATTTGAAGAACGAGATCCAATACCGTGAGGTGAACCAGGCTAAGGAAGAAGGTGTAGAGGAATCTGATGATGTTTTCCACAAGTTCCAATTCTTCTTCATGTTCTGATAGTGAGGTATGTGATAACTCTTCTTGTCGTTTAAATACTGAAAAACTAAATAAGGAGATAGTAAAATTATTAGATGAGGCAAGTTCTGAAAGATGCAAAGTATCTAATTATCAAATTGCTCTCACTGAAACTGAAAAGACAGTTTCTGAGTATAGGAAAATGGAGTTTGATTTAAAAGATAAAATAAATATCTTAAAACATGAGTTAAATCAAAGTAAGGATATCATAGATATCACGAATAGGGTCAATCTTGATTTAATAGCTAAGTTAGATGAGGCTAACAAGAATAAAGATAATGTGAGTCTTAAAATTCAGAGATTTGATAAGGCCACACAAACCCTAGGAGAGTGTGTTAGTAAACAAAGAGACTCTAAGGACATGAGTAGGATTGGGATGAAAGATTATACTGGTGTTCCACCACCTGCTGGGGACTTCTATGGTGTCCAAAGAAAGGACTTGTCTTGGACTGGTATTCCAGAACTCCAAGAAGAGGAATTTATTCCTCCACCTAGAGTTCTTACCCCAGTAGAGGAATATCGACAAAAGGTTATTGACCTAGAAGAATGGAAGAAAGCCAACCCTACTTTGTTTGTTAAGGGAGGTTTATTGTGTGAAAGTCCAAATGACCCTACCCCTATCACCACACAAGAGTCTACCCCCATCAAGATAACACACCCAACCACTGGCAAGACTGTTGACATTGGCTCCCCAATTAAGAAACAACCTAGTGTTAAATATGCTGAAATGTATAGGAAACCTAGGTCACTCAAAAGCCAAGAAAGTGTTAATGGGACAGGGTTTTATCAGTCTAGGCCTAAGTTTGTGTCCAAAAAGGCTTGTTATTCATGTGGGAGCTTTTCTCATTTGGCCTATAATTGTGTCAGTGGATACAATTCATTCGCTGACAATAGGTCATCCAATGTTAACCATAGACCTTTTGTCCATACTAGACCACAGGCTACTAGACCAGCTCCTTTCTTCTCTAAGGCAGCTAATACCCATGGACAAAGGCCCTTTCAAAAGACGAACACTTGGTCAAACAGACAATATGTTCCTGTTGCAAACCCTAATTTGGGCGCTGATGGGAACAAATTCAGCGCTGTCAAGAACAAAGTCAGCGCCGACAGGAACAAATTCAGCGCTGACAGCAACAAATTCAGCGCTGACAGGAACAAATTCAGCGCTGACAGCAATAAATTCAGCGCTGACAGGAACAAGTGCAACGCTGACAGCTCCAAGTGTTGTATGAGACCTTATTTTAGACCATATAAACAAAGATACATGGTTAGTAAGGGTCAAGGGTCTAGGGCATCATCCCACTTAACATGGAAACCTAAACAAGAGCAAAACTCTAGTTTTAATGGTATTTCAATGACTTGCAATAGATTTAAATATCTTGAGAAGGTCATTACTAGTCTCATTGGAACAAATTGGGTGCTTAGGTCACAAAGGGATGAACAGCCATTTATGGTAAAGAATAAATCCACTCTAGTTGAACAACTAGATAGATCCAAGTCTGACAAGGCATGGATCTCCAAATGAAACTAATTTGTTTTCTTTTTGAGCAGCCTATCCAAAAGCAGGTTAATGATCAAGGATATTGGGATAGTGGATGCTCAAAGAACATGCATTGTTGGTCTTTCCACTGATATTATTTTTATCCACTGACATGTTATCTCTACCCATTATCATAGGATAGGGTAGCCTCTGTTGGTGTGTGTTTTTGTGGTTTTTATCTAACTATGCAGGAAAATGGAGCTACATTTGGATGGATACAAAGTTGCAAAATTTATTTATGATGGTTGGAGTGTTTACATTCCTATCTTGAGATAAATTTTTGCTTCTTCACATATAATGATTTGTATGCTTCTGTTAAGGGGAGGTAAACCTTTAGGTTTTTGGGTACTCTTAGAGTACTCTTGCACAATTCTAGATTGTGTCCACAGGTGAGTGGGGGTTAGAAATAATGAAGGCTCTTTCATTATGAAATTGTTGGAATTTCTAAACCTCGAGGCACTGTAGCATGCACGTAATTTATTTTGCATGCATGCTGCCAAGACATTTTGACCTAGAATTGGGTGTGGTCGTATGGGTGACTTGGGGTAGATATATTTTTGGGCTTACTTGGGGAGTTGCAAAGGTTTTATATGAGTTAACTTTCTCTTTGGGGCATTTGTGAACAAAGGACTCTAGAGTTCATGTGTGTCTATCATGCTTTTGCATGAGTGTATGCATGAACAGTGTTTGTCACTCTTGCTTATTAGAGTCTAGTTAATTTCCTTAGGATTATTACCTTTGTCTATGTTCTAACTAAAGTTTTCTACATTATCAAGTCTATTTTATGCTATTTCATTTCAGCTGGTGTCATTTCTAAACTGATTTATAGACCCAAAACGTTTCATCACCCTTTCATTTTTCAAATTTTTTGGATATCTGGAAGCCTAATGATCATTGAGATGTTTTTCCTAGTGACTGACATCTAGTAGCAGCAGAGATCACTTTCACAAGGGTGTATAGTGTTATGGAGATGGCTGAGACTATTGGCACTAGCTTTAATGCAAGTCAAGTCAGTCTTATCATCAGTAAGTCCATCCCCATGTCCTATGAATCAACATTGAGGATTCATTTCCCGAATGTGGATGAGGACAGTATGAAACCTTTGACATTAATGGAATTGACGAAAATCTGTATTAGCTTGTAAAAGCATAATACAGAAATGGTACAAATTGTCAAGGATTGTTATTTTGGAAGCTGATACAAGGAGGATGTTCTTGATTCCGTCCTTGTATATTGATCTTGGAGAGGAGTCTTAAAAAGGGGAGGAGCAATTGAATTTGAGTGACAAAAGTAATAAAGAAAGCTCCAAAGACTCTACAGGTGCTGAAGATGATTAAGACCAAGTGAAGGCTGACTATACAAGTGATTTGAGTGATTGACTTTTCGAGATTTATTATTACTCAAATTCAGGAATAAGTATGTTTGTAAGAATCCTCTCTGTATGTTTTCTTTTATTCAAAAACTTGATTACTAGAGTAGATATCAAGTTTAGGGGAGGATTGTTGGGAATAAAATTCACCAAGTCCCTAGACGCTGACAAGAGGAACTTAGACGCTGACAAGAGTAAACGGGACGCTGACAGATGAGACGTTGATAAGAATTATCAAGGCGTTGACATCTGGAATCTTAAAGACAAAGACAAGGACTAAAATTGCTAATGATGAATTCTTCAAGCTGGTGGACAAAGTATGAAGATAAGAATTCAGAATATATTCTTAATGTTTAAAAAGATTTAGTCAATAAGTTATTTTAGTATGTTTATCTTATGTCTCTTCCTAAAATAGATGATCTTAGCTTTTTGTACAAGGCTCCTTAAACCTATAAAAGGAGGCCTTAGGGTTAGACATAACATAGATCTCACATACATCTTTTCCACATATCTCATAACACTTTCATTGTAATCTTTCATTGTTATTATTAATCAAGGTGAAAGTTTGTTTACATCTTTGTGTTTGTTGTTCTAAGTGTTAAATTCCGCATAACACTTAGATTACTTCATACATATCAAAAGTTTCTCTACGTGTATTACTTGATCTAATCTCGTATACACAAAGCTTAATCGATCTAAGTTTGGGATCAACAGTATTTAGAAAGGATCGGTCACTCCAATGATATTGGGCTCGTGATCCAAATATAGCCCATAGAGCCCACATGTAGGGTGGGCTATATAAACCCCCCTCCTAGCATGTTAGGAGGGGTTGTTGAACACTTTCATTCATTTCAATCACATTCCATCTTTCTTTTCATTTCTCTGCTTTCTCTCTCTTCTTTCTCTCTCTAAGTTCTTCCATTTATCATCCATCTTAATAGATAATCTATACAATACTTAATCCTTAGAAAAACACGATCCTTCAATAATAGTGTTAGTCTAAACCAAAATATGAGCAAGGTATTAATTCACTTTCTCTCCTATAAAGGGCCTACTAACCGTATGGGTGCAAACCATGGAGATCATGCTTGATACTTTAAGCTACTACTAACTAACTCTACATCACCATAGTGAGTCAAGTATCCAAGCAATGAAGGTTTGAGAGGATAAAAGGAAAGAATCACAAATCACAAACAAATGTCAAGGCAAGGATGCCAAGAGCAAGCACATAGTCAAGTAATGATCAAAAGAATGATCAAAGGGCGTGTGGAAGAACGAAAGCGTACCTTGGCCACAAAGAGCAATCCATCAAGGAGTCAATGATATGCCCAATCAATGACTATGATGAGTACTAAGTCTTCAAGGACTAGTATCATTCCCAATCATCTTGGTATCATCATTCAAAGATGTTGAAGATCAATGAAGATGAGTCTTCTACAAGTGCAAGTAACTTAATCCACAACCAACTAAGTGATTGATCTTCATGAGTACCTACACAAAGCAAGATGCAAACTAGTAGATACATTTCAAGAGTATATCTAAAATGCATAAAGGCTACTAATCTTAAGTGGGATGCAATATTATCAATTAAAATATTTATTTTCAAAGAAAACATAGTTTTGACAAAAGAGAAACTTTAGTACAACTTGACCTTCTAATTTGAGGAGACAATGGATCGATCCAAGTTTCAAAGTATAATATACTTCAAAGATCTTGAGTGACCATCTCTCTGATACCAATTGTAGAAACTAGAAGGGGGGGGGGGGGTTGAATAGTTTCTCTTCGATTGGTGACCAAATTAAAATTACTTTCAATTTGGTTTGTATCAAAACTATCTTTTACTTGAGGCTAAGTTGCATAATGATTAGGTTCAATTCAAATGTACTAGCAAAGATAATAGGTAAGAGTAATGATAATGAAATAAGTAAAGAGTAAGGAAGGAGACAACCTAGTGGGAAGACACCAAGATTTATAGTGGTTCGACAACGAGGCTCTATCCTCGTTTCTACTCCACTCCTCGAGTACACCTACTCGAGATTTCTACTATATCCACAAGCTCCCTTCTCGGCGGAGAAAACCTTACATCGTTGCTTACATTATTTTCTGACACTAAGCTAAATGTCGAGACCTAATCTTTAGCTAGGACCAATCTACACAACGTTGCCTACTTCACAATTTAACGACACAAGGCTAGATGTCGAGTTCTAATCTTAAGGTAGAACCAATCTTCACGACGTTGCCTACTTCACCATTTTACGACACAAGGCTAGATGTTGAGTTCTAATCCAAAGCTAGAACCAATCTTCACGACTCTTCACTTTGAAGCTAAGTGAGAACTTCACACAACACAACTACTAGTCACTTTATAGTTTAGTGAGAACTCACAAGACACAACCACATCACTTTATAGTTTAGTGAGAACTCCTAATCAAATCTATTATAACTCAACTAGACTTATCCAAGTACACACATGTAGCTTGGATTTACACAACACAAATCCAAGCAAAACACATATGCAATGGATGTACACAACAAATCCAAGTATCCACAAATAACTTAGATGAACACAGCTAGTCTAAGTATTCATAAATACATTGGATTGACCTAAAACAAAAAAAGGGTATCATGATGAATATGACTAGCTCATAGATTCATCTTTATCACAACACTAGTGAGTGAGTAATCTTCTCATTGGACAAGGTAAAGGAGGGGATCAAGATGATAATCATATGTAAACATCCTTAACAATTTAAGTGATCATTTACTAATGATTATGCTATAGAAAATAGAAAGAGGGCTGAGAAAAACGTCCAAGAGGCTTGCTGGAAAGTGAGATTTGACCCACTATTTAAAAGAGACAAAGTATAACGGATCTATAACGGCTAGCTGTGCGCGGTACCTTATCTCGCCCGGCAGTTCCATATCGCTAAGGAACCGCGTATGTACTTAAGGTACCGCCACTAGATTACGCTCCGTTTTTTGTCTTTTAGTAGGGTAGGAATATCTGAGGTATTTGAAGCCTTCAAAGGATATTCTAACAACATTTGGAATATGCCATTTTTAAATTTTCATTTTCCATTTTAATAAAACATTTTCTAAAAAAGAAAGTTTATTAAAAAGTCTTTTGTCATATTAACAAAAGTGAGTTTTAAGGATAATCATTTTGATGATCACTAAGTATGATTAAGAAAGGTTAGTGATATGATTATTACCTTGATGATAGTGTTAGTTAAATAATTCATTTTGTGTTTTACACTAAATATGTTGTATGGTTTGTTGTGATCAAAACTAAGAAAGATTATTTAACACTAATATTGTTTTTAGGCATCACTTGCATTAACAATCTCCCCTTTTTTGATTACGACAAACGATAAACTCATTTACGTAGAAACACAAAATATCGAATTATTAACTAGTTTATCACTATCATTTCTCCCCCTTTGTCATAGCAAAAAGGTTAGCACAAGTCTTCGAAGAACATCGAACTTTGCTAGTAGCTCCCCCTTGGTGGTTGCTCCCCCTTTCTTGGGGCACCAAGTTTGTGAGCTAAGGTGACATGCTACACAAAGGTTAGTAGAAAGGAAAGAAACACCAATGTATATAAGATCACTACCTACTAAGTAACTTGAAAGGGAGAGAGAGAAGAAATCTCAAATTAGAAGCAAGTATTTTGCTAAGTATGTCCAAAGAGGTAATTGACAAAATCAAACTTCAATCCAATGAAGATGATAAGCTTGTCAAGGGGTTAAAGTTTAGAATTGATGGAATCACCCATAAGCAATTGTAAAAAATTAACCATGATCAACTCAAAATAGAACTAATGAAATAACACACAAACAACACAAAGGTTACATAAAAGAAAAAGACACAACAAAGAAGATAGTCATACACACAATATGAGTATCTAAAAGCAATAAATATGGAAAATAAACCACTAAGAATAAGCTAGTCTAACAGTGATATTTTCCAAGATTGCTTAAAAAAATAAAAGACTAAAAAGATGACGATGCATCATTCGAAGTTTTGTCCACTGGGACGAAAACTTGGATAGGAGGTCGAGTGAGGAGGAATTCAAGAAAATTTAACTTCTCATACACATGAGCAAGTTCAATTTGTTGAAATCGACAACAAGCACACGAGGATCCATGATGCAACAAAAAATCGTTTGATGGGGGTATGGCATCAAACTTGGGTTTGGTGGTGGTGGGGTAATGGGTTTAGGATTGTTTTCACAATGCCTTGTGAGGTTTGGGAAGGTTGAAAGGTCATTGAGTTGAGGGGTGTTGAAGGATTGAGGTGGTGGAGGAACATTTTCTTTAGCTCCGTTGATGGGGTTAATGGTATAAGTCTCATTCCAATACTTGATTGGAGAGAATGTAGGATTTTTGGGTGGTTTGGAGGAAGATGGTTAATTCTTCTTAACCCAAATAGGTCGAACCGAGATTTTCGGTTTCTTTGAAAGCTTGGATGAGGAAGCTTTGGGTGAGTGGGATTGTGACAAAGAAATGTCAAGGTTAGGAATGTAGGAGTTAGGCATTGTGAGAGTGTGAGAATAAAGTCTCAAGGTTGTGTGAGAATGAATTCTCAAGGTTGGGAAGGTGTGAGATTGAAATCTCAAGGTTGTGTGAGAATGAATTCTCAAGGTTGGGAAGGTGTGAGAATGAAATCTAAAGGTTGGGGTATAAGTAAAATGTAATCAAGGTAAGAATTTGAATACAAAATGTGAAGTGTCAAGAAATGTTTAGTCAATTTGAGCAAACAAGGAATCTTGACAGGGTATAGGGTTTTAAAAGTTTTGACCAAAAATTTGTCAAAAATCACTTACTGTCCGCGGTACCTTATAGGGACCGGCGGTTCCATATCGCTAGGGAACCGCGGGACTTTAAGGAACCGCGTCCAGTGGACTTGAAACCATGTTTTTCCTGGGTTTTGGGAAAAACTAAAGACTTTTTCAAAAAGTTGCAAATCTTGGAATTTTACCTCTATTAGCACCAAATTATGCTAGGGTTGCATAAAGCAACACATTCACAAAGAATGTCTTGACAAAGGGTGACAAAATAATTTAGATGTCATTTTGAACCAATTTTAGTAAAGTTTTTAGAGGTTGTGATAGATTTAGGTTCAATTTTAATTTCGAATTAAAGTTTTTTAATGTGCACATAAGGATAGAAACACAAAAAGCTAAATCCATAGAACAACTTCATGAAACACTCATGAAGGAAGCAAGTACAATGAAAAATAAAACTAACTAATACATAGCTAGCTTAACATTAAATCTAGATAAGTATTCTTCTTGGGCTTGGTTTTGTTGAAAACTCTTATTAAGAAAACTCATCATTCATCTCCTAGGAGGAGGCATGGAGAACAAGGTAAGCAAGAACTCTTGCAACCTCCTATGTAGTCCAAACATATCCATCCTAAGGTTATGGATGATGTAGTGGTTGTAAAGACAACATGGACAACTAGGACCATGTGTTTGTTGAAACCCATAGTATGGATCACCCAAAAGGAGGGAAAATGGAACACCCAAAATTGGAATGTTTGAGTTGGGTGGAGGTGGAGGAGGCATGTTCTCCAAGGGTGATGGTGGAGGCATGTTCCCTAAAGGGGAAATGGGTGAGTGTGGAGGTAAATTCTCCAAGGTTGGTGAAATGGGTGAGTTAAGAGGGGTAAATGGTGTTGTCACCAAAGTGTCATCAAAGTCATTCACAAAAGGAATGCTTTGGATTGGTTGGGGTTGTGTGGTCACATCCAAGGGTGCACTTGGAGTGAAGGGTGAAGAGAGCTCATTCATTCTTGAGTTGAATGAAGAGGAGGTAGAACCAATGGAGTGGTTAGTACCATGGGTGGATGATGTCTTGCATGGTGCAAGGGGTGGTGAAGGTGATGAAGAAATGAGGATAGGAACCATCTCATTCTTACGAGTGTGGAGGGGTGAGGAGTTAGGATTAGCTACCTTAATCCTTATTTTGAGTGTTTTCCTTGGGGTGGAGGTCTTGGAAGTGTTTGAGGTTTTGGTACACACCATGGTTGACAAGGGTGGTTTAAGGGTTAGGGAAGGATGTTTTGATGTGTGAAGAACGTGACTAACAAGGTGGGTTTAAATGGGTGAGGGGATGATCCAAACTAGTAATGGGTTAAAATCATTTTAGGTGAATAATGAATTTAGGTAAGCTAGTTTAGGAAATGTGCAGTTTATTACTGAAAATCATGCAGTGTTTACACAGAATTAAGAAAACAGTGTAAAGCAAAATATGCTGTCGGGAACAGTGGCGGCGGTTCCTTATCTAGGACCGGCGGTTCCTTATTGATAAGGATCCGCGGGTCGATATGGAACCGCGACCAGTGGTTTTTCAAAAATTTCCCATCCCAAATTTTTATAAACCCAGATTATTACCAAAGGATTCACAAGCCAAAGTTAACTACAGATCATAATCTAATAAGCTAACTATCATAAGGCATGTACAAAGCTATGTAAATCACAAACATCATGGCATAAACAATATTTAGGATCAAAGTAAATAATAATCCAAACATAAGTTAATACACAACCAAATGAAGGAAAGAAAGTCAGGAAATCATCCTAGATGAGTGTTGCAAGTCACCATGAGCATAACATCTAATTCCTTGATTCACTTCTTAGACGTTCTCGAAGAAGATGATTGAGATAAAATTGATAGTTGGAATCAACTTCATGGGAGGACACAATGGAGATTGAAGAGGACATGAAGTTATTGAAATTGGAGGGAGGGTTGCTAGAAGACTCTTGTTGAGAAGTATTTTCGACTTGACACGAGTTCACATTGATCTCGGGTGAAATGTTCCCTTGAATGGGAGACATGACACGATCAACGGAGTGATAAGGAGAAGAGAGAAGAGATGGAAAGTCAATAAGGACTCTTCTAAGAAGACGAGAGAGAAGCATTCCGTAGGGAAGACTTGACTTAGACTCAAGAAGAACAAATCTAATTCTTCTAGCTATGAAAGATGCGAGATTGTAAGGAGTTGAGATGGCAACACAATACAACATATGTGCAACACAAGCGGGTACTAAGTCCCGATTCCCATCTAGACACATTGCATTTTCCCTAATGATTTCGGCCCAAGGAATCATGAAATCATTAAGATCGCTAGTAAGTAATTCCCAAGGAGAGAGAGAGTTCGAACAACTCCTTGAAATTCACCAAGAATATGATGTTCACGAGGTTTAGAAATGATATGAATGATGTCCGAAGATGATGGAAGCACAGTCACATAATGAGCATCAATAGGAGCCGATTCTAAAGAGTCAATGCTCCAAGCATCAGTGAATCGACATTGACCATTAGATGGCACTCTAAGAATATCACCGAATTCTTCAAGAGTGTAAATAATGGTTTTCCCCATAATGGAAAATCGTATAGATAAACCATTATTGATGCCTATTAATGTGAATGAGCTAAACAACTCCATAAGAAACGAAGGAAATATTGGCTCATCAATATCAAGAAGACCATCAAACCCAATCGACTTAAACATGAAGCGAATAAACTCATTTGCGAAATTGGAACGAACGATGTGTTCTTCATGGAAACAACGATGTTCAAGAGACTTAGACGAGTTTTTGAGAGAACGAGTTAGATGAGGGTAAGGTGAAGAGGGCATGTATGCTCGTGTTCGTTCATGATCTTTTTGATATCTCGAGGACATGATACGTACCTAAACAAGAGAATATTTTTCCAATCACTCATATGAAAAATTAAGATCAAAAAACGAAAATATGAGAATGTGTTATATCAATTTCTTGACAAACAAAGGATTGAATCCATATCATTCTCATGTTCACAATGCATCTATCCCATCATTAACCAAGAACACAGGAACTATGTTGGATCAACAATGGACTAGAACATTGGTTTTTCAAAACAAGGTTTTTAGGTAAGCATTAACAATGTCATTACCTACTTGTTCATGGGTTCATCTCAAATCCATCTTTTAACCAAAACCATTTAGCCAAAATTCGGATTTGTTCTACAAGTGGGTTTTAGTGAAATCTTAATGAATATGAACCTAAGGAATCATAGTAAAATAACCATGTCAACCCACATTCCTATTAAGGTTTTAATTCAATTTCAATTTTAAAAATCCCCAATTATGAAAGGATGAACCCTAGAATAAAATAGATGAAATTGAAAGAAAATACTTACAATTAATTGATGTTAGATGAAGGATGAGTGAAACCCACAACTTGAAATCAATTAATTTGAGTGATTGGATGTTTTTGAAGCTTCAACAATGGTGGAAAACAAGAAAAACGTCGACTGTGTGTTTTGGGAGAGAGAGATAGTAGTTTGAAAAGAATAAAATAATCAAACTGGCACTCTGACACTCTTTACTGCCCGCGATTCCTTATCGATAAGGTACCGCGGGTTTGAGTCGCCTAGATAAGGAACCGCCTACAGAGGCAGGTTTTTATCTATGAAAAACGCCAAATTTTGAAAACCAAGTTTTTCTAAAATACTTAAAATTATATCATGAGCCTTTTAGAATATCATTGGATCATCATAACACTAAGCAATATGCCTTAACGAAAGATTACGAGTTGAATCAAGATCGAAAAGAACTGAAACGGACAAACGATTACTCGTAGCAAAACAGCAAAGTGGAGAGAAGTCAAGGGAAGTGAATCAAGACTAGGACCAATTCTCAAGGGATTAATGACAATCTTAAAATAGTGGTAACAAAGATCTTGTGTCATATATAGTGGTTTAAGACGTGCCTTTCCGGCGAAACGTTAAACGGCTTTGGTAATGAATAAACGCAAAGCAATTATTCAAGTATAGACTAAGATCACTTTCAATAATAGTCTTAGTCTAAACCAAAATATGAGCAAGGTATTAATTCACTTTCTCCTCCCATAAAGGGCCTACTAACCATATAGGTGCAAACCATGGAGATCATGCTTGATACTATAAGCTACTACTAACTCACTCTACATCACCATAGTAAGTCAAGTATCCAAGCAATAAAGGTTTGAGAGGATAAAAGGAAATAATCACAAATCACAAACAAATGTCAAGGCAAGGATGCCAAGAGCAAGCACATAGTCAAGTAATGATCAAAAGAATGATCAAAGGGCGTGTGGAAGAACGAAAGCGAACCTTGGCCACAAAGAGCAATCCATCAAGGAGTCAATGCTATGCCCATTCAATGACTATGATGAGTACTAAGTCTTCAAGGACTAGTATCATTCCCAATCATCTTGGTATCATCATTCAAAGATGTTGAAGATCAATGAAGATGAGTCTTCTACAAGTGCAAGTAACTCAATCCATAACCAACTAAGTGATTGATCTTTATGAGTACCTACACAAAGCAAGATGCAAACTTGTAGATACATTTCAAGAGTATATCTAAAATGCATAAAGGCTACTAATCTTAAGTGGGACGCAATATTATCAATTAAAAGACCTATTTTCAAAGAAAACATAGTTTTGACCAAAGAGAAACTTTAGTACAACTTGACCTTCTAATTTGAGGAGACAATGGATCGATCCAAGGTTCAAAGTACAATATACTTCACAGATCTTGAGTGACCATCGCTCTGATACCAATTGTAGAAACTAGAAGAGGGGGGGGGGGGGGGGGGGTTGAATAGTTTCTCTTTGATTGGTGACCAAATTAAAATTACTTTCAATTTGGTTTGTATCAAAACTATCTTTTACTTGAGGCTAAGTTGCATAATGATTAGGTTCAATTCAAATGCACTAGCAAAGATAATAGGTAAGAGTAATGATAATGAAATAAGTAAAGAGTAAGGAAGCAGACAACCTAGTGGGAAGACACCAAGATTTATAGTGGTTCGACAACGAGGCTCTATCCTGGTTTCTACTCCACTCCTCGAGTACACCTACTCGAGATTTCCACTATATCCACAAGCTCCCTTCTCGGCGGAGAAAACCTTACATAGTTGCTTACATTATTTTCCGACACTAAGCTAAATGTCGAGACCTAATCTTTAGCTAGGACCAATCTACACAACGTTGCCTACTTTACAATTTAACGACACAAGGCTAGATGTCGAGTTCTAATCTTAAGGTAGAACCAATCTTCACGACGTTGCCTACTTCACCATTTTACGACACAAGGCTAGATGTCGAGTTCTAATCTAAAGCTAGAACCAATCTTCACGACTCTTCACTTTGAAGCTAAGTGAGAACTTCACACAACATAACTACTAGTCACTTTATAGTTTAGTGAGAACTCACAAGACACAACCACATCACTTTATAGTTTAGTGAGAACTCCTAATAAAATCTATTACAACTCAACTAGACTTATCCAAGTACACACATGTAGCTTGGATTTACACAACACAAATCCAAGCAAACACATATGCAATGGATGTACACAACAAATCCAAGTATCCACAAATAACTTGGTGGAACACAACTAGTCCAAGTATTCATAAATACATTGGATTGACCTAAAACAAAAAAAGGGTATCATGATGAATATGACTAGCTCATAGATTCATCTTTATCACAACACTAGTGAGTGAGTGATCTTCTCATTGGACAAGGTAAAGGAGGGGATCAAGAGGATAATCATATGTAAACATCCTTAACAATTTAAGTGATCATTTACTAATGATTATGCTATAGAAAATAGAAAGAGGGCTGAGAAAAACGTCCAAGAGGCTTGCTGGAAAGTGAGATTTGACCCACTATTTAAAGGAGACAAAGTATAACGGATCTATAGCGGCTAGCTGTGCGCGGTACCTTATCTCGCCTGGCGGTTCCATATCGCTAAGGAACCGCGTAGGTACTTAAGGTACCGCCACTAGATTACGCTCCGTTTTTTGTCTTCTAGTGGGGTAGGAATATCTGAGGTATTTGAAGCCTTCAAAGGATATTCTAATAGCATTTGGAATATGCCATTTTCAAATTTTCATTTTCCATTTTAATAAAACATTTTCTAAAAAAGAAAGTTTATTAAAAAGTCTTTTGTCATATTAACAAAAGTGAGTTTTAAGGATAATCATTTTGATGATCACTAAGTATGATTAAGAAAGGTTAGTGATATGATTATTACCTTGATGATAGTGTTAGTTAAATAATTCATTTTGTGTTTTACACTAAATGTGTTGTATGGTTTGTTGTGATCAAAACTAAGAAAGATTAGTTAACACTAATATTGTTTTTAGGCATCACTTGCATTAATAGAGATCATTAGCCTAAGATCCGAGTTTAAGAATGATTTGAAAAATGTGTTGAAAAACGAGTTAGCAAATGAACTTAAGACTCATGCAAACAAAATGGAGAGTAATGTGCAAAGGTTGCAACAAAACCAACAAAAGATGGAACAAGGGCAACATGAGATAAAACAAGAGATGCTTAAGGCTGATAAGAGGCAATCTATGTTTGAGGATAAAATATCAAGTATGTTTGAGGCTATAATGTGTAAACCGTCTTCTTCGAGTAGTCTTCCTAGTAACATGTGACAGCCCTAGATTTTGGATTTGTCACTTTTAACTGTTTGACTTTGATTACGTGCTTAGTGTGCGTTTACGTGCATTTTGTTTATATTTGAGCCTTGGATTGGATGTTAGTCATCGTTCGTGTATTGCGTGGTAAATTATATAATGTTATGATGGGGATAGTTCGTGCTCATGAGTTCACTTGGATGTACTATAATAGAATGCGGTGCTATTTTAGGATTTTATGTGTACGCATAAGTATTATAGTAAATCTTATTTTTACGATTTAGGGTTTAGCGTTTAGAGGTCTCGGATGAGGTATTTAGTCACGGGAATATTTTTCGGGATGGTTTTAAGTCATTTAGGACTTATATATAAAGTTTATTTCAAATTCCAAGAGTTTTTATAAAATTGTATATTTTTGTTTCTTTTACGGTATACGCGTAAAACTGACTAGTTTTACGGTTTTAAGGTTTTGGAGGCTTTAGGAGCTGAAATAAATTAAGGTAAATTAAGGTAATGTTAATTATACTTTAATTAATAATAAAAGAAAAAAAAATAAAAAAAAACGAAATTTTGGGTGTTTTGGTCGTTTATGTGACGCAAAGAAAGAAAAAAAAAGAAAGAAAACTAATTTTGGTAACTAGGCTTTTTGTATTGGGCTAGGATTTGTTTAACTAATCTATATAAGGATTTTAACTAAAAGCAAATCTCATAAAATCCATGGAGACAAAATTCACGTCGATCATCTTAAGGGTTCTTAGGGTTTCATAAAAATTTCTTGATTCAAGGTTTGCAGGAGTGCTAGCTTGCTGTGCTATCAGGTGAGTTCATAATCCCATTTTCACTAAGTTTTTAAATGTTTTCTTCTAGTATGGGATGGATATGACACTTGTGGTGTTCTTAAAACGTTTTGGTACTATATTTTTATAAACGTTTGGACATAAATGTGCTATTGTGTGACTTGCGTGCTTATGTGTTCTCATATGTGCTTTGATATGTGTTCTGATATGTGAATCTTGATTTGTGTTATGATTGGGATTGGTACATAGATGTATGGGCGTCTATGGGACCAGTTGTGATGTGTGTGGAGCGTGGGGCATGATCCGTCCTGAGTTCTTGGTTCTGAGTTCTTGGTTCGTGGGGCACGATCCGTCCTGAGTTCTTGGTTCGCGGGGCACGATCCGTCCTGAGTACTTGTGCATCGTCTCTTTGGAAGCAAGATATCTCGACGGGGATATAGTTCATCTTCCACAGGTGGTGTGGGAAAGATCCGGATAGTGTGGTGTGTGTTCTTGTGTGTGTGACGGGATACTTCTTGATTGTTATAGTGTGCTTTGTGAATTGTAGATGTGATTGGTACTTGGATTGAGTTTTGTTGTGGATGCATGTAGCATGATTATCGCATTATGGTCCAGTACTATAAATTATTTTTTTTCAACTTATTTACAGCGGATGTCAAGGTTTCTTATGATGTTCTAGATAACTTAAACCTATGTTCTCACCAACTTTATGTTGACAGATTTTAGTGTCATTTTTAGGTGAGGTAGTTGTGCAAGATGATGTTAGAGGTGGCTAGAGTATAGAGGATGCTAGGATTGCATTAGGAGGAATCCCTTTCCTCTTATATTTTATTTTGTCTTTTGATTTAGTAAATTGTTTGATACCTGTATGCTTGATGTGTGTTATTTGAATGTCTTTGGTAAGAGGTAGGCCTGTTACCTACTTACCTAGACGCCTTCATTATTTGAGATATTGTCATGACATTGTGTCACCTTTTTATGACATTTCTATTTCATTTAGTTAACTCTATAGACACGCTATTGTTGTGATGATATCCATACGTCGCACCCCATATTACGCCATGGTGAGGTGTGACATAACACCATATCGAACCCTAAGGGAGATATGAAAGTGATTACCACACGTAGTGGTAAGACCTTTAAGGAACCGTCTCCTCAACCAATTACTCCAACGGTGGAGGAAATTAAGGAAGAACCCGAGGTGGTGGTCGAAGAGGATCATATCCCAATCCCACGAAGTACCGCTCAAACCACACCTACGGTTGACCCATTACCATCATTGGAACCCGAGCTTCCAAAGGCTATGCCTATGTCCCAACCCATACCACCCTTACCTTACCCATCGAGACTTCGTAAGGAGAAACATCAAGAGCGTGAAAATTACCAATTTGATCTTTTTATGAAAATGTTTCGTGATTTGCATTTTAACATAAGTTTTGCCGACGCTTTGGTCATGATGCCTCGATTTGCCGCTAACTTTAAGAGTATGTTGAACAATAAGGAGAAATTGGAACAATTGTCTAGTTGTTCATCGGTATATCTTAACCGCATACCTCAAAAAGTCGGTGATCCCGATAAATTCTTGATTCCATGTGCTATTCAAGATATGGAAGAATGCTATGCCTTGGACGATCTTGGTGCTAGAATTAACTTGATGCCTCTTGCAATCTTCAAGTCGCTCAATCTTCCTTATCTTACTCCTTCACTAATGTCTATCGAGATGGCCGATCATTCCAGGATTCCCACATGTGGATTGGCCAAACACGTTTTTGTGAAAGTGGGAAAGTTCTATTATCCGGTAGACTTTATTGTTGTCGATATTCCCACGGATCCTCAAGTTCCTCTTATTTTAGGTCGTTCGTTTTTGGATACGTCAATGGCGTTGATTGATGTGCATGCTAGAAAAATCACCTTACGTTTCAACGACGAGGAACTTGTTATAAACGCAACTCAAAACTCTCAACTTTCCCATGTTTATTCCGTCGTGACTATAAACCATGTTGATATGATCGATGTCGTTTGCAAGGAATTTTCACAAGAATTTTTAGGTTTTGGTGATGAAGAAAATAGTGGCAATCCCACTATGCTCGATCCTATTCTTGAGAATTCGACACCATCCTTCACTCCATTTGAAGGTGGTGGTTTTACGTTGGAAGAATTTTATGTTCCTCGTACTTGTAACGAAGACCTCGACAACGATGAGGACTTCTCAATTATCAAGGATTTTCTCAATGATTTCCCATTTCCTCCGCCCGAGGAGGTTATGAGTATCGAACCCAAATCTTCAATCGAGGAACTACCAATCCTTGAGTTGAAAGATCTTCCTCCTTATCTTGAATAGGTATTCTTGGAAGGAGACGATAAGTTGCCGGTGATTATTGCGAAAGATCTTTTGGATGATGAAAAAGCCGCACTTATCGATGTCTTGAAGGACCACAAAGGGGAAATTGCGTGGAAATTATCCGACATTAAGGGGATCGACCCTAAATTTTGTACCCACAAAATCTTAATGGAGGAAGACTACAAGCCCGCAATCCAATGTCAAAGGAGGGTGAACCCCAAAATTCACGACGTCATCAAAAAGGAAGTCCTTAAACTCCTTGACGCGAGAATGATTTACCCTATTTCCGATAGCCCTTGGGTGAGTCCCATTCATTGTGTCCCTAAAAAGGGAGGAATGACCGTTGTGCCAAACAATGACAACGAGTTATTTCCAACTCGACTCGTGACCGGTTGGAGGGTGTGTATCGACTATCGTAAGTTGAATGACGCCTCTCGTAAAGACCATTTTCCATTGCCCTTCCTGGACCAAATGTTGGAGCGTCTTGCGGGAAACGATTTCTATTGCCTTTTAGATGGTTTTTCCGGTTACTTCCAAATCCCCATCGATCCTCGTGATTAAGAAAAAACTACGTTTACGTGTCCATATGGAACGTTTGCCTATCGTAGAATGCCATTCGGACTTTGCAATGCACCAGGAACCTTTTAAAGGTGCATGATGGCTATTTTTCATGACATGATCGAGAAGACGATGGAAGTCTTTATGGATGATTTTCCGTGTTTGGTAGTTCGTTCACTTCGTGTCTAGGAAATTTGAAACATATGTTGAAACATTTTGAGAAAACCAACCTTGTGCTCAATTGGGAAAAATGTCATTTTATGGTTAAGGAAGTAATCGTCTTAGGGCACAAGGTTTCGCAAGCCGAGATTGAGGCATACAAAGCTAAGATTGACGTCATCGCCAAATTACCTCATCCCAAAACCGTTAAGGGAGTTAGGAGTTTCCTAGGCCACGCGGGCTTTTATCGTAGATTCATCAAGGATTTTTCAAAGATTTCTCGACCCATTACACACCTTCTCGAAAAAGATGCTCCTTTTGTCTTTAGAAAAGATTGTGTACGAGCCTTTGAAATCCTTAAGAGGAAACTTACCGAAGCTCCCTTTCTTGTTGCTCCCAATTGGAACCTCCCCTTTGAACTCATGTGTGACGCTAGTGATTACGCTGTTGGGGCCATTTTGGGGCAACGTCATGAAAAGCAATTCTTGCCTATCCACTATGCTAGCAAGACGATGACCAAGGCTAGACTTAAGTATACCACAACGGAAAAGGAATTCCTTGCCGTGGTGTATGCATTTGAGAAATTCCGACCTTACCTCGTCTTGACCTAATGCATAGTGTATACGGATCACTCAGCAATCAAGTATCTCATGGCTAAGCAAGATGCAAAGCCGAGATTGCTTCGTTGGATTCTCCTCATACAAGAATTTGATGTCACAATCCTTGACAAAAAAGGAGCCTAGAATCTAGCGGCCGATCAACTTTCTTGCTTGGAAGATCCTCACCAAAGTGTGTACGAGAACAAAGAAATCACCGAAACATTTCCTCTCAAGACACTTGGTGTAGTGAATTCTAAGATTGACTCATCCACCCCATGGTTTGCGGAGATCGCAAATTATCATGCGGGCAACTTCATCATTAAGGGTATGACGACTCAACAAAAACGGAAATTCTTTCGTGACGTCAAGTTCTACTTTTGGAACGACCCTTACCTATTTCGGACTTCTGCGGATCAAATTATTCAACGTTGTGTTTTTGGCACCGAGGCTCTAATATCCTTAGAGCTTGTCACGAGGGTCCCACGGGTGGTCACCATGGTGCTAGTCTCACGGCGAAGAAGGTTTTTGATGCCGGTTTCTTTTGGCCTACTATTTACCGAGATGCACATGCACTTGACAAGGCATGTGACTCATGCCAACGACAAGGAAAAGCCTCACAAAATGATGAAATGCCACAAAACATCATCGAAGTGTGTGAAATCTTTGACGTTTGAGGAATTGATTTTATGGGGTCGTTCCCATCATCTCGTGGTAATAAGTACATCCTTGTCGCCGTTGACTACCTATCTAAGTGGGTGGAAACTAAGGCTTTGCCCACGAATGGTGCTCGTGTGGTAGTCAAGTTTTTGAAGCAATTGTTTTCTCGGTTTAGAACACCTCGTACAATCATAAGCGATCGTGGAACCCATTTTTGCAATGACCAATTTGAAAGAGTTCTAAAGAAATATGAGGTTACACATCGGCTTTCTACGGCTTATCACCCGCAAACGAGTGGTCAAGTCGAGGTTTCAAACCGAGCATTGAAGAGGATCTTGGAGAGATCGATAGGAGAGAACTGACAATCGTGGTCGGATAAGTTAGACGATGCTTTATGGGCCTTTCGTACTGCTCATAAGACGCCCATTGGGTGAACTCCTTAAAAGCTCGTGTATGGGAAGAATTGTCACTTGCCAATTGAACTCGAACACAAAGCTTATTGGGCCCTAAAGCATTGTAATGACGACATTAGGACCGCGGGAAAATACCGGAAAATGCAACTAAATGAATTGGATGAATTAAGGGTTATTGCTTATGAAAATTCATTGATTTACAAAGAGAAAACTAAAAAGTTTCATGATTCTAAAATTAAAAACCGAGTTTTTAACATTGGAGATCAAGTGTTGCTTTTTAACTCAAGATTGAAAATCTCTTCTGGCAAGTTGAAATCCCGTTGGTCCGGTCCATTCACCATTATCCAAGTGTTTCCATATGGGACCATCGAGCTAGCTCAAAATGATGGTCCTAATTTTAAGTTGAATGACCATAGGTTGAAGCACTACTTTGGTGGGGAAGTTCCTTCTTTGAACAACCTCGACCAAGTCACCTTCCCCAAAGATAATTAGTATTGAGGGGATCGAGTCGAGCTCATGACTCGGTAATCAAAAACGAAGTGCCTCGTGGGGGAGTCCCATGCTTATCCTTGTACATATTATCACTTTCTAATGTAGCTTACGTGAGGGGATTTGTGCCCTTCCAAACTTTGTTCCGTGGTTGTTTGTGATATGTGGTTTTTAGATGATCATGATCTTCACAATTGGAGCCTCTCGTGTTCGTTTTATGGGAGCACTCGATCGTTTGCTTTGAAGAATTTCTCAATATCCATATGATATATCCTTGATTGTTCCAACCTTAGGTTTTTAGCACACTTCATAAAAGGCTATTGATTTAATGGTTCCACCCTTTCCATGCTAGATTAAGCATTCGACTTCGTCTCTAGTATGGGGGTGATATGTAGTAAAAACACGTCTCTTGTTTAGGAAAACAAAAAGAACGTATATGAGCGGTAAGTATCGACGAGTGATTTAGGAAAACCACAAGTAATGACCCACAATCACTTAAAAGAGATGAAAGATTCGTTTCCCAAGGAGGTATGGTGTTGTGAATTAACTTGTATTTCTTTGAGATTAATATTGAGAAGATGGAATGACGGTTTCTTGGAAATTACACTATGACGTAAAAAACGAAAACGTAAAACCGTAGAAAAACCACAAAAATTAAAAATTTATTAAAACTAAAAACAAAATATCAAAAATAAAAAGACTAAAAAGAAATCTCAAATAATATAAATAAAGATAAAAAATTCAACAAAGATATTTTAAAACCTTTTATTAATTAAATAATTAATTTTAAATGCTAATTAAAGCCCTAAAATTAAATTTAATTAATTCAAATGTCAAAAATATGATTTTATTGAATAATTACTCAACTTATATTATTATAAGACTAAAAAGTAATTTTCTAAAAATTAAAACTTATTAAAACTATTTTTAAAACCCTAAAAATGATTAAAAATGATTAAAACCTAATTAAACTTAAAATAATTATAAAAATAAATCTAAAAGTGATAAAAATAATCTAAAAATGGAAATAGTCCTATTTAATGCTATAGAACTTAAGAAAAATGAAAAATAAAGAAAAATAAAATTTTGAAAATTAATTAATAAAATAATATTAAAACACTGACTTGCGCCGCAATGCTTGGGTCTTGCGGCGCAACGTGTGAAACGGGAATACCAAGTTCTGCAGCACCTTTAGTTGCGCCGCAGTGCTTGGGTCTTGCGGCGCAATTTGTGTTACGTGTCTGGTTGTTTTGCTGATGTTCAAGCTTTCTCAGATTTCAAAAGGACCAAGAGGTCTTGGCAATGAGCTATTTGGTGTTGGATATTGGATAATAAGGGCACCCTTGAGCTTATTGAAGCTCAAGGAGTCAAAACTCACAAGGATAAAACACTTAGCAATCAAAATCAAGCAATCATATGCATGAAAAACCAAGCAATTTAGCAATATGCAGATTTTTAACACCCTTTTTTCCTTTTAAACTCAACAAACTTGTTCAAATCTTGTTCCAAACTAATTAACTACTTACTAATAACCTTAATCAACCCTAAACAAGCAATCTAACACCTTTTAATTATCAAAACAAATCTAGATGTCCTGCTTAAACCTGTTGCCAAACACCCTTTTAAAATCTAAAAACCAACTTTTAACATACCAACATGCTTACAAAAGCTACCAAATTGATTCCAAGTGCATCTAACATGTAAACATACACACTAGAACACAAATCATGCAATATAAACACACTTAATCACCAAATCACTTAAGATCATACAACTTGCTATTTTATGAACTTTTTCAAGGTAAAAGAAGTTTACCTTAGATTCTTACATCCAAGAACCTAGAGGATGAAAATCCTCCTCCAATCCAACCCGGGTTGGAGCTGAACTAAATCAACAAGCCTTCAACCTATTTGAACACAAAACAAACAAACAAAATGGATAAAACAAGATATATCAATATTTTGTTTTTATTCTCTTTTTTTTTTTTTATAACTCTTCCAAAACCTTTTCCAATTACTTAAAACGTTTCTATAACACTTAAATCACCAACAAACATGAACTCCTAACAACAAAAACCTTTTGAGAAGATTTTACCAAAATCTCTCAAAATCTCAAACTTTGAAAATATTTTGAAACCTCAAAAACTTTTAACCAAATCAAACATGGAACTCAGAATTAAGCTTAACACAACACTTAACTTTTAAAAACAATAAAAAAGGAATTACACTTGAATATTTCAAAAACCAAACTTTTTATTTCTTTAAAAAGGTATTACATGTGCAAGCTTAAAAACTGGAACAAAGGGATCACCACAACTTGGGTCTCCTTTTATAGAGCCTATAGAACATCCTAGAAGCATAAAAACATAAAACCCTAATCATAAGAAAATCCCAAATGTGCCCTTGAGTGATTTTGAGTGCATTTTGTCCTCTCATTTGATCTTGGACGTTTATTTTGCTTTGGGAGGAAGCAAATAATATTGTCCATTGATTTAAGCCACGTCATGAGCTTGGGGGCTAAGGAATGATGTGATTGGTGGATTGGGGAATTGGGGGTTTGGTGCACATGAGTGGGATGCAGGTTTTTAGGAGTGGGAAGGGTTTTGGAGTGTGTGAATTAAGTGTGTGAGAGTTTAATTGAGTTTTACCCAAGTAAATGTGAGGGTAAAATCTGGGGTGGTAAGAATGATGAATAGTACTCATTTGATCCGAAATTGGGGGTGGTGTGGGTGTTAGGCGCCTCTTTTTTCAAATGTTTCAGCTTTGTCACTTTTGGTCCTTGTTTTTTGGTTTTTTTGGCTTTTAAGGTTTCCAGCCTTAAAATGTGTCTTTCCTTTGTTAATATCTTCCATCAATTGACACTTTTGGCAGCAACTTTTCCAAAAAATGTTTCAAGGACTATTTTTGACATCTTGAGTAATTTCAAGGGCTGAATTTGGACAAAGTTGATCTTCAAAGGTCTTCAATGTCTCTTAAACTTCATGAGGGACCATTTTTGGCAATTTGAATTTGTTGAGGGACTAATCTTGCCATTTCTTCAAAGTTGGAGGACCTTTTTGCAATTTTGACAAACTTAAGGGACCAAACTTGTAATTATTAATATACAAGGGTTTTAAGTGTCATTTCTTCATTTATTGAGGATCAATCTTGTTTTGTCTTCAAGTCTTCAAGGGTATTTGATGAAAATTCCATGATTAGGGACCGGTTCTTTGTACGGCTTCGTTTCTCGTGTTCGTTTTTCCTTGATTCTTGTGATCTTTTGTCTTTTTCACGATATCCATACCTAAAACACACAAGTAAACAAACACAAGCATATATATGGTATTTTATGACATTTTAATGCATTTAAAGCCCGAAAAGAACGATGAGATCATGTATAAATGCCATCTCATCACTCCCCCATACTAAGCCATTGCCGTGCCCTCACGCAATGCTAAGAATAAAGTATCTAAGCATCACCAAAGTTCAATTTTATTAACCTTTATTGAAGAGTAAAAGACTTGCAACATACTACGATGATGTGTAAAGACATAATGTATGATTTTCATCACCCAAAATGTGACTTTTAGGGTCTAAGAATAGAAACAAGTTAATGTCCCTTAGAGTAAATTTCGTCATCCTTGATTGTCATACATTCCATGCTAAGTGCAAAAACAAGATCATTGTTGGTACAAGTCACAATGCTAACACTACTCATACGTCCAAATTGTGTAATACTTTTTCTCCCCGCAATCCTAGTTATTATAAAAGGAAATGGGTTACTAGCATTTTTTATCTATTTGTCATGGATCACAAGTGATTCATATTGACTTATTTGAGTAGTTATTAGTCCGAAAGCAAAGTAGCACGATTTGATCAATAGTTAGCCGAAGGACAAAATCTTTTAAAACGGCTTCTCGTGTATCTCCTTAAGTTCATATCTTGGCATAACTCGTTTCACGATTTGAGACCTTTCTCGGACCGATATTTGGCATGTACTTCATACTTCAAATCTTGGGAAGACGTTCTCGAAATTATGGTCTTCTCTTCATATAATTGGAATTTCTTCACTTGACGTTTTTGAGAGATTCTTCATATAGGACCACGACTTCATCATTTTTCTTCAATCTTTACTTTGGATTTTGATATACAACGATCCGCCTCCTTTTCGGACTTGGATATATTTATCCTCATACCTTGTTAGGGTCTTTTTGGATAGACTTTCTCCATTCTTTAGGGGAGTAATAGCTTCTCGTCGTGTGTCTCGATCCTTCATATTGATTTTGGAACAATGATACTTCACATCATCTTTGGATCTTTAGCAAAAATAGAGCTCCTCATGCCTTGTTAGGGCCTTTTTGGATGATCGCCAATCTTCGCGTCCCGTTTCAATAAGTTATGCCTTGGCTATGAACTCTATTCAACCCCGAGCAACTTTTAAACGATCTTGCGCTAGAGGCTAAGTAACCTTTCAAACCGTACGACCTTACTTATTGCAATTATGTTTTATTCCTAATGCATTGATCTTATGGGAAGAAAAAGCCACAATTAAAAACATATGAGTTTTTGAAAGAACATTTTCATGTTCTACGTTTAGCATGATCACTTGTCTAACTCTATCATTTCTCGTTCTTCACCATATAAAGACCTCTAATTAAAGAGACTCGTGAATACTTAGCCGTGCAAGTCAAAATTAAGCCAATTTTGGATTAGCTTTCATTAAGACTATATCAAATCAAAGTTTTGGGTTTTCAAGCCACCTATAGGATCTTGCACTTTCTTGGACTTTTTCAAGTTTTAGAGAATGCATTTTATAGTTCCCTTGATAAGTGACTTTCTAGAATTAATTATAGGAACTTGCGAAAAGTTCTTGTTCTTAACCCGAATGAATTAAGACTTTCGCGTTTTAAAGCTCCCTATATAAAAGTCTAGCAAAACTTGAATTGAGCGGGTTAAGGAATGTAAATGGCTCCAAATGCCCATCAAGTCAAAAATTAACTCTTATTCCACCCATCGGAAAATATACATTCGTGTCTTAAAAACACTTATGAAAACTAAGAAAAATTTTAAAATGTGGCCATTTTTAGCCTTATTTGCAAAACAAAACATTGAAAGTTGGAAAACGTGAGGGCGTAGCAAAGCAAGTACCTATTCACCCCCCCATACTAAAAGTAAACATTGTCCTCAATGTTTCGAGTCTAAAGGTGGAGCACCCCCATACTAGAGACGAAGAATCGAATGCTTAGGATCTAGCATGGAAAGGGTGATCAACAATATATCTAAAGCCGTTTATTAATTATGCTAAAAGATAATTGTTAGAACAATAAAGGATATGTCATGGAATCGTGAAAAACTTCTTCAAACGAACGATGGAGGCTCACGTAAACGAACACGAGAGTCTTCAATCGTAGACGATGATGATGATCTAGATAACACAATCACAAACAACCACGAGACAACGAGTTGGAAGGGTACAAGTCCCCTTATTAGTGAACATAAAGCATAAAGATAAGCATGGGATCTCCCCTACGAGGCACCTCGTTTTTGATTACCGAGTCATGAGCTCGACTCGATCCCCTCAATATGTGAACATTTAGGGACATCATGGTGTGGTCAATTTTTGATGGGGCTTACATGATAAACAAGGCCCAAAAAGCAACCGGTATAAAGGACTAAGTCCTTAAGTGATGCAAAATACCGGGGTCGAAGATGGCGTTCTCGTTTCCATTGGGAAAACAAATTAACACCACTCCAACATGTGCCATAAACTCAAAGAGTTTGAAGAAAATAGAAGAGAAGTAGAAGGGTGAGACAATTGGTAAGACAAACGTTTGAGCTACTCGAGGTAGACTCGCACCAAGCAAATAGATAAAGTTTCCATTTATTGCATCGGTGGAAGACCGAGATTTCCCTTTACATGAAATTCCGGGATCGAATATCTCGTCCTCGGTGGACAAGGATGAGGGAACATAAGGGGCTTCCCCCATACTAAAACCACACAAAACATCGTCAAAAGGAGTAGACGAGTTTGTAGCACTCAAATCACGTGGTGATGACGGAGTTAGATTTGTAGAAAAATCAATTAAATCACATTTAAGATCTTTTCCTTTTTTATCTTTTAAACTCTCCTTATGAAAACCCTTTTTGATTATGTCGAAAATATTCGGTGTTTCTAAGACGATGTTAGTTACACTAAAAATTCTCACATTTTGAAACCGTTTTGGTTTTGGTGGTGGCAAGTTCTCAAAACGTTTATCGACGAAGAAAACCTCCCCATCGGGGTCAACATATTCATCATCCGAAAGATCTTCCGTAGAAACCGGTAACTTATCAACAGTTTTCAAGAATGAATGTTCGAGATGAGGCGAAGGATTTTTCGATTCAAGTATTGATGGTCTCTTCCTTGTAGGCTTAGCACTCATAACCTCCACCGGCGGAGGAAATGGTAAATTGTTTTTGGAGACATTCCCTAAAACTCTTGGTGAAAATTCTTTGCAAACGACATTGGTCGAGTCACCATGGTTTAAAGTTGCAATAGAATATACATGAGAAAGATTGGAGTTTTGTGTTGCATTGATGACAAGTTCTTCCTCATTGAAACGAAGGGTGATTTTTCGAGCATGAACATCGATAAGTGCTCTTGATGTATCCAAAAATGAACGACCCAAAATGAGAGGAACTTTTCGATCGATGGGAATGTCTACAACGATAAAGTCAACGGGATAGTAAAACTTTCCGACTTTAACGAAAACGTCCTCGGCTACTCCACATGCCATGATCGTAGAATGATCGGCCATCTCGATGGACATGTTCGAAGGAATAAGAGCCGGAAGCGAAAGCGATTTGAAAATCTCGAGAGGCATTAAATTAATACTAGCACCAAGATCGGCCAAGGCGTAGCATTCCTCCATATCTTGTATAGCACACGGAATCAAAAATTTACCGGGATCACCGACTTTTTGTGGTATGCGGCTTAGAAAAACCGATGAACAACTAGACGATTGTTGTAACTTCTCTTTGTTGTTAAGCATACTTTTGAAGTTTGCGGCGAATCGAGGCATCATGATTAAAGCATCGGCAAAACTTATGTTAAAATGCAAATCACGAAACATTTTCATAAATAGCTCAAATTGGTAATTGTTCCTTTCTTGTGCCTTCTCTTTGTTTCGTCTCGAAGGGTAGGGTAAAGGTGGTGTGGGTTGGTCATTAGGCAACGGCCTTGGAATCTCGGGTTCCACAATTGGTATTGGTGTAACCGTAGGTGTGGTATGAGCGGTACTTCGTGGGATTGTAATGTGCTCCTTTTCGACCATCACCTCGGGTTCTTTCTCGATTTCCTTCTCCGTAGAAGTACTTGGACGAGAGATTGGTTCCTTGAAAGTTTTACCACTTCGTGTAGTAATAACCTTCATTTCTCCCTTCGGGTTTGCAATGGTATCACTAGGAAGACCACCCGAAGAAGAGGGCTTACACATGATAGCTTCAAACATTTTAGCCATTCGGTCCTCAAATTTTGATTGCCTAGCATCCGCTTTCAATAACTCTTGCTTAATCTCATGTTGTCCTAATTCCATCTTTTGTTGGTTTTGTTGAAGACGTTGGACATTTCCTTCCATTTTATTAGCATGAGTTTTAAGTTCATTAGCAAGTTCATTTTTAAGCTCGTTTTTCAACTCGGACCTTAAGCTAATCATCTCACGTTGCATATTATCAAATTTAGCATCATTTGCTTTTGCATAATCTAAAAATTCTCCTTGCAAATTTTTCGTGTGAGCATTTTGAAAACCTTGTGTAGTATTTTGAAAATCACGGTTTTGGTTTTGATTAGAGATTTGTCCATTCCCACTTTGATAATTCCCTTTGTTGTAATTGCGTGTGTTGCCTTGGTAATTACCTTGGTTGTTGTTTCGATAATTGTTAACATTTTGATTTGGTGGAGCTTGATTTTGGCGGGAACCTTGGCCGTTTTGGTTGTAAGTTCCCGTTGCTACATAAGCACTCGAAGTGTTACCATCCGCGGTAATGCACTCGGATAAATCATGAGCTCTTCCACACGATAAACAACTCTTAGCAACCGCTTTAACCGAAGCGGAATTGGAAGCTTCTTGAGCCTTCCAATGGGACATTAGATTAGCAAATCTATCAAAAAACCGATTTTCCTCATTAGCTTCATCATGTAAGGCGTTAATGCTACGAGACGATTGTGACGAAGATGACGAACCCATATTGGCAACACTCGGTGTGTTACGAGGGCTATAAACCTTAGATCGATTTTCAATGATTTGTAAAGCCTCATTTGTCGTCTTGCACAAAAAATTACCACCCGCGGCGGCATTCAAATAATCTCGTTCATGATCATTAAGCCCATTATAAAAGGTATCAATTTGATGCAATTCCGAAAAATCATGGTGAGGACATTCATGTAACATCTCCTTAAATCGTTCCCATGCCATTGAAAAACTTTCATTGTTACGTTGCACAAATCGTGAAATCTCATTTTTTAAGTGTGTTGTTTTCGATGGTGGAAAAAACTTGTTCACAAACTTAGAAACGAGATCGGCCCATGTCAAAATCGAATTTGGCGGTTCTTTCTCGAGCCAAATTTTTGCGGGTCCATCCAACGAATATGGAAACAACATCATCTTAATGGCGTCATGCGGAACATCTTTGAATTTGCTAGTGGCGGTGAGACGGTTGAAATTCCTAATGTGGTAATGTGGGTTGTCTTTCTCGTGTCCTCGAAATTTGTTCGCTTGTAGCATCGACATTAAACCCGTCTTAATCTCGAAATTCTCCGCAAGGATGGCGGGAATAACAATGGCCTCTCCAAAACCCTCGGTGGGTGCTTGTAGCAACTCTATCATAGTACGATTAGCCATTACGACTTCTTGTTCTATAATAGGTTCAACAATTGGAGGTTCTTCAACAATCAACGATCCTTGATTGGCTTGCTTTTGAAGACGTTTACGAGCTCGTTTTGCTTGATTACGAGTGATCATAAACTTCACGAAGAATGGGAGGTGAGCAAAGAAGATTCTTTTTGGTCGTTTTGTGGATTTTCAATTTTTTTGTGTTTTTGATGATATTTAATTTTTTTGGATTTTGGTGTATCTTCGTAGACAACAATCTACAAAATCTCTCCTCGAATCAAACTCTTGATTAAAGAAGCCTCAAAGGAATGAAAACGATCACGTGGAGTGAACGCCTTCGAATGACTTTAGAACTTTGGTGAAAACCAAATTGTTCACGAGGGTTTAATCACAAAGAAAACCAAGCAAATATAGTATACGTATTAATACTTTGGGCGGCAAAACCCTCGATTAGCCTTCAATCTCAAAATACTCACAAGCAAGCGGGGAAACGAGGCGGCGCGAAGCACTTAAGAGCCTTTTTCCTTAGGGTATATTTTATAATACCCGCCTTATACCCACCTTATAGTTCGTATCTTTTAAAATCGAGCTTCTCGAAAGTATTTATCTATTTTTGCCTTTTCTTTTTGTTTGAGATTCGAATACAATGATCGAGTGATGAAATCCCGAATCAAGGTTGTGTTTTCACACTTTTGGAGATATTGTATTTTGGTTGTGATACTTAATACAATATATTAATAATATTCACAAAGAAAAACCGAGAAAACCGATAATACGTGTTAAGGGAGTTCCACTTAACACAAATACTATTTTGGATAATATCAAAAACAAAATTTTCCAAATTAAGACACGACACACCTCCCCGGCAGCGGCGCCAAAGTGATATGTAGTAAAAACACGTCTCTTGTTTAGGAAAACAAAAAGAACGTATATGAGCGGTAAGTATCAACGAGTGATTTAGGAAAACCACAAGTAATGACCCACAATCACTTAAAAGAGATGAAAGATTCGTTTCCCAAGGAGGTATGGTGTTGTGAATTAACTTGTATTTCTTTGAGATTAATATTGAGAAGATGGAATGACGGTTTCTTGGAAATTACACTATGACGTAAAAAACGAAAACGTAAAACCGTAGAAAAACCACAAAAATTAAAAATTTATTAAAACTAAAAACAAAATATCAAAAATAAAAAGACTAAAAAGAAATCTCAAATAATATAAATAAAGATAAAAAATTCAACAAAGATATTTTAAAACCTTTTATTAATTAAATAATTAATTTTAAATGCTAATTAAAGCCCTAAAATTAAATTTAATTAATTCAAATGTCAAAAATATGATTTTATTGAATAATTACTCAACTTATATTATTATAAGACTAAAAAGTAATTTTCTAAAAATTAAAACTTATTAAAACTATTTTTAAAACCCTAAAAATGATTAAAAATGATTAAAACCTAATTAAACTTAAAATAATTATAAAAATAAATCTAAAAGTGATAAAAATAATCTAAAAATGGAAATAGTCCTATTTAATGCTATAGAACTTAAGAAAAATGAAAAATAAAGAAAAATAAAATTTTGAAAATTAATTAATAAAATAATATTAAAACACTGACTTGCGCCGCAGTGCTTGGGTCTTGCGGCGCAACGTGTGAAACAGGAATACCAAGTTCTGCAGCACCTTTAGTTGCGCCGCAGTGCTTGGGTCTTGCGGCGCAATTTGTGTTACGTGTCTGGTTGTTTTGCTGATGTTCAAGCTTTCTCAGATTTCAAAAGGACCAAGAGGTCTTGGCAATGAGCTATTTGGTGTTGGATATTGGATAATAAGGGCACCCTTGAGCTTATTGAAGCTCAAGGAGTCAAAACTCACAAGGATAAAACACTTAGCAATCAAAATCAAGCAATCATATGCATGAAAAACCAAGCAATTTAGCAATATGCAGATTTTTAACACCCTTTTTTCCTTTTAAACTCAACAAACTTGTTCAAATCTTGTTCCAAACTAATTAACTACTTACTAATAACCTTAATCAACCCTAAACAAGCAATCTAACACCTTTTAATTATCAAAACAAATCTAGATGTCCTGCTTAAACCTGTTGCCAAACACCCTTTTAAAATCTAAAAACCAACTTTTAACATACCAACATGCTTACAAAAGCTACCAAATTGATTCCAAGTGCATCTAACATGTAAACATACACACTAGAACACAAATCATGCAATATAAACACACTTAATCACCAAATCACTTAAGATCATACAACTTGCTATTTTATGAACTTTTTCAAGGTAAAAGAAGTTTACCTTAGATTCTTACATCCAAGAACCTAGAGGATGAAAATCCTCCTCCAATCCAACCCGGGTTGGAGCTGAACTAAATCAACAAGCCTTCAACCTATTTGAACACAAAACAAACAAACAAAATGGATAAAACAAGATATATCAATATTTTGTTTTTATTCTCTTTTTTTTTTTTATAACTCTTCCAAAACCTTTTCCAATTACTTAAAACGTTTCTATAACACTTAAATCACCAACAAACATGAACTCCTAACAACAAAAACCTTTTGAGAAGATTTTACCAAAATCTCTCAAAATCTCAAACTTTGAAAATATTTTGAAACCTCAAAAACTTTTAACCAAATCAAACATGGAACTCAGAATTAAGCTTAACACAACACTCAACTTTTAAAAACAATAAAAAAGGAATTACACTTGAATATTTCAAAAACCAAACTTTTTATTTCTTTAAAAAGGTATTACATGTGCAAGCTTAAAAACTGGAACAAAGGGATCACCACAACTTGGGTCTCCTTTTATAGAGCCTATAGAACATCCTAGAAGCATAAAAACATAAAACCCTAATCATAAGAAAATCCCAAATGTGCCCTTGAGTGATTTTGAGTGCATTTTGTCCTCTCATTTGATCTTGGACGTTTATTTTGCTTTGGGAGGAAGCAAATAATCTTGTCCATTGATTTAAGCCACGTCATGAGCTTGGGGGCTAAGGAATGATGTGATTGGTGGATTGGGGAATTGGGGGTTTGGTGCACATGAGTGGGATGCAGGTTTTTAGGAGTGGGAAGGGTTTTGGAGTGTGTGAATTAAGTGTGTGAGAGTTTAATTGAGTTTTACCCAAGTAAATGTGAGGGTAAAATCTGGGGTGGTAAGAATGATGAATAGTACTCATTTGATCCGAAATTGGGGGTGGTGTGGGTGTTAGGCGCCTCTTTTTTCAAATGTTTCAGCTTTGTCACTTTTGGTCCTTGTTTTTTGGTTTTTTTTGGCTTTTAAGGTTTCCAGCCTTAAAATGTGTCTTTCCTTTGTTAATATCTTCCATCAATTGACACTTTTGGCACCAACTTTTCCAAAAAATGTTTCAAGGACTATTTTTGACATCTTGAGTAATTTCAAGGGCTGAATTTGGACAAAGTTGATCTTCAAAGGTCTTCAATGTCTCTTAAACTTCATGAGGGACCATTTTTGGCAATTTGAATTTGTTGAGGGACTAATCTCGCCATTTCTTCAAAGTTGGAGGACCTTTTTGCAATTTTGACAAACTTAAGGGACCAAACTTGTAATTATTAATATACAAGGGTTTTAAGTGTCATTTCTTCATTTATTGAGGATCAATCTTGTTTTGTCTTCAAGTCTTCAAGGGTATTTGATGAAAATTCCATGATTAGGGACCGGTTCTTTGTACGGCTTCGTTTCTCGTGTTCGTTTTTCCTTGATTCTTGTGATCTTTTGTCTTTTTCACGATATCCATACCTAAAACACACAAGTAAACAAACACAAGCATATATATGGTATTTTATGACATTTTAATGCATTTAAAGCCCGAAAAGAACGATGAGATCATGTATAAATGCCATCTCATCAGGGGGCATCCTACCCTTAGACTCGAAACATTGAGGACAATGTTTAACTTTAGTATGGGGGGGGGGGGGTGAATAGATACTTGCCTTGCCAAACCTTCACGCTTTCCAAAGTTTATCTTTTTGATTATCGTTTTGTTGCAAAATAAGGCTAAAATAGCCAAATTTTAAATTTTTTTATCATGTTTCATAAGTGTTTGGTGACACGAATGTAGATTTTACGATGGCGAGAACAAGAGTAATTTTTGACTCGACCGTGCGTGTTGAGCACTTAGCTTTGATTCCTTAACTTTAGGCTAAGTCTCTTAAATAAGGACGAGAAATGATAGAGTTAATTATAAGTTACTATGCTAAACGTAAAGTACTCGTATTCTTTCAAAAACTCATGTGTTCTCGTTGTTTGCTTATTCTCCCTTCGCTTGTATATATATTTTGCTAATAAGTATTGGCTTAGCGGTTTATTCTTGATTGTTGGTTTCTAGTCTTTTCTAGTAGCTTCCATGTAATTAAATTGGGAAAACATTAAGGTATCGCCAGTGTCACGATTTTGAAGTATTGGCAACCCGAATAATCGAAAGCTTCACCTAATAATAAGATTTCAAGTGCTCACCGAAATCAAGCAAACAATTTGAAGCTCATAAGCCAAATAATCTATGCGAAATTGATAGTGAATTATGCCTTAATCTTTGAAGCTTTATAGATCCAAAATTCGCTTTTAGCGTGAGGATATACGTCTTTGGCCATAATAAACACCTCATGGCGAGGTTAAATAAAAGGAAATGCAAGACCAAAGTCATTATAAAAGCTTCATGGCGAAGTTGAATAAAAGATGGAGGTAAACCTATGATAATAAGGCCCATCCGTTAGGGGGCGTATAAAAGTCTTGGTAATAAGTCTTATGTTCAAAACCGTTATAAAACCGTGTTTATCGATCCTTCTTGTGGACTTAATTTTTTGACATCGTTCTCTATTAGGAGGGGTTATTATTTCGATGGTCTTGGTTACACCATTATGACTCTATTTTTAGACCTAAATCTCTATCATCGCATAAGTAAAAAATGTATCCTCGTGAAAATTCAAGACAAAAATAAAATATAAGAGATACCAATTAGGAAATGGGAGTCTAAGTACGTGATTAGGGCATATAAGTAGTTTAGCATTACTAACTTATAATGACAATGATCTCTTTACACACTTGGCATAGAATTGGGTAAAAATCGAGGACGACGAAATTATTTCTAACGAAGCATTCACATGTTCTTGTTCTATGAACCTAAACGTCCCATTTTGCGATGAAAATCCTACATTATGTCTAAAAGTGCATAAAAATGAATTTTGGAGGTGCTATGATACTTTATTCAAGCATTGCGTGAGGGCACGACAATGGTTTAGTATGGGGGAGTGATGAGACTGCTTTTATACATAGTCTCATCGTCCAAAACGGGCTTAAAATGGTTAAAATATCATAAAATGTGCCAAATATTTTCTTGTGTTTGTTCAATGTGTATTTTAGGTACGGATATTGAGAAAATGGCATTATATCATAAGAAACAAGCAAAAACGAACACGGGAAATGAAGCCGCTGAAATAACCGGGCCATAGAGTTGATTTTCCAAGAATAGTCCTTGAAGAATCAAAGATTATACAAGAAGGGTCCTTCATTATTGAAGAATTGACACTTTTAACCCTTTTATATTCATAATTAAAAGTTTGGTCCCTAAAGTTTGTCAAATTTACAAAAAGGACCCTCAACTTTGAAGAATTGGCAAGAATGGTCCCTCAAATTTGAAGACTTGTTACTTTTAGTCCTCCATGAAGACAAAGAAACAAGTTAAGACCTTGAAGATTTAAGACATTACAAGTTTGGTCCTTCAAATATCATCAAATGGCAAAACAAGTCCTTGAAATCCCTTTGCAAAAGTTTTTGTGGCCAAAGTGTGAAAAACAAAACTTTGATAACAAAGGAAATAAGATTTGTGCATGTTTAAATCAAAAGTGAAAAGAAGAAAGAAAGTGGGGGGGGGGGGGGGGGGGGGGTTAAAGCTGGTAGACACAAAACTTACCTAGACCACTCCCACTCCACCACGTGTCCCACTCACCCTCTCACCCAATCAAAACCCACCATTCATCCACATCATCATCCACTATGCCGGTTTATTAACTAATTTAGTTAATTAGTTTAAACACGCGCCAAACACCCATTTAAACCTAAACAAAGATAAAAAAACATGTTCTTCGTGTTCTTAATCCGAATTGGGCATTTACTAAATACTTGAAATTAAATGTTAATCTTTTCCAGATTTAACATTAAGGTCATATTAAACTAAACCCAACTCACAAAACCCTTGCCACATCACTACATGGCTTACATGATACACCCTGCTACACGCTTTTAGGGAAGAATACAAAACTCACCAGTGGAATCCACGTACTACAATCAAGCTTACATCTTAAGCTTGTTTGAGGCCTTTGGATCAAATTGCATCACCTTTACAACTCTACAAACGTCCAAGAAACTTCACATGTTAGCAAAAATTCAAATTCCACAAGGGCAATTCTGTAAATTCAATACTTAGGGTTTTTATTTTTTTAGCTTGTTAGGTCATTGTTCACCCTCTATGTAAAGGGTTTAGCATACTACATTTAGCTTTGTTCTTGGATTCCTAGGTCAAAAGTATGTAAAGCATTTGTTCAAGTGAAATGAAAAATGTATAAACTTTGTGACAAATTACAAGTCCCAATTTACTTTCTTGTTATTGATTAATGATTTGAGTTTGTGTTTATGAAGTTTAAAAGTTTGGTTTAAGTTTTATGCAAGTGTGAGGTCAAAATTTTTCCAAATATCTGATTTTTTTTCTAAGTCTTAGTTCAAACACTTGAACTTTTGGATCATAAGTGATCATAACACCCTGATAAGGAGATTATCAAGATGTAGTGAGCTTGTGGTTTGGGAGGAATCAAGGAGTGGCGAACAAGCTTGAATCAAATCTAGTTCATTTTCATTATTTTTCATATAATCTGTTTGATTCTAACCTTGTTGTTCTTAGCAGCTTATTGGAAGCTTGTGCCTTGTTTAGCTAGGCACATAAGCTATAAATCCGTGGGTGTGGATGTACATTCATGAGGTTTAAGCTCTCTTTCCTAAAAATCTGTTAAAAAAGTGGTTATAAGTAATTTTGTGATTCTGCTGTTATATGTGTTGTTCTTGTGGCTTGAATCTTGTTCTTACTGCATGATATTGTTGGTATGATGCTTGATTAGGCTTAGGTAAACCTGTTATACACTTTTACTTTGTTAAAATTTGAATTGAAAAGTGAAAGGGGTGTTTGGGTCTACTGATTTTTGTTTTGTGAGATGAATTAAGTAAGAGTTTAAGGTTGTTAAGTGTTGGTATCTATTAATTAAGTGATTGTGTGCTGATATATGCAAGTTTTGTGCTTTGTAATATCAAATCTGAAATTGTGCTATATCTTGCTTGTTTTTGCCTATTTTGACTTGAAATTTTGGGAACACCTAGAGTGTATGCATGTTTAGGGTTGAAAAGTGGTAAAACATAGTTTGTGTATGCTGATTAATAGATTTGAGGGTTTGAAATTGGGATTGTGGTCAAGTATATCAGCAAAAGGATTTTGTGTTCATCATTTGTTCATCAGTTAACTCACATAGGCTTGAATCTAGGTCAAATCTTTGAATTAGTGTATGATATGAGTTGATTTGTGTTCACTTAAATATATTTAAGCTGTTGTATGCTTTTGGTGCAATTTGGTTGGCTTAAGCTTGCTAAATCTACTTATTTCATCAAATCTGCTTAATGTTCATGTCTGTGCTAGATCTGGTGACTGTTTGATTAAACTGTACTAATTGGATTGGTGAAATTGTGATTTCTTGCTTGTTATTGACTCCTTATAACGCACTGGTTATAAGGGTGCCTTGATTGTACATTAATTCAAAGTTAAACTCACTAAAATCAAAGGTGAAGAAAGTCAAGCAGTGGGAACCCTTTCCCACTATTTCTAGCCACTGCTAGTGTTAATTTGTGAACAGCTTATCAATAAGCTATAATAGCTTATTTAGACTTGCAACAACTTTGTTTTTGTAATCAATCTTCCTTATTAGACCCATTTGACTAAACTGGAGCATTTAAGACTTTGACTTTTAAGTTTGACTAGAAAACGAATTGACTTTTCTTTTTCAAAACAGCTTATTGCTTATTCCAGCTTATTCAGTGTGCTTATTTGAAATCTTTTTGATTATTAAGCTTAGTTAAGTGATTTGAAACATTTTGCAAAAAGAATCAGCCCTTGAATTGGTCTAGAACTCGAAAACGACTATTTTGTCATTTTATGTAGAGAGATTTTGCTTATTTCAGGCTTATTTCTTGGGCTTATTCAAAAATTCTTTTTACAAACAGCTTTATAAGGTCAAGAGAAGGATGTGTGTCAAATTTCAGCTTATGGCATTAACTTATGGCTTAATGGGCCAAAAAGCCCATTAAGAATAAGCTATTTGCTTATTAAGCTATGATAAGCTCACTTTCAGCTTTTGGGCCTTTAGAGTTTTGTGCTTAAAATTGAATTTTAAGCTAGATTGTAACTTTTCAGCTTATTTGGTTAACTTTTTGCTTATTGGGCCAAAAAGCCCATTAAGCTTGGATTGTTTTGAGTTTTAGCCCATTTGGAGGCCCATTAGGGATATTTTGGACAATTCACTTTCATTTTCTGTTTATTTAAGTTAAAATAAACTAGTTTGCAAGTTTTTAGAATTTTTTTATAAATTTTGAATTTTTATTATTATTTTTTTATTCTTAAAAATTGTTTTTAAGATTTTTCAAACTTTTTCATTTTTCTTAGGTTAAAAACATTAAGTTAGGATTTTTAAAATTTTTAAATTAATTTTCTTGTCATTTAATTAATTTTTAGGATTATTTTAATATTTTAATAGTTTTAAATCATTTTTAAATAATTTTAATTAATTTTAAAATTTTCAAAAATAGTTTTTAATTTACTTAAGTTATTTTAGAGGTTTACAAATTGAAAAATCTCATTTTAGGCTTTTTGTTAATTAAATTGATTTTTTGGGCTTTAATTAGCATTAAAAACTATTATTTAATTAAATAAAAGGTTTGAGTGATTTTTGATTTTTTGTAAACTCTAATTACATTTTTTTGGATTTATTGCAATGTTTTAGGAATTTTTAAGGTAATTTTTAAATTTTGTCACGTTTTACGGTTTTACGTTTACGACTTTCGTCTTAGTGTAATTTTAATCATAACCGTCATCCTTTTCTCTTTTCTTTATTCGTAATCATAATCACAAACACTTAATCATCTCTTAACACAACACACAAGCCTCCTTGAGAACGATCCCACCATTTTGGGTCATAAACACTTGGTTTTCCTAAACCACTTGTTTAATACTTTCTACATTTACGCCTTTTTCCTAAAGGGTGTAAAATACTCAACATCAATTTATTATCATGCTTTGTATCCGTTCACTGAGCATTATGCTCAGCCGTAGTTCCTTTCATGTTCTAACGGCGGGTACACCAGGACGCTCTTAGGATTCTAAGAGCATGTGCATTGGATGGAAGCTATCCACACTTCTTACTTTATGCACTTCTTAGATTATTCTGCTTATTTGGACATTGTTTAGTCCTTTCCTTCAGTATTTACTTTTCATGTTTTGAGCTTATGTTGGATTACCGATGTTTGATTCCGGTACTTCCTTTATGGTCAGTTAATGTTTTAGGACATTTACCTTATGCTTTGATGACACGCCATAAATACACCTAACGGTCCACTTATCTAAGTGGGGTGTTACATAAACCCACTATTATGATTATCAGTGGTCTTATGAAGTCTCGTTGATATACAATTTTCATAATGTCATTTGATTTTGCCCATGCAACCTTTTAAGGTTGCCGGCATACATATGATTGTATCCTGATCAATAAGCTATTAAAACCTAATATTATGATTACCAGCACTGTTGTGGAGTGTCGTTGATTGGCCGGTTCTTTCTATACGCTAGTTTGATACTTCGGTTGGTTTTGTCCAGGCGACATATTAAGGTTTTCGGCATACATGTGATTACTTTTGGTTGGTGCTGGAAATATGGCGCCTCTTTCAGCTAATAACATATATATTGTTTCATGCTTTTGCTTAATGGTCTTTATATGGTGCATCTTTGACGCCACACCAGATATGTGGTTCTACTAGAGTTTGAGATGTATAACGGCATTTGATACGCGGTCTGCTATTCCAGTAACATATCCGCGGTTATGCTAATTTACTTTTTAATGCCCCTAAATGTCGGTGATGATAAAATTCGAACCTCCCTAAGCGGGCTAGAGGAGGATTTGGATTGTGCGCTTCTTGGCGTGGCAAACGTTGTATGTTTGCAGCCAGAGCGCACATATGCTAATATCCGATGGTCACTTATCTGAGGCTATGATGAGCTTTGACAGCACGGGGTAAGTCTGAGACTACACGTATCTTGGTGGGGCAGCCTCTCGGGGCTGCAGCTGCTGTGCTTGTACGGTTTGCCCTTAATGGTGCCATATCTGAGCCTATAATTTCCTGCTCTCGAATAAGATGCTGAAATCTATTTGTCACCCACCAGGAACCTTTCCACAGATGCGCAACTAAAAATTGTAGTTGAGTTTTAATCGGGTCGGTGATGATAAAATTCAAACCTCCCTAAGCGGACTAGAGGAGGATTCAGATTGTGCGCCTCTTGGCGGGGAAAACTTTGTATGTTTGCAGCCAGAGCGCACGTATGATAATATCTGATGGTCACTTATATGAGGCTATGATGAGTTTTTACGGCACGGGGTAAGTTTGAGACTACACGTATCTTGGCAAGGCAGCCTCTCGGGGCTGCAGCCATGGTGTGCCTGTACGGTTTGCCCTTAGTGGTGCCATATCTGAGCCTATAATGTCCCGCTCCTGAATAAGATGTTGAAATGTATTTGTCACCCACTAGGAACTGTTCCACAAATGCGCAGCTGAAAATTGTAGCTGAGCTTTAATCGGCGCCTGATGTTTTTAGTAATTAATATATCTCGCTTCTTGATATATCTCTACGAATACGCCGCCTATGTTTATGTTGCAGGCATTCCCTTTGATCTTACTGCATCGGGGTTTGGTTGACATCCTACGTCCAACAGGCAGTCTCACGCTCGGTCATGAGTGTCCGGAAGTTGTTACCGCACTTACCTTTTCTTGACCCATTATCACGTTGATACCCCTTCACAGTATCATATATTAACCCGAGACCCGAAGGAGAATGATAGGACTTATCGACGTTCTTTTCTAGAAAATGGGGATATTTTGTGGTAATAAACAGTTCGAAATCTCAATCTGTTTCCAAATTAAACGAGAGGATACCAGTGTTGTCTGTAAAGAAAACTATAACAATCATTTGGGATAATATCCTACCTTTTTCCCGGATTTTCCTGCATCTTGAGCATCGTAGTGAAAATCATTCAACTTCAGCATTTTTTCTTCAACCTGAGGCTTCTCTCCGTCACCTTTTCCCAAAATGATATGTTGGTCCTCAAATGATAGCCAACTATCAGCTAATTTACCAGCTACCATACTAAAAAAACTGTTTCAATCATTTCTTATTTACTTCATGTTTCTACATGGTTACTTTTGATCAGTAGTCGGCTTACGTATCTACTGGTCATTCAAATGTTGTCTTATACACTACAAGGTTATCTGGTTCCGGTATACACAGATGCCATCAACCCAGTTGACCCATTTAATTTATAACCAATTGAAGCTCCTTTTTTGCTCATTATGAAAATTCCCAACTTATATAACTTCATTATGACATAGGGACACTTGGAGAGTGTTTGGATTTGCTTACGATGCCAACAAAATGCAATCAGAGGGCTGTTTTGCCTTATACAACGGGGTTATGGCATAATTAGCTTTGGGCGTATGTTTCGTAAGCTCATTCTTTTGCTCATTTTGAAAATTCCAAATTTATATAACTCCGTTATGACATAAGGCTTACTTTGGCAAGTTTGGAATTAGAATGATGTAATGTGACTATGTAGATTTGGACTACCCAGTTATTATGGCTGTTGTTGGGCCTTTTGATTGTTTCATGTCATTGATATAACCTTTTTCACCAAATAATGCATTCGTAAACTAGAGGTTTTGTTACTTAACTCTGTGGGCACCTAAATCAGGGATTTCCCGACTTTTAGCCGACCCGCGTTTGCTGGCATGGCGGGGAGACCTGTTGAGGTTGCCACCATGTCGATTATGTGTGTCCTTTACTACTTGTACTCCAATATAATTTATAGTACCTCGGCACAATGCCGTTGGTCGGGGATCAACCATGTCGATGAACCAGTACTATAAATACCAAGTGCACCCACCAGCGTGTGATTATGGTATGATATTTAGAACTGGCCGTCTATTCTAACAATATGTTGTACCTGTCTTTTGTGCTTTGTAACTAGCTAGGTTGGATTGGGTTAGAACTGACCAAAGCGACATCCGATCTGACTACCTTTCTGGATTGTATGATTCTTTGAACAGTGGCGACCGAGAGGGGGTGTAATGTGGACAGGGGATTCTTTTGCCTATGTCTTTCACATGGGGCCACTATACATGTATAGCCACTACATTCACGCGCTTCACCTGTGTCGTGCTCTTGGGAACCTACAGTTCTTTAATACATTCACATGTAATGCAAAGTGGTCTGAAATAGACCTATTCATGGCCCAATTCCCACTGTTATCGACCCCTGATACACCTGACGTCACGTGTCGCATTAAAGAGAAAGTCAAGGAATATGTCAATATTTTGAAGGAATCGAGATTTTTCGGAACTGTAACGTGAGGTATGGTATGATTTTTGAGGTTTCATTTTTCCCGCTTTGCCCACATTTTCTACCCTTGAATCTGTTGTATGTTTGTTTGACAGCCCTCTACACCATCAAGTTTCAAAAACACGGCCTCCCACACTGTCATACCCTTTTGTGGCTGGACGAGAAAGACAAATTTGTAGACCCATCCCAGCTTCATGAATTCATTTCAGTAGAATTACCAGGCCCTGATACTGACCCCGCTACATTCGCAGTTGTGTCGGACCTAATGCTACATGGCCCATGCGGGGCAGCAAACATGAATTCCCTATGCATGCAAGATGGCGTGTGCAGCAAAAAAGTCCCAAAGAAATACAATGATCGTAGCTTCTTTGACGATGGTGGGTATGTCTATTATCGTCGTAGGGATAGTGGTATATGTGTCACAAAAGAGGGTAGGACCTCGATAACACGAATGTCGTCCCATATAATAGGACTCTCTCGCTGGTCTTCAACGCACATATAAATGTGGAGTATTGTGGATGGAGTATGCTAATAAAGTATATGTTCAAGTATATATCTAAAGGGCCTGACCAAATATTTTCCAAGGTCACAAAACCAGTGGGCGAGGCGTCTACCTCCTCGTAGCCTCCCCTAAACTATGGGACGAAATACAAGATTCTGTTGACGGCCGTTACAGATGCCCCAGTGAAGCTTGCTGGCGTATCTTTGGTTTCCCGATTCATAGCAGCGAACCTTCTGTCTAAATAGTTGCTGTTAATTTAGAAAAAATGCAGCGGATCAGCTTCCGTTAACGAGATGCAACTGCTTCAGAAACATAGGCCCTGTTTGCACAGACGCTCTTATTCTGTGAAGTTACGGCCCTACGGAAACTAGAGGAGAAACATTGGGAAAGTATGTCTGACGACATCTGCTTACGTGTATCTGCAACGGTATGTATCCGGCGCTATTGTTCACGATGCAGAGAAAAAAGGTACATTTTATATGACCTGCTATGTATTTTGATAGACTATGGGCACACGTTGTCGAAATATGGTCTCCCAGACCCTCCACAAAGACTTTTGGTTCAGGTATTTAGACACGAAAGGCGCCAGCTCACATTTGCGTTGGTGCTTTATTGTCGCATGAACGAGGTGTGCCTGAGACAACCCTACCTTTGGCGGGGCAACTCATTAGAGGTGCAACCATAGGGGGTATGTCCTTGCCGTGCTGAATGCTAGCTCTGCTTTTGTATGTGTACGAACGTTAAGAAAGATCCCGACTCTCATTTGCGTTGGTGTCTACATTCTGATGAAACAATAGAAAACTTTGTGACTCGGTACTATCCCAATGACATCCTTAGTTTACTGTTTATTAACTTTATTATGCATATGCTGACATAATAGAAACTGGATCGTGGTGGTGTCACCTTTTAACGTTGGCTTATATATGGGTCGTATGGCTTATTTCATTTCAGCTTATGTTTTACAAGCTTATATGGCCTTGATTAGGTATGATGGTGTCACGTTGTGTATAAACAGTGTAATACTCACACACTGAAGGGATTTTCTGGCCATCGGTGACTGATGTTATGTTTCTTTCCCCTTTTTTATATAGTCTCGCTTATTTGATTTTACCTTATATAGGGCCTGTATGGCGTATTTGATTTCATCTTATGTTTTATAACCTTATATGCCATTAGTTAAGTATGATGGTGCCATCTTACAAAGTATTATATATGGGGCAGTGATGATATAAACCAATAACTTTTGAACAATTGAATTTGTACAGAGTCTAAGATCGACAGTATCTTGGCGGGGTAATTCATTTTCACTCTTTTGCAGCCATGATTGTTTTATCCTATTTGTTTCATATCTTTTTCTCTTACAGATCTGAGCCCCCCAAAGTCTAAATTAAATATGCTATCTGTTGTTTAGGCTTATATGATGTAACTATTACTTGATTTTCTTTGTGTTTGTGCGAGGACGGTGGGTTTGTGAGAGTACGAAGAAAGGTTAGTTTAATATGTATGTCAGAAGAATGATTGTTTTAACACCCCCAAATTTATACGCAGCGGAATACATCTTTGGGTGCTAAACAATGATACAACAACACATAATTTATAAAGAACGACTCGAAAAAGAGACGTTTCAAATTTATCGTTCCTAAAAAATTTATCAGAGTAGCGTAGTCCCAAGTAATCGTTACCAAAAGATAAGTTAAAACAACATATTGGTTTGTTTTAAAAATGGAACGATAAATAAATCAAAGAGTTTGAACAACAAAAGCAGTGCACAACTTCATTCCCCGTGACCTCCAAGCTTCCACTTCTTGATTACCTGAAATACATGTGAGTAAAACAATCAGCAAAAATGCTGAGTGAATCTATAGGTTTATGTAATCAATTTGAACACAAGCAAAGATTATAAGTTTGTGGCATGCTTGTAAGCATCAAATAATAATTCGCATCAACAATAATAATTGTATATAGCATAAATTGCAATAAGCTCATGGAACCGAGCCCTTAGACACTCCCATATCAGTCTAATAAGACGAGAGATTTATTAATTGTCGGTTACCTCCAGATTATTGGTACATTGCCGTATACCTGACTTCTCAATACAATATGCTCAAACAGTGTGGAGGTCGGGCCTAAGCTTCTATGACAAGTCCACAAAAACTGAACCGGGGCGGCTTCCCCCATAGATCTATTAATTGTACTAGCGGTTAACCCATCATAGGTTAATTAACGGTCCATAATTGAGGTTTTAACAAAGGCAATCACTTAATGCAATTTAAAGGCAACCACGGGTCCATTCATAGAGGGACAAAGCATACCATAAAAATCTTGTGTTCTAAGTTTATAAAAACATGTATTCCCCCTCGCGGGTTTAAAAATCATTTAATAACTAGTATAAAGCGAGGCTATAGACTCACCTTAGCCAATAGTGGTAATGAGACGATCGCCAACGATAGATGATGCCTTTCAAACACGAGAACCGCAACCTATCAAATGAGGTGCGTTCATTAATAATAGACTCGAGAAATAACCCATACATAAGAATATAAAACTCGACTCATAAAATCACGACAAAATCGAGAGAAAACGATACAAGTGATACTATTACACTCTCCTATATATTCATTTTCTTATTCCACGCCTTTAATAAAAATCTTCCGGAACATACCGAATGTCCAAGCCGTTTTCCCATACTTAGACATATCAACTTTTTATGATACTACTCAGAGAACTCACTTACTATATGTAGAAAGTCCTCCCAAGACCCCATTAGAAGATTTTACTTCTAAAGTTCCCTGCCCGACTCATCTTTGAATCACAAAATCCGGACAGTTTAGCGACCTTGACTTACGAAACCATTTTGACCATTCTAAACAACTCCGTTTGTAAAACCGCCACTTGATTCTAAAAATAGACTCAATATGCTAAACTTGGAGACTGAGAACAGCCCTTGAATCATTTTGAAACTCATTTTATAGTCCCCGAGATTCGATCCAAATATCGACAACAATTTTCGGATTGTGTCGACACTCGTCTCCCGGTACACGAAAATCAAACTAGTGTATCTTCCACCTCGTTTGGAGTTGGAAGGCCTACTTTATATCAAATCGAAGCTAACGAAATTCTCTACAACATAATCCCATAATATCAACCTATTTTCAGACTTAAGATTTCCGAAAATGCCTCTAAACCTACTGCCTAAAATTGGCCATTTAAAAACCATACAAAATCAAGTTTAAACCAACAACTTTTATCATCAACCTAACATCCTAATATCACCATAAACCCATCCTAACACTTGTATCATCATCAAAATCAAAAACCCAAAAATTAAAATTCAACTTTTTAACAAAAACATAGCATAAACATCATTTGATCATCACTACTAACACATGCATACAACAAATATGGATCAAACATCACCAACTTTTCTTGAAAAATTTATATAGTTGCATGTGGATAAAAATGGTACCATTAGAATCACCTTGAAAAATTAGGAGGTGGACTTGTTTTGTTTTTGGATGGATCAAAGTTTTGATCAAAAAGATTGATGATTTGTGGTGGTGGTGTTCTTGTGGTGTAAGGCCAAAAGAAGAAAGGAAGGAGAGTGGTTGAGTTTTTATTTTAAAAACATTGTATGTGTAAAATAGTTAGTGGAAATTTTATATATAGTGTAAGGTTAGGGTAGTTTTTGCCAATTTGTGATAGTTTTGGTACAAAATGTAATAAAATAGTTTAAAAGGGTAGAAAATGTAAATTGTAAATTTAAAAATATTTACGAGACTCGGGTTTCGTAAAAATACTAAAAAGTTTAAACGCACACGAAAATAATAATATAACGACTCGATACGTAATTAAAACGATATTGTCGAAAATATTAAATATCGAAACGATCGATAATAAAATATAAAATTTTAGGCATCCGTCGGTATCGCGATCACTAGTAGTCCTCGTTACTCGTCAAAATATTAAAATATAATATTTAATATCGGTTTCAACTTAAACCGTTAAACATAATAATATTTAACGTTATAAAATACTTCAAAATAATTGAAAATAGAATTAAATTATGACCTTATTTTTACGGGTTTTACATCCTCACCACCTTAAGGGAGCGACGTCCCGGCGCTCAACTCGCCTCATACACGAGTTGTTCACTACCTTGAAAGAGGAGGGCATTCCTTATAAAGAAGTCTTCACGTTCCTACGTGAATCTTGATCCACGATCTCCACTGGTTCTTTTATAAAACGCAACTTGTCGTCAAGTTGTATCTCACCAAAAAGGAATAAATAAATCCTTATCCACCAGTCACCCGTCAAGTTCGACACATGAAAATTTTATGAATCACACGAAGCTCATTCGACGACAAGAATAGGTGACAGGATTTTCGGGTAAGTCCAGTTAAAAAGAATGTTGCAAATTAAAGGATATCCATCGGCCGGATAGTCATGGACACACATTAAAAGAACTAACAAGAAAAAAAACATTTTCGTCATCGGAGGGTGTTCACACGCGGGTCCCTACTCAAATGATAATACAAATACACTATCTCACTTACGCCAACGCGCATTAAAGTCTCAATAAACATCGTCGTTGAAAGTCAAAAAGATATTATGTAATATATGTTCTACATGATCGGACGTCATCGGATGATGCCGTCTCAAGTTCTCACAACTTACGATCATTTGACTAGATCACATACCACATAAGTACATAAAAATAAAAGGTCGAACAATAACATCAAGTATAGATTTCCATCGTTAATCATCGAGAAAACCTTGAACGAACCCTTGATAATAACCACTTGATCTCCAGAGTCTTTCCACTTGCGGTGTCGGCTTCAACATACTCCTCGAGGTCGTAACGAATTTATTAACTCCATTCATTAAGATATTCGGTCCTCAATCATTCCACAAGTACACACATAAATCCTGGTGACACTTATCGTTTCTTCTTATACACTGCTTCCCGAGATTCATTTTAAACTCAGAATAAAATAGTAATCTTCAATACGAGGAACAGAACGAGATAAAAATGACTTCAATAAACGCATAAACGAACAAGATGTGGTAAAATGATTTAAGGTTGACGATTGACGAGGGATCTCGACTCACGTAATCGTAAAACATAATAAATCACAATACTAGAAAAATGAGAGCGAAGAATAAATTATACATTAAAATAACATTTGTCACAATTATCCGTCCCGGATTTGGTATTACCTTAAAACTCAGTTGAGGTACTTTCTTGATAACGATGATACATCAAAAATAGAAGTAAAATAGTTTCAAAATTTATTTGGTCGTCTTAAGAAACTTTGAAAGAATGACGTAAATTTATTAATTAAACTCATACTGATGGTTACAATTAGAGAATATAATTTCCAAATTAAATCACTATTAGGAATATAAATTAAACTGGCAATTTCATTACATTAAAAGTAAAGTATAATAAGTCAATTAGTTCAAAAGGTAGAACATAATATTATTTTAAACATTAGTTTTAGTTATACAAAATATGGTGTATAAATTTGACCTTTTACTTGTGATGGTTATTTCGATAATTGAAAATCATTAGAAAATATAGACAAGTTCCATAAAAATTTTGTAATACTTTGTAGAAATACATAAAGGTGTTTATTATTTCAAAATAAACATGGGATATATTCGGGTTTCAAAATGTGACAACATAATAAACGAATACGAATTGAAATAATAGTCAACAATCAGTACGAAATAAACGGTACACAAGGGGACGAAGCAAATGTCGTATGAATTCTTAAAGATAATAATAAGATAAAGGCGTTGATGGTATGACGATAAGAAATAATAGATTAAACAAGTTGTCAATTTTGTTAGTGCGGTCGATGGTTCACCAATATCAGTTTGTTAACTTAGCGGTGGTCGATACATGATCGGAAATAAGATCCATACAAAAATTTAATCAAAGAAAATTCCTAATAATCACTTGTAATTAAAACAAATCAAATGAACGATGTTAGTGTTTAAAGAGAGAAGTCAAAGCACGGTTCACAAGAGTGGATTTCGAGACAAACGAGAGTGACGGACGTCATCCCGGATATACGGAAATCACTCTAGTGATAATTCATTATTCACGTGCGGAGACATTCCAAAGATCTACCCAGTGGCATAAAGAAGATTGGACGAGAAGGAAGGATAAAACATCGAGACTTTCAAGTCATTTATCAATAGTCAGTAATTAGAATAACGGTCAAAAGAAATCAGTTATAAGACAAAATGAAGTAACAAGTAGAAAAAAAAACGATCGTCGAGTAAAAACGTACTTATAATCACGTAATTCGTTTAACAAAAGGTAAGAAAACATATGCGGATGCATAGAATTTGTGCTACTTGCATAAAATATAAAGGTTTTCAAAACTTCTTTTCAATTTATTTCATTTTATCTATCTTTATCATAATTACAAGTAAAAAGTTGATTATCATCAAGATTTTTAAGGTGACTACTATTCAGCCTAGCATGGCTCCTTCTAAATTAGACATAGGTGATCAGGCCATGTATAATTTAGGGCTAGCAATGCAGTGCTTCATTTCGTCAAAAAGTATTACGTTTCTTATGTTTATATAAACCATGCCATTTGTAAAATGGAATTTAAAAATACTTTATAACTTTATAGGATATAAGTAATTTGTGAGATACTTAATAAGCAACTTTTAATCTTACGAAAAATATTTTATAAGACCAAAGTAAAAATAATTGGTGAAAATAATCGTAAAACAATATCAGATTTATTTATAATATGACATTATGACAACGTATAAAGTAGTCAAAGTTTGCAAAAAGTGGCAAATAGTAGCTCATAAAACAACCAATGAAATGGTTACAAGTTGTTAAGGTTTCAAAAGGTTATAAGGTTTAGACGAAAATGCCATGAGATACGCGATAAGAATGTTAACGAAGAGTGTGAAGGCAAAACTTCAAAACTCAACGCAAATCAGTGGAAGGTTAGAAGAAAACGAAAATAAAATAACATCGAATGACAAATGAGTCATATATATGAAAAGAATAAAACAATCCACATGTGTATTCTTTGTAAGATACTCGACACAACTTGCTTTTAAGAAAGTATGTTATTCGTTTTTAAATTACACCATTAATCTGGTAATTGCTAATCCTGTACTGTTTTTATTTTTAAATATTTTCACATGCAACTAGTATTCGTTAGTTGTAAAATAATATTTGTTAAAATTTTACGATCTCAATTGAAATCAAAACAGCTTATAAACATTTAAAACTCATGTTCTGAATTTTCTATCAGATTTAACTTTTAAATATGAGCCGATTAATTGACCCGATAAACGACATCTCCAAGACTCAGAGTCTAAAGCATTTTGATGCAAAACGATGTTTCAGACGACTTTCTAGTTTTACCCGAGACCTGAAAACCAATGTAAAATGACCGAAATACCCCTGCAAGTTCTTTGCAGGTTTGACTATTTTATTTTAAAAACGCAGGTTTTACTTTTAAGTTTTGACCTGTTTATACTGCCCCTACAGTTTCTGCATAAAGTGTATTTTTCGACACTTCTTAACGGCTCAAAATATATACATATATACACACATGTCTTGTGGATTTTATAACAACGAAAAATAAATCTCGTAATGAGCATCAAATAAAATATAGCATGATGAATGACAGAAAATGCTTCAAGGTATTCAACACGAAATTTAGGAAGCAAGACGGTGAAAGACGTTCATAATTTAGATTCCAAAATGCAATGTAGGCAAATCTCCTTGGTGCCACGATTGTCAAAAACACAAAAACATAACGAGAAAAGAATGGAACATTCATAGGTTACGTTCCGAGATCAAGAAGGTTAATGAAAAACAAATGATACAATTTTATAGAAGTAACATCGTATTCCAATCTAGCACCATAATCTAGACGATGATTTGTAAAATAACGATGACGTTACCGAGATATAAGTGAACAATACACTTCGGAGTCGATACATATAAATGTCAATAAATAGCGGTTAGTCTATTCCAAGGACACATTGAGCTACACAATGGTCTAGAAATTACGTTAAAAGACGTCCAGGCACAAATAGCCGGAAGACGATTTGAATATCTATATAGATATCACAAAGGGTTAAACAATGAAAGTAACGGGCGTAGATGAAGTTATGTAAGGTCATAATATAAAATTTTTGCAATAAAAGCAATTTAAATAGTTCAAAAATAAATACAGAAAGATCTTGAAAATTCGTTGTATTTATTTAACTTAATCATTAATAAATGATAAACTTTTATCGAAAAGTTTAACGACATAAATATATATCGATAAAGGATTATAGTATTTATTTAGAAATACTTAGCAATAAGGCATACATAATAATGTATACTAAAGTTGTAATCCCAGAAGTAGCTTGAACCTGAAGTCACGCGAAATCATGTGCACCGACTCTTTGAGAAAAAATAAAACCGACAGTTATAGTTTAGGTTTTTAGAAAAAGACCTAGTTCTCTATAACTCATGGCTCTGGTACCAATCTTTAACACCCCCAAATTTATACGCAGCGGAATACATCTTTGGGTGCTAAACAATGATACAACAACACATAATTTATAAAGAACGACTCGAAAAAGAGACGTTTCAAATTTATCGTTCCTAAAAAATTTATCAGAGTAGCGTAGTCCCAAGTAATCGTTACCAAAAGATAAGTTAAAACAACATATTGGTTTGTTTTAAAAATGGAACGATAAATAAATCAAAGAGTTTGAACAACAAAAGCAGTGCACAACTTCATTCCCCGTGACCTCCAAGCTTCCACTTCTTGATTACCTGAAATACATGTGAGTAAAACAATCAGCAAAAATGCTGAGTGAATCTATAGGTTTATGTAATCAATTTGAACACAAGCAAAGATTATAAGTTTGTGGCATGCTTGTAAGCATCAAATAATAATTCGCATCAACAATAATAATTGTATATAGCATAAATTGCAATAAGCTCATGGAACCGAGCCCTTAGACACTCCCATATCAGTCTAATAAGACGAGAGATTTATTAATTGTCGGTTACCTCCAGATTATTGGTACATTGCCGTATACCTGACTTCTCAATACAATATGCTCAAACAGTGTGGAGGTCGGGCCTAAGCTTCTATGACAAGTCCACAAAAACTGAACCGGGGCGGCTTCCCCCATAGATCTATTAATTGTACTAGCGGTTAACCCATCATAGGTTAATTAACGGTCCATAATTGAGGTTTTAACAAAGGCAATCACTTAATGCAATTTAAAGGCAACCACGGGTCCATTCATAGAGGGACAAAGCATACCATAAAAATCTTGTGTTCTAAGTTTATAAAAACATGTATTCCCCCTCGCGGGTTTAAAAATCATTTAATAACTAGTATAAAGCGAGGCTATAGACTCACCTTAGCCAATAGTGGTAATGAGACGATCGCCAACGATAGATGATGCCTTTCAAACACGAGAACCGCAACCTATCAAATGAGGTGCGTTCATTAATAATAGACTCGAGAAATAACCCATACATAAGAATATAAAACTCGACTCATAAAATCACGACAAAATCGAGAGAAAACGATACAAGTGATACTATTACACTCTCCTATATATTCATTTTCTTATTCCACGCCTTTAATAAAAATCTTCCGGAACATACCGAATGTCCAAGCCGTTTTCCCATACTTAGACATATCAACTTTTTATGATACTACTCAGAGAACTCACTTACTATATGTAGAAAGTCCTCCCAAGACCCCATTAGAAGATTTTACTTCTAAAGTTCCCTGCCCGACTCATCTTTGAATCACAAAATCTGGACAGTTTAGCGACCTTGACTTACGAAACCATTTTGACCATTCTAAACAACTCCGTTTGTAAAACCGCCACTTGATTCTAAAAATAGACTCAATATGCTAAACTTGGAGACTGAGAACAGCCCTTGAATCATTTTGAAACTCATTTTATAGTCCCCGAGATTCGATCCAAATATCGACAACAATTTTCGGATTGTGTCGACACTCGTCTCCCGGTACACGAAAATCAAACTAGTGTATCTTCCACCTCGTTTGGAGTTGGAAGGCCTACTTTATATCAAATCGAAGCTAACGAAATTCTCTACAACATAATCCCATAATATCAACCTATTTTCAGACTTAAGATTTCCGAAAATGCCTCTAAACCTACTGCCTAAAATTGGCCATTTAAAAACCATACAAAATCAAGTTTAAACCAACAACTTTTATCATCAACCTAACATCCTAATATCACCATAAACCCATCCTAACACTTGTATCATCATCAAAATCAAAAACCCAAAAATTAAAATTCAACTTTTTAACAAAAACATAGCATAAACATCATTTGATCATCACTACTAACACATGCATACAACAAATATGGATCAAACATCACCAACTTTTCTTGAAAAATTTATATAGTTGCATGTGGATAAAAATGGTACCATTAGAATCACCTTGAAAAATTAGGAGGTGGACTTGTTTTGTTTTTGGATGGATCAAAGTTTTGATCAAAAAGATTGATGATTTGTGGTGGTGGTGTTCTTGTGGTGTAAGGCCAAAAGAAGAAAGGAAGGAGAGTGGTTGAGTTTTTATTTTAAAAACATTGTATGTGTAAAATAGTTAGTGGAAATTTTATATATAGTGTAAGGTTAGGGTAGTTTTTGCCAATTTGTGATAGTTTTGGTCCAAAATGTAATAAAATAGTTTAAAATGGTAGAAAATGTAAATTGTAAATTTAAAAATATTTACGAGACTCGGGTTTCGTAAAAATACTAAAAAGTTTAAACGCACACGAAAATAATAATATAACGACTCGATACGTAATTAAAACGATATTGTCGAAAATATTAAATATCGAAACGATCGATAATAAAATATAAAATTTTAGGCATCCGTCGGTATCGCGATCACTAGTAGTCCTCGTTACTCGTCAAAATATTAAAATATAATATTTAATATCGGTTTCAACTTAAACCGTTAAACATAATAATATTTAACGTTATAAAATACTTCAAAATAATTGAAAATAGAATTAAATTATGACCTTATTTTTACGGGTTTTACAATTGTTCCTATGGAAACGTGATTCTACTCTTTAATATATAGACTAATGAGAGGAGAATCACTGTTTCTATGTAAACGTAAATCTCCTCTTTTATATAGGGCCTGTATGGCGTATTTTATTTCAGCTTATGTTTTATAACCTTATATACCCTTGGTTAAGTATGATGGGGTCATCTTACAGAGTATTATATATGGGGCAGTGATGATATAAACAATAAATTTCGAGTCAATCAATTTGAACAAAGTCTGAGATTGGCCGTATCTTGGCGGGGTGATCCATTTTCAATATTTTTCAGCCATGGCGGTTTTATCCTCTTTGTTTCATACATTTTTCTCTTACATATCTGAGCCTCCTAAAGTCTAAACTAAAGAGGGTATTTGTTGTTTAGGCTTATATGATGGTTCTATTACTTGATTTTTTGTGTGTTTTTTCTGTAAGAGAAGGCAGCGTTTATGAGGGGCTAGAATACAGTTTCTTAATAAGTAATAGAGGAGAATAACTGTTTCTATGAAGACGCCATTCTCCTTTGGATCGCTGAAAATGGGTCGACATCAAAACCGTGTGTGTTTGGCGTGTGTGTTTATTGTGAGAGAAGACAGAGAAACATATATGCCACTATGTAAATGCTACACAAGTCGTACAGAGAAACATCTATATGACAAAGAAACACATATACGGAAAACTAACCGAGTTGGTTGCGATTCTCTAGGCTATGATGACTTTAAAAAGCCTAGGTTAAACCCAAGACTCTACAGACCTTGGCGGGGCAACCTTTTGAGGATGCAGCCATGCTGTGTGTGTCCGGTTTTACCCTGTCTGAGCCTGCTATGTTACATGTTGCTAAAAAATGTATATGCCGGTTCATATACTTTAGATATGGCATTTGGTTGTTCGCTGATGGGGGTTGCTTCCCCTTTTGAAAGCGATAACCAAAGCTTCTATAAAAAGGGTGTCATTGTGGCTATTTGAAACTTTGTGTGAAGGTTCGCGTTAACTTTGGATTGTGGCAGTTATTGGAAGCAGTTATTCGAAATTAAAAATATGAACCAACCTATTTGACAGGTTGGTTTTCAAAGAATATACCCTTCAAGGATACCGGGCCTGTAGTTTCCAGCTTCTATCCATAACGCAAGGAGACATGCTGTTGATGAATGCTCGGAAATCACCGTTGAAAAGAGGTATTATGTCTTCCTTTCAAGCTACAACTACATACAAATATAACCCTTAGCAAGCTGGAAAACAAACTACCTGTGGTAGAAGGGGTGTTTGGTTGTTGTTAAAACAATTGCCAAATACCCAACCTGCTGCAGAAGTGATTGTTTAGCTGGTGTAAAAACGGATCAGATCGGCCTTTTACAGCATACATTAATTCTTTTTCTTGGTCAAATATTTTGAACGTATTGAATGCCTTGTAGTGAAACGTGCCTTATCTCATTCTTGGTGTGTGTAAGTTGTTATATGTATAGCAGTATTCAGTTATTCAACCACCCGATTTTAATAGATTGCAACCGCATTTGCTGCAGGTTAATGTTCCATTTTTGGGCTTGGCTGAAGCAAAAACCGCAAACAGTCATAATAGGTTTGTCGTATCTTACTGTCTCTCCTAAAAGTTTCTTTTAACTGGCCCAGTAGCCACACACATGGAATACACAACCGTGAACCAGGTATGTCTCTCTCCTACAAGTTTTTAAGAACTCACCGCTTCACTTTCTTACATGTTGTCCTCTATAGACTTTGTATTAATGCAAACAAATAACCCAAAAAAAACAAAACATTTGAACAAACCAAAAATACGAGTACATAAAACGAAATACTAGAAAGACCTACGACACAGAAACCATACGTAAGAATATACTATTGGAACCAAATGATACACAGAATTGACAGTCCAACGACATGACTGTCAGTACGGAAATGTCACAAACACAATGACACTCGAAAGATTAGAAATAACTGGTAAGTTCGGCACGTTTGACACAGACTGACACAAACCGTTTATTATCAACACATTTTGGCACATTCACCGCCCCATTTCATTCGGACCCGTCGCCTTGCAACCTTTGGATGAACCTTTGCATCCACTGGATGCGGTTGCCAGTCACGAATGCTTCAGCCGCAAGCTGGTCGCGGAAAGCACATTCTGCATCTTGCAGAGTTTATAAGAAAGCCACCATGTTGTTGACCACGGGTTCCCGTCCAACGGTCCGTAACTCCTGGACAAGGTGTGTCCTGTCAACAATGCCGCTATTCAACTGATGCCACATCTGTTCTAGCTTTTGTTTCCAGCCCATATCTCCTTGCATCTCATTCCACAAGTGGGAAACAAACATCTCCTCATAGTCGTCTGATTGGGCTTCTGCCTCTATAACATCACATCTGGCCGGTATGCCATTTTCTAGTTTTTTTACTAACTCACCTACAAATATATGTGAGTTTGTGAAAAACAATGCTGTTAGCTCCCCTTTATATACCATGCCCTCCTGAATTGCATTCTCTGGTGTAACGCACTTATACCACCCCTATCAACAGAAACAGTAGCCACATCCCAAATTTCACGGTTCTGTGAGCACCTTTCCAAAAGTAGATAAAAAACACTACCACCAGGCAGACAATGTTCCCATACTCCATTATTCTGCCTTTTTTAATACAAAAATAGGTCCATCATAAGTTTGATAGGTATATGCATATTTTTCCAAAAGTAGATAAAAAAGCATAGGAAACACCACTGTCTAATTGTTCACACACTCCATTATTGTTCCTTCTATTTTTTTCTTCCCAAAATGGGTATGATATTATATTACATAAATATAGCATTAAAAATCCACAGTGGTTAATACGCATCATACGAAACTAATATTTACAGTTTATAACTGTTCCCACAAACGTTCGTCTTTCCAACCTTCAGAATTGGTCAAGGTTCAAATAAACTAATATATACTGCATCACACTGATTTCACAACATGTATCGGCAACGACATGGTGCATTATACTTAAAACATGGCTCCAATTATAATGAAACCAGCTGGGGCTTAAACATTTCTTATTACAAAGCCACATTCAATCACACATCCTAAGATACCATAAATAGACACAACATGAAAAAAAGACAACCAACACACACACCAACAACAAACACAAAATATTGTTGTTCACAAGCACCAGAAACAAGAGACACTGCCATACACACACGCGTAACAACAATCGTTTATTAGAAATTACAACACACACAGGAATCCACTGCCCATGCCCTACAACACCTCTGACCAATCACATGCTTCGCATGAAGAAGTTTATGTCATTCACACGAGCATCATACACATCCATCAATCCTTGCAGTTGACGAAGCTCTACCTCATCACGGTCTTGCATGTCTAATAACAGACACACCATTCGACTCACAAGGGCTTCTGGGCTGGTACTTAACAGCTCACTTATAAACGCGTCCCTCTCAGCAATAACGGCCCTTTTCCGGCCATATAAATATTCTAAATTACCCCTCCAAACCCTTTCATCCTCCACACGGTCGCGCAAATAATACCAAAAACAGTTTCCAAACTCATCTGACCCACATTGCCTTTGTAAAGCATGTAGAATTTACCGCCAAGCCATATTTTCCCAATAGCTGTTGGTTGCTTTATTCACTAACATGAGTTGCAGTTGCCTACCCTATCACACTTATATAGAGGTGCACAACCCCACTGTTACCACATAACATTGGATACCTTGCATTATTTTAACACTATTCCAAACAAAATCTGTCACCCCTTTCATAGCAGAATGGTGCATTGATATGTCAGAGTTCCTACACATTCCAAATAAACCATGGTGCATGTGCACCTATAGTAATACAACTTGATTAAGCTTTGACTGAATGGGAACCACAAATGAATACTACCAACAATAGCTATGCTATGTATTCATAATAACCTTGCTATACATAACAATACAGTCCGTATACGTAATACATTAACACTCAATACTTTGATCTTACTCATTGTTATTATGTTTTCCGCACCAGGTACCCTAGCAACAAATACTATCGCGAAACTTTTTAAAAAATTTTGGACAACTTCAAGGCGGCACAACATTTGCAGAAAACCAGCTCCTCTAAAAGAGCGCTCTTCGCTGACTTAGAACAACCATCGAACAAAGAAAAAAAACTTACACCAGCAAACAGCGCCAACCCGCATTCTTTTAGGGAAAACACTTATTATGCAAAGTGTTCTTTTCAGAAAACGCTTACTATCCAAATTATTGTAATATGTGTAATGTGTAGTAACAACACCCAACTATATAGTTATTCTAAACTCAGACTACAGCACCCAGCATGCTGCATTGATATGTGACAACTGCTACACATTCACCATTTTCGTATTAGAATGTTATTCAGTGAGTGACTTTCATGATTGGGTCATGGATCTGTGCCATTAACGTATTTGTTCTTGCCAATTTATGACTTACCCTAAAAAAGTAACCATAAAACACCCGCGCTCCGCCGCAGCGGAGCGTGGGCACCAAATCTTAATATATATAATATATTAGTGGTTACTTGTTTTGCACTTAGAGCACAAAGTGGGTCAACAAGCAAATACTTCTTCATTTAGGTCCATTGGCTGCCGCATCATTTGACACTCCTACTTCCTAAAAACACATGTTGTGTCAACTAACATATCCTCTTTATTTGGGCCCCTTCACTACCAATTTTATTTACCTTTCCATTATTTTTAACACAACAAAATTCATTTCATTAAAATAAAAACTACAATACAATAGAAACAAATACATTAAACTTAAAAAAATTCACGGAAAAAAAACACGAAAAAAAATTACGAAACCGAAATAACATTTATTTATTTTTTGCCCGTTCTAAGAATTTGAGTATCGCCTCATGATGTCTTGTTCCTTCTTTCGGATGAACGCGGATTTTTCTGGTCCTGCGTGATCCGGATCCAATAGCAGAAACTCCAGCTCTCGACACTCCCCCATCGACACTTCCTTGTCTTTCTTCGTCAAGTAAGCCTCCTGCGCAGCTAAACATTTTCGTTCATAATTATATTCAAAACGGTCTGACGATACAGAGACTGCGTTACTTCCATCGATACTCGCAGAAGCTTCGAATTTGGGTTTCTTTGGCTGACGAGACTTCCCGACAAGACGAGGTCGTGAATCTGGGGCGAATAGTTCATCAAGAGTACCTATGTCAATTGGTTCGGTCGCGTCCCATTTTGGATAGTTTTTCAAAACGTTCCAACAATGGGAGTAAGGAAACTTTCTCCCCTCAAGACGTCGAGAGAAAGTTTTCTTCGCGTTGTGGACATGATCAACCTCATTTTTACAGCTTTTACGTTGCAAATGCTTGTAAATAGCGTTGAATTTTTGGCAATCTCCGTTGATCCGTGACCATTTACCGGTAACCATATTCTTCGTACGATGCTCACCCGTGGTAGAACTGTTAAAAATTTGTAGAACTTTGTTCCAAAATGCTTCCTCGGTTTGGTCATTTCCGATGTCGGCGTTTTATGAAACCTCGATCCAAGTCTCCATTAATAACTTTTCTTCATCGTTTGTCCATCGGGTAATTACTCGTGATGGCTCGACCTTGATCACGATCTCATCGTCATCGTCGTCCAAGCTAATCACTTTGTTTTTTCTCGATTTGTTTTTTGTAGAAAACTAGAAGGGGGGTTGAATAGTTTTTACCGATTAGTTAAGTTATTTAGAAACTTTTTCGTGATTGCAAATAGATATAGACGACGTGTGAATTAGTAATGCAAACGAATTAAGACAATAAATAAACAAACCACGATGAACGATGATTTATAGTAGTTCGCCCGAGCAAGATCTTACTTATCTTGCCCCTACTTACACTCCTCGAGTATCCACTCGAGAGTTCTACTTCACTAGCAATCGAATCTCCGTTACACCGGTGGAGAAACCTTCACTTACAAAATTACAATATTTAACGACACCGAAGTTAAGATATCTTGTTCTAAAGGCACAACAACACCTTTTACAATTCTACACTTGTGGTTATAACACCAACCACACTTTATACAAGTCGATAGATGAATGGGTAGAAAAATGGTGATAGTATAGGTAACACTTAACACTTTCACGCAATGTGAAGCCTTGAAGGATCAAATCTTTGACTAGAGGTTTTCTCATGGCCGATATTTATATGAACAAGGATATAATCACAAGCAAGAAGAAGATTGTTGGGAATTATTTGTAAAGTACCAAGTACTGTTAGTGTAAGTGTAAGTACTGTTAGTGTTAGCAAGTAACGTTAGTGTTAACGCGGTACATAGCAAGTACTGTTAGTGTTAAGTACAAGTACTGCTATATTGATTAGGACGAATATATCTTTGTATAAGATATGTCACAGTTATAGATAGAGTATATCTTATGTGATATACTTAATAGTTAGAATATTGATAATATATCGTGTGTGGTATACTTATCTTTATAGAATATTCTAAGGTTTCTAGGGTTCTTTACTCTAAAAAAGGAACATAGGTACGATGACATTCATGTACCTCATTCAAGTCGATTAATAAGAGAATCGAATAGTTAAAAGTAATTATGTTCTTCTGTGCTTTATAAGTTAGATTTCGCATAACTTATTTAGTTGAGTAAGAGTTCTCAAAGTGTTTTAGTTTGATTACAACCTATTATACTAGTCCTTAACAGAATATAGCTCCAATCAAAGGGATCAACAAGAGGTATAAGAGCTTGTTGAGAAACTGTAAAAAATAAGAACACAACCCTAAAATCCCCACTCACACCAAAATTCAATGTCTCAACTTGGTGATAACCCTCACTTAGAATACATTCCAGATCCTGATCCAATACAACAGGGACAACCTTAGGTTGTGCATCATGCACCACCACAAGGTGTTCAAGCCATAAATGCTGTAGCTACTTCTACAACTACAACACCTTCTCATACTCTCTCTACTGTCTAACTCCCAGTTCTCAAAGGTGATAACTATGAGACATGGGCTATGCAGATGGAACATTACTTGAATCACACAGATTATACTCTGTGGCAGGTTATCAAGAATGGGAATACACCTAAGAAGTTGCATTGGTTACCTGATGGTACATGCTATGCTTTACCTGTTGTGACTACTAAGGAGGTACAAGCAGAGATCAGATAAAGAAAGGCCATAACTGCTTTGGCTATGGCACTTTCAGAAGACATCCTACCCAGCTTTCATCACTACAAGGATGCGAAGGCTATGTGGGATGCCATAAAACTTAGATTTGGAGGTAATGACAAATCCAAGAAGATGAAGAAGATTGTTCTGAAACAAGAATTTGATAACTTCTCAATTTCCAGTATAGAAGGAATCCATGGTGGCTATGGAAGGTTCAGCAAGCTGCTCATTCAATTGGCAGTTTATAGACAAATAATTCCTAATGAAGAAGCTAATCTAAAATTCTTAAGAAGTGTTCCACAAGAGTGGAAAGCAATGACTGTGCACTTCATCACAAGGGATGATCTGGATACAATTCCTTTTGATCAACTATACAACAATCTTAGAGCTTATGAGATGGATGTTAAAGGCGTTTAGGTGACCAAAGCAGAAGCAACAACAAAGTCTAACTTGGATTTTGTGTCAGAAGGTAATGGCGGTACTTACTTTCAAAATACCGCTAGTGGATCAAGTAGCAGTACTTACTCCCAAAATACCACTGGATGGCTTACAAGTAGTACTTACTCTCAAGGTACTGAAGGCAGTCCTATTGTATCTCAAAATCTACAAGGAAGATCTTTTGTTAGCCCTAAAATGTGAGCGCTATTTACGGAATTACATTTGATTCAGATAGGCAAAACGTGGAGGGACTACTATTGACATGTTGTCAAAGTGACCTCTTGTTTAGCCTATATTTACCCCTCCATACTTCCATGGAGGGGTGAGGATTCTTCTTATTGTGTATTTAACTTCTCTCTCTAAATACACACACTCATTTCAAGCTTTATCTTTCTCTCTCTAAAAATGTCTAAATACTTCTTTTATCCTCCCCGACCTCCGGATCACCTTTTGTTAGCTTGAATCTTATAGGTTAAAAATTGGTATCAGAGCTAACCGGGGGTGTTTTGTGTTTTTTGTTTGCTTAATCTATGGTATTCATGACTTATTAGTGCTTATTTTATAAGCTGTTGTCCAAAATGGTGTTTGAAGTTTTATGTCCAGAAAGTCCAAATATCCATCCATCTCATAATTCGTTTCAAATGTCTCATAGTCAATTTCTCTTTTCTTTTCTCTTATAAAACTGTTTCTCCCATGTTACGTTTTTTTTCTTTCTTATCTTTTTGCTTGGATAACAGTGTCAACAAATTGTCCCATCTATTTTTATTTTCCCTTTATTTTTAATGACTTATCTAGATGCTTTCGTGTTTCTGGGATGAATCGATGCATAAAAAAAATGTGTCAGATATGAAATTTACCAGATCCATCTAATTTTTTTTTGGGGAGAAAAGGAGCAGATCCATTTTTTCAGGGTTACAAAAATGTTGGTCATAACCCCTTTGCGATGGAATTTTTAGATGGCTACTTACGATCGCATTGATTGCGATGGTTGGACTGCGATGGAGTCATTCTGATGGGTTGACTCATTGCGATGGGTTGACTCTTTGCGATGGGTTGACTCATTGCGATGGGTTGACTCATTGTGATGGGAGGTTACGGTGGCGACATTTCAATGGTGATATTGCGATGGAAGTTTTCAGACTAGTGAGTGCGATGGAGAGTGTTATAAACATTACGATGACTCATTTTTTTAAGAAAACATTGCGACAATGACCCAACCAGATATAAACCGAGACCATATACTCTTTCTAACTATTCAACAGTTCAACACCCAACTCGTCTAATCCTAATCCCTTTTCTCACCTCAACTCCTTCTCTCCCATCACCTTTCATTAAACTCGAATGCAAAACAATTTAAATAAAAAAAATCATATGATCTCAGTTTAGTTTTTCCCGTGTTTATACATGCAAGACAAGATCTATTAAGATCTTATACTTGAGAAAAAAATACATCTTCACAGATCAAGTGTTATGATATAAACCATCTTTGATTTTCGAACCTATAGAAAACATAATATAACAATTTTTTTATATCCTTTTCCTTAGCTCGTTTTTGACTAAATACAATCAACCCTACCTTAGACCACCTAAGTGACCTTGAAGCCTTAACAACTTTGAAGTTCTTCGTGGGAAATCTCTAAATCGAATTAAAGAGGTTGTTGTCGTGGTTTAATTAACTGAGATGGAATATATGAGTTGATGATTGGTTTCGATATGAGTGAGATGGGATTTTCGAGATTGAAAAACCATGCACTAGATATTCGAGATCCATTTTTTAGATCGAGTTTGGTGTTATGGTGGCTGACAAGATGGAATATAGATGGGAGGCGGAAGGTGTTTGAGATATGTTTAGGTTATGATATGAGAGTAATTAGGGTACATGGTATTATATAACCCTAATCCTGGTATGGATTGTGATGGGCCAACATTTTCGTGTGGTCTCAGGATGAATATTTGGATTTAGGTTCTCACAAATAAAATGGGCAGATAACATGAATTGGATTTGGTTGGGCCGCATATAATTAGTCAATGGACCGGATTTTGGCTAAATTTTGTTGGGCTACGTATTGATTTTGGATTGGGCTGAAATATATTGGTTGATGGTTAATGGGTATAATTGGGCTTTATTGATTTTGCCATGATGCTATTGTAATTTTAAGTCGGGTATCCGTTATGTGTAGGTCGATCCGCGCATCAGTTGGGCATATGACTGACCTTGAGCTTCAATGACAAGTTATCTAGACAAATTATCCTTTAATGATATTTTATCATTTGTTCTAGATAACGACATTCAAACACAACACCAAAGAAAACAAAACACTCAACGCTAAAACGATCCGATATAAGATTCAATTTAGCGACAACGGCTAGTTTTGATTCTACAAAGACAAGTGATCACGAAGTGGATTTAGTATTCTTTATTTGAAGTTGAAGTGGGATTTCATGAAGGCGTCTACTTATTTCATCATCGAGCCTTCCTTCTACTTTCTACCCCGTTTTTTCAAACCCAGTCTATCGATTGATGACTTGCTTGGACGATAAAATTTATGATTGAGACTTAAATTATCTAGTTTCCATTGTCAAGGGGTGGATGGTCGACGACATGGATAACTATCATTTTTGGGTGTCACACGTAGTTGCTCGTGTGGATAACTTCAAGAGGTATAAGAGACTTGTTTCTGCACCGTTCTTCAGTCGACATAAGTGCAAGCTTAAGTAACAAATTTGGGGGATTGTACTTCAGTTTCAAGTTTGGAATATCGGGTTTACTTCACATGTGGTTACAACAAATAGCCGAATGAGTTCGAGGTTGGTAAGTTAGACAGAGAGAGATGGAATCAGCAATCAATTCTCACGGGATATTTATGAGCCTCACAACGACAATGGTACTTCATAGTCTAAGCAAAATTTTTCAAAGTTTCTCAATGACTTTCAAAACTTTTCAAGACATTTGCTTAAGACTAAGGACTTCTCGAGTATATGGACGTCCACGATAATGATGCTTCCGAGAGTTCGAAATCATCATGGGGGAAGATCGTGTACTTTGAAGTAATCGGATCAACTTCTAGGGGGAAGTAGAGTACATGGAATTGTATCTACTTAATTTATATGATTTTTATGAAGTATTCTGCAGGAGTGAGAAGAATTGTTGCTGATTTCCTGCATGTTACCCCAAACGAATTATCACCAAAAACCAAACGACATGAGACAGTATAGAAGCAGTATTATCTGGTGTGGTTCTTCTACAAATTTCCGCTGTACACTTAAACCGATGAGCTAGAAGATTGTTCAAACTACATCAAAGTGTCAAAATCTACTTAAGATACAGATATTGGTTTGGGGGGAAGCTGATTCAGAAACTTTGTCAAAAAGAAGTCTATGAAGAATGTTTTTTAATACATGCTGCATGAATTGGGGGGAAGTTAATCCAAATCATGCATATTACAATTGTTCCACAACAAGCAAAGACAAAGAGGATTCAAGCTGAGGTACAAGTTATGAAGACAAGAAGAATGAAAAGACATCCTCAGCATTGGAAGCGCCTTGGAAGACTTTATTTTGTTGTATTTTTACTTGTTAGGAACATTGTAAGTAATTCCGTATGTCTCCACATTGGGGGAAGATTGTTAGCCCTAAAATGTGAGCGCCATTTATGGAATTACATTTGATTCAGACAGGCAAAACGTGGAGGGACTACTATTGACATGTTGTCAAAGTGACCTCTTGTATAGCCTATATATACCCCTCCATACTTCTATAGAGGGGTGAGGATTCTTCTTATTGTGTATTTCACTTCTCTCTCTAAATACACACACTCATTTCAAGCTTTATCTTTCTCTTTCTAAAATTGTCTAAATACTTCTTTTATCCTCCCCGACCTCCGGATCACCTCTTGTTAGCTTGAATCTTATAGGTTAACATCTTCACCATTGTTTATTGATAATGATGCCTTCTCATTCTTTGTTGGACAAGACAACAGACCAAGATTGACTCTCAATGACTTGTTTCAAATGGATGATGCTGATATTGAGGAGATAGACCTCAAATGGCAAGCTGCTATGATCTCTATGAGATCTAATAGGTTCTTTAAGAAGACTGGAAGGAAGATGACTGTTGATCCTAATTAACCATTAGGATATGACAAGTCTAAAGTTGAATGCTATAACTGTGGAAGGAATGGACATTTTTTAAGGGAGTGTACTAAAGACAAGGCTGAAAGTAGCAGTCAGAAGTCCAAGAACATCTATAGAACCAGTCCAAGAATCTCTGAAAGCTTTCCAAAAGGAAACAACAGAAGTCCCAAAGGAACCAAAGCATTGGTAACTGTAGATGGAGTGGTGAACTGGGCTGAAGATGAGGAAGAAGAAGAGCTTGGTTTGATGGCTCTCTCTCATGAAGATTGTGAGGTACATCCTTGTTCTAAAGATTGTGTTCTTAAATTTAATAGTCTAAAAGTAGAACTAGATGAACAGTATCAAAAAGTCAACACATGTACTATAGAAACAAATTCTTTTAAACAGGGTGTTTCTAAGCTAGAGGAAAATATAGTTTTGAATAAAAAGGGTCAACAAAACTATGAAGAGAAAATTAGAATTTTGACTCTTCAAATGAGGGGAAAAGATGTGGAAATTAAAGCTTTTGAAAAACAACTTTTAAAAGTATCAGCAGAAAATGAAGCTTTAAAAGCTAGTCTTTATAATGAAAGGGAAGTGATTAATTGTAACACTCTCAATTTTAGTATCGGTACAGCGGAAGGGTCTTTCAGAGTGTTACGGGATAGCACAATAAATCCAATCATAGACAACACATAAAAATGGTTGTTCAAGGTTTAACATACATTCATTCGATAAAAAGTTTAAAAGCGTACAACAGGTCCCAATTTATACAGGTCATTTAGTTTACAAAACATAGATCGAATGAACATTTTTAATATTATGTGGGCCATCAGAGTCGATCTCCATCCGGATTACCTTCAAGCACCTGAGATAAAAACATGCAAAAATCATATCAGCGAATGCCGAGTGAATTCATAGAGTTTAATAAAAACCGTTATATAAAACAATCATTTAAAATCAGAACACAAGTATAATATCGGAAGTAAGTCCTCATATTGCTAGTAAGGCAATATATATCAAGCATACATCTTAAATCGTCCATGAGACCGTAGTCTCTATATTACCATGATAGGTAATATATTCATCGTTAATAGCGTCGTTACTATGTATAGGATACATTTTTATTTGGATTACATACGTTTTATAGGATTATTATTAGCCGCATGACATTGTTACCTTACTATGAAAACAGCGGGCTGCGAACCCGACAAACAGTTTGCCCATCTAAGTTAGCGTGTCGTCACAAAAATCACGCTATAGAATCTTCTCATACATAAATTCGCTTGCCAATCAATGTGGTACGACGGGGATCAACCGTCAAGGCGCGAACTGGGGTGATCGTCTCCAAATAGTACTATCAAATGCATAAGCGTCTACCAAATCCCGGTAGTTCACAATTCATGCTAATGGGACTTTAAGTGACATAACCTAACTACTAATAATCCTTTTAGTCTCGTTTACAGGGTCATAGCATCATTCAGGTCCATATCATTAAGCATACAATCGGGACTACTTGTGTTCTATTTTATCAAAATCTAGCATGTTATCTCCCTCGCGGGTTTACAAATCATTTTATAAAACATTTAAAAGAGTGCGAGGCTATAAACTCACGTTGTTAATGAAAGGCGGATTATCGGCTACGGGCGTGCTTCGGTCACGGAAACCTATATAAATAATAATCGGTCTTAGACTCGGTCCAATGACTTTTATCAAAATAACAATATACATATGATGATTTTGTACATATGATGATGATCAAGTGGGTTTATACATCCTTGTTTACTCATTTTAGTGTTTACGTTTTGGTAACGTTTTACTAGTTTACTAGATTTACCTATTTTCACGTTTTAAGTCCATTAAGCTTATTATAAGTACTTTAACTTGTTTTTATCCCTTTTATACCTATATTATCAGTATATATACTTTTCATGTTGGGCCCAAATGGGTTAAGCCCAATAAGTTCTTTTTACAAGTATTTATCTTATTAAGTCCAATTATTAGTCCAATATGTTTAGTTAGATCGTAAATGTTCGTAATTCTTATAGTTCGGGTTTTATTAGTTTTTACTTGTCTTAGTTACCTATACATCAGTATATGACTTTTATAAACTTTACATTAGAAGTGTTTGGTCGTCTAAGTTTTATTTGGCGAAAAACGTTAATTTTACGGCGATAGCCGAAAAAGTCGTAAAAATCAAGTTTATAGTTTTTATTACTTATAAATATTATTTCACCACCATTTATATAATTTACCCATTTAATTAACCTTTTATATATTTCTATAAATAAGTTTTATAAGTTAGTGGGTTTATATTTCTACATTTTATACATTATAATGTGAGTGCTTATATAATAATAATAAACATTATTTCCAAAAATCTGATTTTTATCTTCATGTTCACCATTTTTAACATATCTAGAGTTATATAGAGAATTAGAAGCTCATTTTTGGGTGACATGTTCTTCATATTATGTGCTACATTTAACTTAGTTATAGCTACTGCCCATTTTGAGTTTAACTTGCCTTAACAGTCCCTACAAAACTGCTTATTCAGATTAGACCACCTAACTTGTTTTGATCATATCTCACTCATTATTTTGATTCCATTGCATGGCCAACTCTCACATGTGTATAACATCTTTTACTTACTGTAAATGGATCATACCATGCAATTTTATCAGTTCATCTTTTAGTTATATACTGTTTTTACACAGCCAACTAAATGATCAAGATTTTAGCCTCATTTCTTATAGTTATTAACATTTTTAAGCATATCTATCAACACTTGATCCCCACACAACATTTTTATCATCATATATACATCATATACATATACAAAATGAAAGAAAATACATTTGTTCTTTACAAAATAACAAGAGAAAAATGGAGAGGATGATCTTCTTTACCAACCAAGTGTTTTCCTTGTTTTTGGAAGACAAGGACTTGATGAATACAACAAGTATCTCCAAGACCATCAAATATCAAGAACATAGGTTGGAAAATCGGCCCTACGACACAAGCAAATCACCTCCAAAGATGTTAATATGGCCACCAAATGAGCAAGGCTTCAAGATAACTCCTTAATAGAGCTAGTAAACATGTGTTTCATGGCTAGAAGAGATCAAATGGGGTGTTTGTTGGTTTATTTTGGACGGCAAGGAAGGGGTGCTTGAGAGAGTTTTGAGAGGATTTTGCATGTAAGAAATGGTGGAAGTGAAAACTAGTAGCTAGTTTTGATAGTTAGTGGAATGTGTTAGCTTAAAATGTAAGCTAGGCTAATACTTGTAATGTGTTAGCTTAACTTGATGCCACCTTCATGGTGTGGTGTCAAGTTTCCGTCCAAACCAAGCTAGTGGGGTGGGACAATGTGTTTTGTCCCATCTCACTAGTTTACGGGTATTTCTCGATTCTAGTTTTCTCGATTTGCGTGCCCTCGGGTCGTTTTACGAAAAACGTTTTTATAAATTATGAATCAACGTCACAAAACGAATCCAATAAAAATTGTCTCATTAAAAACGGGGTTCAAAAACGTAAATACGTAATCCTAAGGTTTCCGGTTTAGTCGTAAAAGACGCCAAATTATGCACGTAAGCCCAAATTTAAATCCGTAAATTGTGAGTTCGTCAACCAACATAAAAATAAGTTTCAAAATATTATACGAGAAAATATTTCACTACCTGAAAATGTTAGATTGTCACATTAATCATTGGTAAAGATCCTCTAAAGGATTGGGTAAGCTGTAATTCACAAATGGGGTATTATGATAAATCATGCCTAGGATATATTGAGGACCAACCTGGGATAACATTAACTGACAAGGACTTATCAAAGGGAATTTTTGATAGTTCTAGTGAGTTAGATGATACTCCTGAAAATGATAGATATGTTGAAGGAATAAAGGAAGTTCCTCTACCATTATCAGGAATTTTCATGCCCCCTAGTAATGATACATGTATAGAGTTAGATGAATCAAAAGTTGTTAAGTCAAGTGATTCAAACTCTAGTACTTTGACCTAAGATAAATTTGTTGTGACCAAAAACATTGTTTATCCACCTTTAATGAGCAATTTTGTGTCTGAAGAACAAGTGTCTAAAACTAGTTCTACTCCCAAGTAGGTAAAAGCTTCTAGCAAGGCATTGGATAAAAATGAAAAACATAATAATACCAAAAGGGGTGGGATAGGTTTTAATAAAACTAAGTCAAAACAACCTTTTGGGTCTTCTTTAAGAATAAAAGGATGTTATGTTTGTGGTAGTCTAAATCATTTTATCAAAGATTGCACTCTACATGAAGATAAAATTGTAAAACAGAAGGCTGCACAAAAGGTCGCAAAGAAAAATGCACAAGTTAATAGGAAAATGGGATCTAAAGATGACAAACTTAAGTTTGATCATGCTAAAAGGATAGATAAACTTCATAAGGTTACAAATATCTCTACCAAGAACTTTTCCCAAGAGCAGTACATATGAAACAAGGTCTAGCTTTGAAGTCTGGTAAACCAAGTACCGGCAAGTCTAGAACTGCAAGTACTGCTATACCAAACTCAAGTACCGCTGGTCAAAAGTTTGTCAAACCAAAGTCCCACAAGACTTATAAGAATGTAGTTGAGAAAGCTATAACATCTAGAAGTAATCCTAATAGCAAACCAATGCAAATGTGGGTTACTAAAGTTGAAAAACTATGTGTTCAAGCAAGTACTGCTAAAACAGTACTTAAGCCAAAAAGGTTCAAGGACAACAAACCCACTTATGTCTTTGATTATTTTACTGGAACCATGAAGTATAAGAGTGTGTGTAGTCTTATTGGAAAAACTACCTATCAAACTCTTAAGTATGTAGGTCCCATAAGATCTGAGCTAAATGTGGCTTGGGTCACCGTTAAAAACTAATAAGTTTTGTGTATGTGCAGGGGCATCTAATTGTTGAATTGAAAGATAAAGGTACTGTAGATAGTGGATGCTCAAGATACATGATAGGGAATAAAGATTTCCTTGCTAAATTTGAAGAATTCAGAGGTGGACCAGTAGCCTTTAGAGGTAGCAAAGGTAGGATTACTGGCAAAGGGAAAATTAATACAAGGAAGTTGGAATTTGAAGATGTGTTCTTTGTAAAAGAATTGAATAAATTCAATCTCTTTTCTATATCACAAAGGTGTGATAAAAAGAACAAGGTGCTTTTCACAGATACAGACTGCTTGTTGCTCTCCAAAGACTTTGAGATGCCTATAGAATCTCAAGTACTTCTCATGGTACCCAGGCAAGAAAACATGTACACCTTTAATCTTCATACTATTACTCCAACATGTGGTATTACATGTTTGCTGGCTAAAGCTTCTAATGATGAGTATAATTTATGGCATAGGAGGTTAGGTCATGTGAATTTTAAGAATCTTAATAGATTGGTGAATAAAAATTTGGTTAGAAGGTTACCTAACAAATCTTTTCATAATGATTTCACATGTACTGCTTGTCAGAAAGGTAAACAACATAGAAGTACGACCAACACTGTTAATTCTGTGACTAAGCCTTTGCAAATTTTGCATATGGATTTGTTTGGTCTAGTTTCTGTTAGGAGTATTAGTCATAAGACCTTTTGCCTAGTTATAACTGATGATTATACTAGATTCAGTTGGGATTTGTTCTTAGCACTTAAGAGTGAAACCAATGGATTACTTAAGGATTTTATCCCTTTAGTTGAAAAGCATTTCACTAAACAAGTCTTAATCATTAGGACAGATAATGGGAATGATAAGTGTGAAAACACTCATCAGTTATGACCCAAAAACCACTTAAAACACAGCCAATTACATTATATTTAACTGTAAAATATCATAATTACGCGTGTATTTGTGTTTTATGTGTTTTTAGGTAAAAAGATACATCTTGGAGTAAATACACATTTTCAGGGGATTTATATGACAAAAGACGAAGAAAAATACGAAAGATGATTCAAGGTCCAATCATGCCATAATTACAATGATGAACGGCTTAGTTTGTAACTTTCATTAAAAACACAGGATGAAAAAGAAATGTGGTTAAAAGTTATTATCACATTTGATAAAAGATGGAAGTGAAAGGACTAAAAACAAAACAAATGAAAAGTTTATTTAACTTTCATTAAACTTGGTCAAAAGACCAAGTCATATCTTCTTAAACGTAAATGAAGAGAGAGAAAGAAAGAGAAACAGTCAGTTTATTCCTTCTTCACCAAACCAAGTCAAAAACCTGCAAGTTCAATTCAAGAAAGACACAAGGGGTTTCAGACAAAGACTTAAGAAGCAAAAGTGCTCCTCTTTTTCTCCTCTACAATAAGATGTTACTTAATTAGATCAAGATCAAAGGATGAAGAAACCCCCAAATCTGGGGATGTGAAGAACCTAATTAATCTCAACCTCGTATTTTACACGTGGCATTTAGGGATTGGAGGCAACACGTCATTGAAGTCATCTACCTCTTCTCTCGACGCCAATAAATACCAAGAAGACACCTCCACTTGAAGACGGTTAGCTTAGGTGCAGTTTCACACAGTAGGTTAGAATTAGTTAGATAGTTTAATTTTCTTTTACTTTTCTTGTTTAATTCTGTAACCAAATTAGTTAGAGTTTGTAACCGAATGTTCTTTTCACCATTAATGAAATACACTTTAAATTATTCAAGCTTTCTTATTCTCTTCTACTTTTCTTATAAGCTTTCATTTTCTTCCTTTACATGATTACATGATTACTATTCAAGTGATTTAGAATAAAAAGTTGTTAGGTCGATTGTTCAAGTGATTAGTTAGATTGTTCAAGTGAAGCAAAAATTATAACTGTTCGAGTTACTGTTCACCCAGGATTGGTAGTTTTACAGGTTGTATTTGTTAGCTTTTGGTGAGATTTCAGTAATTAATTCTTTAAGTATAATTCTATGAAATTTGGTCCTTTAATTTCAAGCTTTTTCAGGTAATAAGCTCACAAGCTCAAAAGAGCTTATTAGAGGATTTTGATTAGTTTTAAAAGATTAGATTGTTCAATTTAGAGTAAATGTAGTCGTGGTTTAGTTGAAATCATCACTCAGCAGTAAGATCCTAATGTTTAGTTTTCAGATTTAGTTTGTTCGTATTAAGAGTACTTAGTTCAAAAATTCTAGTTTTATTAAAGAAGTTTCATTTACTTCTAGCTATCAGTTCAATAAAGTTTGTTTTGGATCAGCTTAAACAGTGAGTTTGATACAAGCTTTCTGAAACTTCAGTATACACCAGTGGGAAGAATTGATTTTACTCAAGTTTTGATTTCCTTTCTTTAATTCTGTTTGTAAGCTCATAAGCTCAAAGCTTATGAGCGATAACAATTTTTTGTTTCGTTTGGTTGTAAATTTTGCAGGTGTTCACAGTTGCAGATTCGATTAGGTCTTCAGTTCAGCAGATAGTAGCAGTTAGTAGTACCGTTGATTCAGTTCTTTTTTAGAAGATAGCAAAGGTAGCTCAACGCTAACCTTCACCATCAAAGACCTTGGCTTCGGTAAAGCAGGTTAAGCGCACGTTTTATTTTCTGCAATTTTTCTTTAGTTTGTTGATGTAGTTTAAATGCTTGCTTGCATTTTGTTATTTTCGATTTGCTCTATGGTATGTTACACTTGCTACTTCCTGCCTTGATTAGTGTAAGTTTGTTATCTGTTATAGGATTCTCAGATTGTGCATTAATTCAGTAGATATAGCTCTTCATAATTTCTGTTTTCTTTTTGATAAAGAGATAACCTTTGTTGGCATTTAGTATTGACAACATTTGATATTTGTTCTCTATTTGTTTCGTTGTGCCTATAGTGTAACTGTAGTAATCTAATAGTTGTTAATTCTACTTTCAGTTTTATATTTTTGCTTAGTTTTTGTTGATTACTATTCATATAGATCAAGGAGTTAATAGTGTAATTCTGTTAGTGAATTAGTTTTTGTTCGACTCTTAGTTAATGCGTATTCAAAGGATAATTTTGGCGAGCTTTAGTTGCAGTAGTAAGTTGGACAATTAATCTATTAAAAATTGAAAAGAGATTTTCGTTTATGGTCATTTTTAGTTTCCCAATAGTATTAAGTATAACTCTTTTATCAGTCCATTCCAAAATAGTGAGCTTGATAGGTTAAAAATGAACCATAGGTCCAATTTATGAATAACATGTTAAAATCTTATTGGACTAGAGTGATAGGTTGGGCCTGTTTACTTTTAAAAATCAGAAAGATGGTTGTTGGGCTTAGGTTGACATAGATGGGTCGTAGTTAGGACTTGTGGAATTGTTTTTAATTCATGAAATTTAATTGCTTTAATTGTAGTCAAATTTGTGTTACTCTTATAATTGATCATTTCATTTTAATCTAATATTTGAATTTTGTATTTTAAATTTGTAGTGTAAAAATTGTATTTTTCATGATAATATGTTTTTGTGTATTTAAATGTTGTAGTTGCAATATGTTTTGTAGAATAGTAAATATATGTAGAAAGCTAATATTTTTACCTTTTTAAATGATTTGTGTGCAAGTAGCTTGAAAACCAATCAAGCTTTTATCACCAAAACCAATTAAGTCATACTTGAAATTGTTATATCAATTGTACATACATTCAGCCACCTTGTTACATATGGATACTCGTATAGAGATTTTGCAACAAGGTTCCGCCAATGCTAATTATTCGCCTTGTTTGAATTGTGGTGGTCTACGCGATACTTATTTATGTGATCAAAACAATGGCTATTATGGGGAGGGTTATGCTTATAATGGAACCGAGAACCCTAATTTTCGACCTAATATTCAAATGGACTATACTTGTAATGACTATATGGGATATTCCTTTTTTCATCACAGCCTTCACCATCATTTCATGATCAAACCTTTAATGAGCCGTACCAAAACCAAGGATTTTCCAATCATGAGGGTTTTCAAAATAATGATAATTTTCAAGGCTATAATCAAGAAACCTTTCATAATAAAGGATTTTCAAATAATGAAGACTTTCACAATGATGCAAATTTTCAATGCTATAATCAAGATACTTTTCAAAATCAAGGATTTTCACATTATGAGGGTTTTCAAAATGAAGGGAATTTTCAAGGTTATAATCATGAGAACTTTCATAATCAAGACTCTTTTCAAACCTATAATCCACCTAATTATGGAAATTGACCTCCACTCTATTCTTCGACTTATTCATGTGAGTTTTTTTGGAACGCACCCCATTATGGTTATGATTGTCGACCGAGGGATCTGCCGTCCTATGCCCTTAATGTTTTCAATAAGTTTTATTCTTTCCTTGAGGAACCGCAAAAGAACACCGAAAAACTTATGAAACATTATCACATAAAAACCATGAGCTTTGAGGAAATAGAAAAGGAGAACTTACCGATAGTGAGAGAGATAGAATCTATTCGTAATGAGGGCATGCGGAAACTATCTAATAAAGAGGAAATTTGTGAAGAGTTGAACATTAAATATCATCAACTTCAACAAGATTTACGTACTTTGCTCTTAGCAAAAGACGAGAAAGGAGAAGATGAATGCATTAAAGACGAACATCTTGCTACTCGTAGGCCTTATCCATTATTTTATGAAGATGATGACGAACCTTCGATTTGCATGACACTTAATGATGACACACCTTCATCACCTTTACTTCACATGGAACCCAACAACTCTTTAACCATGGGGGATGAGCCTCTTAGCACTAATACAAACACCGATTTGGATGAATTAACCGCTTCTAGTGTTGAGAACCTTATCCCAATCCAAAGAGAGCTTGAGAGTATTTTCGATGAACCATGTGACGAGCTTTGTATTGATACCTCTTCTCCTCATGATCACATTGAGATTTCATCCCTATTTGACCTTCATGATACTACTAGTGATTTTGGTGATGTTGATCTTGATGAATTGTTTAAAGAAAGGGATAATGAGATTGAGGAAGAGTTTTTGCAAGACTTGCCACAAATAGAGGATGACGACTGTGATTCTAATGAGGCTTCTTATGCTATATGAACCGATAAATTTTCATGTCAAGATGACCTTCCTAATTTGGATGAACATGTTGCTCCTATAAAAGAAGTGGAATATGTTCATATTCGTGTGGATTTATCAGACGTTTATCTTCTTATCTCCTCGATTCAAGCATTGAATGAAAATCCTAATGATGATTCCATAGAAGAAGAACCTTTCATTGATATTTCTTCATCGGTTTTTGAGGTTACACCTATTGATTTTCATGATTATATCATCCCTTTGAGTGATTCTCTCATTATGTGACAACCCAAACCTGAGGTCATTTATTTAATATTATATAATATTATTTTACAAATGATTTTGAAATTTTTGATGAGTTTGAATGATATGACGATTGATGGTTTTATTTAAAACCGACGTTGGAGGTTTTATTTAAAACCATCTTTTTACTAATAGCGAGGATTATTAGTGACCACGATATTGACGGATGCCCGAGATTTTATGTTTTATCATTTGTTGTCTCGATGTTTATATTTTTGACGTTTTTATTTTAAGTTCGTATTAAGTCGAACCGGGATCATATTATTATCATATTTTGAGTGCCTTTTAACTTTTGAAAAGTATTTTTACGAAACCCGAGCCTTGTAAATATTTTCATAATTGACAATTTACCTTTTCTACCTTGTAAACTATTTACTTGCAATTTGGACCAAAACTATCACAAATTGGCAAATTCTACCCCTCCACCCCACTATATATTGATTTTTCACTAACTCTTTTTAATATAAAATTCATTTTTACAACACAACTCAATCTCTCTTTCTCTCCCTTGCTAATGCCGTCCACCACCACCTTACAAAACACCTTGATCATTCAATTTTTACTTTGAATCTTCAAAAACAAATTATAATCCCATCTTGCAAATTCAAAGAGGAACATTTTGGTATAATTTTTACCCACATGCATTAACTTTTCAAAAAGTTTTTTTTCTTGATGAACTAGTGATGTTTGATCCATTTTTATGATGGTACATATGTGTTATTGCTATTATATTCAAGAATTGTTGGTTGCCTGTTCATTATTTTTGAGTGGGTGATTTTTGTATGATCATTTAAATATGTTATGGGTTAGTTAAGTTGTTGGTAATGATATTAGGGTGATATTAGGCATATGAGAATGATTAAAATGTGGTGAAAAATTAATTTTGAATGATTTTTAAATATATATTTTTAAACAGATTATTAAACTTAATTTTCTGAAAATATGAGTTTGAGATGAACTAATTAGATATTGTTGTAGATTATGTTTTTAGCTTCATTTTGGTATAAGGTAGGGCTTCTAGCTCCAAACGAGCGAAAAGTTTGATTATTCGTGTACCGGGAGACTAGTACCGTCACAATATAAAATTGTTGTCGATATTTGGATCGAATCTCGGGGACTATAAAATGGATTTTTAAAATGAGTCATGGACTGATTTTGAATGATAAGTATGATGATGTTGAGTTATTTTCAAAGTTGAGTGTCGGTTTTGTAACCGGAGAAAAATAAATGGTTTAAAAGACTATATCAATTGTTGACGTAAAACTGTCCGGTTTTTATAGTTCAAAGATGTGTCGGGCAGGAAACTTTAAAAGTAAAATCTTTTGATGGGCTTTTAACAGGTCTTTCTATATATAGTAAGTGACATTTATGATTAATATCATAAGTATTTGATGTGTTTAAGTGAGGTAAATGAGCTCGTACATTTGGTATGTACCGACAGATTTTTATCGAAAGAATTAACTAATAGAATAAACATATATAATGAAGTGAAAGGGCACTTGTATTGTTATCATTTTGGGTTGGGTGTGATTTTTTGATTTTGAGTTTGATGTTAGTAAGTATGGATTTTATTCGGGTTTATTACTGATGAACGCGCCTTATTTGATAGGTTGCGGTTTTTGTGTTTATCGGGCATCAACTATCGTCGAAGATCGTCTTACTACTGCTATTACTCCAGGTGAGTCTATAGCCTTGCTTTTGTAATTGTTTTGAATGATTTTAAAACCCACGAGGGGGATACATTCTATTAGAAAGTAAAATGAACACAAGTCATGATTGATTGTTTGGACCCGAATGTTGCCTTTGTTGTCTTTGTTGTTTGAATTGTATAAGTACCTAATTTGCAAAAGTCCCTAAATTCATGAGCCGTTCACTATCTCCTGACTTGATGTTGTGAGTTGGGAATAGCTGCTTATTCTAATAATAGTATTATTGGGCTGACGACCCTATCTGAGACCAGGGCTTTACGCTGAGTAACCCGCTGGGAAGGATAATTTTACGAGAATGAGAATTGGTATTCTTGCAAATGATACCCTAGTAGGGGCACTGGAATTCATCTAGTCATGCCGGCTTTAGGCGTGGGTGACTAAGTTAAGGGGTCGGTGTCATGAGCTTAATACAATTCAATAGCTATTGCTATATGCCAGACTTCTTGACTAATAGATTGTATGCGCACAATTCTATTAAATGATCTTGATTGATTTTTCTCTTGTGTTCAAATGTTGATTTGGAAAACCTATAGACTCGCTCAACCGTTGTGTTGATGATTTTAAGCATGTATTTCAGGTATTGAAGATGATGAATTGCGGAGCTTGCTGGAGAAGGATTACGGATTGCTTTTATGGTGATGGGTGTAAAACGGATTTCTTTCCCTTTTGGTCATAAAAATAATAATGTACGGTCGAGTACTTTGGTAAAGTGTTTGTGGATTTGATCAAGTCTTTGGGGGACCTAAATGTTACTCTGATATCTTAAAAATTGTTTTACATGGGATCGAAAGTTTTAGACAATGGTCAAATTACATCCTTTTATATCTCAAATTTATCATTTTGAGTTTGTTCAAAATGTCTTGTGTAACAATGTTTGTATTTAGCACCCAAATGTGTATTTCTGCTGCGCATTGTAATTTGGGGGTGTTAAAGATTGGTATCACAACTTTTTAGTTATAGCGAATTAGGTCGATTTTTGAAAAATGTCCTAAACTATAACTTTGGTGTTGAAAATATTTTACAAAAGCATGGAAATTCTCCGCAAGGCTCCGGTAAGATTATTTATTTTGTATTGTTTTATTGATTGATGTATCCCTTAAAATTGAATTGATTTTAGAGTATTTATTAAGTAAATACTATGATGATATATAATAATTTATTGATGATGTGTTGATGATGTATTGATGTTGTTGAAAGTACGTTGAGTACTTGTTATCGTATATTTTATTTATGTAAATGCATATGTATATAATTTTAAATAATGACCTTATATACTGCTGAGGGTCTAGAACAGTAGACCAGATGTTGAACGATTTTACAACTGATTTCTTGCGACTTATATCGGGTATGAGGAAGTTTGATTAGTTGATGTATGATAGATATGTGGTTGAAATTGGTGTGATTAGAGGGTTGATGTGAAAGAAAGGTGGTTTTAAAGGTTGTATTTGGTATGTGGAAATTTGAGTTTGTTAGGACTTGGAAGATGAATGAGATTGCTAGCCTTGGGTTGATTGTGATGCATTTGTATGCTTGAATTGAAAGGTTTAAAGAGAAGTAGGTAAGCTTTGAAAGGATAAGTGAGTGGGAGTCTCATGTGGGATTGATTCTGAGTAGAGTTTGGAAGTTTAGGAATGTTGAAAGTCGTACTGAGATTTGCCTGGTGATTGATCTGTCGTGTATGAGTGAGTATTTGGATTTTGAGAATGAGCTGCCATCGGGTTATGGATTTGACCTTGAGGTGTGAAAAGGGAAATAGACGAGTGTGATGTATTTGACAACAATATTAAGGAGGATGAGGAGCTGCTGTCTAAGGAACTAATCGCGTGATGGATTTCTTTGTATCTTATTTTATTTTGTGATCGGACTTATTTAAACCCTTGTTTCGTAGCATTGTGATGGAACTTATTATCTTTTAAGTTTGTTCGGTAGATGATTGTAGTGACAGACACTGCCACTATCTTGTTGAATACTCAACGCAACCCTCATGATCTATGATGTGCCTTTATTAACTCTTTTGAGTTTTGATTGATGAACCATTGTAGTTTATGTTATTCGTGCATGTAGTATCCATGAGATGTCCTGATAAAGAATTCCTTCCTTTATCTTGATATGTATACTTATCATGTTTCTTTCTTCCGTGATGATGGAAGAAGGAGTAAGGGAAGCATATTTCTGTCATTAGTAGATCTCTACGTGACTAAGTTTCTTGAAATATGTTGCCAAAACTAACGACTGCTACTGTGAGCACTATGATCGAACATGTTATTGATAGAGCACTTGAAGCTGATCGTGTTGCAAGGATTAAAGATGTTGGAGTTAGTTGTGTTGGAGATAATGGTACTGCATTTGATGCTGCAGAGAATAATGATGATGCTGCTGAGGATAATGATGATGCTGCTGAGAATAATGATGATGTTGCTGATCCAGATGATAGTGTTGCTGCTGTTCTGCAAGTTCAAAAGAATGTACTTATGTTAGTTTTCAGAAGTGTGGTTCTACGTAATTTTGTGGTATTAGTAGTGCATTAGAATTGCATATATGGATTGATAAGATAGAGAGTACCTTGAGATTATTGGGTGTTCAAAAATTAATAAGGTGAAATTTGCTGCTGCTATATTTCAGGATGTTACACTAAGATGGTGGAATACCAAGTGACTAATTTAGGATTGGTTGTGACTAATAGTAAGGCATGGCCCGTGATGAAAGGACTATTGACTGCTAGGTTTTGTCCCAAGCAGGAACTAGGACAATTGGAATCCGAATTGAGATAATTCGTGCTAAGGAACGATGTTATTACTACTTACTGGGAAATTTTCTGAGCTATATTTGCTATACCATGATACTTTTGTGAATGACCGTAAAAAACGAAGCAGTACATTAGAGGATTGTCTAGTAATATCAAGGGTGAGGTTATTTCTTTAAGACCTAAATCTTTCGATGAAGCTGTTCAGATGGCGCATGATTTAATGGATGTGAAAGTGCTAGATAGGAAAGATAGTATTGTTGAAAACAATAAGAGAAAGTGGGAATCTGCTCAGTCCAACCCGAATCAAGGTCAGAATTGTAAGGATTACAGCACTAACAATAACTAAAGACAGAACCGAAATCAGTATTTAAACCCTGGAAGGAATGAGCAAATTTGTGTTGTCACTGTGTCTGAAAGTAACAAGATAAATCTCAAGTTTGTTTGCTGTACTCTATACCATGTAGGTAATTTTCCACAAGTGCGACTAGAGTTAGGAAAACCTGGTCATAAAGCTGCTAAGTGCAGAACAAGAGGATTAGTCAATGGAATTAGTACTCTTGGAGCAGTGATATGATTTAGCCGTGGTAAGAAAGAATACAAACAAAGGAATTGTCCAAAGAAAGGAAATTGACAAGATAGGAATGATGCCGCTCCAGCTTACTTTTGAATGATGCTGACAAACCTTATGGTCTGAATGTTGTAAATGGTATATTCTTACTTGAGATTCTTTATGTCAGTATGTTGTTTGATTTCAGATCGGGTAGAAACTATAGAACTATAAATATTCAGTTGTTTTATCAACGGAGAGTCAATAAGATTGACAATTAACTATGATGTGGAGTTAACCGATGGAAAGGTTGCTAGTGTTAGTTTTACACTGAGAGTGTGTTCCTTGAATTTAGGAAAGTAGGTGTTTAGTATCGACTTGATGCTCAAAGAGTTGGAATCTTTGGATGTGGATTATTGGTATGAATTGGTTAGTGGTGCGAAGTGCTGATGCTTGAGATTGAACTAAGCTTCACTATAAATTGATAGCTGCTGGCTTAGATTTTGCTGCAAAGCTGATTGTTGACTATGAGAGGTGATGAATGAATTTTCCGTTTGAAAAGTATCTTGTTTGGAAACAAGGAAGTATGTGGAAGAGGAATGTGATGTATTCCTAGCTCAGGTAATTATTGATAGGGTAGTTGAGGAGAAGTTGAGAGATCTGTTAATGACTCGAGAGTATTCTGAAGTTTTCCTGAAGTTTTTGCAAAGTTTCTACCGCCTTATGAAATGGAGTTCGTGTCGATTGAGTATTGTGAGCGATATGTGTAGTACTTCTGCGTTTCGTTGTGTAGTGCTTCTGTGTTTTGTTGAGTAGTAATTGTATGCCTTATCATTTAGCACCGTCAGAGTGGAATGAGTTATTCGGTCAACTGCGAGAAGTGATGGATAAGAGATGTATTATATTAAGTTTTGTTGCAATGACAATCACCTGTATTGTTTGTCAAGAAAGATGGATTGTTTCGGATGTATATTGATTATCGAGAGCTTAACAATTGACAGCTAAGAATCGGTATCCATTACCGAGGATTGATGATTCGTTTGATCCTTGCAACTTGTCTGGATCCAGTGTGTACTCAAAGATCGCTTTGAGTTTTGGTTATCATTAACTAAGAGTTAGGAAGGAAGATGTTCCTATAGTTGTTTTTCGTACTTGATGTGGGTACTTTAAGTTTCAAGTGATGTTTTTGGAATGGACGAACGCGTCTGCCATATTCATGGACTAGGTGAATCTTGTTTGTAAGATGTGCTAGGATGAGTTATTCATTATATCTATTAAAGATATTCTATTTTATTCCAAGAGGAAAGGAGGAACATAAGTAGCATATGAGGATAATTTTTGGGATGGTTGGAAAAAGAGAAACTGTATGTAAAGTTTGCTATGTGTGAATGTTGGTTGAAATATTTGCGTTTTTAAGGCAGTAGATTGACAACAAAGGTATTTGTGAAGATCTTGCCAAGATTGAAACGATCAATGATTGGTCGGTACCAACGACGCTGACGGAAATCTGCTAATTCCTTGGTTTAAGCTGGGAATAATCGGAGGTTTATCGAAAGGTTTTCACTGATTGTTAAACCATTGATTAAGCTTACTAAGAAGAATTGGATGTGTGAGTCCCACTTATACATCTAAATTGTAAGTTTCGAGATCTGATCCTTATCAGATGAGGAAGCTGTATACTGAACACTGAAGGGTAGGCTGTGTTCTGCACTGATGTTGTCATTGTTGAAAGGATCTGAAGTATTTATAGTTTATAGTTTGCTGTGATGTGTCTCATAAGGGTTATTTAGTTGTGGTGTTTGCTTTGAGATGGTAGATGTAACACCCCCAAATTAATACAATCCAATACAGCGGAAGACTCGTTGGTGTTACGGGATAGCACATTACTCACATCATAGACAACGCTTAAAAATCGCATCGTTTAATAATAAAGCATTTCCATTCATAAATATTAGATTTACATAGGTCCCAAGTCATAGTCATTTCATACAATTTTACAAAAGATTTGAATGGAAATTGTTATTTAAGTGCGGGCCATGAATTCTTGTTGTCTTCCCGAGAATTACCTTCAAGTACCTGAGATAAGACATGTTAAAAGAAAGGGTCAGAGAAAATACCGAGTAAATTCATAGAGTTTAATAAAACCATTAATATATCATCGGTATATCATTATTACTGAAAATCATTTTGTATAAATCTTTGTAATAGGCCATAAAATAGCCAAAGTCATTTTATACAAATCCTTATCAAAAATCATAATATAGGCGTTTGCCTTCAAAATCATTATACGAACCATTTTCGTAAAAACATCATACAATATGTTTTATAACGCTGTATAAAATTAGATAAAAACCGTTATATGAATATGGTTTATGAAAAACCAAAACACGAACATAATATCAATAATAAGACCCCGTATTGCTAGTCAGACAATATATCGTAATTCAGTGCGTATAGCAGTATTTCGTTATTTGGATTATTATAAGCCGCATGACATTTTTACCTTACTACAACAAACAACATGTAGCTAACCCGAAACTCAATTTGCCCATCTAAATTAGCGTGTCGTCACAAAATCACGCTATGGAAATCTTCTCATACATAAATTCGCTTACCAATCAATGTGGCACGACGGGGATCGATCATCAAGGCGCGAACTGGGGTGGGCGTCCCCAAATAGTACTTTTATATGCACAAGCGTCTACCAAATCCCGGTAGTTCACAATTCATGCTAATGGGACTTTTAGTGACATAACCTAACTTTAATAATCCATTTTACTTCATACATCGGGTTATATAATCATTCATCGGGTCATACAATCATTCGGGTCCAAATCAATAAACAAACAATCGGGACAAATGGTGTCCTATATTATCAAAACTAACATGTTATCTCCCTCGCGGGTTTATAAAACATTTCATAAAAATATTTAAAAGAGTGCGAGGCTATGAACTCACGTTGATGTGGGAAAGCGGGTTATCGGCAATTCGAATGTACGGTACGTGCTTCAATCACGGAAACCTAGACAAATAATACTCGTCTTAGACTTTTGTCCAATGACTTTATCAAAATAACAATTATATATACATATGATGATTTTATATATAAATGATTATGATCAAGTGGGTTTATACATTCTCATTTACTCATTTTAGTGTTATGTATTGGTAACTTTTATACTAGTTTACTAGTTCTACTCATTTACATATTTTAGGCCCAATAAGCCTATTACAAGCCCATTAACTTGTATTAATCCATTTTATACTTTTATTATCAGTATTATACTTTACTTGTTGGGCCCAAGTGGGTTAAACCCAATAAGTAAATTTATAAGTGTTTAGCCCATTTAGTTGGATTAATAGTCCAACAATGCTAACTTAGCCCGTTAATGTCCGTATGTTATATAGTTCGGGTTTTATCGGTTTTTACTTGTATTAAGTACTTATATATCAGTATCTGACTTTTAAAAAGTTTACATTAGACGGGTCCGACCGTCTAAGTTTTAATTGACGAAAAACGTTAATTTTACGGTATTAGCTGAAAAGACGTAAAAATCATGTTTATAGTTTTATAACTTATAAAACTTATCAAACTACCATTTTTATAAAATGTCCATTTATTCATCCTTATATATATTTATATAAATGTAATATATAAGTTAGTGGGTTTTAATTCATATTTTATACTATATTTATTTGAGTGCTTATATAATAGTATTAAACTTTAATTTCACAAAATCAGACCTAAATTTTAAGTCCACTAAAATGTCCATATCTAGAGTTCTATAATGAAATAGGACCTCAAATTTTTATGACAGAAACTACATGATATTTTCTTCATTTTATTCCTTTATAGCTGCTGGTGAATCAACATCTAAATATTTTAATAAATTCATCCGAAACAGTGTAGGCAGATTTGTACTCTAAACTTGTTTTTATCATATCTCACTAATTTTTATGATTCCATTGTATGGCCAACTATCACATGTGTATAAAACCTAATAATTACTGTAAATTGATTCCACTATACCATTTTATCTGTTTAGCATTTGGTTACTTACTGTTTTTATACAGCCATCATATTAAGCAAGATTTTAACCATTTTACATGTGGTTTTCCATCTTTTTACCCATGTTTATCAACACCAAATCCCCACATAATATTTTTATCATCATTCATCATCATATACATATATATAAATAAAGAAAATAAAAGATTACATAATCAAAATAATAAGAGGATAGGAAGAACAATCTTTATACCACCAATAGTGATGAAAATATGAGGTTTTTGATGAACAAGACTTGGTTCTTGTTATCAAATCTTCAACTTTAGCAAGATAACTTCTTGGGTCCTTTGGATGGATGAACACCTCCATGAAATCAGCCCTTTAACCTAATGAAAACTCCTTTTTATAAGTTAAGATCACTTCCAATCTTCATATCTTCAAAAGGACATCATCATATGTAGAAATAACATGAGATTTTGTGGTTGAATTTGATCAAAATGGGTGTTTTAGGGTGATATGGGATGGCATGGATGAGTAAGGGAGAGAGAGTTGTGAGTTTTTGGTGGTATTGCATGTATGAAATTGAACAAATGGTTTGTGGTGAAGTGGTTTGTGGTTTTGTAGATTATTTAGCTAAGTAAGTTACCAAGTGTAACTTGTAAGCTACTAGTATGACACATCATGGTGTTGTGGCTTATTTTAGCCGTGGGTTAGTGAGGGTGGGACAAGTGTCCCACTTGTCTCATCTCCACTAATTTACGGGTACTTCTCGATTCTAGTTTCCTCGATTTACGTTCCCTCGGGTCGTTTTACGAAAAACGTTTTTATAAATTATGAATCAACGGCACAAAACGAATCCAATAAAAATTGTCTCATCAAAAACGGAGTTCAAAAACGTAAATACGTAAACCTAAGTTTTCCGGTTTAGTCGTAAAGGACGTTAAATTATTCACGTAAGTCCTAATCTCTTCTCGTAAATTTGTGAGTTTATGAACCGACACAAATTTAAAATCCCAAAATAATATTCACGGATAAATTTATTTTCTAAAATGTCGGACTGTCACCAAAACGGTGTATGTAAACGTAAGCACGTAACGTAGAATCCTCCGGTTTAGACGTAGTCGATGCTAATTCAAGACGTAAATCCAAATTTCTTCCCAGAAATGAGTGAGTTCATAATATAACATTAAAATAATGTTTTTAAATGATACTTAAGAATAAAATATCAATCATAAATTGACGGATTGTCACAACATTTACCCCTAAACAGGATCTTTGTCCTCAAAGATCAATTTATCTTACTACTCGCTTCTTATAGAATTAGAGCCATGTGGGTATTTCCTCCACATTCGGTCTTTTCTCTCAAATGTAATTCATTACAATACGCGAGTTTCATCAAACATAAGTACGGGAATACGATCAGGCTTAATGTTGACTTACTTTCTCTATCCATGATGTTCACGGGTTTTTTATGAATGCAACTTTTCGCCGATCTATACTTCATTAAGGAATAGTCAGATTTTCACTTGATAGACATTTATCAAGTTAGATATACGAATCATAATTTACGCAGCCCTTGAATTCCTATAGTAGATCCAGCTTATTTGACTTTCAAACCAATTTTTACATCATCTCAATGCTCCCATACTACGAGGACCTCCCATGATCTTTCAGATCATCTATTTGTTTTTCCAAAGTAAGAAATTTTTTGGCATAACTTCACTACTCATCCGGCACTTCAAGATCTACATTTCATATTCACATAACCTCTTGCCTACTACCGGCAGTCAATAATCAGATCCTAATTTCAACAATCATTTCAGGTCTCGCAGGTCGGGTATTTTGTAAGGTTAGGTTTGTCATCATAGGTAAACTTAAACCTAAAAGACATGTCCAAGTCACAATGGGTGTATGTCGGATGTCTTCATCCCAACTCCTGTTTACAGATGCTCTCACATTTATATCCTAACAAGATTCGATCTTGATCCTAATACGATAATTATCAATGATAATCTTTCCAAAGGAAAACGATTATACGGTTTATTACCAAAGGTCAATTATTCAAGCATAGAACAACACTTCTAGTGTTTTGTATCATTACTTACTCTCATCAAGGTTCGTTCCTAATGACTTCTGAGCAAATCTCTAGAAATTGGATGCGAAGCGAGGATCTTGATAGAGATGATCGATACAGACACACTATGTTTACGCAACTCCTTTAAATACAAAGAGTCAATTTCTTCATCGAGAATATATCATTCACAGGAATGATATTAGCAGATTTGGTCAGTCTGTCGACGATGACCGAAATCGAATCAATTTCAGATGATGACCTTTGCAATAGTTAGATGTTTACTAATGTATGAGGCGATGTCTGCCTTCATAATTTGCCATCCGTACAACTTCTTCAGATAAAGATACATTTAGTCAGAATGACATGAATAGAATACTTTACGAGATTTCAACATGACTAAATCTCAAAATCCTCTATATTTAGGCAACCACAAGTGGCCTTTATAACATTTAACGCTATCGGCTTCTTGATTCTAATGGTTCACATTAGCCGCGAACCCCTTTTATTATCTATATTATCCTTTTTACAAGCATCGGCTATTTTTAAATTGCTCGGCAATTTATTTTGCACAGTCATTACTAAGGAACACATCCTAATTGGTTCTTTATCCTTTCTATATAATGTGTTAGTATCTACATTCACTTTTTCTGGTGAAATAATTATCATGACCACAATTCATTCAGAATTTCTTTCTTCATATTCTCTAAGTTTTAGTCTCGTCTCAACTATTATTTTTATCAGTTTTGCTCAATCTGACGTTTAAAGCGTCGATAAATAATTCAAGTAATTAAATAATAAATATTCAATTTATATGAAACGTAAATGTAAAATTTTAAATTTCTTAGTTCGACCAATTATATGAAAATGTTCAAAAATAAATTTGAATTTAATTAACACGATTTTTGTGATTTATCGAAAATAATTATTAAGATTCGTAAACGTTCGAAAAATCTTTGGTTTCACTTTGGTCAAAATTTTCTTAGTTGAAAAGCAAAAATTGTCGCTTCAAATTTCAAGTCATGGTTTAAATGGTTTCCTAAATCCCTCTTAGGTTGTCTTGAGGTATACACAAACATTTACCCCTAAACAGGAGTTTAGTTAAATGATTTTGGCATAAGGAAATAATCCCTCAAAAATTCTTTTGATAGAACATTTGTCAAAACATATTTGCACTTTCTTTTTGGTAAAACCCAAAGTCTTAAAAGGGCTCTTAATTTTTGAAGAGTCAATATATATATTCCATTATCTATTGATTACACGGTCAAATAATGTAAAGGATTTAGTCTTTAATCACATGTTAAATACTCAAGGTATAGGTTTTCACTACTCGGCCACTTCAGGGCAGTTTATAAATTATTATTAACTCCTTCCTATTCTTATAAACAAACAGATGGTCCTTAATGATCACGAGCATGAATTTATCAAATTACAGCCTACACACATGATTTACCAAATTTATGGACGCTACATGTGTATTAGTCAATCCAAACCACATCTTGTGAAACTCATAATGTTCATTACAAGTTCTGGATGTAGTGATTGGAATAGATAATCTTTTTCGTGGATGCGAAGTTGATGATAACCATGCCGTGTATCAAATCTTTAGAACATACGCTAGAACCTTGTAAATGATCGAACAAATCTATCATCTTGGGTAGTGGATATAGATTTTTATCATCAATTTACTTAGTTCACGGTAATTCGAAAAATATAAGAAATGATAACACCATAGCTCTTTATGATGACGAGCTTGGTAGAATAAAAGCTTTCTCCGACAACTCTCTCAGTTGCACGGTAATTCTTTTACTTCAGATGGTGCTGACGTACAGTGCACATGTCACAGGTGCAGCACCGGGAATATAATCAATACCAAATTCAACTTGCCTAAATGGCAAAAGTCTAGGTAATTCATCAGCAAATACCTCCTAATCTTTTAATAAATTTACTTTAAGTTCTTTCTAGATTATAATACCTATGACTAATTCACAACCATTCACGGTATAATTTCAAGTCTAAATGCAGGATATGGTCATCCATCAAGAGTTATTTAGATCACTTTTGATAATCAACATCTTATCATTTTGGGGAATTCTACTCGAGTTCCCATCAATTAAGACAATGTCGTCATGTCATAATCAATAAGTCCATTCTACTGGTACTATCAACTTTCCAGTTTCATTATCGTTGATAAGATGTGAACTTCTCAAAAGACTAATAATATCTCATACTCCTTCACAAATTCAAGGATATCAGGAGACATAACTAACCTTAAAAGAGTAAGGTCAACGCATAATCTGCGCGAGAAAATTTCAAATCAGATACAGACGAAAACATTAACGAATATGAGTATATCCCATGTTTTCATAATTTGAGTACGCATTAGAAAGCTCCTCGGATCGTTATCCAAGTCATTCAAATGAAATCTAATCAAAAGAAATGATAGGAACGTCGATACATCCAGTCGGTATCAACACTCGGTAATCAGATACTTTTTCAAAGAATCTCACTACGAGAGAATTGGACAAGAAGGGAATATCAATTTTCAAATAAGACAAATTCCACAGATGAGTAAATTCGACTCAGAAGAATAAATAGTATGGGCATATATATAGGTGTTCCCATCAATATGTCCCTATTTTTCACTTCTTGCAGATCTCATAAAATTTAATCTTTCACAATCTTCAAAGAAAATTTAGTGTTTATTAATAACTTCATGGTGACTACTAATCAGCCTTGCATGGTCCCTTCCAAATTGTATGTAGACGCGCAACTATATACAATTTCAAGATTAACGATGCAACACTCAGTTCGTCAAAACTTTGTCATCATGTTTAAAATATATATTCATGCTTAATTCAAAATGAATTTACAGATATCTTCTTTATCATGGAAACAATTAAGTTTTCCAAGGTGTTTCATAAACAACTTTATTTTGATAACGATTGCTCATAAATCTCACTTTGAATAATCTATATAGTGATGAAAATCCAAATTTTCTCAAGGGATACTGTTTTATCTTATAAAAACAATGAGTGATCTGCAAAAGAGTGATGAAAAGTTGTTCACCAAGAACTAACTACAATATGCTAGGAAATGAGCTTTAGCCAAATAATCATGAGGTTCATGATCTCGATGGCACTCAGGAATACAAAGAGAATAATCCACAACGTAACTCAATTCGAGATGAGTACTTGTTCAATGGTTGCATCACTAATGCGAACATTAGGATGAAACAATAAAGGATAGATAACATCGATATATGTAGGATTTAGCAATCAAAGGTAGTTTTTTCATTAATCACAAATAAGTCAAAATTGTACCGTAACACATTACATGTCACTATGTCATACAATTCCAAGAACTCATCCTACCAACTGATATCTCAGTTAAGTTAGGGATTTTTAAAAGATACCACAATGAATACTAATCTACAAGAGTCATGGGGGTTCCACCTATCCCGGAAGATCCATCGGTCCCTATTAAGAAGAAGATTTCTTCAATTTATTTCCTAGACACTGGGCATCCTCATTAGTGGGCAATGGCCTAGGAACAACCGTTAACACGAACCAATAATCATTTAAAACCTTATAATTCAATCACAGAACTTAACGACTTCCTCTTATCAATCTCATATTCCATACGGGTTAAATTTTACTTCATTCAAGTTTCGACCAACTTATACTCAATGCGATATCCTACCTCATTTTCCAATACTTTCAAATTTATTCATAATACTTAAAAGGGTAATAAAGTTCGATATGAATAACACTTAATTTCCAATCCTATAGCTCTAACAACAATAGTTATCAAATGATTCACTAGTATGAAATGACTCATACATTCAATGAGACTTCTCGGAAAGGTACTAGTGGCATGAGGCTTTTGGGTAATGGTTTCAATGACAGCCTCAAGTGCAACATTCACCCTTTCGATTTCAAATTTAAGAATTGGGTGACAACGAATCAGATGACACCTTTCCAGGTGGTAACATTTTGTCAAACTCCACTCTATAAGGAAAGATCGTCATGACATCGATATCAGATTTAATCTCGCCAATTCTTCTTCAATATTACAATCAACTAATATCTACATTTCTACGAATATCAACCATTTTGTTGGGATCATAAATATCCACAACTTGGTTTAGATCTAGAATAGCTAGAATTTCCTACAGAAATAGCTTAGATTAATTTACTAGGGGATTTAGGGTTTCTTGTGACAATCTACGTCGTATAAATACCTCGTATACATATTGAAATAATCTTCAAACAATCATGTAATCAAATTACATCATATATATATATATATATATATATATACATATATATATATATATATATATATATATATATATATATATATATATATATATATATATATATATATATATATATATATATATATATATATATATATATATATATATATATATATATATATATATATATATATATATATATATATATATATATATTAAAGTAACACTTCTCCGTCTGGCTTTGTCGGTAACTCGGGAATTCTTCGGCACCGTTATAGTCAAAAGATTTTTAGACATTTTGTGAAAAATGTTTATAGTTAAAAGATTTTGAAATGTTTTATTCAAAGCCTTGGTTTTAAAAATCTTTCGTTCTCTATAACGAGAGCTCTGGTACCAAACTGTAACACCCCCAAATTTATACAATTCAATACAGCGGAAGACTCGTTGGTGTTACGGGATAGCACATTACTCACATCATAGACAACGCTTAAGAATCGTGTCGTTTAATAATAAAGCATTTCCATTCATAAATATTAGATTTACATTGGTCCCAAGTCATAGTCATTTCATACAATTTTACAAAAGATTTGAATGGAAATTGTTATTTAAGTGCGGGCCATGAATTCTTGTTGTCTTCCCGAGAATTACCTTCAAGTACCTGAGATAAGACATGTTAAAAGAAAGGGTCAGCGAAAACGCCGAGTGAATTCATAGAGTTTAATAAAACCATTGATATATCATCGGTATATAATTATTACCAAAAATCATTTTGTACAAATCTTTGTAATAGGCCATAAAATAGCCAAAGTCATTTTATACAAATCCCTATCAAAAATCATATAGGCGTTTGCCTTCAAAATCATTATACGAACAATTGTCGTAAAAACATCATACAATACGTTTTATAACGCTGTATAAAATTAGATAAAAACCGTTATATGAATATGGTTTATGAAAAACCAAAACACGAACATAATATCAATAATAAGACCCTTTATTGCTAGTCAGGCAATATATCGTAATTCAGTGCGTATAGTAGTATTTTGTTATTTGGATTATTATAAGCCGCATGATATTGTTACCTTACTATAACAAACAATGGGTAGCTAACCCGAAACTCAATTTGCCCATCTAAATTAGCGTGTCGTCACAAAATCACGCTATGGAAATCTTCTCATACATAAATTCGCTTACCAATCAATGTGGCACGACGGGGATCAATCGTCAAGGCGCGAACTGGGGTGATCGTCCCCAAATAGTACTATTATATGCACAAGCGTCTACCAAATCCCGGTAGTTCACAATTCATGCTAATGGGACTTTCAGTTACATAACCTAACTTTAATAATCCATTTTACTTCATACATCGGGTCATATAATCATTCATCGGGTCATACAATCATTTGGGTCCAAATCAATAAATAAACAATTGGGACAAAAGGTGTCCTATATTATCAAAACTAACATGTTATCTCCCTCGCGGGTTTATAAAACATTTCATAAAAACATTTAAAAGAGTGCGAGGCTATGAACTCACGTTGATGTGGGAAAGCGGGTTATCGGCAATTCGAATGTACGGTACTTGCTTCAATCACGGAAACCTAGACAAATAATACTCGTCTTAGAATTTTGTCCAATGACTTTATCAAAATAACAATTATGTATACATATGATGATTTTATATATAAATGAGGATAATCAAGTGGGTTTATACATTCTCATTTACTCATTTTAGTGTTATGTATTGGTAACTTTTATACTAGTTTACTAGTTTTACTTATTTACATATTTTAGGCCCAATAAGCCTATTACAAGCCCATTAACTTGTATTAATCCATTTTATACTTTATTATCAGTATTATACTTTACATGTTGGGCCCAAGTGGGTTAATCCCAATAAGTAAATTTATAAGTGTTTAGCCCATTTAGTTGGTTTAATTGTCCAATAATGCTAACTTAGCCCGTTAATGTCCGTATGTTCTATAGTTCGGGTTTTATCGGTTTTTACTTGTAATAAGTACTTATATATATCAGTATATGACTTTTAAAAAGTTTACATTAGACGGGTCCGACCGTCTAAGTTTTAATTAAACGAAAAATGTTAATTTTACGGTATTAGCCGAAAAGACGTAAACATCATGTTTATAGTTTTATAACTTATAAAACATATCAAACTACCATTTTTATAAAATGTCTATTTATTTATCCTTATACATATTTATATAAATGTAATATATAAGGTAGTGGGTTTTAATTCACATTTTATACTATATTTATTTGAGTGCTTATATAATAGTATTAAACTTTAATTTCACAAAATCAGTCCTAAATTTTAAGTCCACTAAAATATCCATATCTAGAGTTCTATAATGAGATAGGACCTCAAACTTTTATGACAGAAACTACATGATATGTGCTTCATTTTATTCCTTTATGACAGAAACTACTAGTGTTCAGTTTTCAGATTTAGTTACTTCGTATTAAGAGTACTTAGTTCCAAAATTCTAGTTTTATTAAAGAAGTTTCATTTACTTCTAGCTATCAGTTCAATAAAGTTTGTTTTGGATCAGCTTAAACAGTGAGTTTGATACAAGCTTTCTGAAACTTTAGTATACACCAGTGGGAAGAATTGATTTTACTCAAGTTTTGATTTCCTTTCTTTGATTCTGTTTGTAAGCTCATAAGCTCAAAGCTTATGAGCGATAACAATTTTTTGTTTCGTTTGGTTGTAAATTTTGTAGGTGTTCACAGTTGCAGATTCGATTAGGTCTTCAGTTCAGCAGATAGTAGCAGTTAGTAGTACCATTGATTAAGTTCTTGTTTAGAAGATAGCAAAGGTAGCTCAACGCTAACCTTCACCATCAACGGCCTTGGCTTTGGTAAAGTAGGTTAAGCACACGTTTTATTTTCTACAATTTTTGCTTTAGTTTTCTGATGTAGTTTAAATGCTTGCTTGTATTTTGTTATTTTCTATTTGCTCTATGGTATTTTACACTTGCTACTTCCTGCCTTGATTTGTGTAAGTTTGTTATCTGTTATAGGATTCTCAGATTGTGCATTAATTCAGTAGATATAGCTCTTCATAATTTCTATTTTTTTTATAAAGAGATAACCTGTGTTGGCATTTGGTATTGACAACATTTGATATTTGTTCACTATTTGTTTCATTGTGCCTATAGTGTAATTATAGTAATTTAGTATTTGTTAATTCTACTTTCATTTTTATATTTTTGCTCAGTTTTTATTGATTACTATTCATATAGATCAAGGAGTTAATAGCATAATTCTATTAGTGAATTAGTTTTTGTTAGGCTCTTAGTTAATGCGTATTCAAAGGATAATTTTGGCGAGCTTTAGTTGCAGTAGTAAGTTGGATAATTAATCTGTGAAAAGTTGAAAAGAGTTTTTCGTTTATGGTCATTTTTAGTTTCCCAATAGTGTTAAGTATAACTCTTTTATCAGTCCATTCCAAAATAGTGAGTTTGATAGGTTTAAAATAAACCATAGGTCCAATTTATGAATAACATGTTAAAAGCTTACTGGACTAGAGTGATAGGTTGGGCCTATTTACTTTTAAAAATCAGAAAGATGGTTGTTGGGCTTAGGTTGACTTAGATGGGCCGTAGTTAGGACTTGTGGAATTGTTTTTAATTCGTGAAATTTAACTGCTTTAATTGTAGTCAAATTTGTGTTACTCTTATAATTGATCACTTCATTTTAATCTAATATTTGAATTTTGTATTTTAAATTTATAGTGTAAAAATTGTATTTTTCATGATAATATTTTTGTGTGCATTTAAATGTTGTAGTTGCAATATGTTTTGTAGAATAGTAAGTATATGTAGAAAGCTAATATTTTTACCTTTTTAAATTATTTGTGTGCAAGTAGCTTAAAAACCAATCAAGCTTTTATCACCAAAAACAATTAAGTCATACTTGAAATTGTTATATCAATTCGATAAGACCGAGAGACAACTACACTAAAAAACGAAATATTAGGGACATAATTTAAGAATGATGAATTTGATGAATTCTGTAGGTATAAAGGTATCAAGAGACAATTTAGTAACCCTAGAACTCCACAACAAAATGGAATAGCTGAAAGGAAAAATAGGACACTAATTGAGGCTGCTAGAACTATGCTAGCGGATTTTCTTTTGCCAAATACATTTTGGGCAGAAGCAATCAATACTGAATGTTATGTGTTAAATAGAGTCTTAGTGACCAAGCCTCAAAACAAGACACCTTATGAACTTTTGACTGGTATTAAGCCAACCATAAGTCATTTAAGACCTTTTGGATGTCATGTGTCTATTTTAAATACTCTTGATCATTTGGGGAAGTTTGATGGAAAATCTGATCCAGGATATCTTGTAGGATATTCATTACAAAATAAAGCATATAGGGTTTATAACTTGGCTTCTAAGAAGGTTGAAGAAAATACCCATGTTAATTTCTTAGAGAATAAACCCAATGTCCCAGGAATAGGTTATGCTTGGATGTTTGATTTGGATTATCTTACTAACTCCATGGATTACTATTCTGTGCAAAAGGATTGTCAAACTAACAATGCAAGTGAGGAGATTGGTACAACAAAGTCAGGTACTCAAGGAGAACCTTCTTCATCTTTTCAGGATGATGATGTTCACATTTATGTACCAAGTATGCCTACTGTTTCTCCTATGGATGCTACTCCCTAGAAGCAAACAATGCCATCAACTGATGACCAAGCCTCCCAATAGCTTAAGAGGATTCAAGATCAAGAAAAGAATGCTACATCTGCTAATAAGCATTTAGGAGAAGAATCTTTGGAATCATAACACTCAGCAATACATATTACACCTAGCGGTACCTCATCTGCAAGTACTCCTAAGTCAAACTCTACAAAGTCTGTTGATTCATTAGAAGATATTCTGCAAGCTATGGACGATGAAGATGCTTATGCTAGTCCAATTGAAGTAATCTTCTCTAAAGCTTTCTATGATGAGCAGGGTGTAGTAACTGATTTCAATAATTTGAAAACTAAAATTCCAGTCAGTTCTATTCCCACTCATAAAGTCAACAACAACCATCCTACTACTCAAATTATTGGAAATCCTAAGTCTGTTGTGCAAACCAGAAGACAACTTCAAGCCAATACTGAAACTCATGCACTTGTGAGTTATGTTAAACAACAGCAAAGAACAAATCATAAGGATACTCAACATTGTTTGTTTTCCTGTTGCTTATCACAAGTAGATGCCTATGACAAGAAGCTTATTCAAGTCTTGAAGATTCATACAGACAAAAATGTAGCTGATTTGTTGACCAAGGCATTTGATCAAAGAGATTTTAATTCTTGGTAACACATATTGGTATGCTCAACCAATAAACTGCTGCATATGTTAAGGGGAGTTAATAGCTGTACAATTTTTATTGTATAGTGCTTGTTTTGTGTTTTTGATGTGATTGCAGGTTAAAAGAATAAGATAAAAGAGGATATAATGATAGTGGAATGCATGAACTGGTCAAATGTGTGAGGTACCGTTATGGATCCAAGTACAGCTAGCATAAATCCAAGTACCGAGTATGTTTCATGTATCGCTACATATCCGTTGTACCATTAAGGGTCTCTTTTGTAAATTTGGCGGTTTCTTCGCGCTTGGGTTTGTTATTTACATAAATACTTAATCTAATTACACAATTGATTCACCTAATATTTTATTCTTATCTTTTAATTCTATAACCTTCTCTCTACTTTTTCGATCATCAAAAATATTAATGGCTGCTTTACAAGTGATCTCTAAGCACAACCTAGTTGCGAACCTTGCTCAGAATGATGATTCTCTTGGTTTCCATGAGATACTTGGATTTTTATCTCGAAGTCATATTCATTTTGCGCTTACTCTAAGTCATGTTGTCTCTATTCCTATTGTTACACAATTTTGGAATACTGTTGTCTTAGGTACTCGTCATAATCAACCTTGCGTTAGGGTTAGGGTGAATAATAGGAATATTTATGTGACTGAGGTACTGCTAAGGGCTAGTTTAAGACTAAATGATGAAAATGGACTAAGTATGTTAAATAATACTTAGATACATGATGGCCTTGCAGCCATGGGTTATGAGGGTGGTAGGGAAAGTCTCAGTTTCTTTAAAGCTTTATTTTCACCATAATAAAAATTTCTTTTTCATGCTATTATTCACTGTATGAGGTCCAAAAGTACTTCTTTTGATCAAATCCCTTCTGCATTGGCATCCGGTAGTATCTGTCTAGTAAATGACAGAATTTTTAATTTTTCAATATTGATTTTTGAAGGCATGACTAGGAATTTGGAAGGAGTTAAAAAGTTTTTAATGTATCCTAGATTCATTCAGACTTTAGTTAATGACCAAATCCCTAACCTACCTGAGTTGATAAATATATGGGATGTTCCTACATTTACAAAGAGAACTTTCTCTTTCTTGACCAAACAAGGCAATGCCTTTACAGGAACTGTCACACCCTTATTTGCTAATATGTTAGCCCAACCAGCCAACCAAGAAGGTGAGGAACCTAGCTCAGCTAGTGCTTCTCAGGAAACTCCTTCTCACCAGAGTCCCAATTCTTCTGAAGATACTCAATCTTCTTCTCACAATGTTGGTAATCAACTAAATTCAGATGAGATGATCCACACACCTGCTGCTTCAATTGCTGCTAGTGGTTCACCACAAGCACAAGCAACAGAGGTGGTGGATGTTGCCAATTTAACTGCTTTGTGCACTAGATTGTCTAAACATGTACATGTATCGCAAAAGTATAAACTTGCTCAATATAAAAGGATTGCTGAATTAGTATCTAGTTTTATCAAGTTAAGGAATAAGGTATCTCCTTGGATGAGGCATAACTAATCAATTTAGAAAGATGTTCTTAAGAAGCAAAAATTCAGGAACCTCAAGAAAAGGCAACCGAATGCAACCAAACAGGGGAGGAATTATGAAGAATAAGGACCTTCTTCTGACATTCATACAAGGGTCTATGGAAATGACATTAATTTTGAAGCTGATGATGTCATTGGAAATTTTGATGATGGTAATGGCATAGAGACTATTGTGGAAAAAGATAGCTTGGAGCCTACAAACATGGAGCTTCAACAAGAAGAAGCACAACTTGCTCATGAGGAACCACAAAATGAAGAGATTTTGGTGACTCAGCCACATCCACAACCTCAATAACCACAACTACAAGTGAATTGGAGTCGTTTCTATGAGAAGCTGGAGGAAATCAATGTTCTGCGTCTTCAACTCCACCTCAAAGGAAATTCTGGTTTCACAAGAAAACAATCTTTCCAAGTACTGTGAAGATCAAGAGTGAGTTATGGATCAGACAAGACTAAGGAGTTACAGCTTCAAAAGAAGAAAAAGTATCTGGAGATACTTTGGTGATTCAACAAACAAGTGTGTCTTACACTGGTGAAGTAAACACTATTGAAGAGCCAAGTACTGCTAAGCCAACGAAGCCGAATGCAAGTACCGCTGGTGAACAACCTTCACTACATTCTTCTACAGAAAGTCAAACTCTTTTTGGAGAGGGTGAGACTTTAGCACAAGTACTGCTTGATCTAAGGGAGAAGAGCTCAGCTGAAAAATCAAGACAAGCAGAAGCAGAGTTAAAGGCACAACAAGAAATTCTTGCTAAGAAAGAAAAAGCTAAAGGCAAGAAGATTCAAGCTTCACATCCCACCAAAGGTGTTATCATTCAACATCAATTAAATTAAGATGAAGAAAGATGATCTTCAAAGCTAAAGAAGAAACTACCTAAAATCAATCCAAAGGATAAGGGAAAGAAAGTGTTACAATCTGAATCTGAGGAAGAAAGTGATTCAGATGATGACATTAGCAAAGTCATGAATAGATTTAACCAACTGGAGCATGATGAAGAGTTAGGTTTCAGATTACAAGCACAAATGCATGAAGAAAAGCTACAAGAAGACCTTGAAGCAAAGCAACAAATGCTTGAAGCCCAAAGATTAAAATAGGAATGGAACATTGAAGAGTATGATAGAATACAAGATGAACTTAAGGCAAGTGAGCTTCTTGCAGAATCATTGCTGGCTGAAGAAAGGGATGATTATGATGAAGAGGAGAAAGACAAATTAATTGATGATTTAGTGAGGGAGCAACAAAGATTCTTTGCAGAAAAGAGAAGAAAAGAAAGGGTTAAGCCTCCAACCACTATACAAATCAGAAACCAAATGATGTCCTACCTCAAGAAAGTCAAGCATTTTACCCATGCTCAATTGGTCAAAAAGACTTTTGAAGAAATCAAGGCTTTGTATGAACAGCACAAGAGGACCAAGTTGAATTTTGTTGAGATTGGTTTTGAAAAGGACAAGCAAGATATTGAAGATGTAAGGAAGCATCTTCAACAACAAAGACAGTTTGGAAGTACCCCTAGGCTTGATACAAGTACTGCTGGATAAAAGGAAGCATCTCAACCCATCAAGACTACCTATGTTAGGAAGAAGAAAAGGGTGATAGAAGTTTCAAAGGGATAAGAGATTAGTCAAGGAATGGATGAGGGGAATACAACTCAAGATGCTAGCAAGAAGACTAAAAATGTACAAGCATTACATACACAGTCAATCGTACTTAAGGAAACAGTACATACTAATTTGGAGGAGGGTTCAATAGAGTTTGAAGGAACCTCCAAGGGTGTTAAAAGGAAAAGATCAACAAAGAAAAAGCATGAAGCTAAGAAAAAGGTGAACTCTATTGAACAAGATAGTGATGATGATGAAAGCTACAAAAAGCACTTAAAGATAGTGAAATTTAAAGATCAGTGCATTGACACAGAGATCTTTGGAAAGAAGTCAGATATCATAAGATGGAGAAGTGCTATGATGGATGGATTAGAAATTCATGGTGTAACACCCCATTTTGGTAAATGGAATGTCATGCGTGATTATGACGTGTCATCAAAGCATACAAGGATAAATGTATTAAACATTACATGACCATAAAGGAAATACCGGAAACAAACATCGGTACTCCAAAGTAAAGCTCATCACACACAAACATAAGTACTGTAAATGAAAAGGACTAAACAATGTCCATAGAAGTGAGTATCAAAAGTATGAAGAAATGCATAAAGTAATGAAGGCTAGGAAGCTTCCAATCCATATGCACGTACGCTTAAAGTATACGAGCGTCCCTGAGTACCTGCCGTTTTGGGAACATGAAAGGAAAACGGCTGAGCATAACGCTCAGTGCACGGATATACAAGTATAGCATGAATAAAATAAGCATATAAACATATAGCAGCAGAAAAGACTAACTCCTGGATAACCTGACATAAGTTAGTAAAACTGGTTTTATAGTTTGAAAAGCCTTATGTTTATCTTATAAAAGCTGTTTAACATGTTTACCATTAGCCAATATAGGTCATGAAATATCAACGTGCATGAATACTTGGAGGGGTGACCTCGTTATGCAATTAGAGGGGCTGCCTCTAATTAATATAAGTTTGGGTAGGAGGGATCAACTCCTTGTGAAGGATGCAAGGCACACACCACATTCACCTGAAAAAGCTGTAAAAACATGTAACCTAGGTTCCACCCATACGCCCTACATGATAATAATAATATGGCCAAAAGCTGAAGGGACACCACGAGCTATCACTCCGCCATGGTGAAGTCATAACACTGGTACCTCCAGTGTTATGGTTATGGTACCTCCATAAGTAGGTGAAACTGGTCATGCATGTATATGGCTTTAGGCATTTAATTAAACATGCAATCAAAACATATAAAACATATACTGGGAAAACAGTTGGGTGCATACGGGGAAATCTTAATGAGAAAAGAATGTCCATACTGAAAGGACGGAGAATCCGTACCTTGTGTCCAGTGAACGAAGATGACGAACGGAAGAGATTCCGACTTCGATATCACTAATGTAACATAAATAATATACGTGTATAAGTATTCTGCTTACTGTATACGTAACTGGTTTTATATCATATCTTAGCTTGTTTGATATGTTCATGTCATGTTTCACTGATTTTATCATTATGTTGTGTTTATCATGTATTCTGTCTATTCTGATTAAGTATTACTTGTATTTCTGGTATTATTATACTTGTTGTGTAATAATAAGTAACTTTCGAAAAATAGCAGGTTTCCTAAAATAGAAAGTTTCCAAAAATAGAATGTTTCAAAAAATAGAAAGTTTCCAAAATTTGATAGTTTCCAAAAATAGTAAGTTTCCAAAAATAGAAAGTTTCCAAAAATAGAAAGTTTCCAAAAATAGAATAGCTGCCTTAAATAAATAAGTTTCTAAAAAGATAGAAAGTTTCCATAAATAGATTAGCTGCCTTAAATAAATAAGTTTCTAAAAATAGAAAGTTTCCATAATTAGAATTAAGCTGGATTATTAAGCTAATAATATAAGCTTAAGTTTTACTGATTAATATTCTAAGTCATGTGATATATAATATAGTTTATTGATTATTACATGTAAATTAAATAAACTATAGGTTATAAGATTTAATTAAATATAACATGATTTAATTAAATAAAAGGTAATAATACTTAGGTTAAAACATGTATTAATAATTATTATTAATATTACCTAAGTCATAAAAATTAATTAATTATAAGCCATGTTTTAATAATTAATTAATTACTTTAGTCTAAAATTAAATCATAAAATACTTAGGTTAAAATCATGTATTATTTCTAATAATAATTAACCTAAGTCATGTATAAATTATATTAGTTATAAAGCATGTTAAATTAATTTAATTAAACCTTTTAATTGTTTAACTTGTTTAAGTAATTAACTTGTAAAAATACACCATGAACCGAACCCGTGTTTTAACTCTAAACATGTTAGGAACCGGACCGATTTAACCATTGAACCGACCAAACAAACAATCCCCTTAACAGTGGCAAACCGGCTCGGCCGGTTGCCACTGTTTGTGTAAAGGTGCCACCGACATAAGCCGGTGGTCCCTTGGTCTTGGCTAGCCGCTGCCCATGCGGCGGTTCCCCCCTGCTTTCTATAAATAGCCACCGGCTTAAGCCGATGGTGTTTGTTTTTTTTCCAGCAGAGACCCCAAAGACCACCAAGGCCAACCCCGACATGCGTCGGGGTCCCTTGGTTTGCTTGCTGCCAAGCCATGAAACCCACACCGAGACCACTTGGTCTCGGTTGTGGTCACACATGCCACACCGAGAGCATGGGCTCTCGGTTTGTGTGCGCCGGCCGAACCAAACACCCCCTTAAACCCATGTTTTTAATACCCCATGATTAGATCTACATGTTTATTAACTTTTTTAATAACCTCATGATTTCATGTGTCTAGATCTAATAAACAATTAAAAAGAAAAGGTTTAAGAGATTACCGATTCGTGAATAAAAGAAGCATATACACGAAGGACCTTGCTTGAATTGGATCAACCAAAAATCACAAACACACCCTGTTGGTGTGTGTATACCCGGCGGCCAAAGAGAGACAAGAGGAGAGCTAGGGTTTTGTATTTTTTAACTTTTCTGTATTATGAAAAATATGATCTCCTTCTTTTCTTATTTAGTTAATTTTAAAAGTGGGCTTAGCCTCTTGTTTTGTTTATGCCGTGGGTATGAGGGGCCCACAAGGGGAAACCCGTTGTTTTTCCGTGTTCTATTTATTTACGTGTTCTCGTGTCGTGTTTACGTGATTTAATTATCAATCATTCGTGTCGTAAACTATATTTATTCGTAATCGTAATAAATATACGTAAATACATAATATTAGGTTCGTGATTATTTACCTTCATGATTTTCATGTTCGTGATTATAATTATTGTTGATAATAATTATCGTGTCTTAATACGTAATGAATACTTATCGTGTAATAACACGTACGTAATACTTGTAAATTCCTATTCGTGAAACGTAAACGTGCTAAATAAGGAAAGTTCTAATCATGTACGTACGATCATAAGGGTACTATTCATGGTATAAGCATGCATGTTTTACAACTCTTCCCCCCTAAAAAGAATAATTCATCCCTGAGTTATAGATAATTTAAACTGGAAAAGAAGAACATACCCAAATTCAGAATATGAAATGAGGTAAGAAGCCCGGTTAGACTCCTCTATTTCCCAAGTGGTTTCCCGCTCGGTATTATCCCTCCAAAGTATTTTGACGAATGGAATCGTCTTCCTCCTTATGACTCATTCTTGTCTGTCAAGAACTCGTTCGGGTTCTTCTATGAAGGTAAGATCTTCACGAATCTGTTCCAGTGGATACTGAACCATGTGAAGGGGATGATACTTGTACCCTCTTTGTAAGGACACATGGAAGACATTGTGAACATGAGAAAGCTACGGAGGTAACGCTAAACGATAAGATACTTCACCGACTCGCTCAATGACATCAAAAGGGCCGATGAATCGAGGACTGAGCTTCCCTTTGATTCCAAAGCGTCTAACACCACGTGCCGGCGATACCTTAAGGAAGACGTGATCTCCTACGTTAAAGTGTAACTCCTTACGATGCTTGTCGGCATAACTCTTCTGACGTGACCGTGCTTCTTGCAGTTTCTGCTTGGCTACTGCAACCTTCTCGTTTGTCAATTCTATCATTTCTGGTCCTTCAAGTGTTCGCTCACCAACCTGATCCCAACAGATTAGGGCACGACACTTTCTGCCATACAACATCCCGAATGGTGCACACTTGATATTTGCGTGCCAACTGTTGTTGTATGCAAACTCTACCAAATAGATGTAATCCTCCCAATCTGCAGTCCATTCCAACGCACATGACCTCAACATGTCTTTCAATGTCTGAATCGTTCGCTCCGATTGCCCGTCTATTTGAGGATGAAAAGCCGTGCTAAGCTTAAGTTTTGTACCCCAAGCTTTCTGCAGACTTCTCCAAAATCGTGAAGTGAAATGAGTATCTTTGTCTAAGACGATGTTGGATGGAGCACCATGAAGTCTCATGATCTCCTTCTTGTAAGTATCAGCGAGTTTACTGACCGAATCTTCCTTGCGGATCGGTAAGAAATGAGCTGACTTGGTAAGACGATCAACGATACCCCAAATCGCATCGTGCTTCCTTTTTGTCTACGGAAGAACGGTAACAAAATCCATGGTGATTTTGTCCCACTTCCACTCTGGAATATCTAACGGTTGAAGAAAACCGCCAGATCGCTGATGCTCGATCTTAACCTGCTGGCAGGTAAGACATTTGGAGACGTAAGTCGCAACATCCTGTTTCATACCACTCCACCAAAAGTATTGCTTGATGTCATGGTACATCTTGGTCGAACTAGGATGAATAGAGAATGGGGAGCTATGAGCCTCAGCTAACAATGCTTCCCTGAGTTCTTGATCATCAGGAACACAAAGTCTCGTGCCCTACCATAAGATACCATCTGCGTCTACTCGAAATTCTGTCTGCTTCTCCAAATTCTGAATTATCGCCCAAATTTCACCATCATCTTTCTGAGCTTCCTTGATCCTATAGAGTAACTCAGGTTCCACTCTAAGATTTGCCCAGTAACCGTACTGTCCATGTACCATGATCTCAATGTCTAGTCGCTCCAAGTCTCTTATAATTTCCTCCTCAATTTTAATGCCGTTTATCATTCCGAACTTCCTACTAAGTGCATCTGCCACTACATTCGCCTTGCCGAGATGATACTACAGATTAATGTCATAATTCTCCAACAGCTCTAACCATCTCCTCTGTCTCATGTTTAATTCACGTTGAGTAAAGATGTACTTCAAGCTCATGATTCTCCATACAAGTAGTGCCTCCATATCTTCAATACAAACACGACTGCTGCAAGTTCCAAGTCATGCGTAGGACTTTTCCTCATAAGGCTTAAGCTGTCGTGAAGCGTACGGAGTCACTTTCCCATGTTGCATGAGAACACAGCCAAGTCCCTTCCCTGATGCATCACTGTAGATCTGAAATCCACCTGTACCAGATAGGATAGTAAGACTTTTGCTTTAGGTCTTCAAAGCTCTTCTCTCTTTCTTCAGTCTAGACAAATTTCTCCTCTTTCCGCACCAGTTTGGTCAATGGTAGTGCTAACAGGGGAAAATTTCTCTACGAACCTACGGTAGTAACCAACTAAGGTAGGAAACTGCGAACTTCAGTCTCTGATGTCGGTCTTGGCACTTGGTAATAGCCTCAACCTTTGCTGGATCCATAGTGATTCCTTCTGCTGATACAATGTGACCTAAGAACGCCACCTTGTCTAACCAGAACTCACACTTGGAGAATTTAGCATACAACTGCTTCTGGCGAAGAATCTGTAATACTGTACAAAGATGGTCTTCGTGTTCCTCCTTGGACTTAGAGAATATCAGGATGTCGTCAATGGAGACAATGCCGAACATGTCCAGAAATTCATGGAAGATTTTGTTCATCAAATCCATGAACACTGCTGAAGCATTGGTAAGGCCAAATGGCATGACTACAAATTCGTAGTGGCCATAGCGTGTACGGAAAGCAGTCTTGGCTATGTCCTGCTCTTTAACCTGTAGCTGATGATAGCCCGACCTTAGATCAATCTTGGAGAAATGTTTGGCCCCTTGGAGTTGGTCAAACAGATCGTCAATGCGTGGTAGAGGATACCTATTCCTGATGGTGATATTGTTGAGCTTGCGATAATCTATGCAAAGACGCATACTGCCGTCCTTCCTCATGAATAAGACCGGTGCGCCCCATGGAGATGCGCTCGATCGAATGAAGCCTCGTTCCAGAAGTTCTTGCAATTGATCCTTCAGCTCCTTCAACTCTATGGTAGCCATGCGATAAGGAGCCTTGAAAATCGGCACAACTCCTGTGATGAGCTCGATATTAAATTCTACTTCACGTGCAGGTGGTATGCCTGGAAGTTCTTCTGGAAATACATCTTGAAATTCTGACACTATCGGCTGATTCTGAATTGATGGGGATTCAGCATCCATGTCATGAACAGTAGCTAGATAGCCCTCGCAACCATGTGAAAATAATGCACGTGCTTGTAGGGTTGATATGATTTGTACAGACCTTCCGGTACGAACCCGTTGTGAATGTACTCTGGTGCATTAACATCACCGACGATGACAAGATATGAATGGCAGTCTATGGTAGCATGATGCTTGGATAGACAGTCCATGCCCAATATCATGTCAAAATCATTCATGTCTAGCGGAAGTGCGTCAACAAGACGAATCTTGTCATCAAACTGTAGGGGAAGGCTCTTGTACACATGGGTTATGCGTACAAAGTCTCTTAAAGGCGTGGAAATATTTAGTATATTTTCTAGTGGCATGGGGAGTATCCTAACATTCTTAGCATAAGCAGTAGAAATGACCGAGTGAGTAGCACCCGTGTCAAATAGAACACATGCAGCTTGACCATACATATACAAGATTCCAGTGATGGTACCTGTAGACTTGTTGGCCTGATCGCGAGATGTCGTGTAAACGTGTCCACTAGTAGGAGGCGGCTTGGTATCAGCATGTCCCGATGTGCCCTCCATCTCGCCCTTGCGACAGTCCTTCATGCGATGGCCAGGAAGACCACACTTGAAGCATGCGCCACTGTCGTGGCGACATGGCCCTGGGTGCCTACGGTTGTAGGTAGTGCAAAGAGGATTGGTATATCCTCCAGCAGGTTTCCTTGCTGGCTGAGAGTTGATAAGAACAATGTACATGAGACATGATAATAGGTACAAAGGACAATGCGGATAATTTGTAAGATGGGATACCAGTGATAGCTGGACGGTTAGGCTGTGAACCTCTCTGGTTCTGGTCCCTCCCGTTACCATGATTCCTGGTAGAAGATTCTCTAATGTGTAAGAATTAAGAACTATAGCATGTAATAATAAGAAAATGAGTAAGTATAAGGACCTGCTGCTGTTAGAGTTTCCAGCGTTGTTACGGTAATTATCATTACCGCCACGCCTATCCGTAGTAGAACGGTCGTGAGTCTAACTTTTTTCATTGGGCTGAGTAGGCTGTTGCTGAGTAGCCGGCTGAGACCGTCCCCGGTCTTCTTCCTAGAAGATGCAGTTTAAGAGATATAAGTATTGACATATGCTGAATGAATACGGTCTGGTCACCGCTGAATAACGAATGTTTACCTCTTATCGGGTCTCTCTACTTACCCGAACTCTTCTCTTCTTTGCAGCATCTCCATGTTACGTGATGCAACGGCCACTTGTGCCACCGTGTTGAAGGTAGTGCCCTCCAAGTTATTAGCAATCATTGGGGAAAGGGCCCAACAAAAATGGTGTGCCTGCTCTTCAGCAGTGCCCGCTGCTGCTCTCAGGACACCAGCGAACCAAAGGAAACGCTGCATGAAATCATTGTTGTTTTCCTCAGCTCGCTGCCTAATGGCGTAGTATTCTCTCATGAGCCTATTCCTTCCCTCCATGGGAAAGATGTGAGGTGGGAGAGGATAGTTGTCGTTTTGGTGAAGGATGTCCTGCAAATCTTCATTGGCAGTTGCAACCATCTCCCGGATATTGTTTGTGTTTACCATCTGATAGTATAACATCAAAATACATGATTAAACTGATCGAAACATAAAATATATACATGAAAAAATTTTTATACCAATAAATCATGAGAAAAATTTTATGCAGGAAAACTAGTACATGAATGCGTGATGCAGTTTTATGAAAACTTTTATATGAGCGAGAGTGAACGCCTATGGTCAGTTCACTCAAAACAAAAGACATGGCGAGGGGACGCCAATGGGTCGGTCCCAAAGTGAAATGTTTCGATATAACACATACGACTAAATAGGGCCAGTACTATACCAACCATTACTTAGTCATAAACCTGCGACAATGACATATATATGTATGCATGAAAACCGACTGTCAGTTCTAGGAAGACCATAGTGACTACCCACTAATTACAGGTCGTGTTTTGAGAGCCTAAATGTCGAAGCCTTGGCTCTGATACCATAATTGTAACACCCCATTTTGGTAAATGTAAAGTCACGCGTGATTATAGCGTGTCATCAAAGCATACAAGGATAAATGTATTAAACATTACATGACCATAAAAGAAATACCGGAAACAAAGATCGGTACCCTAAAGTAAAGCTCATCACACACAAACATAAGTACTGTAAATGAAAAGGACTAAACAATGTACATAGAAATGAGTATCAAAAGTATGAAGAAATGCATAAAGTAATGAAGGCTAGGAAGCTTCCAATCCATATGCACGTATGCTTAAAGTCTACGAGCATCCCTGAGTACCTGCCGTTTTGGCAACATGAAAGGAAAATGCCAGAGCATAACGCTCAGTGCACATATATACAAGTATAGCATGAATAATATAAGCATATAAACATATAGCAGCGGAAAAGACTAAGTCCTAGATAACCTGACATAACTTAGTAAAACTGGTTTTATAGTTTGAAAAGCCTTATGTTTATCTTATAAAAACTGTTTAACATGTTTACCATTAGCCAATATAGGTCATGAAATATCAACGTGCATGAATACTTAGAGGGGTGACCTTGTCATGCAATTAGAGGGGATGCTTCTAATTAATATAAGTTTGGGTAGGAGGGATCAGCTCCTTGTGAAGGATGCAAGGCACACACCACATTCACCTGAATAATCTGTAAAAACATGTAACCTAGGATGCACCCATATGCCCACATGATAATAATAATATGGTCCAACGCTGAAGGGACGCCACGAGCTATCACTCCACCGTGGTTAAGTCATAACTGTGGTGCCTCCAGTGTTATGGTTATGGTACCTCCATAACTAGGTGAAAATGGTCATGCATGTATATGGCTTTAGGTATTTAATTAAACATAAGCAATCAAAACATATAAAACATATATTGGGAAAACAGTTGGCTGCATACGGGGAAATCCTAATAAGGAAAGAATGTCCATACTGAAAGGACGGAGAATCCGTACCTTGTGTCCAGTGAACGAAGAAGACGAACAGAAGAGAGTCCTACTTTGATATCACTAATGCTACATAAATAATGTACGTGTATAAGTATTCTGCTTACTGTATACGTAACTGGTTTTATATTATATCTACCTTGTTCTATAGGTTCATGTCATGTTTCACGGATTTTATCATTATGTTGTGTTGATCATGTATTCTGTCTATTCTGATTAAGTATTACTTGTATTTCTGGTAGTATTATACTTGTTGTGTAATAATAAGTGACTTTCTAAAAATAGCAGGTTTCTTAAAATAGAAAGTTTCCAAAAATAGAAAGTTTCCACAAATAGAAAGTTTCCAAAAATAGAGAGTTTCCAAAAATAGGAAGTTTCCAAAAATAGAAAGTTTCCAAAAATAGAAAGTTTCCAAAAATAGAATAGCTGCCTTAAATAAATAAGTTTCTAAAAAAATAGAAAGTTTCCATAAATAGATTAGCTGCCTTAAATAAATAAGTTTCTAAAAATAGAAAGTTTCCATAATTAGAATTAAGCTGGATTATTAAGCTAATAATATAAGCTTAAGTTTTACTGATTAATATTCTAAGTCATGTGATATATAGTATAGTTTATTAATTATTACATGTAAATTAAATAAACTATAGGTTATTAGATTTAATTAAATATAGCATGATTTAATTAAATAAAAGGTAATAATACTTAGGTTAAAACATGTATTAATAATTATTATTAATATTACCTAAGTCATGAAAACTAATTAATTATAAGCCATGTTTTAATAATTAATTAATTACTTTAGTCTAAAATTAAATCATAAATTACTTAGGTTAAAATCATGTATTATTTCTAATAATAATTAACCTAAGTCATGTCTAAATTAAATTAATTATAAAGCATGTTAAATTAATTTAATTAAACCTTGTAATTATTTAACTTGTTTAAATAATCAACTTGTAAAAATACACCATGAACCGAACCCGTGTTTTAACTCTAAACATGTCGGGAACCGGACTGGTTTAACCCTTGAACCGGCCAAACAAACAATCCCCTTAACAGTGGCAAACCAGCTCGGCCGGTTGCCACTGTTTGTGTAAAGGTGCCACCGACATAAGCCGGTGGTCCCTTGGTCTTGGCTAGCCACTGCCCATGCGGCGGTTCCCCCTACTTTCTATAAATAGCCACCGGCTTAAGCCGGTGGTGTTTATTTTGTTTTTCAGCCGAGCCCCCAAAGACCACCAAGGCCAACCCCGACATGCGTCGGGGTCCCTTGGTTTGCTTGCTGCCAAGCCACGAAACCCACACCGAGACCACTTGGTCTCGGTTGTGTTCACACGAGCCACACCGAGAGCATGGGCTCTCGGTTTGTGTGCGCCGACCGAACCAAACACCTCCTTAAACCCATGTTTTTAATACCCCATGATTAGATCTAGATGTTTATTAAATTGTTTAGTAACCTAATGATTTCATTTGTCTAGATCTTATAAAAAATTAAAAAGAAAAGGTTTAAGAGATTACCGATTCATGAATAAAAGAAACAAATACAAGAACGACCTTGCTTGAATTGGATCAACCAAAAATCACAAACACACCCTGTTGGTGTGTGTATACCCGGCGGCCAAAGAGAGACAAGAGGAGAGCTAGGGTTTTGTATTTTTCTAACTTTTGTGTATTATGAAAAATATGATCTCCTTCTTTTCTTATTTAGTTAATTTTAAAAGTGGGCTTGGCCTCTTGTTTTGTTTATGCCGCGGGTATGAGGGGCCCACAAGGGGAACCCGGTGTTTTTCCGTGTTCTATTTATTTACGTGTTCTCGTGTCGTGTTTACGTGATTTAATCATTAATCGTTCGTGTCGTAAACTATATTTATTCGTAATCGTAATAACTATACGTAAATACATAATATTAGGTTCGTGATTATTTACGTTCATGATTTTCATGTTCGTGATTATAATTATTGTTGATAATAATTATCGTGTCATAATAATGAATACTTATCGTGTAATAACACGTACGTAATACTTGTAAATTCCTATTCGTGAAACGTAAATGTGCTAAATAAGGAAAAGTTCTAATCATGTACGTACGATCATAAGGGTACTATTCATGGTAAAAGCATGCGGGTTTTACACATGGAATCACTAGGTCAGATGGAAAATTCAGAATGTTCAGACTACTTGAAGAGATTCTACACATCCTTGACAGATAAGACATTCAAGATCTCAACAGATTTGTTGGAGGTGGAAGTGAAGGTCAAGCAAAAGTCACATTACTGAGGAATGAACGGAAGTTTATGTGTGAGCCACATACTTGTGATCAAGGAATATTGAAGGACTTAGAGAATCAGGTTCCTACTTACTAGAGATATTATAGATCATGTGGTATACATACATTGGATATAGATGATGTAACCTATTACATGCTTCAAGAAAAGAGATATCCTTTTGGAAGAAGATTGTTGGAAAGAATGTTAGAACAACAATTGGAAGTTTCAGAAGAATCTACTAGTGCTTTGGAGTTGATTAGAATGGTTAAACAACAACTCAAGGATTTGGAGCAAGTGGAAGAAGCTGAGAAAGAGCCTTAAGTGTTTGATTTATAATCACACTTCACAAATGGTTCTCAGTTCACCATGTCTAACACACATAAGAAGTGGCTAGTCCATAAGCAAATGATTTGCGTTAAAGACTTCTCAAATCCGTTGACAACTGGTAGTTTGCTAAAAACCATATGGTTCTAACTCACCCTATTTCGAGACAAAGAGTTGGCTAGTCCTAGACAAACGGTACTAGGTAAAGACATTATAAAATCCGTTGATGGTTGACAGTTTACCAAAAATTGTAGGGTTATCAGTACACCTTATTCTTTATGAATAAAGTATTGGCTATTCCAGAGTGTACGACTAACTGGTAAAGAACAAATCAAATACGTTGATAGCTGATGATTTGCTAAAAATCATGAAGCCAATACAAATTGGCTTTTGTTGTTAACTGTTTTATTTCAGGTATGAAGCTACAAGCAAAAGAGTATTAGTTTAAAAGAAAGAATACTTAAAAGGTTTTGTCTCATCAAATCAAGACATAAGTTCATGATCAAGAGTTCACAGATTTAACTCAAAGAAGACAATTACTGTTGCTGCAGAACAAAATGAATGTTCACAAGACACAAGAAGATCATAATTTGAAGACAAAGATGATATTCATGAGACTTGAAGATTATCTTATCAGAAGAAGATCTGCATAAAAGTGTTTGGCTACATTCAGTTGGATACAATACCAATTACCAAGTTCAATCCAAGTTTGAAGAAAAGACTAAAGACATGTATTCTAATACATTCAGTACAAAGAGAAACAAGAAGAAAACAAGTTGTCATTCTTGTTTAGGGGAGGATTGTTGGGAATTATTTGTAAAGTACCAAGTACTGTTAGTGTAAGTGTAAGTACTGTTAGTGTTAGCAAGTACCGTTAGTGTTAACGCGATACATAGCAAGTGCTGTTAGTTTTAAGTACAAGTACTTCTATATTGATTAGGACGAATATATCTTTGTATAAGATATGTCATAGTTATAGATAGAGTATATCTTATGTGATATACTTAATAGTTAGAATACTGATAATATATCGTGTGTGATATACTTATTTTTATAGAATATTCTAAGGTTTTTAGGGTTTCTTATTCTATAAAAGGAACATAGGTACAATGACATTCATGTACCTCATTCAAGTCGATTAATGAGAGAATCGAATAGTTAAAAGTAATTATGTTCTTCTGTGCTTTATAAGTTAGATTCCGCATAACTTATTTAGTTGAGTAAGAGTTCTCAAAGTGTTTTAGTTTGATTACAAACTATTATACTAGTTCTTAACAGAATATAGATCTAATCAAAGGGATAAAAAAAGATAGACAAGGTAGATTAGAATGTTAGATATATACTAAGATTAGAGAGAAGTTTTGAGAGAAAGGGGTGAGTTAGAATCTTGGACAAACGCTCAATTGATAGGCAATATGCCAGACCCCACGGAACCCATCGGACCCTTCACCTTTTGGTTTACCGGGGTCCGGCAGGTCTGACTTTTTTTGCCTATTAAATGGTTGTCCAAGATCACAAGAAAAAATTATATGTTGCTTGGTTTGACTTAATAAATAAGACAACAAAAGTCAAAGTGTCATTAGGAGTCCATTTTATATTTTTCCTTTTATGTTTATACAAGTTATGTATACTTTTGTAAAAACATTTTTGTATAAGTTCATGGACTAAGAAACTTATATGATGCTTATAGTTCTAACATAAAATTATCTCAGATGTTTTGTCGTTAACAAAACGTTAAGCATGATTAAAACGTAAATATCGTTTTAGTATGATATTTGCATTTACAATCTCCCCCTTTTTGTTGAAGACAAAACATTAAATTAGTTTTTGTTGAAAATTACATCAACATATAAGTTACGTTATAAATTTGGACTTATATTTCTCTTCTCTCCCTTTTTGTCGAAATAAAAAGGGAAGGCTTGTTGAGTTGAAAAAGGGTTTGAGAGAGATATTGCGTTAATCTAATGTAAGCAACATAGATAGCAAATAATTTTTCCATGACTCCCCCTCGGTTCATATTCCCCCTAATTTGGAGAACCGGGGGTCCATGGATTATGAAAATCCTGCAAGGAAGAGGTTAGAGATACACACATGATATTTACATGTACATGAATGAGCCCAACAATTATCCCAACTTTGAGTTCAACAATGGACTTGAAATATACACACTTTTAGATGAGAAAATAAAGAATTTTTGATCATCTAACAAATCTCCCCTTGTTTCATGCTCATATGTGTATAAATCCTGAAATAAAAGGTTAGTTTTCTCGATAAAAGTCGAGACATAATGCATACAACATAAACACAAGTACACACATATATCATATTTGGACAATTCACAAATTGAATAACTAGGGTTCATTCATCTTACCCCAAAGTAAAATACAGCCAAAAATCATGTGAAACATTTGGAAGTGAATGAGTTACATTTGAGAAACGGAAAAGAAAGGAAAATAATAAAAAGTCAGACAGACCCACGGACCCTTTGGGTTTCCGGACCTGTTGGAAATATGTTTTACGTATTAAGAAGGATCGGTCACTCCAACAATAGTCCATGTAATAGCTCGTAGTTTAGTCATTTACATTTATTAAACAAAGCCCAAAACCGAGCCCATGAAATGTATGGGCCGACGGCCTAATGCAAGCCCAAGCCCATCTCATGGGCGTGGGTATATAAACCCTCTCCTTTGATGGAGAGGGTGGTGGTTTTCATTTTTTACACATAGTTATCTTTCACTTTCTCTCTCTAGAAGTGTGTGAACTCCATCATCTATTTATCTCTTTCTCTCTCTAAAACATAAGCAAGATTTACATATCTCACAAATGGTATCAAGAGCCATGGGATGATTGTATTGTTTATGTGTATGTGTTCTTGATTTTTGTAGCTTTTTGATCTATTATACCCACATCCAATTTTTTTTTTGTGTTTTTATGGTTTTTTCTTGATATAAATCTTCTACATAGTTGTGGTAGAGATTTGGTATAGTTACTTTGGCTAAAAACACAAAAAATTTGGGTGTTTGGATCATTTTTGGCTTAAATCTCGAATTTGGTGTGTTTTGTCCGAGAGAAGTGGAAAATTCATATACTGCTTGTACTATTGCGACAGCTTACCCATTGCAATATCTAGGGTTTTGGATTGTGATCCATATTGCGACGGGTATTGCGATTGGATTTCATCTTGTCACATTGCGATCCATATTGCGATTGGCATTGCGATTGGAGTTCATTTTGTGATATTCCGACAGGGTATTGCGATTGGGATTGCGATTGGAGTTCTTTGATTATTGTGATCCATATTGCGATTCATATTGCGACAGGGTATTGCGACAGGGGTATTGCGATAGTATTGCGATTGGAGTATTGCGATTGGAGTATTGCGATTGGAGTATTGCGATTGGTCTTATTGCGATACAACATTGCGACAGCATTCCTTTCAGACAGTGCGACAACATTCCTTTAGACATTGCGACAGCATTCCTTTTAGGCATTGGAATTTTTGGTTTATCGAGAACATAATTTAGGGGATTTTAACATTATTTCTCGGCTTCTACACACAACAACAAACACATTTACTTTCTCTCATTGTTCGATCAACTTTGTAAATCTTAACTTATTGAAATGGAGTATACATCTCTTACGGATAAGTCCATCCTCTCGGGTACGGATAATCGTCCACCTATGTTGGAGAAGTCTATGTACGAGGATTGGACTTCCCGAATGGAACTTTACATGTTGAACAAAGAGAATGGACATCTCATTTTGGCATCGGTGCTCAATGGACCATTAGATTATGGTACAGTGACGGAAGGTACGACTACTCGTCCTCGCACAACGGGTGAATTGACTGGAGATATGAAGATTCAAAACAAATGTGATAAGTATGCTACAAACATCATTCTCCAATCCCTTCCTCCAGATGTCTACAAACTCGTCAGCAAACATAAAGTTGCCAAAGAGTAATGGGATAGAATTCGTGTTCTAATGCAAGGCACCTCGTTAACTAAACAAGAACGAGAATGTAAGCTTTATGATACTTTTGATAAGTTTGCCTATGTGCCAGGGGAGACTCTCAATGACTACTATCTGAGATTTACCCTTTTGTTGAATGAGCTCAATATCTATGGCATGACAATTCCTACGTTTCAATTGAACACCAAGTATTTGAACACTCTTCCTTCAGAATGGAAAAAGTACGTGACGGATGTTAAATTGGCTAAGGACTTGCATAACACCAATGTGGATCAACTTCAAGCTTTTCTTCAACAACACGAATGCCATGTGATCGAGGCTCGGTTGTCTAAACCTCAAGTTCATGATCCACTTTCCATGTATGCTTCTCAACAAACCATGGCTTATACTTATCAACAACCATCATACTTGCAACAGCCACCACCACACACCTATCAGCAACCACAACAACCATCTTATCCATCACCAATGATGCCACAGCAAGCATTTTAACAAAGTGTTCATCAACAATCTTTTCCACGGCAACCACTATATCAGACATCACCATCACAAGCCAACACTTCTCCAATGGGCTATACTCCTTAACAAGGATATTTTCCAATAGAAGCACAACCAGCACAAGCTTTCTACTCTAATGAACTTCCACCAATCCAAGCACCGGTCTTTACTCCAAATGATACGCCAGCTGATGTTCTAAACCATCTCACTGCCTACTTATCAAAACTTGTTGCAACTAGAGGATTTTCACCAACAAACAATCAGCTCCGCACCTCTTCAAATCCTCGACAACAAGCTACTGTTCAAGATGGTCAAGTAACAGTGCAACCTATTTAGGGAAGGCAAAATTCATATGGACCTCCTACAAGGAATGTGAATGCTCAAGCTGTGAATTCTCAAGCTAATGGAAATGGAAGCCCCATTTGTCCTCAAAAGGTCGTGACTTGCTACAATTGCCGAGGACAAGGTCATATGGCTAGGCAATGCACTCAGCCGAAAAGGAGAAGGGATGAAGCGTGGTTTCGTGAGAAAATGTATTTGGTTGATGCTCAGTCTAAGGGAAAGATTTTGGATTTAGAGGAGTTAGCATTTCTTGCAGACCCAGGGGCAGCAGATACTACATTGCAGTTGTTTCCACTTCTATTGCAGCTTATCAAGCAAATGATCTTGACGTATATGATTCGGATTGTGATGACATTCACTCTGCCCAAGCTGCTCTCGTTGCTAATCTCTCTCACTACGGTTCTGATGTCGTCAGTGAGGTACCCACCACAACCAATCTTGGTAATGATGATAACCAACATCAAGTTGGGCATGAAAATGACAACCTCGAACAGCATTCGAGAAATAGTAACTCAAATGATGTGATACCCAATCCTACACATTTGAGTGAACCTCAACCAAATGCTACGATGGGTATGAAATCTTATGCTCAACATGATTTGGTCATGGCGACTAAACATATTATTGATCAGATGCATATGGCTCTCAGACAATCCGTAGATACGAATTCCACCCTAACTGCTGAGCTTGCGTTGCATAAAGAAAAGGTTAAAACTTTTGAAATGGTCCCTCAAGCAAAGAAAATAACATGTTCTGAATTTGACCAATTTTGTTTTGAAAAGATTGAACACTTGAAAGAAATAGAATAATTAAAAGCTAATCTTTCCAATGAATTAAAAGCAAAAAAGTCGGTTGTCAATGATTTTCAGAAACTTAAAATGGATTTCGAAACTCTCGAGTCTAAAAAGGTTGAATCAGAAATTAATGCTACCAAACTTCTTAAATTCAAGGAACAACAGCTTTTAAAACAATACGCCTCCACAGAAAAGGTTCATCTTTTAACTAAATCATTTAAAGAACTCGAACTTAAGCGTCTTCAAAATTTACCACCTAATCCCGGTTATGCAAAACAAGCTCAGGAACATATTCCCGGTCTTTATGATATGACATAATTGGCAAATCGAAAGAAGCACCTTATGTTCGTAGTTTTGAGGAGATACAGTCACTTACGGAAGAAACTCATTCTAAAATGTCTTCAAAATTCAATACGATTGATTATGATAAGCATAATAAAGATCAACTTTCTAAAAAGATACGTATTCGCTTACAAAAGGAATTAGCTGAACTAACAGTTCTCGTGCCCCCAAGTTTGTCAAATGAAAACCCTCCTAGTACGTCTCCTACACTTGTCAAAACAGATTTAACGAAGTTACTTCCACCGGTAAGTAAGGCGTCCGTTAACTTAAACACGGTACACCAACACTTAGCCGATTTTGACAAGTTCATTTTGGAATGTACGACGGCCACGGCCATAACGGAAGGTGAATGGAACTTTGAGCACACTAGAGCTGCGTTCCGAGATGAAATTGTTCCGTTTGTAAAGAATGTTAAAGTATGTCTTAGTAATCTTGATCAAGATTTGCATTTGGAAATCGAAGAAGTTAAACGTGTTTTCAATGAAATGGATGATGCTTATGAAAACAGTTTACTTGAAATAGAACGGGTTTCTCGCCAAAATGATCAGCTTCTGAAGCAAGTGATGTCTCATGATATTGTTTCCGTCTGTGTGAATAAAAGTGTTGATAATGATTCTATTGTGCAGAATGTTGAATCTGTGGATAATGTAGTAGATAGTACTTGTCATGAATCTGACGCTGAATTTTTAAAGCTTCAAGATTCATATTCTTCGCTTTCAAAACGTTTTGATGAGATTCAAACACATTTTATTTCGCTTGAATGCAAGCAACAATTTATTCAAGAAATCTTTTAAACGTCATTCGAAGGTGTTAATATCGATGATGCAAACTTTGAAAAGAATTTTCGATTGAATTTACAATCAAAATAGCGTCAGCCAAGTGACAAAGTTGCTAAATCTTTGCCGATAGAAATAGAGAAATCTAAAGAGCTTAACTATGTGAACGTACTTGAGGCCGCTGAGAATTTTAAACTTGATCTAGATAATCGAGTTTCCAAGATTTTGTCCAAAGTTGATAACTTAAAACAGAAAGATACACGACTCTTCGATTCAGTAAAGCCCGCATATGCGAATACCACTGCACAGAATCAATCCGTGATTGAACAATTAAATCGAAAGTCGGTGGAAATATCTGATTTGAGGGAACAAATTTGTGACAAAAATCTGGTCTTGGCTGAGTTAAAGGAAACACTTAATACTCTAAAAGGTAAGAATGTTGTGGATAACGCAACCACAGTCTCAGCATCGTCCTCTAGTGCAATCAAAAGGAACCTTATAGCCGTCACACCATTTAATAAGGGCCCTAGGACTAAACCATCTCAAACTTTGGTCACTAAAGATAAGGCGTAATCAAAACCAGCTTCTAATATTCCCGTGTTGCCTTCTATAGGAGTAAGCACCACTACTAAGGCTCAAAGATCTAAGCTTAAAAGAAACAAGAAGAATGATAGGATCTTGCCCCCATCTAGTAGTAAAGTGAAGAAGAAAGTAGAAGCCCATCCTAGGAATGTTATTTCTGTTTTGAATAAAAAGAATCATGTAGCTAAACCTAAAGGCTCTGCGGTTGTGCAGCGTTCTACGCCTACTGTGAATTCTAATTTGAAATGTTGGAATTGCAATGAATGTATGTTTTCTAGTCGTCATGATTCTTGCCTTATTGACCATGTGAATGAGATGCATGCCCGGAAAAATGGATTAGAATGGAAACCGACTGGGAAAGTGTTAACCCAAGTTGGTTGGATGTGGCGCCCCACTGGTAGAACTTTCACTATAGTAGGAAATATGTGCCCTTTAACTAGGATCACTCCCACTAAAGCGAAGAAAGCGTGTCCTTTAACTAGGAACACTGACACTACTGTAGGAACCAAGTGCCCTTTAAATAGGTCTACTCCCACTATAGTGCCCGCGAATAATCCAAAACCTAAGAAAGTTGGAACAGTAAAACCTGTTAGTGCTAACACTCACATTAGAAAACGTAGGAAATCTAAGGGTCTCATAAATGTTAGCAATTCTGATAATCTTATATCTGTATCTGCTAACACTCCGGAACCAATAGTTTCCAATGCATTGTCTACTGTTGTTAACAGGTGGGCGAAATTGTTCTCTGGTATTTGGACTCTGGTTGCTCCAAGTATATGACCGGAGATCGCTCTCAGCTCAGAAATTTCGTCAGCTAGTTTCTTGGTACGGTTCGATTTGGAAATGATCATATTGCAAAGATAATGGGTTACGGTGAACATCATATTGGGAATGTTATAATTTCAAGAGTGTATTATGTGGAAGGTCTCAGTCATAACTTATTTTCTATGGGACAATTTTGTGATGCAAACCTATAAGTTGCTTTTCGTGAGCATACCTGCTTCATTTGTAATTTGGAAGGGGTTGATTTATTGAAAGGTACTCGAGGGAATAATTTGTACACTTTGTCTCTACAAGACATGATGGCTGCTTCACCCGTATGTCTTCTCTCCAAAGCATTAAAGACTAAGTCATGGTTATGGCATCGACGGTTATCTCATCTTAACTTTGACGCTATTAATCATATGGCGAAAAACGAACTTGTTCGTGGTCTTCCTAAACTTTCATTTCACAAGGATCATTTGTGTTCCGCGTGTACAATGGGGAAAAGCACTAAGAAATCATACAAACCCAAGATTGAAGACACCAACCAAGAGAAACTTTATCTGTTGCATATGGATCTTTGTGGGCCAATGCGTGTTGAAAGTCTTAGTGGTAAAAAGTACATCCTCGTCATTGTCGATGATTATTCTCGGTTTACATGGGTGAAATTTATTACAACAAAAAATGAGGCACCTAAATTCATCATCGGATTTCTCAAGATGATTCAAGTGCGTCTCAACACTACTGTCTGACGCATTCGTACAGATAATGGAACCGAATTTGTGAATCAAATCTTGCGTGATTATTATGAAGAAGTTGGCATATCTCATGAAACATCCGTTGCACGCACTCCACAATAAAACGGTGTCGTTGAAAGGAGAAATCGCGCACTTATGGAAGCTGCTCGAACGATGTTAATTTATGCAAAGGCTCCATTGTTTTTATGGGCAGAAGCAGTATCTACAGCAATGTACACCCAAAATCAGTCACTAATTCGTAAACGCCATGGTAAAACACCTTATGAGCTTTTCCATGGAAAAGTACCAGATTTATCATATCTTCATGTGTTTGGTTCTCTTTGCTATCCAAATAATGATGGTGACAATTTGGGAAAACTTCAACCAAAGGCTGATATTGGTATTTTCATTGGTTACGCACCCGTAAAGAAGGCATACTGAATCTACAATCGTAAGTCTCGTAAGATCCTTGAAACTATGAATGTTGATTTTGATGAGCTGACAGCAATGGCTTCTGAGCAAAGCAGCTCTGAACCCGCACTTCATGAAATGGGACCCAGTAACATTAGTTCTGGTCTTGTCCCAAATAACCCTACTTCATCATCATTTACACCACCTTCTAGGACTGAATGGGATACGTTGTTTCAACCGTTCTTTGATGAATTCTTTACTCCTCCAAGTATTGTTTCTCCAGAACTTGAGGAAATAGCTCCGGTAACTGAAGTTGTCGCTCCAGCAACCGTTGCACAATCAGATACATCTGCACCTACAATTGGTCAAGATATACCTTCAACAAGTAATTCTCAACCAACACATGTTTCAACTACCTATGTCATGCCTATTGATGATGAAGAGGATGATGATGATCACGATTTGGAACTCGCTCAAATGCGTAAACTTCCATTCTTTGGTGTACCAATTCCCGACCCTAATCAAGCCGGGTCGTCCATCTCAGAGGAAGCTCCTACTACGATTTACTCCAATCCATGGATTCGTGAACATGACAGCAAGTGGACAAAGGATCATCCTATAGATTCTATTATTTGTGACCCTAATCGTCCGGTATTCACATGAAGTCAGCTACAAGAAAATGCAATGTTTTGTCATTTTGATGCTTTCCTCACTGAAGTTGAACCAAAGACATGGCAAGAAGCTTTTACTTAATCCTGTGGGATAGAAGCTATGCAAGAAGAACTTAATGAATTTATACGTCTTGAAGTATGGGAACTTGTCCCATGCCCGGATCAAGTGTAGTTACTCACTTTGAAATGGGTTTACAAGGTGAAACTCGATGAGTTAGGCAGAATATTGAAGAACAAAGCTCGACTAGTAGCTCGTGGATACAAGCAATTATTGGGCATCGACTTTATGGAATCCTTTGCACCTGTTGCCCGTTTGGAAGCTATTAGACTATTCCTCGCTTATGCAGCCCACATGAATATGATCGTCTATCAGATGGATGTGAAGACGACATTTCTTAATGGTGAAATCAAGGAAGAGGTCTACGTTCAACAGCCGGATGGTTTTGTGAATCCTAATTATCCTAATCATGTGTACAAGCTTAAGAAGGCTCTCTATGGGTTGAAGCAAGCTCCACGCGCATGGTATGATCTACTGTCACAATTCCTCATTACTCAAGGCTTCGCTAAAGGCAAGGTGGATCCTACGCTGTTCATTCAGAAACAAGGTAAAGATATGATTATGGTACAAATATATGTTGATGATATTATATTTGCAGCCTCGACCCAAACCTTATCCAATGAGTTTGGGAAACTCATGTCTTCCAAGTTTAAGATTTCAATGATGGGCAAGGTATCATTCTTCTTAGGTCTTCAGATATCTCAGAGTCCAAGAGGCATCTTTATCAATCAATCCAAGTATGCCCTTGAACCGCTAAAGCAGTATAAGATGGAATATTGCGACCCCGTGGATACTCCAATGGTGGAACGAACTAAGCTTGATGAAGATCCACATGGAGTTGCCATTGATCCGACACTTTATCGGGGAATGATCGGTACTCTTCTGTATGTCACAACTAGTCGACTTGATCTTCAGTTTGCTATATGTATGTGTGCTCGGTATCAAACTCGACCTACTGAGTTACACTTGGCCACTATGAAACAGATCTTTCGATATCCTAAAGGAACCATTAATTGGGGACTTTGGTATTCGAAGGACTCCTCGATTTCACTTATGGCATATGCAGATACGTATCACGTGGTATGTCAAGATACAAGGCGTAGCACGAGTGGCACTTTGCAACTACTAGGAGATCGATTAATCAGTTGGGCATCAAAAAGGCAGAAAAGCACTGCAATTTCAAGTACGGAAGCAGAATACATAGCTATGTCCGGTTGCTGTGTTCAAATTCTTTGGATGAGATCACAATTAACTAACTATGATCTAGGTTTCAACAAAATTCTGATGTACTGTGACAACAAGAGTGCAATTGCCATATGCTGCAACAATGTTCAATTCTCCCGGTCGAAGCATATTGACATTCGCTACCATTTCATCAAGGAGCAAGTGGAAAATGGAGTTATAGAGCTTTACTTTGTCCGATCTGAGTATCAATTGGCGGATATTTTCACGAAGGCTTTAGATCGCGCTCGAATGGAATTTTTGGCCGACAAGCTAGGAATGAGAACCTTCTCGCCTGAACTCTAAAGGAATTGGCAGATGAAGCGAAAGAATAGTGATGGTAAACTATTCTCCGTATCTTTGGTGATCATTTGTATATACTGTTTATATTTTTATCCACAAAAGCAAAATACAAAAATATAACACCATATAAAAACCATAAAAATTGAAAAATTCATAAAAATCCAAGAATATTTTTATTTTTTCAAAGGCATGTCTTTTGGTACGATAATATTTACGGCCTTAGAAATGTCGATTAATATTGACACGGCGCGATAAATAGAGTTCGTACAAAAGTTGTAAATATTTCATAAAACATGCCCATATGGCTTGTAGTTATTTCAGACTGCAACCCGGTTTTCACATTAAAGTCAAGTATTTCTTATGAAAGCTTTGGCTCACAACAGGAATTAATTTTCTCGGGCAAGGTTTACTTTAAAACCTTGTAAGGGATCAAGTTTACTTTATAAATTGGTCTAACACAAATCTATGTACGCTTCAGTGCATTTATTTGTTAAAACAAGAGAAGTCTTGTTTTTATGAAGTTGTTATCTCTACAACCATAGAAATCTACAATTGGTATCTACATACTCGACGATGCGACTACTCAACCAACGACTACAACTCTTTCGATAGAACACGGGTCAACAATTAAGGGGGAGAAATTGTCAAGCATTCAGAATCTTCGATGCCGAAAGTGCCAAGCTCACTAATTGGTGTCAAGACAACAATACCAATCGAACACGTGGTATACAGAGATGACTTCAGACGTGACAAGGCGTCCAACATATGCTGACAAGAAGCATTTGATCTTATCATATGATGTACTCATCATTCAGGTCCAACCTTGTCAATTTATTATAATATGGTGAATATGTGATCATGTTACAAGTCAATATCATATCTCATACATTTGATATCATGAAGATAAAACAGACTTGCATTTTTCTTCCCAAAACCTTTGTTAAAACTTCATTAAATCAATTGATATTAAAAACATCGATTGGGTTAATTTTTTTAATATGGAGGAGAAAATGTGATTTAATATGGGAAATTATCACAAATGGTTTGACTTAATATGCTGGCTCTTCCCGACATATGCGAAATGTGATCGAATATCGAGGCATATGTTAAGGGGGAGCAAAACGGATTTGCATATCAAAAATGGATTTTCATGGTGACATATACTTACCCAAAACCCATTTATTTCATGACGATGAAGATTGTGGTGACATAAGGATGGTAGGATAGGTTAAGTCCAATGATTCTTCTTAAACCAAAGGAATCTTCCCAAGGACATTCCATAGCTAGAAATAGTAGTCCTTAGGAAAGATGGAGAAAGATTGTGAATGTAGCTGAATGCCGACCAAGTACTTAGGTTAGCACTAGAACAATCACAACAAGGTGCTAGTTATGACGTATTGGTAAGCATTGAAGGGGTTGAAGAATGAAAAAGAATTGTAAAGATAAAGGGTGTAAAGAAAGAATCCCTCCTTACAACCTTAGGCAGAAACCGGGTCAACACATATGCTATTGAGATCATTTTAATGATGCTCGATATTGAAGATAGACATCATGGACCAGTGATGCAATGTACAACCCATCCCAGCTAACTCAGATATCTCCTAAAAGATATTTGTTTTAATCACACGGAGACAACACGTTATCTATCGATTTATTCACTCCGAATAAATTTGTATTGAAATGGTGGCACTCCTCTCCAGCCTCCGATCACAAAAATCCAAAATGCACGATCGAGTCTAGAGCCATTTGAGATCATCACATATCTCATTAGGACACACTTTCATATTTCCTTGCTTCCTCACACACTGTGAAAAGTAAGAAAGATCTTAAGAGTCCTACGCAAAATCTTCATGATCTTGCCTGAACATCCGAGTAATACGAAAGTATTTACAATGAAGATGAAAATCCTTCTTGAGCGAATATCGAAAAGCTCATGGTAGGTGACTTGTGCGATTTTTTATGAATCAAGCTTGTGATAACTGGAAAGCAACAGTGGTTTAATTCTTAACTGAATTTAAACACGTTCCAGGCCTCTACGCAATATGTTAGTGATCTTGCCAGAACACTCAGAGTGATACCTTTGTGTTCACAGTGATGAGTGGAAATCCTTCTAGTGTCAGCCTTAAACAGCACTTGGTAGGTAACTTGCAAGATTCAATATGAATCAAGCTTGTGACAACTGGAGAGCAACGATGGTGCGATTCTTTAATGAATCAAACTTGTTCCAGGAATTAGAATTGACGGCTTCAATCATGCGGATAATTTTATCCAAATGATTTACTCTTTACGTTCGCAGTCAGCTTTGGACGGTCGAGTAAAGAGAACGGGTTTACCCGCGAAATCTTGTCAAAGAGATTATTAATTAAATCTACCTGCCACAAGTACGATATTTTATATCGTCCAACGGTCTTCACCGACCGGAGGTAAAATGCTACCGAATTAGAATGAAATGTTCAAAGCCATTTCGTTCGTGTCTACCTATGTTGCGGCATTTGAAGACGGTGGCATTGCGGAATCCGAGAAGAAGTCGTCCCCGCATGCTTATACTTTATGCACTTAATAACTCATCTAATTCAAGAAATCCTAAAAGTTATGTCTTCCGTTGTATCGAACTCCGAAGCTTTCAAGAATTACAAAGGTATAAGTATGTGGGACATGGTGTCACGAGGAGGCGAAGATCACAAGTGATGGATGCACAAGATCAAGGCAAGAGATTAATGCTTAAGATTGATATCAAAGATCACATCAGCATGTTCACCATAAAAGAAAAAGAAAAGAAAGACGAAGACTACGAGCTCAAGACAAGCATAGTATGCTAGGTTTATTTTATTATTGTAACTTAGGTAACACCCTTGTTTGGAGTGACCTCCCTTAGGGGGAGATTTTTGGAAATACGTTTTACGTATTAAGAAGGATCGGTCACTCCAACAATAGTCCATGTAATAGCTCGTAGTTAAGTCATTTACATTTATTAAACAAAGCCCAAAACCGAGCCCATGAAATGTATGGGCCGGCGGCCTAATGTAAGCCCAATCCCATCTTATGGGCTTGGGTATATAAACCCCTCTCCTTTGATGGAGAGGGTGGTGGTTTTCATTTTTTACACATAGTTATCTTTCACTTTCTCTCTCTAGAAGTGTGTGAACTCCATCATCTCTTTATCTCTTTCTCTCTCTAAAACATAAGCAATATTTACATATTTCACAGGACCCAATGGGTAATGGGTTCGATGGGGCCCTTAGTGCTGCAGACATAAAAGACAAAGACATTAAAGTAGAAGCCCCAGAGTGCTTGAGTTTGAAATTTCATTGAGAAGGGGGTGTAGAAAAGTGGAAATGCCATCTAATACATTGTGAAGGGAGACACACATCTCTTGACGAAGATCTGTAATATATGATATTTTCAAGTTCGTATTTCCCAACTCACAACAAATTGATAGTCCAATCAACTTCAAGTTTTTAATTGTTTTTGGTTTTAATAAAGGTTTTGGTATCTATGTCTAATTCAATAAATCACGTAAAAAAAGGTAAAAATAGTATAGCTATGTAACCGTACTACACTAAAAAGTCTTGCAATTACCACAATTAAAGCAAGTAGTACAAGTCTTAAATGCACAATAGTAAAAATGCTCAAAATGTAAAGTAAGTAAAAGTACAAGGACCAAAAGTGTAAATTCATAAAGTAAAGGGACTAGAAGTGAAAATTATAACAAACTAAAACTACCAAGTAACAAACTTGCAAAACTAAATAACCAACTATGTAACAAACTCTAAATGTAAGGACTTAAAATTACAAACCCTAAAAACTTGATTTACAAAAGTTGATTAACAAAATCCCAAAGTCTAGGGACTGTATTGCAAATAAAACCAATTTTATAACAAAAACGGGTAAGGATTATTCAATAAGCTCATGTGAGCTTAATATCCAACCAAATCAGGTCTAGTTTTTTGCAAAAGACTTAAAATTATAAGCTGAAAATGTCTAGAACTCAAGATAGCTTATCTCAATAAGCCCAAAATAAGCTATAAGCTAAATGAGACATCCACTCTTGGATTTTTTGACTGAAAATGATTAAACTACTTATCACAAGACTGGAATGTCAAAAAGTTTGGAAAATGGTTCATAGAATAAGCTGGAATCTCAAAATAAGCACAAAGTGCTTAACGTAGACTTTTGTTGACCAACTTTTTTCCAAAAAGCTAAAAACTTTCAAAAGGCCTTAAAACAAGTTTGTACACAGGAATGTGAAATAAAATTGCATGTTTTATGAAGTGGAAATGTGGGAACTGGTTCAACAGTTTGGACTTAGCAAAGGGAAATGAAAATGCTCAGCAGCTTATTAATAAGCGAATATCTTGCTCAATTCTTGATACTGTATGATTTCCTTAGTAAGACTGAAAGCTTATATGTTGAGCTTGATCTAGAAAAACATAACAGCTTATAACACTCACTAACAAAGAAATGAAAGTGGATTGAAATCTGCTTATTTAACTAATGAATGTTTGACCCAAAGTTTTTATTGGCTATTTGCCTGTTTGACAAAATCTTTGACCACAAAACTTTGCAAGATGACTTTTACTGGTCTATCAAATGTTAATAAGCTCAATTCAAACACTAACAACAGCTAATCCAGTAGAAAAACTTTCATCCAAACACTGGTATATGACTGATATGAAAACTTTTCAAAGGCTTATTGATCAAAAGTTTATGAAATCATGTAAGACTATCAGAACTTGTTAAGTAACTCAAATGAACTACTATCAAGGCAAAAACCATCAAGATAACACTATGGAACTCAAAATGGTTAACTAATGAAAATTAAGCAGATTTAGACAAAATTTTTAAGCTAGGACTGATTTAAGAACTATGTAATCAACTAATAACTATTAGAACATATCAAATACACCAAAAGAACACTAAATCAGTCACAATTCAACAGTCAAACTAATAGTCTAGGAATTGAGCATGGCAAAGCAATTAAGTGGAACAAAAATGAGGAATTTAATGCCTTTTAGCTATAAAGCCACCTTTGATGGAGTAGTTAGGCGCTGAGCCAACTAAGATCAACATAAACACCAATTTTCATCAACCAAAACCTATCAAATCTGCATCATCATCAAGATCTAATCACCCTTGCATCATTCTGAACATTCTGCTTCTTCTGGCTATGAATCAAACTGAGATCAACAAACTAGCTTCCAAAACACTCAAATAGGTCCTATTGATCTGATATGATCAATAGAAACTAAGTGGTAATAATGTAGATAGGATATGAAGTAAAGAGAAGACAATTGAGATGAAAAGTATGTTTATTAATGGAAGGAGTTGGTTACAAGTTTGTTACAGGCTAACTAACTAACTCAAGTCGTTGTCAATCACTTGAGATTAGTAACTAACTAAAACTCTAACTGAAAGTGAGGGAAAATGATTAAGTGTGTGTAAATTCACACACTAAGTACAATACACCAATGAGATACAACTGGGTCTATTTATAGAAGAAAATTAGAGTTAGTTGGGGATGAGTGACGTGTGGGAACCAATCCCCAACTTCCACATGTCATAAATATGCCAATTGGATTTTGTAGATGAAGAACAGATTTGGGGTTTTTCTCTTGAGTGATTTTCAGCTCAATTGAATGGTTGGAATGGATTCCTCATTTGATTTTATGCAAGTTTAATGTTAACACCTTCTTCTGAAACTCATCCCTTCTCAATCTTGATTCTGGCCGCGTTTGAGTTTGAAGGTCCACGTGTTGTGTTGTTATTGGTTGAAAAGAGTTTACGCGGATCATTATCAGAATACTCAAATATGATTGGTGGAAATGAAGTGTAGTGGGATTACACTGTTGAGAATTGTTTATTTATGTTAGTAATAAGTGTGTAAACACTTATCCTTTTGCCACTAAAATCAAGGAAAAACAAGACCTAATCATGTGTTTTATATCATAAAAGTCAGAATTACGCGTGGTTTTGTTTTATTGTGTTAAAATAGGTACAAATGATCAAAAGGAAAGAAAACACGGGATTTCACGGTCTAAAGTTGAAGAAAAGTCCAAGAAAAGACGAAGACAAAGTCAAAAGACCAAAATGTGCCCTAGTTCACGAAAACCGGCAAGGTCGACACAATTTTAGATCGAAAGGCCAAAAATCAAGTTGTTTTGTTCGGGAAATTAATTTATCAAAGTTAATGGGCCTTGCGGGTCCCACATTGGAGATATTGGGCCAAGCCCATTTCAAAAGCCCAACTTGTTTTAATAAGACGGATGGAAGCAAAAGATATTAGGCCAAAGCCCAATTACACTAAACAATGGACGAGGTATTATCTTATTGGGCCAAGAACAAAGGACGGTTAAAATGTAATAAAAAGGGACGTGTTTTTGATTCACATAAGTTCCTTGGTCAAAAGCCTTTCCCGAGTCAACCCTTAATTCCTTCACATGAATAAACAAATCACCCACACACACACGATAATTACCCCACCTCACATTTTACACCCACCGACACCCCCACTTCACTCTTCCCGTGTACCTCACCCACACCATATCCCTCCCCACAACACAATAAATAATTTGTTTAACCCCTCTCCCATTTTTTACGTCAAAAACAAAGACCCATCATTTCCTTCTTCTCTCTTCCACAGCCACCCTTTTTACCCCAAACCCTAAATTAACCTAAGTCAAAAATTACCCTCAAATATTTGGGGCTTTCATTTAATCCGTGTGATTCACACGAATCCATTTAAAAACCCCCATGAATATCGGAGCAATCACAAAGTGGTCCTATCTTTAAATCCACCGTGGCAATCCGAGTGAAAAACGGCTCAAGATAAATGTCATCCGTTTGATTAAGTGAAGAAGGAAAGAGAAGAGATTGAACGATCAAGATTTTACTCCGTGGGCACCAAGGAAAATGGTTTTAGGGTTTTCCTATAAAAACCCCTCATTCTGTAATGTTAGAGATAGCTTTTTCATAATTTAATTTTCAGTTTTTTTTTATTAGGAGTAGATTTAAAATAGATTTTATTTTTCGCAAAAGTAGAATAGGTTTATTGTAATTTTCAGTTAATGTAATGAATTTTGATTAATTAATGAAAGTGTTTTTTTTAATTTTTGTCTCGAATTAAATTTCTTGTTACTATTTAATCTTTAATCTTGAATCTGCGATTTATATTACTGTTCTTATTTATCATTGGTATTATTATTAAAAAAAATAATAAAAAAAATAAAAAAATAAAAAAATAATAATAATCTGTTCGAGAAGTGTTGTTTGGTTCGAGTCAATTGGAACGAAGATGGTGTTTTGGTTTTGGATCACTGAGGTGGCTCAGCGCCAGCCTACGGCGCAACGGATTCATCACCAGGTTCTTCCCTTTTTATTTTATTTTTATCAGTTTTAGTTTATTTGGATTCGGGTTATGTTTATTTGTTAAATCTGCTCTCGTATGTGTTTTAATCTGCCTTTTAATCTACATGTTTAAGTTTCAGTCTGATTTGATTAGTAAAAGTACTGTTTTAGATCTGCTAGTATTTGGGTAATTTTGATATCTGCTTATTTTCGTTTGTTACTGATTAAGATTTTTTTTGTTACTGCTTTTTCTGTTTAATATTTTGTTTGAGTTTGCTTATTGAGATTAATATTGAATTTGATATCTGCCAGTTAAGTACTTTTTTTTATCTGCTTAATTTTCGTTTTATAGAATCTGCTTATTGCTTAAGTTGGCCTTTTGCTTATTTCGTTTTTGCTTATTGTGTGGGTTTTGTCGTTTTACTGATTAGTCTTCTGTTTGTCCAAAATCTAAAAAAAATAAAAAAAAATAATAATAATAAGCGTAACTTGTCATTGCTGGGGTTCGATCCCCAGTCCTCTCGCTCCACTGTCCTGCGCTCCAACCACTTGATCTATCACTCTTTTTGAGTTTAGTTTGGCATAATTAGATTAATATAGGGTTTATTTTTTATGGCATTTTTATTAATTAGATTTAATTAAGTTTTAAGTTTTAATTAAAAAGTATTTAAATAGTTTATTATTTAAATTCAGTTTTTTTAAAAAAATATAAAAAGATAAAAAAAATATATAGTTTTAATTTTTAATTACCTTTAAATTTAGTTTAAATTTTATTAGATTTAAATTTAGTTTAATTAGAGTTTTTAGTTTATTTAAAATTAAGATAAAAGTTTTAATTAAGTTTTATTTTAATCTATCTTTCTTTTATGTCATTAAATTTAGTTTAGAATTTCTTTAGATTAAAATTAAAAAGTTTTTAGTTTAAAATTAATTAGGTTTTAGTTTTATTTTCAAAATAGATTTTATTTAAAAGTCATTATTTTCAAAATAGGTTTTAGTTTTATATTTTCAATTAGTTTTAAAATAGATTTATTTAAATTAGATTTTAATATTAAATAGTTTTAATTAGTTAAAAATTATCAAAAATAGATTTTACCAAAAACAAATCAAGTCGATACGTTAAATTGAAAATCAATTCGAGTGAGTCGAGGAACGATAATTAGAATATAAAAAGGGTAACAAAATCTCAGTATCAAAATGGCGCCGCTGCCGCTTCGCTCGTACGATTGACGATTTTTCGTGAAGACGTTTGGATTTTGGGATCCGTTCTTTTTGAACGTTACGTTTTTTGTTAACAAAATCAAAAATACAAAAAAATCAAAAACTTAAAAATACAAAAAAATTAAAAATCACAAAAGCAATTTCTTTCCTAAGAATTGCACCAAAAAAATTAAAGAAAATCCAAAAGTAATACTTTTTCCTAAAAGTATTACACCAAAAATATTACGTATTAGTGTTAATTTTTATTTCGATTTCTTTCGATTTTTCTTGTATATATATATTTGTAGAAAAGCTAAATCCGATCCGGTGGTCTAATGTGGTGGTAAGTGGTGGTGGAAGCCATTGTTGGCTTAGAGAGAGAGAAAGAGAGGTTGAGAGTAAAATGTGTGTATTCCCAAATGAATAAAATAACAATCAACACCCCTCCTTGGAAGCAAAGGAGGGGTATATATAGTCACGCACCTTACAAAGAGCCTAGTCTAGTCTAAATGTGCGTGACTATGATAACTAACGGGAATTCTTAAATGTCGTCACATAAAGTGAGTTTCCAACAATCTTCCCCCATGGGACGACGTGTAGAATTCCTTACAATATTCTACCTATCAAGTACAAAATAATTAAGAACAAGAGCTTCCATGAAGCATCCAATGCTGATGATGTCTTCTGAGGCCTTCGTCTTCAAAACGACTCATCTTTAAAGTAACTTGTAGTAGAAATACTGTAACGGCACGAGCTAAGTAACCCATACACTTCTGGTTAAGGAGAAGCTTCTGAATTAGCTTCCCCCTAATTCATGCCACGTAAACTTGATGTAGAAGCATTTTAAATAGCTTCCCCCAAGTAGATCAACAACTTTTCTTCTCACGCTTGAATAATTCTTCTGAATTTTTCTTCCCCCTGAGAATTCAAGTTATGCATACCAGAAAGAATCAAGACACTTCTTCCCCCACATAGTTGAAGAAGGTAAATCAATCCCAATTATGAAGCTCAAATACTGAAGTGGACACTTTATCCCATTCATGAAGTTGACATCGTAACACCAGAGTCAATCAAGTCCCGGAAATGCACACGTCTTCTTCCGGAGATGCACCAGAGTCAATTAAGTCCCGGGAATGCATATAGGATAATGATGATGTTTAATTGCAACACTCAAACAATTAAACCTCGAATCAGTAGTGTACCGTTTGGAGATTGATAACGACACGAGTTAAAACACTGATTTTCTCTGCGGCTATGACAAATGTCATCCCGGAATATCTTCAAATCAAAAGAAGGTATGAAGTTCATCACGTGTACTCGTTGTGCGTTCGATGTGTCTTCTTCTTCCCCCTTGATGGTTTCGAAACTCGGAACCATCAATAAATCGTAAGCACATAAACCTGAAATCTCGTGAGAATAATAAATAAGCTGAATTATATATTTTGTGAGAATCAGCTGTTGATCGAAAATCTCTTCTCATAAACTCTCCATGGCCACCTTTACCATACCACATGAAAGCAATTTGAAGTGACCACTGAAAGAATGAACCGGATACATCAAACGTGAAGCTGAATAAAAATCCTTCGATCTTGTGACTTAAGCTTGCACTATTGTTGAATAAAGAACGGTGGAGAAATCTCTAAGTACTCAATGCATCATTGAAGAAGTCTATAAGCACAACACCTCTTGAAATTATCCACGTCGACTAAGCGCGTGACACTGAGTACAACAATGTAACCCCTTTAAGTGATAGTTATCCGAGTCATCAACCATCCACCCCGAACCCGGAAACCAGATAAACAAGTCTTCATTCTAGGATTAAGCACTAGCAAGTTATCTAGTAAAAGATAAAATAAATACACGCCTTCGAAAAATCCGTCTTCAACGTCACGTAATTAATACCCAATCAAACAAAATCTGAAGCCACTAAAAAATCGCCCATTCTTTCTTGGTCTCGTTAAAATAAATTCTTGTCACATTTGTCACTTCAATTTGTCGCGTCACATTTCTCGTCACCCAAACAGTGTCAAGAAAAAATTAAAGAACCATAAGTGCGACAAAAAAACTACAAATTCAAAAAAGGAATTTGTTTGTTTGAGCATCCATACTTCTTAACAATGTCTCGACACTTTTTGTCTCGTCACGTTGTCTCGATGGAGTCCCGAAAAATTAAACATTAAATTCATGTAAATGAAAAAAAAAATTTAAATTTTTCATTACAATGAAATTAAGTTTTCATTAATGTCAAAAGATTAACTAACCGGCCCATTTCTTTGTAAAATAAACGTTAGCCTTGTTAAAATAGAGAATCCATGGCCCAATGTCGAGATAATATACCCGGTCCACAAAATGGGAAATAGAAACCACCTTGTGTTGTCCGTCCCACTTTCTCTTGAAAGCCACGTGTGATGTAGAACCCGATGCAATATATATAATCCATCCCACTAAATTAGGGCACTTTAATCTCATTCCTTAATTTCTCCGCCCCCTTCTCCTAACTTCTCTCACCATAAAACATAGAAATGTCCGCCCTAAGCCTCCTTCATCTCCTCACCCATCATCATAAATAGTCAAACAGATCCAAAGTAATCAAACAGATCGTATATTCCATCTATTATTTTAAATCGAACCCCACCAATAGATCACACAGAACCATCGGACCCCTTTGTTTACTACTGCTGTTTTTGCTTCTTCGAATGAATATATGGCTCCAAGATCTTATGTTGGGTCTCAGGTAGGTTTGTTTGATGCATGGTGGTTTTGGGTAATAAATCGAAACAAAGAATGATGCTTTGTTCGTACAGTTAATATAACCGAAACAATGAAAAGATTTTGACATAAATGTTACAAATCTTTCATTATTTTCGAAAATTAACCATGGGTAATACCCAACATAATAAATCAGTGATGAATTTATGGTTTTCGTAGGTCTTGATCTAAAAGATCTTGATTAAATCATATAACACACAAAACCAATAAATCTGAGATTATTTAATTCTGTTCGAGTCTAAATGAGTTGTTTTTAGTCCGATTCTTAGGTTGGAATGGGGATAAGGAGACGATGGGATAGGATAGAATTGGTGTTGAATAAGGAGTAAAAAGGTTGGAAGAATCGAGTCAACTCAGTGAGTTTTGACTGAGTCAACTCGGTAATGACCGAGTTGACTCGGTTGAGATGGGTTTTAGTCTTGGTTACATTTTTTGGTCCCGGTTCATGTTGTCACACAAGTCAAGCTGTCGAGACTTTGTATCGCAATAAACCTTTTTGTAAACAAAAAATGCATCGCAATATCACAGTCCATCGCAAAGTCTCATCGTAAAGTTTTCTATAAAACCCATCGCAATAAACCATCCATCGCAATGTAGAGAAAAAATCGGCAGCATGACTTCATGTGTTATGCCATTGCGACAGGTCAGCCACCCATCGCAATGTGACTCATCGGAATGAGTCCCATCGCAATGGGTATGGCGAACCCATCGGAATGTGAGAAAAACACCCCATCGCAATAATGCGATTGTACCATGAAGAGAAATCCAAAAGTGGTCCTTGTTCCGTTTTTTCAGGGAGCTTGTTTCTTGGCAGATTTTCTGGCAAATCTGAGTTTATCTCCTTCATCTTCAAAAAAATTACCAGGAAAAAAAAATCCAGACAAATGATGTTAAAAAGAAACAGATAAATACTCAATTCCACCAACTTTGACCAGTGAAACCGACGTTGACCATATACGCATTCCACTAAAAAATGAAACCGTGGAAAGATGGAGACTGTTATGAACAACTTTGACCAGTGAAATATATTTGGACCAACTGTTTAGACAAAACAATGGCATGACGTGACAAAAAATTTTGACAAAATAGACAGAAATACGTATAACGAGACACAAGAAATAGATTAGACCACCAAATCGAGAATATAATCACGATCCAAGGATGGAACCGTGGCTCTGATGCCAAATGTAGAAAAGCTAAATCCGATCCGGTGGTCTAATGTGGTGGTAAGTGGTGGTGGAAGCCATTGTTGGCTTAGAGAGAGAGAAAGAGAGGTTGAGAGTAAAATGTGTGTATTTCCAAATGAATAAAATAACAATCAACACCCCTCCTTGGAAGCAAAGGAGGGGTATATATAGTCACGCACCTTACAAAGAGCCTAGTCTAGTCTAAATGTGCGTGACTATGATAACTAACGGGAATTCTTAAATGTCGTCACATAAAGTGAGTTTCCAACAATATTTTTCTAAAAAAATACAAAAATATTCTTCTTTATCTTCTATTGTGTTTAATTCTTTTTCTCAACCCCTCTTATTTTTAATTCTTCATGGATTCGTCTTGCGTTCGGTGTGGGAGACCATGGCATGGTTTTCAAACATGTCAATGGTGTATTTGTGAGCGGTGTGGTTTTGATATGGACAATACACAATTTGGATTTTGTCCATTTTGCAATTCAACGAATTCGTACTTCTCCTCTTACAATACTTTCTCCCCCCCTCCCGTCTATGACAATCCCTATCCGCAACATGAACCGGGTTTTTCCCAATACCCGTGTTGCAATCATTGTGGGGGCCCTCACGATACTTCATATTGTCAGCCAATGAATTATTATGAGCCAAATCCGTGTCCTCATTTTTCTTCACCGATGGATTATTATGAACCAAATCCGTGTTCTAATTCTTCTCAACCGATGACTTCCTATGAGCCACATCCGTGCTATAATTCTGGTTTTCATAACTGTGAGCCCCCACATCCCATCCTCAATCATCAATCATCTCATATAATTCAACAAATCAATGCTTTGAATGAAGAAAGAAAAGCCCTTCTTTTGGAACTTCATGACGGCTTAATTCGACTGACCGAGACATTGGAGGAGCAACAACGACAAGAGCAAGTATCTAATCTTAGTGATTATACTCCGCCTCTTGCGCGTTCTTTCTATTATGATGATGATGACGATGAGAATACTATTTCATGGAATGATCTTTGTGCTCAATGTCCTAGTGCAATTGTAATTCCTTCTCTCGACTTGCCGGCTCTCGAGCCTAAGGATTCTACCACTCCTATTCTCGATTCTTCTACTACGGAGCCCGATGCCTCTCTCATCATGGGGATGAGGGTCTTATCACTATTCCTTGTGACGAGACTCTTATTCCAATCCAAAGTGAGCCTACGGTTGCTTCCGATAGTGACAATGAGTGTGAATCTCTTTCTAGTAATGATTCATTACCTCCCACCGACATCTTGGGAAACGATTCTTTGGCTTTCTCTAATCCCATTTTTGATCTCGATGATGATTTTACTTCTAGTGATGACGAGTCACTATCCGATGAAGACGTTCCGAAGGAAAATTTCAAGATTTATTCGAACCCTTTATTTGATTTTGATGACGCCTACATCTCTAGTGACGTGAATCCTCTCTTTGAAGAGGGGATTGAGGACATTGATAGCTCCGACTCTATTGCTATTGATGAGCATCCTTTGTTAGCCATGCCACCTCCCATCATAGAGGAGGTGGAAAGATTTGACCCTACTTTCCGTTTGATTCGGTCTGGTGAGGTGACGCGGGTGGTAGATATGTCCTCTGATATTTCTCATATTATGTTGCCACCCCGTCCTACCGCGTGCACACCCAAGCAAGTGATGTATCGCTTTTACTCTCCTCATTTCATACCGGGAAATGAGGATGAGTGTTTTGACCCGGGAGGTGACATTGACCATTCTATGATTGATACCTTTACAGCTTTGCCGAATAGTGACCATCCTATGTCTTTGGGGGATGACAATTTTTCTCCGTTACCCACCCCACCTCCCGTGGATCAAGACTTCACTTACTTTTCTTATGTCGAGAGGACTTTTCTACCTATTGTGACTTATCCTCCTGCCTCTCATTTATTATGTTCCTCCGGGACCGAGGATAAGATTTTTGATCCCGGTATAACATTCGAGGTTTCCCCATGGACCATTTAATTCGGGGTCGAGTCAGGCTCGTGACTCGGTTAACAAAAACAAGCGCTTCTCGGGAGGCAACCCGATTATCTATCTTTTATTTATTTTCTACAATAAGTGTAGGGGGGAGCCGTGTAGGTTGTTTTGTGTGTTGTGATTGTGTAGGTACATGTGCTTTGATGATCCACTTTTGGTACTTTTGACGAGACCCGTGTTCCCGTGTTACCTATGTACCCGGTTCCTTTGATAAGTTTTTGCTATTGTGATTCTATCTCGTATATAAATAAATGTAATCACTTTAGTTGTCCTTTCCTTAGCTCGATTTTAAACAACGTACTCAATGTCCTAAGTGTAGGGGAGTTTATTCTCCCACATGCTTAAACATTGAGGACAATGTTTATATTAAGTGTAGGGGGGCCTTCTATCGTATTTTAGTGGCCTTTTCCATGAATTTGACCCCATTTTTACCGGAAAATTTTTGAAATTTTCAACGTTTTTCAAATTTTTGATCTATTTTGGCCTAGTAGTTTTTCTATTTATTTTTATTTATTTTCTTTCCTTTTATCATCGCATCGTATGTATATATTTCATTTCAAAAATAAAGTCAAAAATAAATAAATAAATAAAATGGTTTTAACAAGTTTAGATGTCTTTGATATATTAGGCCCGTCGTGAATATTTTGACTCAACCCGAGTTTACTTATCCGAGTTTACTCTAGCTATTATCCTTAACCATGTAGACCTTAATTGGTTTATTAGGCTAAGCATCCATGAGTCTCATTCCTTGAGATTTTAAATTGTGGAGAACGAGAGATGATAGAGTTAATTATAAGTTCGGTATTGTTTCATTAACTTATGTGAGTTAGTTATGAGCTTTTTCTCCCATCACTTGTTAATAAATATATTTGCAATAAATAAGGTTGTACGATTTAAAAGGTTACTTAGCTTCTAGCACAAGATCGTTTAAAAGTTGCTCGGTATTAATTAGAGTTCATAGCCAAGGCATAACTTATTGAAGCGGGACGCGAAGATTGGCTTATCCAAAAAGGCCCTAACAAGGCATGAGGATACCCGAGTCCAAAAAGGCCCTAACAAGGCATGAGGATTCACTTTTTGCTAAAGATCCTAAGATGATGTGAAGATCATTAATCCAAATCAATATGAAGGATCAAGACACACGACGAGAAGCAATTACTCCCCTAAAGATCATGGAGAAGTCTATCCAAAAAGACCCTAAAAAGGTATGAGGATAAATAGATCCAAGTCCGAAAAGGAGGCGGATCGTTGTATATCAAAATCCTAAATAAAGAAGAGGATAAATGAAGAAGTCGTGGTCAACGTTTGAAGCATCTTTCACTCCTTATGAAGATGTATACCAAAATGAAGAGAAGACCATAATTTCAAGATCGTCTCTCAAGATTTGAAGTTTGAAGTACAAGCCAAATATCGGTCCGAGAAAGGTCTCAAATCGTGAAACGAGTTATGCCAAGATATGAACTTTTTGAGGTTTCGAGAAGCAGTTTTAAAAGATTTTGTCCTTTAGCTAACTATTGATTAAATCGTCCCACTTTGTTTTCGGCCTAAATAAATTATCGAAATAAGTCAAAAATGCATCCTCGTGATCATTCAAGACAAAAATAAAATACAAGAGATACACCGTAGGAATAAGGGGGTCTAAGTGATTAATTAAACCACATGAGTATGTGTTAGTATTGCTAACTTGTAATAATAATGATCTCGTTTTTGAGCTTGGTATGGGGAACGTGAAACTTGAGGGTGATTAATATTCATGACACCTAAGCCCTAATCTAAGTCTTAGATTTCTTAACGAGTTTCTTCCATCAAATAATTTTCAAGTTAATAAATTATTTTAACTTTTGTTTCCTTTTAAATTCTATCTTTTCGTCATAGTAGTAGTAGTAATAATAATAAAGGCCGAGATGGATTAATTATGAGAAAAATGTAACTTTATGCCTTAAAATAATGCATTGCATGGGGTCATTGCAATGGTCAAGTGTAGGGGATTTAATAAGTGTGTAAACACTTATCCTTTTGCCACTAAAATCAAGGAAAAACAAGACCTAATCATGTGTTTTATATCATAAAAGTCAGAATTACGCGTGGTTTTGTTTTATTGTGTTAAAATAGGTACAAATGATCAAAAGGAAAGAAAACACGGGATTTCACGGTCTAATGTTGAAGAAAAGTCCAAGAAAAGACGAAGACAAAGTCAAAAGACCAAAATGTGCCCTAGTTCACGAAAACCGGCAAGGTCGACACAATTTTAGATCGAAAGGCCAAAAATCAAGTTGTTTTGTTCGGGAAATTAATTTATCAAAGTTAATGGGCCTTGCGGGTCCCACATTGGAGATATTGGGCCAAGCCCATTTCAAAAGCCCAACTTGTTTTAATAAGACGGATGGAAGCAAAAGATATTAGGCCAAAGCCCAATTACACTAAACAATGGACGGGGTATTATCTTATTGGGCCAAGAACAAAGGACGGTTAAAATGCAATAAAAAGGGACGTGTTTTTGATTCACATAAGTTCCTTGGTCAAAAGCCTTTCCCGAGTCAACCCTTAATTCCTTCACATGAATAAACAAATCACCCACACACACACGATAATTACCCCACCTCATATTTTACACCCACCGACACCCCCACTTCACTCTTCCCGTGTACCTCACCCACACCATATCCCTCCCCACAACACAATAAATAATTTGTTTAACCCCTCTCCCATTTTTTACGTCAAAAACAAAGACCCATCATTTCCTTCTTCTCTCTTCCACAGCCACCCTTTTTACCCCAAACCCTAAATTAACCTAAGTCAAAAATTACCCTCAAATATTTGGGGCTTTCATTTAATCCGTGTGATTCATACGAATCCATTTAAAAACCCCCATGAATATCGGAGCAATCACAAAGTGGTCCTATCTTTAAATCCACCGTGGCAATCCGAGTGAAAAAAGGCTCAAGATAAATGTCATTCGTTTGATTAAGTGAAGAAGGAAAGAGAAGAGATTGAACGATCAAGATTTTACTCCGTGGGCACCAAGGAAAATGGTTTTAGGGTTTTCCTATAAAAACCCCTCATTCTGTAATGTTAGAGATAGCTTTTTCATAATTTAATTTTCAGTTTTTTTTTATTAGGAGTAGATTTAAAATAGATTTTATTTTTCGCAAAAGTAGAATAGGTTTATTGTAATTTTCAGTTAATGTAATGAATTTTGATTAATTAATGAAAGTGTTTTTTTTAATTTTTGTCTCGAATTAAATTTCTTGTTACTATTTAATCTTTAATCTTGAATCTGCGATTTATATTACTGTTTTATTTATCATTGGTATTATTATTAAAAAAAAAATAATAAAAAAAAAATAAAAAAATAATAATAATCTGTTCGAGAACTGTTGTTTGGTTCGAGTCAATTGGAACGAAGATGGTGTTTTGGTTTCGGATCACTGAGGTGGCTCAGCGCCAGCCTACGGCGCAACGGATTCATCACCAGGTTCTTCCCTTTTTATTTTATTTTTATCAGTTTTAGTTTATTTGGATTCGGGTTATGTTTATTTGGTAAATCTGCTCTCGTATGTGTTTTAATCTGCTTTTTAATCTACATGTTTAAGTTTCAGTCTGATTTGATTAGTAAAAGTACTGTTTTAGATCTGCTAGTATTTGGGTAATTTTGATATCTGCTTATTTTCGTTTGTTACTGATTAAGATTTTTTTTGTTACTGCTTTTTCTGTTTAATATTTTGTTTGAGTTTGCTTATTGAGATTAATATTGAATTTGATATCTGCCAGTTAAGTACTTTTTTTTATCTGCTTAATTTTCGTTTTATAGAATCTGCTTATTGCTTAAGTTGGCCTTTTGCTTATTTCGTTTTTGCTTATTGTGTGGGTTTTGTCGTTTTACTGATTAGTCTTCTGTTTGTCCAAAATCTAAAAAAAAAAAAATAATAATAATAATAATAAGCGTAACTTGTCATTGCTGGGGTTCGATCCCCAGTCCTCTCGCTCCACTGTCCTGCGCTCCAACCACTTGATCTATCACTCTTTTTGAGTTTAGTTTGGCATAATTAGATTAATATAGGGTTTATTTTTATGGCATTTTTATTAATTAGATTTAATTAAGTTTTAAATTTTAATTAAAAAGTATTTAAATAGTTTATTATTTAAATTCAGTTTTTTTTAAAAAATATAAAAAGATAAAAAAAATATATAGTTTTAATTTTTAATTACCTTTAAATTTAGTTTAAATTTTATTAGATTTAAATTTAGTTTAATTAGAGTTTTTAGTTTATTTAAAATTAAGATAAAAGTTTTAATTAAGTTTTATTTTAATCTATCTTTCTTTTATGTCATTAAATTTAGTTTAGAATTTCTTTAGATTAAAATTAAAAAGTTTTTAGTTTAAAATTAATTAGGTTTTAGTTTTATTTTCAAAATAGATTTTATTTAAAAGTCATTATTTTCAAAATAGGTTTTAGTTTTATATTTTCAATTAGTTTTAAAATAGATTTATTTAAATTAGATTTTAATATTAAATAGTTTTAATTAGTTAAAAATTATCAAAAATAGATTTTACCAAAAACAAATCAAGTCGATACGTTAAATTGAAAATCAATTCGAGTGAGTCGAGGAACGATAAATGGAAAAATAAAAAGGGTATTCAAAATCTCTCTTTATTAGTTAGCGTCTGTTAGTGGCCACGTGTTGTAGATGTGGCGATCCAAACTTCATATTTCTTGGCCTCTCATTGGTCAATTTGTTTATACTCTATCAATAGACATTTTACTTTGAAACTTGGCGTAAATAGCCCCTCTAGTTTTTAGCTTATGAACTTGAACTACAATCTTCACTAACTAGTCAATTTTGGTCCTTTAAGCTTTAAACTTGCACAATAATGATCCTTGAACTTGTTGACTTGATAGTTGACCATGTTTGACTTTGTTATGGACTTTCTCATATTTGTACTTTTAGTCCTTCAACATTGAAAGTTGTCAAGAAAGGTTCTTTGAGTTTGGTTGACTTGTCACTTTTCATCCTCTTTTGTCTTTTCTTCATCAATAAAGGCTTGATTACTTTGTTTGTTCTATAGTTGTATCTTTTTACCTACACAAGCACAAACAACAAAACATACCCATAATACTGCTTTTATGAATCAAAATCAGGTATTTTTCTTTGTGTTTTAGGGTGTTTTGTGATATAATTGATATGAGATAACACTCATATAAAATCCCCTACACTTGATCATTGCCTTGACCTCATACAATGCCACATAAAAAAGCACCAATTTAAAGATTTCTCATAATTAATCCACCTTGGCCAATATGGAATGCTTTTACACTACTCTACACTATATGATGCATGATTTTGATTTATAAAATGCAATGCAAAGGAAAACAATTCTATTTATATATTTTTGGATTTTCTTGAAATGGTTTTGATGGAAATAACTCATAAAGAAATCAAGGACTTAGATTAGGGCTTTGGTACCATGAACACTTATCATCCTCAAGTTTCACTTTCCCCATACCAAGCTTAAAAACAAGATCATTTTTATCCATAAGTGAAAGTGCATCGACTTATTCATAAAGATTAATTGTGTTACCATTATACCCCCACTTATTATTCCTCTAAGACCGGTTATTATTTGAGCCAATTTCTTTTGGGCAAATTTGTCATTATTTAAAGCGTGAAATATAAGAAGTGTAAAATCTCAAAATAAGGAAGCACGGTTTTAATCCTAAGTAACCATCTTATCCATTACTCGGAAAACCGCCCACAACTGATATAAGTCCGACCAAAAATCATAAGTCATTCATTTTATGTGTAAGATCCTTATGCCATGCATTAATAAGTAGCTACGCACTCGCTAAGGAAAGAAAAATAAAACTCACGTAATAATTTATATCCGCCGCCTTTTTGAGACCTTGGATCTTCAATCCCGCAACCCGTCAAGGTAATATTAGATTGGAGCAACTATCAAATCCCCGCAACCCTCGTGAGAGTAATATTGGAATTCAATAGCTACTATAATTAACACTTCACTGCCCCTCTTGGGAGTCTTGTATAATTATTTTTTTCTTTTTTTTTCTTTTTCTCATTTTTTTCTAACTACTAATTTTTTTCATAAGCCGCTCTTATTTTTCTTTATTCCTCACAAAGAAATTTGAAAAGAATAAAAGTAAAAACACCCGCTAAGTATAAGCATGACATATGTCTAGTACACATAAAACGTTCTAACTTAGAATCTTAAGACGTACTTATACCGACCACGAATGATTAGTAAAAAATGCATAAGAGACTACAAACCAATTAAAACTGTTCTTGATTATTTATTAACATATATACATGCGTTGACAAGAAAGTAAAGGTTACGAAAGGGGATATAAAAGCCACAATTAATTAATATGAGGTTTATCTAGCGCTTTACACTTACTTCAAACTCTATCGTCTCTTGTTCTCCACAGTTTAAAATCTCAAATAATGAGACTAGTGGATGATTAGCTAATAAACCAATAATGGTATACATGGTTAAGGATACTAGCTAGAGTAAGCTTAGATAAGCAAACTCGGGTTGATTCAAAGTATCCATGGCGGGCTTAATATGTCAAAGAAGTCTAAACTTGTTAAACCATGTCCTTTATTATATTTTTTTTCTTTTTATATATTTTTGATGAAAAATAAAAGAAGAAATATATACAATGCAAATGTATTATGCAAATAAAAAATGATTAATGCAAAAGTTATGAATGCATATTTTTGGTGGCCAAAGTAGATCAAAAATTTGAAAAATGTTTGAAAAATTAATTTCCAAGTTATCATGAAGTCAATAGCAAAGTTCTAGGTAAGGTCACTTCGATAGAAGACCCCCTACACTTAAGATAAACATTGTCCTCAATGTTTAAGAGTATTAGAGTAAACTCCCCTACACTTATAACATTGCGTACTTTGTTTAACACAAGCTAAGGAAAGGTCTACTATAGTGAATTCATTTTAAGCACAATGTGGTTGAAAATCACAATAGTAACAAAGTGAACCCGATACAAGGGCCTCCTCCATAAGCTCCAATGCATGCAATGAGGGAGAGAGCAACCCTACAAACATCAAGAAGACAAAAGAGAGGCATCCCCCTACACTTCTTCTCAACTATATACCCTTTATTCCTATCCTAACACACTCTAGTCTAAAAGATCTAAACCTAGTAATTCAAGCTTGATTTATGGAGCGTCTAGCTCGACTCATCCCATAATGAATTAATTCATGGGTAAAATGAGGATCTCTTGGACCATTTCCACAAAAATGTCATCCCAAAAGTAATGCTTAACACGGTGACCATTCATTTTGAAATTTGGGCCATTTGGTTGTGACAACTCAATAGTCCCATATGGAAATACTTGAGCAATAGTGAATGGACCGGACCATCTTGACTTAAGCTTGCCCGCAAAGAGTTTAAACATTGAGTTAAAGAGGAGAACCGACTCTCCAACTTTGAACTCACGGTTCTTGATCTTAGCATCATGCAATTGCTTAGTGTTTTCCTTGTAAAGCAACGAGTTTTCATAGGCATTGGCTCTTAATTCATACATCTCATTAAGTTGGTCTTTCCTATGTGAACCGGATTGGTTTAAATCAAAGTTAGCCCATTTAAGAGCCCATGAATCCTTATGCTCTAACTCGAATGAGAGGTGGCATGATTTTCCATAGACAAGCCTATATGGAGTTCAACCAATTGGTGTCTTAAAAGCCGTCCTAAAAGCCCACAAAGCATCATCAAGCTTATCCGACCAAGAAGCTCGATGCTCTCCCACCGTTCTCTCTAAAATCTTCTTTAAACCACGATTTGTGACCTCGGTTTTCCCGTTGGTTTGAGGGTGATACGCGGTAGAAAGTCTATGGTTAACATCACACTTCTTCATGACTCTTATAAATTGATCATTACAAACATAAGTCCCACGATCACTTATGATATCCCGAGGTACACCAAATCTAGCAAATAACTGCTTCAAGAACTTTACTACAACTCTAGCATCATTGGTAGGCAAGGCTTTAGCCTCAACCCACTTGGAAACATAATCCACGGAGACGAGTATGTACTTATTTCCCTTTGATGGTGGAAAATGTCCCATGAAGTCTATACCCCATACATCAAAAATCTCACACTCTTGTATGAAATTTTGTGGCATCTCATCTCTTTGATTTATTTTTCCTTGTCTTTGACAAACATCACAAAATTTCACAATCTCTTGGGCATATTTGTAAATTAAAGGCCAATAGTAACCCAAATCAAAGACTTTCTTGACCGTATAGTTGGGCCCAAAATGGCCCCCCGTGGGTCCTTTATGACAAGATTATAAGATCTTAAATGCTTCGGGCCCATCTACACAACGTCTTATGATTTGGTTCGCACATTGCCTAAGGAGGTAAGGGTCATCCCAAAAATAATATTTTGCTTCCTTGAGAAACATTTTCTTTTGATAGGAAGTTAAACCCTCTATAAGCACATCCCCTACAAGATAGTTTGAAATATCTGCAAACCAAGGGGTGGCATCCTCTTGTGAAGAGATATACATGAGTTCCTCAAGTGGAAAGGATTCTTGTTTTCCTTATGAGGTAATTCTCCTTGAAAGGATGCTTAAGCCTACTAAAGTGACCCGCCGCTAAATTCTCGGCTCCTTTCTTATCACGGATCTCTATAGAAAAATCTTATAGCAACAAAACCCATCTCAAAAGCCTAGGCTTAGCATCTTGCTTTGTCATAAGGTACTTGAGAGTGGAATGATCCGTATACACTATAGTCATAGAAAGCACAAGATAGGGTCTAAATTTCTCAAACGCATAAACAATAACAAGCAACTCTTTTTCCGTAGTGGTATAATGAAGTTGAGCACCCGTCATTGTCTTACTCGCATAGTGTATAGGTTGGAAATGCTTATTAACTCTTTGTCCCAAAATGGCCCCCACGACATAATCACTAGCATCACACATGAGTTCAAAAGGCAAATCCCAATTTTGTGATACCAAAACGGGAGCCTTGGTAAACTTTTCCTTAAGAATCTCAAAAGACTGTAAACACTCTTGTGTGAATATGAAAGGAGCCTCTTTTTCCAAGAGGTGGGTTATGGGTCTTTCTATCTTGGAAAAATCTTGTATAAAATGTCTATAGAAACCCGCATGACCCAAAAAGCTCCTAACTCCTTTTACCGTGGTAGGTAGGGGAAGTTTGGCAATAACATCTATTTTAGCTCGATCCACTTCTAAACCTTTTTTGTATATCCTATGTCAAAAAATTACCCCTTCTTTGACCATGAAATGGCACTTCTCCCAGTTTATAACAAGGTGTGATTCTTCACATCTCTTTAGCATACATTCTAAATGGGAGAGACAAGAAGTGAATGAATCTCCAAAGACCGAGAAATCATCCATGAAAACTTCCATAGTGTGCTCAATCATGTCATGAAAGATTGCCATCATACACCTTTGGAATGTCCTTGGGGCATTACACAAGCCAAAAGGCATTCTCTTATAAGCAAATGTGCCATAGGGACAAGTGAATGTGGTCTTTTCTTGATCATTTGGATCAATGGGTATTTGGAAATAACACGAGAATCTATCTAGAAAGCAATAGTACTCATTTCCCGCTAAGCGTTCAAGCATTTGGTCCATGAAAGGTAATGGGAAATGATCTTTCCTAGTGGCATCACTAAGCTTCCTATAGTCAATACAAACTCTCCAACCCGTGACAAGTCTAGTGGGGATTAGCTCATTGTTCTCATTAGGCACTACGGTGATTCCACCCTTTTTAGGCATACAATGCACCGGGCTAACCTATCGAGAGTCAGAAATAGGTAAATCATACCCGCACCAAGGAGTTTAATAACTTCCTTTTTGATGACTTCATGGATTTTTGGGTTAACCCTTCTTTGGTTTTAAATGGCGGGTTTGTAATCATCCTTCATAAGGAGTTTGTGTGTACAAAATTTTTGATCAATTCCCCTTATGTCGGATATTTTCCAAGCTATAGATTTCTTATGCTTCTTAAGAACCTCTATGAGTTTTTCCTTCTCATCATCTTTCAAGTCTTTGGCTATGATAACGGGTAATTGGTCCTTTCCTTCTAAGAAGGCATATTCAAGGTGTGATGGAAGATCCTTTAGCGCTAGGGAAGGTGGACTTTCAATGGAAGGATGCACTAAGGATGGATAATAAGTGTGAAAACACTTATCCTTTTACCACTTAAATAAAAGCGAGACCAAATGTGTATTTTATGTCGTAAAAGTCAGAATTATGCGTGGTTTGTGTTTTTATTGTGTTTTAGGACAAAAATATGAAAAAGAAGAAAACACGGGCTTTCACGGTCTTTTATCGAAGAAAAAGACAAAAGACGAGGTCAAAAGATCAAAAGTGCAAGAAGAACAGAAGTCAAAGGCCTATTCTGAAGATTTATCGAAGAAAAAAAGTCTAAAGACGGAAGTTTGACGAAGTCGAAGAACCAAGTCAAGTAAAAGAAGAAAATTAGAAGACGAGTTCATTTTATCATTCGACTAATCCCGAGACAAAGTTGAGAAAGACGAGTCATTTAAAAAGACGAGAAGACAAAAGGAATAAAGAAGCAAGCAACATACCACACCTCTCCTCCTATAAATAGAGATCCTTAACCTCATTTATGAGTTGTTAGCTAATTCATTTTTAGCTCTCCACTTTATTTTCAAGAACTTTTCATATTGTCTTTCATTATTGTCTTTCTTTCTTTCAAGTTATCATGTAAGTCTTTAATCTTGTTTTGAATCTTTAATCATTAATTTTAATTTCAAGGTTTTCACAATCATCTCATTCTTCCTTTCTTGTTTGTATTAATCTTGAGTTTTATTTTATTTAATCTCAAAAAGTTTTCATCTTTATGGTTATTTGATTTAAGTGCTCATCTTGTTGTTGTTATCAATTTCGTACGAGTGATGATCTCAACTTTTTGGTGCTTTTAGCTTATTTCGTGTTTAGCTTATTTTCTTTTAAGTGTTTTTAAAGTTTAATCTTTTTAAAGTTGATTTTATAAATTTTGCTTATTTAGTGTTTTGAAAGTTTTTTTATTTTATTCGTGCTTATTTAGTTCTTTTCATTATTGATTTGGTTAAGTTTTTGTTAGTGCTTATTAAAAAAGGAGCTTATTCGGTTTTGCTTATTTGCATTTTACATTTCATCGGAAAAGGGTTTACCTTTCCGACAGTTATTCCGATAACCTCTATCGGAAAAGGGTTTAGTATTCCGATTTCTGCTTGTTATTCCGATTGTTTTCATCAGAAAAGGGTTTTGGTATTCCGATCGGTATTCCGATCGTTATTCCGATAGTATTGGTGATCAGTCATTCCGACGGTGTTTCCGACAGACATTCCGACGGATTTTTCAAAAAATATTCTGATAGTTTTTACTGTCTATTATTCCGATACTGTTTTAGTTATTCCGACAGGGTTTTCGATCACCTTCCAACAGGGTTATTTCGATTATATTCCGACAGGTTTTAGTGTTTATTTTCTTTCTTTTATTTTTATATTTATGTTTAATAATTGTAGCGTTTATTTTACAAGTAGAAATAGATAATCTAAAGCTCCCCCTTTTAGTTACCCGAAACAATAAGTCCACCTTAAATCGTGATCAATTCGAATTGACACCGAGAACGAACAACACTTCAACACAAAGAACAATAAGCCATACACATATGCTTACAAAAGTCTTATTAATGGATCATCATTGGTAACTTCTTGTAGAGTATGTGAAGGTATGGGATCCTCATTGAGTAACTTTTGGATAGTGAGAATGTCTTCTTCCCAATTAATAGGAGAATCATCATTACCAAGGAAGTTAGACTCAAACTCATCTAAGAGGAAATTACTCTCTCCAAATGGTGTTAAGGAGGGAGCAATTGAGGCAACGGTCTACACATGTGGCATGTTCTCACTATCATTCTTGCAAGCTTCATGAAAATGTTAATCACACACCTCATCAAGAACATCCACTATGTTAAGTGTTTCACAAATTTGAGCTTTCTTAGTGACTTTCCGCAACTTAAACACTACTTTCTCATCCTCAACTCTCATAATTAGTTCTCCTTCCGCCATATCAATAAGAGTAAGACCCGTCCTCAAGAAAGGTCTACCAACAATAAGAGGAACTCTCGGGTCTATATCATAGTCAACAACTACAAAATCCACGGGGAATGTGAATTTATCAACCCCTACAAACACATCCTTCGCAATGCCTACCGGATAAGCTATAGAACGGTTTGCTAACTCAAGGGTCGTCCTAGTAGGAGTGAGCTCGGGAAGAGAGAGTTTTTGCCAAACCGATAAAGGCATGAGATTTATGCTTGCCCCAAGATCCGCTTGTGCCATGAACTTTTCCACCCCGGGAAAATTACAAGGGATCAAAAACCGTCTGGGATCTCCAAGTTTTGTGGGTAAAGTAATTAGCAACACGGCGAAGCAATTCTCATTTAATGATGTATTAGGCATATCCACCAACTTTTGTTTATTAGATAGGAGGTCTTTGAAAAATTTAGCAAACTTTGGCATATAAGCTAGCGCTTCCGCAAAGGATATGTTTATGTTCAATTATTTGAACATCCTCAAAAAGTTAGAGACTTGAATATCATCCTTGTTTTAAGCTTTTCCTTTCTCAATCTTGATGGGTATTGGAGACTTGGTTTTGGTGTGGGTTGAGTAGTTGTTGTTGAAGGGTTTTCTTTGTTGGTTTCTTCATTGATATGTGTGGAAGGTGAAGGAGTAGTAGGCGTAGGATTAGAAGGTATAGGTGTTGAAGTTGTAGAACTTGAAGGTGTTGAGTTTAATGTTGTAGGCTTATCACAAGGAGGAACCATGGTAGGATTAACCAAAGGAGGTGTAGAAGACATTGAAGGATCAATAGTTGTTTTTCCACTCCTTGTTGTCATTGCATTAATATTAGCCCTTAGATTAGTTTGTGTATTGGAGGGTAGAGCACCTTGTGGTCTTTGATTGAGAAGCATCATAAACCTCTTGTTGGTTTCCTCTTGCATATCTCTAAATTGATCTTGTGTCTCTTCTCACTCTCACGAATCCTTCTTTCATTTTCTTGATATCTCTTTTCATTGTCTTAGATCATCTTATGAAGAAGCTCAATAGTGTTAAACTCATTTGGGCCATTTCCTTGAAATCCTTATTGTTGAAAAGGTGGAGGTTGATTGTAAAACCCGTGGTTTTAAAGTTGTGTCCTTGGGTTTGAAAATTATTGGGTTCTCTATTTTTTTTATGTCCTTGGTAATTTGGCCTTGGCCCTTGATTTCTTTGAAGTAATTGAGGAGGGTTTGTTTGATTTTGGGTGGGTGGATGGGGTGGAAAGCCGGGTGGAGCAAGGTAATTGTTTGATTTTTAAGAGAGATGGTTAGGGTTGATGTTAGGTTTAAAGTGCTCTCTTTGTTCATCTTGATAAGCATAACATTCACCTTTTGAACCTTGTCACATTGTAGGTAAGAGTGAGGTCCTATACATATCTCACAACTTAAGGTAATAGCATTTACATCATTTGAAGATGAATTGTTCAAGTAAACACTCTAAAAGGCTTGAATCATCTCTTGTTTTTTCTTTTCAATTACTTGAAGTATCTCATTGTGACTCTTGAGGAATTGAGTATCAATGTATGTATGAGCACTTTCTTGCACAACATGTGTAACACCTGGTAATTTTCCCTACTTTGTAAAATGACTATTTTACCCTTTGACTTTTTATTTAGTCAACTATGTGATTTAACTGTGTTGGAACCGGGAAGTTATCCCGCGTTTTCTGAAAAACTGTTTGCTGACGAGTAATGACCTGACACTGTGCTCAGTCATTATTCTGAACATTTTCTGTGAACCTGACCAAAGTGCTGAGACGGTCAATGAATTGACGATAATCCATGAGATTATTCGTTATCTGTGAATTATGTGCTTAACTGTTTAGTTTTTAACAGCGTGATCGTAATTTCTTAAGCAGCGTATTTAAATATTTTTGTATATGTCTATATGCCTGTATTTTAGTATTTTTGCTATTTATAGTAATAAATCGTATTTACTGTGAATATTTAATTAACGTATCGCGTTTTCGTATTTTACGTCGTTTTTACGTTTAACCGTCGTTAGCATGCATAAAATACTTTACAAATTATGAAATATCAGTTTTCGTCGAAAAATCGTAAATTTAATGTCAAATTTTTAAGTTTTACGTAATTTTTAACTTAACTATATACTTTTCGAAATTTACCTAAAACTAACTAACATTTTTACCTTAAACCTTCTAACTAGTTACCATAGTAAATTTTTTGAATTACTTACCCTAGTGGGACCCCCTATAACCGGCCAAACAACATCACACATGCAAGATACACCAAATTTTTACTCCTTACCCTTTTAAGCTTAACTTACAAGCCCTTACAACATTTAACTTATTATCCATATTAACCCTAACTTCACCTCACACTTATTCACTCATTTCACTTCACAAAAAAAACACACATCTTTCTCTTTCTCTCTCAAAACACACGGCACACAAACACTCTCCATTTTCCACCATTGTTGATTTCTTAAAGCTCCATTTTAAGAAGAATTAACACAAAATAAATACACCCTAGAGTTTGTACAAGCATAAAGAAGAATGGTTTTTCTTGGTTTGTTGATTTGAGTAGTTTTTGGGTCGAAGTTATAGGAGTAGAGTTCTTGTTGATTATTAGTGGGTTAGAGCGTAGATCGAGTCGTTGTGATTACGTAGAGTCGTTACTCAAGGTTACTTCTTAAACCTTTTTCATCTTTTCATTTTTCATGCATAATCTTTGTAGATCTATGCATGCATGTTACTCATCTACTATTTTCTTGAAATAAAATGATAAAAACTATTTTTGGTCATGAAATATTTTAGATCTATGAAAATTATGTGTGGATCTATTAGATCCATGCATAAAAATAGTTTAATTGAAAGACTTGTGAAAATATAAGTATGTCTATTTTTAGATTTGTGAACTTGAAGTAAAATCTTTGATTTTATTGGTGTTTATGAATAATTGGAGGGAACTAGTAGTGTTACTACTAGTGGTTACGCTTGAAAATGGTCGAAAATGAGTTTTTACGAAAAACATACAATCTGTCCGATTTTATAAGAGGCCTAGAGGGTCGTAAAAATTGTTTTGACACTCGTTTACTAGAATATTATGAAAATATAAGTTAATACCTTCGTTTCGATATATTATGGGCTAAAAACGGAGCTAAAATGAGTAAGAAATTGTCGTTTAAATTTCGTTGTCGGAAAACTTAATTTTTGTGAAAAACACTATAAGATGTTTGCTGTCTAGATTTTTAAAGTGGTTGAAACGACGTCTTCGAGTCAAACGGAGTTGTTTTAAGTGTCGAAATGGTTACTAAAAGTTGTATATGAATGTTGGACTCGTTTTGTAAAAGGGTATTAGCGCGAAATGTGAATACTTGGTGTACCGTTAAAAGTTTGAACGTAGGAAGTGGAAATTGATACTATTGCGGAAAATGAACTGTTGAAATATTGGCGATTGAGAAAGTGTTGAAAATAGGGGTTTTAGGACGAGAATTGAGTACTTACTAAAAATGGAAAATTTTTATGTGACGCCGAAAGGCTGCCGAATTTTCGTTAGAAATCGTGTTGGAAAATTTATTAAGTTAAATTTTGGTAAATTAAAATTTACGCCGAAAGGCTGTCGAAATTTCGTCAAGTCAAAAATAAATATTTTTGCCTAAGTATATATATACTATAATGTTTATAACGATATAACATTTGCAAGTCTCGATTTTAACTACAAAATAATATATGTATGATTGATGAGTAACGTACGTGATGAATTATTGTGACTTATTTGCTAGCGCCTAAACTATAGTATTATATTTAGGTTGTTGCTAGAGTTGCTCGCTAGTATTTGATCATACTTGTGCGGTTTGAATCGTTGCTTGAGGTGAGTTTATAGATTCCCTATTAAACTGCTTTCTATGTTTAATGTTTTGGGATGTGATAAATGCTTTGATCCTTGCTTCTGGACGCAAGTAAAACTTGATTTCTGTGAAAGCTTTGTGAACACTATTTATGAGATAGCTTAAGTTGCTTTAGCCATAGTCCCCACTATCGTGAATCGTTAGTTACTCTGCTAGAGTAAGCTCTTATGTTACGGATATATCTATTGAGGGTTGACAACCTCCACTCGGGCATTCTGACGTCGGACGAGTGTGTACCATTTGTGTGAACGGAGTCATCTTGGCTAGGTACTCCATTGGGGCAAAATTTATGTATGCAATCTATTGTATGCACTGGATCACTAGTTTCGATGTCACGAGCTTAGCTATCATAAATACTGTGAACACCCAATTTATCCTACACTTGGCACTATATCTCCTATAGTTGCACGTGTACTTGAAATGAAATCTGAAATTGAAATACTATGAACTTTTACTTGAAACCTATATTCTCCCTAACTTTATGTTGACCCAATTTAGCATTTATCTCAGGTAATTGATGATGTGTTGTACCTGCTGTGTGAAGTACTTGGAGTCCGCATGCATTTCTTGGCTATCTTCGGACATTTATTTACTTATGCTTTTGAACTATTATCTCGTTGATGTTTAAAACTTTTACATTCCGCTGCACTATCTTTTGAAACTGAGACCTTTTGTACGTTGATGCTTTTAATTTAAATTCAACGAGGTATTTTTATAAAACGTCTCATTTAGAGTCGTTCTCTTGTACCTTGAACTATGATACAATGACGTAACAGCCCCCGAGCTTCACCGCTTCCGCATATCACATTTTGGGGTGTTACAGATTTGGTAATCAGAGCCTTGGTTATAGAGAATTAGGTTTGCATCTTAGGCCTAGACTATAACCGATGTGGCTACTTGTTACTCTGTATATATATGTGTACTACGTAATGTATTACGTAGGATAACACTATAAGTAATATGTAATATATAATATGTAATACGTAATATGTATTATATACATATGCATTTCGCTGATTTGCATACTTTAATTTCTATACATGATTATTTCATGCATACCCTACAACTGCTTTAATACGCATTTTGGTTGTCGCAGGTTATGTCGTCATCTACTGTTACTTACCAGCCCGACTCTGCTGACGAAGAGTGGGAAGACGAGATTGAGATGATACCAGATCACGTTGAGCCGGAGAATAACCCAGAGGAGGCTGATCCTGAGGAGGAAGGTGTGGAGTATGACCCTGACGAGGATCCGGAGGAGGATGATGAGGGTGAGCCTGATGTGTTGTCTGATACTCTGATGTTGTTGATGGGATGCCACTGGTTGTGCATCGTACTTTGATCGAGTGGGTTAGTGGTAGTGAGGACGATGAGGATGATGAGGATGACGTGGATGGTATTGTGGTAGATCACGAGGGTGATGAGGGTATAGATGGACATGAGGTAGGTCATGAGGATGGTGTGGATGGTGTTGAGGTAGATCATGAGGGTGATGATGATATGGATGGATATGAGGTAGATCGTGAGGATGATGAGGACATGGATGATGAGATTGAGAGTGATACTGACGTTAGGATGGTTGTGGCTAGTAGTGATAGCGAGGGTGCTGAGGCTGATGATGATAGTAGGGTTGATGCTTTGACTGTTGTACCTGAGAGAGTTGAGCCTAGTAGGAGGAGTGAGATTAGGAAAACGTCCAACTTGAGGAAGAAGCCTACTGTTCCATATCAACGGTTTAGAGAGGAGAGGGAAGCTTTATGGGGTACGCCACCAGCTGAGGTTTATACTGATTTCGATGATACTGTACCACCTACTGATGGAGCTGGACCATCCGGTGTTAGATCTCGAGCTTTGTCCGATTCTGATTCGTCATGCCCACGGAAGAAGATTCGTATGTCTGATTCACACACTACACCTGAGGCATCGCCTACTCATGGGAGTCGAGTTGCTACTACTGTTTCTACACCACCTACTCATCATGTTGGAGAGCCCTCTAGACCTAGTTCATGTGTTGTTATGATAGGATATGCTAGGGATTCAGATGCTGTTCGTTTTCGTCTACTTGAGGATGCGGTTTTTGGATTGTTAGAGGATAACGAGGATACCCGCGACTTGTTGGATACCACACTTGAGGAGGTTGCTAGGTTGAGGCGTGAGTTGGAGTCAGTTCGTGGAGGAGACCGAGTTGCAGATGGAGACCCGAGGAGTGACTCACTGAGATGTGTTGAGTGTGATCGTCGTCGTCGCACGTAGAGATTCATCGTTATTGTGCTTAATTCTAGAGCAGATTGACATATTTATCTTTTGGGTATTGTATCCACTAAACTAGAGTAGTACTCGGTTAGTTAGAGTAGACTAGATGTAATCATACTCTTATTTTATGACTATGTACTCGATATTTTGATTATGAATGGGAATTTAACTTTATGACCTTGACCAGTGACTATCCTTTTTATGTTGTTGTACTGTTAAATTCTGCATTCTATTTTAGCATAAGAAATATATAACGTGTATATTCGTGCTTGAACCTTAATTGCATTGTTGTCTTAACGCAGAGAAACAATGGTGAACACACGTAACGGAATGACTGACGCACAATTGGAAGCACTGATTACGCAACGAGTGACTACTGCACTGGCAAACGTTCAAGCTAACAACAACGTGAACGAAGCACCACCGAACAATGTTGACAATCGACCGCCTAAGCCGTGTACTTACAAGGACTTTAGGAGCTGTGACCCTTTGAATTTTAATGGTACTGAAGGAGCTGTCGGATTAGCTCTTTGGGTTGAAAAGATGGAAGATGTGTTCCGTGTCAGTGGATGTGCTATTGAAAACCAAGTGACTTATTCTACTTGTACTTTAGCTGCCGGAGCGTTGACATGGTGGAACACCCATGTGCAGACGGTTGGAGCCGAGGAGGCGTATGGAGTGAGTTGGGAGGAACTTAAGAATATGTTGACTAAGGAGTACTGTCCTCGTAATGAGATTCAGAAAATGGAAATTGAACTGTGGAACTTGACTTTGAAGAACAATGACATTGGTACGTAGACTAGGAGGTTCCAACAGTTGTGTTTGCTATGTCCTGGAATGGTTCCAGATGAAGAAAAGAAGGCTGAGCGCTATATTTAGGGTTTAACTGGTAGAGTTCAAGGGAATGTGACATCGTCTGGACCGACAAAAGTTAGTGATGCTATAAGGATGGCTCACAGTCTGATGGACCAAGTTGTTCGAGCAAATGCTGGGAATGTCGCGGACAATAAGAGAAAATGGGGGAATAACCAAAGGAACAACCATGGGAACTATCCTAATAACAGGCAAGACACCGTGAAAGCGTACACTGCTGGTACTGGGGAAAAAGGAGTGTACAATGGGACGTTACCTTTATGCAATCAATGCAAGCGTCACCATAACGGACAATGCAATGTACAATGTCACAACTGCAAGAAAACTGGACACATTGCTAGAGATTGTAAGTCACCACCCAACACGAAAGCCAACGTCACTTGCTTTGAATGTCAGCAAAAGGGACACTACAGCAATGAGTGCCCAAAGAAAAAGAACAAGGACCAAGGACCAAGGAAAGATTGCTAAAGATGGGGAAGCTCATGGTAGGGTCTATGTGATAGGAGGAGGAGAAGCGTAACAAAACCCCGACGTCGTGACGGGTACGTTTCTTCTCAATGGTCGTTATGCTTCTATTTTATTTGATACTGAAGCCGATAGGAGTTTTGTGTCGACTATCTTTAGTGTTTTACTTGATGTGACCCCTTCGCCCTTAGACACTAAGTACACTATTGAGTTAGCTAATGGGAAGTTGATAGAAGCCGACACTATACTTCGTGGATGCACTTTAAATCTTCTAGGTCATCCTTTCGTAATAGACCTTATGCCTGTTGAGTTAGGGAGTTTTTACGTGATCGTCGGAATGGATTGGTTGTCGAGATATCGTGCTACGATTGTATGCGACGAGAAGATCGTTCGCTTACCATTTGGTGATGAAGTTTTGGAGGTACAAGGGGATACAAGTAACGGAAAAGGGAAGTCACGACTAAACATTATCTCGCATGTCAAGGCTCAGAAGTTGTTATCGGAAGGTTGCCACGTATTTTTAGCATGTGTTACTGAAAAACAGACGGAAGAAAAACGGTTGGAAGATGTACCTATCGTACGGGATTTTCCGGAAGTCTTTCCTGAAGATTTGCCTGGATTACCGCCGGCTAGACAAGTTGAATTCCAGATCGATTTAATACCGGGAGCTGCACCTGTTGCTCGAGCGCCTTACCGTTTAGCACCGTCGGAATTGCAAGAACTAGCGATGCAACTGCAAGAGTTGACTGATAAAGGATTCATAAGACCGAGTTCTTCACCCTGCGGAGCTCCAGTCTTATTTGTGAAGAAGAAGGATGGGAGTTTTCGGATGTGTATCGACTATCGTGAGTTGAACAAACTTACCATCAAGAACCGTTACCCGTTACCTAGGATCGATGATCTGTTTGATCAGTTGCAAGGATCGAGCGTTTACTCGAAGATTGACCTTAGGTCTGGTTATCACCAATTAAGAGTCCGTGAGGAAGATGTTGCAAAGACTGCTTTTAGGACTATGTATGGACACTATGAGTTCCAAGTGATGTCGTTCGGTTTGACAAACGCACCTGCTGTGTTTATGGACCTCATGAACCGGGTGTGTAAACCGTATTTGGAAAAGTTTGTCATTGTGTTCATCGATGACATACTGATTTACTCAAGGAATGAGAAGGAACATGAGGAACATCTTAAGATAATATTGGAATTGCTTAAGAAGGAGGAATTGTACGCTAAGTTCTCGAAGTGTGAATTTTGGTTGCCAAGAGTACAATTTCTAGGTCATGTTATTGATAGCAAGGGGATTCATGTTGATCCTGCCAAGATTGAGTCAATTAGGGAGTGGACTGCTCTTACGAAACCGACTGAAATTCGCCAATTCTTAGGACTCACCGGATATTACCGAAGGTTCGAGGGATTCTCGAAGATCGCGAAACCATTGACGAAGTTGACTAAAAAGAAGGTGAAATACGAATAGGGAGATAAGGAGGAATTAGCATTCCAGAAGTTGAAACAAATGTTGTGTAGTGCGCCTATTCTATCGTTACCAGAAGGATCGGAAGACTTTGTGGTCTACTGTGATGCATCAGCAAAAGGATTGGGAGTTGTGTTGATGCAAAGGAAGAAAGTTATCTCCTACGCGTCACGTCAACTGAAAACACATGAGAAAAACTACACTACGCACGACTTGGAGCTAGGAGCGGTAGTATTTGCCTTGAAATTGTGGAGACACTACTTGTATGGAACCAAGTGTGTCGTCTATACCGATCACAAGAGTTTACAACATATTCTTGATCAGAAGGAATCGAACATGAGACAATGTCGATGGATCGAGTTGCTCAGCGATTATGACTGTGAAGTCCGCTACCACCCTGGGAAGGCCAATGTAGTGGCGGATGCGCTAAGTAGAAAGGAACAACTGATGACACGTAGAGTTAGATCGTTAGCTATGGTTATGAATCTGAACATACCTATGCAAATTCGTGAAGCACAAACCGAAGCCCTTAAGCCTGAACATGTCAAGGCTGAGAAATTAGGAGGAATTGTTTCTAAGAAATTGGAGACTAGCACTAATGGAACGTTATGTCTGAATGGTAGAAGTTGGTTACCACGGTTTGGAGGACTAAGGGACGTGATTATGCACGAGTCGCATAAATCTAAGTATTCGATTCACCCAGGATCTGACAAAATCTATCAGGATATGAAGAAGCTATATTGGTGGCCAAATATGAAAGCTGAAATCGCTACTTATGTAGGGAAGTGTTTGACTTGTGCTAGAGTGAAAACAGAACACCAAAACCATCTGGATTGTTGGTTCAACCTATAATTCCTATGTGGAAATGGGAAAACATAACCATGGACTTCATAACTAAGCTACCTAAAACGACAAACGGATATGACACAATTTGGGTAATTGTGGATCGACTTACGAAATCTGCACACTTTTTGGCTATGAAGGAAGATGATTCGATGGATAAGCTTACGAGACTTTATCGGATAGAAGTAGTCGTAGAACATGGGATACCGATCTCGATAATTTCTGATAGAGATGGTAGATTTACTTCGGAATTCTGGAAATCACTTCAGAAAGCGTTGGGTACGCAATTGGACATGAGTACTGCTTATCACCCGCAGACTGACGAACAGAGTGAGAGAACTATTCAAACGCCGAAGGACATGTTGCGTGCTTGCGTGCTTGACTTTGGAAAGCAATGGGACAGACATTTGCCTCTAGTGGAGTTCTCTTACAACAATAGTTATCATACCAGTATTAAGACTGCACCGTTTGAAGCGTTATATGGTCGTAAATTTCGCTCGCCTATGTGTTGGAGTGAGGTTGGGGATAGTCAACTCACTGGCCCTGAACTCATCCGTGAAACGACTGAGAATATTGTTCAAATCAAGAGCCGAATTCAAGCAGCCCGTGATCGTCAAAAGAGTTACGCCGACGTTCGACGTAAGCCTCTCGAATTTCAAGTGGGAGACAAAGTGATGCTAAAAGTATCGCCTTGGAAAGGTGTGGTACGTTTTGGCAAGCGAGGAAAGCTGAACCCCCGTTATATTGGACCTTTCAAAATTCTGGCAAAGGTTGGAACCGTAGCTTATCGTCTCGAATTACCGCAAGCGTTGAGCCGCGTGCACAACACTTTTCATGTGTCGAACTTGAAGAAGTGCCTTTCTGATGAGACATTCGTTATACCATTGGAGGAACTCTGAATTGACGACAAGATGCAATTTGTCGAAGAACCTGTTGAAATCATGGATCGTGAGGTCAAACGATTGAAACATAGTCGTATTCCAATCATCAAGGTGAGATGGAATTCTAAACGTAGACCTGAATTCACTTGGGAGCGTGAGGATCAATTTCGCAAGAAATATCCGCAACTCTTTGACAACTCTAGAAACCGTGACACTCCTAAGCTTTGAGGACAAAGCTTCTCTATCAAGGGGATGATGTAACACCTGGTAATTTTCCCTACTTTGTAAAATGACTATTTTACCCTTTGATTTTTTATTTAGTCAACTATGTGATTTAACTGTGTTGGAACCGGGAAGTTATCCCGCGTTTTCTGAAAAACTGTTTGCTGACGAGTAATGACCTGACACTGTGCTCAGTCATTATTCTGAACATTTTCTGTGAACCTGACCAAAGTGTTGAGACGGTCAATGAATTGACGATAATCCATGAGATTATTCGTTATCTGTGAATTATGTGCTTAACTGTTTAGTTTTTAACAACGTGATCGTATTTTCTTAAGCAGCGTATTTAAATATTTCTGTATATGTTTATATGCCTGTATTTTAGAATTTTTGCTATTTATAGTAATAAATCGTATTTACTGTGAATATTTAGTTAACGTATCGCGTTTTCGTATTTTACGTTGTTTTTACGTTTAACCGTCGTTAGCATGCATAAAATACTTTACAAATTATGAAATATCAGTTTTCGTCGAAAAATCGTAAATTTAATATATTTCGTCAAATTTTTAAGTTTTACATGATTTTTAACTTAACTATATACTTTTCGATATTTACCTAAAACTAACTAACCTTTTTACCTTAAACCTTCTAACTAGTTACCATAGTAAAAATTTTGAATTATTTACCCTAGTAGGACCCCCCATAACCGGCCAAACAACATCACACATGCAAGATACACCAAATTTTTACTCCTTACCCTTTTAAGCTTAACTTACAAGCCCTTACAACATTTAACTTATTATCCATATTAACCCTAACTTCACCTCTCTCTTTCTCTCTCAAAACACACGGCACACAAACACTCTCCATTTTCCATCATTGTTGATTTCTTAAAGCTCCATTTTAAGAAGAATTAACACAAAATAAATACACCCTAGAGTTTGTACAAGCATAAAGAAGAATGGTTTTTCTTGGTTTGTTGATTTGACTAGTTTTTGGGTCGAAGTTATAGAAGTAGAGTTCTTGTTGATTATTAGTGGGTTAGAGCGTAGATCGGGTCGTTGTGATTACGTAGAGTCGTTACTCAAGGTTACTTCTTAAACCTTTTTCATCTTTTCATTTTTCATGCATAATCTTTGTAGATCTATGCATGCATGTTACTCATCGACTATTTTTTTGAAATAAAATGATAAAAACTATTTTTGGTCATGAAATATTTTAGATCTATGAAAATTATGTGTGGATCTATTAGATCCATGCATAAAAATGGTTTAATTGAAAGACTTGTGAAAATATAAGTATGTATATTTTTAGATTTGTGAACTTGAAGTAAAATCTTTGATTTTGTTGGTGTTTATGAATAATTGGAGGGAACTAGTAGTGTTACTACTAGTGGTTACGCTTGAAAATGGTCGAAAATGAGTTTTTACGAAAAACATACAATCTGTCCGATTTTTATAAGAGGCGTAGGGGGTCGTAAAAATTGTTTTGACACTAGTTTACTACGATATTATGAAAATATAAGTTAATACATTCGTTTCGATATATTATGGGCTAAAAACGGAGCTAAAATGAGTAAGATATTGTCGTTTAAATTTCGTTGTCGGAAAACTTAATTTTTGTGAAAAACACTATAAAGTGTTTGCTGTCTAGATTTTTAAAGTGGTCGAAACGACGTTTTCGAGTCAAACAGAGTTGTTTTAAGTGTCGAAATGGTTACTAAAAGTTGTATATGAATGTTGCACTCGTTTTGTAAAAGGGTATTAGCGCGAAATGTGAATACTTGGTGTACCGTTAAAAGTTTGAACGTTGGAAGTGGAAATTGATACTATTGCGGAAAATGACCTGTTGAAATATTGGCGATTGAGAAAGTGTTGAAAATAGGGGTTTTAGGACGAGAATTGAGTACTTACTAAAAATGGCAAATTTTTATGTGACGCCAAAAGGCTGCCGAATTTTCGTTAGAAATCGTGTTGGAAAATTTATTAAGATAAATTTTGGTAAATTAAAATTTACGCCGAAAGGCTGTCGAAATTTCGTCAAGTCAAAAATAAATATTTTTGCCTAAGTATATATATACTATAATGTTTATAACGATATAACATTTGCAAGCCACGATTTTAACTACAAAATAATATATGTATGATTGATGAGTAACGTACGTGACGAATTATTGTGACTTATTTGCTAGCGCCCAAACTATAGTATTATATTTAGGTTGTTGCTAGAGTTGCTCGTTACTATTTGATCATACTTGTGCGTTTGAATCGTTGCTCGAGGTGAGTTTTTAGATTCCCTATAAAACTGCTTTCTATGTTTAATGTTTTGGGATGTGATAAATGCTTTGATCCTTGCTTCTGGATGCAAGTAAAACTTGATTTTTGTGAACGCTTAGTGAACACTATTTATGAGATAGCTTAAGTTTCTTTAGCCATAGTCCCCACTATCGTGAATCGTTAGTTACTCTGCTGGAGTAAGCTCTTATGTTACGGATAGATCTATTGAGGGTTGACAACCTCCACTCGGGCATTCTGACGCTGGACGAGTGTGTACCATTTGTATGAACGGTGTCATCTTGGCTAGGTACTCCATTGGGGTAAAATTTATGTATGCAATCTATTGTATGAACTGGATCACTAGTTTCGATGTCACGAGCTTAGCTATCATAAATGTTGTGATCACCCAATTTATCCTACACTTGGCACTATATCTCCTATAGTTGCACGTGTACTTGAAATGAAATCTGAAATTGAAATACTATGAACTTTTACTTGAAACCTATATTCTCATCAACTTTATGTTGACCCAATTTAGCATTTATCTCAGGTAATTGATGATGTGTTAAACCTGCTGTGTGAAGTACTTGGAGTCCGCATGCATTTCTTGGCTATCTTCGGACATTTATTTACTTATGCTTTTGAACTATTATCTCGTTGATGTTTAAAACTTTTACATTCCGCTGCACTATCTTTTGAAACTGAGACCTTTTGTACTTAGATGCTTTTAATTTAAATTCAACGAGGTATTTTTATAAAACGTCTCATTTAGAGTCGTTCTCTTGTACCTTGAACTATGATACAATGACGTAACAGCCCCCGAGCTTCACCGCTTCCGCATATCACATTTTGGGGTGTTACAACATGGACCCCCTCATATCTTTGGTTATTTGTTTGCACCATGGATTTAGTCTCAATAATGTCCCATTCTTCTTGTGTGGATTTGGAAAGAATGTTCCCCCCGTGGATGAATTAAGGGAATCTTGATGATGTGGTCTTAATCTATTGTAGAAAGTGTTGATTTGGTGAACTTGGTTAAATCCATGATTGGGGCATTTTCTCAATAACTCTTTAAACTCTTCCCAAGTCTCACTAAAGGTTTGATCATTCCTTTGTTGAAAACCAATGATTTGGTTTCTGAATGCGGTGGTTCTTGAAGGAGGAAAGAACTTATTCACAAATTTCTTGGTAAAATCCTCCCAAGTATGAATGCTCTTAGGAGGTTGTCTATCTAGCCAATACCTAGCATTACCCTCTAAGGAGAATGGAACTAATATCAACTTAATGGCATCATGAGGAACCCCATTATACTTAAGTGTATTGCAAATGGATAGAAACTTCTTGATATGATCATGGGGGTCATCCATGGGTCTCCCTAAGAAGGGTGTAGAGGAAACCAAAGTGATCATATGTGTCTTAAGCTCAAAGGTGTTTGCGGGTATCTCGGGTATAACAATAGCATTGGCATTTCCCTCCACATTTGATTAGAGGATCTCCATCAATGGTATATTATCAACGACGGCCATGGCTTCTTGTGTGTTGTTCAAAGCACGATGCTCGGGATCGGCTTGATGGACGGTGTTGTTCTTGTTATTTTTCTTGTTCTTCCTTTTGGGAGGAAGGGGTTGTACACCAAAAGGTATTTGTGCACGCGCTCGAGTGCGCATGCAACTCAACTCGAGGAGTGAGAGAGGAGTTCTCGATCGACTTTGGAAAAGAAGGGATTATCCTTTCCGAGATTCAATAACTAATATCCACAAGAAAATATAATATATGTAAGTAATATTTTGGGTGGCAAAACCCCCACTAAGCTTTCCTTCTTAGAATACTCACTAGTGAACGAGGGGAATGAGGTGGCGCGTAGATCTTAAGTACCTTTTTCCCTAAGGCTTGCATTTTATAGCAAAGCCGACTATCTATTCACTTTAGTAGTTCGCATTCTTCGAATTCTTCCCTATTGGAAGTATTTATCTATTTTTGCTTTTAATTTACTTTGATCAATACACGAACTTAGGACCGGAATGCCCCCAAGCACGGTGTATTGCCTCGACAATACTTATGGAAGTAAGTGTATTGGTTGTTCGTAGTACGTATATGTATTTAGATATAATAATATAGAAAATTTTATTTATTTATTTATTGAGGTTTTTAAGAAAATACTATATGTACGTAAAAACGATAGGAATCGATATATACAATATATTTTTGTTGTAATCTTTTAGGAAAAAGATTACTTTTTGAATTTCTTATTTTTTATTTGGTTCAATTCTTTGGAAAGAATTGATTTTTTGGTTTTTTATATTTTTATCTTTTTGATTTTTTTTATCTTTTGGATTTATTATACGTAAAAAGAACGCTCACAAGGTGAACGGATCCCAAAATCCAATCGAAATTGTCAATCAATCGTCAATTGTAATGTCATGAACCGGCAACGACGCCATTTAATATATGATCTTTTCAAGTTCGTATTTCCAAACTCACAAAAAATTGAAAGTCCAATCAGTTTCAAGTTTTTAATTGTTTTTGGTTTTAATAAAGGTTTTGGTATCTATGTCTAATTCAACAAATCACGTAAAAAAGGTAAAAATAGTATAGCTATGTAAGCGTACTACACTAAAAACATCTTGCAATTACCACAATCAAAGCAAGTAGTACAAGTCTTAAATGCACAATAGTAAAAATGCTCAAAATGTGAAGTAAGTAAAAGTACAAGGACCAAAAGTGTAAATTTAGAAAGTAAAGGGACTAGAAGTGAAATTATAACAAACTTAAACTACCAAGTAACAAACTTGCAAAACTGAATAACCAACTATGTAACAAACTCAAAATGTAAGGACTTAAAATTGAAAACCCTAAAAACTTGATTTACAAAAGCTGGTTAACAAAATCCCAAAGTCTAGGGACTGTATTGCAAATAAAACCAATTTTATAACAAAAACAGGTAAGGATTATTCAATAAGCTCGTGTGAGCTTAATATCCAACCAAATCAGCTTTTGTTTTTTGCAAATGACTTTAAATTGATTTTTAGCTAGGTGTTTCAAAGGAAATAAGCTGAAAATGTCTAGAACTCAAGATAGCTTATCTCAATAAGCCAAAAATAAGCTATAAGCTAAATGAGACATCCACTCTTGGATTTTTGACTAAAAATGATTAAACTACTTATCACGAGACTGGAATGTCAAAAAGTTTGGAAAATGGTTCATTGAATAAGCTGGAATCTCAAAATAAGCACAAAGTGCTTAACGTTGACTTTTTTTGACCAACTTTTTCCAAAAAGTTAAAAACTTCCAAAAGGCCTTAAAACAAGTTTGTACACAGGAATGTGAAAGAAAATTGCAATTTTTATGAAGCGGAAATGTCGGAACTGGTTCAACAGTTTGGACTTATCATAGGGAAATGAAAATGCTCAGCAGCTTATTAATAAGCTAATATCTTGCTCAATTCTTGATACTGTATGGTTTCCTTAGTAAGACTGAAAGCTTATATGTTGAGCTTGATCTAGAAACAAAATTTAGCTTATAACACTCACTAACAAAGAAATGAGAGTGGATTGAAATCTGCTTATTTAATTGATGAATATTTGACCCAAAGTTTTTATTGGCTATTTGCCTGTTTGACAAAATCTTTGACCATAAAACTTTCCCAGATGACTTGTACTGGTCTATCAAATGTTAATAAGCTCAATTCAAAAACTAACAACAGCTAATCCACTAGAACAACTTTGATCCAAACACTGGTTTATGACTGATATGAAAACTTTTCAAAGGCTTATTGATCAAAAGTTTATGAAATCATGTAAGACTTATCAGAACTTGTTAAGTAACTCAAATGAACCACTATCAAGGCAAAAACCAGCAAGATAACACTATGGAACTCAAAATGGTTAACTGATGAAAATTAAGCAGATTTAGACCAAATGTTTAAGCTAGGACTGATTTAAGAACTAAGTAATCAACTAATAACTATCAGAACATATCAAATACACCAAAAGAACATTAAATAAGTCATAATTCAGCAGTCAAACTATTAGTCTAGGAATTGAGCATGGCAAAGCAATTCAGTGGAACAAAAATGAAGAATTTAATACCTTTTAGCTATGAAGCCTCCTTTGATGGAGTAGTTAGGCGCTGAGCCAACTAAGATGAACACAAACACCAATTTTCATCAACCAAAACCTATTAAATCTACATCATCATCAAGATCTAATCACCCTTGCATCATTCTGAACATTCTGCTACTTCTGGCTATGAACAGAACTAAGATCAATAAACTAGCTTCCAAAACATTCAAACAGGTCCTATTGATCTGATATGATCAATAGAAACTAAGTGGTAACAGTGTAGATAGGATATGCAGTAAAGAGAAAAGAATTGAGATGAAAAGTATGTTTATTAATGGAAGGAGTTGGTTACAAGTTTGTTACAGGCTAACTAACTAACTCAAGTGGTTGTCAATCACTTGAGATTAATAACTAACTAAAACTCTAACTGAAAGTGAGGGAAAATGATTAAGTATGTTTAAATTCACACACTAAGTACAATACACAAATGAGATACAACTGAGTCTATTTATAGAAGAAAATTGGAGTTAGTTGGGGATGAGTGACGTGTGGGAACCAATCCCCAGCTTCCACGTGTCATAAATCTGCCAATTTGATTTTGTAGATGAATAACAGATTTGGGGTTTTTCTCTTGAGTGATTTTCAGCTCAATTGGTTGGTTGGAATGGATTCCTCATTTGATTTTAAGCAAGTTTGATGTAAACACCTTCTTCTGAAACTCATGCATTCTCAATCTTGATTCTGGGCGCGTTTGAGTTTGAATGTTCCACGTGTTGTGTTGTTATTGGTTGAAAAGAGTTTACACGGATCATTATCTGAATACTCAAATATGATTGGTGGAAATGAAGTGTAGTGGGATTACATTGTTGAGATTTGTTTATTAATGGTGACGTTATTTAATAAGTGTAAAAGCACTTATCCTTTTACCACTTATTTCCAATAATAACAAGACGAAAACGTGTATTTTATGTCGTAAAAGTCGGAATTATGCGTGGTTTGTGTTTTTATTGTTTTTAGGATAAAAATATGAAAAAGGAAGAAAACACAGGCTATCACGGGCTTTTATCGAAGAAAACGACAAAAGACGAAGTCCAAAGATCAAGATTATAAAAAGAACGGAAGTCCAAGGCCTATTATGAAGATTTATCGAAGAAAAAGTCTAAAGACGGAAGTTTAATGAAGTCGAAGAACTCAAGTCTAATAGAAGAAGAAAATTATAAGACAAGTTCAATTTATAACGACAAATCCCGAGACGACGTCAGAAAAGATTAAGAATTTAAGTCGAGGCGAGAAGAAAAGAAAGAAGGAAGCAACTCATGCACTCCCCACCTCCTATGTATACCCTCGTAATGACACATTAGGAGGGTGTTAGTTATTTTATTTTCCTTTTTGTAGTTTTTCATTTTAGAGAGAGAAAGTGTTTAACTTTCTCTCACTAAAACTTCATGTTTTCTTTCTTTCATGTTTAAGCTTTAATTCAATCTTGTATTTTTGAATCTTTAATCTACAAGTTTAAGTTAAGCTTTTTATCTTTAATCTTCTTCTACCTTTCTTGATTTTATTTACCTTTGATTCGTTATCATCTTTCATTTTGTTTAATCTTGATGTTTGATTGATTAAAAAGTTTATCTTTTGATTTATATCTAAGTTTTATACGGATTAAGCTTTGAGCTTATCATGCTTATTGGCTTATTTTGTATTTAGATTATTTACTTTTCATTTTCTTAAAAGTTTCAACTTTTTATAGTTTGATTTAAAAGTTTTGCTTATTTAAAGTTTAAAAAGTGTTTATTTGTGCTTATTAGTTCTTTTCGTTATAAATTTGGTTAAGTTTTAATTTGAGTTTGTAAAAAAAAGTAGCTTATTAACTTTGCTTTTCTCGAATTGCAAGTTATCAGAAAAGGGTAAACCCTTTTCCGATTGAGTATTCCGATTAGACCAGCATTCCGACAGCATCACTATTATTCCGATCACAGGATCGGAATAGGGTTTTATTATTCCGACGGATATTCCGATTGGGATTCCGACGGGAGAAATTATTTTGATATTCCGATAGCTTCGCTTTTAGATATTCCGATAGGTTATTTTTCTTGCATTCCGATAGACACTTATTCCGACAGGATTCCGACTGTGTTTCCTTTTACATATTCCGATCACATTCCTACGAGCCACATTCTGATGTTATTCCGACAAGCATTCTGATGGGATTCAGATTATGATTATTCTGATGGGTTTGAGATTTTGTTTTTTACAAATTTTTTAGTTTTACAAAGTTTTTATGTTTTAAATTCATTACGTTTTAATTTCCAAAAATTACACGCTTCCCGAAATCTCTGTTTTTACCAAGTGTTTTTCTAGTAATTTTTAGTTAAATTTTTAAAGCTTTTCTTTTACTCAACGATATTTTTATATTTGCTTTTTGTTTAAAATAGATAATCAAACTACCTCTCTTTATTTTACCACCAAGAACGACTGAGTCGCACTTTCTACTAGTAATCAATTCGGAAAGACCGAACGATAACTTTTTATATACTTGGCTAACCCCTTGTATTATAAGTTATTGGCCACGTGTTGTAGATGTGGCGATCCAGACTTCGTATTTCTTGGCCTCTCATTGGTCAATTTTGTAGAAACTAGGGGGGGGTTGAATAGTTTCTAGTTCAATTTTCAAAACATTTCGTTTGTTCCACTGGCCCCGGTTCCTTAAATATCACCGCGGTTCCTTATCAATAAAGAACCGCGGGTTCAATAAAGAACCGCCTACATTGGATGCCAAATATTGATACGTTGTAAATCTTGACAATCCTTTGTATCAAATTCTCGATTAAGCTTGACTAGATATGAGATGTGTTTGTAATAGATAATAACTATAAGTAACGAAACACACAAACACATCCAATCAAGTGTACATCAAGCAATAGTCTAAACACTAAGCACACACGTACTAAGCCTTAGCTTTTCCGCAACTAAGATGTTTAGACTAAAGGATGCACACTTGACCATAATCTAAACACGAAGCACACACGTACTAAGCCTTAGCTTTTCCGCAACTTAGATATTTAGATTATGAGATGCATACAACACACAACATATAAATACATCTATAATAATAAAGACATAAATGTAAAGTAAAGTACCGACACGATGATTTATAGTGGTTCGATCACGAAGCTCCTCTTCGCCCTACTCCACTCCTCGAGTACACCTTACTCGAGAGTTACTTCACTAGTCAACAAAACTCCTTTCAAGGCGGAGAAAACCATACACGTCGCTTACACATTTCCGACACTAAGCTAGATGTCGAGTCCTAATGTTAGGTAGGACCAATCTACACAATGTTGCCCACTTCACCATTTAATGACACAAGGCTAGATGCCGAGTTCTAATCGAAAGGTAGAACCAATCTTCACAATGTTGCCTACTTCACCATTTTACGACACAAGGCTAGATGTCGAGTTCTAATCGAAAGGTAGAACCAATCTTCACGACTTTTCTAGTAATTTTTAGTTTAATTTTTAAAGCTTTTATTTTAGTCAACGAAATTTTTATATTTGATTTTAGTTTAAAATAGATAATAAAACTACCTCTCTTTATTTTTCACCAAGAACGACTCAGTCGCACTACCGGATGATAACTTTTTATATACTTGGCTAACCCCTTGTATTAAATGGCGCCGTTGCCGTCTCTTTTCGTTAAGATTAACGGTTTTTAGTGAGAGATGCGTTGGATTTTGGGATCCGTTCACTTTTGAACGTTATTTTTCTTGCTTTAAAATTTTCAAAAATCCATAAAAATATAAAAATCTTCAAAAATTCAAAAAAATAGAAAAACATATAAAAACCAAAAATATTTCTTGTCTATCTTTCTTTTCCTTTTTGTAGGTGTGCATGCGTACTCGTGCTCGTAAGAAGAAAGCATCTCAAGCCGAAGTCATTACTCCACCTATTGTCACCATGAACAATCGACCAATGATCGAGCTTTTGCAATCGCAAGTAGAGGGAACACCGATGCTATTGTTATACCCGAGATTGGAGCCAACAACTTTGAACTCAAATCCGGCTTCATTCAAATAGTCTCTGCTCAACCATTCTTGGGGCGTACACTTGATGATCCTCATGACCATATAAAAAGGTTTCTTCAACTTACTAATACGGTTAAGTATAATGGGGTTTCACAAGAGGTGATTCGCTTGCAACTTTTTCCTTTCTCCTCAGAGGGACAAGCCCGACATTGGCTTGATAAGGAACCGCCATAAAGTATTCTTACGTGGATGGATTTAGAGACTAAATTCATCAACTACTTTTTCCCACCCTCACGTACTACCGCTTTGCGGAATGAAATCATTACCTTTGAACAAAAGTACGGTGAGACATTTAGTGAATCTTGGGACCGTTTTAAGGAACTTTTAAGAAAGTGTCCACAACATGGTTTCACAAAAGTACATCAAATAAATACTTTTTACAATGGGTTAAGCATGAATGACCAAGATTCACTAAATAGTGCCTCGGGGGGTAACATTTTGGTTAAGTCTTCTAATGTCGCATGGGATATTATTGAGAATAAGTCTAGAGTGCAAACCAAGAGTGTTCGGACTAATGTGGCTAGTGCTAGTACTAGTGAGAGCGACAAGAGAATTGATAAGCTTACTTCGATTGTTGAAACACTTGCTCTACAAACCGCTAACAATACCAAAGCCATCAATGCATAAGTTAATGCTATGAGTCAGTCATGTGAAATATGCGGGGGTTCTCATTCATACACCGATTGTCCTTCGACTCATGACAATCCGGAAAATGTGTATGCCGCCAACGGTAACTTTTCTACGGGAGGCTATCAAGCACGTCCTCAAGGTGACCACAATTTGCTCAGTTATCGTTCAAACAACTTCCTTTCACCACCCTGTTACCCCCCTCAAAACCAAAACAACCTCAATCGCAACAATCAAAACCAACCTCGAGCTCCAAATTAATATCAAACCCAAAGAAACCAATATCCACCTCAAGGAAACAATCAAGTTCACCAACCACACGCTTATCAACCACCTGCCTACCATGCTCTTCCTCCCACCCAACCCACCACATTTAATCAAGAGGTTGACACTTACATGAGGAATAATGATGCGATAGTGCAGAATCTTCAGCGGCAACTCAGCAACTTGAAAGGAGATATGGTGAAACAAGGGAATGATCTTCGAGCCGATATGTGAACTCATTGAGCTGTCAAACGAATGACTTAAGGGATATGATGGCTAGTTTCTTCCAAAGTAATCAAGCCTCTGGTTCGGTTTCTCTTCCGAGTACCACCGTTGCTAATCCACGAGGGGATATGAAAGCAATGACCACTCGAAGTGGAAAAGGTTTAAAGGAACCCGAGCTTCCTACACCTACACCGGTGATTTTGACAAAGGAAAACGAGTCCCCTTCTCCAATTCCTCCACCTTCTATTTCACCAATTCTTCCACCTTCTACTTCCACCCCTCCACCACCCAAGGATGTGAGTGCGAATTCCATTCCAAAGCCTTCATCTCAATCCAATATACCTTATCCCTCAAGGTTGAGGAAAGAGAAGTTGAAGAACAAGGATAATATTCAGCTTTCTAACTTTCTAAAAATGTTTAAACAACTGAATTTCAACATCTCCTTTGATGAGGCTCTCGCTCACATGCAGAAATATGCTAAAATGTTTAAAGATCTTCTTAGTGATAAGGAGAAACTTCTTGATATCGCTCAGACCCAACTTATCGAGAATTTCTCCGTAATGCTCTTAAGGAAATTACCCAGCAAACTTGGTGATCCGGGTCGCTTTCTCATTCCTTGCAACTTCCTCGGGGTAGAGAATTGTATGGCCTTAGCCGATCTAGGTGCTAGTATCAACTTAATGCCTCTAAGCGTTTGGAAACAATTGTCTCTACCCGAGCTAGTCCTTACACGAATGACATTGGAATTAGCTAACCGTACGGTTGCTTATCCGGTGGGGATAGCCGAAGATGTCTTCGTCGGCGTTGACAAATTCACCTTTCCGACGGATTTTGTTGTCGTTGACTACGAGATGGATCTTCGTGTTCCATTAATCGTTGGACGTCCATTCTTGAGGACCAGTCGCACTCTCATTGATGTAGCCGCGAGCGAATTAATCATGAGAGTTGGTGACGATAAAATCGTTTTCAACATGGGTAAACTTTCTAAGCATCCTTCTGAAAACGAGAGCGTTAATTTCATTGACGTACTTGATGAGGCTTGTGAAGAGCATTTCAAAGACGCTTGTAAAAGTGGTTCTTCTTCTCTACCCATTGTTGAGACCGTCGCCTCTATTGCTCCCTCACTGACTCCATTTGGAGAAAGTGATTGTCTTTTGAAAGAATTTGAAGCAACTTTGGGGAATGTGGACTTACAATATGACAATTCTCCCTCCAATTCGGATGAAGACATTCGTACCATTGAGAAATTTATCAATGAGGACCATATTTCTCCACCATCTCCTAAGGAAATCTCTATCGATGATCCGAATTTGACTACGCCTTCCATCGAAAATCCTCCGGATTTAGAGCTTAAGGACTTACCGTCTCATCTCGAGTACGTTTTCCTTGAAGACAATAAGAAGTTACCCATCATCATCCCAAAGAATTTGAAAGAAGACGAAAAATCTCGACTTATCGCCGTGCTGAAAAATCATAAGAAAGCGATTGCTTGGAAAATCTCCGATATTCGTGGAATTGATCCTCACTTTTGCACACATAAAATTCTCATGTAGGAAGAACATAAACCCACTATTCAAAACCAAAGAAGGGTGAATCCCAAGATCCATGACGTTATCAAAAAAGAGGTTATCAAACTTCTTGATGCGGGAATGATCTACCCTATCTCGGATTCACCATGGGTTAGTCCGGTCCACTGTGTGCCTAAGAAAGGCGGATTCACCGTTGTGCCTAATGAAAACAACGAGTTGATTCCTACTCATCTCGTTACAACGTGGAGAGTTTGTATAGACAATCGCAAACTCAATGATGCTACGAGAAAGGATCATTTTCCCCTTCCTTTTATGGACCAAATGCTTGAACGTCTAGCGGGTAATGACTACTATTTATTCATAGACGGTTTCTCCGGGTATTTTCAAATTCCCATCGATCCCAAAGACCAAGAGAAAACCACATTCACTTGTCCTTATGGAACATTTGCTTACAAAAGAATGCCTTTCGGCTTATGCAATGCTCCTGGGACATTCAAAAGGTGTATGATGGCTATCTTCCATGACATGGTTGAAGAAACTATGGAAGTCTTCATGGATGATTTTTCGGTCTATGGTGACTCCTTCTCTTCTTGCCTTGCCAATTTGGAACGCATGCTTAAGCGGTGTGAAGACACTCGCCTTGTTCTAAATTGGGAAAAATGTCATTTCATGGTAAAAGAAGGCATTGTGCTTGGACATAAAATCTCAAAAGCCGGTCTTGAAGTGGAACGTTCTAAAGTTGATGTCATAGCCAATTACATCCACCTTCAACCGTGAAGGGTGTGAGAAGTTTCCTTGGTCATGTGGGATTCTATCGTCGATTCATTCAAAAATTTTCTAAAATCGCTCGTCCAATGACCCACTTCTTGGAAAAAGATACTCCTTTTATCTTTTCTAAAGAGTGTATTGAATCCTTCAATCTTCTTAAAGACAAGCTAACTAAGGCACCGGTCTTGGTTACCCCTAATTGGGAGCTACCTTTTGAATTGATGTGTGATGCTAGAAATTTTGCTATTGGAGCGGTTTTGGGCCAAAGAGTGAACAAACACTTCCAACCAATCCATTATGCTAGCAAGACAATGACGGGGGCTCAATTGCATTATACCACTACCAAAAAAGAGCTTTTAGCTGTAGTGTATGCTTTTGAAAAATTTCTCCCCTATCTTGTCCTTTCAACCACAATCGTGTACACCGATCATTCCGCGTTGAAGTACTTGTTGACTAAGCAAGATTCTAAACCAAGACTTCTTCGTTGGGTTTTGCTCCTTCAAGAATTTAAAATTAAAATTCGTGACAAGAAGGGAGCCGAAAACCTAGCCGAGGATCATCTAAGTAGACTTGAGGATCCTTACAAGGGGATCATCCGAATCAAGAGATCAACAACTCTTTTCCCCTTGAGGCCTTAATGTCTATCAATTCCAATCTTGATGACACCCCGTGGTTTGCAGACATTGCAAACTACTTGGCGGGTAGAATTCTCAAGGAAGGGTTAACGTCTCAATAGAAGAAAAAGTTCTTTAAAGACATTGAACACTATTTTTGGACGACCCTTACCTCTTCAAACAATGTGCATATCTTTTCATTCGTCGGTGTGTTGATGGGATAACAGCTTTATTAATCCTTGAAGCTTTCCATAAAGGACCCACCAGTGGTCACTTTGGTCCTAATTACACCGCGAAGAAAGTTTTCGACATTGGATTCTATTGGCCCACCATTTATCATGACGCTCATGAAATGGATAAACATTGTGATGCTTGCCAAAGAAAAGGCAAGATCACACATAAAGATGAGATGCCTCAAAATTTCATACAAGAATGTGAAATCTTTGACGTATGGGGTATCGACTTTATGGGTCCATTTCCATCGTCTAAAGGGAACAAGTACATCCTCGTAGCCGTTGACTACATATCAAAATGGGTTAAAGCTAAGGCTCTCCCTACGAACGATGCGAGGGTGGTTATGAACTTTTTGAAGCAGCTTTTTGCTCGATTCGGTGTTCCTCGTGCTATCATCAGTGACCGCGGGACTCATTTTTGCAATTATCAATTTGCTCGAGTCATGGCTAAGTACGGTGTCAATCATCGTCTTTCCACCGCTTATCATCCTCAAACAAATGTTCAAGCCGAGATATCTAACCGTGGATTGAAGCAAATTCTTGAGCGTACTGTGGGAGAGCATCGTGCCTCGTGGGCCGATAAGTTAAATGATGCTTTGTGGGCTTTCTGTACCGCATATAAGATGCCGATTGGTTGCACTCCATATCGTCTTGTGTACGGGAAGGCATGCCACCTCCCTATTGAGCTGGAACATAAGGCGTACTGGGCCTTGAAGTGGGCCAATTTTGACATCAACAAAGCCGGTGATCTTTGGAAGATTCAACTCAACGAGCTAAATGAACCGAGGAATGAAGCTTATGAGAACTCATTGATCTACAAGGAGAAGACCAAAATCATCCATGATGCAAGGATTAAGAACCGAGAGTTCCACGTTGGTGATCAAGTCTTACTCTTTAATTCTCGGTTGAAGATCTTCTCCGGCAAGCTAAAGAGCCGTTGGTCTGGTCTATTCACCGTCTCCAAAGTCTTCCCTTACGGCACCATTGAGCTTTCTCAGCTAAATGGGCCAAATTTTAAAATGAATGGCCAGCGTGTGAAGCTGTACTTTGGTGAGGACATCTCTCATGAGATGATTCCATCCCTCACCACGTTTCCCTTGAATTAGTTCTGGGTCGAGTCAGGCTCGTGACTCGGTTAACAAAAACAAGCGCTTCTCGGGAGGCAACCCGTTGATCTATCCTTTACCCTTTTCATAATAAGTGTAGGGGGAGCCCCGTATGTGTTTGTTGTCTTGTTTCTTATGATGTGCAGGGATTAAAGCTTCAAAGATCCATTCTCGATGACTTTTGACGAACCGTGATCCTGTGTATCCGTCTTCCTGGTTCTATCCTAAGCTGTCGTGATTCAATATTACATATATTATATGTTCACATTGAAATCACTATAGTTGTCCTTTCCTTAGCAAGATTTAAACAACGTGCACAATGTACTAAGTGTAGGGGAGTTTACTCCCACATGCTTAAACATTGAGGACAATGTTTATATCAAGTGTAGGGGGGACTTTTATCGAAGTAAGTGGGCTTTTCCATGAATTTGTCCTCATTTTAACCGGAAAATTTGATTTTTCGACATTTTTCAAAAAATTTAATCTATTTTGGCCTAGTAGTTTTTCCTTTGTTATCGTTATTTACTTTCCTTGCTAAAATAAAATATTTAACAAAGTGGTTTTAAATTTTTCAACGTTATGAATCTTTTGACTCAACCCGAGTTTACTTATCTAAGTATACTCTAGCTAGTATCCTTAACGTGTTTAAGTCAAGTTTTGCTAGGCTTTTATATAGGGAACTTTAAAACGCGAAAGTCTTAACTCTTACGGGTTAAAAACACGAACTTTTCACAAGTTCCTATAATTGATCCTAGAGAGTCGTTTATCAAGGGAACTTTAAAATGCGAATTCTAAAATTGAAAAAGTCTAAGAGTTTTCAAGATCCTATAGATGACTCGAAAACCCAAAACTTTGATTTAATTGGCTAAGCATCCACGAGTCTCATTCCTTGAGATTTTAAATTGTGGAGAACGAGAGATGATAGAGTCAATTATAAGTTTGGTATTCTTTCGTGAATTTATGTGTGTTGATTATAAGCTTCTTCCCATCGCTTGTTAATAAATGTATTTGCAATAAATAAGGTTGTACGATTTGAAAAGTTACTTAGCTTCTAGCACAAGATCGTTTAAAAGTTGCTCGGTATTAGTTAGAGTTCATAGCCAAGGAATAACTTATTGAAGCGGGATGCGAAGATTGGCGAGTCCGAAAAGGCCCTAACAAGGCATGAGGGCTACATTTTGTTGCTAAAGATCCCAAGTGATGTGAAGAATCATTTATCAAAAATCAATATGAAGGATCGAGACACACGACGAAAAGCAAATACTCCCCTAAATATCATGGAGAAGTCTATCCAAAAAGGCCCTAACAAGGTATGAGGATAAATAGATCCAAGTCCTAAAAGGAGGCGGATCATTGTATATCAAAGTCCAAAATAAAGATTAGAGAAAAATGAAGAAGTCGTGGTCCAAATATGAACAATCTCTCAAAAACTTCAAGTGAAGAAATTCCTATTATGAAGAGAAGACCATTATTTCATGAACGTCTCTCAAGATTTGAAGTATGAAGTCGCTGCCAAATATCGGTCCGAGAAAGGTCTCAAATCGTGAAGCAAGTTATGCCACGGTATGAACTTTAAAAGGTCCCGAGAAGAAGTTTTAAAAGATTTTGTCCTTTAGCTAACTATTGATTAAATCGTCCCACTTTATTTTCGGCCTAAATAAACTATCGAAATAAGTCAAACAATGCATCCTCGTGATCATTAAACACAAAATTAAAATATTAGAGATACACCTAGGAATAAGGGAGTCTAAGTGAATAATTGGGCCACATGAGTTCGTGTTAGTTTGCTGACTTATAATAACAATGATCTCGTTTTTTAGCTTGGTATGGGGAACGTGAAACTTGAGGATGATGAACATTCATGACTGCCAAAACCCCAATGTAAGTCTTTGATTTATATCTTTTTACTTTCCTTAAAGTTTAGTATTTAATAAAAGACAAGGTGGGTTATTTATGATGAGAAATGTAATTTGTGCTTTGAAATTAATACATTGCATGAGGGCATTGCAATGGTCAAGTGTAGGGGATTTAATAAGTGTGAAAACACTTATCCTTTTACCACTTATTTCCAATAATAACAAGACCAAAACGTGTATTTTATGTCGTAAAAGTCGGAATTATGTGTGGTTTGTGTTTTTATTGTGTTTCAGGATAAAAATATGAAAAAGGAAGAAAACACGGGCTCAAAAGATCAAGAGTGTAAAAAGAACGGAAGTCCAAGGCCTATTCTGAAGATTTATCGAAGAAAAAGTCTAAATACGGAAGTTTAATGAAGTCGAAGAACTCAAGTCTAATAGAAAAAAGAAAATTATAAGACAAGTTCAATTTATATCGACAAATCCTGAGACGACGTCGGAAAAGACAAAGAATTTAAGTCGAGACGAGAAGAAAGAAAGAAGGAAGCAACACATGCACTCCCCAACTCCTATATATACCCTCCTAATGACACATTAGGAGGGTGTTAGTTATTTTATTTTCCTTTTTGTAGTTTTTCATTTTAGAGAGAGAAAGTGTTTAACTTTCTCTCACTAAAACTTCATCTTTTCTGTCTTTCATGTTTAAGCTTTAATTCAATCTTGAATTTTTGAATCTTTAATCTACAAGTTTAAGTTAAGCTTTTTATCTTTAACCTTCTTCTACATTTCTTGATTTTATTTACCTTTGATTCATTATCATCTTTGATTTTGTTTAATCTTGATGTTTGATTGATTAAAAATTTTATCTTTTGATTTATATCTAAGTTTTTTACGGATTAAGCTTTGAGCTTATCATGCTTATTGGCTTATTTTGTAGTTAGCTTATTTACTTTTTATTTTCTTAAAAGTTTCAACTTTTTATAGTTTGATTTAAAAGTTTTTCTTATTTAAAGTTTAAAAAGTTCTTATTTGTGCTTACTAGTTCTTTTCGTTATAAATTTGGTTAAGTTTTAGTTTGAATTTGCAAAAAAAAAGTAGCTTATTAACTTTGATTTTCTCGAATTGCAAGTTATCAGAAAAGGGTAAACCCTTTTCCGATTGAGTATTCCGATTAGACCAGCATTCTAACAGCATCACTATTATTTCGATCACAGGATCGGAATAGGGTTTTATTATTCCGACGGATATTCCAATTGGGATTCCGACGGGGGGAATTATTTTGATATTCTGATAGCTTTGCTTTTAGATATTCCGATAGGTTATTTTTCTTGCATTCCGATAGACGCTTATTCCGACAGGATTCCGACTGTGTTTCCTTTTACATATTCCGATCACATTCCTACGAGCCACATTCCAATGTTATTCTTACAAGCATTCTGATGGGATTCAGATTAGGATTATTCCGATGGGTTTGAGATTTTGTTTTTTACAAAGTTTTTAGTTTTACAAAGTTTTCAAGTTTTAAATTCATTACGTTTTAATTTCCAAAAATTGCACGCTTCCCGAAATCTCTGTTTTTACCAAGTGTTTTTCTAGTAGTTTTTAGTTTAATTTTTAAAGCTTTTATTTTACTCAACTATATTTTTATATTTGCTTTTAGTTTAAAATACATAATCAAACTACCTCTCTTTATTTTTCTACCAAGAACGACTGAGTCGCACTTTCTACTAGTAATCGATTCGAAAAGACCGAACGATAACTTTTTATATACTCGGCTAACCCCTTGTATTATCAGTTAGTGGCCACGTGTTGTAGATGTGGTGATCCAGACTTCATATTTCTTGGCCTCTCATTGGTCAATTTTGTAGAAACTAGAAGGGGGGGTTGAATAGTTTCTAGTTGAATTTGCAAAACATTTCGTTTGTTCGACTGGCCGCGGTTCCTTAAATATCATCGCGGTTACTTATCAATAAAGAACCGCGGGTTCAATAAAGAACCGCCTACAGTGGATGCCAAATATTGATACGTTGTAAACCTTGACAATCATTTGTATCAAATTCTCGATTAAGCTTGACTAGATATGAGATGTGTTTGTAATAGATAATAACTATAAGTAAGGAAACACACAAACACATCAAATCAAGTGTACATCAAGCAATAGTCTAAACACTAAGCACACACGTCCTAAGCCTTAGCTTTTCTGCAACTAAGATGTTTAGACTAAAGGATGCACACTTGACCATAATCTAAACACGAAGCACACACTACTAAGCCTTAGCTTTTCCGCAACTTAGATGTTTATATTATGAGATGCATACAAACCACAACATATAAATACATCTATAATAGTAAAGACATAAATGTAAAGGCAAGTACCGACACGATGATTTATAGTGGTTAGGTCACAATCCTCCTCTTCGCCCTACTCCACTCCTCGAGTACACCTTACTCGAGAGTTACTTCACTAGTCAACAAAACTCCTTTCAAGGCGGAGAAAACCATACACGTCGCTTACATGTTTCTGACACTAAGCTAGATGTAGAGTCCTAATCTTAGGTAGGACAAATCTACACAACGTTGCCCACTTCACCATTTAACGACACAAGGCTAGATGTCGAGTTCTAATCGAAAGGTAGAACCAATCTTCACAACGTTGCCTACTTCACCATTTTACGACACAAGGCTAGATGTCGAGTTCTAATCGAAAGGTAAAACCAATCTTCACGACTCTTCACTTTGAAGCTAAGTGAGAACTTCACTAGACATAACTACATCACTTTATAGTTTAGTGAGAACTCACAAGACACAAACACATCACTTTATAGTTTAGTAAGAACTCACAACTCTTACCTATTACAACTCAATAAAACACATATCCAAGTGTACAGATGTAACTTGGATCTACACAACATAAATCCAAGTATACACATATACAATGGATTTACACAAGACTTAATCCAAGTTTTCACAATTACAATGGATTAACACAACTAGTCCAAGTATTCACAAATACATTGGATCTACACAATATTGATCAAAGTACACCCATATACATTGGATCTACATAAGATTGATCCAAGTATACACATATACATTGGATCTACACAAGACACAAATAAAAATGATGAACATGATGATCTTCATCAAGACTTCATCTTTAATCACATCACAAATGTGTGAGTGATCTTCTCTTTGCACTTAAGAGGATGAGGAGATTGAAGGAGAGAATCACATCTTAAACAAGATTAATCTAAACTAACTAATAAAGGTTTAAAGATGTTTTTGAAGAAACTATGCAAAAAGGGTTTAAAGAAAATCTGGAAATGATCCACTATTTATAGGGCAACATTGCAACGGTCAAAAACACCCGCGGTTCCTTATCTCTACCCACGGTTCCTTATCAATAAGGAACCGTGGGTTCCTTTAAGGAACATCCGCGTTGGAGTCCATGCAAATTTATCCTTTAGTGGGGATATTCCATCTGGGGTAGTTTATTCCCTCAAAGGATATTCCTTTGGCATATGGAATATGCCAAATTCAAATTTCCTTTTTCTTTTTAATAAAACATTTTCTTGAAAATAAAGTTAATTAAAATCTTTTGTCACATTTGATTAAATGTGACTTTTAAGAAAATATTAATCCTTGATCACTTAGTTAGGTTAATGACATGTTTGTACATACCTTGAGTGATTCATGCCGAATGCGATCTTGGAGGTGTCGGGAGAAGTATACAAATGTATTCTTGAGTGATTACGAGTACCTTAACATTTTATATAATGTATTGCGAATTATTCGTTTGTCATCAACAAAACATAAAGAGAATATATCGGCAAAACATCGTAATGTTTGCACTAACAATCACCCCCTTTTTGATGATGACAAACAAGTAAACCGCAACACATATTAAAAAAAGCATAACTTACTCGTTTACACTTACTTCTCCCCTTTTGTCGAATCAAAAAGGTAGTCAACATCTAGAAGAAGAGAAGAAGCAACGTCGAGAGAGAACACGTCTAAAGAGGTAGTCATCGAAAGCACGTCATTTGAAGAAGAAAGAATTGACATCACACGAGCTTACATCCGAAAGGTAGTCTTCATTTGTAGAAGAGGAGGATCGACTTCGAGAGAACATGCATCCAAAAATCTAATCATCCATTATGGTTGTCGTTTGAGAGGCAAGAATCCAAACCATAAACCCATCATACAAAAATATTGAGCCTGTGTCATCCTAGTGAAGCTTCAATCACCATAGGTTAACGAACTCCAAGCATAATAATATGCTTATCTACGAGTGTACAAAATGCATTACTTACAAGATGTTCGATGGATGCAACTTGAGTGAGTCAACGATCGCAAATGTTATGACTTGAACTCTTGCAAATGCTCCCCCTTGATATGAGCTCCCCTTGCTTGAGGCACCAACAAAGCAAGAATAGTGACGAGATACAAAATTAGGTTAGAAGTGTCCTACAAAACAAAGTTAGTGGACAAGAGCATATGCATAATGAGATGTCACCTAAACGGAGTTAGCTTTAAACAACTCGAGTAAAAAAAAAGAGGGACTCGAGAGAAAGCTAAAACAATCTTAACTTTTAGAAGTGTCAAAAATATGACAAGTTAAGAAAAATAAGAGGGATATTAGAAAGAAAATAGAACCCAACTTATTTTGGTGACACCAAAAAATATATTGATATAGTGGTTTTATGTATACTTTATTTTAGGAAAAACAAAGCAACACAAAAAGCGGTAAGTATTAAGCGTCGGTTTAGGAAAACCAAGCACTTATGACCCAATGAGGTGAGTTCGTTCTCTCGAGGAGGCACGTGTGTTGTGTAATGAATGATTGATTTTTGTTTTTGATTATTAATGAGAAGAAAAGAAGAGAAAATGACGAAGACGAAAAAAAATAGAAAAATAAGGCGAAAACACTACTAGAAAGTTACGACGAAGAACGTAAAAAGTGCAAAATTTAAAATTTTATCCTAAAAATTCCTAAAAATTACTAAAAATCCACAATAATATTCTAAGAGTTTACAAAAAATCCAAACTTGCTAAAACCTTTTAATTAATTTAATAATGACTTTTTAATGCTAATTAAAGCCCTAAAAATCACTTTTAAATATTAAAAAGCCCTAAACAAGATTTTATAATTTGTAAACCTCAAAAATGACCTAATTAAACTAAAAACTATTTTTAAAAATTTTAAAACCAAATTAAACTATTTTTAAACTCCTAAAAACTATTAAAATCTATTAAATCTTAAATTAATTCTAAAAATTAATTGAAAAGCCTAAAAATTATTTGGAAAGTGACAAAGGTCCTATTTTAATGTCTAGAATCTAGGAAAAATGAAAAAGAAATAAAAATAAAACTTTTTATTTTAATGAATAAAATAATATTAAAATATTCCAAAAAATTAAAAGTTCTTAAATAAATTCTAAAAAATTCTCAAAAATCCTAAATATTCTAACTAAGAAGAAAATATAAATTAAAGCTCCTAAAACCTTTTAGTTAATTTTATATTAATTTTTAAAGTTTAATAAAAAACCTAAAATCAAATAAAATTAAAAATTAAAGTTTTTGAAAACTTTTTTATATGTAAACCTCAAAAATACAAATAAAAACCTAAAAACTATTTTTTTGTATTTTTTAATTACTGTTTAATATTTTTTTATAGACTTTCTAAAAATAAAACTAAAAATAATCCTAGAAATTAATTAAATAATAGGAAAAATAATTTTTTTAATCAGAAAAATCCTAGACTCTATTTAAAACCTAGGAAAAATGGAAAGAAGCTAAAGAGCTTAATAAATAAGCTGAAAATAAGCAATAAGCCCACGGCTTATTTAACAAAGCTTAAACCAAAACCTCTATAAGTAATGGGCCTTGCCTATCTTTACACAAGATTAAAGCTAGCACACTGGTAAGGGCCTTGAACCCTCCAACGAGAGGTCAGGGGTTCGAAGCCAGGCTAGTGGTTTTTTTGCAAAACTTTTTTTTTTTTTTTTTTTTAAAAACTCAAACAGTGACCCTTAATAGCTTCTAAACACAATCCTTTTTCACTTTTTAGCACTGATTAATCAAGATTAAAGTAAAAAAACGTGTCCAGGTCTGCATATGTTTCTGAAAAACAAGTATGAGTTCACACTTGCAAAATTTTTAGCCAAGAGGGGCTTGGTGTGTTTGATTTGGTGCTGTATTCTGGACAAGGGGGGCACCCTTGTGCTTATTGAAGCACAAGGAGTCAATCAAAAGCAGAAAATAAGCACTTAATCACACAAAAATCACAAACCAAAGCATACAAAAGCCAAAGCAAGTTTCTGATGTAGTTTACTAGGTCTGGTGGTTACTTGGCAGATTCAAAGCACACAAAGTGAACTTCAATGGCTCAAATTAAGCATACACACTCACCAATCAATATGCAAACCAAATCAGACCTTGAATCACCCAATATCTTAACAGGTTTCAAAGATTAAGCACAAAAATCATGAAAAATAAGCACAAATAGGCCTAAGCAGATTTTCAAGCTCACTTTTCCTTTTTACACTTAAACTTGCTTTGAAATCTCACCAAAGTAAACTAAAACTAGCATACAAGCTAACACAATCCCTTTTTACTTCTCTAACACGTTTTTGCAAGCACAATCAAGGATCTTATCCTGCTAAAACATGTATCCAAACACCCTTTAAAAATCTGAAAACCAACTTTTAACAAATCAAAACACCTTAAAACCTATTCAAACTGATTTATATGATATCTAACATGCAAATCAACATATAAGAACACAAAACAATCAGCTTAAACAACTAATATCAAACAATCAAACAAGATCATATAGACCACCACTTTCTGAAATTTTTCAAAAGGGAAAAGAGAATACCTTAGGGCCTTACATCCAAGGCCCTAGTGGATGTATAATCCACCTCCAATACCAACTGGGGTTGGTGCAGAACTAAATCAACAAGCAAATCAAACCTGCAAAAGAAAAATCAAAAAGAAAAACACAATATATCCAATAATCTGTTTTCACTTTTTTTTCTTTCTTAAAAACCTTACACAACTTTCAAACCTTAAACAAGTTTAAAAAAAACTCTTAACTCTCAGAAAAACCAAGATTAATGGTCCACTTTCACTTCCCAAAAATACTTGAATTTCCTAAAAATCTTAACCTTTTTAAAACCCTTTTTGAAAACTTGAATCACTCAAAATTTTCACAAATGTAAAATGGAACTCAGAACTTAGCATAAACACAACACAAAAACTTTTTTTAAAAACATAAAAGGAATTACAATTGATTTTATCAAACACCAAACTTTATTTCTTAAAAAAGGAATTACAAGTGATTAGCTAAAATTCTGGAACAAGGGCTTATGAACAGGCTCATATCCCTTTTATACTACAAGTAGAACATTCTAGGAGCTAAAACCCTAAGGTATGAATTGCCAAAAAGGCCCTTGAGTCCTTGACTGAAAACGGGTCAAATTTGTGCTCCCATGTGACTTGACAGCTGGAATCTTCAATCTTGGACGTTAAACAATCTTGGGGACCAAGGAGAATGATCTGGTGCGTTTAAATTGTCGGGTGTGGGTTTTGGTGCGAAAGTGATGGAGCAGGGGAGGCTTGGGGAGGGTCCCACAAGCCATGTGAGTGTGTTGGGTGTTGTGGGTTTGGATGAGAGTGACGTTAATCAATGTTCTGGAAGTTTTTAGCGTTTAACCCTTTGTTTTTGGATTAATTGAAACTGGGTGGTGTTAGGGTTTATGGGGTGATGAAGGGGGGTTTAGATTCGTTTTGGGTTAATTAATTTTTTAAATTAATGTTATGGAGGGAAGGGTAAGTGGGGTTATTTGACTGGTTTGACCAAGTTTATTAAATAAACTTGGGTTGTGGGTAATGGACGGGTAGGGTTAAGGGTTTGGGTAAGGGTATGGGTTGGTGGGTGGGTAGGGTTGACGTGGCATGGTCTGGTTGGGTGTGGGAGTATGGTGGTTTGACAAATATGGTCCCCAAGGTATCAACTTTTCTTCACTTTGTAAATAAAGTCCATCAGCGCCCTATTTAGCCTTGTCAACTTTTGACAAGTTGCTGAAAATGGCACAAACTCTTCCAAAACTTTTCCAAAGGGTTTAACTTGTATATTCTTGATTCCCAAGGACTGAACTTGTAATTTCTTCAAACATAAAGGATCATACTTGTACATTTGATATTTTGAGGGTCAAATGTGACAAGTTCTTCAAAGATGAGGGGGCATTTTTGCCAATCTTCAATTCTTCAAGGGTAATTTTGCAAAATCCAAACTTGGGCCCGGTTCATTGTGCGACTTCGTTTCCCGTGTTCGTTTTTGATTGATTCTTGTGATCTTTTGCCAATTCCTCAATATCCGTACCTAAAAATACACAAGTAACAAACACGAGCATATATTTGGTCTATTTTATGATATTTTATGCAATTTAAGGCCGTTTTGGACGATGAGACCATGTATAAAAGCAGTCTCATCACTCCCCCATACTAAACCATTGCCGTGCCCTCACGCAATGCTAGAATAAAGTATCAAAGCATCTCCAAAATTTAATTTTATGACTTTATTGAAATGATAACTAGCTACATACTAAAATTACTACTACTTGTGTTTTAGACATAATGTATGATTTTCATCGCAAAATGGGACGTTTAGGTTCATAGAATAAGAACACGTGAATGCTTCGTTAGAAATAATTTCGTCGTCCTCGATTTTCACCTTAATTCCATGCCAAGCGTGCAACGAGATCATTGTCATTATAAGTTAGTAATGCTAACACTACTCATATGCCCTAATCACGTACTTATTCTCCCATTATTCCTAAGTTGTATCTCTTATATTTTATTTTGTCTTAATGATCACGAGGATACATCTTTGACTTATGCGATAATAGAGATTTAGGTCTAAAAATAGAGTCCTAACGGTGTAACTAAGACCATCAAATCAATAACCTCTCCTAATAGACAACGATGTTAAAAAATTAAGTTGACAAGAAGAATCGATAAACACGGTTTTATAACGGTTTTGAACATGAGACTTATTACCAAGACTTTTATACGCCCCCTAACGGAAGGACCTTATTATCTTTGGTTTACCTCCATCTTTTATTCAACTTCGCCATGAAGCTTTTATTATGACTTCGGTCTTGCCTTGCCTTTTATTATCCGCCTCATCGGTGGTTTTATTAGCCAAAGACGTATATCCTCACGCTAAAGCGAATTTTGGATCTTTAAAGCTTCGAAGATTAAGGCTTGATTCACTTTCAATTTTGCATAGATTTTAGGCCTTGTGGGGCTTCAAATTGTTTGCTTGATTTAGGTGAGCACTTGAAATCTTATTATTAGGTGAAGCTTTCGATTATTTGGGTGCCAATACTTCAAAACCGTGACGCTGGCGATACCTTAATGTCTTCCCAATTTAATTACACGGAAGCTACTAGAAAAGACTAGAAACCCAACAATCAAAACTAAACCGCTAAATCAATATTTATTAAGCAAAAAATATTTACAAGCGAAGGGAGAATAAGCAAACAACGAGAACACATGAGTTTTTGAAAGAATACGAGTATTCTACGTTTAGCATAGTAACTTATAATTAACTCTATCATTTCTCGTCCTCATTTAAGAGACTTAGCCTAATGTGAAGTTAAGGAATCAAAGCTAAGTGCTCAACACGCACGGTCGAGTAAAAAATTACTCTTATTCTCGCCATCGGAAAATCTACATTCGTGTCTTCAAACACTTATAAAACATAAGAAAAATTTTATATTTGGCCATTTTTAGCCTTATTTTGCAAGAAAACGATAAACAAAACGATAAACTTTGGAAAGCGTGAAGGTTTGGCAAGGCAAGTATCTATTCACCCCCCCATACTAAAGTTAAACATTGTCCTCAATGTTTCGAGTCTAGGGGTGCAAACACCCCCATACTAGAGACGTAGTCGAATGCCTAATCTAGCATGGAAAGGGTGTAACCATTAAGTAATAGCCGTTTATGAAGTGTGCTAAAAACCTAAGGTTAGAACATAAAAGGATATATCGTATGTGGATATTGGGAATGGCCTCCAAAGCAAACGATCGAGTGCTCCCATGAAACGAACACGAGAGGCTCCAATCGTGAAGATGATGATCTAAAAGACACAATGCACAAACAACCACGGAACAAAGGTTGGAAGGGCACAAATCCCCTCACATTACACTAATTAGAAAGCAATAATATGTACATGGATAAGCATGGGTCTCCCCCACGAGGCACCTTGTTTTTGATAACCGAGTCAAAAGCTCGACTCGAATCCCCTTAAATGTGATCATTTAGGGATAATCATGGTTTGGTCAATTTTTGGTGGGGCTAACATGATAAACAAGGCCCAAAAGTACGTGGAGTACTTTAAAAATCCGATAAACGTATACTGGGGTCAAAGATAGCGTCCTCGTTTTCGGATGAAAGACGAGACAACACAACTCCAACACAAATCCCAATGGGATAGAAGAAAATAGGAGAGAAGAAATAGAAGGGTGGGACAATGGGTAAGTCATAACATTGAGCTACTCGAGGTAGACTCGCACCAATCAAATGAAAAGATTTTCCATTTATTGCATCGGTGGAAGACCGAGATTTCCCTATAAAAGCAATTCCAGGATCAAATATCTCGTCCTCGGTGGAGAAAGGGGAGGAAACATAAGGGGCTTCCCCCACACTAAGTCCACACAAAGCATCGTCAAAAGGAGAAGACGAGCTTGTAGTACTCAATAAACGCGGTGATGACGGAGTTAGAATTATAGAAAAATCCTTTAAATTAGATTCAAAATCTTTTCCTTTTTCATCTTTAAAATGCTCCTTGTGAAAACCCGATTTGATTATGTCAAAAATATTTGGTGTATCTAAAACAATGTTAGTCACACTAAAAATTCTCACATTTTGAAAGCGTTTTGGTTTAGGTGGTGGTAAGTTTTCAAATCTTTTGTCAACAACGAAAACCTTCCCATCGGGATCAACGTATTCATTATCCGAAGAATCACTCGAGATTGGAATCATAGGCTTAACACTCTTAACCTCCATCGGCGGAGGGGACGGAACTTCATTTTTATCAACTCCTAAAACTCTATTTGAAATCTTTTGACAAATGTTTTTGGTGGAATTGACATTGTACAAAGATGTGATCGAATAAACATGAGAAAGTGTGGAGTTTTGGGTTGCATTAATGATGAGTTCTTCCTCATTGAAACGAAGAGTGATTTTTCTTGCATGCACATCGATAAGTGCTCTCGAGGTATCCAAAAAAGATCGACCTAAAATTAACGGAACTTTAGGATCGATGGGAATATCTACAACAATGAAGTCCACGGGATAATAGAATTTCCCAACTTTCACAAAGACGTCCTCGGCAACTCCACAAGCTAGAATCGTAGAATGATCGGCCATTTCGATTGACATTCTTGAAGGAGTAAGATTTGGAAGATTAAGCGATTTAAAAATCTCGAGAGGCATCAAATTAATACTAGCACCAAGATCGGCCAAGGCGTAGCATTCTTCCATGTCTTGGATAGCACATGGGATTAAAAACTTTCCAGGATCACCGACTTTTTGAGGTATGCGGCTTAGAAAAACCGAAGAACAACTAGACGATTTTTGCAATTTTTCTTTGTTATTCAACATACTTTTGAAGTTCGCGGCAAATCGAGGCATCATGACTAAGGCGTCGGCAAAACTTATATTAAAATGCAAGTCACGAAACATTTTCATAAAGAGTTCAAATTGATAATTATTTCGTTCTTGTGCCTTTTCCTTGTTTCGTCTTGATGGGTAGGGTAAAGGTGGTGTGGGTTGGGGCAAATTAGGCATAGGCATCGGCCTTGGAATCTCGGGTTCCATTATGGGTATTGGTTCAACCGTAGGTGTGGTTTGAGCGGTACTTCGTGGGCTTGTAATGTGCTCCTTTTCAACCACGACCTCGGGTTCTTTCTCTTTTTCCTTCTCCATAGAAGTACTTGGACGAGAAATGGGTTCTTTGAAAGTTTTACCACTACGAGTGGTAATAACCTTCAATTCTCCTTTCGGGTTCACGATGGTATCACTAGGAAGACCACCCGAAGAAGAGGGCTTACACATGATAGCTTCAAACATTTTAGCCATTCGGTCTTCAAACTTAGATTGCCTAGCATCCGCTTTCAACAATTCTTGCTTAATCTCATGTTGTCCTTGCTCCATTTTTTGTTGATTTTGTTGGAGTCGTGTGACATTTCCTTCCATTTTATTAGCATGAGTTTTAAGTTCATTAGCAAGTTCGTTTTTAAGCTCGTTTTTCAACTCGGATCTTAAGCTAACCATTTCACGTTGCATATTGTCAAACTTAGCATCATTAGCCTTAGCATAATTCAAAAATTCTCCTTGAAGATTTTTGGTGTGATCGTTTTGAAAACCTTGGGCATTAGTTTGAAAATCACGGTTTTGGTTTTGGTTTGAAATTTGCCCATTTCCACTTTGGTAATTACCTTTGTTATAGTTCCTTTGATTTCCTTGGTAATTTCCACCTTGATTGTTGTTGTTGCGATAATTATTAGCATTTTGATTGGGTGGAGCTTGATTCGAACGTGAACCTTGACCGATTTGGTTATAAGTTCCCGTGGCTACAAAAGCATTCGAAGTGTTACCATCCGCGGTAATGCACTCGGAAAGATCATGAGCTCCCCCACACGACAAACAACTCTTAGAAACCGCTTTAACCGAAGCGGTGTTGGAAGCTTCTTGAGCCTTCCAATGGGACATAAGGTTTGCAAATCTATCGAAAAATCGGTTTTCTTCATTTGCTTCATCATGTAATGCATTGATACTTTGAGACGATGATGAGCCCCTTTTGGCAACACTCGGTGTGTGACGAGGGCTATAAACCTTAGACCTATTCTCGATTATGACCAAAGCTTCTTCAACCGTTTTACACAAAAAATTACCACCCGCGGCGGCATTTAAATAATCTCTTTCATGATCGTTGAGTCCATTGTAAAACGTGTCGATTTGGTGCAAATCGGAAAAACCATGATGAGGACATTCGTGTAACATCTCCTTAAACCTATTCCAAGCCGTAGAAAAACTTTCATTTGGTTCTTGTGAAAATTTAGAAATCTCATTTTTCAAATGCGTAGTCTTAGAGGGCGGAAAAAATTGGTTCACAAACTTTGAAACGAGATCCTTCCACGTCAATATAGAATTGGGTGGCTCTTTCTCTAACCAAATTTTAGCGGTCCCCGCTAAGGAATACGGAAATAACATCATCTTAATCGAGTCATTCGAGACATCCTTGAATTTGCACGTGGCGGTAAGACGATTAAATTGGCGGATATGGTTGTGGGGATTGTCCTTCTCATCACCACGGAATTTGTTGTTTTGGATCATCGACAACAAACCCGTTTTCACCTCAAAATTCTCCGCAAGGATTGCGGGAATCACAGTAGCTTCTCCATAACCCTCGGTGGGTGCTTGAAGTAACTCCATCATAGTTCGATTCGCCATGGTTGGTTTTTCTCGTACAATGGGTTCGTCAATAGGAGACTCCTCACTAGAAAGAGTGAGTGATTTGTTTCTTCGTTTACGTGCACGTCTAGCTTTAGAGCGAGTTTGCATAAACGTCACGTACAACGAGAAGGCGAGCAAAGAAGATTCTTTTTGGTATTTTGTGTTTTTTCAATTTTTTTGTGGTTTTTGATTGTATTAACCTTTTTGGAATTGGTGAATGTATTAAGTAGACAATGAGTCCACAAATCTCCTAACTAATCAAATCTCTTGATTAAAAAGGCCTCAAGGAATGAAAACGATCACGTGGAGTGAACGCCTTCGATGACTTTAGAACGATGGTGGAACACCAAATCGTTCAAGAGGGTTTAATCAAATGGAAACCAAGAAAATATATATAATATGTAGTAATACTTTGGGCGGCAAAACCCTCGATTCACTCTCAAAATCGAATACGCACAAGCAAGCGGAGGAAACGAGGCGGCGCTAAGCACTTAAGAGCCTTTTTCCTTTAGGTCGTGAAATACAACCGCCTTATACCCACCTTATAGTTTGTATTATCAAAATCAAGCTTCACGAAAGTATTTATCTATTTTTGCCTTTTTTCTTTGGTTTGAGATTCGAATACAATGATCGAGTGATGAAATCCCGAATCAAGGTTGTGATTGCTCACGTATTTGGAGTACTTGTGTATTTATTGTTCTACGTATACAATATAGTAATAGTATTCACACAAAAACCGAAAAAACGATAATACGTATTAATAGAGTGCTATTAATACAATTACTATTTGGCTAATATAGAAAAAACAACAATGGTCAATCAAAACACAACACGCCTCCCCGGCAGCGGCGCCAAAAATGATATAGTGGTTTTATGTATACTTTATTTTAGGAAAAACAAAGCAACACAAAAAGCGGTAAGTATTAAGCGTCGGTTTAGGAAAACCAAGCACTTATGACCCAATGAGGTGAGTTCGTTCTCTCGAGGAGGCACGTGTGTTGTGTAATGAATGATTGATTTTTGTTTTTGATTATTAATGAGAAGAAAAGAAGAGAAAATGACGAAGACGAAAAAAAAATAGAAAAATAAGGCGAAAACACTACTAGAAAGTTACGACGAAGAACGTAAAAAGTGCAAAATTTAAAATTTTATCCTAAAAATTCCTAAAAATTACTAAAAATCCACAATAATATTCTAAGAGTTTACAAAAAACCCAAACTTGCTAAAACCTTTTAATTAATTTAATAATGACTTTTTAATGCTAATTAAAGCCCTAAAAATCACTTTTAAATATTAAAAAGCCCTAAACAAGATTTTATAATTTGTAAACCTCAAAAATGACCTAATTAAACTAAAAAATATTTTTAAAAATTTTAAAACCAAATTAAACTATTTTTAAACTCCTAAAAACTATTAAAATCTATTAAATCTTAAATTAATTCTAAAAATTAATTGAAAAGCCTAAAAATTATTTGGAAAGTGACAAAGGTCCTATTTTAATGTCTAGAATCTAGGAAAAATGAAAAAGAAATAAAAATAAAACTTTTTATTTTAATGAATAAAATAATATTAAAATATTCCAAAAAATTAAAAGTTCTTAAATAAATTCTAAAAAATTCGCAAAAATCCTAAATATTCTAACTAAGAAGAAAATATAAATTAAAGCTCCTAAAACCTTTTAGTTAATTTTATATTAATTTTTAAAGTTTAATAAAAAACCTAAAATCAAATAAAATTAAAAATTAAAGTTTTTGAAAACTTTTTTATATGTAAACCTCAAAAATACAAATAAAAACCTAAAAACTATTTTTTTGTATTTTTTAATTACTGTTTAATATTTTTTTATAGACTTTCTAAAAATAAAACTAAAAATAATCCTAGAAATTAATTAAATAATAGGAAAAATAATTTTTTTAATCAGAAAAATCCTAGACTCTATTTAAAACCTAGGAAAAATGGAAAGAAGCTAAAGAGCTTAATAAATAAGCTGAAAATAAGCAATAAGCCCACGGCTTATTTGACAAAGCTTAAACCAAAACCTCTATAAGTAATGGGCCTTGCCTATCTTTACACAAGATTAAAGCTAGCACACTGGTAAGGGCCTTGAACCCTCCAACGAGAGGTCAGGGGTTCGAAGCCAGGCTAGTGGTTTTTTTGCAAAACTTTTTTTTTTTTTTTTAAAACTCAAACAGTGACCCTTAATAGCTTCTAAACACAATCCTTTTTCACTTTTTAGCACTGATTAATCAAGATTAAAGTAAAAAAACGTGTCCAGGTCTGCATATGTTTCTGAAAAACAAGTATGAGTTCACACTTGCAAAATTTTGAGCCAAGAGGGGCTTGGTGTGTTTGATTTGGTGGTGTATTCTGGACAAGGGGGCACCCTTGTGCTTATTGAAGCACAAGGAGTCAATCAAAAGCAGAAAATAAGCACTTAATCACACAAAAATCACAAACCAAAGCATACAAAAGCCAAAGCAAGTTTCTGATGTAGTTTACTAGGTCTGGTGGTTACTTGGCAGATTCAAAGCACACAAAGTGAACTTCAATGGCTCAAATTAAGCATACACACTCACCAATTAATATGCAAACCAAATCAGACCTTGAATCACCCAATATCTTAACAGGTTTCAAAGATTAAGCACAAAAATCATGAAAAATAAGCACAAATAGGCCTAAGCAGATTTTCAAGCTCACTTTTCCTTTTTACACTTAAACTTGCTTTGAAATCTCACCAAAGTAAACTAAAACTAGCATACAAGCTAACACAATCCCTTTTTACTTCTCTAACACGTTTTTGCAAGCACAATCAAGGATCTTATCCTGCTAAAACATGTATCCAAACACCCTTTAAAAATCTGAAAACCAACTTTTAACAAATCAAAACACCTTAAAACCTATTCAAACTGATTTATATGATATCTAACATGCAAATCAACATATAAGAACACAAAACAATCAGCTTAAACAACTAATATCAAACAATCAAACAAGATCATATAGACCACCACTTTCTGAAATTTTTCAAAAGGGAAAAGAGAATACCTTAGGGCCTTACATCCAAGGCCCTAGTGGATGTATAATCCACCTCCAATACCAACTGGGGTTGGTGCAGAACTAAATCAACAAGCAAATCAAACCTGCAAAAGAAAAATCAAAAAGAAAAACACAATATATCCAATAATCTGTTTTCACTTTTTTCTTTCTTAAAAACCTTACACAACTTTCAAACCTTAAACAAGTTTAAAAAAAACTCTTAACTCTCAGAAAAACCAAGATTAATGGTCCACTTTCACTTCCCAAAAATACTTGAATTTCCTAAAAATCTTAACCTTTTTAAAACCCTTTTTGAAAACTTGAATCACTCAAAATTTTCACAAATGTAAAATGGAACTCAGAACTTAGCATAAACACAACACAAAAACTTTTTTTAAAAACATAAAAGGAATTACAATTGATTTTATCAAACACCAAACTTTATTTCTTAAAAAAGGAATTACAAGTGATTAGCTAAAATTCTGGAACAAGGGCTTATGAACAGGCTCATATCCCTTTTATACTACAAGTAGAACATTCTAGGAGCTAAAACCCTAAGGTATGAATTGCCAAAAAGGCCCTTGAGTCCTTGACTGAAAACGGGTCAAATTTGTGCTCCCATGTGACTTGACAGCTGGAATCTTCAATCTTGGACGTTAAACAATCTTGGGGACCAAGGAGAATGATCTGGTGCGTTTAAATTGTCGGGTGTGGGTTTTGGTGCGAAAGTGATGGAGCAGGGGAGGCTTGGGGAGGGTCCCACAAGCCATGTGAGTGTGTTGGGTGTTGTGGGTTTGGATGAGAGTGACGTTAATCAATGTTCTGGAAGTTTTTAGGGTTTACCCCTTTGTTTTTGGATTAATTGAAACTGGGTGGTGTTAGGGTTTATGGGGTGATGAAGGGGGGTTTAGATTCGTTTTGGGTTAATTAATTTTTTAAATTAATGTTATGGAGGGAAGGGTAAGTGGGGTTATTTGACTGGTTTGACCAAGTTTATTAAATAAACTTGGGTTGTGGGTAATGGACGGGTAGGGTTAAGGGTTTGGGTAAGGGTATGGGTTGGTGGGTGGGTAGGGTTGACGTGGCATGGTCTGGTTGGGTGTGGGAGTATGGTGGTTTGACAAATATGGTCCCCAAGGTATCAACTTTTCTTCACTTTGTAAATAAAGTCCATCAGCGCCCTATTTAGCCTTGTCAACTTTTGACAAGTTGCTGAAAATGGCACAAACTCTTCCAAAACTTTTCCAAAGGGTTTAACTTGTATATTCTTGATTCCCAAGGACTGAACTTGTAATTTCTTCAAACATAAAGGATCATACTTGTACATTTGATATTTTGAGGGTCAAATGTGACAAGTTCTTCAAAGATGAGGGGCCATTTTTGCCAATCTTCAATTCTTCAAGGGTAATTTTGCAAAATCCAAACTTGGGCCCGGTTCATTGTGCGACTTCGTTTCCCGTGTTCGTTTTTGATTGATTCTTGTGATCTTTTGCCAATTCCTCAATATCCGTACCTAAAAATACACAAGTAACAAACACGAGCATATATTTGGTCTATTTTATGATATTTTATGCAATTTAAGGCCGTTTTGGACGATGAGACCATGTATAAAAGCAGTCTCATCAAATATAAAGAGGACTAAGAGAGAAAAGAGATGTCCAATTTACGAGAAAAATATTGTCGAGAGAACATACTCCAGTTATAATATTTTGGCAAGAAATACCAAATCAAAGAGAGTATGACAATGACAAAAAAATAAGATCCCATATAGTCGAAAAGAGAGGAAGAATGACTATGATGGAAAAAGAAAACGAGGATGATAAACAATTCGTTTGCACAAACAATGACAAGCATTGGAGAAATAAGTGTGCACGCGATGCTATCAATCTAAAAAACAAAGGAGAAGATCTTGACAAGATCAATTCACAATTGCTGGAATAGAGGTAGAAAAGAAACAGCCATACCAATTGTAATATGTCAAAGGGTAAAAAGCTTAGAATTTTTGGAATCACCCAAGAAAATTCAAGATTTAACCATCAACTCTAAAAAAAACAAGGAGATGATTTTGAGGAAATCAATTCAAAATTGTTGGTATAGAGGTAGAAAAGAAACATCCAAGAATTTCAAGATATCATCTCAAGGGGTTAAAAACTTAGAATTAATGGAATCACCCATACTAATTGTAAATTTTAACCGCAATAAACTCTCAACAAAGAAGAACAAAAATATCTCAACCTAGAGACATTTTTGAACAAAAAAAAAAGAAAACCAAATGCGGATAAATCGACGCTTTAAAAAAAATATTCTGGATATAAGACATTATAGGCAAGGATGCTTATGAATGTCGACACCAAATGGTGTTCAGCATACGATAAACTACATGCTCAAAGTTTCGTAGCTCTTCTCAATCATTATGAATGTTCAAAGAACAATTACATGATGAGGAAAGGGTGAGGCTCGACTCAACTTAGTTTAGAAAGAATAGAAGAAAGTGACTCGACTTAGAAGAGCATGATTAAAATGAACTGAGAGAGACTCAACAAAGAAGTTAAGGATAACTTCACGAAACGAGAGAAGAAACTCAAAAGAAAAGAAAAGATGGAATCTTCAAGAAAACTCGTCAAAAGAGAAAAAGACCAAAACGAACAAGGGACTCAATGGCCGCGGTTCGTTAAATAGGTCTGTGGTTCATTATCAATAATGAGACCCAAGGTTATTTGAGGAACCGTGGACATTGGGTGTCCAAAAATGATTATCGACTTAAAGGAAAATCACTTGGTCAAACAATTTAACATAAGATGCTAAAAGGCTTGAAATTCAATGCTTCGGATATGACTTTTAACAATTACAATTGCAAGTTAAAATTGCTTGAATATTTCAAAAGAAATATTTAAGTTGTCAATCTTACTAGGAGAGGAATTAGATATAAATATAACCTTCCTGGACAACCGAGTGAGAAAATAAATAAGAAAAGAAAGATCACGAGAAAAACGAGATCCAAGACTCAAAGAAAAATCATGTTGAAAAACATGAAAGGAAATACAAGAGAATAAAGATCATACAAAGATGTATGAAAACAAGCCTAAAACTTAAGCATAATTTTAATCTTAGTTACACTAGAATCCTACGATTTGCTTAGATTGGGTGTCTTATTAATAAGCAATACACATGCTTAAGTAGAAGACAAGGTGGTGGCGGAATTTGGTGGAGAATGAGAGTGTGGGTAAGAGATGTTTTCACAATGCCTTGTGACGTTTAGGTGGTTGTGAAAGGTTTAGGGGGAGTTATGTTCTCCAAAGGTGAAATGGGTGATGTGGGTGAATCTGGTGGTGTAAAAGGTGAAGTCACCAAGGGTTCAAGAAAGTCATTCTCAATGGGAACGCTTTGAATAGGTTGAGGTTGGGTACTCACATCCAAGAGAGTACTAGGAGTGAAGGGTGAGGTTATCTCATTCATTCTAGATTGGAATGAAGAGGAGGTAGAACCATGTGAATGGTTGGTTCCATGTGTTGAGGTAGTCTTGCATGGAGCAAGAGGTGATGAGGGTGATGAAGAGTTGAGAATGGTCATAATCTCATTCTTAGGTGCGTGAAATGGTGAAGAGTTAAGTTTGGGTAACTTAACCTTAATTTTGAGGTGCCTCTTTGAAGAGGAGGTTTTGGATGAATTGGAGGTTCTTGTAGAAACCATGGTAGGAATGGGTTGTTTAAGGGGTAAGGATGAATGGTTTGAGGTGTGAATAACATGGCTAACAAGGAGGGTTTAAAAGGGTGAGGGGATGATCCAAACTAGTAAAGGGTTAAAAAGGGAAAGCCCAAGATATTTTGGGAGTGATCAAAGGTTTGAAACAAAGATTCCAAAGGGTGTTGGAATAATTGGGAAGTTTCAGAAAACCCGAATTTTAGAGCTTATGCTCGTGGTTCTTTATCTCCACCGGCGGTTCCATATTGATATGGAGCCGCGGTCTATTTAAAGAACCGCCTATAGAGGCTTGGTTTAGGTGGTGAAGGAGGATTTTCCAATTCAGCAAATCCTAATGTTCTAGTCTAACTTATCATAAAGTCATGCTTAAGAGCAATAAAAACTAGAACACACACAAAGGAAAGACACATAGGTTCACTTAGCACGTAAGAAGAAAGCTAAGAAAAACCTAATGGATACAAAAGAAAAAGACTCCTAATGACATACAAAGTTCATCAAAGTAAACTATCATTAGTCATATATAGGAAGAGCCATTTAGCCAATTAAGAGAATGAGTATGAGACTATCACTAGAGGTGCTCAATTAGGGCTAAACACGACCGTTTTTACGAGTTATACACCAACTCAACTTTCCACATGGAAGTAATTCAACCGTTAGGTCAAATTAAGATCGTAGTGCATAAATTCTTTAGTAGTCATTCTCAAGTTAGACAAAATGTAATTCATACATTTTCCTAATAAAGTGTAGCAAGGATGAAACGTGTATGACGACACAATGCACAACCTAATGAGGGTTAAGAATGCACCATTGCATATCTCGTCAAATAAGTCTAGTTAAGGTTATTTACCTTAATAGAACTTGAGGCCAATAACTTTAAAGTGTATAAACAAAGTTTACACAAACCAAAGGAACACTCTTGATTGGTCTTTCGGAAATGACACATTTACAAATTGCATAGTAATGTAAATTACTTGAGTATTTCGGATAACACATCCAAGTTGTCAAATCGACTCTATTGTGCATTATAAGTAATTATTAAACAAAATATGTCTAATAATTTGAACAAGTAGATTCAATATACCATCCTCAACACAAGTGTGAGTTATGATCCGATGTACATTATTAATAAACCGCATTCATGTCTACACTAAAAAACATGCCAATTAGATTCGATAATGATACCAATCATAGTTTGAATAATGCATTGATATTTAATCGAAATCTTCTTGATTCCCACAAACACTCCATTAATAGAAAATAACTAATATTTTCAAAGGATGTTTCATGTTTTATAGTGAGACATGAATCTACTTGAACTAATAACACAATGATCGAGTAGGACGACCCACGTCATAAGATTTGACAAGCTCTCACAGCCTTCAAATCTAAGAGTGTAAAAGAACATGCCAAGGTGTACAAGATGTTTATGTAACATTTGTAAACCAAGAGATGTTAATCCTATATGCAATGCACACATAAATAGACAACTAAGTAACACTACTACCAATAGTAATGATCACTTAAGAATGTCCAAAAACAAAAGAAAAAAACACAAAAGCATTCGTCTTTGTTTCGAGTGTTAGATACACCAAAGTATGCATAGCTTGATTTTATATGAAAAAGGTTTTTGAATCATTTCAAAATTTAATTAAGTTTAACACTTTGTAAATATATCAAATTTCAAAGATACATGAACAAGAGATGTACAACTTAATAGAAAATAGTAAAACACAAGTTTTACGACAAACCGAGACTCAATACTTTGGACAAAGTATAGAACTTATAAAACATATAAATTTCAAATTTAGAATAAAGATTTGGAAGATTTTTTAATTGAAAGAAAACTCAATTACGTTCGAAACTCCGGGTGGCACGACTTCTACGGACTTACGGTTGATTTTATATGATTTTTCAATGTTTGCAAAAATCTGAGTCAGACTGACTGCGGTTCCTTATTGATAAGGATCCGCGGGGAACAATAAAGAACCGCGGTCAGAGGACAAAAAATAAGTTTTTGACAAAAATCATTTAGAAACAATTTGGAAGGACTTAGGACTCTAAAAAATCATTTTAGACACACATAACTAATATATTAGAGTTAATTATGACACAAAAGATTTTTATACTTCCAAACAAGAAAAGATTTAAAATCAAGCTATTTCCCAAAGTTTATTTAACACCAAATCTAGTACGAATGAAACAACAAAACACATTTCATATGTAATCATTCTTCATAGGAAATTTGATACAACGATCGTTTTAATTTTTGAAAACCGTTTGTTTTGAAAAACTAGAGCAAATATCGATCCAAACTTTAAAGCACAATATACTTCAAAGATCTTGAGTAGCCTCGCTCTGATACCAATTGTAGAAACTAGAAGGGGGTTGAATAGTTTCTAGTTCAATTTGCAAAACATTTCGTTTGTTCCACTGGCCGCGGTTCCTTAAATATCACCGCGGTTCCTTATCAATAAAGAACCGCGGGTTCAATAAAGGACCGCCTACAATGGATGCCAAATATTGATACGTTGTAAACCTTGACAATCCTTTGTATCAATTCTCGATTAAGCTTGACTAGATATGAGATGTGTTTGTAATAGATAATAATTATAAGTAAGGAAACACACAAACACATGAAATCAAGTGTACATCAAGCAATAGTCTAAACACTAAGCACACACGTACTAAGCCTTAGCTTTTCTGCAACTAAGATGTTTAGACTAAAGGATGCACACTTGGCCATAATCTAAACACGAAGCACACACGTATTAAGCCTTAGCTTTTCCGCAACTTAGATGTTTAGACTATGATATGCATACAACACACAACATATAAATACATCTATAATAGTAAAGACATAAATGTAAAGGAAAGTACCGACACGATGATTTATAGTGGTTCGGTCACGAAGCTCCTCTTCGCCCTACTCCACTCCTCGAGTACACCTTACTCGAGAGTTACTTCACTAGTCAACAAAACTCCTTTCAAGGTGGAGAAAACCATACACGTCGCTTACACATTTCCGACACTAAGCTAGATGTCGAGTCCTAATCTTAGGTAGGACCAATCTACACAACGTTGCCCACTTCACCATTTAACGACACAAGGCTAGATGTCGAGTTCTAATCGAAAGGTAGAACCAGTCTTCACAACGTTGCCTACTTCACTATTTTATGACACAAGGCTAGATGCCGAGTTCTAATCGAAAGGTAGAACCAATCTTCACGACTCTTCACTTTGAAGCTAAGTAAGAACTTCACTAGACACAACTACATCACTTTATAGTTTAGTGAGAACTCACAAGACATAACCACATCACTTTATAGTTTAGTGAGAACTCACAACTCTTACCTATAACAACTCAATAAAACACATATCCAAGTGTACACATGTAACTTGGATCTACACAACATAAATCCAAGTATACACATATACAATGGATTTACACAAGACTTAATCCAAGTATTCACAAATACAATGGATTGACACAACTAGTCCAAGTATTCATAAATACACTGGATCTACACAATATTGATCAAAGTATACCCATATACATTGGATCTACACAAGATTGATCCAAGTATACACATATACATTGGATCTACACAAGACACAAATAAAAATGATGAACATGATGATCTTCATCAAGACTTCATCTTTAATCACATCACAAATGTGTGAGTGATCTTCTCTTTGCACTTAAGAGGATGAGGAGATTGAAGGAGAGAATCACATCTTAAACAAGATTAATCTAAACTAACTAATCAAGGGTTTAAAGATGTTTTTGAAGAAACTGTGCAAAAAGGGTTTAAAGAAAATCTGGAATGATCCACTATTTATAAAGCAACATTCCAACGGTAAAAAACACCCGCGGTTCCTTATTACTACCCGCGGTTCCTTATCAATAAGGAACCGCGGGTTCCTTTAAGGAACCTTCGCGTTGGAGTCCGTGCAAATTTGTCCTTTCGTGGGGATATGCCATCTGGCGTAGTTTATACCCTCAAAAGATATTCCTTTGGCATATGGAATATGCCAAATTCAAATTTCCATTTTCTTTTTAATAAAAATTTTCTTAAAAATAAAGTTAATTAAAATATTTTGTCACATTTGACTAAATGTGAGTTTTAAGAAAATATTAATCCTTGATCACTTAGTTAGTTTAATGACATGTTTGTACATACCTTGAGTGATTCATGCAGAATGCGATCTTGTAGGTGTCGAGAGAAGTATACAAATGTATTCTTGAGTGATTACAAGAACCTTAACATTTTACATAATATATTGCGAATTATACGTTTGTCATCAACAAAACATAAAGAGATTATATCGACAAAACATCGTAATGTTTGCACTAACAAATTTGTTTATACTCGGATCAATAGCCATTTTACTTTGAAACTTGGCAGAAATAGCCCCTCTTGTTTTCAGCTTATGAACTTGAACTACAATCTTCACCAACTTGTCAATTTTGCTCCTTTAAGCTTCAAACTTGCACAATAATGATCCTTGACGTTGTTGACTTGATATATGACCATGTTTGACTTTGTTCTTGACTTTCTCATATTTGCACTTTTAGTCCTTTAACTTTGAAAGTTGTCAAGAAAGGTCCTTTGACTTTGGTTGACTTGTCATTTTTCATCCTCCTTTTGTCTTTTCTTCATTAATAAAGGCTTGATTCCTTTGTTTACTCCATAATTGTATCTTTTTACCTACACAAGCACAAACAACAAAACATACCCATAATACTGCTTTTATGAATCAAAATCAAGTACTTTTCTTTGTGTTTTAGGATGTTTTGTGATATAATTGATATGAGATAACACTCATATCAATCTGTGACAAGAGTATGTATGTAACGACATTGGCTACATTGTGGAGACACCAAGAGGTTTGTGGGATGGAAGTGGTTTGCATGATGTGAGGAGGCTGGTGAGGATCCGTGAAGAGCAATGTGTTGCTAGATTTCACAGAGATGCCTACTAATCATGTCATCAAAAGCTTGTTGGCGACTGAAGTTGCGTTGAGCTTGAGTGGTTGGTGGTGGTAATACACTAGTTGATGATGGTTAAGATGATAAATGACGGAAAGAGGGTTCCTCTGTCCACAAAGAGTCATCTAGCTTCATGAAAGATGGAATTGTTGGTGTATTGGCGAAAGAAGTATTTGGCATAGGTAGTGTTTGTGGTAGTGGTGCGGAGAATGGTGGTGGAGGAGGTATAGGAGAAATAGAGGATTCATGGGCCTCATTTGGGTGTGAAGAGGGGGTGATGTAGGAGGTGTGTTGAAGCTTTCAATAGGTGATGAGGTTCGGATGGTGGTAGGAAAGGTTGCTTGAGATAAGGTGTTGACGGGTGAAGATGGTGTAGAAGAGTGTGGTGATCTAGAGTTTCGCAAGATATCACCCAATTCTTGAGATATCTCTCGATGAATTGGTGATTCATGAGGATTTTATGGTGGATATGCTGGTGTTGAAGGTTTGGGAGAGCCAAAGCAAGAAGGACGGACACTTATGCGTGCTGTTCTTCTTAGGGGCTTGCAAGAGGATGAAGATCCTTTGGTCATTGTTAAAATTATGTGTATAGTAGAAATGGATGAAGAAGTGAGGAAGTTTAGAAAAGGTGAGCATGCTTAAATAGTGAGAAGGAAGAAGTTTGAATTAAATAGGGATTACATGTTATTGGAAGAGAGAAGAGGCAAGATTAAATGCTATATAAAGTCAGTTATGAGGTTGGGAAGAAAGAGAGGAAAAGTTTTGGATTAGTGAAAAATTAATAAGGTGTAATGATTCTGTTTATTTTTCAAACCTGCAGATCCACGGACTCAGACGGACCCTTTAGGGAGGGGTCTGATAGATAACGGGCAACAATTTAATTTTTTTTTAAATTGAGGGAAATACCCGGACCCGGCCGGACCCTTTGGGAAAGGGTCGGATAGGTTCCGTACCTGTCTGTGACCAGAATTTTGACTTTTGAAGAACAAGACAATTTTGATGCATGACATGGTGTTTTTAGGACTGGTAATTATGAGGAACAATGTTTCACAAGGTTTTGACTGTAAGTTGACTCCCGAGGGTAAGAGAATGTACGTTTTTGTGTTCCAATTTGTGATTTGCCAAACATAATCACACATCCATTTTTCACATAGCATGCTTATCAAATGGTCCTCACAACAATCAAGATTAGTAGTTAGTGTCAAGAAAAGGAATAAAATACAAATGTCAAAGTATATTACACAACAACAATGTTTTGCTCATGGACTGACGTCCATGTGTACCCATTCATACCACCGTGTTTTACTTGTTCTTCTTTTTTTCCATCTTGGTGAGGAAGCGTCCGAGGCACTTGAACATTTCTTTGGTTTGCTTGAACTCTGGAGAAGCATTAGGAATTTTGGGTAGTCAACTAAGGTACTCTAAATAAGGTAACCTAGAGCTTGGAAGATCATCATTTTCACTAGCCGAGGAGGAAGAGCTAGTTAGATTTTGAGGTCTTTTACCTTTACCTCTAGATTGGGATGTCAAGGGTCTTGTTACCCTTAGATCACTAATTTCAGTCATAACCCGATCAACTAGATGGTAAGTGTCCATGCGTCCATTTGGGATTGGTGGAATGGGTTCTATGTATTTGTAAAGGCGAGTGAGCAACATTCCATATGGTAGAACGGATGTGAAGAGGCTTCGAATGTGGGGCATTCTATTGGCTATGTAGTAGGCGAGGTTAAACGGTTTTCTGGTTTCTAAGCAATAAAGCATGTAACTTTCGCATGCATTTATGTGATCTCTATTGCCTACCCAACTCATTACATTGCATCTTAAAATTCTTTCCCATTTTTCATATTTATCTTTAAGCTCTTTAGCTTCCATACCATATGGGTCTTTGTGGATAAGTTTCCTTGTGTTTAAAAGACGAGTGTCATTAACACATGTGTAAGTCCACAATTTCTAGAGATTGTTACAAGTGTTGGATTGATCTAAATAGAGAGAGGATAAGATGAAGAACTTGATATGAACTAGATAGAGAAAGGAGAGGAAAGGAGAGGAAGAGAGAGAAAGTGATGTTTGATAAAATGAAAGTGTCAAATGAATAAAGACCAACCCCTCCTAACATGCTAGGAGGGGGTATATATAGCCCACCCTACATGTGGGCTATATGGGCTATATGTTTACATAATGGATCACGAGCCCAATACTTGAATATATAGTTGGAGTGACCGATCATTTCTAAATACGTAAAAACGTATTTCCAACAATCTCCCCCTAAGGGAGGTCACTCCAAGTTACAATGTCCTAAATAGTCTATTGCTCGTGATCTATGCTAACAATGATGTGACCGAGACTTTCTTTGGAAAAACGTATTTCCAATAATCTCCCCCTAAGGGAGGTCACACCATTTTACAAAATCTTAAACCTAGCATACTATGCTTGAGTCTTCGATCTTGTTCTTGTGAATATGCTGATGAGATCTTTGACTTTAGTCTTGAGCATGTTTCCTTTCCTTGACCTTGTGCATTCATCACTTGTGAATTTTTCCTCCTCGTGACTTCATGTTCCCCATACTTATACTTTTAAAAATTCTTGAAAGCTTCAGAGTTTGATACAGCGGAAGACTTGACTATTAGGCTTTCTTGAATTTGTTGAAGTTAAGTTCATAAAGTATAAGCATGTGAGGACGACTTCTTTTCGGATAGTACACCGCAATGCCACCTTCTTGTTATGCTGCATAAGACAGTTAGCAACAAAACATATACACGGATGAAATGTCTTTGAACATTTCATTCTAATTCGATAGCATTTTACCTCCGATCGATGAAGATCGTTGGACGATATGAAATATCGTACTTGTGGCATGTAGGTTCAATTAAGAACCTCCTTGACAAGATTTCGTGGGTAAACCCGTTCACTTTTTTCGACCGTTCAAAGCTGACTGCGAACATAAAGAGTGAATCATTTGGATAGAATTATCCGCATGATTGAAGCTGTCAATTCATGTTCCTGGAACAAGTGAAATTCAACTAAGAACCGCACCATCGTTTCTTTCCAGTTGTCACGAGCTTGATTCGTATAGAATCTTGCAAGTTACCTACCAAGTGCTGTTTGAGGTTAACACTAGAAGGATTTCCACTCATCACTGTGAATACTAAGGTATCACTCTGAGTGTTCTGGCAAGATCACTAAGATAATTGCGTAGAGGCCTGGAACGTGTTTAAATTTAGTTAAGAATTAAACCATTGTTGCTTTCTAGTTATCACAAGCTTGATTCATAAAGAATCGTACAAGTCACCTACCATGAGCTTTTTGATATTCGCTCAAGAAGGATTTCCATATTCATTGTAAATACTTTCGTATTACTCGGATGTTCAGGCAATATTATGAAGATTTTGCGTAGGACTTTTTAAATTCTTTCTTACTTTTCATAGTGTGTGAAGAAGCAAGGAATTATGAAAGTGTGTCCTAATGAGATATTTTATGCTCAAATGGCTTAGACTCGATCGTTCATTTTGGATTTTAGTGATCGGAGGCTGGAGAGGAGTGCCACCATTTCAATACCAATTTATTCGGAGTGAATAAATCAATAGATAATGCGTTGTCTCCGCGTGATTAAAACAAATATCTTTTAAGAGATATCTAAGTTAGCTGGGATGGGTTGTGCATTGCATCACCGGGTCCATGATGTCTATCTTCAATATCAAGAATCATTAAAAATGATCTCAATAGCATATGTACTAACCCGGTTTCTGCCTAAGTTGTAAGGAGGGCTTCTTTCTTTAGACACTTTATCATTACAATTCTTTTTCATTCTTCAACCCCTTCAATGCTTACCAATACGTCATAACTAGCTCTTTGTTGTGATTGTTATAGTGCTAACTTAAGTACTTGGTCGGCATTCAGCTACATTCACAATCTTTCTCCATCTTTCCTAAGGACTACTATTTCTAGCTATGGAATTTCCTTGGGAAGATTTCTCCGGTTCTAGAGGAATTATTGGACTTTAAGCTATCTTACCATCCTTATGTCACCACAATCTTCACCGTTGTGAATAGAGATGTTTTAGGTAAGTTTATGTCACCATGAAATCCATTTTGATATCCAAATCCATTTTTCTCCCCCTTAACACATGCCATGATATTCGAAAACATTTCACACATGTTGGGATGAGCCAACACATTAAGTTAAACCATTATTGATCTCAATATTAAATCACATTTTCTCCCCTATATTAAAAATATTAACCCAATTGATGTTTTTAATATGAATTGATTTAATAGCATTTTAAGAAAATTTGGGAAGAAAAATGCAAATTCAATTATCTTCATGATTTTCACAAGCTCCCCCTCAAATGAATGAGGGTGTACTTGAAACGTAAATTAAATACCTTTTAAACACAAGTGTAAGGTACTTATCACGTGAAAAGATAATATATGATAATGTATTCACAAGATTAGCTATTTACGAGGTTGAACCTGAATGATGGAGAACATCGTATGAAAGAATCACATGGTTCTTGTTCACGAATGTTGGTCGCCTCGTCACGTCTGAAGTTATCTCTTGACTCCATGTGTACGACTGATATCGTTGTTTTGGCACCAATATGTGAACTTGGCACTTTCGGCGTCAAAGATTCTGAATGCTGGACAATTGCTCCCCCTCAATTGTTGACCCGTGTTCTATTGAAAGAGCTGTAGTCGCCGTTTGAGTAGTCGTATCGTCGAGTATGTAGATATCAATTGTAAATTGCTACGGTTTGTGGAGATGATAACTACATAAAAACAAGATTTCTCTTGTTTTAACAAATAAATACACTGACACGTACATATATTCGTGTTAGATTTTGTTATTACGTAAACACAATCCCTTACATGGTTATAAAGTAAACCATGCCCGAGAAAATTAATTCCCGTTGTTGAGTCAATGCTTTCCGGTGAAATGCTTGACTTGAATATGTAAAGCGGGTTACTATCTGAAATAATAGCAAACCATTTTGAGCATGTTTTAAAACATTTGAACTTCTGCTCGAACTTTATTTACAACCCCGTGTCATTATTGAATGACATTTCTACTATCGTAAATATTATCGATTCCAGAAGACATGCTCTTTTCAGCAAAACATTTTTGAACACACCATTTTGAAAGATTTAGAAAAACCTTTTGAGAAATTCTCGAAAAATTGTGTTCAATGTTTTGACAACTAATTACTTGAGCTTAAGATGTTGAATATCTTACAAAACGAGCTCAAGTCCGAGAAGTTGTAAACTTCACGTTGTTAAGGATAAGTTTATCATCGGCGATAAACTTTCCTTTTAACTAAAGAACGAGTCCTAAGTTGACATTTACTTAGAATTCGTTTTCATGAGCTTGAAAAACTTTGAATGTTTTAACGTAAAGCTCATGACCGAGAAAGATGAATTTCTCGTTATGAAGAAAAGTTTTCTTATTTAAAAGATGCACTTTCCTTTCTGAGCTTAAAACTTGGAATGTATACAAGCTCATGACCGAGAAAGATGAATTTCCCGTTAAGAGGATAAGTTATCATTTAAGATAACCTTTCCTAAAATTGAAGACCGAGTTACAGTCTCATATTTAACTATAAGTCATTGTGCATGAGCTTAAAAACTTAGAATGTTTTTAATATAAGCTCATGCCCGAGAAAAATTAATTTCTCGTTGTAGGGATAAGTTTATCATCGGCGATAAACTTTCCTTTCTTTGAATCGCGGGTTACAATCTGACATGTGACTGCAAGCCGTTGTGCATGAGCTTAAAAAACTTTGAATGTTTTTAATATAAGCTCAAGCCCGAGAAAAATTAATCTCTCGTTGTGAGGGTAAGTTATCGTTGAGAAGATAAACTTTCCTTTATTTGTAGTTCGGGTCATTGTCTGACATTTAACAATGAACCGTTTACACGAGCTTAAAACCTTTGAATAGTTTAAATGTAAGCTCATGTCCGAGAAAATTTAATTTCTCGTTTGTGAGGATAAGTTTATCATCGGCAATAAACTTTCCTTTATGTGAAGATCTGGTAATCGTCTGATATTTAACGATAAGCCATATACACGAGCTTAAAACCTTTGAATAGTTTAAACGTAAGCTCGCGTCCGAGAAAATTTAATTTCTCATTTTTGAGGATAAGTTTATCATCGGCGATAAACTTTCCTTTATTTGAAAAATGGGTCATCGTCTGACATTTAACGATGAGCCAAATACACGAGCTTATAACCGTTGAATAGTTTTAGGAGAAGCTCGTGTCCAAGAAAACTTAATTTCTCGTTTGGAGGGTAAGTTATCGTTGACGAGATAAACTTCCCTTTCTTTGATGTTCGGGTCACAGACTGTGATTTGAATGTGATCCATGTACACGAGCTTAAAACCTTGGAATAGTTTTGATGTAAGCTCGTTTCCGAGAAAAATTAATTTCTCGTTTTTGAGGATAAATTTATCATCGGTGATAAACTTTCCTTTATTTGATGAACGGGTCACAGACTGTGATTTGTCTATAAGCCTTTGTGCATGAGCTTAAAAACTTCGAACGTTTTTGATATAAGCTCATGCCCGAGAAAAATTAATTTCTCGTTGTAAGGATAAGTTTATCATCAGCGATAAACTTTCCTTTCTTTGATGAACGAGTTACAGTCTGTGATGTGACTATAAGTCCTTTTACACTAAGTTTAACTGGGAATCCCTTGAGATACTTGTTTCTCTGATATCAGCTTCTTCAGTAACCAAACTCTGAGAGTTTCCTTAGTTGAACGGTATATAAATCTCGGACCGGTTTGTTTTTGTTGATCCTTGACTTTGGTACCTGCAATCTTAGTTGAAGTTTGTATGCTTTTATATGGGTTAGCGATATCTATCTTAGAACCATGCAGGGATTCACGGTTTTCTTTTCTTGTGCCAGAAGTGACCTGAGGATATGATTCACTTGTCTTAGCTGGCAAATGTTTCCTTTTATAGAAAACCATAAGTTCAGGCTTAAGTGATGTATCATCCTTTTCAATTTCCTCTCTAGTAGTCTTAGTAGAATCAGTGATAATACAAGGTTTTTTTTACCGAGTATCAAAATTCGTAGTTCCAAGTCTTTTCGAATTGATTACCGGTCTAGAGTGCGACTCAATTGTCTTTTTGTGAACAAGAGAATTGTTTGGTTGATTATCTATTTTAAACTAATAGCAAGTAGTTTAAATGTCGTTGAGTAAAGTGGAAGTTTAAAGTTTATACTAAGAATAACAAGTTAAAAATAAATGCTAGAAAACTTGAAGGCAATATTAAAAAGATACTTGAACACTAAATAAAACTAACACTTAGGAACTTTGTGAAAACAAGAAACTAAAACCATCGGAAAGCAAAATGAAACTCTGATCGGAATATGTGGTCGGAAAGTAAGGCAATCGGAATAACAAAAACAACCTTGGTCGGAATATGGATGCAATCGGAATATTAAGGAAGCCACTAATCGGAATATACAAAAGTGATTCCGATCGGAATGTTTAGAAACAAACCCAATCGGAATATCCACAATAATCACTCAATCGGAATGTTTCACAAAGAATCCAAATCAGAATATTGATGATAACCTCAGATCGGAATAAGCCAAAACTCCCAATCGGAATAATCCACAAGGCCACCGTCGGAATATATAAACCATAATCCGATCACTACGATCGGAATAATGGGTACTAATCGGAAAACATAAACCCTTTTCCGATTTGACAATCGAAAAGAGGGGTGTGGGTGCTTGGTCGGAAAGCTGCGATCGGAAAGGGGTTTAGACCCTTTCCGATTTATATGGGATTCGAAATAAGCCAAGCAATAAGCTATTATGATAAGCTTATCACAAAAACTAAAACGAATCAATAATGTAACGGATCAAATAAGCACTAATCACAACTTATCCAACTTAAAATAAACAAACTTTAAAATCAAACAATAAAAATATAAACTTTTAAAGAAAACTTTTAAAAAGTAAAAAGCTAAACATGTAAATAAGCCAATAAGCACAAGGATCTTAAAGCTTAATCAAATGAAAGCTTATGTAAGCATAAAAAGATTAACTTTTTAAGCTCGAAATCATTAAGAACAACACGGATCAAATGAAATTCGCACCAAAATCAATCTAAAATCAAAGAAAGGTAGAATGAGATGAAAGATTAAAAGCTTAACTAGAACTTGATTAATGAAATCAACAATACACAAATGTTTAATCTTGAAAGATTAAAAGAAAGAAAAGATGAAAACTTAGTGAGAGAAAGTTTAGAACTTTCTCTCTCTAAAACTAGAAAGAAAAGTGAAAAAATGAAAACTAAAAAAAAAACTAAAAACTAACTCCCCTCCTAATGTGTATTAGGAGGGTATTTATAGGGAAAGATGGGAAGGAATGCATGTGTTGCTTCTTCTTTCTTCTTCTCGACTCGATTTAATTCTTTGTCTTTTCTCGACGTCGTCTCGGGATTTGAACTTGTCTTGATAATTTTCTTCTTTAATTTAGACTTGAGTTCTTCGACTTCATTAAGCTTCCGTCTTTAGACTTTTTCGTCGATAAATCTTCGGAATAGGTCTTGGACTTCCGTTATTTTTGCATTCTTGATCTTTTGACTTCGTCTTTTCCCGTTTTCTTCGATAAAAGCCCGTGAAAGCCCGTGTTTTCTTCCTTTTTCATCTTTTGGTCCTAAAACACAATAAAAACACAAACCACGCATAATTCCGACTTTTACGACATAAATCATACGTTTTCGTCTTGTTATTATTGGAAATAAGTGGTAAAAGGATAAGTGTTTTCACACTTATTAAATCCCCTACACTTGACCATTGCAATGCCCTCATGCAATGCATTAATTTTAAAGCACGGTTTACATTTCCCATCACAAATAACCCACATTGGCCTTTATTAAATACTAAACATAAAAAGATAGAAACAAGTAAAGAAATTAAAGACTTACATTGGGTGGCTGCCATGAACGTTTATCATCCTCAAGTTTCACATTCCCCATACCAAGCTTAAAAACGAGATCATTGTTATTATAAGTTAGCAAACTAACACGAATTCATGTGGGCCAATTATTCACTTAGACTCCCTTATTCCTAGGTGTATCTCTTATATTTTATTTTTGTCTTGAATGATCACGAGGATGCATTGTTTGACTTATTTTGATAGTTATTTAGGCCGAAAATAAAGTGAACGATTTAATCAATAGTTAGCTAAAGGACAAAATCTTTTAAAACTGCTTCTCGGGACCTCATAAAGTTCATATCTTGGCATAACTCGCTTCATGATTTGAGACCTTTCTCAGACCGATATTTGGCAGCGACTTCATACTTCGAATCTTTGAGGGACGTTCTTGAAATTATGGTCTTCTCTTCATAATAGTAATTTCTTCACTTGATGTTTTGAGAGATTCTTCATATTTGGACCACGACTTCTTCATTTTTCTCCAATCTTTATTTTGGACTTTGATATACAACGATCCGCCTCCTTTTAGGACTTGGATCTATTTATCCTCATACCTCGTTAGGGCCTTTTTGGATAGACTTATCCATGATCTTTAGGGGAGTATTTGCTTTTCGTCGTGTGTCTCGATCCTTCATATTTATTTTTCGATAAATGATTCTTCACATCACTTTTGGATCTTTAGCAACAAAATGTAGCCCTCATGCCTTGTTAGGGCCTTTTCGGACTCGCCAATCTTCGCATCCCGCTTCAATAAGTTATGCCTTGGCTATGAACTCTAATCCGTACCGAGCAACTTTTAAACGATCTTGGGCTAGAAGCTAAGTAACCTTTTAAATCGTACAACCTTATTTATTGCAGATAAATTTATTAACAAGTGAAGGGAGAATAGGCTTATAATTAACTCACATAAATTCACGAAAGAATACTGAACTTATAATTGACTCTATCATCTCTCATCCTCCACAGTTTAAAATCCCAAAGAATGAGACTCGTGGATGCTTAGCCTATTAAATCAAAGTTTTGGGTTTTCGAGTCATCTATAGGATCTTGCAAATTCTTAGACTTTTTCAAGTTTAGAAATTGCATTTTAAAGTTCCCTTGATAAAGAACTCTCTAGGATCAATTATAGGAACTTGCAAAAAGTTCTTGTTCTTAACCCGTGAGAGTTATGACTTTCGCGTTTTATAGCTCCCTATATAAAAGCCTAGCAAAACTTGATTTAAACACGTTAAAGATACTAGCTAGAGTAAACTTAGATAAGTAAACTCGGGTTGAGTCAAAATGTTCATGACTAAGAAAAATTTAAAACCACTTTATTCAAATTAATTCTAGTAAGGCAAGAAAATAAACATAATAAAGGAAAGTACAACTATACAACTAGGCCAAAATAGATTAAAAATTTTGAAAAATGTCGAAAAATCAAATTTTCCGGTTAAAATGAGGGCAAATTCATGGAAAAGACCACTTACTTCGATAGAAGTCCCCCCTACACTTGAGATAAATATTGTCCTCAATGTTTAAGCATGTGGGAGTAAACTCCCCTACACTTAGGACATTGTGCACTTTGTTTAAATCTTGCTAAGGAAAGGACAACTAAAGTGAATTCAATGTGAAGATATAAAATATGAAATATTGAATCACAAGAGTTTAGGATAGAACCGGGAAGATGGGAACACGGTATCACGGTTCGTCAAAAGTCATCAAGAGTGGATCGTTGAAGCTTTAATCCCTGCACAAGATAAGAAACAAGACAACAAACACTTACGGGGCTCCCCCCTACACTTATTATGAAAGCAGTAAAGGATAGATCACGGGTTGCCTCCCGAGAAGCGCTTGTTTTTGTTCACCGAGTCACGAGCCTGACTCGACCCAATTTTAGGTCATGGGGAACGTTGTGAGGGATGGAATCATCTCTTGAGAGATGTCCTCACCAAAGTACAGCTTCAAACGCTGGCCATTCACCTTGAAATTGGGCCCATTTGGTTGAGAAAGCTCAATGGTCCCATATGGAAAGACTTTGGCGACGGTGAATAGACCAGACCAGCGGCTCTTCAACTTGCCAGAGAAGATCTTCAACCGAGAGTTAAAAAGTAAGACTTGATCACCAACGTGGAACTCTCGGTTCTTAATCCTTGCGTCATGAATGATCTTGGTCTTCTCCTTGTAGATCAGCGAGTTCTCATAAGCTTCATTCCTCAGTTCGTGGAGCTCGTTGAATTGATTCTTGCGATGATCACCGGCTTTGTTGATGTCGAAGTTATCCCACTTCAAGGCCCAGTGCGCCTTATGTTCCAGCTCGATGGGGAGGTGGCATGCTTTCCCGTACACAAGACGATAAGGTGTACAACCAATCGGGGTCTTATAAGCTGTACGGAAAGCCCACAGAGCATCATCTAACTTATCGGCCCACGCGGCACGATGCTCTCCCACAGTACGCTCCAAAATTCGCTTCAATCCACGGTTGGAAATCTCGGCTTGCCCATTGGTTTGGGGATGATAGGCGGTGGAAAGACGGTGATTGACACCATACTTAGCCATGACTCTTGAAAATTGATCATTGCAAAAATGAGTCCCGCGGTCACTGATAATAGCACGAGGAACGCCGAATCGAGCGAAAAGCTGCTTTGAAAAGTTCACAACCACCCTCGCATCGTTCGTTGGGAGAGCCTTAGCTTCAACCCATTTAGAAACGTAGTCGACGGCAAAGAGGATGTACTTGTTCCCTTTGGAGGATGGAAATGGCCCCATAAAGTCGATGCCCCATACGTCAAAGATTTCACATTCTTGTATGAAATTTTGAGGCATCTCATCTTTATGTGTGATTTTGCCTTGGCGTTGGCAAGCATCACAATGCTTAACCATTTCGTGAGCGTCACGATAAATGGTGGGCCAATAGAATCCAGAGTCAAACACTTTCTTAGCGGTGTAGTTGGGACCAAAGTGACCACCGGTGGGTCCTTTATGGCAAGCAGCAAGGATTTGCAAAGCTGCCGGTCCATCAATACATCGACGAATGATCAGATCAGCACATTGTTTGAATAGAAAAGGGTCATCCCAAAAGTAAGTCTTGATATCATTCAAGAACTTCTTCTTTTGTTGGGATGTTAACCCTTTGATGAGAACACCACCCGCTAAGTAGTTTGCAATGTCGGCAAACCACGGGGTGTCATCAAGATTGAGATTTATAGACATTAAGGTCTCAAGGGGGAAAGAGTCATTGATCTCTTTGTTCGGATGATCCCCTTGATATGGATCCTCAAGTCTACTCAGATGATCCGCAGCTAGGTTTTCGGCACCCTTCTTGTCACGAATTTCAATGTTGAATTCTTGAAGGAGTAAAACCCAGCGAAGAAGTCTTGGCTTAGAGTCGTGCTTAGTCATCAAGTACTTCAACGCGGAATGGTCCGTGTATACGATGGTGGTGGATAAAACAAGATAGGGGCGAAAATTTTCAAATGCATAGACAACAGCTAAAAGCTCTTTTTCGGTTGTCGTATAATGCAATTGAGCCCCCGTCATTGTCTTGTTAGCATAATGGATTGGTTGGAAGTGTTTATTCACTCTTTGGCCCAAAACCGCACCAATAGCAAAGTCGCTAGCATCGCACATCAATTCAAAGGGTAGCTCCCAATTAGGGGTAACCAAAACCGGTGCCTTAGTTAGCTTATCCTTAAGAAGATTGAAGGCTTCGATACACTCTTTAGAAAAGATAAAAGGAGTATCTTTTTCCAAGAGGTGGGTCATCGGGCGAGCGATTTAAGAGAAATCCTGAATGAATCGACGATAGAAGCCCGCATGACCCAGAAAACTTCTCACACCCTTCACGGTTGAAGGTGGAGGTAATTTGGCTATGACATCTACTTTAGCACGGTCGACTTCAAGACCGGCTTTAGAGATTTTGTGTCCTAGCACAATGCCTTCTTTTACCATAAAATGGCATTTTTCCCAATTCAGAACAAGGCGAGTGTCTTCGCACCGCTTAAGCATACGTTCTAAATTGGAAAGGCAAGAAGAGAAAGAATCCCCAAAGACCGAGAAATCATCCATGAAGACTTCCATGGTTTGCTCAACCATGTCATGGAAGATAGCCAACATGCACCTTTGGAAAGTCCCGGGGGCATTGCATAAGTCAAAAGGCATCCTTTTGTAAGCAAATGTGCCATAGGGACAAGTGAATGTTGTCTTCTCTTGATCTTGGGGATCGATGGGTATTTGGAAATAACCCGAGAAACCATCAAGAAAGCAGTAATATTCATTACCCGCTAAACATTCAAGCATTTGGTCCATAAAAGGAAGAGGTAAATGATCCTTTCTCGTGGCATCATTGAGTTTGCGGTAGTCTATACAAACTCTCCACCCAGTAACGAGACGGGTAGGAATCAACTCGTTGTTTTGATTGGGCACAACGGTGATTCCGCCTTTCTTAGGCACACAATGCACTGGACTAACCCATGGTGAATCCGAAATAGGGTAAATCATACCCGCATCAAGAAGTTTGATAACCTCTTTTTTGATGACTTCATGGATTTTAGGATTCACCCTTCGTTGTCTTTGAATTGTGGGCTTAAAGTCGTCCTCCATGAGAATTTTATGTGTGCAAAAGTGAGGATCAATTCCGCGAATGTCGGAGATTTTCCAAGCGATAGCTCTTTTATGCTTCTTCAACACGGTGATAAGTCGGGCTTTTTCTTCTTCTTTCAGGTCCTTTGCGATGATGACCGGTAACTTCTCGTTGTCTTCAAGGAAAACGCACTCAAGATGAGGTGGTAGGTCCTTAAGCTCAAGAGTAGGAGGATCCTCAATAGATGGTGAAACTAACGATGGATCATCCTTAGTCACCTCTTTAGGAGAAGGAGGAGAAAACGGGTCTTCATTGAGAAGTCTCTCAATAGTACGAATGTCTTCATCCCAATTTGTGGAAGAATCATCATACTTAATATCGAGAGGACCCAAGCTACCTTCGAAATCATCCAAGTCACTTTCTCCAAAAGGAGTCAATGCCGGAGCAATTGAGGCCACGGTTTCAACATTTGGTAGAGAAGAGAGAGTAATTTTGCAAGCATCATGAAAATGTTCTTCACAAGCCTCATCGAGAACATCAATAGCATTAACACTCTCATATGAATAAGGTTGCTTAGAAATCTTACCCATGTTGAAGACAATTTTATCGTCACCAACTCTCATGATTATTTCGCCCGCGGCTACATCAATGAGAGTGCGACCGGTCCTCAAGAAGGGACGTCTGATGTTGAGTTTTTGCTACCCTTTAGGAAAAGGATGACAAAAGTGGCAAGTATTAAGTGTCGGTTTAGGAAAACCAAGCACTAATGACCAATTAAGTTCGTTCTCAAGGAGGCTAGTGTGTCATGTGTGTAATGATATGGATTAATTTGTGATTATATTTGAATAAGAAGAATAGAAAGGGGATTAGAAGAGAATGACGGTTATGAAGACGGATTAAACTAAGTCTAAAAAGGCGTACACGTAAAGTCGTAAAAACCACCAAAATTAAAATTTTAACCTAAAAAATTCTAAAAATTACCAAAAATCCCTAATAATATTTTAAGAGTTTACAAAAAATCAAAACTTGCAAAAACCTTTTAATTAATTAGATAATGACTTTTTAATGCTAATTAAAGCCCTAAAAATCAAAATTAATTATTAAAAAGCCCTAAACAAGATTATCAAGTTTGTAAACCTCAAAAATAGTCTAATTAAGCTAAAAACTATTTTTCAAAATTTTAAAACCAATTAAAACTATTTTTAAACAATTAAAAAATCCTAAAATCAATTAAATCTTAAATTAATTATAGAAAATAATTAAAAGACCTAGAAAATAATTGGAAAGTTGCAAAAATCCTAATTAAGTATTTAGAACCTAGGAAAAATATAAACACCTAGAAAATCAGACTTTTAATTTTTTATAATAAAATAATATTAAAAATCCAAAAATTATAAAAAAATTCTAAAAACTTGCAAACTAGCTTAATTTAACCTAAATAACTCAGAAATGAAAGTGAAATTACCTAAATACCCCTATTGGGCCTAGAAAATGGGCCAAACCAAAAACAGTCCCTTATTGGGCTTAATTAAGGCCCAATAAGAAAAAGTGTTCAAATTAAGCCCAAAAAGCACAAGTTGACTCAAAATTTGATTTTAAACAACTTTTTCCAAAGGCCCAAAAGCTGAAAATGTGAAATAAGCTAACTTATAATTAGCAGCTTATTCTTAATGGGCTTTTTGGCCCATTAAGCCATAAGCTGTTGCCATAAGCTAAAATTTTACAAACAAGCTTCTTTTGACCTAACAAAGACTTCTGCAAAAAGAATTTTCAAATAAGCCCACTTAATAAGCCAGAAACAAGTCACAAACTTATTCACAAAACGACAAAATAGTCGTTTTTATGATCTAGACCACCTCAGAAGTTGATTCAAGTTGCAAAATGTTTCTTTTGACAAAACTAAGCTTAAAAACCAAAGACCTTTCAAATAAGCACACTCAATAAGCTGGAAATCCAAATAATCACTTATCTTAAAAGTCAAACAAGTTGGTTTTCTAGTAAAAAGTCAAAGTCAAAGTCTCATAAGCTCCAGTTCACTTAAATGGGTCAAATAATGAAGATCTATCACAAAAAATAAGTTGTTGCAAGTCAGAATAAGCTAGAATAGCTTATTGATAAGCTGATGACAAAATTGCACTAGCAGGGGCTAGTTTTGGATATTGAGCAGTGGAAACTTTTTCCACTGCTTGACTATTTTGACTTTTTGTCTTTAGTGACTTTTTCTTGGATTCAGATTTCACAAAGGCACCCAAATGATATTTTGATCAAAAGGAGTCAATAACAATCAAAATAACACAATCATAAACACCCAATTGATACAGTTTAATCAATCATTCATCAGACATGATACAGACATGAACAATAAGCAGTTTAGCACTTAAGAGCAGTTTTAGCACAAATCAGCCAGCCAAATTCAACCAAATGCACACACAAGCTATAATAAACTCCAATAAGCAAGTCTAAACAGGTTTCATGCACTGGTTTAAAGAATTAAGCAAGATTCAAGCAATGAAAGTTACTGATGAACACTAACACATGCAGTTTTATACTTTTGCTGATGTATTTGACACACAAACCAATTTCAACACCTCAAATCTTTCAAACAGGTTATATTAACTTTGTTTAAACCACTTTTATCCCTAATCATGCATACACACTAAGTGTTCCCAAAATCCTAGGTCAAAACAAGCAGAAACAAGGTCTATATAGCAGATTGATTAGTTCAAGTGTTCAAACCCAAAAACTTGCAGCAAAACACTCTCAAACAAAGGTATAGCAGATACAAAGCATAAACAACAACTTCCCTTAACACAAAAACAAATTACAAGCATAAACCAGTAGACCCAAACACCCCTTTAACTTTTTCAAATCAAAATTTTCAAAAGCACAATGAGATTGCAGGCCAACCAAGCATCAATTAACACTCAAACAAGTATAATAAACAGATTCAAGCAAGAACAAGCCTCAAAATTTACAAGAACAACAGTTTCAAATATCACCAAAAATCACAATTTAAGCAGATTTGGAGATTAAGTATGCAAACCTCATGGATGTACATCCACACCCACGAATTTTGAGCTTATGTGCTAGCAAGAACAAGCACAAGCTTCCACAAAAAGCCTGCTAAGATTGAACAAGGGTTAAGCACAATATCATAAAAATCAGAAACTTTGAAAAACTTGATTAATGCAAACTTGTTACCCCACACTTGATTATCCCTAAGTTATAAGCCTCACCACACCTTAACCAACTCAGTTAGGATGCTATGATCAGCCCTATAGCCCAAGAATTCCAAGATTGGAACAAGACTTAGCAAAATATCAAGAAAATAAGGAAATATGCAAACTTTTGCACACTCCTCTTTTGAAAACAGGTTTTGAACTTCAAGAACTAACAAGCATATAACAAATGAAAGAAGTAAATAAGATTGGCCAATGACTTTTCTTCAAGATTTCAAACTCAATTTCATTAACTTAGAAATAGGATTTACAGAAACTTGAACCAAGGAAAAATCAAAAGCAAACTGAAATGTGAAGGCCTAAGTGGCTTTATATAGAGCCTTACAAGTTCTTCTAAGCTAAAAAACGTGTAAACCCTAATGCTTAAGTCCTAAAAATGCCCTTGAGGTTTTTTGTCTTCTTTGGAGAATCATGTGACTGAATTTGTCATGTAGTTGAGGTGTGAGCTGTTGAAATAGCATCAAGGGCTTAGAATGAGCTTAGGATGCAAGCAGGATTGTGAGGCGTTGGATTGCTGGCATAATCTTGTCTTCTTCCTCAAACGTGTAGCAGGGCATGTCCCATGTGGCATGTGGGGTAAAGTGGAATGTGTTTTTAAGGTTGGGATATGATTAAGGCATGTTTAATCATTAATCTGGAGGTTTATGAGGTTTAATTACAAGTGAATTAAGAAAACCCAATTTGTGTTCTTGAGTAATAGTAACACGTTTAATCTGAGTTTGGGTTTAAAAAGGTGTTTAGCGCCAGATTATTAAACTAATATAGATTAGTTTAAATCTGTTATGGGTGGGAAGTGATGTGGCCAAATGAAGGGAGCTGATTGGTGGGATGGAGTAAGTGGGACACTTGTCACCATTTGGTAGGTTAAGGTAAGTTTTATGTCTGGCCATGATAAGTCCCTTACCTTCTTTTCTCTTTTCACTTGCAATTTAAATCACCAAATCCGGATTTCCTTTATTAATAAACTTTCACTTTTCACACTTTTGCCCCAAATACTTTTCCAAAGTATTTTCAGGGGTATTTCTTGCCATATTGTGATACTTGAGGGGCTGTTTTGGCATTTTGTTGATAGATAATGGTCTTGACTTGTATGTTGAGCATTTTGGAGGACTGAAATTGCCAAGTCTTGATAATTGAGGGACCATTTTTGCCAAATGTTTAAAGTTGAGGGTCCTTTTTGTAATTTTGGATTTTCAAAGGACCAAACTTGTCATTTCTTGTACTTTGAAGGACTTCATGATGTATTTGACTTTGTGGATGATATTGGTTGACAATTTAGCTTTGTTGAGGGGTTAAACTTGCCAAATCTTCAAAGTTAAGGGTCCTTTTTGTAATTTTGACAAACTTTAGGGACCAAACTTGTAATTATGAGGATTCAAGGGTATAAAGTGTCAATTCTTCATAATTGGAGGACCCTTCTTCCTAATTCTTCAAATCTTCAAGGGTTGATCTTGGGAAAGTCTTCATTAGGGCTTGGTTCATTGTGCGGCTTCGTTTCCCGTGTTCGTTTTTGCATGATTCTTGTGATCTTTTGTCATTTTCTCAATATCCGTACCTAAAATACACAAGCAACAAACACAAGCATATATTTGGGTATTTTGATGATATTTAATGCATTTTAAGCCCTATTTGGAAGATGACACTATGTATAAAAGCAGTCTCATCACTCCCCCATACTAAACCATTGTCGTGCCCTCACGCAATGCTAGAATAAGGTATCAAAGCATCTCCAAAATTCATTTTATTCACTTTATTGAAATGATAAACTAGCTACTCTACTACTATTACTACTACTACTTGTGTTATAGACATAATGTATGATTTTCATCGCAAAATGGGACGTTTAGGTTCATAGAATAAGAACACGTGAATGCTTCGTTAGAAATAATTTCATCGTCCTCGATTTTCACCCCAATTCCATGCTAAGCGTGCAACAAGATCATTATCATTATAAGTTAGTAATTCTAACACTACTCATATGCCCTAATCACTTACTTATCCTCCCATTATTCCTAAGTTGTATCTCTTATATTTTATTTTGTCTTGAATGTTTCACGAGGATACATTGTTTGACTTATGCGATAATAGAGATTTAGGTCTAAAAATAGAGTCCTAACGGTGTAACTAAGACCATCAAATCAATAACCCCTCCTAATAGACGACGATGTTAAAAAATTAAGTTAACAAGAAGAATCGATAAACACGGTTTTATAACGGTTTTGAACACGAGACTTATTACCAAGACTTTTATACGCCCCCTAACGGAAGGGCCTTATTATCTTTGGTTTACCTCCATCTTTTATTCAACTTCGCTATGAAGCTTTTATTCTGACTTCGGTCTTGCCTTGCCTTTTATTATCCGCCTCATCGGTGGTTTTATTAGCCAAAGACGTATATCCTCACGCTAAGGCGAATTTTGGATCTTTAAAGCTTCGAAGATTAAGGCTTGATTCACTTTCAATTTTTGCATAGATTTTAGGCCTTGTGGAGCTTCAAATTGTTTGCTAGATTTAGGTGAGCACTTGAAATCTTATTATTGGATGAAGCTTTCGATTATTCGGGTGCCAATACTTCAAAACCGTGACGCTGGCGATACCTTAATGTCTTCCCAATTTAATTACACAGAAGCTACTAGAAAAGACTAGAAACCCAACAATCCCAACTAAACCGCTAAGTCAATATTTATTAAGCAAAAAATATTTACATGCGAAGGGAGAATAAGCAAACAACGAGAACACATGAGTTTTTGAAAGAATACGAGTACCCTACGTTTAGCATAGTAACTTATAATTAACTCTATCATTTCTCGTCCTCATTTAAGAGACTTAGCCTAATGTGTAGTTAAGGAATCAAAGCTAAGTGCTCAACACGCACGGTCGAGTCAAAAATTACTCTTATTCTCGCCATCGGAAAATCTACATTCGTGTCTTCAAACACTTATAAAACATGAGAAAAATTTAAAATTTGGCCATTTTTAGCCTTATTTTGCAACAAAAATGATAAACAAAACGATAAACTTTGGAAAGCGTGAAGGTTTGGCAAGGCAAGTATCTATTCACCCCCCCATACTAAAGTTAAACATTGTCCTCAATGTTTCGAGTCTAGGGGTGCAAACACCCCCATACTAGAGACGTAGTCGAATGCCTAATCTAGCATGGAAAGGGTGTAACCAATAAGTAATAGCCGTTTATGAAGTGTGCTAAAAACCTAAGGTTAGAACATCAAAGGATATATCATGGATATTAAGAAATGTCTCCAAAGCAAACGATCGAGTGCTCCCATAAAACGAACACGAGAGGCTCCAATCGTGAAGATCATGATCTAAAAACCACATATCACAAACAACCACGGAACAAAGGTTGGAAGGGCACAAATCCCCACACGTAAGCTACATTAGAAAGCGATAATATGTACATAGGATAAGCATGGGACTCCCCCACGAGGCTCCTCGTTTTTTATTACCGAGTCATGAGCTCGACTCGATCCCCTCAATACTAATTATCATTAGGGAAGGTGACTTGGTCGAGGTAGTTCAAGGATGGAACTTCCCCGCCAAAGTAGTGCTTCAACCTATGTCCATTCACCTTGAAGTTAGGACCATCATCTTGAGCTAGCTCGATGGTCCCATACGGAAATACTTGAGTCACGGTGAATGGACCGGACCAACGGGATTTCAACTTTCCGGAAAAGATTTTCAATCTTGAATTAAAAAGAAAAACTTGATCCCCAATGTTAAAAACCCGGTTTTTAATTTTAGAATCATGCAACTTTTTAGTTTTTTCTTTAAAAATCAATGAATTTTCATAAGCAATATCCCTCAATTCATCCAATTCATTTAATTGCATTTTCCGGTGTTTTCCCGCGGTCTCCATATCATCATTACAATGCGTTAGGGCCCAATAAGCCTTGTGTTCTAACTCGATAGGCAAATGACAATTCTTTCCATACACAAGCTTATAGGGAGTGCACCCAATGGGCGTCTTATGAGCGGTCCTAAAGGCCCATAAAGCATCGTCCAACTTATCCGACCAAGTTTGTCGGTTTTCTCCTACGGATCTCTCCAAGATCCTCTTCAAAGCTCGGTTTGAAACCTCGACTTGCCCACTCGTTTGTGGGTGATAAGCCGTAGAAAGACGATGTGTAACCCCATATTTCCTTAAGACTCTTTCGAATTGGTCATTACAAAAATGGGTTCCACGATCGCTTATGATCGCACGAGGGGTTCCAAACCGAGCAAACAAGCTTTTCAAGAACTTAACTACCACACGAGCATCATTAGTGGGCAAGGCCTTCGCCTCCACCCACTTAGATAGGTAGTCAACCGCAACAAGGATGTACTTATTACCACGAGATGATGGGAACGGCCCCATAAAGTCTATACCCCAAACGTCAAAGATCTCACATACTTGAATGATATTTTGTGGCATTTCATCTTTTTGTGAGGCTTTTCCTTGTCGTTGGCATGCATCACAAGACTTCACAAGAATTTGTGCATCTCGGTAAATAGTAGGCCAAAAGAAGCTGGCGTCAAACACCTTTTTAGCCGTGAGATTAGCACCGTGGTGACCACCCGTGGGTCCCTCATGGCAAGCTCTAAGGATGTTAGAAGCTTCGGTGCCAAATACACAACGTCGGATGATTTGATCCGCACAAGTTCGAAACAAGTAAGGGTCGTTCCAAAAGTAGAACTTGACGTCACGAAAGAATTTTCGTTTTTCTTGAGTCGTCATACCCTTAACGATGAAGTTACCCGCATGGTAATTTGCAAAATCCGCAAACCATGGGGTAGAAAGATCAAGCTTAGAATTCACTACACCAAGTGTCTCGAGCGGAAATGTTTCGGTGATTTCCTTAGGCTCGTAAACACTTTGGTGAGGATCTTCCAAACGAGAGAGATGATCGGCCGCTAGATTCTCGGCTCCTTTTTTGTCAACGATGGTGTGATCAAATTCTTGAAGGAGGAGAATCCAACAAAGTAATCTCGGCTTAGCATCTTGCTTTGCCATGAGATACTTAATAGCCGAATGGTCCGTATACACTATGCATTTCGTCAAGACGAGATAAGGTCGGAATTTCTCAAATGCATACACCACGGCAAGGAACTCCTTTTCCGTTGTAGTGTATTTAAGTTGAGCCTCGGTCATCGTCTTGCTAGCATAGTGAATAGGCAAGAAGTGCTTATCATGACGTTGCCCCAAAACGGCCCCAATGGCGTAATCACTAGCATCACACATAAGCTCAAAGGGGAGGTTCCAATTTGGAGCAACAAGAATGGGAGCTTCGGTAAGTTTCCTCTTAAGGATCTCAAAGGCTCGTACACAATCTTCGTCAAAGACAAAACGTGCCTCTTTTTCAAGAAGATGTGTAATGGGTCCAGAAATCTTCGAGAAGTCCTTGATGAATCGACAATAAAATCCCGCGTGGCCTAGGAAACTCCTAACTCTCTTGACGGTTTTGGGATGAGGTAATTTGGCGATGACGTCTACCTTAGCTTGATCTACCTCAATCCCCGCTTTCGAGACCTTGTGCCCTACAAAAATCTATGTGTTTGGTTTTAGAATGATGTACAGGATTTTTAATAATGCATAAAGTACTGTTATTGTCTACAAAAATCTTGGTATGCATAAAATTATACCCATAATCCAACAGCTGGTTCTGAATCCATAAAACTTGTCCACAACAAGCAGCTGCAGCAACATATTCTGCTTCAGTTGTAGAGTTTGCCACCACTGTTTGTTTCTTGCATTGCCAAGATATCAATCTACTCCCAAGAAATTGGCATCCACCAGTTGTGGATTTTCTATCAAACTTGTCACCACCATAGTCACTGTCTGAATATGCAATAAGCTCCAATGGAGAATCTTTTGGGTACCACAAGCCAAGATCTGGATAACATCTTAGGTACCTAAAAATTCTTTTCACAGCAAAAAGGTGACATTCTTTGGGAGTCACTTGATGGCGTGCACAAGCACACACAGCAAACATGATGTCAGGTCTTGAGGCTGTAAGATACATCAATGACCCAATCATTGATCTATAGTGCCTAACATCCACATCCTTTCCAGCTCCAATTTTTCCCCAAGGGTTTTCCCTATCCATAGGAGTGGAAGCACTCTTTTCATGTGGAGAAAAACCATATTTGTTCAAGATTTCAGCTACATATTTGTCTTGGGAGATGAAGATACCATCCTCTTTCTGCTGAACTTGCAATCCTAGAAAGAAGTTCATCTCACCCATTGCACTCATCTTGAATTTATCTGTCATGAGCTTAGAAAAGTCCTCACTCATTTTTGGATCAGTAGACCCAAAAATGATGTCATCAACATAGACCTGCACAAGCAACACATGTTTTCCTTTCTTCTTTGTAAATAGTGTCTGATCTATGGTGCCCCTCTTGAATCCATTGTCCACCAAATATGTAGACAAGGTACCATACCATGCTCTAGGGGCTTGATGAAGTCCATACATAGCTTTCTTCACTCTATAAACCTTGTCTGGATTCTCAGGATCTTCAAAACCAGGAGGTTGCATTACATATACCTCCTCAACAATTGTTCCATAGAGGAAAGCACTCTTCACATCCATTTGATAAACAGTGAAGTTCATGCAAGAGGCATAAGCTAGGAAAATTCTTATAGCTTCAATTCTTGCAACTGGAGCAAAAACTTCTTCATAATCTATACCTTCCTCTTGTCTATATCCCTGAGCTACCAAACGTGCCTTGTTTCTGACCACAATACCTCTTTCATCTTTCTTGTTCCTTAGAACCCATCTTGTCCCAATTGGTCTCACATATCTAGGACAATCAACCAGCTCCCAAACATCCTGTATAGCAAATTGGTGAAGCTTATCCTGCATTGCTTCCACCCAACTAGGTTCTTTGAGAGCATCAAAAATCTTCTTGGGTTCTTCTTGTGACAGAAAACAGGCAAACAAACATGCTTGTACAAGAGGGGCATCAACCTTCTTGTGTATATTGGCAATAAATCCACCAAGATTTTGATGGGATCTTCTTGTCTGAACTGGAGCCATAACATCACCAATGATCTGAGATGAGGGGTGATCCTTTGCTGTGGAAGTGAGAACTCCTCCTTCAAAAAGTCTGGTGTCCTCAATTTCACGCTCCATGTTGCCAATATCTTCTTCATCAGACTCTCTTTGATCAACAGAAATCTCTTCATGGACATTGGAAGGTCCACCTTGTTCAAAATGGGAAGAGAAAAGATGTGCAAAGGTGTTGTCAAAGTCTGAACCTTGTTTGTCAGCGCTTGGGCTAACAACGCTTGAACTGTTGGTGTCAGCGTCTGATCCATCAGCGTCTGAATTGCTCTTGTCAGCGCTTGATTTTCCTTTGTCAGCGCCTGAAGAACCATGCATGTTTGTATTTGGTGGTATTTGGAAACCACCATTATCTTTTCTAGCAGCAGCAGCAGCAGCATAATACTCATCTGTCCAAATAGGAAGTGTAACATATTCTTGTGTGGGAGATGACTCAACTGCTGGTGGTCCATCCTTCTTAGCAACCTGTATACCTAAAACATTACCAATTCTCTTTTCCAAAACACTTGAAGTTACCTTCACAATGTCTGGATCAGTAACAGGCATATAATTTAAAGCTCTAGATAAAGGTTCCAAGTCAAACAACCAATTTGGACCACTTTCAGGATCACTAGGTTTACTCTCTAAAAACCTAACATATACCTTTTCAAGTATACGTTTTTCCTTTTTAATGTAAACCCTATATCCTTTGCTCTGCACTGAATAACCCATGAAGTAGCCTTCATCACCTTTTGAATCAAATTTACCTAGGGCCTCACTAGTTTCTAAAACAACTACATGACATCCAAAAGGCTTAAGAAAGCCAATATTTGGCTTCCTTCCCCAAAGTAACTCATAAGGTGTCTTATTATGTATTTTGTTGACCAATGCCCTATTTTGAACATAACAAGCTGTGTTAACAGCTTCAGCCCAAAAGGCTATAGGAAAGTGGGCATCAGCCAACATGGTTCTGGCTGCTTCAATAAGGGTTCTATTCTTCCTTTCAGCAACCCCATTTTGCTGTGGGGTTCTAGCTATGCTAAACTGCCTAGTAATCCCTTTCTTGGCACAAAAATCATCTAACAACTGATTTCTAAACTCACCCCCATTGTCACTTCTAATAATTTTGACCTCATTACCATTTTTCTTCTCAATCTGGGTAATGAAATTAATCAGACTTTGGGCAGTTTCACTTTTCTTGGCTAAAAAGAAAGTCCATGTAAACCTGGAAAAATCATCAGTGATAACAAAACAATATGATTTACCCTTCAAACTTTCTATATTAGTTGGACCAAAGAGGTCCATATGCAATAAGTGAAGTGGTCTAGAACTAGAGTGCACCTGTTTAGACTTGAATGAGACCTTGTGCTGCTTGCCCTTAAGACATGCAACACAAGAGTGGTCATTGTGGAAAGCCTTTTCAGGCAAACCATCAACTAAACCAAGCCTCACAAGTCTATTGATATTCTTAAAGTTTATGTGCCCTAATCTCCTGTGCCAAAGATTACTTTCATCTACTGAGGCTTTAGCATAAAAACATGACAACATTTTATTATTTATCTTAATTCCATTAAGATTCACATTATATATGTCTTTATGCCTTGGTGTTCTAAATTCTATGTATTTCTCCTCAGGGAGCTTGTAATCTTTGCTTAACACCAAGCACTCAGTATCTGTGAAAAGAACCTTATTTTTGTTATCACACACTTGTGATACACTAAACAAATTATAATCCAGTTCTTTTACCAGGAAGACATTCTCAAACCTTAAATTGTTGGTAACAAGGGTTCCTTTTCCTGTGATAGTGCCATAGCCCCCTCCAAAGTATACCTTATCACCATCTTGAATAGGAGTGAAGTTTGTCAGATAGTCTTCCTTTCCTGTCATGTGCCTTGAGCATCCACTATCCCAATATCCATAATCATTGATCTTCTTCTGAATGCCCTGCACATATAGAAAACACATTAGTTTTCTTTGGGAACCCAAGCCTTGGAAGACTTGGATTCAGGTTGTTCAACAAGAACAGACTTGGTTCTCATAACAACCCCATTTTCATCCCTGTTTGAATGAAATTCCCAGTTAACCCCAACTGGTGTTGACATTGCCTTTGAAATATAATGAAACCTGTTGCATGTCATAGAAACACCAGTAGAATTAGAGTTTTGGTCTTGTTTTGGTCTCCATGTTAAGCTAGTAGAAGCTTTAGACCTATTTCCCTATGGTTGCAAATACCTAGGTTTGGCAGTGTGTCTGTCAGCGCTGAAATTGTTCTTGTCAGCGCCCCGATTGCCTTTATCAGCGTTGAACCTAGGGTTTGCTACAGGAACCCATTGCCTATTTGACCAAGTGTTTGACTTTTGAAAAGGTCTTAGGCCTTGTGTGTTAGACCCTCTAGAAAAGAATGGGGCTGGTCTAACAACTTGTGAACTTTTGTTCACAAAGGTATTGGGTCTGACAGTGTTTGACCTATGTTGACTTTTGTCAGCGCTGAAATGGTTCCTATCAGCGTTGACATTGGAAGCGTTGACACATTTTTATGCCAAATGTGAGAAGCTACCACATGTGTAACAAGCTTTTCTAGACATAGTCTTAGGTCTAGAAGCAAAGAAGCCTGTTGCATGGTTACTAACTTGGCTTTTTGGTGACCTAGTATTCCTATACATCTCTGCATACTTAACACTAGGTTTTCTAACAGTTTGTGGGCCAAGGTCAACAGGTTTGCCAGTGGTAGGGTGTGTGATTTTAATAGGTGTAGGATCATTGGACTCCGCAATATTATGGCTCGTGATTGGTGTGGGCTCATTTGGACTTTCACACAACAACCCTCCCTTAACAAACAAAGTGTGGTTAGCTTTCTTCCACTCATCTAGGTCAGTCAATTTTTGCTTGTATTCTTCAACTGGGGAAGTCACTCTAGGTGGAGGAATGAATTCCTTCTCTTGAAGTTCTGGCAAGCCAGTCCAAGATAAGTCCTTTGATTGGACACCATAGAAATCCCCAGCTGGTGGTGGAACACCAGTATAATCTTTCATCCCAATCCCACTCATGTCCTTAGAGTCTCTTTGTTTGCTAACACACTCTCCTAGGGATTGTGTGGCCTTATCAAATCTCTGGATTTTAAGACTCACATTATCTTTATTTTTGTTAGCCTCCTCTAACTGAGCTATCAAATCAAGATTAACCCTGTTTACTATATCTTGAATATCTTTACTTTGATGTAACTCATGTTTTAAGATATTTATTTGATCCTTTAAATCAAACTCCATTTTCCTATACTCAGCTACTGTCTTTTCTGTTTGGGTAAGAGCAATTTGATAATTAGATACTTTGCATCTTTCAGTACTTGCCTCATCTAATAATTTTACTATCTCTTGATTTAGTTTTTCAGTATTTAAACGACAACCCTTAGAACAGAAAGCATCATCATATACCTCATTATCTGATGAAGAGGAGGAGTGTGCCATGAGAGCATATTCAACATGCTCTTCTTTAACTTCAGCAACCAAAGCTCTGTCCTCTTCCTCATCCTTAGCCATAAAGTTCCAGCTCCAGTCCCATCCTCCAACACCATCAATTTGTTGAACAGCAACCATGGCCTTGGGATCTTGGCTCTTAACCATTTGGCTTGAGGGCTTACCAGCATCAGATCTTCTTGGAGATCTACATTCCCTCATAAAGTGCCCCATCCGATGACAATTGTAGCACTCAACCTTTGACTTGTCAAATCCAGCAACATCCTTAGCATTAAAGGTCATCTTCTTCTTGAACCTTTTATTAAATCTGTTTGCTCTTAAACTTACAAGAGCCATAGTCCACTTGATGTCCATCTCTTCCAATTGTTCATCACTTATCTGCTCAAGATCTTCATATGTAATCCTTGAATCACTGGGCAAAGAAGCAATGAATGCACACACAGTATCTAGATCTAAACCAGCAGGTTTAATTCTATCAGCGCCAAAGTTGTGAGTGTCAGCGCTTGAGTATAAAGCGTTGACAGGATATGATCCAGCGCTGACAGGCTGTGATCCAGCGTTGACACATTGAGATCCAGTGACTGGATGTCCATAGGAGTTCATGGAATCAAATTGGCCTTCACTTTGTGAGAAGAAGGCCATGTTGCTGCTGGAAGATTTGTTATCACTCTCCAAAAGCCATTCATTCTCCAACAGTCTTAGTTTGTTGAAGATGTCATCAAACCTGGAAGTCTTGTGGGTGTTATTGACAAGAATGGATCTTGTCTCAATCTTCCATACATCACCAAGGCTTTTGAGAAAAGTAGCATTCAAGTCAGGGTCATCAATCTGTGTTCCCATGAAGGAAAGTTGACTTGTGATGTCAAGCAGTCTACTTCTCACACTGCTGAGATTCTCATTGGGTTGAGCCTTAAAGACAGCATACTCATGCAAGAGTTGCTTCTTCTTTTCTTCTTTTGTGTCAGCATTGCCACCATGTGCTACTTCAAGAGCTTCCCAAAGCTCTTTTGCAGATTCAAAGCGTTTGTACTTGTGCTGATTTTCATGACCTAGGGCGTGTTTCATGATGTTCAAGATTTTCATGTCCACCCTTTTCTTGGCTATATCTTCAACAGATACAGCTCTTCCATCTTCAGGCTTTTCCTTCTTATCAGCTTCAGGACAATTAGGAAGAGCTACCCTTGCGGCAATAGCAGCAACAATCTTTTGAGCTTTGTTGAATGTGTTCCCATATTCAACAATCTCCCAAAGAGTGTAGTCATGGATGGCTATATATTGCTCAAAATTAGACTTCCAAAGCTCGAAGTTCCTGGCATCAAACATGGGAATTTTGATACTAGGATTTGTAGAGTTGTTTTGTAGCAAAGCAGCAGGTTGATCTGTGCCAGACATGATGTTTTTAGGGTTTTGAGAGATTTAGGGTTTTTAGGGTTTGGTGTTTTAGGGTTCTTGCGTTACTTAAAGATCAAAAGTTTCTCAACAAGCTCTGATACCACTTGTTGATCCCAAACTTAGATCGATTAAGCTTTGTGTATACGAGATTAGATCAAGTAATACACGTAGAGAAACCTTTGCTTATGAATAAAGTAACTAAGTGTTATGTGGAATTAACACTTAATCTAAAACACAAAGATGTTAAACAAACTTTCACTTGTATTAGAATGATCGTACTTGATTACAATGAAAGAGGTTTAACTTGCGAAAACTTATGAAAACTGATTAATTAACTTTAACCTAAAAGATCTTCTTTTATAGAACAAGAAGTCTTGTACAATAAGCTACAAATCAACTATTCAAGGTAAAGATAATAATAGAAAATACAATGTCGAGCTTATCTTTACCATACACAAATAAAGAAACAAATAAACAAAAAGATTCGTATGAAGATATATTCCATCAGTGTCAATCTTCAAGGCTATCAGCGTTGACTTCTTCAAGTGTCAACGCTTGGCTGTCAGCGTTCAATGTCTTCCTATCAGCGCTTGAATTCTTCTTATCAGCGTCTAGTGAACTGACCCATATTTTATTCCCAACAGATTCCACTCTTAACCATAAAATGACATTTTTCCCAATTAAGCACAAGCTTGGTTTCCTCACAACGTTTTAACATTCTCTCAAGGTTCGACAAACACGAAGTGAAAGAATCACCAAACACGGAAAAGCCATCCATGAATACTTCCATCGTCTTCTCGATCATATCATGAAAAATAGCCATCATGCATCGTTGAAAGGTTCCCAGTGTATTGCAAAGTCTGAATGGCATTCTACGATAGGCAAACGTTCCATATGGACACGTAAACGTAGTTTTTTCTTGATCACGAGGATCGATGGGAATTTGGAAGTAACCGGAAAAACCATCTAAAAAGCAATAGAAATCGTTTCCCGCAAGACGCTCCAACATTTGGTCCATGAAGGGCAAGGGAAAATGGTCTTTTCGAGTGGCTTCATTCAACTTTCGATAGTCAATGCACACTCTCCATCCGGTCACAAGTCTAGTGGGAATCAACTCGTTGGCATCGTTTGACACAACGGTCATCCCTCCCTTTTTAGGGACACAATGGATAGGACTCACCCAAGGGCTATCGGAAATAGGGTAAATCATTCCCGCGTCAAGGAGTTTAAGGACCTCCTTTTTGATGACGTCGTGAATTTTGGGGTTCACCCTGACTTTGGATTGTTGGCTTGAAATCTTCCTCCATTAAGATTTTGTGGGTACAAAACTTGGGATCGATCCCCTTAATGTCGGATAACTTCCACGCAATCGCCCCTTTGTGAGCCTTTAGAACATCGACAAGTGCGGTTTTTTCATCATTCGAAAGATCCTTCGCAATAATAACCGGCAACTTGTCGTCCTCCTCCAAATAAACATATTCGAGGTGAGGAGGTAAATCTTTCAACTCGAGGATAGGTGGTTCCTCAAGTGAAGATTTGGGCTCGATACTCATAACCTCCTCGGGTGGAGGAAATGGGAAATCGTTGAGAAAATCCTTGATAATCAAGAAGTCCTCATCGTTGTCGAGGTCTTCGTCACAAGTACGTGGAACATTGCATTCTTCCAACGTAAAACCACCACCTTCAAATGGAGTGAAGGTTGGTGTCGAATTATCAAGAATTGGATCCAACATAGTGGGATTGCCACTAGTTTCTTCATCACCAAAACCTAGAACTTCTTGTGAAAATTCCTCGCAAACCACGTCAATCATATCAACGAGGTTTATGGTTGCAACGGAATAAACATGAGAAATTTGAGAGTTTTGAGTTACGTTTATAACAAGTTCCTCGTCGTTGAAACGTAAGGTGATCTTTCTAGCATGCACATCGATCAAGGCCATAGACGTATCTAAAAACGAATGACCTAAAATGAGAGGAACTTGAGGATCCGTGGGGATATCAACAACAATGAAGTCTACGGGATAGTAGAACTTCCCCACTTTCACAAAAACGTCTTCCGCCAAACCACATGCGGGAATTGTGGAATGGTCGGCCAACTCGATAGACATTAGTGAAGGAGTAAGATTAGGAAGATTGAGCGACTTGAAGATTGCAAGTGGCATCAAGTTAATGCTAGCACCAAGATCGGCCAAGGCGAAGCATTCTTCCATGTCTTGGATTGCACAAGGGATCAAAAATTTACCGGGATCACCGACTTTTTGAGGTATGCGATTAAGATAAACCGACGAACAACTAGAAAATTGGTACAATTTCTCCTTGTTGTTCAACATACTCTTAAAGTTAGCGGCAAATCGAGGCATCATGACCAAAGCATCGGCGAAACTCACATTAAGGTGCAAATCACGAAACATTTTCATAAAAAGCTCAAATTGGTAATTGTCGCGCTCTTGACGTTTCTCCTTCCTAAGTCTCGATGGATAGGGCAAAGGTGGTGTGGGTTGAGGCATAGTAGGCATAGCCTTTGGAATCTCGGGTTCCAATGATGGTAATGGGTCAACCGTAGGTGTGGTATGAGCGGTACTTCGTGGGATTGGGACATGCTCCTTTTGGACCACCACCTCGGGTTCTTCCTCAATTGCTTCCTCCGTAGGAGAAATTGGTTGAGGAATCGGCTCCTTAAGTGTCTTACCACTACGTGTGGTAATCACTTTCATCTCACCCTTAGGGTTGGATATGGTGTTACTAGGAAGACCACTTGACGACGGTTTACACATTATTGCCTCAAACATAGACGAGATTTTATCTTCAAAATTAGATTGCCTCAATACGGCTTCGGTTTGCCTTTTCTCGGCCTTAAGCATCTCTTGTTTAATCTCATGTTGCCCTTGTTCCATCTTTTGTTGGTTTTGTTGCAACCTAGTGACATTTCCTTCCATCTTGTTGGTGTGGATTTTAAGTTCATTAGCTAACTCATTTTTCAACTCTTTCTTCAAGTCGTTTTTAAACTCGGATCTTAGGCTAATGATTTCTCTTTAAATATTGTCAAACCTAGCATCATTCCCACTAGCATATTCAACAAACTCACTTGGAAGATCTTTTAATGTTTGAAAACTTTTGTTGTTATTTTGAAAATCATTTTTGTTTGAAACTTGATTATTAGCCCCTTGATTCCCATAGTTTCCCTTGTTGTAATTGTTCTTAAAACCAACTTGATTGTTGCGATAGTTGTTAGCATTTTGATTTGAACCAAAACCCGGTGGAGTCATTTGATTAGAGCGGGAAACTTGACCGTTTTTGGTTGTAATTTCCCGTGGCCGCGAAGGCACTCGAAGTGTTACCACCGTTGGTAATGCACTCGGAGAAATCATGACCTCCACCACAATACATGCAAGAAACCTCAACCGCCTTAGCCGTAGCGGGAGCACTTGGTTCACCAACTTTAAACTCAATCAAAAGTCCTTTCAACTTATCAAAAATCTTGTTCTCCAAGTTTGCCTCAATTTGGCAAGCATCGATGGTATTAGACAAAGAAGGTGAAGCCGAAGACGAAGCCTTACGAACACTAGACGTGCTACGAGGACTATACACCTTAGATCTATTTTCAATTATCACCAAAGCTTCCTCAACCGTTTTACACAAAAAATTACCACCCGCGGCGGCATTCAAATAATCCCTTTCATGATCATTAAGTCCATTGTAAAACGTGTCAATTTGATGCAAATCGGAAAAACCGTGATGAGGACATTCATGTAACATTTCCTTAAACCTATTCCAAGCCGTTGAAAAACTCTCATTAAATTCTTGTGAAAACTTTAAAATCTCGTTTTTCAAGTGCGTAGTCTTAGAGGGCGGAAAAATTGGTTCACAAACTTAGACACGAGATCCTTCCACGTCAATATAGAATTGGGTGGCTCTTTCTCTAACCAAATTTTAGCGGGCCCCGCTAAGGAATACGGAAAAAGCATCATCTTAATCGAGTCGTTAGAGACATCCTTAAACTTGCAAGTAGCGGTAAGACGATTGAATTGGCGGATATGGTTGTGTGGATTGTCCTTCTCATCACCACGGAATTTGTTGTTTTGAATCATGGACAACAAACCCGTTTTCACCTCAAAATTCTCCGCAAGGATTGCGGGAATCACAATAGCCTCTCCATAACCCTCGGTGGGTGCTTGAAGTAACTCCATCATAGTTCGATTCGCCATGGTTGGTGCTTCTCTTACAATGGGTTCGTCAATAGGAGACTCCTCACTAGAATTGTTGGGAGTGGGAGTTTTGTTCTTTCGTTTACGTGCACGTCTTGCTTGATTTCGAGTTAGCATAAACGTCACGTACAACGAGGGGATGAGCAAGCAAAGAAGATTCTTTTTGGTGTTTTGTATTTTTTCAATTTTTTTTGTGGTTTTTGATTGTATTAACCTTTTTGGAGTTTGGTGAAATGTATTAAGTAGACAAAAATCTACAAATCTCCTCCTTAATCAAATCTCTTCATTAACGAAGCCTCAAGGAATGAAAACGATCACGTGGGGTGAACGCCTTCGATGACTTTAGAACGATGGTGGAACACCAAATCGTTCAAGAGGGTTTAATCAATAGAAACCAAGAAAATATATATGATACTTAGTAATACTTTGGGCGGCAAAACCCTCGATTCACTCTCACAATCAAATACTCACAAGCAAGCGGGGAAACGAGGCGGCGCGAAGCACTTAAGAGCCTTTTTCCTTAGGATATATTTTATAATATCCGCCTTATACCCACCTTATAGTTTGTATTTTCAAGATTAAGCTTCATGAAAGTATTTATCTATTTTTGCCTTTTTCTTTGGTTTGAGATTCGAATACAATGATTGGGTAATGACCTCCCAAGTCAAGGTTGTGATTTCTCACGTATTTGGAGTACTTGTGTATTTATTGTTCTACGTATACAATATAGTAATAATATTCACACAAAAACCAAAAAACGATAATACGTATTAGTAGAGTGCTACTAATACAAATACTAATTATGGTTAGTATAAAAACAACAATGCCAAATCAAAACACAACACGCCTCCCCGGCAGCGGCGCCAAAATGATGTTGAGTTTTTGCTACCCTTTAGGAAAAGGATGACAAAAGTGGCAAGTATTAAGTGTCGGTTTAGGAAAACCAGGCACTAATGACCAATTAAGTTCGTTCTCAAGGAGGCTAGTGTGTCATGTGTGTAATGATATGGATTAATTTGTGATTATATTTGAATAAGAGGAATAGAAAGGGGATTAGAAGAGAATGACGGTTCTGAAGACGGATTAAACTAAGTCTAAAAAGGCGTACACGTAAAGTCGTAAAAACCACCAAAATTAAAATTTTAACCTAAAAAATTCTAAAAATTACCAAAAATCCCTAATAATATTCTAAGAGTTTACAAAAAATCAAAACTTGCAAAAACCTTTTAATTAATTAGATAATGACTTTTTAATGCTAATTAAAGCCCTAAAAATCAAAATTAATTATTAAAAAGCCCTAAACAATATTTTCAAGTTTGTAAACCTCAAAAATACTCTAATTAAGCTAAAAACTATTTTTCAAAATTTTAAAACCAATTAAAACTATTTTTAAACAATTAAAAACTCCTAAAATCAATTAAATCTTAAATTAATTATAGAAAATAATTAAAAGACCTAGAAAATAATTGGAAAGTTGCAAAAATCCTAATTAAGTATTTAGAACCTAGGAAAAATATAAACACCTAGAAAATCAGACTTTTAATTTTTTATAATAAAATAATATTAAAAATCCAAAAATTATAAAAAATCTAAAAACTTGCAAACTAGCTTAATTTAACCTAAATAACTCAGAAATGAAAGTGAAATTACCTAAATACCCCTATTGGGCCTAGAAAATGGGCCAAACCCAAAACAGTCCCTTATTGGGCTTAATTAAGGCCCAATAAGAAAAAGTGTTCAAATTAAGCCCAAAAAGCACAGGTTGACTCAAAATTTGATTTTAAACAACTTTTTCGAAAGGCCCAAAAGCTGAAAATGTGAAATAAGCTAACTTATAATAAGCAGCTTATTCTTAATGGGCTTTTTGGCCCATTAAGCCATAAGCTGTTGCCATAAGCTAAAATTTTACACACAAGCTTCTTTTGACCTAACAAAGACTTCTGCAAAAAGAATTTTCAAATAAGCCCACTTAATAAGCCAGAAACAAGTCACAAACTTATTCACAAAACGACAAAATAGTCGTTTTTATGATCTAGACCACCTCAGAAGCTGATTCAAGTTGAAAAATGTTTCTTTTGACAAAACTAAGCTTAAAAACCAAAGACCTTTCAAATAAGCACACTCAATAAGCTGGAAAATCAAATAAGCACTTATGTTAAAAGTCAAACAAGTTGGTTTTCTAGTAAAAAGTCAAAGTCAAAGTCTCATAAGCTCCAGTTCACTTAAATGGGTCAAATAATGAAGATCTATCACAAAAAATAAGTTGTTGCAAGTCAGAATAAGCTAGAATAGCTTATTGATAAGCTGATGACAAAATTGCACTAGCAGGGGCTAGTTTTGGATGTTGAGCAGTGGAAACTTTTTCCACTGCTTGACTATTTTGACTTTTTGTCTTTAGTGACTTTTTCTTAGATTCAGATTTCACAAAGGCGCCCAAATGATCTTTGGATCAAAAGGAGTCAATAACAATCAAAATAACACAATCATAAACACCCAATTGATATAGTTTAATCAATCATTCATCAGACATGATACAGACATGAACAATAAGCAGTTTAGCACTTAAGAGCAGTTTTAGCACAAATCAGCCAGCCAAATTCAACCAAATGCACACACAAGCTATAATAAACTCCAATAAGCAAGTCTAAATAGGTTTCATGCATTGGTTCAAAGAATTAAGCAAGATTCAAGCAATGAAAGTTACTGATGAACACTAACACATGTAGTTTTCTACTTTTGCTGATGTATTTGACCCACAAACCAATTTCAACACCTCAAATCTTTCAAACAGGTTATATTAACTTTGTTTAAACCACTTTTATCCCTAAGCATGCATACACACTAAGTGTTCCCAAAATCCTAGGTCAAAACAAGCAGAAACAAGGTCTATATAGCAGATTGATTAGTTCAAGTGTTCAAACCCAAAAACTTGCAGCAAAACACTCTCAAACAAAGGTATAGCAGATACAAAGCATAAACAACAACTTCCCTTCACACAAAAACAAATTACAAGCATAAACCAGTAGACCCAAACACCCCTTTAACTTTTTCAAATCAAAATTTTCAAAAGCACAATGAGATTTCAGGCCAACCAAGCATCAATTAACACTCAAACAAGCATAATAAACAGATTCAAGCAAGAACAAGCCTCAAAATTCACAAGAACAACAGTTTCATACAAATATCACCAAAAATCACAATTTAAGCAGACTTGGAGATTAAGTATGCAAACCTCATGGATGTACATCCACACCCACGAATTTTAAGCTTATGTGCTAGCAAGAACAAGCACAAGCTTCCACAAAAAGCCTGCTAAGATTGAACAAGGGTTAAGCACAATATCATAAAAATCAGAAACTTTGAAAAACTTGATTAATGTAAACTTGTTACCCCACACTTGATTATCCCCAAGTTATAAGCCTCACCACACCTTAACCAACTCAGTTAGGATGCTATGATCAGCCCTATAGCCCAAGAATTCCAAGATTGGAACAAGACTTAGCAAAATATCAAGAAAATGAGGAAATATGCAAACTTTTGCACACTCCTCTTTTGAAAACAGGTATTGAACTTCAAGAACTAACAAGCATATAACAAATGAAAGCAGTAAATAAGATTGGCCAATGACTTTTCTTCAAGATTTCAAACTCAATTTCATTAACTTAGAAATAGGATTTACAGAAACTTGAACCAAGGAAAAATCAAAAGCAAACTGAAATGTGAAGGCCTAAGTGGCTTTATATAGAGCCTTACAAGTTCTTCTAAGCTAAAAAACGTGTAAACCCTAATGCTTAAGTCCCAAAAATGCCCTTGAGGTTTTTTGTCTTCTTTGGAGAATCATGTGACTGAATTTGTCATGTAGTTGAGGTGTGAGCTGTTGAAATAGCATCAAGGGCTTAGAATGAGCTTAGGATGCAAGCAGGATTGTGAGGCGTTGGATTGCTGGCATAATCTTGTCTTCTTCCTCAAACGTGTAGCAGGGCATGTCCCATGTGGCATGTGGGGTAAAGTGGAATGTGTTTTTAAGGTTGGGATATGATTAAGGCATGTTTAATCATTAATCTGGAGGTTTATGAGGTTTAATTACAAGTGAATTAAGAAAATCCAATTTGTGTTCTTGAGTAATAGTAACACGTTTAATCTGAGTTTGGGTTTAAAAAGGTGTTTAGCGCCAGATTATTAAACTAATATAGATTAGTTTAAATCTGTTATGGGTGGGAAGTGATGTGGCCAAATGAAGGGAGCTGATTGGTGGGATGGAGTAAGTGGGACACTTGTCACCATTTGGTAGGTTAAGGTAAGTTTTATGTCTGGCCATGATAAGTCCCTCACCTTCTTTTCTCTTTTCACTTGCAATTTAAATCACCAAATCCGGATTTCCTTTGTTAATAAACTTTCACTTTTCACACTTTTGCCCAAAATACTTTTCCAAAGTATTTTCAGGGGTATTTCTTGCCATATTGTGATACTTGAGGGGCTGTTTTGGCATTTTGTTGATAGATAATGGTCTTGACTTGTATGTTGAGCATTTTGGAGGACTGAAATTGCCAAGTCTTGATAATTGAGGGACCATTTTTGCCAAATGTTGAAAGTTGAGGGTCCTTTTTGTAATTTTGGATTTTTAAAGGACCAAACTTGTCATTTCTTGTACTTTGAAGGACTTCATGATGTATTTGACTTTGTGGATGATATTGGTTGACAATTTAGCTTTGTTGAGGGGCTAAACTTGCCAAATCTTCAAAGTTAAGGGTCCTTTTTGTAATTTTGACAAACTTTAGGGACCAAACTTGTAATTATGAGGATTCAAGGGTATAAAGTGTCAATTCTTCATAATTGGAGGACCCTTCTTCATAATTCTTCAAATCTTCAAGGGTTGATCTTGGGAAAGTCTTCATTAGGGCTTGGTTCATTGTGCGGCTTCGTTTCCCGTGTTCGTTTTTGCATGATTCTTGTGATCTTTTGTCATTTTCTCAATATCCGTACCTAAAATACACAAACAACAAACACAAGCATATATTTGGGTATTTTGATGATATTTAATGCATTTTAAGCCCTATTTGGAAGATGAGACTATGTATAAAAGCAGTCTCATCAACGTCCAACGATTAATGGAACACGAGGATCCATCTCGTAGTCAACAACAACAAAATCCACCGGGAAGGTGAATTTGTCAACGCCAACGAAAACGTCTTCGGCTATCCCCACTGGATAAGCAACCGTACGGTTAGCTAATTCCAAAGTCATTTTGGTGGGGACCAGCTCGGGGAGAGATAATTGCTTCCAAACACTTAAAGGCATTAAGTTTATACTGGCACCTAGATCGGCTAGGGCCATGCAATTCTCTACTCCCGGGAAGTTGCAAGGAATCAAGAAGCGACACAGATCACCAAGTTTGGTGGGCAATTTCCTTAAGAGAACGGCGGAGCAATTCTCATTAAGTTGGGTCTGAGCAATGTCAAGAAGCTTCTCCTTGTCACTCAGAAGATCATTAAACATCTTAGCGTATTTGGGCATGTATGCGAGAGCCTCGGCAAAGGAGATGTTAAAATTCAATTGTTTAAACATTTAAAGAAAGTTTGAAACTTGAATATCATCCTTGCTCTTTTGCTTCTCTTTCCTCAACCTTGAAGGATAAGGTAAATTGGATGAAGAATGTAGAAACTAGAAGGGGGGGTTGAATAGTTTCTTAAATTTACTTGTTAAAATATGGTTTCCAAAAATCCTTTTTCAAAAAACTTAGGCTTGAGGAAATATGTGAAATCTTCTTATTCACAAATATGAACAATGATAGTGTAGCTAAACTAATACTAACAAAAATATATCCACAAAGAATAAAGAATGATAGTGTAGCTAATCTAATATTAACACATGTAATGCAAAAAGTAATAAGGAATGTAAAGAGTTAAGGGTAAAGAAAGATCAAACCGAACACCAAGGATTTATAGTGGTTCGGCAACGAAGCTCACTCCTCGTTCCTACTCCACTCCTCGAGTACTCCTTACTCGAGAGTTCACTACACAACAAGCTCCTTATGGTGGAGAAAACCGTACACGTCGCTTAACCAATTTCCGACTCTAAGCTAAAAGTCGAGCCCTAATCGTAGCTATGACCAATCTACACAACTCTACTTAGTACATACACAACTTCCAAATAGACACAACTACTTGGATCTTCACAACTATGACACAACTACAAGTATATAAAAATTGATCTTCAATAGATCTTTGGTGATGGACTCAACACTTCACTAGGATAGTGTTCTTCTCTTTGCACTTGGAGAGGAAGAGATGGAAGAACAAGATTCACTTCTTAAACAAGTAATAATCAAACAAATGATCAAAGATTTGAGTGATTAAAGAAGGGGTTTGAATCAGGAAATGAATGTGCAAAAGAGGTGAGGTGAAAAGCTGAGAATGGCCAACTATTTAAAGTACAAAGGAGCCAACGGCTAGTTCTGCCCGCGGTACCTTATCACAGCCCGCGGTACCTTATCGATAAGGTACCGCCTAGGCGCTAAGGTACCGCCGGACTAGACTCCGCTCCTTTTTGTCTTTTAGTGGTGGAGGTCTTATCTGGGTATAAAAATATCCTGAAAGGATATTCTTAACAGAATAAGAATATGCCATTTTCAAATTTCAAATAATTAATTTAATAAAACATTTTCTTAAAAATAAAGTTTAATAAAAACTTGTCACAATTAATAAAAAGTGAGTTTTAAGAAAAGATTAAATCACTTGATCACTTGATTAAGGTTAGTACTTGTTTATCCATACCTTAAGTGAAAATGGGTAAAATGAAAAATACTTGAACTCAAGAATTCGTTTTTCGTTGTTTTCGTAAACGCTTGTTTTTACATATTGTCGTAATCAAAACTAAGCGAGACCGAAATGCAAGTAACGTTTTTAGTCATTATTTCATTAACAATCTCCCCCTTTTTGATTTCGACAATACATAAACTCAATCACACAAAAACAAGATTTTCGAAGACGAGTTTATTCATTTCTCCCCCTTTGTCGAAGAAAAAATGTTGCGTAATCCGGTGTTGAAGAAACGGACTTTGCAAAGACTCCCCCTTGGTGCTTACTCCCCCTAGCTTGGGCACCGAGGAATCGAGATATGGTGACTAGCTACATAGAAGGGTTAGTTGAACAAAAGAAACAACCAACAATATATAGCAATAGGTCACAAAAAGAAAATTAAAAGAGAAGAAAACACAAAGACAAAGATCCAAGATAGGTTACTAAAGAAACATCATACAAAGAAGTATGAAAAAAGAAAACAAGCCAAAAACATAAATCTAATCCTAGTTATTCTAGAATTCTAAGATTTGCTTAAATTTGGTGTCTTGAGGATAAGCAATCAATGCTTATATGAAAGACAAGGTAATAGCAGAGGGTGGTGGTGGTGGCTTGTTGGAGATCTCATAATCAAAGTGAAGAGGAGGCTTGATTAAGAGACTCTTGATGTAACTCAACTCCTCATAGATGTGTGCCATAGCAAGATGTTGATATTGACAACAATGACAATATGTTCCATGGTGCATGAAATTATCATGAGAAGGAGGAAGAACACTAAAGGGTGGTGGTGGAAGAAAAGAAGTTCCACAATCAACATTCTTGGTAGGAGAAATGTGATTAAGAGTGTTCTTGGGTGGGTTTGGATTGAAAGCAATTGGAGAAAATGGAGGAGATTCAAGGCTTTCATTGGGAGAATAAGACATTTTGGATGTGAAGTAATGCAAAATGCTAATGGTTTAAATAAGGAAGGCTTAGGGTATTTTTGGGGTGGTCAAAGGGTTTGAAACAAAGATTCTCAAAAAGGTTGGAGCAAATCTGGAGTTTCAGACAAAAACCCGAAAAGGAAGGCCACTGTAGGCGGTTCCTTATCTAGGGTGGCGGTACCTTATCAATAAGGTACCGCGGTTCACATAAGGAACCGCCTGCAGAAGTAGGGTTTGGTGTTTGGAGGAAGATTTTCAGCAAATCTTATTTTTCTAGTCTAACTTATCATAGGGATATGCTTAAAAGCAAAGATAGACAAAGAAAACATATGCAAACTTACCAAATAGAGATTTGACCAAAATACATGGATTAAAAGAAAATCAATGTAGGAGGTGTGTAAGACAAGACCTTAAGTCATGACACAATGATCCTCCATGATTCAATCTTGTTCTTGCTATGTTTGAGAGAATCATAAATATGAATTATGTAAGCTCTATATTAATAGCGAGAATCTATGAAAAATCGTTTTTAGATTGAATTAAGAATGTCAAACGAATTTCTCAACCATTTTCGAAAGAGACTTTGAGAGTTTTGAAATGGAGATGAGAAGATATTTCAAAATAATTTTAAAAGACTCACGGACTCAAAGTGGTAATAGAAAACACACAATAAGAAAGGAATTTAAGGAAGATGTTCCATTAATCCTAGACCTAGACGCAAGTAATTGAAAGGTTCCCTCTTAAGTGGCTTAGTGAAGATATCGGCTAAGTTGTCCTCGGAGGGCACCTTTTCAATAGTAATGTTCCCCTTTTGAACATTATCCCTAAGGAAATGGTGTCTAATTTCTATGTGTTTGGTTCGCGAATGTTGCACGGGATTCTTGCTTAGGTCTATAGCGCCTTTATTATCGCACATGATGGGAACATCATCAAGAGAAATCCCGTAATCAACAAGCGCTTGCTTCATCCATAGAGCTTGTTGGCATGCTTTACCGGCACTCACATACTCGGCTTCCGTGGTGGATATCGCAAGAGCGGTTTGTTTCTTGGAGAACCAAGAAGTTAAACAACAACCCATGAAGGTACAAACTCTACTAGTGCTTTTCCGGTCCACATAGTCTCCCACATAATCCGAGTCTGCGTAGACAATGGTTTCTACGCTGGTCCCTTTAGGATACCATAATCTTAAATGTATAGTGCCTTTAATGTATCGGAAGATACGCTTAACCGCTTCAAGGTGAGAGGTTTTGGGAGCCTCTTGGAAGCGAGCACAAAGGCAAACACTAAACATGATATCCGGTCGACTTGCCGTTAGGTACAACAAACTACCAATCATACCTCTATATTTGGTGTTGTCTACCGACTCACAATCATCATCTACGGTGAGTTTAGTATCCGAGGCCATAGGGGTCTTCATTGGTCTAGATTCTTCTAATCCAAATTTCTTTAGCATTTCTTTAGCGTACTTAGATTGACTAAAGAAGATACCATCGTCCATTTGTTTAATTTGGAGTCCTAAAAAAAAGTTAAGTTCTCCCATCATACTCATTTCAAACTCATCATGCATGATTTTGGCAAAGTCATCACACAATTCTTGACAAGTTGAGCCAAATATAATGTCATCAACATATATTTGTACGATTATGAGGTGAGGACCTTTCTTCTTTGTAAAGAGTGTATTGTCTACCATACCCATGGTATACTCATGTTTAACAAGAAACGCTTTAAGTCTATCATACCAAGCTTTGGGTGCTTGTTTGAGTCCATAAAGTGCTTTCTTAAGCTTGTAAACATGGTCCGGTTTCTCAAAATCAATGCAGCCGGGAGGTTGAGCCACATATACATCCTCATTGATCAAACCGTTAAGAAATGCACTCTTTACATCCATTTGTTGAAGCTTAATATCTAAGGCACAAGCGTAGGCTGAAAGGATTCTAATAGATTCTAATCTAGCTACCGGTGCATATGTTTTGTCATAATCAATCCCTTCTTGTTGATTATAGCCTTGAGCTACAAGACTAGCCTTGTTACGAGACACAACACCATTCTCATCTAGCTTATTCCTAAATACCCATTTGGTTCCTATAATGGTAGAACTTCTAGGTGGAGGAACAAGCTCCCAAACATCATTGGCAACGAATTGATTCAATTCTTCTTGCATCGCAATGACCCAACTCTCATCCGTCAAGGCTTCTTTAACATTCTTAGGTTCAATCAAGGAGACAAAACAAAAGAAGTTGCTTTGATTTTGGACATGAGATCTTAGGGTCCTTTGATTTAAGTCACCAATGACATTATTGAGAGTATGATCCCTAGATTCCTTAATGTTTACTTCCTTTTCAACACTAAGGTCTTGAACTCCTATTTTTCTAACCTCTTTGGCTTTAACTACTTCTAATTCATCCAAGTCATCATCAACCAATGGTGGTGTCTTGGGTGAAGGAGGGGTTTCATCAAAGGTTACATTGAGTGATTCTTCAATAACCCCTGAGGTTTTATTTAGGACTATGTAGGCCTTACTAGTTTGGGAATAACCTAAAAGGATACCTTCGTAACACTTTGGGTCAAACTTGGTAAGGTAGTCTTTGGTGTTGAGGATAAAGCACTTTCTTCCAAACACCCTAAAGTATTCTAATGAGGGTTTCATACCTTTAAGAATCTCATAGGGGGTCTTTCCTAGGAAAGGTCGAATAATAATTCGGTTGAGAATATAAGTCGATGTATCTACGGCATTGCACCAAAACTTTTGAGGCAAAGATTGCTCGTTTAACATCGTCCTACTCATCTCTTGGAGAGTCCTATTATTCCTTTCAACTACCCCATTTGATTGTGGAGTGCGAGGAGCCGAGAAGTTATGGGTAATACCATGAGCTTCACAAAAGGCACCAAATTGCACTTCATTATCAAATTCCCTACCATGATCCGTCCTAATAGAAGCAATTGAACATCCTACTTGATTTTGAATTCTCCGACTAAAGATTTCGAAGTGATCGAAAGCTTCATTCTTAGATGCCAAAAATCTAGTCCAAGTGAATCTAGAATAGTCGTCAACTATAACTAGGGTATAAAGGTTACCTCCATAACTCCGTATGGCGGAAGGTCCAAAGAGATCCATATGTAGGAGCTCTAAGCACCGAGAGGTCGAAACAAAATTCTTGGCTTTGTGACTTGAGTGAACTTGCTTTCCAACTTTGCAAGCATCACAAAAGTGACTATCAAACTTAATCTTGGGGAGGTGTCTTACCTACTCCTTAGAGACTAAAGATTGAATTAAACGCATATTAGCGTGACCTAATCTCCTATGCCAAAGAGTAGAACTATCATCTATAGTCGCAAGACATATGTTGTCTTTTGACTTCTCATTAACCTTCATGACATAAAGCCCATGCTTTCTAACACCTTTTCAATGACTTTTCCATCTTTTACGATTTCACTGTCATGTTCCGAAAAGATGACCTTACACTTATTATCACAAATTTGACCTATACTTAAAAGGTTAAAACCTAAGTTATCTACGTGCTCAACATTTTCAATGGTCATGGAGTCAAGAGAAACCGTACCTTAGCCAATGATATTACCACGTAGACTACTAGCGAATGTGACGTTACCTCCATCATATGCTGAAGGTCTACGAAATTAATGGCCTATTCTAGATCATGGATTTGGTGGATTAGGTTGGTTGATTGATTGATTAATAAAGAAGAAATGAAGGAATTAGATGAAGGATTAGAGAGAGAAAGGAGAGAAGGGAGAGAATTATAGAGAGAGAAAGTAAGATGAATAAATGATTAAGAGTAATGTGAATCAACAACCCCCTCCTAACATGCTAGGAGGGGTTATATATAGCCCACCCTACATGTGGGCTATATGGACCATACATAAAGTAAATAGATCACGAGCCCATTACATAATTATCATTGGAGCGACCGATCCTTCATAAATACGTAAAACGTATTTCCAACAATCTCCCCCTAAGGGAGGTCGCTCCAAGTTACAAAGTTCTAAATAGTCTATAACTCGTGATCTATGCTAACTAAGATGTGACCGAGACTTTATTGGAAAAACGTATTTCCAACAATCTCCCCCTAAGGGAGGTCACATCTTTTTACAAAATCTTAAACCTAGCATCTATGCTTGAGTCTTCGATCTTGTTCTTGTGAATATGCTTGATGTGATCTTTGACTTTAGTCTTGAGCATGTTTCCTTGCCTTGACCTTGTGCATTCTTCACTTGTGATATTTGCCTCTTTGTGACTTCATGTTCCACATACTTATACTTTTAAATTCTTGAAAGCTTCAGAGTTTGATACAGCGGAAGACTTGACCTTCAGGCTTTCTTGAATTTGTTGAAGTACTAATTGTATGTAGTATAAGCATGTGGTGACGACTTCTTCTGGATTGTACACCGCAATGCCACCTTTTTGTTACGCTGCATAAGACAGTTAGCAACAAAACAATATACACGGATGAAATGGCTTTGAACATTTCATTCTAATTCGGTAGCATTTTACCTCCGGTCGGTGAAGACCGTTGGACGATATTAAATATCGTACTTGTGGCAGGTAGTTTCAATAAAGAACCTCCTTGACAAGATTTCGCGGGTAAACCCGTTCTCTTTACTCGACCGTCCAAAGCTGACTGCGAACGTAAAGAGTGGATCATTTGGATAATATTATCCGCATGATTTGAAGTCGTCAATTCATGTTCCTGGAACAAGTGAAATTCAATTAAGAACCGCACCATCGTTGCTTTCCAGTTGTCACTAGCTTGATTCATATAGAATCTTGCAAGTTACCTACCAAGTGCTGTTTGATGTTAACACTAGAAGGATTTCCATTCGTCACTGTAAATACTTAATAGTATTACTCTGAATGTTCTGGCAAGATCATTAAGATATTGCGTAGAGGCCTGGAACGTGTTTAAATTCATTTAAGAATTAAACCACTGTTGCTTTCCAGTTATCACAAGTTTGATTCATAAAGAATCGCACAAGTCACCTACCATGAGCTTTTTGATATTCGCTCAAGAAGGATTTCCATCTTCATTGTAAATACTTTCGTATTACTCGGATGTTCAGGCAAGATCATGAAGATTTTGCGTAGGACTCTTAAGATCTTTCTTACTTTTCACAGTGTGTGAAGAAGCAAGGAATAATGAAAGTGTGTCCTAATGAGATATTTGATGATCTCAAATGGTTCTAGACTCGATCGTGCATTTTGGATTTTAGTGATCGGAGGCTGGAGAGGAGTGCCACCTTTTCAATACCAGTCTATTCGGAGTGAATAAACCAATAGATAATGTGTTGATCTCCGTGTGATTAAAACAAATACCTTTTGAGAGATATTTGAGTTAGCTGGGAAGGGTTGTGCATTGCATCACTGGGTCCATGACGTCTTTCTTCAATATCGAGAATCATTAGCAAAAATGACCTAAATGGCATATGTATTGACCCGGTTTCTGCCTAAAGTTGTAAGGAGGGCTTCTTTCTTTACACCCTTTATCTTTACATTTCTTTTTCATTCTTCAACCCCTTCAATGCTTACCAATACGTCATCACTAGCACCTTGTTGTGATTGTTCCAGTGCTAACTTAAGTACTTGGTCGGCATTCAGCTACGTTCACAATCTTTCTCCATCTTTCCTAAGGACTACTATTTCTAGCTATGGAATGTCCTTGGGAAGATTCCTCCGGTTCTAGAGAAATCATTGGACTTTAACCTATCCTACCATCCTTATGTCACCACAATCTTCACCGTCGTGAATAGAGATGTTTTGTGTAAGTGTATGTCACCATGAAATCCATTTTTAAAGTGCAAATCCATTTTGCTCCCCCTTAACATATGCTACGATATTCGAAAACATTTCGCACATGTCGGGATGAGCTAACACGTTAAGTCAAACCATTTGTGATTGATCATTTCCCATATTAAATCACATTTTCTCCCCCATATTAAAAATATTAACTCAATCGATGTTTTTAATATCAATTGATTTAATAGTATTTTAAGAAAATTTGGGAAGAAAAATGCAAATCCAATTATCTTCATGAATTTAACAAGCTCCCCCTCAAATTAATGAGGGTGTACTTGAAACGTAAATTAAATACCTTTTAAACACAAGTGTAAGGTATTTATTACGTGCAAAGATCAATATATTATAATGAATTCACAAGATTAGCAATGTACGAGGTTGGACCTGAATAATGGAGAACAGCATATGAAAGAAGCACATGGTTCTTGTTCACGAATGATGGTCACCTCGTCACGTCCCCGAGAAAATTAATTCTCGTTGTTGAGTCAAAGCTTTCCGGTGAAATGCTTGACTTGATTATGAAAAGCGGGTTGCTATCTGAAATAATAGCAAACCATTTGGAGCATGTTTTAAATGTTTTAAACTTCTGCTCGAACTTTATTTACAACCCCGTGTCATTATTGAATGACATTTCTAGGTTCGTAAATATTATCGATTCCAAAAGACATGCTCTGTTTATCAAAACATTTTTGAACACACAATTTTGAAAGATTTAGAAAAACCTTTTGAGAAATTCTCGAAAAATTGTGTTCAAAGTTTTGAAAACCAAGTACTTGAGCTTAAGATTTGGAATATCTTGGGAAGCTCAAGTCCGAGAAGTTGTAAACTTCTCGTTGTTAAGGATAAGTTTATCATCGGCGATAAACTTTCCTTTTATCTGAAGAACGAGTCCTAAGCTGACATTTACTTAGAAGTCGTTTTTCATGAGCTTGAAAACTTTGACTGTTTTAACGGAAAGCTCATGACCGAGAAAGGTTAATTTCTCGTTATGAAGAAAAGTTCTCTTATTTAAAAGATACACTTTCCTTTCTGAGCTTAAAACTTCGAATGTTTTAAGACAAGCTCATGACCGAGAAAATTGAATTTCTCGTTATGAGGATAAGTTTATCATTAATGATAAACTTTCCTTTATTTGAAGTTCGAGTTACAGTCTGACATTTAACTGTAAGTCATATACACGAGCTTAAAACCTTTGAATGGTTTTAATGTAAGCTCGTGTCCGAGAAAATTTAATTTCTCGTTGTAAGGATAAGTTTATCATCGGCGATAAACTTTCCTTTATTTGAAGAACGGGTTACCATCTGATATTTAATGATAAACCATAATGCATGAGCTTAAAAACTTGGAATGTTTTTGATATAAGCTCATGCCCGAGAAAAATGAATTTCTCGTTTTTAGGATAAGTTTACCATCGGCGATAAACTTTCCTTTCTTTGAGGATCGAGTTACAGTCTGTTATGTGACTGTAAGTCCTTGTTTGCAGCTTAACCATGAATCCCCTGAGACATTTGTTTCTCTGATATCTGCTTCTTCAGCAACCAAACTCTAAGAGTGTCCTTAGTTGAACGGTACACAACGATTGGACCGCTTCGTTCTTTTGGAACATCAACTTTGGTACCTGCATTCTCATTAGGAGTTTGTATACTTTTGCATGGGTTAGAGATATCTATTTGTGAAGCACGTGGGGGTTCACAGTTGGCTTTACTTGTATCAGATGTGGCCTGAGGGGATGAATCACTTGTCTTAGATGGCAAACGTTTCCTTTTATAGAAAATCTTAAGTTCAGGCTTAAGTGATGTATCATCCTTTGCAATTTCCTCCCTAGTAGTCTTTGTAGAATCGGAGACTATCCTAGTTAAAGGGCACTCGTTTCCTACAATAGTGAAAGATCTACCAGTGGGGCGCCACATTTTACCAACGGGTTTGATTTTAGCAACCCACTGGGATTTAAGTCTAGCACGGGAGTTCACCTCATTAAGCAATTTTTTGATACAAGCATCATGATTTGCCGTAAAGACACATTTTCTACATGTTTTACAAGTAGCATATTTGATGTCCGAGTAAGATCTAGAATCCCTAGACGATTGATTGATGCTCCTAGGATTGGACATGCTACGGTTAGCAGTGTTGGGTAAACTAGAAGGCATCTGACTAGGTTTGGAATTCCTATCTCTTACATGTGTCTTTTGCTTAGCTTCCCTAAGATCAGATTCATGGCAAACGTCATTTGAACTAGTTCTAGACGTGGTCTTGGTATTTTTAGGGAAACTAGAGGCAATCATATGATTTGGTCTTGCTAAAGCTGGAGTGATCACATTGGGCCTAGTTGCTGGAGTGACTGGTCTAATAAGATGAACCAAATCAACTTGGGAGGCAAACCGCGGTCTCGAGGATTGTGGTCGCTCGGATTTAAATGCAGTAGGTTGTCTGACAAACGGTTGTCTGACGAACTGATTTGTAGGCGGTTTCCCCAAGATTGATGGTTTTTCAAGCTTAGTGTCCACACTAGGTCCTTTACTTTTCCTTAACTCATTTTTCAACGCAGCTATAGCAAAGACCTTTTCCTGTAATTGGGCCTTTAATGTTTCATTTTCTTTGAGCACGTTATCTTGGGATGCCAACTTGGATTCAAGCAGTTGAATTTGTTTCAAAAAATTATCTTTTTCAGCTTTAGAATCTAGAACAGTTTGATCCAATTTTCTTTCAAGAACAACGTTTGACTTTTCAAGTTTTTCAAAATATGTTTCAAATTTGTCCGTTTTCTTAGAAAATTCAAGTTTGGCATCCTCAAGATCTTTTGATTGTTGAGCTACAATTGTTTCGAGCTCTCTAATCTTGGAATCAGAAGCAATCAATGAAGCAGTTATAGGATAATTATCATGATGTTTAGCATTCTGAACAATCTCTCCCCCATTATGACGTACATCGGATGAATCAGAAGTGGTATTGCTATCACTCGTTTCCATCCCATGTTTGTCATAATTAGGTTCAGAATTCTCAATATGCGGCATATCATCAGCATATACATCATAAACCACATTACATTGTACCATGTTTGCAGGCTCTGCGTCATAAATGGGTAAGGTGTCATCAAGAGAAATCTTGTGAACATTCCCTGACGTACCACTGGTATCATGTTGTGCTCCTGATTCCGTGCTCTTGCCATCTTTAGGCTCCAATTTTTCAACCGTATGACAATTGTCCTCTTGCGTCTGCGGCATTGATTCTTGCACTCCATTATCATACGTTTGCTGAAGTCGAGATCTTTCATAAATCGAAGACGAGACCGATGACATGAGTTTCAAAATCGTATCACGGAAAACTCGAAGCTCGGTATGTGTATCTCGAAGAAACGATTGGCAAATCATTGAACTTTCAGGCTTGATGATATTAAATTGGAGAAAAGGCGTGAGGTGTGTCACAAGAGCCTTATATGCAAGTACCGATGCAGAGTGATTAAAGTTGTCACGGTTGAGTTGCTCGGCGAGTTCGGTCAAAGTGGTAAAAATGGAGTCGATGAATATATGACGATCTTGTCCAAAAATTGTCACAAATTCGCTCCTTCCTTGAATCCTCGAAAGAGTGACCAGATGATACTGAAGCATTTGAAATGAAGTGATGCCACTTTTTCTAGCGTTGACTTGCACTTGATGCAATTCTCCCTTGTTCGATTTGACCGAATCGAACGAATCCATTAAAGATCGATTAAAACGAAAGACCCTTAAATAATACTTAAAATTCCTCGATGAATGGTGTAAATGAAGCTCGTCACTTTGACTCGTCACGTTTGTCTTTAAATCCGGCCACAAAACTTTTAACCCGTCACGATAACTCGTCACGATAACCCGTCAAAAATTTTTCACGATTACTTTTTTTAAAAAATACCCGTTTAACACGATTTGCCAAAAATTACTAAACAAAATGCTAAAGATATAAAAGTGACAAAATAAAAATATAAAAAATTAATTTAACTAAAATTAAAAAATATGATATTTTTAAAAATAGAAAATAAAATAAGAGAAATAAAAAATAACTTTTAAAAATAGGAAAATAAAAGTAAAAGTAAAAGGAAAACAAACTTTGGACACAAATTTTTCAAAAAATTAGTTAACTAGAAAATAGAAAATTAAAAAAATTTGATATTAAAAAAAACGGTATATAAATATGTTTGTCCCAACTTAAAAATGTGATATTAAAGAAAATTTTCACTTTGGATACTCCGTCTAACAAATCCACTTGCTGTTTCTTGTTATCCTCGTCAAACAAAGGACACGTGGACCAATAAACAAACTCCCACCGCCCCACCTTTTTCCTTGTTTTCTCCGTCCTAAAAAAAATATATAACCCGAATATTTCTCTCTCTCTCCTCAAATCTATCACAAAACTCACTTCTCTCTCAATCTAAACTCAAACCTACTCTGTAACTTTGTTTATGCCGCCCCCAACCATGACTCTCTCTCTCTCTTCAACACAGAAACTCTCACCATCCCAATTCCTAATCTCTCTCTCAAAATAATACTCAGCCTCTCTAATCTCACTAATCTCCAACACATTCGCCTGTTTATCTCCTCAAAGATCAAGACCGTGACAGCAAACAATAGCTTCAAATAGTTGCAGCAAGATCTTTATAATCAAGGTCTCGGGTAGGATGTTGTTTTAATTTTATGTTAAATCTCTCTCTTCTACTGTGAGTCCTTCTGTGTGGGTCTAAAAATGGTTTTGATTAGAGAGTGAGGGGTTTGTTTGAGGGAGTCTGGTGAGGTGTATTCGTGTGACTCGTGTGAGGGTGTGTTGTTTGAGTCGGGAGGTGTTTTGAATGAGGGTGAGAGAGTCGGTTGAGTGTGGAGTCTTGGTTTGTGTTTTAGTCGGTTCGAGGGAGGAGTGGGGATGTTTGTTGGGAGTGAGATTGAGGCAGTTTGTAGGGGTGAGTCAGTTTGTGGGAGGGTTTGTAGGGTGTAAGGGGACGAGAGTCTTGGGTGAGGGTAAAGGTGATGGTCGAGTGAGGCTGAGAGTTAAAGTTGTGAGATGGATGTGTGATGCGAGGGAGGGTGTCGAGTGTGTGGGTTTGTGGGGTGTGGGAGAGTCGTAACGAGAGGGTGTGAGGGTCCGTAGTTTTTAGTCGAGTGGAGGGTGTTAAGAGAATGGGTGTCCGAGAGTGTGAGATGAAGGGGTGTTTGGGGGTAACGAGAGAAGGTTTTGGTTTGGGGTAGAGTCGGTGTGGGTAAGAGTCAGTTTGGGTGTCTGGTTAGGTTAGTTTAGAGTTTGGTGAGTGGTTGAGTCTAGTGGTCGAGAGTCTGTTTTGTCAGAGTCGAGAGGGAATGAGTCTTTTTGAAAAGACGATGATTTGCCCGTTTAATTTGAATGGGCTTCATTCGGAAGAGTTCCGAAACGGAACTTTGTTTCGTTCGGAACTTTGTTTCGTTCGGAACTTTGTTTCGTTCGGAACTTTGTTTCGTTCGGAACAGTTCCGAATCGGAAGATTTTGATTCGGAAGATTTTGATTCGGAAGACTTCCGAATCGGAAGTGTTTGGTTCGGAAGATTTTCAAAAAAAAATTGATTCGGAAGTTTTGTCTTAAAAAAATTGATTCGGAACTTTTAGACTGACAGAAACATGCTCGAAACTCGAAGATATGGACTGAAATATTTGGACAATTGGACAGTTTTGATGATATGGACAATAGGACTGACTTTGGACAGATGAAAAGATGACGGATTTGGACTGATAAACAGATCTAAAAAAAATTTGATTAAAAAATAACTGAGTAAAAAATGATTAAAAAAGACTGATAAAAATAAAACTAATAAAAAAATAAAAATAGATAAAATTGATAAAAATTTATATAAATTGATAAAATTTAGAAAACATACCAACTTTTTATCTAAATTGATTATTAAATTTGTGATAAAAAACAATAAAAAATACAAACTTTTTATAAAAACACAAAATTAAAAAGAGAAAAACAAAAACTTTTATAAAAAAACACCAACTTTTTTATAAAAACACAAACTTTTTAAGGTTTTATATAAAAGGTTGATTTTTATATAAAAATTTGTGATTTTTTATCTAAAAAGTAAATAAATTTGAAGATTTGATATGATTTAACACATAAAAACACAAACTTTTTATAAAAAATACAAACTTTTTAAATTTTAAGCATGATTAAATCAAAACCCACCAAAATCAAAAAAATAAAACAAGAATAAACCAAACTAACCAAGGCTCTGATACCAATTGAAGGTCTACGAAATTAATGGCCTATTCTAGATCATGGATTTGGTGGATTAGGTTGGTTGATTGATTGATTAATAAAGAAGAAATGAAGGAATTAGATGAAGGATTAGAGAGAGAAAGGAGAGAAGGGAGAGAATTATAGAGAGAGAAAGTAAGATGAATAAATGATTAAGAGTAATGTGAATCAACAACCCCCTCCTAACATGCTAGGAGGGGTTATATATAGCCCACCCTACATGTGGGCTATATGGACCATACATAAAGTAAATAGATCACGAGCCCATTACATAATTATCATTGGAGCGACCGATCCTTCATAAATACGTAAAACGTATTTCCAACATATGCTTTGTAATGCGAGAACAAACTTCGATTACCCGTCATGTGTTTAGAACATCCACTATCCTTAATCCACTCATCAGGCTCCAAGTCAATTCCCAAGCATATCTAGGTAACAATACACAAGATCAAACATTTGGTCCCCAATATCTCATGGGTCTAAAATTGTTAGTTCCAAACATCCCTTGCATTTGATTAGGATGAATGAATGAAGTGGGAATTCCCCATGAAGAACAAAATGGAGGAGGGTAGTAATTCATGTAACCATTTTGTTGCTTATTACTTCTCCTAGGTGTGTTTGATCTAGGTTTAGAGTTATTATTATTCTTTCTAGGTGTTGGAGTTTTACTTCTAGTTCGTGAGTTCTTTTGATTATCTCTTGAAGGCGTTGTCGTTCTACTTCTAGGCTTAGACTCATTCCGTACTCTAGGTGGAGTAGAAGACAATCTAGATAAACTTCTATTTCCCATGAGAGGTTTACTTAACGGCTTATAGAACTTACTAATAGCATTGTCGTCAAGTATGGGTAATTGAACCTTATTAACATTAAGATGCTTTGGTTTTTCATTTAACTTAGATTTTTCAGAAAGTTCAGAATTTTCACAAAATTTAACTTCTGGCCGCGGTACCTTATCTATGGCCGCGGTTCCATAGTGATAAGGAACCGCGACATAAGATGTGGAACCACGTCCAGAGGGTGTTTTCTGTGAAAACCTGACTTGTTTTGGTTCACTAGTTGAGGCTTCATTTGAGTTAAAACCTAGACCAAGTTTTTCCTTAGAATGAACTTGTTTGTTTAAAATATCATCAAGAGCACTAGTACCTTTCATGAACTTTTCCAATTTAATGGAGGTGCTCTTGAGATCATCATTCTCTAATCTAAGTTTCTCACAACTTAAGCAACCTAAATCAACCTCTTTTTTTTCTCAAGTTTAGCCAATTTCTCCCTAAGTTCATTGATCTCATTTACAAGCTTAGTTTTGGTTGATTTTAAGGTTTTATTCTTTTCTATGAATTTAAGACTAAGTTTGTGTAAGCTATCATATTTGCCTTCAAATTCAATATCATCTAAATTAGAACTATCATTGCTATAATAATCGGTTTCGGAATGTACCTCTTTAGAAGTGTGAGCCATAAGACATTTCTCCTCTTTGGGGTTGTCATCATCATCTTCACCGCTATCGCTCCAAGCACCACTAACGAATGCCGTGTGGTTCTTATCACGAGCGGGCTTTGGACAATCACCAATGAAGTGATTTGGATCACCACATCTAAAGCAACTCCTATCACCTTTTTCGTTCTTGACAAACCGATTCTTTGACAATGGTTTCTTGTCATAGTTTGGTTGCCTAACGTGTTGACCTCGTCTCTTGAAGAACTTCTTGAAATCTCTCACCGCCAATGCATACTCCTCGTCATCACTTTCCGAGGATATATCATGGTTACTTTGTGCCTTCTTGGCTTTAAGTGCAAGAGATTTCCTTTCACTGTTGGTTTTTACTAATTCCGAGTCCTTCAAAATTATCATCTCATGAACCTTCAAGTTTCCTATAAGTTCATCGAGTGATAAAGTTGAGAGATATTTCGACTCTTCAATAGCCATGACTTTTGCTCTCCACTTTGGATGTAAGGCCCTTAGAAACTTCCTAACATTGTTCTTGCTAGAAAAACCTTCATCAAGTGCTTTTAGACTAGAAATAATGGTGTTAAACTTAGCAAATGCACTATCAATAGTTTCATCTTCTAAGATGACAAATTGTTCATATTGTTGGACAAGAAGATCGATTTTACTTTCTTTGACTTGGCTATTACCTTGGTGGGTTACTAAAAGAGTGTTCCAAATACCTTTAGCGGTTTCACACATAAAAATTCTTTCATACTCTTTCTTAGGCAAAGCATTATAAATCACCATTTTAGCCTCATTATTCTTTGAAAGTTTCTTTTTAGTATCATCATTAGCTTTGTCAAAAGTGACTAATTCTTTTGTTTTAGAAACTTCATTAAATTGAAAGGTTATTGGTAATAACATGCCAAAGATCTAAATCGTTTGATTTCACATAAGTTTCAAATCTATTTTTCCAATAAATAAAACTATCGGTTTCAAAAAGTGGTGGTCTTTGCATAGATTGCCCTTCTAGGTACTTGTTGGAATCCATAGATCGATTCATGTTTTAAAATACAATATACTTTAAAAAATTCTTGAGCAACCCGCTCTGATACCAATTGTAGAAACTAGAAGGGGGGTTGAATAGTTTCTTAAATTTACTTGTTAAAATATGGTTTCCAAAAATCCTTTTTCAAAAAACTTAGGCTTGAGGAAATATGTGAAATCTTCTTATGCACAAATATGAACAATGATAGTGTAGCTAAACTAATACTAACAAAAATATATCCACAAAGAATAAAGAATGATAATCTAATATTAACACATGTATATGCAAAAAGTAATAAGGAATGTAAAGAGTTAAGGGTAAAGAAAGATCAAACCGAACACCAAGGATTTATAGTGGTTCAGCAACGAAGCTCACTCCTTGTTCCTACTCCACTCCTCGAGTACTCCTTACTCGAGAGTTCACTACACAACAAGCTCCTTATGGTGGAGAAAACCGTACACGTCGCTTAACCAATTTCCGACTCTAAGCTAAAAGTCGAGCCCTAATCGTAGCTAGAACCAATCTACACTACTCTACTTAGTACATACACAACTTACAAATAGACACAAATACTTGGATCTTCACAACTATGACACAACTACAAGTATATAAAAATTGATCTTCAATAGATCTTTGGTGATGGACTCAACACTTCACTAGGATAGTGTTCTTCTCTTTGCACTTGGAGAGGAAGAGATGGAAGAACAAGATTCACTTCTTAAACAAGTAATAATAAAACAAATGATCAAAGATTTGAGTGATTAAAGAAGGGGTTTGAATCTGGAAATGAATGTGCAAAAGAGGTGAGGTGAAAAGCTGAGAATGGCCAACTATTTAAAGGACAAAGGAGCCAACGGCTAGTTCTGCCCGCGGTACCTTATCACAGCCCGCGGCATCTTATCGATAAGGTACCGCCTAGGCGCTAAGGTACCGCCGGACTAGACTCCGCTCCTTTTTGTCTTTTAGTGGTGGAGGTCTTATCTGGGTATAAAAATATCCTGAAAGGATATTCTTAACAGAATAAGAATATGCCATTTTCAAATTTCAAATAATTAATTTAATAAAACATTTTCTTAAAAATAAAGTTTAATAAAAACTTGTCACATTTAATAAAAAGTGAGTTTTAAGAAAAGATTAAATCACTTGATCACTTGATTAAGGTTAGTACTTGTTTATCCATACCATAAGTGAAAATGGGTAAAATGAAAAATACTTGAACTCAAGAATTCGTTTTTCGTTGTTTTCGTAAATGCTTGTTTTTACATATTGTCGTAATCAAAACTAAGCGAGACCAAAAAATGCAAGTAACGTTTTTAGTCATTCTTGCATTAACAAAGAAGAAGGCTTCAGGGGAGTAGGATCACTCACAACCACGGGTGGTGGGGAAATGGGGGTAGAAGGCAAAGGAGATGGGGAAAGTTGCTCGGTTTCCTTGTTCACAATCACGGGTGGAGGTGTAGGAAGCTCGGGTTCCGTATAACCTTTTCCACTACGAGTGGTGATTGCTTTCATCTCCCCTCTTGGATTTGCAACGGTGTTACTCGGAAGAGTACCCGAAGAAGAGGGTTGATTACCTTGGATGAGCGAACCGATCATATCACGTATGTTAAGCGCTTGAGTGCTGAAAGAGTCTCTGATGTCTGCGCGAATTTCATTGCTTTGTTTTGCCATGTCATTCCTTAGCTCGGCTCGAATATCGCTCCCTTGTTTCGCCATGTCATTCTTCAAGTTGACAAATTGACTCTGAAGATTCGTCACCATCTCTCGATTAGTCTTCATGAACGTCTCGACGTCTTGATTCAATGCCATCGGTTGATTGAGAGGCGGAGCTTGGTAAGCTTGAGAATTTCCTTGAGTTGGGTATGGGTTTCTTTGGGATTGATATTGATTGTTAGCACGAGGTTGGGATTGGTTATTTCGGTTATAGCTTTGTTGTTTGTTTTGGTTGGGAGGAGGGAAACCGGGTGAAGCAAGATAGTTGTTTGAACGATAACTTAGCAAGCTACGGTCTCCTTGAGGACGAGCGTGATAGCCTCCCGTGGGATAAGTACCGTATGTCGCGTTAACGTTTTCAGAAAAATTGCCTTGGGTAGAAGGACAATCATTGTAAGAATGAGGACCACCACATGTGTCACAAGAAATAGCAACGGCTTTAGCTTGGTGAAAGTGGTTTGTGGCCATGGTCATGAAATTCTTGTTCATCTCAGCGAGTTGTCGAGAAATTTCAGTCATCTCGGGATTGGAAGTAGTAGAAGAAACATTGACTCTCGGGTTAGATCTTGAGGATGCGGATGAATCCCAATTCTTGTGGTGAGTAGTCATGTTTTCAATCAACTCTCTACATTCCTCCGGTCTCCTTTTCATAAAAGTACCACCGGCGGCGGCGTTGATCGTGTCACGATCACGAAAAGTGAGACCATTGTAGAAAGTATCAATGAGAGTGACGGGGAGCATGTTGTGATTTGGACAGCGGTCGATCAAATCATTGTATCGTTCCCAAGCATCAAAGAGCGATTCGTCATTGGCTTGCATGAATCCACTAATTTGGTTACGAAGGCTTGTGACCATGGATGGTGGGAAGTAGCGCGACAAAAAGCGTTGAGTCATGTCATTCCAAGTATGAATAGAATTCTTTGGGAGACGGTCAAACCATTTTTTGGCATGGTGAGAAAGCGAGTGGGGAAATAGTTGAAGGCGAAGGTCATCAATAAAAACACCGGGAGACTTCATGCTTTGGGTGATGGTAATGAATTTGTCGAGGTGTTTGTTGGCATCATCATCCGGAATTCCGCGAAATGGGTTAGTTTGCACTTGTTGGATCATGTGATGCTTCAACGAAAACTCCTGAGCCGTGACGTGCATCGGCGCAATCGGGCCTCCGCGTCCGTTCATGGTGGGTTGACACAATTCCTCCATTGTTCGTAAATCAGGTAGGGGGACATTGTTGTTGTTGTTGTTGTTGTTGTTGTTATTCAAATTGGGTAGAGGTGGGTTATTATTGTTGTTATTAACACCAGCCATATCTAGATCTTCACGAGTCTCGGGCTCAGAATAGTTCGAAGATCTAGTACGCATACACCTGCAGAAGAAAAATATACACAAAGAGAATATCTATATAATATTTTTGGTGCAAAACCTTTTGGAAAAGAATTGCTTTTTATGATGTTTTAATGTTTTTGTATTTTTGAAGAATTTTATATTTTTTCTAGGATTTTTGAAAATTTTTAAAGCAAGGAAAATAACGTTCAAAGAACGGATCCCAAAATTCAATGCGTCTCTCACTAGAAACCGTTAATCTTAAAGAAAAGAGCCGGCAGCGGCGCCATTTAATACAAGGTTTTTTTTACCGAGTATCAAAATTCGTAGTCCCAAGTCTTTTCAAATTGATTACCGGTCTAGAGTGCGACTCAATTGTCTTTTGGTGAACAAGAGAATTGTTTAGTTGATTATCTATTTTAAACTAATAGCGAGTAGTTTAAATGTCGTTGAGTAAAGTGGAAGTTTAAAGTTTATACTAAGAATAACAAGTTAAAAATAAATGCTAGAAAACTTGAAGGCAATATTAAAAAGATACTTGAACACTAAATAAAACTAACACTTAGGAATTTTGTGAAAACAAGAAACTAAAACCATCGGAAAGCAAAATGAAACTCTGATCGGAATATGTGGTCGGAAAGTAAGGCAATCGGAATAACAAAAACAACCTTGGTCGGAATATGGATGCAATCGGAATATTAAGGAATCCACTAATCGGAATATACAAAAGTGATTCCGATCGGAATGTTTAGAAACAAACCCAATCGGAATATCTACAATAATCACTCAATCGGAATGTTTCACAAAGAATCCAAATCGGAATATTGATTATAACCTCAGATCGGAATGAGCCAAAACTCCCAATCGGAATAATCCACAAGGCTACCGTCGGAATATATAAACCCTAATCCGATCACTACGATCGGAATAATGGGTACTAATCGGAAAACATAAACCCTTTTCCGATTTGACAATCGGAAAGAGGGGTGTGGGTGCTTGGTCGGAAAGCTGCGATCGGAAAGGGGTTCAGACCCTTTCCGGTTTATATAGGATTCGAAATAAGCCAAGCAATAAGCTATTATGATAAGATTATCACCAAAACTAAAACGAATCAATAATGAAACGGATCAAATAAGCACTAATCACAACTTATCCAACTTAAAATAAACAAACTTTAAAATCAAACAATAAAAATATAAACTTTTAAAGAAAACTTTTAAAAAGAAAATAATCTAAACATGTAAATAAGCCAATAAGCACAAGGATCTTAAAGCTTAATCGAATGAAAGTTTATGTAAGCATAAAAAGATTAACTTTTTAAGCACGAAATCATTAAGAACAACACAGATCAAATGAAATTTGCACCAAAATCAATCTAAAATCAAAGAAAGGTAGAATGAGATGAAAGATTAAAAGCTTAACTAGAACTTGATTAATGAAATCAACAATACACAAATGTTTAATCTTGAAAGATTAAAAGAAAGAAAAGATGAAAACTTAGTGAGAGAAAGTTTAGAACTTTCTCTCTCTAAAACTAGAAAGAAAAGTGAAAAAATGAAAACTAAAAAAAACTAAAAACTAACTCCCCTCCTAATGTGTATTAGGAGGGTATTTATAGGGAAAGATGGGAAGGAGTGCATGTCTTGCTTCTTCTTTCTTTCTTTCTTCACGTCTTCTCGACTCGATTTAATTCTTTGTCTTTTCTCAACGTCGTCTCGGGATTTGAACTTGTCTTGATAATTTCCTTTTTTAATTTAGACTTGAGTTCTTCGACTTCAATAAGCTTCCGTCTTTAGACTTTTTCTTCGATAAATCTTCGGAATAGGTCTTGGACTTCCGTTCTTTTAGCATTCTTGATCTTTTGACTTCGTCTTTTCCCGTTTTCTTCGATAAAAGCCCGTGAAAGCCTGTGTTTTCTTCCTTTTTCATCTTTTAGTCCTAAAACACAATAAAAACACAAACCATGCATAACTTTGACTTTTACGACATAAATCACACGTTTTGGTCTTGTTATTATTGGAAATAAGTGGTAAAAGGATAAGTGTTTTCACACTTATTAAGTGACTATCCTAGTTAAAGGGCACTTGATAGGTGTGAAAACACCCATCTTTTCTACCACTTAATTACATTAAAACGGGACCTGAACGTATATTTTATGTCGTAAATGGCGGAATTATGCGTGGTTTGTGTTTTTATTATGTTTCAGGGTCGAGAAGGTGAAAAGTGGAGAAAACATGTCTTTCACGGGCTTTTATTGAAGGAAAAGACAAAAGACGAAGTCGAAAGATCAAAAGTGGAAAAAGAACGGAAGTCCAAGACCAATTCTGAAGATTTATCGAAGAAAAAGTCAAAAGACGGAAGTTTACTAAAAGCCGAAGAACTCAAGTCTAAATTATGAAGAAATTACAAGACGAGTTCAAAGAAATCCCGGGACGAAGTCTGAAAAGTCGAAGAATTTAAGAAGACTGAAAGACTAGAAGACTGAGGACCAAGAAATAATGAAAGAAAGAGGGAGCCACCAACCACTCCCCTCTCCTATAAATAGCACCCTCACAACATGTGAGAGGGATGGTTAGTTTGAGAGTTAGTTTTAGGATTAGATTAGGAGTAGGTAGTTTCTCTCTCTAAACTTATGCTTTCTCTCTCTAGATTAATTTGTGTTTAAGATTTTGTTATTGAATCCTTACTTTTTAATTAAGCTTTTCATTTATCATCTTCTTCCTTTCTTGTTTGATTTGTTCTTATTCATCATTGTTCATGTTCTTGAGTTTTTATGATTTTGATCAAGTGGGTTTTGATTGATTTGGTTATGTTTGTTAGTTTTGATGATTTGTTTTGATTGATTATTGTTTGTTGATGCTTATTGGTTGTTTTGGTTTAATCTTTTGTTTGAATCTGATTAATTTAAGGAACGATTGTTGTTACTGTACATCCCCTGTTCTTCGGTTCATTGTTTCTGTATCTTATCATTTCCCAGAAAAGCTTCATCCGGAACATGAAAAGTTCCGAACGAAGCATCCTTCATCAGGAAGTCAAAAGTTCCGAACGAAGCATCCTTCATCCGGAAGTCAAGAGTTCCGAATGAAGTGTCCTTCATCCGGAAGTCAAAAGTTCCGAATGAAGTGTCCTTCATCCGGAAGTCTATAAGTTCCGAATGAAGCAACCTTCATCCGGAAGTCTAGAAGTTCCGAATGAAGCAACCTTCATCCGGAAGTCTAGAAGTTCCGAATGAAGCAAGCTTCATTCGGAAGTTTTAAACTTCCGAATCGAGGTTCTTTCTGTTTTTTATTTTAAGTTTTCTTCTTTTAATTTCAAGTTTGATTCTTCTCGCCTTTTTCTTTATTTGAATTTTTTATTCACTTTTCTTTTAGTTTAAGTTTTTATTCGCATCATTTACTTTATGTTAAGTCTTAATTTTACGTCCTTTCATTTCTCGTCATTTACTTTTAAAGTTTTAAATATCGCACCGTTTACATTTTAACTCGTTTTAATTTCTCGTCATTTATTATTAAGTCTTGCTCATTTATTTTACAAAACCAAAAATATTTGTTTCACCAAGAACAACTAATCTCACACAATTAACCGGAAATCAATTCGAAGAGACACCGAGAAACGAACTTTCAACGAGTAAAAATCATGTATTAAATGGCGCCGCTGCCGGCTCTTTTCGTGAAGATCGAAGGTTTTTTGTGAGTGACGCGTTGGATTTTGGGATCCGTTCACTTGTGAACGTTATTTTTCATGTCCAAAAATTTTCAAAAATCCAAAAACATTTGAAAAATCATAAAAAGCACTTCTTTTTCAAAGTTTTGCACCAAAAATATTCTTCTTGCTTATCTATCTTTATTTATGGATTTTTATGTCCATTGCGTCCGGTGTGGGAAACAATTATCTGGGAACAACTCTTGTCAATGGTGTACATGTGAGCGGTGCGGAAACGATATCGACTACACACAATTCGGATTTTGTCCCTTGTGCAACTCGACTAATTCACTCTTTTTGAACCCACCTCCTGTTACCCCGTGCATATATTGTGGAAGCGATTCTCATTGGCATGTTTCGTGCCCGGTTCAATACCCGTCTAGACACGGGCAAGAACTGGGGTACAATTATGACAATGATAATAGTTATCCACAAGATGCACTTGATTTTTCTTCATACCCGGTTTGCAACAACTGTGGGGGTCCTCACGATACCTATTATTGTCAACCAATGAATTGTTATGAGCCAAATCCGTGTCCTCAATTTTCTTCACCTATGGATTATTATGAACCAACCCCGGTTTCTAATTATTCTCCACCGATGAACAACTATGAGCCACAACTGTGCTATAATTCCGGTTTTCAAAATCTTGAGCCCCCACCGCACTCACTCGATCATCAGCCTCGTCACGGGATGAGTTACCAAGAACCAATTGTCGATCTTGCTATAGCTTTTCAAGTGCAATCAAAAGAGCTTTTACACACGCTGCGAACTTGTATGGAGTCATTTTTACAGCAGCAAGATCAGACGAGTACTCATATCCCTGAGCATATTATTGGCCCTATAGATAATGAGGAGAGTGATGACGATATTGAGATTATTTTTGACGAGGAGGAATTTCTAAAGCAAAATACTTCACTCCTTAGTGATGATGGTTTTCACATTCCTGAGATCGATGAGTTTCTTGATATTGATATACCCGTGGAATACATATCCGGGTATTTTGATGTGGAAGGAGATATACTTTTTCTAGAGGATTTATTACATGATGACACTACACCTTCTATCCCAGAGGTGGAAAGATGTGAATCTACTGAAAAAGGGACGCAGGTGGAAGGTAATTGTTCTCATACTTCTCATATTATATTGCCACCTCATCCTCCCACGTGCACACCCAAGCGGGTGATGTATCACTTTTACTCTACTGGTTTTATACCGGGAAATGAGGATGAGTGCTTTGACCCGGGAGGTGACATTGATTATGCTATGATTGATAACAATACGGCTTTGCCGTTTGGTCAGCATCCATTGTCTTTGGGGGATGACAATGTGCTTACTATACCCAACCCACCTCCCGTGGATCTTGAATTCACATACTATACGTATGTTGAAAGGACCTTTCTCCCTTTCAAGACTTATTCCCCCGCCTCTCCTTTGTTGATGTCAACCGGGAACGAGGACAAGGTCTTTGATCCCGGTATCACATTCGAGGCTTCCCCATGGACCATTTAATTCGGGGACGAGTCAGGCTCGTGACTCGGTTAATATAAACAAGCGCCTTTTGGGAGGCAACCCAATTATCTGTCTATTTTCATCATAAGTGTAGGGGGAGCCCCTTTGGTGTTTCTTGTTTTCTTTCTTATCATTGTAGGAATTCGAGCTTCAAAAAAACATTCTTGATGACTTTTGACGAACCGTGATTCCGTATTCCCTTCTTCCCGGTTCTATCCTAAACTCTTTTCGATTCACTATTTTATATTTCTCAATATTAAAATAGGAATCTCTTTAGTTGTCTTTCCCTTAACAAGATTTAAACAAAGTGCACAATGTCCTAAGTGTAGGGGAGTTTACTCCCACATGCTTAAACATTGAGGACAATGTTTATATTAAGTGTAGGGGGACTTCTATCGAAGTTAAGTGGCCTTTTCCTTGTATTTGTCCTCATTTTAACCGGAAAATCAATTTTTCGACATTTTTCAAAATTTTTAATCTATTTTGGCCTAGTTGTAGTTCCCATTATTTTTGCTATTTTTCTCTTATTTTAATAAAATGGTTTTAGCAAGTTTAGAAATCATAGATATATTAGGCCCGCTGTGAATATTTTGACTCAACCCGAGTTTACTTATCCAAGTTCACTCTAGCTAGTATCCTTAACCATGTAGACCTTAATTGGTTTATTAGGCTAAGCATCTACGAGTCTCATTCCTTGAGATTTTAAATTGTGGAGAACGAGAAATGATAGAGTTGGCTACAAGTTTGGTATTCTCTCATTAACTTATGTGAGTTAATTATGATCTTTTTCTCCCATCACTTGCTAATAAATTATCTGCAATAAGTAAGGTCGTACGATTTGAAAAGTTACTTAGCTTCTAGCCCAAGATCGTTTAAAAGTTGCTCGGTAATGACGAGAGTTCATAGCCAAGGCATAACTTATGAAGCGGGGCGCGAAGATTAGCGAGTCCAAAAAGGCCCTAACAAGGCATGAGGATTCCATTTTATTTCTGAAGATCCAAAGTGATGTGAAAAGCATTATTCCCGAAATCAGTATGAAGGATCAAGACTCACGACGAAAAGCAGTCAACTCCCATAAAGATCATGGAGAAGTCTATCCGAAAAGACCCTAACAAGGTATGAGGATAAATAGATCCAAGTCCGAAAAGGAGGCGGATCGTTGTATCTCAAAATCCCAAATAGAGATTGAAGAAATAATCATGAAGTCATGGTCAACAAAGTTGGAGTACCCCTCAAAAGTCTCCAAGTGAAGAAACTCTATGAACGATGAGAAGACCATTATCTCAAGCACGTCTCTCAAGATATGAAGTATGAAGTACATGCCAAATATCGGCCCGAGAAAGGTCTCAAATCGTGAACCAAGTTATGCCAAGATATGAACTTTTTGATATCCCGAGAAGCAGTTTTAAGAGATTTTGTCCTTTGGCTAACTATTGATCAAATCGTCCTACTTTGCTTTCAGCCTAAATAAATTATCGAAATAAGTCAACAATGCATCCTCGTGAACGTTCAAGACATCAATAAAATATAAGAGATACCCATAGGAATAAGGGAGTTTAAGTGATTAATTGAACCGCATGGGTAAATGTTTGTTATGCTAACTTGTACTAACAATGATCTTGTTTTTAAGCTTGGCATGGGGAACGTGAAACTTGAGGGTGATAAACATTCATGACACACAAGCCCTAATGTAAGTCTTAGATTTCTTTACATGTTTCTTCCTTGTTGCATCTTGTTATTTTCTATCTTTTTGATTTTCCTTAGTTGTTTAATAAAGGCCAAGGTAGGTTGATTATGATGGAAAGTGTAAACCTTGCTTTATCACTAAGCATTGCATGAGGGCATTGCAATGGTTAAGTGTAGGGGATTTGATAGGTGTGAAAACACCCATCTTTTCTACCACTTAATTACATTAAAACGGGACCTGAACGTATATTTTATGTCGTAAATGGCGGAATTATGCGTGGTTTGTTTTTTTATTGTGTTTCAGGGTCGAGAAGGTGAAAAGTGGAGAAAACACGTCTTTCACGGGCTTTTATTGAAGGAAAAGACAAAAGACGAAGTCGAAAGATCAAAAGTGGAAAAAGAACGGAAGTCTAAGACCAATTCTGAAGATTTATCGAAGAAAAAGTCAAAAGACGGAAGTTTACTAAAAGCCGAAGAACTCAAGTCTAAATTATGAAGAAATTACAAGACGAGTTCAAAGAAATCCCGAGACGAAGTCTAAAAAGTCGAAGAATTTAAGAAGACTGAAAGACTGGAAGACTGAGGACCAAGAAAGAATGAAAGAAAGAGGGAGCCACCAACCACTCCCCTCTCCTATAAATACCACCCTCACAACATGTGAGAGGGATGGTTAGTTTGAGAGTTAGTTTTAGGATTAGATTAGGAGTAGGTAGTTTCTCTCTCTAAACTTATGCTTTCTCTCTCTAGATTAATTTTTGTTTAAGCTTTTGTTATTGAATCCTTACTTTTTAATTAAGCTTTTCATTTATCATCTTCTTCCTTTCTTGTTTGATTTGTTCTTATTCATCATTGTTCATGTTCTTGAGTTTTTATGATTTTGATCAAGTGGGTTTTGATTGATTTGGTTATGTTTGTTAGTTTTGATGATTTGTTTTGATTGATTATTGTTTGTTGATGCTTATTGGTTGTTTTAGTTTAATCTTTTGTTTGAATCTGATTAATTTAAGGAACGATTGTTGTTACTGTACATCCCCTGTTCTTCGGTTCACTGTTTCTGTATCTTATCATTTCCCAGAAAAGCTTCATCCGGAACTTGAAAAGTTCCGAACGAAGCATCCTTCATCCGGAAGTCAAGAGTTCCGAATGAAGCATCCTTCATCCGGAAGTCAAGAGTTCCGAATGAAGTGTCCTTCATCCGGAAGTCAAAAGTTCCGAATGAAGTGTCCTTCATCCGGAAGTCTATAAGTTCCGAATGAAGCAACCTTCATCCGGAAGTCTAGAAGTTCCGAATGAAGCAACCTTCATCCGAAAGTCTAGAAGTTCCGAATGAAGCAAGCTTCATTCGGAAGTTTTAAACTTCCGAATCAAGGTTCTTTCTGTTTTTATTTTTAAGTTTTCTTCTTTTAATTTCAAGTTTGATTCTTCTCGCCTTTTTCTTTATTTGAATTTTTTATTCACTTTTCTTTTAGTTTAATTTTTTATTCGCATCATTTACTTTATGTTAAGTCTTAATTTTACGTCCTTTCATTTCTCGTCATTTACTTTTAAAGTTTTAAATACCGCACCGTTTACATTTTAACTCGTTTTAATTTCTCGTCATTTATTATTAAGTCTTGCTCATTTATTTTCCAAAACCAAAAATATTTGTTTCACCAAGAACAACTAATCTCACACAATTAACCGGAAATCAATTCGAAGAGACACCGAGAAACGAACTTTCAACGAGTAAAAATCATGTATTAGCAATCTTTTCCTACAATAGTGAAAGTTCTACCAGTGGGGCGCCAAACTTTACCAATGGGTTTGATTTTAGCTAACCATTGGGATTTAGTTCTAGCATGGGAGTTCACCTCATTAAGGAATTTCTTGACACAAGAGTCATGATTTTCCTTAAAGACACATTTCCTACAAGATTTACAAGTAGCATATTTAATGTCCGAGTAAGGTCTAGAATTCCTAGATGATTGATTGATGCTCCTAGGATATGACATGCTACGGTTAGCAGTATTGGGTAATCTAGAAGGCATCTGACTAGGTTTAAAATTCCTATCTCTTACTTGTGTCTTTTGAATATCTTCCCTTAGACCAAATTTATGGCGAACGTCATTTGAACTAGTTCGAGACGTGTTTTGGATTATGTCTAGGGAGACTAGAGGCAATCATGTGATTAGGTCTTGCAAAAGCTATTTTAGTCATATTGGCCCTAGTTGGTGGAGTGAGTGGTCTAGAAAGAAGAACCATATCAACTTGGGAGGCAAACCACGGTCTCGAGGATTGTGGTCGCTCGGATCTATATGCAGTCGGTTGTCTAACAGACTGATTTGTAGGCGGTTTCCCCAAGATTGATGGTTTTTCAAGCTTAGTGTCCACACTTCCTTTAGTTTTCCTCAACTCGTTTTTTAGAGCCGCTAGTGCAAAAACCTTTTCCTGAACCTGAGCCTTTAAAGTCTCATTCTCTTTGAGCAAGTTATCTTGGCATGCCAATTTAGATTCTAGCAACTTAATTTGTTTCAAAAGATTATCCTTTTCAGCTTTAGAATCTAGAACTTTTTGATCCAATTTTTGTTCAAGAACAACGTTTGACTTTTCAAGTTTTTCAAAATATTTTCAAATTTGTTCGTTTTCGTCGAAAATTCAAGTTTGGCATCCTCAAGATATTTTGATTGCTGAGCTACGATCGTTTCGAGCTCTTTAATCTTGGAATCGGAATCAGTTAACGAAGCAGTCATAAAGCATTGATCATGATGTACTATAGCATTTTGAACAATCTCTCCCCCATTATGACGCACATCGGATGAATCTAAAGTCGTAAAACTATCACCCTTTTCCATCCCATGTTTTCCATAATTAGGTTCGAAATGCTTAACATGCGGTAGTTCATCGGCATAGACATCATATACAACGTTACATTGTACCATATGTGTAGGCTCTTCGTCATAAACGGGTATGGTGTCATCATAAGAGATGTCTGTAACATTCCCTGACGTGTTGCTGATGTCATGCTTAACTGTTGACTCCATGTCCTTGCAATCTTTAGCAGCCTCTAATGCATCAATCGTATGACCATTTTCCTCTTGCGTCGTTGATTCTTTCACTCCATTATCATACGCTTGCTGAAGTTGAGATCTTTTATAAATCGAAGATGAGATTGATGTCATGAGTTTCAATATTGTACCACGAAAATCTTGAAGCTCGATATGTGTATCTCGAACAAATGACTGGCAAATCACGGAACTTTCAGACTTGATGATATTGAATTGGAGGAAAGGTGTGAGTTGTGTCACAAGAGCCTTATATGCAAGTGCCGATGTAGAGTGATTAAATTCGTCATTTTGGAGGTTTTCTGCTAGTTGGTTCAAGTTGAAGAACATCAATTCCGTGAATATATGACGATCGTGACCAAAGAGTGTCACAAATTCGCTCCCTCTTTGAAGCCATGAAATTTTCACAAGATGAGACTAAAGTAGTCGAAATGAAATTATTCCACTGTCTCTAGCTGTGTCTTGCGTGTGATGCAAGTCTCCCTCTTGAATTTTCGATTTCAACGAATCCATTGAAAGTTTGATGATAAATTCTTGGATCTTTGTTTGGGAAAATATCTTTTACTTGGCTCAATAATTTCGTGATCAGCTCAAACGTTGATAAAACAAACCAGAGTCCAATTCAAACTCGGTTCACGCGAAAAATAAAACCCGAAACAATTCGTATATGATACGGAGTAAACAAATTGATAGTATCTTGGCCCAATAAATTCTTGATCGACTCAAACGTTGTCACTTTGTCAAATCCCGATTCGAATTTTGAACAAACTAATACAGCCCAACACCAAACTAATATGTATATGAGATAAGTGCAACCTAGTCCAAACTAATACCGCCCAACACCAACACCAAATGCAGTCTGGCCCAATTAGTCAGCTGGTCCAAGTCATAATCGCCCAAGACTAGAAAATACTTATTTAGATAAAATAGAAAGAGGCTAATTTTTGATGATACACGTGTGGCTAGGCCAAAATAAACAAAATACGTGGCCTGATGACTTTACACCCACCAGATTTTGGTTATAATATGTGTGCAAGTGATAGGACTATAAAAAACTCTTACCCTAATTCACAATCAAACATTTAACTTAAACCTTACACCTAGTAAACTCCGCCCCTTTCATTTCTCCCCCAATCTCCTTCAACCACTCCACTGTTCCCTAATCGAATCCACTATCACATCCATCTCCCTAATACTGATTCACCTAATCTTCATCACAAATCAAACACCATCTTGATTATATAAACGTTTACTTCACAAATCACACTAATAAGATGCCAAATCAAAAGAACCCATTCCATCCTATGGTTTCATGATTAGTGCCAAGTTAAATCACAATCACCATCTAATATTATGAACAAAAATCATTCGAATCATAAGAAAGAGCCATGATCCAAAACGATTTCGTCTTCAAGATCTAACGAAGGTCTCGGGTAGGTGCTTTAATATTGTGTAATTTTTGGTTTTTGTTTTTGATCGATGATATTTGTTTTGACTGAGATCTTGTTTTGAGTCGAGAGTGGGTTTGTTTAGTGAGGGTTTGCTGAGAGATCGAGAATGGGTCGAGTCTTCTTGAGTGTGTGGATTTCAAAATAAATCGAGTGTTGTGTTTGGTTTAAGTCGAGGGTGGGTGTCATGTGTGGGAGTCGAGGGTGAGGGTTTGTGCAGTTGTTTGAGTCTTGGTTCGAGGCTGTGTTGAGAATGGGGGTCGAGAGTCTTTGGGTGTGGTGTTGATGGTTTTTGGTTTATGGTTTTGGTGTGAGTCTTGTCGAAGCTGTGGGAGTCGAAGGTCTGAGTCAAGTTAAGAGGGTCTGAGTCGAGGGTCTGAGTCAGGTTAAGGGTCTGAATCAGGTTATGAGGGTCTGAGGGTCTGAGTCTGTGAGGTGTGTGAGGTCAAGAGTGTGTTGTGTTAGAGTGAGAGTTTTCGTTGTTTTTGAGACGAGTCTTGGTTAAGTTGAGTTGATATAAGTGAGTCGAGTTTTAATTGTCGAATGTCTTGTTCCGAATGTGAAAAAACAATAAGTTGGAATATGAAATCAAAATATAAGTCGGAATTTGAATTCAAAACATTATTCGGAATATTGATTCAAAAACATAAGTCGAAATCTTGATTCAAAACATAAGCCGGAATCTTGATTAAAAACATAAGTCGGAATCTTATTCAAAACATAAGTCGGAATCTTGATTCAAAACTAAGTCGGAATCTTGATTCAAAACATAAGTCGGAATCCAGGATGATAAGACGGAATAGAAAACACTGAATGTAAGTCGGAAAAGTCTCTCAAATATAATTCGGAACACAAGTCGGGAAACGAATTCGTATTATAAGTCTGAATACATATGCGGAACACAAGTCAGAATAGGTAATATGTATGGAAGTCGGAATGTGGACTCAAATGGGAGGGAAAAAATAAGAAAAATATAAGTCGGATTATGAAATATCATGCACATAAGTCGGAATATGAATTATCATGCACATAAGTCGAAATCTGGATGCAAATTGGAGGGAAAAAATACTATAATATGGAATACAGATAAAAGATAAAAAGATAAAGATAGTTCGGAATATTGTAAACCCTCTTATTCCGAATTATACCAAATAATTTCAAAAACTTGTAATTTTTACCCAAAAATCAATCTAAAAAAAATTCCAACTTTTTTGTGTTTTTACCAAAACAAATACCCAAAATCATTGCCACAATTATCTAAAAGATTTCTAGAAAGATTAAACCATAAAAAACACAAAAAATAATTTGAATCGAATGATTTTAGATCAAAACCCACATATCAAAGATGAACAAACACAAGAACAACCTAATCAACCATGGCTCTTGATACCAATTGTAAGTCCACGATTTCTAAAGATTGTTACAAGTGTTGGATTGATCTAAACAGAGAGGGGATAGATGAAGAACTTGATATGAACTAGAGAGAGAAAGGAGAGGAAAGGAAAGGAAGAAAGAGAAAGTGATGTTTGATAAAATGAAAGTGTCAAATAAATAAAGACCAACCCCTCCTAACATGCTAGGAGGGGGTATATATAGCCCACCCTACATGTGGGCTATATAGGCTATATGTTTACATAATGGATCACGAGCCCAATACTTGAATATATCGTTGGAGTGACCGATACTTTCTAAATACGTAAAAACGTATTTCCAACACAGTGTTTGAAGGGGGTAACTTTAACTAGATCCTTGTCATCTAATCTAGTATTATACCTATGTTGAGCATCCCTAGGTATGTTAGTGTTTTCAAGGGAAGTAAGAGAAGGAAGGTCGGAGTAGAAACAAGCTCCTTGGTTTGGTATCCAAAAAGTGCGAGCAAATTGGTCTAATGAGTATGAGTAGTTAATACAGTTTGCTCTAAAGTTCACAAATAAGACGTGGTTTTCAACAAAAGTTACCCTTACGGACATATAGAATTCTAGAACAAATTCATGACAAATTTGTTGATCCATGTCCAAGAGACAATCAAAGTTGATTTTTGAGAAAACTTCACGATTTTTGGTATTATCCGTGAAGGAATGATGGACAGGGCGACACTCGTGGAAGGTTCGGTTTTCTAATTCTCTACATAGTTCTCTTTGGCTAGAGGTGAAGTGTTTTGACCTATGGTGCTTAGGAATATAGCTAGCGGTGTCTTTGTGGTCATAAGTCCATGCGGGAGGCATTATGAACCTAAATCATACAGTTTCACAAGTTAGTCAATTTCGTGAAATATAGATTAACAAGTGCCTAGTATGTGCCTATATGCAATAAATGTGGAGGTGCGGTTATATCGACATAGAAAATTGTTTATAAAAGCTATGAAATGTATAATTTTTGAGATAACCCAAACACTCCTTTATGTTAGCTTGAAATGAACGTACCCGAAAGTGCATATTGATTATGCAATTCCTTTAGCGCTCACGAGTCTTAATGCTATGATTACAACTTGTTTTTGGATGTTTGTTATTTACAATGCTCGAAATACGAATTTTTGGTATGACCTAAGTAGTGAGAATGATTTTCAAAACCTTCTTTGATCAATTAGGGATTTCTAGCAATTCTTAGTGATTTTGTTATTGGGTTTATGCATACAAATTGTTTTCATAACATAATCAAACAATGCATTTGATAACTTCACTAACCTAATTGAATCCCCAATTGCAATATTGTGCAATTAAAAAGAACTCTAGACTCAGAATTGAGATAATGTGATGATATGAGAGAGTAAAAGAGATAGATATACTTATAGTGATTTATTTGCACAAAGAAAATATATGAAATCGCCTTAGGATTGGTGGACAGATGAGTTTTTGATGATGGTGTTTGTGTTATACAGAAAGATGAGTTTTGTATTTGTGTTTTGTTTGTGTTTGTTTGGCTGATATACAAATTTTTGAAAAGTCTCAGACAAACGGACCCTTACACGGACCCAAAAGGGAAAGGGTCCGACGGGGTCCGTCGGGTTTGATGACATAAAACCTTTTGTTTTAACAAGAAAGTTCCATTAAGCCTAAACCTTGTCTTAAGATATTAAAGGGCTCACGTTTTAGTGATTTAGTTAAAATGTCGGCTATATTATCTTCCGAAGATACCTTTTCAATAGAGATGTTACCTTTTTGGACGTTGTCACAAAGAAAGTGGTGTCGAATTTCAATGTGCTTGGTTCGAGCGTGCAAAATGGGAATCTTGTTGAGGTCGATGGCTCCTTTTGTGACAACCCGTCAATTTATGGTTGCTATTTTATTCTCAAGTGTTATTTAAAAACATTATTTTAATGTTATATTATGAACTCACTTATTTCTGGGAAGAAATTTGGATTTACGTCTTGAAGTAGCATCGACTACGTCTAAACCGGAGGATTCTACGTTACGTGCTTACGTTTACATACACCGTTTTTGTTGGCAGTCCGACATTTCAGAAAATAAATTTATCCGTGAATATTATTTTAAGATTTTAAATTTGTGTTGGTTCATAAACTCACAAATTTACGAGAAGAGTTTAGGACTTACGATTATAATTTAACGTCCTTTACGACTAAACCGGAAACCTTAGGATTACGTATTTACGTTTTCGAACTTCGTTTTTAATGAGACAATTTTTATTTGATTCGTTTTGTGCCGTTGATTCATAATTTATAAAAACGTTTTTCGTAAAACGACCTGAGGGCACGCAAATCAAAGAAACTAGAATCGAGGAATACCCGTAAATTAGTGGGATGAGACAAGATAAATCTTGCCCCACCCCACTAACATGGGATGGCCAAAGTATGCCACCACATCACAAGATGTGGCAAAATGTAGCTAACAAGATAACACTTGTAAGCTAGCTTAACTAGTAAGCTTACAACTACACCAAAACTAGAAACTCATACCACTTTCTCTCATTCAACTCATGAAAACCACCATAAACACTCTCCTCGCTCTCTTAGTTCGTCCCATATTCATCACAAAACACCCTAATTTGATCAATTTTAACCATGAAATCATGTGTTACTCACACATATGATGAAGGACTCTTGAAGCTCTATTGATTGGTAGTCATTTTAACATCCAAGGAGAAGTTTTGTTGGTGTCTTGGGGCTGATTTTCCACAATATGTTTATGAAGATAGGTGATCTTGAAGTTGATATTGGTATATCACAAGTTTTGTCATCAAAATCCAAGCCTTGTTCATCAACCTCATCTTTTCATCACTATGGTGGTATAAGGATCATTCTTCCCATCCTTCTTGTTATTTTGATTATGTAATCATGTATTTTCTTTCCTATTGTATATGTATATGATGAATATATGATGATAAAAGTATTGTGTGGGGATTTGGTGTTGATAAATATGGCTAAAAAGATGAAAAACCATAAGAAACAAGGCTAAAATCTTACTTAAATTGTTGGCTGTATAAAAACAGTAAGTAACCAAGTTATAAACTGATAAATTTGCATGGTGGAATCCATTTACAGTAAGTGTTAGATGTCATACACATGTGAGAGTTGGCCATGCAATGGAATCATCAAAATGAGTGAGATATGATCAAAACAAGATGAGTGTACCAATCTGAATAGTCTGTTTTGTAGGGACTGTTAAGGATAGTTAGACACGGAATGAGCAGTAGATATAACTAACTTATTTGTAGCACATAATATAAGGTTTATGCCACCCAAAAATGAGCTTCTATCTCCTTATAGAACTCAAGATATGATGAAAATGGTGAAGATGAAACTAAAAATCAGATTTTAAAGAATTAATGTTTAATAGTATTATATAAGCACTCAAACTAATATAGTATAAAATGTAAATTAAAACCCACTAACTTATATAATACATTTATATAAATATGTATAAGGATAAATAAATAGAAATTTTATAAAAATGGTAGTTTGATAAGTTTTATAAGTTATAAAACTATAAACATGATTTTTACGACTTTTTCGGCTATTACCGTAAAATTAACGTTTTTCGCCAATTAAAACTTAGACGATCAAACCCGTCTAATGTAAAGTTTTTAAAACTCATATACTGATATATAAACATATATAACAAGTAAAAACCGATAAAACCTGAACTATATAACATACGGACCTTAACGGGCTAAGTTAACGTTATTGGACTAATAATACAACAAAATGGACTAAAACACTTATAAATTTACTTATTGGGCTTAACCCATTTGGGCTATAAACACTGATAATACAAGTATAAAATGGATTAATACAAGTTAAAGAACTTATAATAAGCTTATTGGACTTAAAATATGTAAATAGGTCAAACTAGTAAGAAGTACCAACACATAAACACTAAAATGAGTAAAAATGTATAAACCCACTTGATCATCATCATATATATATAAAGTCATCATATATATACATAATTGTTATTTTGATAAAGTCATTGGACAAAAGTCTAAGACAAGTATTATTTTTCTAGGTTTCCGTGATTGAAGCACGTACCGTACATCCAAATCGCCAGTAACCGTCTTCCCACATCAACGTGAGTTCATAGCCTCACACTCTTTTAAATGTTTTTATAAATGTTTTATAAATCCGCGAGGGAGATAACATGTTAGTTTTTATAAAATAGGACACCATTTGTCCCGATTGTCTGTTTATTGATTTGGACCCGAATGATTGTATGACCCGATTGTATGACCGGATAAATGATTAAATGACCCGATAAATGAAATTAAATGGATTATTAAAGTTAGGTTATGTCACTAAAAGTCCCATTAGCACGAATTGTGAACTACCGGGATTTGGTAGACGCTTATGCATATAATAGTACTATTTGGGGACGATCACCCCAGTTCGCGCCTTGACGGTTGATCCCCGTCGTGCCACATTGATTGGTAAGCGAATTTATGTATGAGAAGATTTACTTAGCGTGACCTTTGTGACGACACACTAATTTAGATGGCCAAATGAGTTTCGGGCAAGCTACCCGTTGTTTGTTGTAGTAAGGTAACAATGTCATGCGGCTTATAATAATCCAATTAACGAAATACTACTATACGCACCGAATTACGATGTATTGCCTAACTAGCAATACAGGGTCATACTATTGATATTATGTTCGTGTTTTGGTTTTAAATAACCATATTCATATAACGGTTTTCATTTAACTTTATACAACGTCATAAGACGTATTGAATGATGTTTTTACGACATTGGCTCGTATAATGATTTTTAAGGCAAATGCCTATATTATGATTTTCGATAAGGATTTGTATAAAAATGACTTTGGCTATTTTACGGCCTATTACAAATATTTGTACAAAATGATTTTCGGTAATAATTTTATACCGATATTATATTGATGGATTTTATTAAACTCTATGAATTCACTCGGCGTTATCGCTGACCTTTTCTTTTAACATGTTTTATCTCAGGTACTTGAAGGTAATTCTCGGGAAGGCAACAAGAATTCATGGCCCGCACTTAAATAACAATTTCCATTCAAATGCTTTGTAAAACCTGTATGAAATACATGGCTTGGGACCTATGTAAATTTTATATTTATGAATGGAAATGCTTTATTATTAAATGACGCGATTTTTAAGCGTTGTCTATGATGTGAGTAATGTGCTATCCCGTAACCCCAACGAGTCTTCCACTGTATTGAGTTGTATAAATTTTGGGGGTGTTACAGTTTGGTACCAGAGCTCTCGTTATAGAGAACGAAAGATTTTTAAAACTTAGGTTTTGAATAAAACATTTCAAAATCTTTTAACTATAAACGTTTTTCACAAAATGTCTAAAAATCTTTTGACTATAACGGTGCCGAAGAATTCCCGAGTTACCGACAAGGCCAGACTGAGAAGTGTTATTTTAATATATATAACTTGGATTATATATATACATATGATGTAATTTTATTACATGATTGTTTGATGATTATTTTGATATTTATACGAGGTATTTATACGACGTAGATTGTCACAAGGAACCCTAAATCCCCTAGTAAATTAATTGAAGCTATTCTCGTAGGAATTCTAGCTATCCTAGATCTAAACCAAGTTGTGGATATTTATGATCCCAACAAATGGTTGATATTCGTAGAAATGTTAATAGTAGTTTATTAAGATCTTGAAGAAGAATTGGCGAGATTAAATCTGATATCGATGTCATGACGATCTTTCCTTATAGAGTGGAGTTTGACAAAACGTTACCACCTAGAAAGATGTCATCTGATTCGTTGTCATCCAATTCTTAAATTGAAATCGAAAGGGTGAATGTTGCACTTGAGGCTGTCATTGGAACCATCACCCAAAAGCCTCATGCCACAAGTACCTTTCCGAGAAGTCTAATTGAATGTATGAGTCATTTCATACTAGTGACTCATTTGATAATTGTCGTTGTAAGAGCTATAGGATTGGAATTTATGTGTTGATTCATATCGAGCTTTTATTGCCCTTTTATGGTTTATAAATAAGGCTGAAAGTATTGGAAAATGAGGTAGGATATCGCATTGTGAAGGATCGTGTTTTTCTAATGATTTAGCAAGTTATGGATTAACTATTGATATGGATGAGAAATGGAGAAACTTAGAGAGAGAAAGAAGAGAGAGAAATGAGAGAAAGAAAGAAAGATAGAATTAGTGAAATGATTGTGTTCAACAACCCCTCCTAACATGCTAGGAGGGGGGTTTATATAGCCCACCCTACATGTGGGCTATATGGGCTATATTGGATCACGAGCCCAATATCATTGGAGTGACCGATCCTTTCTAAATACGTAAAAACGTATTTCCAACAATCTCCCCCAAAGGGAGGTCACTCCAAGTTACAATGTCCTAAATAGTCTATAGCTCGTGATCTATGCTAATAATGATGTGAACGAGACTTTCCTTGGAAAAACATATTTCCAACAATCTCCCCCAAAGGGAGGTCACACCATTTTATAAAATCTTAAACCTAGCATACTATGCTTGAGTCTTCGATCTTGTTCTTGTGAATATGCTTGATGTGATCTTTGACTTCAGCCTTGAGCATGTTTCCTTGCCTTGATCTTGTACATTCATCACTTGTGATATTCGCCTCTTCGTGACTTAATGTTCCACATACTTATACCTTTATAATTCTTGAAAGCTTCAGAGTTTGTTACAGCGGAAGACTTGACCTTCAGACTTTCTTGAATTCGTTGAAGTACTGAGTGTATGCAGTATAAGCATGTGGTGACGACTTCTTCTGGATTGTACACCGCAATGCCACCTTCTTGTTACGCTGCATAAGACAGTTAGCAACAAACCATATACACGGATGAAATGGCCTTGAAAATTTCATTATAATTCGGTAGCATTTTACCTCCGGCCGGTGAAGACCGTAGACCATATTAAATATCGTACTTGTGGCAGGTAGTTTCAATAAAGAACCTCCTTGACAAGATTTCGCGGGTAAACCCGTTCTCTTTACTCGACCGTCCAAAGCTGACTACGAACGTAAAGAGTGAATCATTTGGATAATAATATCCGCATGATTTGAAGCCGTCAATTCAGGTTCCTGGAACAAGTGAAATTCAAATAAGAACCGCACCATCGTTGCTTTCCAGTTGTCACGAGCTTGATTCGTATAGAATCTTGCAAGTTACCTACCAAGTGCTGTTTGAGGTTAACACTAGAAGGATTTCCACTCATCACTGTGAACACTAAGGTATCACTCTGAGTGTTCTGGCAAGATCACTAAGATATTGCGTAGAGGCCTGGAACGTGTTTAAATTCATTTAAGAATTAAACCTCTGTTGCTTTCTAGTTATCACAAGTTTGATTCATAAAGAATCGCACAAGTCACCTACCATGAGCTTCTTGATATTCGCTCAAGAAGGATTTCCATCTTCATTGTAAATACTTTCGTATTACTCGGATGTTCAGGCAAGATCATGAATATTTTACGTAGGACTCTTAAGATCTTTCTTACTTTTCACAGTGTGTGAAGAAGCAAGGAAATATGAAAGTGTGTCCTAATGAGATATTTGATGATCTCAAATGGCTCTAGACTCGATCGTGCATTTTGGATTTTAGTGATCGGAGGCTGGAGAGGAGTGCCACCTTTTCAATACCAATTTATTCGGAGTAAATAAATCAATAGATAATGCGTTGTCTCCGTGTGATTAAAACAAATATCTTTTGAGAGATATCTGAGTTAGCTGGGATGGGTTGTGCATTGAATCACTGGGTCCATGATGTCTATCTTCATTTTCAAGAATCATTAAAAATGATCTCAATAGCATATGTATTGACCCGGTTTCTACCTAAGTTGAAAGGAGGGCTTCTTTCTTTACACCCTTTATCTTTACAATTCTTTTTTCATTCTTCAACCCCTTCAATGCTTACCAATACGTCATTACTAGCACCTTGTTGTGATTGTTCCAGTGCTAACTTAAGTAATTGGTCGGCATTCAGCTACGTTCACAATCTTTCTCCATCTTTCCTAAGGACTACTATTTCTAGCTATGGAATGTCCTTGGGAAGATTCCTCCGGTTCTAGAGGAATCATTGGACATTAACCTATCCTACCATCCTTATGTCACCATAATCTTCACCGTCGTGAATTGAGATGTTTTGGGTAAGTATATGTCACCATGAAATCCATTTTGAAGTGCAAATCCATTTTGCTCCCCCTTAACATATGCCACGATATCCGAAAACATTTCGCACATGTCAGGATGAGCTAGCACGTTTAGTCAAACCATTTGTGATTAATCATATCCCATATCACATTTTCTCCCCCATATTAAAAATATTAACCCAATCGATGTTTTTAATATCAATTGATGTAATAGCATTTTGAAAATTTGGGAAGAAAGATGCGAATCCAATTATCTTCATGAATTACACAAGCTCCCCCTCAAATTAATGAGGGTGTACTTGAAACGTAAATTTAAATACCTTTTAAACACAAGTGTAAGGTATTTATCACGTGCAAAGATCATATATGATAATGTATTAATAAGTGTGAAAACACTTATCCTTTTGCCACTAAAAACAAGGAAAAACAAGACCTAATCATGTGTTTTATATCATAAATATCGGAATTACGCGTGGTTTTGTGTTCTTGTGTTAAAATAGGTACAAATGATCAAAAGAAAAGAAAATACGGGATTTCACGGTCAAAAGTTGAAGAAAAGTCCAAGAAAAGACGAAGACAAAGTCAAAAGACCAAAATGTGCCCAAATTCACGAAAACCGGCAAAGTCGACACAATTTTGAAGAAAAGATCGAAAGGCCAAAGATCAAATCGTTTTATTCGGGGATTTAATTTTTACGAAGATTTTGGGCCTTGTGGGTCCCACATTAGCTTATTGGGCCCACAAAGTCCATTTAAGAAAATGATTAACTTATGATGAATCAAAATGGCCCAGCAAGCCCATTTATTAAACATGGAAAAAAATGAAATCGGATGGGCCAAGCCCACTTGGTTTAATTGTTTTGTGAGACGGATGGAAAAGAATAATTGAGTGAAATTATTCACTTGATATTCGGTCATTTCACTTCCCAGTCAAACAAACTTTCTTACCCACTCAATTTAAAAAACGAATAAACAAAACATTACGCCCCACATTAAAATGCTTTTGTTTTATTCCCACATCCTCACCCCAACCGTTCCTACCGTGTACCCTCACACACACACGATTACTACCCTTCACATTTATCCTAACCAAATTTACCCAAAAAAAATAAACAAAACACTCCACACGTGTCTACCCTTTCTAACTAATAAATAAAACACATTTTATTTACCCCACTCCCCACTCCATTCGATACAAACAATGCATCTCCTTTTCTCTCCCATCACCCAAGCAGTCACCACCACTTTTTACCCCATATAAAAAAAAAACCCTAATTCACCACAACACAATTTTTACACCAAAAATTGGGGGTTTTAATCCTCCCGTGTTAATCACACACTTGGGGATTAAATCCCCAATTTTTTCGCAAGATACACCAAAGTGGTCCTCTCTCCTCTTCCAACGTGGCAATCCGTGTGCCTATAATCATTCCCAGCCGTTGATCAAGAGAAGAAACGAGAAAGAGAAAAGAATGAAGAAATCAAGGGCCAGGATTCATTTCCTTGGGCACCAAGGATGACCTAGAAGGTTCGGGGTTACCTTATAAAAACCCCCATCTATCATGTAATCGAGTAGCTTTACTTTAATTTTAATTTTTCAGTCAAATTAGGTTTAGTTAAAATCTTGTAATTTTTAATTCCAGTTTTGTAATCTTTTTTATTATTAATGAAAAAGTAATTTTTTATTATTCAAGTCTCATTTTAATTTACTGTCCAAGTTATATAATCTGTTTGATCTGTTTTTTTTTAATATATCACTGTTCGTATCTATTATTATTAGTCGAAAAAAAAATAAAAAAAAAATAAAAAAATAAAAAATATAATACTGTTCGCAAGTTGGTTCGAGAGGTGTTGTTTGGTTAGCGACGAAGGTTGTGATTCGAAGGTGGTGACGGCGCGTTTCGATTCATAAGACAGCTCAGCGCCTTGTCTTCTTCTCAAAGGATTCGACACCGGGTTTTAATTTTCTTTTTAATTTGCTTGTTTAGTTTTAATTTAGTTTATATTTATTTGCTTAATTGATATATTTGTTGAATCTGCTAGAATTAATCTGTTTGAGTTTATTTTGAATCTACTTAAGTTTTCTTTCATTGCTTATTTGATTTCAGATATATATGGTTTTGTTACTGTTTTGGGTGTTTGGATTTATTTGTTTATGTTTGGGAATTTGACTTTTTAGATTTAGCTTAATCGCCTATTAGCTTATTATCTGTTTCGTAGCTTAGTTGGTATCTTATTTTGCTTATTTGCAATCTTAATTAGCTTATTTGTTAGTTTTCTATATTGCTGTGTCTAAGACAGCACGAACTTTTGATCTGTTGTTCTAGTTTGATTGTCAAATAAATCTGTCCAAAACATATAAAAAAAAAAGCTAAAAAAAATATTAACTAAATTTTGTCTGTCAGGGGACTCGAACCCCTGACCTCTCGTTCACATGTCCTGCGCCCTAACCATCTCCTCTAGAATCACTTTTGTGAAATACTTCGCGCCTTTTAATTAATATAGTTTTTTTTTTTCATTTGGGCAGTTTTATTAAAAAAAAGTTTAATTAAGTTTAGTTAGATTAAATTTCATTTAAAAAGTTTTATATAAATTTTCTTAAATTCAGTTTTATTTAAATATAAAAAGTTAAAAAAAAAATAATAATAATAAAAAGATAAAAAAAATATTTTCATTAATTAGTTTTTAAAAAAGTAGTTTAAAATTTTATTTAATATAGATTAGTTTTAATATTAGTTTTTAAAATCATTAGATTCTAATTAATTTATTTTTTATAGAATTAGTTTTTAAATACATTAGATTTAATTGATTTTGTTTAAAATAAATTTAGATTTAAATAGAAATAGAAATAGTTTTCTTTACATTTTTAGAATAAATTTGGTATTTTCAATTTAGGTATAAATTTGCATTTACATTTCTAGCATTTTAATATTTCGCATTTGTTATTTCATATTTGTTTAGCATTTTAATTCTCGTTTGCATTTTACTTGTGCATTTCCGTTTATACTTTGTGTTCTTTACTTGCGGTAATTGCACCTTGTTTTAGATTAGTAAGTATTTACGTAGTAATAGTATTAATTTTATCTTTTTGCTTGCTTTGTGCTTAAATAGAAATAGATCTCCAAACAAGTATTATAACCAAAAACAATTAATCTCTACGTTAAAGTTGAAAATCAATTCGAGTGAGTCGAGGAACGATAAAAATAGAAATAAATAGGGTATACAAAAACGCTAGTTTCAAATGGCGCCGCTGCCGCTTCGCTCGTACGATTGACGATTTTTCGTGAAGACGTTTGGATTTTTGGGATCCGTTCTTTGTGAACGTTACGTTTCTTGCAACAAAAATCAAAAATACAAAAAAATCAAAAACTTTAAACTACAAAAAAATTAAAAAATCACAAAAGCAATGTCTTTACTAAGAATTGCACAAAAAAATTAAAAAAATCAAAAGTAATACTTTTTCCTAAGAGTATTACACCAAAAATATATATTTTTTCTAAAAAAAAAATACAAAAAGATTTTTCTTTTACTATAATATATTACGTAGCACAATAATTTACCTACTTTTCAAATAAGCCTTAGTTGGGATTTCATCACCTAACTATTGTAGTCGAATCCTAAACGAAATAAAGAGGCAAAATAGATAAATACTAGTAAGACGTTTGAACTCGACATATACAAACTATAAGGTGGGTATAAGGCGACGCGCTATAAAAGGCCGTCTAAGGAAAAAGGTTTTTAAGTGCTTTGTGCCACCTCGTTTCCCCGCTTGCTTGTGCGTATATTGAGAGGGACGACCGATTATTGGTTTGCCGACTCAAGTAGTACTTAAGTATATATTTTTGTAGCTTTTTACTATTGCTCCTCGAGAGGGAAAATCCTTTTCCTCTCAAAGTCGACCGAGGTCACCTACCTCATTCCAAAGTTTTAATTGTATGCGCACTCGCGCGCGTACATACATACCGAGTGGTGTACCAAATACTTCTAATTCTTCCAAAAAGAAGAAGAAGAAAAACAAAAAGACCGCCATTCAAGCCGTTCCCAAGAATCGAGCTTTCGACATAACGATGGCAACGGATAATCGACCAATGATTGAGATTCTTCAATCTCACGTTAAAGGAAACGATGACGCGATTGTGGTGCCGACCATTGGAGCTAATCATTTTGAACTTAAACCGGATTTTATTCGAATGGTTTCCGCTACACCATTTTTAGGTCGTACTAATGATGACCCACACGCTCATATCAAAAGATTCATCCAATTAGCAAATACCGTCAAATACAATGGGGTGCCACAAGAGGCCGTTCGCCTACAACTTTTTCCTTTTTCCCTAGAGGGACAAGCCCGGATTTGGCTTGATAAGGAACCACCCCAAAGTATTACCACATGGATCGACTTAGAGACCAAGTTAATTAATTACTTTTTCCCACCATCACGGACCACCGCTTTAAGAAATGAAATAATCACTTTTGAGCAAAAATATGGGGAAACTTTTAGTGAGTCTTGGGATCGATTTAAAGAGCTTTTAAGAAAATGTCCATAACACGGTTTCACTAAAGTACATCAAATTAACACGTTTTACAATGGTTTAACTCTAAATGACCAAGACACACTTAATAGTGCCGCGGGGGGCAATATTCTTGTGAAAACCATGAACGAGGCTTGGGCCATTATTGAGAACAAGGCAAAAGTGCAAACCAAGAGTGTTAGGGCCACTATGGCAAGTGCTAGTTCTAGTGAGAGTGACAAGAGAATCGATAAACTTACTTCGCTTGTTGAAACACTCGCTCTAAAAACCGATGCCCTCACCACTCATGTGCATGACGTGAAAGATAATAGTGAAACGTGTGAGACTTGTGGTGGACCACATTCATATTTCAATTGTGACAAGGTTTATAATCAACAACAACAAGTTTGTGCTTTTAATGCTAATGCAAGGGTTCCATTTAAACCTAATGTTGATGTTAACCATTTGTCTTACAAGAGTACAAATTATTTGGCTCCCCCGGGTTTTGTAGCACCTCAAAGACCACCCCCACCCGCCGAAAATACCCAATACCAAAATAGGAACCAAGGTCCTCAAATGGGTAATTTTCAAGGTAATACAAATCAAGGGAATTTTAATGGTCAAAATCAAGGGTTTCAAAATAATCAAGGTTTTTACAATAACAACTATTTTGAAACTCAATATCAAAAACAAAGATTTCCTAATCAAGGGGTTAATAATCAAGGGTTCAATCAAATGAATTTGCAAAACCCTCAAATGGACTTGGTTCTACAAAAATTGACCGAACATGTGAAAATCATGAAAGTTATGCAAGAGTCTACTAGACAAATGCAAGAGTCCAATGATAAGAGATTTTTGACTATGTTGCAAACCCTTAGACCCCAAGGTGCCTTACCATCCAATACCGAGATTAACCCTCGTGCTAATGTGAGTGCTATCAATACTCGAAGTGGAGCCAATTTAGTGGGACCTTCCATCTCTTCGCCCATAAAGGAGAGACAAGGCCCGGAGGTCATAATGAGTAATCCTACTCCCCCTCCGGTGATTCCCCCCACTACCACTCCTAGTTCTAGTCCTCCATTGCCGAAAGAGCCTATTCCTACGGTTGTTCAAGAAGCGAGTCCTTCTCCTTCTCAACCTAAGCCTAATATTCCTTATCCATCTAGGTTAGGCAAGACTAAAGTGCTCACCAAAGATGACATTCATGTCTCTAATTTTTTGAAAATGATTTCCAATGTGAATGTTAACGTAAGCCTTATTGAAGCACTTGCTCAAATGCCAAAATTTGTCAAAATGTTTAAAGATTTGCTCAATAAGAAGGAAAAAATGGTTGAGCTCGTTAACACCCGTTTAAATGAGAATTGTTCCGCGGTTCTTCTCAAAGAGCTTCCCGAAAAGCTAGGAGATCCCGGACGATTCGTGTTACCTTGCTCGTTTCCTCAAATCGATGATTGTATGGCTTTAGCAGATCTCGGCGCTAGCATCAATCTTATGCCACTTTCGGTTTGGAAACAATTGTCATTACCCGACCTTGTACCGACTCGTATGACTTTAGAGTTAGCTAATCGAACTCTCGCATACCCCGTTGGTATTGCCGAATATGTTTTTGTTCGAGTCGGTACATTCACTTTTCCCGTGGACTTTGTCGTCGTCGACTAAGAGATGGATCCTCGTATTCCGTTAATACTTGGTAGACCATTCTTACGATCTGGAAGAGCCTTAGTCGATGTAGCCGAAGGGGAGTTAATTCTTAGGGTTCGGGATGAACAACAAGTTTTTAAAATGGGAAAAATCACAACGAAATCAAATGGAAAAGAGTCGGTCAATATGATTGATGTTCTTAATTATGTTGATGAAGAGATTTTTATTAATCCTTTTCGAATAGAAAAATCTAATCAAAATGATTTTGTGATAAACTTATCCCTTCCCTTAGAGCCTCAAATTTTTGATACTCCCATTTATGACACCGATAGTGATGACACTTTTTCAAGTGATCACACTATCTTCGGCTTAGACGACTCGATTTTTGACCCACCCACTTTTGACCCACCCATTTATGATCAACCAATCTTTGATACCTACGATGATGACACTTCTTTAAGTGATCTCATTAATTTTGATGACCCACTCCATGATCTTAATGCACCCCATATCTCGATGAGTGATTCTTCCACGGAGACTCCTTTTGACTTCTATACTCCAATTTTGGAAGTCATGACTTTTGAGGAGGATCCTCCACTCTTAGAGATCTTACCTACTTTAGAGGTTCTTCCATTCGAGGAGGATTTGGATATCTTTTTAAATACCTATTTTCCTCATGAGGAAGAGTTTTCCTATGACTCTACTGATGTTTTCACATGAAGTTTGTAAGAGGATGACTTTCCCACTATGGATTTTGATGATATTTTGAGCTTAAATGTCGACACCTCTTGCTATTTTCCCATTAAGGAACCGGTGTTTGATCCGGGAATAGAGACTTTTGTGCTTTCATTTCCATACCACCTTATCTTTCCTTGTAAGAGACTTTTGCCTAAGGATACCCCACTTTTCTATGACTTGCGTACCACCTCGGGGTTTATTTCCTTTTGTGATGGAAATTATGTGTTTGACCCGGGTGGATTTTCATGGGGTATGCCTTATCTGAGTTTGTTTCACCCTCTATCATGGAGAGATTTTCCTCCCTTGGAAATCTCGGTTTCCCATGATTTTCCCATTTGAATGATGACATTCGGGAATTCGAGTCAAGCTAGAGACTCGTGATGAAAAATCAAGCATCGTTTAACTAGGTTAGATTTTTTACCCTTTTCCACCTTTTTACCCTTCACCCATTTTCACCAATAAGTGTAGGGGGGAGCCAAGTAGGTTTTTTGTGCTGTGATTGTGCAGGGATATGTGCTTAATGATCCACTTTTGGTACTTTTGACATGACCCATGTTCCCGTGTTTCCCGTGTACCCGGTTCCTTCGATAAGTTTTTGCTATTGTGATTCAATCTTGTATATAAATAAGACGAATAAATGTAATCACTTTAGTTATCCTTTCCTTAGCTCGATTTTAAACAACGTACTCAATGTCCTAAGTGTAGGGGAGTTTATTCTCCCGCATGCTTAAACATTGAGGACAATGTTTATATTAAGTGCAGGGGGGATTTCTATCGAAATTTTAGTGGCCTTTTCCATGAATTTGACCCCATTTAACCGGAAAATTTAAAAATTTTCAACGTTTTTCAAATTTTTGATCTATTTTGGCCTTGTAGTATTTTTCTTTTGTCATCGCATCATAATATTTCTCGTTTCAAGAATAAAGTCAAAAATAAATAAATGAATAAAATGGTTTTAACAAGTTTAGATATCTTTGATATATTAGGCCCGTCGTGAATATTTTGACTCAACCCGAGTTTACTTATCCAAGTTTACTCTAGCTAGTATCCTTAACCATATGGACCTTAATTGGTTTATTAGGCTAAGCATCCACGAGTCTCATTCCTTGAGATTTTAAATTGTGGAGAATGAGAGATGATAGAGTTAATTATAAGTTCGGTATTCTTTCATTAACTTATGTGAGTTAGTTATGAGCTTTTTCTCCCATCACTTGTTAATAAATATATTTGCAATAAATAAGGTTGTACGATTTAAAAGGTTACTTAGCTTCTAGCACAAGATCGTTTAAAAGTTGTTCGGTATTAATTAGAGTTCATAGCCAAGGCATAACTTATTGAAGCGGGACGCGAAGATTGGCTTATCCAAAAAGGCCCTAACAAGGCATGAGGATACTCGAGTCCAAAAAGGCCCTCACAAGGCATGAGGATTCACTTTTTGCTAAAGATCCTAAGATGATGTGAAGATCATTAATCCAAATCAATATGACGGATCAAGACACACGACGAGAAGCAATGACTCCCCTAAAGATCATGGAGAAGTCTATCCAAAAAGACCCTAACAAGGTATGAGGATAAATAGATCCAAGTCCGAAAAGGAGGCGGATCGTTGTATATCGAAATCCTAAATAAAGAAGAGGATAAATGAAGAAGTCGTGGTCAACGTTTGAAGCATCTTTCACTCCTAATGAAGATGTGTACCAAAATGAAGAGAAGACCATAATTTCAAGATCGTCTCTCAAGATTTGAAGTTTGAAGTACAAGCCAAATATCGGTCCGAGAAAGGTCTAAAATAGTGAAACGAGTTATGCCAAGATATGAACTTTATGATGTTTCGAGAAGCCGTTTTAAAAGATTTTGTCCTTTAGCTAACTATTGATTAAATCGTCCCACTTTATTTTCGGCCTTAATAAATTATCGAAATAAGTCAAAAATGCATCCTCGTGATCATTCAAGACAAAAATAAAATACAAGAGATACACCGTAGGAATAAGGGGGTCTAAGTGATTAACTAAACCACATGAGTAAGTGTTAGTTGTGCTAACTTGTAATAACAATGATCTCGTTTTTATGCTTGGTATGGGGAACATGAAACTTGAGGGTGATTAATATTCATGACACCAAAGCCCTAATTCAAGTCTTAGATTTCTTTACGAGTTTCTTCCATCGAATAATTTCCAAGCTAATAAATGGATATAACTTTTTGTCTCCTTTTAAGTTTTTATCTTTTCGTCGTAGTAGTAGTAATAATAATAATAAAGGCCGAGATGGATTAATTATGAGAAAAATGTAACTTTATGCTTTGAAATAATGCATTGCATGGGGTCATTGCAATGGTCAAGTGTAGGGGATTTAATAAGTGTGAAAACACTTATCCTTTTGCCACTAAAATCAAGGAAAAACAAGACCTAATCATGTGTTTTATATCATAAATATCGGAATTACGCGTGGTTTTGTGTTCTTGTGTTAAAATAGGTACAAATGATCAAAAGGAAAGAAAACACGGGATTTCACGGTCAAAAGTTGAAGAAAAGTCCAAGAAAAGACGAAGACAAAGTCAAAAGACCAAAATGTGCCCAAATTCACGAAAACCGGCAAAGTCGACACAATTTTGAAGAAAAGATCGAAAGGCCAAAGATCAAATCGTTTTATTCGGGGATTTAATTTTTACGAAGATTTTGGGCCTTGTGGGTCCCACATTAGCTTATTGGGCCCACAAAGTCCATTTAAGAAAATGATTAACTTATGATGAATCAAAATGGCCCAGCAAGCCCATTTATTAAACATGGAAAAAAAAAGAAATCGGATGGGCCAAGCCCACTTGGTTTAATTGTTTTGTGAGATGGATGGAAAAGAATAATTGAGTGAAATTATTCACTTGATATTCGGTCATTTCACTTCCCAGTCAAACAAACTTTCTTATCCACTCAATTTAAACAACGAATAAACAAAACATTACGCTCCACATTAAAATGCTTTTGTTTTATTCCCACATCCTCACCCCAACTGTTCCTACCGTGTACCCTCACACACACACGATTACTACCCTTCACATTTATCCTAACCAAATTTACCCAAAAAAATAAACAAAACACTCCACACGTGTCTACCCTTTCTAACTAATAAATAAAACACATTTTATTTACCCCACTCCCCACTCAATTCGATACAAACAATGCATCTCCTTTTCTCTCCCATCACCCAAGCAGTCACCACCACTTTTTACCCCATATAAAAAAAAACCCTAATTCACCACAACACAATTTTTACACTAAAAATTAGGGGTTTTAATCCACCCGTGTTAATCACACACTTGGGGATTAAATCCCCAAGTTTTTCGCAAGATACACCAAAGTGGTCCTCTCTCCTCTTCCAACGTGGCAATCCGTGTGCCTATAATCATTCCCAGCCGTTGATCAAGAGAAGAAACGAGAAAGAGAAAAGAATGAAGAAATCAAGGGACAGGATTCATTTCCTTGATCACCAAGGATGACCTAGAAGGTTCGGGGTTACCCTATAAAAACCCCCATCTATCATGTAATCGAGTAGCTTTACTTTAATTTTAATTTTTCAGTCAAATTAGGTTTAGTTTAAATCTTGTAATTTTTAATTCCAGTTTTGTAATCTTTTTTATTATTAATGAAAAAGTAATTTTTTATTATTCAAGTCTCATTTTAATTTACTGTCCAAGTTATATAATCTGTTTGATCTGTTTTTTTTTAATATATCACTGTTCGTATCTATTATTATTAGTCGAAAAAAAATAAAAAAAATAAAAATAAAAAATATAATACTGTTCGCAAGTTGGTTCGAGAGGTGTTGTTTGGTTAGCGACGAAGGTTGTGATTTGAAGGTGGTGACGGCGCGTTTCGATTCATAAGACAGCTCAGCGCCTTGTCTTCTTCTCAAAGGATTCGACACCGGGTTTTAATTTTCTTTTTAATTTGCTTGTTTAGTTTTAATTTAGTTTATATTTATTTGCTTAATTGATATATTTGTTGAATCTGCTAGAATTAATCTGTTTGAGTTTATTTTGAATCTACTTAAGTTTTCTTTCATTGCTTATTTGATTTCAGATATATATGGTTTTGTTACTGTTTTGGGTGTTTGGATTTATTTGTTTATGTTTGGGAGTTTGATTTTTTAGATTTAGCTTAATCGCCTATTAGCTTATTATATGTTTCGTAGCTTAGTTGGTATCTTATTTTGCTTATTTGCAATCTTAATTAGCTTATTTGTTAGTTTTCTATATTGCTGTGTCTAAGACAGCAGGAACTTTTGATCTGTTGTTCTAGTTTGATTGTCAAATAAATCTGTCCAAAACATATAAAAAAAAGCTAAAAAAAATATTAACTAAATTTTGTCTGTTAGGGGACTCGAACCCCTGACCTCTCGTTCACATGTCCTGCGCCCTAACCATCTCCTCTAGAATCACTTTTTTGAAATACTTCGCGCCTTTTAATTAATATAGTTTTTTTTTCATTTGGGCAGTTTTATTAAAAAAAAGTTTAATTAAGTTTAGTTAGATTAAATTTCATTTAAAAAGTTTTATATAAATTTTCTTAAATTCAGTTTTGTTTAAATATAAAAAGTTAAAAAAAAAATAAATAAATAATAATAAAAAGATAAAAAAAATATTTTCATTAATTAGTTTTTAAAAAAGTAGTTTAAAATTTTATTTAATATAGATTAGTTTTAATATTAGTTTTTAAAATCATTAGATTCTAATTAATTTATTTTTTATAGAATTAGTTTTTAAATACATCAGATTTAATTGATTTTGTTTAAAATAAATTTAGATTTAAATAGAAATAGTTTTCTTTACATTTTTAGAATAAATTTGGTATTTTTAATTTAGGTATAAATTTGCATTTACATTTCTAGCATTTTAATATTTCGCATTTGTTATTTCACATTTGTTTAGCATTTTAATTCTCGTTTGCATTTTACTTGTGCATTTCCATTTATACTTTGTGTTCTTTACTTGCGGTAATTGCACCTTGTTTTAGATTAGTAAGTACTTACGTAGTAATAGTATTAATTTTATCTTTTTGCTTGCTTTGTGCTTAAATAGAAATAGATCTCCAAACAAGTATTATAACCAAAAACAATTAATCTCTACGTTAAAGTTGAAAATCAATTCGAGTGAGTCGAGGAACGATAAAAATAGAAATAAAAAGGGTATACAAAAACGCTAGTTTCATGTATTCACAAGATTAGCAATTTACGAGGTTGGACCTAAATGATGAAGAACATCATATGAAAGATTCACATGGTTCTTGTTCATGAATGTTGGTCACCTCGTCACGTCTAAAGTTATCTATTGACTCCATGTGTATGATTGATATCATTGTCTAGACACCAATATGTGAACTTGGTACACTCGGCATCAAGGATTCTGAATGCAGGACAATTGTTCCCCCTCAATTGTTGACCCGTGTTCTATTGAAAGAGTTGTAGTCGCCGTTTGAGTAGTCGCATCGTCGAGTATGTAGATATCAATTGTAAATTGCTACGGTTGGTGGAGATGATAACTTCATAAAAACAAGACTTCTCTTGTTTTAACAAATAAATGCACTGAATCGTACATATATTCGTGTTAGATTGTTTTATTACGTAAACACAATCCCTTACATGGTTATAAAGTAAACCATGCCCGAGAAAATTAATTCCCGTTGTTGAGTCAAAGCTTTCCGGTGAAATGCTTGACTTTAATATGAAAAGCGGGTTACTATCAGAAATAATAGCAAGCCATATGGAGCATGTTTTAAATCTTTTAAACTTCTGCTCAAACGTTATTTACAACCCCGTGTCATTATTGAATGACATTTCTAGGATCGTAAATATTATCGATTCCAGAAGACATGCTCTTTTTATCAAAACATTTTGAACACACAATTTTGAAAGATTTAGAAAAATCTTTTGAGAAATACTAGAAAAATTGTGTTTAATGTTTTGAAAACCAATTACTTGAGCTTAAGATTTGGAATATCTTAGGAAAGCTCAAGTCCGAGAAGTTGTAAACTTCTCATTGTTAAGGATAAGTTACCATCGGCGATAAACTTTCCTTTTATTTGGAGGACAAGTCCTAAACTGACATTTACTTAGAAGTCGTTTTCATGAGCTTGAAAACTTTGACTATTTTAACGGAAAGCTCATGACCGAGAAAGGTTAATTTCTCGTTATGAGGAAAAGTTCTCTTGTTTAAAAGATACACTTTCCTTTCTGAGATTAAAACTTCGAATGTTTTAATACAAGCTCATGACCGAGAAAGGTGAATTTCTCGTTAAGAGGATAAGTTATCATAAAAGATAATCTTTCCTTTATTTTAAGTTCGAGTTACAGTTTGACATTTAACTGTAAGTCATAGTGCATGAACTTAAAAACTTCGAATGTTTTTAATATTAGCTCATGCCCGAGAAAACTTAATTTCTCGTTGTTAGGATAAGTTTATCATCGGCGATAAACTTTCCTTTCTTTGAAGCACGGGTTACCATCTGATATTTAATGATAAACCATATACACGAGCTTAAAACCTTTGAATGGTTTTAGGATAAGCTCGTGTTCGAGAAAACTTAATTTCTCGTTTTGAGGGTAAGTTATCGTTGCGTAGATAAACTTCCCTGTCTCTGAAGTCCGGGTCATCGTCTGTCATTTAACGAGGAGCCATTTACACAAGGTTGAAACCTTTGAATAGTTTAAATGTAAGCTCGTGTCCGAGAAAATTTAATTTCTCGTTTTGAGGGTAAGTTATCGTTGCATAGATAAACTTCCCTTTCTCTGAAGTCTGGGTCACAGACTGTGATTTGAATGTGAGCCATTGTGCATGAGCTTAAAAACTTGGAATGTTTTTAATATATTTTCTCGTTGTTAGGATAAGTTTATCATCGGCGATAAACTTTCCTTTCTTTGATGAACGAGTTAGAGTCTGTGATGTGACTGTAAGTCCTTTGTGAGCTTAGCCATGAATCCCCTAAGACACTTGTTTCTCCGATATCTGCTTCTTCAGCAACCAAACTCTAAGAGTGTCCTTAGTTGAACGGTATACAACGATTGGACCGCTTCGTTCTTTTGGAACATCAACTTTAGGACCTGCATTCTCATTCGGAATTTGCATGCTTTGACATGGGTTAGCGATATCAATTATAGAAGCACGTGGGGGTTCACAGTTGGCTTTACTTGTGTCAGAGGTGACTTGAGTAGATGATTTACTTATCTTAGTTGGAAAACGTTTCCTTTTATAGAAAACTTTAAGTTCAGGCTTAAGTGATGTATCATCTTTTTCAATTTCCTCCCTAGCAGTCTTAGTAGAGTCGGAGATTATCCTAATTAAAGGGCACTCGTTTCCTACAAGAGTGAAAGTTCTACCAGTGGGGCGCCACATTTTCCAATGGGTTTGATTTTAACAACCCACTGGGATTTAAGTCTAGCACGGGAGTTCACCTCATTAATCAATTTTTTGATACATGAATCATGATTGGCTGTAAAGACACATTTCCTTCATGTTTTACAAGTAGCATATTTAATGTCCGAGTAAAATCTAGAATTCCTAGATGATTGATTGATGCTCCTATGATTTGACATGCTACGGTTAGCAGTGTTGGGTAATCTAGAAGGCATCTGACTAGGTTTGAAATTCCTATCTCTTACTTGTGTCTTTTGCTTAGCTTCCATTTGACCAGATTTATGGCAAACGTCATTTGAACTAGTTCTAGACGTGGTCTTGGTATTTTTAGAGAAACTAGAGGCAATCATGTTATTAGGTCTTGCTAAAGCTGCTTTGGTCACATAGGGCCTAGTTGCTGGAGTGACTGGTCTAGAAATATGACCCAAATCAACTTGGAAGGCAAACCGCGGTCTCGAGGATTGTGGTCGCTCGGATCTAAATGCAGTAGGTTGTCTGACAATCTGTTGTCTGACGAACTGATTTGTAGGCGGTTTCCCCAAGGTTGATGGTTTTTCAAGCTTAGTGTCCACACTAGGTCCTCTATTTTTCCTTAACTCGTTTTTCAACGCAGCTATAGCGAACACCTTTTCTTGGACTTGAGCTTTTAAAGTCTCATTCTCTTTGAGCAATCTATCTTGGGATGCCAATTTAGACTCTAGTAACTGAATTTGTTTCAAAAGATTTTCCTTTTCAGCTTTAGAATCTAAAACTTTTTGATCCAATTTTCTTTCAAGAACAACGTTTGACTTTTCAAGTTTTTCAAAGTATGTTTCAAATTTGTTCGTTTTCTTTGAAAATTCAATTTTTGCATCCTCAAGATCTTTTGATTGTTGAGCTACAATCGTTTCGAGCTCTCTAATCTTGGAATCAGAAGCAGTCAATGAAGCAGTTATAATACAATTATCATGATGTACTATAGCATTCTGAACAATCTCTCCCCCATGATGACTTACATCGGATGAATCAGAGGTGGTATTGCTATCACTCGTTTCCATCCCATGTTTGTCATAATTAGGTTCAGAATTCTCAATATGCGGCATATCATCAGCATATACATCATAAACAACATTACATTGTACCATGTTTGCAGGCGCTTCCTCATAAACTGTAACACCCCCACAAATGCTATGCGCAGCGGAACTACAACATTTGGGTGCTACACAGTTATCATCGCACACAAGATATATCAAACGACTCAAAAGACGTAAAAGTCTTGACATTATTTAAACATAGTTAAAATGTACATGTCTACTGTTTTCCAAACCCCAAAAGAATACAATACAGAGTTTGCATTTAGGTCCCCACTGAATCTCAACCCAAAAATACATTTTCATTCACATGACATAGTATAAAATTTTTAAGTGCAAAAAGGGAGGAAAACAAAGTAGACCGCCAAGCCACCACAACTTCCATCCTCGCATGCTCCGCTGCTATCAATCTTGGTTACCTGAAACACATGCTTAAAATCGTCAACAAAAAGGTTGAGCGAATCTATAGGTTTATCAAATCATAAGTTGAACATAAGTATTAAAAACCAATCATGATCATTCAATAGCATTGTCGTACTCACAATCTATTACTCAAGGATATGACAATTGTGTTTAAGCTCATGACACTAATCCGTTAACTCAATCACCCGCGTAATAATTACCGGCGTGATTCAGATGAAACCAGTGCCCCTTCTAAAGGCATCAGTTGCAATTATGCCTTATCTCTCATACAAGATAATCTACCGCAGAACTTACTCAACGTACAGCTTCTCGGCTAGCATTGGGTCGTTAGCCCCGTAGTACTACAAATTGTATAAGCGGCTATTTCCCCCTTCTCGAGGGCAGGACAATAGTTAATAGTTCATGAATTTAGGGACTTTTGCAACTAGGTACTCAACACAATTTCGAGGCAACATTCGGGTCCAACAATCAATCAAGACTTATGTTCATTTTCATTTAAATTAGCATGTATCCCCCTCGCGGGTTAAAAACATTTGAATAAAGTAAAGAGCGAGGCTATAGACTCACCTTGCGTAGTAGTGGTAGTATTAGCACTACGGCGTAAACGAAATCGATCACCGACGACGAGGATGCCCCGGGAAATCAAATACAACACCTAACGAATAAACACGTAATGAATCAACACATTCTAGTACCTTCAAGTACTGTATGTACACAATTAGGAACACTCAAGGTTCATATAAACTCACGCCAAAAATCCATACAAGCGATATTTACTAGACACGAACCATTTTATACTTTATTAGAATTATCGCGCATTTTACAACTCTGCCGGTACATACCGAATGTACGGGCTGTTTTACCCCACTTAGACCACTCCTAAAAATCTGAGAAAATTTGTAAAAATCACTTATAATCTGTAGAAACCCCTCACCAAATTTCATAAAAAGTTTTCACTCCTAAGACCTTCTGCCCGACACATCTTTGAAGTACAAAATTCGGACAGTTTTGCACACTCGACTCGTAAGATCGTTTTGACCATCTTAACCAATGCCATTTGAAAATCCGACTCTTGATTATGAAAATAGACTCAAAATGCTAAGTTTAGGGCCTGAGAACAACTTCCAAACATTTTTAGAACTCTAGTTACAATCCTAGACATTCGACCTATATTTTGACAAAAACCCGTAACTTGTGATTTTCATCACCCGGTACGCCTCAAACTTTAAAATATCATAACTTTTGGCTCGTTTTGAGTTAGAAGCTCTACCTTATACCGAATCGAAGCTAAAAAGAAGCTCTACAACAATATCCTATCTTCTCAACCTGGACATAGACTTAAACCCACGAAAATAACCCTTAAACAATCTGATCTAAATTGACTCTTTCAAAATCATATTAAAACATCATTTTGACCAATTTCATCAACTCCTATACTCCTAACATCATCTACTAACCATCCTAATCAAACCAAAACACCCTAAATCACTTGTATGTTCATCCTTATTCAAAACCCACATCAAAAACTAAACATGCAATATAATTAAATATATAAAAAATAATAATAACAAAGAAATAGAACCATACCCACAAGAAACAAGATCAAAACATCAAGAACACCCAAACCCCCCACATATTTCGTGGGTTTTGGGGCTGAAATCATCAAGGAAAATATTTTCCTAGCTCCAATATTTCAAATCCATGTTCCTAAACATATTTAAACACAAACCCACGAATTTAATTAGATCAAAACATAATATTTTTCAAAATAATTCAAAAATTAAATCTAAAAAAAAAAACAGTTGTTGCATGTGAAATTTTATTGGTGGGATTTACTTAACTTGATGTTATAAACATGGGGTATTGCTTAGATTTTCCAAAAATCAAATTTTGGTGGTGGATTCATGGTGGTGGTGTTTGGCCGTGACTTTTAGAGAGAAAGGAGGGGGAGACAAAATTTTGGAGTGTGAAAAATGAGGTGTGTGTGAAAAAATAAGTTTATATATAGTGGAGGGAGGACCAAATGTGTAAATAAGTCTATCTTTTGGCCTTGCTTGCAAACTAGTTAGCAAAGAGCGGGAAATGGTAACTAGTCGGTTTTTAAAAATTTACGGGAGTCGGGTTTTGTCCCGGCTTCCTCAAAATACTTTTAAATGGTTCAGACGCACACAAAACGATTATACATATGGTTCCGACTCGACTTAACACGTAATAAAAATAAAATCTCGAAAAACTCAAATATCGATCAATCGATAATAAAATGTGAATTTTGGGCATCCGTCGGTATCGCAGTCGTTATCGGTTCTTCTTAAATCGTCAAACGTTAAATTACGACCGTAAACGTTGGTTTCAACTTAAACCGTCACATATATAGCAAACGAAATTTCTTAAAAATTTCAAAAATATCCGTAAAATAGGATTAAATAAATAACGTTGGGCTCGGGATATCACATCCGCAAGTGAGCCACAACTTAAGAGAGATGCTCATACTGAACAACTCTTGAGACAATAACTTAGCATCATACGGCACTTTCACGGGTGTTACATAAACGGGTAAGGTGTCAGCAAAAGAGATCTCGTGAACATTCCCTGACGTGCCACTTGTATCATGTTGTCCTCCTGATTCCGTGCTCTTGGCATCGATAGGCTCCAAGTTTTCAACCGTATGACCAGTTTCCTCTTGCATCGAAGAGTCTTGCATTCCATTATCATACCCTTGCTGAAGTCGAGATCTTTCATAAATCGAAGACGAGACCGATGACATGAGTTTCAAAATTGTATCACGGAAAACTCGAAGCTCGGTATGTGTATCTCGAAGAAATGATTGGCAAATCACTGAACTTTCAGGCTTGATGATATTGAATTGGAGGAAAGGCGTGAGTTGTGTCACAAGAGCCTTATATGCAAGTGCCGATGCAGAGTGATTAAAGTTGTCATGGTTGAGTTGCTCGGCGAGTTGGGTCAAAATGGTGAATATTGAGTCGATGAATATATGACGATCTTGACCAAAGATTGTCACAAATTCTCTCCCTCCTTGAATCCATGAAAGAGTGACAAGATGAGACTAAAGCATTCGAAATGAAGTGATGCCACTTTCTCTAACTTTGTCTTGCAAAAGATGCAATTCTCCCTTGTTCGATGTCGAATTCAAAAAATACATGGAAAGTTAAATGACAAATTCTTGGATCTTCGATTGGAAAAATATCTTTTGCTCAGCTCAATAAATTTTATCGGCTCAAACGTTGAGAAAACAAACCAGAGACCAAATAAATCCAAACTACGGTAAATATGATGATCGGCCCGTTAAATATTTTATCGCTTTGGTTCTGTCTATATATCCGCCTCAACACGATGTACCAAATCCAACATAAACTTAACTAAAATTAAAATTTAAAAACTGATATATTTAAAAAATAAACAAAATTTACTAAACTCAAATTTAAAAGTGACAAAAATACAAAACTAATATAACTAACAAATTAACTTTAAAAATATAAAAAATAAAAATAAAAAAATAAACTAAACAAAATGGGATACTGATATTATAATGCTAAAGAAACGTGGCAAAAAAATATGGAACGTGGCCCAAATATAACCAGAGGCGTGGCCTTGATAATGCGACTAGTATTCTAGTTAAATCCGCCTATTAAAAGAAAAAAAAATACTTTGGTGTACCAAATTAAAAGTGACAAATAGTATTCTAGAAATTTAAAAGTGACAAATAGTATTTTAAATTTAATAGTATTCTAGAAAAATTTAAAATTGACAAATTGACTGAAACGTGTAGCATTCAATAATAAGAGACGTGGCCCTCTTTAAAACGTGTCAGACTTAGCCCTTATATTTGTTTTGTATTAAAACGTGTAGCATTCAAGAATAAGAAAATCCCACCCTAATTTGTTTTGTATCCTATGCCCCTCTCTCACCTAAAACTGTTTGCAGCCACAAAATATTGGATGCCAATCTATCCCACAGTAGCACCTTGTTAAATCCGTCGCAATCCCAAAACTCTGAACACTCCAATCTCGTTAACGCAAACCCAGTTGATCTCTTTCTCAATTTTATCAGCGTAACAAACGAAAATGATCAAGAGAATCAATAAAGAAACTAGCGCTACCGGATCTTAGATTTGATTTATCTCAATGCATTTGAATGGAATACGAATAACCTCCTAAAATACAAGGTGCTATCGAAGAACAGGATGTTGACTTCAAGGTCTTGTATGGATCTCGGGTAGGTTTTATCTCAATCGTCTTTCTTTTTTTGGTTTTTGAGTCTTTGATCAATGAAAGTTTTAAACTGAGATCTTTGAGAAAGAGGTTTGGTATTTTCGAGTCTTGTCAGAGTCTGTTTTTGGTGTCAGTCGTGGGCCTTGGTGTTGGGTGAAGAACGTGTCAGTTTTGACGAGGGGTGTTTAAAGCTTTGCGAGTCTTTTTGAGTCAGTCGAGTGTCTGTTGGTTTGAAAGTCTTTTGCTTGTGGGACGACAGGTGTGAGACTTATCGAGAGTCGAGTCAAGTCTTGGGTCTTATCGAGAGTCGAGTCGAGTCTTGGGTTTAGGTATTGATGTCAAGAGTGAGGGGTTTTGGTTAGTCTTTTTGAGTCAAAGTGGTGTTGGATTCGAGGGAGTGGACATGAATGTGTTTGTGAGTCTGAGTCTTCGTGAGTTGTTTTGAGAGTGTGATTTGTGGGTCGAGTCAAGGGTGGGTTTATGTGGTTGTCGAGGGAGTCGAGGGATGTGGTTGTGAGTCGAGAGTCGAGAGTCTATTTAGAGTCGAGGGTGTGGGTGTGTTTTTGTTCGAGGGTCTTGATGCGTGGGTGGAGCGTGAGTCTGTGTCGAGTGGGGATGGATTAAGTCTTGGGTGTATTAAGTCTTAGGTTCAAACAATAGTCAAACCTATTTTTCCATCGCAATACTTAACCTATTCCATCGCCATATCTCAAATATTCATCGCAATATAGAGTCCAACTCCCATCGCAATCTCAGTCATGCAACCATCGCAATATTCTTCTTATTCATCTCAATATTCAAAACTAAGTCCATCGCAATATCAATAAGAGCCCACTCCATCGCAATATGTCAAACTTACAACCCATCGCAAAAACAGTTAACTTTCCATCGCAATGTTTAAACCACTTCCATCGGAATGTATCTAGAAAAATTTGGGCAGAGTTTCGACTCAATTTCCCTTAAGCCCGTCGGCATCCACAATCGCAAAGTGCGATCGGAATCCACGTCGGAATAAGGTATTGGAAAAATTTGATCGCAAAGTAGAACCCGAGGGTTATTGCGATCGATGTACAAAACTTGGTTCTTTCCGATGGATGAGTAAAACGCAAATACAAACCTGGATTCTTGATGAACTCTAGAACTGATATACGATGAAGTTGATAAAGACAAAGTGACACATTGAAACTGTTAACTCTTATCAATTTTTTAAGACATATATGATAGAAAAAGGAGAAAAAAATAGATAAATAACTAAAAAAACAGAATTGTTTAAAATAGATACACTTTTTAAGATAAAAGTGGATAGAACAAATATAAGGAAAAAAATTGTGAATTTGAAAGAAAAAACGTTATATTGTCAAACCATTTTTCCCTTTAAAAAAACGTAAATTGAGAGTATAGATAGAAGAAATTAAAGAAAAAATTAAAATTTTTTTGAGAAAGAATGAAATTGTACCACCAAATCAATAGATGAAAACACACAAATCCAAAGAATCAACCATGCTCTTGATACCAATTGAAGGATCGTGTTTTTCTAAGGATTTAGCAAGTTATGGATTAACTATTGATATGGATGAGAAATGGAGAAACTTAGAGAGAGAAATAAGAGAGAGAAAGGAGAGAAAGAAAGAAAGATGGAATTAGTGAAATGAATGTGTTCAACAACCCCTCATAACATGCTAGGAGGGGGGTTTATATAGCCCACCCTACATGTGGGCTATATGGGCTATATTGGATCACGAGCCCAATATCATTGGAGTGACCGATCCTTTCTAAATACGTAAAAATGTATTTCCAACACATTGAGTATAAGTTAATTGAAACTTGAATGAAGTAAAATTTAATTTGTATAGAATATGAAATTGTTAAGAGGAAGTCGTTAAGTCCTGTAATTAAATTATAAGGTTTTAATTGATTGTTAGTTCATGTTAAGGGTTGTTCCTAGACCATTGTCCAATGATGAGGATGCCCAGTGTCCAATAAATAAATTGAAGAAATCTTCTTCCGAATTGGGACCGATGGATCTTCCCAGACAGGTGGGACACCTAATGACTCTTGTAGATTAGTATTCATTGTGGTATCTTTTAAAAATAATCCCTAACTTAACTGAGACATCAGTTGGTAGGATGAGCTCTTGGAATTGTATGACATAGTGACACGTAATGTGTAACGGTACAATTTAGTCTTGTTTGTGATTAATGAAAAGACTACCTTTGATTGCTAAATCCTACATGTATCGATTTTATCTATCTTTTCCTGCTTGTTCCTAATGTCCGCATTAGTGATGCAACCATTGAACAAGTACTCATCTCGAATTGAGTTGCGTTGTGAATTATTCTTTTTGAGTGCCATCGAGGTCATGAACCTCATGATTATTTGGCTAAGCTTATTTCCTATGATATTGTAGTTAGTTCTTGGTGAACAACTTTCCATCACTCCTTTGCAGATCACTAATTGTTTTTATAAGTTAAAACAGTATCCTTTGAGAAAATTGAATTTTCATCACTATAAGGATTATTCAAAGTGAGATTTATAAGTGATTGTTATCAAAATGAAGTTGTCTATAAAACACCTTGCAAAACTTAACTTTTTTCATAACAAAGAAAATCTTTGTAAATTTATTCTTGATTCTTATTTAAGAATTAAGCATGAAAATGTTTTTATTATAAACATGATGATAAAATTTTGACGAACTGAGTATTGCATCGTTAATCTTGAAATTGTATATAGTTGCGCGCCTACATACAATTTGGAAGTGCCCATGCAAGGCTGATTAGTAGTCATCATAAAATTGATTAATAAACACTACATTTTCGTTGAAGTTGTGAAATATTAAATTTATGAGATCTGCAAGAAGTGAAAAATAGGGACATATTGATAGGGACACCTACATATGTTCCCGTACTATTTATTCTTCTGAGTCGAATTTACTCATCTGTGGAAATTGTCTTATTTGACAATTGACAATTCTTTCTTGTCTAATTCTCCCGTAGTGAGATTCTTAGGAAAAGTATATGATTACCGAGTGTTGATACCCGACTGGATGTATCGGCGTTCCTATCATTTCTTTTGATTTGATTTCATTTGAATGACCTGGGTAACGATCCGAGGAGCTTTCGAATGCGTACTCAAATTATGAAAACATGGGATATATTCATATTCGTCAAATGTTTTCGTCCGTATCTGATTTGAAATTCTCTCGCCTAGATCATGCGTTGACCTTACTCTTTTAAGGTTAGTTATGTCTCCTAATATCCTTGAATTTGTGAAGGATTATGAGTTATTATTAGTCTTTTGAGAAGTTCACATCTTATCGACGGCAATAAAACTGAAAAGTTGGTAATGCCAGTAGAATAGATTGATTGATTATGACATGACGACATTGTCTTAATTGATGGGAACTCGAATAGAATTCCCCTAAATAATAAGATGTTGATTATCAAAAGTGATCTAAATAATACTTGATGGGTAACCATATCCTGCATTTAGACTTGAAATTATACCATGAATGGTTATGAATTAGTCATAGATATTATAATCTAGAAAGAACTTAAAAGTGAATGTATTAAAGGATGTTTCCGTTATCTGAAACTTTAGAAGGTATTTGTAACACCCCCAAATGTGTACAACTCAATACAGCGGAAGACTAGTTGGTGTTACGGGATAGCACATTACTCACATCATAGACAACGCTTGAAAATCGCGTCGTTTAATAATAAATTATTTCCATTCATAAATATCAAATTTACATAGGTCCCAAGTCATATTATTTCATACAAGTTTTACAAAGAATTTGAATGGAAAATATTATTTAAGTGTGGGCCATGAATTCTTGTCGTCTTCCCGAGAATTACCTTCAAGCACCTGAGATAAAACGTGTTAAAAGAAAAGGTCAGCGATAACGCCGAGTGAATTCATAGAGTTTGCTAAAATCCATCAATATAATATAAGTATAAAATTATTACTGAAAATCATTTTGTACAAATCATTTTAATAGGCCATAAAATAGCCAAAGTCATTTGATACAAATCTTCATCAAAATCATAATATAGGCGTTTGCCTTAAAAATCATTATACGAGCCAATGTCGTAAAAACATCATACAATACGTCTTATGACGTTGTATGAAAACAAAAACCGTTATATGAATATGGTTATGAAAACCAAAACACGAACATAATATCAATAGTATGACCCTGTATTGCTAGTCAGGCAATACATCGTAATTCGGTGCGTCTAGTAGTATTTGGTTAATCGGATTATTATAAGCCGCATGACATTGTTACCTTACTAAACCAAACAACGGGTAGCTAACCCGATACTCAATTTGCCCATCTAAAGTAGCGTGTCGTCACAAAGGTCACGCTATGGAAATCTTCTCATACATAAATTCGCTTAACAATCAATGTGGCACGACGGGGATCAACCGTCAAGGCGCGAACTGGGGTGATCGTCCCCAAATAGTACTATTATATGCATAAGCGTCTACCAACTCCCGGTAGTTCACAATTCATGCTAATGGGACTTTTTGTGACATAACCTAACTTTAATAATCCATTTTATTTCATCTATCGAGTCCTTTAATCATTTATCGGGTCATACAATCAGGTCATACTATCATTCAGGTCCAAATCAATAAACAAACAATCGGGACAAATGGTGTCCTATTTGACAAAAACTAACATGTTATCCCCCTCGCGGGTTTATAAAACATTTATAAAAACATTTAAAAGAGTGCGAGGCTATGAACTCACGATGATGTGGGAAGGCGGGTTATCGGCAATTCGGACGTACGGTACGTGCTTCAATCACGGAAACCTAGACAAATAATACTCGTCTTAGACTCATGTCCAATGAATTTATAAAAATAACAATTATGTATACATATGATGATTATATATATTATGATCAAGTGGGTTTACATATTCTCTTTTACTCTTTTTAGTGTTTACGTATTGGTAACTTCTTACTAGTTTACTAGTTTTACCTATTTACGTGTCTTAGGTCCAATAAACTTATTATAAGTTATTTAACTTGTTTTAATCCATTTTATACTTATATTATCAGTATTTAAACTTTACAAGTTGGGCCCAAATGGGTTAAGCCCAATAAGTTCTTTTTATAAGACTTTAACTTATTTAGTCCAATTATTAGTCCAATATGTTTACTTAGCTCGTTAATGTCCGTATGTCCTATAGTTTGGGTTTTATCGGTTTTTACTTGTATTATATACTTATATATCAGTATATGACTTTTAAAAACTTTACATTAGACGGGTTTGATCGTCTAAGTTTTAATTGGCGAAAAACGTTAATTTTACGGTAATAGCCGAAAAAGTCGTAAAAATCATGTTTATAGTTTTTATAACTTATAAATTTTATTCCACTACCATTTTTATAATTTATTCATTTATTTAACCTTTAACATATTTATATAAATAAAATTCATGAGTTAGTGGGTTTTAATTTTACATTTTATACAATAAAATTTGGAGTGCTTATATAATAGTAATAAACATTAATTCTCAAAATCTGATTTTTATTTTCATGTTCACCAAAACTGCCATATCTAGAGTTCTATATGGAGATAGAAGCTCAAATTTTTGTCACATAAACTAAATGATTTGTGCTCCATTTAACTCTTCTATAGCTACTGTTTAATCATCCTCTAAGTATTTTCTAAAAATCTTCCAAAACAGTGAACTCAGATTTGTACTTTAAACTTGTTTTGATCATATCTCACTCATTACAATGATTCCATTGCATGGCCAACTCTCACATGTGTACAAGAACCATAGCTTACTGTAAATTGATTATAATTCATCATTTTATCAGTCTAAAATGTGGTTAGTTACTGTTTTTATACAGCCTACCATTTAAACAAGATTTACCCATTTTACATGTAGTTTGTCCATCTTTTTAAGCATGTTTATCAACACCAAATCCCCACACAATATTTTTAATCATCATTCATCATCATATACATATATATAAGTAAAATAAATACAAGATTACATAATCAAAAATAACAAGAGGATGAGGAGGACAATCTTTATACCACCAAGTTGATGAAGGTTATGATTTGGACATGGATTTTGATGGAGAAACTTGTGAATAACCAAGACCATCTTCAAGACCAACATTCTTCATGAAAACCTTGTGGAAAATCAGCCCTAATACTTCATGGAAACTCCTCCTTGGATGTTAAAACTTGCACCAATCTTCCTCTTTTTGAATGGAGATTAACATATGTAAGTTATAACATATGTTTGTGGTTAAAAAATTGTATGATGGTGGTGTTTTGGTTGAGATGGGACGGCATGAATGGAGGAGATGAGAGAAAATGTTAGTTGATTTGCATGTTAGAAATGAAAAATGGTTTTAGGTTTGCTTGTTTTGATGTAAGCTTAGCTTACTTGGTAAGCTTTGGACATGTGTGACTTGTTTTGTTAAGTTATTGACACCTAAGGTGTTAGTAGCTTAGTATTGCCGGTTTTGAGTGGGGGTGGGACAAGTGTCCCACTTGTCTCATCCCCATTTATTTACGGGTACTCCTCGATTCCAGTTTCCTCGATTTGCGTGCCCTCGGGTCGTTTTACGAAAAACGTTTTTATAAATTATGAATCAACGGCACAAAACGAATCCAATAAAATATGTCTCATCAAAAACGGAGTTAGAAAACGTAAATACATAATCCTAATGTTTCCGGTTTAGTCGTAAAGGACGTTAAATTAAAACCGTAAGTCCTAATCTCTTCTCGTAAATTTGTGAGTTTATGAACCAACACAATATTTAAAATCCCAAAATAATATTCACGGATAAATTTATTTTCTGAAATGTCGGGCTGTCACCAAAGACGGTGTATGTAAACGTAAGCACGTAACGTTGAATCCTCCGGTTTAGACGTAGTCGACGCTACTTCAAGACGTAAATCCAAATTGCTTCCCAAAAATAAGTGAGTTCATAATATAACATTAAAATAATATTTTTAAATAACACTTTAGTATAAAATATCAACCATAAATTGACGGATTGTCACAGCATTTACCCCTAAACAGGATCTTTGTCCTCAAAGATCATCTTACTACTCGCTTCTTATTGAGTTAAAGCCATGTTTGTATTTCCTCCACATTCGGTCTTTTCTCACAACTGTAATTCATTACAATACGCGAGTTTCATCAAACATAACTACGGGAATAAGATCAGGCTTAATGTTGACTTACTTTCTCTATCCATGATGTTCACGGGTTTTTGATGAATGCAACTTTTTGCCGAGCTAAGCTTTACTAAGAAACAATCAGATTCTCACTTGATAGACATTCCATCAAGTTCGATATACGAAACATAATTCACGCATCTCTTGAAGTCCTTGGGTAGATCCAGCTTATATGCCTTTCAAACCAAATATTTTACATCATCTCAATGGTCCCATACAACGGGGACTTATATCCCATGATTTGTCAGATCATTAATTCATTTCTCCAAGGTTAAATTTTTTGGCATAACTTCGCTCCCCATCTGGCACTTCAAGATCTACATTTCATATTCACATAACGTCTTGCCCACTACCGGCAGTCAATAGTCAGATCCTAATTTCAATAATCATTTCAGATCTCGCAGGTCGGGTATTTTGTAAGGTTATGTTCGCCATCATAGGAAACCTTAAACCTAAAAGACATGTCCAACTCACAATGGGTGTATGCCGGGTGTCTTTATCTCAACTCCTTCTTACAGATGCTCTAATATTTAGATCCTAACAAGATTCGATCTCAATCCTAATACGATAATTATCAATGATAATCCTTCGAAAGGAAAACGATTATACGGTTCATTACCAAAGGTCAATCATTCAAACATAAAACATCACTTATATTACTTTGCATCGTTACTTTACCTCGTCCCTTCGTTTGGGGTGGTACATAGTACTCTCATCAAGATTCGTTCTCAATGACTTCTGACCAAATCTCTAGAAATTCGATGCGAAGCGAGGGTCTTGATAGAGATGATCGATACAGGCACACCATGTTTACACAACTCCTTTAAATACAAGAGTCAATTTCTTCATCAAGAATCTATCATTAACAGGAATGATATTAGCAGATTTGGTCAGTCTGTCGACGAAGACCCAAATCGAATCAAATTCAGATGATGACCTTTGCAATAGCTAGACGTTTACTAATGTATGAGGCGATGTCTGCCTTCATAATTGCCATTAGTACAACTTTTTCAGACAAAGATACTTTTAGTCATAAATGACATAAATAGAATACTTATACTTACAAATTCCAACATAACTATATCTCATGATCCTCCATATTTAGACAATCACAAGTGGCCTTTTATACATCTAACGCCATCGGCTTCTTAATTCTAATGGTTCACATTAGCCGCGAACCCCTTTTTATTATCTATATTATCCTTTTTGCAAACATTGTTTATTTTTATATCGTTCGGCAATTTATTTTGCACCTTCATTATTAAGGAACATGTCCCAATTGGTTCTTTATCTTTTCTACATAACGCGTCGGTATGTATATTCACCTCTCATGATGATATAATTATCATGTCCACAATTCACTCAGATATTATTTCTATATTATGCGTCAGTAATTACGTTCACCTTTCTTCATGTTTTCTAAGTTTCAGTTTCGTCTCATCTATCATTTTTATCAGTTTTCTCTATCCGGCGTTTAAAGCGTCGATAATTATTACATGTAAATTATCAATAATTATTTAATTTTTATGAAACGCAAACGTAAAAAAATTAAATTTCTTAGTTCGACCAATTATATAAAATGTTCAAAATAAAGTTGAATTTAATTAACAAGATTTTTGTTGATTTATCGAAAATATTTATTAAGATTCGTAAATGTTCGAAAAACCTTCGTTTATACTTTGGTCAAAGTTTTCTTAGTTTAAAAAGTAAAAATTATCGTTTCAGATTTAAAGTCATGGTTTAAATGGTTTCCTTAATCCCTCTTAGGTTATCTTGAGGTATACACAAACATTTACCCCTAAACAGAAGTTTAGTTAAATGGTTTGTGTATAAGGGAATAATCCCTTAAAATCCTTTGTTAAAACATTTGTCAAAATATATTTGCACTTTCTTTTTAGTATAACTCAAAGTCTTAAATGACTTCTAAATTTTGAAAATTCATTATAGATTCCATTATCTTATTAATCACATGGTCAAATCATGTAAAGGATTAAGTCTTTAATCACATGTTAAATACTTAAGGTATAGGTTTTCATTGTTCGGCCAATTCAGGGCAATCTATAACTAATTATTAACTTCTTCTTATTCTTATAAATAAACAAATGGTCCTTAATGATCACAAGCATGAATTTATCAAATTACAACCTACAGACGTGATTCACCAGATTTATGAATGCTACATGTGTATTAGTCAATCCAAACGACATCACGCGAAACTCATAATGTCCATTACAAGTTCTGGATGTAATGATTGGAATAGATAATCTTTTTCGCGGACACGAGGTTGATAACAATTATGCCGTGGATCAAATCTTTAAAACATACGCTAGAACCTTGTAAATGATCGAACAAATCTTCCATTTCGAGTTATTGATATCGTTTTCGATTGTCAATTTACTCAGTTCACAGTAATCTATAAATATAAGGAATGATAACACCATAGCTCCTCATGATGACGAGCTCGGTAGAATAAAATCTTTCTCCGACAACTCTCTCAGTTGTACGGTAATTCCTTTAATTTAGATGGTGTTGACGTACATTGCACAAGCCACAGGTGCAGCACCAGAAATATAATCAATACCAATTTCAACTTGCTTTAATGGCGAAAGTCTAGGTAATTTACCAACAAATACCTTCTAAAGTTTCAGATAACAAAAACATCTTTGAATAAATTCATATTAGGTTCTTCTAGATTACAATATCTATAACTAGTTCACAATCATTCATGGTAAAATTTCAAGTCTAAATGCAGGATATGGTCATCCATCAAGAGTTATTTAGATCACTTTTGATAATCAACATCTTATCAATTAGAGGAATTCTATTCGAGTTCCCATCAATTAAGACAATGTCGCCATGTCATAATCAATCAATCCATTCTACTGGCACTATCAACTTTCCAGTTTTATTGCCGTCGATAAGATGTGAACTTCTCAAAAGACTAATAATAACTCATAATCCTTCACAGATTCAAGGATATATGGAGACATAACTAACCTTAAAAGAGTAAGGTCAACGCATAATCTATGCGAGAGAATTTCAAATCAGATACAGACGAAAACATTTAACGAATATGAATATATCCCATGTTTTCATAATTTGAGTACGCATTCGAAAGCTCCTCGGATCGTTACCCAGGTCATTCAAATGAAATCAAATCAAAAGAAATGATAGAAACGTCAATACATCCAGTCGGGTATCAACATTCGGTAATCAAATACTTTTCCTAAGAATCTCACTACGGGAGAATTGGACATGAAAGAATTGTCAATTGTCAAATAAGACAATTTCCACAGATGAGTATATTCGACTCAGAGAATAGATGTTACAGGCACATATGTAGGTGTCCCTAACACTATGTCCCTATTTTTCACTTCTTGCAGATCTCATAAAATTTAATCTTTCACAATCTTCAAAGAGAATGTAGTGTTTATTCATTAGTTTTATGGTGACTACTAATCAGCCTTGCATGGTCCATTCCAAATTGTATGTAGGCGCGCAACTATATACAATTTCAAGATTAACGATGCAATACTCAGTTCGTCAAAATTTTATCATCATGTTTATAATAAAAACATTTTCATGCTTAATTCTTAAATAAGAATCAAGAATAAATTTACAAAGATTTTCTTTGTTATGGAAACAATTAAGTTTTCCAAAGTGTTTCATAAACAACTTCATTTCGATAACGATTATTTATAAGTCTCACTTTAAATAATCCATATGGTGATGAAAACCCAATTTTTCTCAAGGGATACTATTGTATCTTATAAAAACAATGAGTGATCTGCAAAAGAGTTATGAAAAGTTGTTCACCAAGAACTAACTACAATATAATAGGAAATGAGCTTAGCCAAATAATCATGAGGTTCATGACCTCGATGGCACTCAAAAAGATTAATCCACAACGTAACTCAAATCAAGATGAGTACTTGTTCAATGGTTGCATCACTAATGCAAACATTAGGAAGAAGCAATAAAAGATAGATAACATCGATACATGTAGAATTTAGCAATCAAAGGTAGTCTTTTCATTAATCACAAACAAGTCAGATTGTACCGTAACACATTACGTGTCACTATGTCATATAATTTCCAAAACTCATCCTACCAACTGATATCTCAGTTAAGTTAGGGATTTTTAAAAGATACCACAATTAATACTAATCTACAAGAGTCATTAGGTGTTCCACATGTCCCGAAAGATCCATCGGTCCTAATTCAGAAGAAGATTTCTTCAATTTATTTCTTGGACACTAGGCATCCTCGTAAGTGGAAAATGGCCTAGGAACAACCCTTAACACAAACTAACAATCATTTAAAACCTTATAATTCAATCACAGGACTTAACGACTTCCTCTTATTGATCTCACATTCCATACGGGTTAAATTTTACTTTATTCAAGTTTTAACCAATTTTATACTCAAGTCGATATCCTACCTCATTTTCCAATACTTCAGCTTTATCTTTAAACCTTAAAAGGGCGATAAAAGATCAATATGATCAACACTTAATTTCCAATCCTATAGATCTTACAACAACAATTATCAAATGATTCACTAGTATGAAATGACTCGATCATTCAATTAGACTTCTCGGAAAGGTACTAGTGGCATGAGGCCTTTGGGTAATGGTTCCAATGACAGCCTCAAGTGAGACATTCACCCTTTCGATTTTAATTTAAGAATTGGATGAAAACGAATCAGATGACATCTTTCTAGGTGGTAACGTTTTGTCAAATTCCATTCTATAAGGAAACATCGTCATGACATCGATATCAGATTTAATCTCGCTAATTCTTCTTTAATATCGTAATCAACTAATATCGACATTTCTACGAATATCAACCATTTGTTGGGATCATAAATATCCACAACTTGTTTTAGATCTAAGATAGCTAGAATTCCTACGAGAATAGCTTCGATTAATTTACTAGGGGATTTAGGGTTCCTTGTGACAATCTACGTCGTATAAATATCAAAATAATCATCAAACAATCATGTAATAAAATTACATCATATATATATAATCCAAGTTATATATATTTAAAATAACCCTTCTCAGTATGGCCTTGTCGGTAACTCGGAAATTCTTCGGCACCGTTATAGTCAAAAGATTTTTAGACATTTTTAAAAAAATGTTTATAGTTAAAAGATTTTGAAAAGTTTTATTCAAAACCTTGGTTTTAAAAATCTTTCGTTCTCTATAACGAGAGCTCTAGTACCAAACTGTAACACCCCCAAATGTGTACAACTCAATACAGCGGAAGACTAGTTGGTGTTACGGGATAGCACATTACTCACATCATAGACAACGCTTGAAAATAGTGTCGTTTAATAATAAAGCATTTCCATTCATAAATATCAAATTTACATAGGTCCCAAGTCATATTATTTCATACAAGTTTTACAAAGAATTTGAATGGAAAATATTATTTAAGTGCGGGCCATGAATTCTTGTCGTCTTCCCGAGAATTACCTTCAAGTACCTGAGATAAAACATGTTAAAAGAAAAGGTCAGCGATAACGCCGAGTGAATTCATTGAGTTTGCTAAAATCCATCAATATAATATAAGTATAAAATTATTACTGAAAATCATTTCGTACAAATCATTTTAATAGGCCATAAAATAGCCAAAGTCATTTGATACAAATCTTCATCAAAATCATAATATAGGCGTTTGCCTTAAAAATCATTATACGAGCCAATGTCGTAAAAACATCATACAATACGTGTTATGATGTTGTATGAAAATAAAAACCGTTATATGAATATGGTTATGAAAACCAAAACACGAACATAATATCAATAGAATGACCCTGTATTGCTAGTCAGGCAATACATCGTAATTCGGTGCGTCTAGTAGTATTTCGTTAATCGGATTATTATAAGCCGCATGACATTGTTACCTTACTAAACCAAACAACGGGTAGCTAACCCGATACTCAATTTGCCCATCTAAAGTAGCGTGTCGTCATAAAGGTCACGCTATGGAAATCTTCTCATATATAAATTCGCTTACCAATCAATGTGGCACGACGGGGATCAACCGTCAAGGCGCGAATTGGGGTGATCGTCCCCAAATAGTACTATTATATGCATAAGCGTCTATCAACTCCCGGTACTTCAAAATTCATGCTAATGGGACTTTTAGTGACATAACCTAACTTTAATAATCCATTTTATTTCATCTATCTGGTCCTTTAATCATTTATCGGGTCATACAATCGGGTCATACAATCATTCGGGTCCAAATCAATAAACAAACAATCGGGACAAATGGTATCCTATTTGATAAAAACTAACATGTTATCTCCCTCGCGGGTTTATAAAACATTTATAAAAACATTTAAAAGAGTGCGAGGCTATGAACTCACATTGATGTGGGAAGGCGGGTTATCGGCAATTCGGACGTACGGTACGTGCTTCAATCACGGAAACCTAGACAAATAATACTCGTCTTAGACTCATGTCCAATGACTTTATAAAAATAACAATTATGTATACATATGATGATTATATATATATGATGATCAAGTGGGTTTACATATTCTCTTTTACTCTTTTTAGTGTTTACGTATTGGTAACTTCTTACTAGTTTACTAGTTTTACCTATTTACGTGTCTTAGGTCCAATAAACTTATTATAAGTTCTTTAACTTGTTTTAATCCATTTTATACTTATATTATCAGTATTTAAACGTTACAAGTTGGACCCAAATGGGTTAAGCCCAATAAGTTCTTTCTATAAGAGTTTAACTTATATAGTCCAATTATTAGTCCAATATGTTTACTTAGCTCGTTAATGTCCGTATGTCCTATAGTTCGGGTTTTATCGGTTTTTACTTGTATTAGATACTTATATATCAGTATATGACTTTTAAAAACTTTACATTAGACGGGTTTGATCGTCTAAGTTTTAATTGGCGAAAAACGTTAATTTTACGGTAATAGCCGAAAAAGTCGTAAAAATCAAGTTTATAGTTTTTATAACTTATAAATATTATTCCACTACCATTTTTATAATTTATTCATTTATTTAACCTTTAAAATATATATATAAATAAAATTCATGAGTTAGTGGGTTTTAATTTTATATTTTATACAATAAAAAAATTTGGAGTGCTTATATAATAGTATTAAACATTAATTCTTAAAATCTGATTTTTATTTTCATGTTCACCAAAACTGCCATATCTAGAGTTATATATGGAGATAGAAGCTCAAATTTTTATCACATAAACTACATGATATGTGCTCCATTTAACTCTACTATAGCTACTGTTGAATCATCTTCTAAGTATTTTCTAAAAATCGTCAAAAACAGTGAACTCAGATTTGTACTTTAAACTTGTTTTGATCATATCTCACTCATTACAATGATTCCATTGCATGGCCAACTCTCACATGTGTACAAGACCCATAGCTTACTTTAAATTGATTCTACTTCATCATTTTATCAGTCTAAAATGTGGTTAGTTACTGTTTTTATACAGCCTACCATTTAAACAAGATTTACCCATTTTACATGTACTTTGTCCATCTTTTTAAGCATGTTTATCAACACCAAATCCCCACACAATATTTTTAATCATCATTCATCATCATATACATATACATAAGTAAAAGAAATACAAGATTACATAAACAAAAATAACAAGAGGATGAGGAGGTCAATCTTTATACCACCAAGTTGAGGAGGACAATCTTTATACCACCAAGTTGATGTAGGAGGACAATCTTTAACTAGTAAGCTTACAACTACACCAAAACTAGCAACTCATACCACTTTCTCTCATTCAACTCATGCAAACCACCATAAACACTCTCCTCTCTCTCTTAGTTCGTCCCATATTCATCACAAAACACCCTCATTTGATCAATTTTAACCATGAAATCATGTGTTACTCACACATATGATGAAGGACTCTTGAAGCTCTATTGATTGGTAGTCATTTTAACATCCAAGGAGAAGTTTTGTTGGTGTCTTGGGGCTGAATTTCCACAAGATGTTCATGAAGATAGGTGATCTTGAAGTTGATATTGGTATATCACAAGTTTTGTCATCAAAATCCAAGCCTTGTTCATCAACCTCATCTTTTCATCACTATGGTGGTATAAGGATCATTCTTCCCATCCTTCTTATTATTTTGATTATGTAATAATGTATTTTCTTTCCTATTGTATATGTATATGATGAATATATGATGATAAAAGTATTGTGTGGGGATTTGGTGTTGATAAATATGGCTAAAAAGATGAAAAACCATAAGAAAAAGGCTAAAATCTTGCTTAAATTGTTGGCTGTATAAAAACAGTAAGTAACCAAGTTATAAACTGATAAATTTGCATGGTGGAATGCATTTACAGTAAGTGTTAGATGTCACACACATGTGAGAGTTGGCCATGCAATGGAATCATCAAAATGAGTGAGATATGATCAAAACAAGATGAGTGTACCAATCTGAATAGTCTGTTTTGTAGGGACTGTTAAGGATAGTTAAACATGGAATGAGCAGTAGCTATAGCTAACTTATTTGTAGCACATAATATAAGGTTTATGCCATCCAAAAATGAGCTTCTATTTCCTTATAGAACTTAAGATATGATAAAAATGGTGAAGATGAAACTAAAAATCAGATTTTGAAGAATTAATGTTTAATAGTATTATATAAGCACTCAAACTAATATAGTATAAAATGTAAATTAAAACCTACTAACTTATATAATACATTTATATAAATATGTATAAGGATAAATAAATAGGCATTTTATAAAAATGGTAGTTTGATAAGTTTTATAAGTTATAAAACTATAAACATGATTTTTACTACTTTTTCGGCTATTACCGTAAAATTAACGTTTTTCGCCAATTAAAACTTAGACGATCAAACCCGTCTAATGTAAAGTTTTTAAAACTCATATACTGATATATAAACATATATAACAAGTAAAAACTGATAAAAGCTGAACTATATAACATACGGACCTTAACGGGCTAAGTTAACGTTATTGGACTAATAATACAACAAAATGGACTAAAACACTTATAAATTTACTTATTGGGCTTAACCCATTTGGGCCCAACATGTAAAGTATAAACACCAATAATAAAAGTATAAAATGGATTAATACAAGTTAAAGAACTTATAATAAACTTATTGGACTTAAAGTATGTAAATAGGTAAAACTAGTAAGAAGTTACCAACACATAAACACTAAAATGAGTAAAAATGTATAAACCCACTTGATCATCATCATATATATATATATAAAGTCATCATATATATACATAATTGTTATTTTGATAAAGTCATTGGAAAAAAGTCTAAGACGAGTATTATTTGTCTAGGTTTCCGTGATTGAAGCACGTACCGTACATCCAAATCGCCGGTAACCGCTTTCCCACATCAACGTGAGTTCATAGCCTCGCACTCTTTTAAATGTTTTTATAAATGTTTTATAAACCCGCGAGGGAGATAACATGTTAGTTTTTATAAAATAGGACACCATTTGTCCCGATTGTTTGTTTATTGATTTGGACCCGAATGATTGTATGACCCGATTGTATGACCGGATAAATGATTAAATGACCCGATAGATGAAATTAAATGGATTATTAAAGTTAGGTTATGTCACTAAAAGTCCCATTAGCATGAATTGTGAACTACCGGGATTTGGTAGACGCTTATGCATATAAAAGTACTATTTGGGGACGATCACCCCAGTTCGCGCCTTGACGGTTGATCCCCGTCGTGCCACATTGATTGGTAAGCGAATTTATATATGAGAAGATTTCCATAGCGTGATCTTTGTGACGACACGCTAATTTAGATGGGCAAATGAGTTTCGGGCTAGCTACGCGTTGTTTGTTGTAGTAAGGTAACAATGTCATGCGGCTTATAATAATCCAATTAACGAAATACTACTATACGCACTGAATTACGATGTATTGCCTAACTAGCAATACAGGGTCATACTATTGATATTATGTTCGTGTTTTGGTTTTAAATAACCATATTCATATAACGGTTTTCATTTAACTTTATACAACGTCATAAGACGTATTGAATGATGTTTTTACGACATTGGCTCGTATAATGATTTTTAAGGCAAATGCCTATATTATGATTTTCGATAAGGATTTGTATAAAAATGACTTTGGCTATTTTATGGCCTATTACAAAGATTTGTACAAAATAATTTTTGGTAATAATTTTATACCGATATTATATTGATGGATTTTATTAAACTCTATGAATTCACTCGGTGTTATCGCTGACCTTTTCTTTTAACATGTTTTATCTCAGGTACTTGAAGGTAATTCTCAGGAAGGCAACAAGAATTCATGGCCCGCACTTAAATAACAATTTCCATTCAAATACTTTGTAAAACCTGTATGAAATACATGGCTTGGGACCTATGTAAATTTGATATTTATGAATGGAAATGCTTTATTATTAAATGACGCGATTTTTAAGCGTTGTCTATGATGTGAGTAATATGCTATCCCGTAACACCAACGAGTCTTCCGCTGTATTGAGTTGTATAAATTTTGGGGGTGTTACACCTTTGTTGTCACACAAGATTATGATGTCTTCCAACTCAATGCTGTAATCGACAAGTGCTTGTTTCATCCATAATTCTTGTTGACATGCTTTGCCCGCCGATACATATTCGGCTTCGGTTGTGGAAATGGCTATTGTGTTTTGCTTCTTTGAGAACCATGAAGTGAGACAACATCCAATAAAAGTACAAACACCACTTATGCTTTTCCTATCGACATAGTCACCGACATGATCTGAGTCTGCATAAACAACGTTTCCATTCCCGTGGCCTTGGAATACCATAATCCAAGGTGAGTTGTTCCTTTGATGTATCTAAAAATCCTTTTGACCGCTTCAAGAAGCGACACAATCGGATTATCTTGGAAACATGCACACATACAAACACTAAACATAATATTTGGCCTGCTAGTCGTTAGATAAAGCAAACTTCCTATCAGAACACGATATTTTGTACTATCAACATAGTCATTAACACCGTATTTGGTGAGTTTAGTTTCGGTTGACATTTGAGTGTTTGTTTGTTTAGAATCTTCGACCCCAATTTTCTTAAGCATCTCTTTTATATATTTAGATTGGCTAAATAAAATCCCGTCTTTCATTTGTTTAATTTGTAAATCCAAGAAAAAGTAATGTTCGCCCATCATGCTCATTTCAAATTCATCGTGCATAATTTTAGAGAATTCATCACAAAGTTCTTGACATGTTGACCCGAAAACAATGTCATCAACGTATATTTGAACAATAATTATGTGTGACCCCTTTTTCTTAGTGAACAACGTATTGTCCACTAGACCCTTGAATATTTATGTTCAATTAAAAATGACTTAAGTCGGTCATACCATGCCTTGGTTGCTTGCTTGAGACCATAAAGATCCTTTTTAACTTTATAAACGTGATTAGGTTTTTCATAGTCTTCAAAACCGAGAGGTTGTGCAACATACATTTCTTCGTTTATAAAACCATTTAAAATGCACGTTTAACATCCATTTAATAAAGTTTGAAATAATGAGCACGAGCATAAGCAGTAAAATTATAATGGACTCAAGACGAGCAACCGGGGCATAGGTTTCGTCATAATCAATACCTTCTTGTTGGTTGTAACCTTGCGCAACAAGTCTATCCTTGTTTCTCGAAAGACCCATTTTGTCCCGATAACCGTTTGATTTTTAGGTCTAGGTACCAAGTACCAAACATCATTAATCACAAATTGATTTAATTTTTCTTGTATAGCAAGAACCAAACTTTCATCAATTATGGCTTCATCAATATTTTTAGGTTCTATTTGAGACACAAAGCAAAATAAATTCATTTCAATTTGAGATTGAGACCTTAAGGTTCGTTAAATTAATTTACCGATAACATTTTCTAAAGAATGCCCTTTTGATTCTTTAATGTTAAAATTTTCAATCTTTAATGGTTCATTTCCCTTGTCTTTTTCAAGATCAATTTGTTGGTTATTAGTTTGATCTTCAACTAAATCATCATCTACCAAAGTTGATGTTCTAGAGGGAGGTGGTCTTTCGTCGAAGGTTAAGTTCAACGATTCCTCGACACACTTGGTTTGTTATTTAGCACAATATAAACCTTGCTATTTTGAGAATATCCAAGAAATACTCCTTCGTACTGTGACACCCCCAAATTGAGTCAAACGCAGCGGAAATAATATTTGGGTGTCACGTAGGTGGATCAACAGCAGACAGAATGTAGAGCAACATATAAAAGATTATCCTTACATTTATTACATGATTGAAAGTGCAAATAATATTACAGCAGTCTTTAACATTGTTTGAAAGTTTGAATTATTCCCAATTTATAAAACCCCAGATGAGCTCTATAAATGCAGCCTATCATGATGCTTGACTCCATGCACACCAATACCTGCTTCAGTTTCCTGAGAAAACATGCTTAGAGAGTCAACATAAAGTTGGTGAATTCATATGTTTAATTAAAATAAGTTTGGACATTAAATATTCCCTGAAGTAGTAATGCACAAAGCATCAATACTTAAAAGTAATTACATTTCCATATTGCCCGAAACTGAAACTTGACAGTTAAGTCCTTAACAAATAAGGACCCTTCGCCTTATCTTTATCAAGGCACCCATAACAAAAATAAGTGCTGACATGTGAAACATCTGTTGTCCTGGCCTAGACACAGTGAGCATGACTCACCCAGATGGGGACGGTCAATCCCAAATAGATCTATTTATAACATTCAGGTAGTTCAATAATTCTAACAGTTTCGGATGCACGGGTCATGCGGGTTCATCTACAATAGGCAATGTAATCAAAAGTTTCACAGTTCAATCCATGTCCATAAAATCAAATATGTTGCATGTTCTCTTCCCCATTAAAAGGTTTAAAAGTTTGTCAATATATAAAGTGGGGCCATGAACTCACCTCAGTAGTACAGAAATAAGTCAGTAGATAAATCTGATAAGGATGCTCACGATACAATCAACGACCTAAATAATTATAAGGTCTCAGTAAATGCATAACATAATGCATAAAATTTTCAGAATAAATGTATACATGCTTAAACTGGTTTTAAGCATTTAATTGCAATATTTGTATTTTGTTCATCATTGTACAAGTTCTAATAGTATTTATTTTAGGTATAAAATAAATAATAAGGTTTAATTAATTAATTCATTTAATTAATATTTTGTACTTACGTTGTTTATAAAACACTTTAATTATTTATATAGGATAGTTTTATATACATTTAAAGTGATAGGAAATAAATATAATTAATATATTTATTTTATAAGTTAATCATTTTCAATTTATATTTAATATATAAATAAGGTTTATAAATGTATAACATTTTATTTAAAATCCATGTCTACGTAAGATTTATATTTATTAAGTTATAGGTTTGGAAAAATAACAATTGTTACGTTTATTTAAGTTTTACGTTTTAAATAACGGTTTAAATATATAGGATTTTTAAGGTTCGTAATACTTTGTATAAAATACGTTTTAGTCCTTTTGATTAAATAAATACTCGCGGTTAAATTACTTTTATACCCCTAGGGTTTCTAAGCCTTTCAAGTAATTATAGTTTTGGTCCCTCCCTATTTACACATGTAACTAGGGTTTCTTTAAGTTTCATTAATTGGCAATAACAGTCCCTAAGGTATACGGCTCATATTAGGGCTTAATTAAGTTTCACATATTGGCACTTTCAGTCCTCTAACTTGTGGTTTACATTTAAGTTTAATACAAGTTACATTATTGCCCCTAGGGCTTATATATGTTTCGGCAATTGGCAGGTTCAGTCCCTAGGGTTACTTAGGGCTTTATTAAGTTTAGTATCTTGGCATATTAGGTCCCTAATGTTTATATTAGTCTCGGCTAGAGTCCAAAACAATCCCTAGGTTTTCTAAAGTTTACACAACTTACCCTAATATTATATTAATCTCTTTTTAGTCCTTTTTAACACTATTAAGTTTCGGATATGTTCAAAACACACCCTTATACTCTCGGCAATAAATTTAAAGTGATCGAAAGTTTATGTTTTTGAAATATAAGTTTCTACACTTATTTATTTACATCCATTTTACTTTGTAAATTTTTAAATCCAACCCAAAAGTTTATACTTGTTATATTTAATCCAAAATTTTAGTAGATCTATTATTTAAATCCAAAATAATCATAGATTTATATTTTCAACATAGAACTTTATAAAATCATATTTTTGACACTAAAAACATTTATTTAGTGAAAATGATTCTTTATCAAGGCAAGGTATTATAGTGAGCTTAAACTAATCTTATGAGGCATAATAGTGATCTTAACATTTTTGGGCACCTAAAAACATAAATCTAATGTTTCTAGTTGTATCTAAACATTACAAGATTACCCAAAATAATATTATGAGCTTATAGCTCACGTTCAAAATACATGCATGGTTAGGTTTTCATGGGTTTTCAAGTTAAACAAGATCATGTTGATGTGTTCTTTAAGGTTGACAAGTTTTTACATCATTTTATGTTATATTTAAAATCAAGCCGTGGGTTTTCATTAGGTTTTTAGGGTTTCAATACTTGTTTAAATGTTAACTTTACGAAGAATAACATGTACACATTAATATGTATGAAAGTAATGTATTAGAAAATATAGGCTTTAACTTGGACTTACTTGTTTGGATAGGTTTAGGAATGATATGAGAATGAGTAGAAACAAGTGACAAGCTTTCAGCAATGGAGGTCTAGGAGATCAAAACAAGCCGTGGGCTTCAAAAAGCTTCTAGGGTTCTTGTTCTTGCTTTAAGGATCAAGGTTTCTTGTAGGATGAGCTTAGGATTAACCTTTAGATAGTAGAAGACATAGTATAGGAGTAGTAGTTAAACTTGAAGGTTTGAAAATGGTGGAAAGTGAGGTTTAGCCGTGAGTTAGAGAAGAGAGAGTGAAGTTAGATTGGAAATGTTTTGTGTTGTATGAAGAGTGTATGTTTCGGCTTAAGACAAGGAAGAGAGAGAGATATCCAATCAAATCAAGTACCTTGTACTCAATTATCTTCCTAAGATATGTCATATCTAGTTGAGATATGCTTGATATTTCCCACATGTTCAAAACTAGCAACTCACTTTTCTTCCCAATTTGGTTTGTAGCCGTGTGTTTGCATTAGTCAATGGGGGACAAAACTTACAAGTATAATAGAATGCATGAGGGTTTGGAGTGTGTAAGTGGTTTATGTAAGAAAATTATGCTTAGGTGTAAGTAAAGTATGGTTAGGATAGTGTGTTAGTGGAGTAAACATGATTACTTGTAGGTTAGATTGCAAATGATGGTAGTGCATGCATGCATACACCCACACATTATATATATGCATGGGAAAAGGGTTTTGGTAAATTTTGCCAAGTGTTGTATTATAATAATGGTCCTTGTATATTATTATAGGTACTTGTTGTGTTGTAGATATTTTTGTTGAAGCTTTTAGGTAACTTAGTGAAAGTGTATATTAAATACATCACTAAAATTAATTTACTTGAATAAAATAAATAAGTGACAATGTAAAATAATATACATTGTTTTTTTTAAAGTGTTTAGGTATTTATTCCTTTTAGGTAATATATGTAAATATGTACATATAAAAATAATTCAAGTACTTAATAAATAAATTAAGTAAGGTTACAGTTTATCTCAAAATATGTACTGAGGTGATGAATTTCATTATTCAATCAAGTGGCCAATCAGTTGCCAGAGTAGTCAATAAATGACTAAAGGTTCATATAAATGTAAAATAAATATGAAAGGTAGTATGACAATAGGTATATGAATATTAATAAGTCATATAAAAGTGAAATTATATAAATTCCAAATATAAATAGTACTACAGTTGACAAAGTCAATAAGGTAAAATCAGAGGTTTTACAACACCATCCCGTTATTTTATCTTTGTCTTCAAAGCTTAAGATGAAGCTATTGGTCAGGTGAACAAGTGTGGGTACTTGGTCTTGAACGAGTCTTCTCGTTCCCAAGTGAACTCAGGGCCTCTCCTAGAGTTCCAACGTACTTTGACCAGCGGGATGCGACTGCGTTTCAACTTCTTAACTATCCTCTCCATGATTTCCACTTGTTCTTCTACAAACTGGAGTTTGTCGTCAATTTGAACTCCCTCCAATGGCATAGCCAGTGGTTCTTCAGCATAGCACTTCTTCAGGTTAGAAACATGAAAGGTAGAGTGCACCCGACTCAGTTGCTGGGGCAACTCTAAACGATAGGCTACTTCCCCGATCCTGGCTATTACTTTGAAAGGGCCGACATAACGTGGATTCAGTTTTCCACGTTTGCCAAAACGTACAACACCCTTCCAAGGTGATACCTTGAGCATGACACGGTCACCAACTTCGAATTGCATAGGTTTGTGTTTCAGGTCCGCGTAGCTCTTTTGTCGGTCGCGAGCAGCTTGAATTCTTTGCTTGATGAGGACAATCTTGTCAGTAGTCTCCTGGATTAACTCTGGTCCAGTGAGCTGAAATTCACCTACTTCTGCCCAGCACACAGGTGAACGGCACTTGCGACCGTACAGTGCTTCAAAAGGGGCAGCCTTAATACTGGCATGATAACTGTTGTTGTAGGAGAATTCCACTAAAGGAATATGGTCAACCCATCCATTTCCAAAATCAATCACACATGCTTGTAGCATGTCCTCTAGAGTCTGGATGGTTCGTTCACTTTGACCATCGGTCTGCGGATGATAAGCAGTGCTCATATCTAAATTGGTACCTAAGGCTCGTTGGAAATCCCTCCAAAAGTTTGACGTGAACCTACCATCTCGATCACAGATTATCGACACTGGTATTCTATGTATGGTCACAATCTCCTTCAGGTACGTCTTTGCTAGTTTGGCAAGGGAATCGTTCTCCCTAATTGGCAGGAAATGAGCGGACTTGGCCAGTCTATCGACGATTACCCAGATAGTATCGTAACCGTGAGATGACTTTGGGAGTTTGGTAACAAAGTCCATAGTGATGTTGTCCCACTTCCATTCCGGTATCTTGGGTTGTACAAGTAAACCCGATGGTCTCTGATGTTCAGTTTTGACACGATCACAGGTCAAACATTTCTGAACATAGGTGGCAATGTTGGCTTTCATATTCGGCCACCAATATAACTTCTTCATATCCTGATACATCTTTTCAGATCCGGGATGTATAGAATATTTAGACTTATGAGATTCGTGCATGATCACATTCCTTAAATCTCCATAACAAGGTAACCAACTTCGTCCGTGAAGGCATAGGGTTCCGTCTGCTCTAGGTTCTAACTTTTCCTTGCTAAGATCAGTTCTGAGCATTCCCCCGACATCTTCCTTCACGAGGTTTTCAGGCAATTGGGCTTGAGTCTGAGCTTCCAAAATCTGTTTGAGTAGATCCAAACTGATTGTCATAACCAATTCCCGAACTCTCATAGGAGGGTCCGTTTCCTTACGACTTAAAGCATCAGCAACCACGTTTGCTTTACCCGGGTGGTATTTGATCTCGCAGTAGTAGTCACTCAGTAACTCAATCCAATGGCGTTGTCTCATGTTCAACTCCTTTTGATCCAATATGGGTTGCAAACTTTTATGGTCAGTATGCACTGTGCACTTTGTTCCGTATAGGTAATGTCTCCAGATTTTGAGAGAAAAAACTACGGATCCAAGTTCTAGATCGTGAGTGGTGAAATTCTTCTCATGCTTCTTCAATTGTCTTGAAGCGTAGGCAATCACTTTCATCCTCTGCATCAATACTGCACCTAAGCCCTTGTGTGAGGCATCACAGAATACAACGAAATCGTCATTGCCTTCAGGCAAGGCCAGTATGGGTGCACTGCATAACTTCTGTTTGATCAGTTGGAAAGCTGATTCTTCCTTCTCTCCCCAATCGAACTTTATTCCCTTCTGTGTGAGTTTGGTCATTGGTTTGGCTGTTTTGGAAAAATCTTCAATGAATCTACAGTAGTATCCGGCAAGGCCTAGAAATTGGCGGATCTCCGTCGGAGATTTAGGAGATACCCAATCCTTGAAAGATTCGACCTTTGCTGGATCCACGTGAATACCGTCACAATCGATGACATGACCAAGGAATTGCACTCTAGGAATCCAAAATTCACATTTAGAGAACTTAGCATAGAGCTGCTCCTCCTTGAGCACCTTTAGTACTTGTGCAAGATGTTTCCCATGTTCCTGTTCGTTCTTGGAGTAAATGAGTATGTCGTCAATGAAAACTATCACGAATTTATCCAGGTAGGGTCTGCACACACGGTTCATAAGGTCCATGAAAATAGATGGTGCATTGGTCAACCCAAATGGCATAACCTAGAATTCGTAATGACCGTAACGGGTTCTAAAAGCTGTCTTTGGAATATCTTCCTCCCTGACTCGTAGCTGATGGTATCCAGATCTTAAGTCAATCTTGGAATACACACTTGACCCTTGCAGTTGGTCAAATAGGTCGTCAATGCGAGGAAGCGGATAACGAGTCTTCACAGTTAACTTGTTCAGCTCTCTGTAATCGATGCACATTCGAAAAGAACCATCTTTCTTTTTGACAAATAACACAGGAGCTCCCCATGGTGAGGAACTTGGTCGAATGAATCCTTTGTCAGACAGTTCTTGAAGTTGTTCAGCTAATTCTTTCATTTCTGATGGTGCCAACCGGTATGGAGCTTTAGCTACAGGTGCCGCTCCGGCAACCAAATCAAATTGAAATTCCACTTTTCGGGTCGGTGGTAAGCCTGGCAACTCATCAGGAAAGACTTCTGGAAAATCTCGGACGATGGGTACGTCCTCGATTTGCTTCTTCTCGGGCTTGTCTTCTTCATTTGTTTGAGAAATATGGGCCAAGAAGATAGGACATTCTCTCAACAAATATTTCTGAGCTTTTGTACAAGAGATAACACTAAGTCTAGTGTCAGCGAGGTCGGTGTTACCGTCACCTCGAATGATTAGAGTTTCGTTTCCCCACGGAATACGGACTAGCTTTTCGTCACAAACAATGACTGCGCGGTATCTCGCTAACCAGTCCATGCCGATAATAACATCAAAACTACCAAGGTTTACGGGGATAAGGTCAATGTTGAACGGATGTTTGGAAAGATTTAAGGTACAACCTCTAATGATAGTGTCAGCATCTACAGTTTTACCGTCAGCTAATTCTACGGAGTAATGGTGATCTAAGCTTGTATGGGTAACTTCTAGTACTTGACTAAATTCAGTGGATATAAAACTTTGGTCTGCTCCAATATCAAACAAGACAGATGCATAACGATTGTTCAATAGAAACGTACCAGTGACGACATTTGAATCGGGATTGGCTTTGGCATTGCCGACCACGTACACTCTGGATGAAGCTCCTCCACTATTCTTGTTCTGGTTGACCCGCTTAGGGCAACTTGGCCTCACGTGTCCTGGTGCTCCACACTCATAGCACACAACTCCCTTCTTGGGTCCATTGTTGTTTCCTCCAGTAGCGTTGTGGTTCCCCTGGTGTCCATTCCCGCTACCACGGGCATTGTATCCACCCCTGTTGTTGTAGTTCCCAGTGTTTTGAGTGGGTCGGGCCTGAGTGACAGCATTAACTCGACAGGTTTTAGCAAAATGACCAACTTGTCCACATCTGTAGCAGGTCTGGCATGGTCTATCAATAATATGATGATAGTTGCACTTTAGGCACAAAGGTTTGGCGCCCATGTACGAGTTAGCTCCTGCAGAGGTAGCAATGTAAACTTGCCCAGCATTCTGTTTCTTAGGATGTTGCTGGTGCTGACTGCGGAAGTACTCGTCTGCCTTTCGCTTGTTGTCAGTATGCCTCTCGGATATGGTACGGACTATTTTGTTTATCAACTCAGTAGCGAACTCAATGGCACTCTCGACGGTAGTAGGTCGAGATGCGAGCACACTGTCGTGAATGGCGTCTGGGAGTCCACCCACATACTTCTCAATCTTATCATCCTCCTCCACAAACATTCTGGTGCACACTAGGGTCAACTCTTGGAACCTTTGGTTGTACGTAGTGATGTCATTGTTCCTGCATTTGAGATCCCATAAATCTATCTCCAGTTTCTTCATTTCTCCCCTTGGACAGTATTTCTCCGTCATCCTCTCCTTCATCTCGGTCCAGTTGAGAGCATAGGCAGCATCGTGTCCAAGAGTAGCAACAACAGAGTTCCACCAAGTAAGAGCACTCTCAAGTAGGGTGCAGGCGGAAAACTTCACTTTGTTCTCTTCTGCACAGTCGCTGATGCGAAAGACCGTTTCCAACCTCTCAAACCACTGCATCTGTTCCACCACTCCTTCTTTGCCCATAGGAAGGTTTACATTTCAAGAAGTCGGGGTAAGAGCAACCCCTGGTGGTCTGATTATTCCGGCGGTTGTTGGAATTTTGACTGTCGTCTACGTTCCTGCTGGCTCTGGAGCAGGTACATCTGCTCACGTAGGAACTCATTCTCATCCAGCAACCGCTGGAGAGAATGGTAAGTAGTCGACCACACCCCTCGGGCAGCGTGCGCCTTCGAACTCATAGTCCATGATAAAAGGTCCTGGCGCTACTGTAGAACAGTGCGCTCAGTCTGTCCGGCCGCTAGCAGAGCAAGAATGTCTGCTACGTCCTGGGCCTGGCGTGCGGCCAGTGCCGTGATCTGGGCCTGGACGGGGTCAGCATGTCTGGCCCGGGAACCCTCACCGATCTCATAAGTTGAATCGAGAGGTGCCTCGTACCTCCTCTTACGAGGTGGCAGAGAATCGGGTGCATGCTCCTACAGTGAAGTCACAAGTGGTACAGGTGGTATAGCAGTAGGAGGCTGGACCTCTTCCCCAGCGGGGGAAACAGGTGGAGTAGAAATAAGTGCCTCAATGGATGCGGCGTCGGCAGAAACGTGACTATCACCGGAGTCACTAGCAGATAACCATCCACATAAGACGGTCGTCGGAGATACGGCAGCAGGTGTATCGGTAGGCGAAGTCATGATAAATCTGAAAGTAATATAGTTTTAATTGATATAAGTATAAACTTACTCAAGTTAAAAGTTTTGGGAAATATAATTTAAAATTATATAATAGTGCCGTTTAACACTCGCCATGCTAAAGGTTACGTTAATACTTATAAGATTAATCAACCGGATGTTAATAATCAATGCATAGGCAATCACAAAATCGATGTATGCTCTACAGTCTATATGCTTAACTATTCTAGTCCCGAAAATCCCAAAAGATTTTTAAAGCAGTTATAGTTCAGATTATATAAAAATTTTATTTTTATATTTATTTTAATTTTGTTCTGATTCTCTATAACTATCGCTCTGATACCATTCTGTGACACCCCCAAATTGAGTCAAACGCAGCGGAAATAATATTTGGGTGTCACGTAGGTGGATCAACAGCAGACAGAATGTAGAGCAACAGATAAAAGATTATCCTTACATTTATTACATGATTGAAAGTGCAAATAGTATTACATCAGTCTTTAACATTGTTTGAAAGTTTGAATTATTCCCAATTTATAAAACACCGGATGAGCTCTATAAATGCAGCCTATCATGATGCTTGACTCCATGCACACCAATACCTGCTTCAGTTTCCTGAGAAAACATGCTTAGAGAGTCAACATAAAGTTGGTGAATTCACAGGTTTAATTAAAATAAGTTTGGACATTAAATATTCCCTGAAGTAGTAATGCACAAAGCATCAATACTTAAAAGTAATTACATTTCCATATTGCCCGAAACTGAAACTTGACAGTTAAGTCCTTAACAAATAAGGACCCTTCGCCTTATCTTTATCAAGGCACCCATAACAAAAATAAGTGCTGACATGTGAAACATCTGTTGTCCTGGCCTAGGCACAGTGAGCATGACTTACATAGATGGGGACGGTCAATCCCAAATAGATCTATTTATAACATTCAGATAATTCAATAATTCTAACAGTTTCAGATGCACGGGTCATGCGGGTTCATCTACAATAGGCAATGTAATCAAAAGTTTCACAGTTCAATCCATGTCCATAAAATCAAATATGTTGCATGTTTTCTTCCCCATTAAAAGGTTTAAAAGTTTGTCAATATATAAAGTGGAGCCATGAACTCACCTCAGTAGTACATCAATAAGTCAGTAGATAAATCTGATAAGGATGCTCACGATACAATCAACGACCTAAATAATTATAAGGTCTCAGTAAATGCATAACATAATGCATAAAAGTTCCAGAATAAATCTTTACATGCTTAAACTGGTTTTAAGCATTTAATTACAATATTTGTATATTGTTCATCGTTGTACAAGTTCTAATAGTATTTATTTTAGGTATAGAATAAATAATAAGGTTTAATTAATTAATTCATTTAATTAATATTTTGTACTTACGTTGTTTATAAAACACTTTAAATATTTATATAGGATAGTTTTAAATACATTTAAAGTGATAGGAAATAAAAATAATTAATATATTTATTTTATAAGTTAATCATTTTCAGTTTATATTTAATATATAAATAAGGTTTATAAATGTAAAACATTTTATTTAAAACCAATGTTTTCGTAAGATTTATATTTATTAAGTTATAGGTTTGGAAAAATAACAATTGTTACGTTTATTTAAGTTTTACGTTTTAAATAACGGTTTAAATATATAGGATTTTTAAGGTTCGTAATACTTTGTATAAAATACATTTTAGTCATTTTAATTAAATAAATACTCGCGGTTAAATTACTTTTATACCCCTAGGGTTTCTAAGCCTTTCAAGTAATTACAGTTTTGGTCCCTCCCTAGTTACACGTGTAACTAGGGTTTCTTTAAGTTTCATTAATTGGCAAAAACAGTCCCTAAGGTATACGGCTCATATTAGGGCTTAATTAAGTTTCACATATTGGCAGTTTTAGTCCTCTAACTTGCGGTTTACATTTAAGTTTAATACAAGTTACATTATTGCCCCTAGGGCTTATATATGTTTTGATAATTGGCAGGTTCAGTCCCTAGGGTTACTTAGGGCTTTATTAAGTTTAGTATCTTGGCATATTAGGTCCCTAATGTTTATATTAGTCTCGGCTAGAGTCCAAAACAATCCCTAGGTTTTCTAAAGTTTACACAACTTACCCTAATATTATATTAATCACTTTTTAGACCTTTTTAACACTATTAAGTTCCGGATATGTTCAAAACACACCCTTATACTATCGGCAATAATTAAAAAGTGATCCAAAGTTTATGTTTTTAAAATATAAGTTTCTACACTTATTTATTTAGATCCCTTTTACTTTGTAAATTTATAAATCCAACCCAAAAGTTTATACTTGTTATATTTAATCCAAAAATTTAGTAGATCTATTATTTAAATCCAAAATAATTATATATTTATATTTTCAACATAGAACTTTATAAAATCATATTTTTGATACTAAAAACATTTATTTAGTGAAAATGATTATTTATCAAGGCAAGGTATTATAGTGAGCTTAAACTAATCTTATGAGGCATAATAGTGACCTTAACATTTTTGGGCACCTAAAAACATAAATCTAATGTTTCTAGTTGTATCTAACCATTACAAGATTACCCAAAATAATATTAAGAGCTTATAGCTCACGTCCAAAATACATGCATGGTTAGGTTTTCATGGGTTTTCAAGTTAAACAAGATCATGTTGATGTGTTCTTTAAGGTTGACAAGTTTTTACATCATTTTATGTTATATTTAAAATCAAGCCGTGGGTTTTCATTAGGTTTTTAGGGTTTCAATACTTGTTTAAATGTTAACTTTACCAAGAATAACTATGTACACATTAATATGTATGAAAGTAATGTATTAGAAAAGATAGGTTTTAACTTGGACTTACTTGTTTGGATAGGTTTAGGAATGATATGAGAATGAGTAGAAACAAGTGACAAGCTTTCAACAATGGAGGTCTAGGAGATCAAAACAAGCCGTGGGCTTCATAAAGCTTCTAGGGTTCTTGTTCTTGCTTCAAGGATCAAGTTTTCTTGTAGGATGAGCTTAGGATTAACCTTTAGATAGTAGAAGACATAGTATAGGAGTAGTAGTTAAACTTGAAGGTTTGAAAATGGTGGAAAGTGAGGTTTAGCCGTGAGTTAGAGAAGAGAGAGTGAAGTGAGATTGGAAATGTTTTGTGTTTTGTGAGAAGTGTATGTTTTGGCTTAAGACAAGGAAGAGAGAGAGATATCCAATCAAATCAAGTACCTTGTACTCAAGTATCTTCCTAAGATATGTCATATCTAGTTGAGATATGCTTGATATTTCCCACATGTTCAAAACTAGCAACTCACTTTTCTTCCCAATTTGGTTTGTAGCCGTGTGTTTGCACAAGTCAATAGGGGACAAAACTTACAAGCATAGTAGAATGCATGAGGGTTTGGAGTGTGTAAGTGTTTTATGTAAGAAAAGTATGCTTAGGTGTAAGTAAAGTATGGTTAGGATACTGTGTTAGTGGAGTAAACATGATTACTTGTAGGTTGGATAGCAAATGATGGTAGTGCAAATATGCATACACCCACACGTTATATATATGCATGGGAAAAGGGTTTTGGTAAATTTTGCCAAGTGTTGTATGATAATAATGGTCCTTGTATATTATTATAGGTACTTGTTGTGTTGTAGGTATTTTTGTTGAAGCTTTTAGGTAACTTAGTGAAAGTGTATATTAAATACATCACTAAACTTAATTTACTTGATTAAAGTAAATAAGTGACAATGTGAAATAATATACATTGTTTTTTTAAAGTGTTTAGGTATTTATTCCTTTTAGGTAATATATGTAAATATGTACATATAAAAATAAGTCAAATACTTAATAAATAAATTAAGTAAGGTTACAGTTTATCTCAAAAAATATGTACTGAGGTGATGAATTTCATTATTCAATCAAGTGGCCAGTCAGTTGCCAGAGTAGTCAATAAATGACTAAAGGTTCATATAAATGTAAAATAAATATGAAAGGTAGTATGACAATAGGTATATGAATATTAATAAGTCATATAAAAGTGAAATTATATAAATTCTAAATATAAATAGTACTACAGTTGACAAAGTAAATAAGGTAAAATCAGAGGTTTTACACGTACGACTTTGGGTCGAACTTAGTGAGATAGTCCTTTGTGTTAAGAATAAAACATTTACTTTCAAACACTTTGAAATATCCAATGGTCGGTATTCTATTTGTTAATATTTCATATGGAGTTTTATTTAGAAGTGGTCTAATTAAAACTTGATTTAAAATATAAGTTGAGGTATCAACCGCATGACACCAAAAATTTTGAGGCATGTTTGACTCATTTAACATTGTTCTACTCATTTCTTGAAGTGTTATATTTTTGCGTTCAACTAACCCTGTTTGATTGAGGTGTTCTTGGAGCTTAGAAATTGCGAGTGATACCTTTGGTGTCACAAAAAGATCCAATTTCAGTTCATTGTCAAACTCCCGACCATGATCCGTTCGAATTGACACAATTCTAAAATTTAATTGGTTTTCAATTTTCTTACTTAAAATCTCAAAATGATCAACGCTTAATTTTTAGTTTTTAAAAACTTTGTGCAAGTAAATCTTGAATAGTCATCCACGATAACCAAGGTGTAAAGATTTCCTTTGAAACTTTGTACGCCGGGTGGACCGAATAAGTCCATATGTAAGAGTTCTAGACACTTGGTTGTGGTGACCACATTTTTAGCCTTATGGCTTGCGTCTGTTTGTTTACCAATTTTACATGCATCACAAAAATGTTGATCATATTTTACTTTTGGTAAATTTCTCCCAAGATCTTTGTTAGCCAAATTTTTTAAAAGACGTATGTTTATATGACCAAGTCGTCTATGCCAAAGGGTGGAAGTATAATCTATGGTGGCGAAGCAAATAACATCTTTTGACGAGTCAAATTTCATGACATATATGTTATTTTTCCTAACACCTTTTGCTATTGTTATCCCGTCTTTTAGAATTTTGCTACCATTGTCTTCAAACAAAACTTTGCATTTGTTACTACAAAGTTGAATAATACTAAGCAAGTTAAATCCTAAGTTTTCGACGTGAGCAACATTATCAATGGTAATATAGTTATTAGAAATCATACCTTTGCCTATGATTTTATTAGAAATCAATGGTGTAGGTGCTAAAGAGATTCTTATTCCCCGTCATGTGTCTTGAACATCCGCTGTCCTTGATCCATCGGGTTCAAGTCCAACCTTCAAGCATACCTCATTTGTTTCATGTGCCATAAGAGCTAGCTCCTCCTTCTTGGATTCATCGCCTTCATCGTTACTTACACTCCATGCTCCACTAACGAAAGCTCTATGCTTCTTTGGTTTTGCCTTTTCGACAACTACCAATAAAGTGTCTGGGATCACCACATTGGAAGCATTTTCTTTCATCTTTAGGCTTCTTGATATTAAAGGGATTTCGAGACACTATCTTGTTGTCAAGTGGTTGCCTTACGAGTCTTCCTCGCCTTTTAAAAAACTTCTTAAAGTCACGTACGACCATAGCATATTCTTCATCATCACTATCGGAATTTTCATCATCACTAGATTCAGCGCGGGCTTTCAAGGCTAGTGATCTTTGTTTGTATTTCTTGCCTTTGATGATTTCAGAATCCTTTCGATCACCATTTCGTACACTTTGAGGTTGTCGATAAGTTCTTCTAGTGATATACTTGAAAGATCTTTAGATTCTTCGATCGTCGTGACTTTAGCTCGCCATTTTGGATGAAGAGCCCTTAGAAATTTCCTAACAAAATTCTTGTTGGAGAAAGATTCGTCAAGTGCTTTGAGTGATGTTATAATAGTAATAAACCAAGTAAATCCCACATCAATTGACTCTTATTCAAGGATAGAAAATTGTTCATATTGTTGAACAAGTAGATCAATTTTGCTATCCTTGACTTGTGAGTTTCCTTGATGTGTGACTATAAGTGAGTGCCAAGTTTCTTTGTCGGTTTGACACATGAATATCCTTTCATATTCTTTTTTCGTTAAGGCATTGTAAAGCATCACTTTGGCTTCATTGTTTTTAGCCAACATTTTCTTTTGATCCTCGGTTTGTTTTTCGCGAGGAGCCGACTCAAATTGGTTAGTGGTAACATTTCTCACTATTGGTGCATAATCACATTCAACAATTATATACCAAAGATCTATATCTTTGGACTTCACGTAAGTTTCAAAACGATTTTTCCAATAAATGAAACCATCGGTTTCAAAGAGTGGTGGTCTTTGCATAGATTGTCCATCTTTGTAATTTTTAGAATCCATGGATCAATTCAAGTTTTAAATTACAATATGTTAGAAATACGTTTTTACGTATATTAGAAGTATCGGTCACACCACAATATTATTAATGTTGTAATAACTCGTAGTTAGTGTTACTTATTATGTTAAGTAAGAAACCGACCCATGGGCTTGTCATGGGTCGGCCCAAGCTCAAATAAGGGCCTTGGATATAAATACCCCTTTCCACCATGGAAAGGGGTTGGTTGTTGATCATTACACTTTTCATTTGAATAAAAATACACATAGTTTCTCTCTCACTTTCTCTCTCTAGTTTCTCTCTCTAGAAATCATCAACCCACTTCATAGATTCATAGGTTATCAAGATTCTACATTTGGTATCAGAGCTATGGGGTGATTTAAGGTAATGGTTTGTGTTGTTATTTAGTTTTTGATTGTATTAGTGTTCTTTAAGAAGATCCATCTTGATTCTTGGATTTTTTGGTGTTTTTGTGATTGGGATTAGTAGATAAGTATTAGTTTTTACTTATTATTGTAGAAATCACAAAACTTTTGGGTTATTTGGTAAAAATCTGGGTTTAATCTTCATTTTTTTGATCGACTGTATACTCGAACAAGGTTTCTGTTTTCCCAGTAAAAGTTCCGAACCAAAAAGTTCCGGATCAAAAAGTTCCGGATCAACCAAAGTTCTGGATCAAAAAGTTCCGAACCAAAAGTTCCGAATCAAGGAAAGTTCCGGATCAAAAAGTTTCGAACCAAAAGTTCCGGATCAAGGAAAGTTCCGGATCAGGGAAAAGTTCCGGATCAAAGGAAAGTTCCGGATCAAGGTAAAGTTCCGGATCAAGGGAAAAGTTCCGGATCAAGGAAAGTTCCGGATCAAAGTAAAGTTCCGGATCAAAGGAAAGTTCTGGATCAAGGGAAAGTTCCGGATCAAGGAAAGTTCCGGATAAAATCTTCCGAACCAAAAGTTCCGAATCAAGGATTTCTAAGCCAAAATCTTCCGAATCAACACTTCCGAATCAACAAAAGTTCCGGATCAAGGGATATTTTACTTGTTTTTTTGACGATTTTTTAGAGGATTTAATCTTGGCTTCTTACAACAAAAACTCAACACAATTCACAAGCTTTACTTCACTGCTCGATAAACCGATAATCTTTGTCTCTTTGAAGTGAACAAAATGAATCCGAATTCATTAATGTCTCAGATGACATCACTTACGGACATTTCCGTCATTACGGGAACGGATAATCGCCCTCCAATGCTCATTAAAGAAGTCTTTGAAGCATGGCAAGGCCGTATGATGTCATACCTTAAGGGAAAATCGGTATATGGGAGGCTTATGGTCAAGTCAATTCTTAATGGTCCACTTGATTATGGTACCATCGTGGTTAACAATGTGACTCGACCACGAGAATTTGAAGAACTTACACCAGCTCAACAACTCGTTGCCGATGCAGACGAAAAGGCTCTTCAAACCATTCTCCAAGCTCTTCCACATGATATCTATCGAATGGTAAGTCAGTATACGGTGGCAAAGGATTTATGGGAACGTCTAAAGGTGTTGCTACAAGGTACGTCTCTTACCAAACAGGAAAGGGAATGTCAGTTGTATGATCTGTTTGATAGAGTCACGTACAGCCCAGGAGAAACGCTTCACGACTATTACTTCAGATTCACTACTCTCATGAATGATCTGAATGTAAACAATCTCGTGATTGCTCCATTCCAGGTTAACACCAAATTTTTGAATACTTTACCTCAAGCTGAATGGGGTGAGTATATTACCGATGTTAAGTTAACCAGGGATTTGCACAAGTGCAATTTGGATCAACTATATGCTTTTCTTCAGCAGCATGAGAAACATGTGATCATGCACCGTTCGCCTCGAGGTATGTACCCTGATTCTTTAGCTTTGATGGCGAATCAACCAACCTTGTCACACAACAACACTCCTTATATTTTGGGACACCAAGCCTATCATCCATCACCTTACATGACACCAAGCTTCCCCCAATATTCGATTCTACCGCAACCACCACCTCACATCAGCAACAATATCGGTTTAATGCACCTTCACCGCAATATGCTTCACAACCTCACCCAACAAGCATTGCACCTTATGCTCAGTCTTCATATTCTTCTTATCAAGAGAATGCAGCATATCCATCAAACTACTCTGACCACATGAGTGTTCCTTCTAGTGCTTACGCAGCTCAACAAGACCAAGCACTGTATTGTGATGATGATGAAGTCCCCATTCCTGAGTTCAAACAAGGAACTGATCCAGTTGAAGTGTTAGCCACTATGTCTGCTTACCTCACAAGGACTTTAAGCAAAAGAGGATTTAGAGGAACAGCTCCTACTAACAATCAGCTGAGGAATTCTGTGACAATCCGTCAATTTATGGTTGGTATTTTATTCTCAATTATTATTTGAAAATATTATTTTAATGTTATATTATGAACTCACTTATTTTTTGGGAAGAAATTTGGATTTACGTCTTGAAGTAGCATCGACTACGTCTAAACCGGAGGATTCTACGTTACGTGCTTACGTTTACATACACCGTCTTTGGTGACAGTCCGGCATTTCAGAAAATAAATTTGTCCGTGAATATTATTTTAAGATTTTTAATTTGTGATGGTTCATAAACTCATAAATTTACGATAAGATATTAGGACTTACGATTATAATTTAACATCCTTTACGATTAAACCGGAAACCTTAGGATTATGTATTTACGTTTTTGAACTCCGTTTTTGATGAGACAATTTTTATTATATTTGTTTTGTGCCGTTGATTCATAATTTATAAAAACGTTTTTCGTAAAACGACCCGAGGGCACGCAAATCGAGGAAACTAGAATCGAGAAATACCCGTAAATTAGCGGGATGGGACAAAACAAGTTTATCCCACCCCACTAACATATGGGATGGCCAAGGATGCAACACCTCATCCCATGAGGTGTCAAGCTTAACCAACAAATCTTAACACTTGTAACTAGCTTCACATGTAAGCTAAGCTTACAACTACTCCACCTCAAAACTACACACACAAAACCACTTCTCCAAAACTCATACATGCAAACCACTCTCTCCTTCTCTCCCTAATTTCGTCCACTCTCTCTCTAAAATGCCATTTTGATCAAATTTGGACATTTCAAGCCATAAACTATGTGTTATCTACACATATAATGAAGAAACCTTGAAGTCCTTTTGAAACCCTATTGATTGGTGGTGATTATAACATCCAAGGAGGAGTTTCCATGGAGTCTTGGGGCTGAACTTCCACAAGGTGTTCATGAAGAATGGTGGTCTTGAAGATGGTCTTGGTTATTCACAAGTTTCTCCATCAAAATCCATGTTTTGATCACAACCTACATCATCATGGTGGTATAAAGATTGTTCTCATCATCCTCTTGTTATTTTTGATTATGTAATCTTGTATTTCTTTTACTTATGTATATGTATATGATGATGAATGATGATTAAAAATATTGTGTGGGAATTTGGTGTTGATAAACATGCTTAAAAAGATGAAAAACTGTAAGAAACAAGGCTAAAATCTTGTTTAAATTGTTGGCTGTATAAAACAGTAAAGAATCATATGATGAACTGATAAAAATGGCATAGATTAATGGATATACAGTAAGTAATATGTCTTGTACACATGTAAGAGTTGGCCATGCAATGGAATCATTAGGATGAATGAGATATGATCAAAACAAGTTTAGAGTACAAATCTGAGTTCACTGTTTTGGACGATTTTTAGAAAATACTTAGAGGCTGATTCAACAGTAGCTATAGGAGAGTTAAATGGAGCACATATCATGTAGTTTATGTCATAAAAATTTGAGCTTCTATCTCCATACAGAACTCTAGATATGGCAGTTTTGGTGAAGATGAAAATAAAAATCAGATTTTGAGAATTAATATTTATTACTATTATATAAGCACTCAAAATTATATTGTATAAAATATAAAATTAAAATCCACTAACTCATGAATTTTATTTATATAAATATGTTGAAGGTTAAATAAATGGATAAATTATAAAAATGGTAGTGGAATAATATTTATAAGTTATAAAAACTATAAACTTGATTTTTACGACTTTTTCGGCTATTACCGTAAAATTAACGTTTTTCGCCAATTAAAACTTAGACGATCAAACCCGTCTAATGTAAAGTTTTTAAAATTCATATACTGATATATAAGTATCTAATACAAGTAAAAACCGATAAAACCTGAACTATAGGACATACGGACATTAACGAGCGAAGTAAACATATTGGACTAATAATTGGACTAAATAAGATTAACTCTTATAAAAAGAACTTATTGGGCTTAACCCATTTGGGCCCAACATGGGAAGTATAGATACTGATAATATAACTATAAAATGGATTAAAACAAGTTAAATAACCTATAATAAGTTTATTGGATCTAAAACACGTAAATAGGTAAAACTAGTAAACTAGTATAAAAGTTATCGACACATAACACTAAAATGAATAAACGAGAATATGTAAACCCACTTGATCATCATATATATATAATCATCATATGTATACATAATTGTTATTTTTATAAAGTCATTGGACATGAGTCTAAGACGAGTATTATTTGTCTAGGTTTCCGTGATTGAAGCACGTACCGTACGTCCGAATTGCCGATAACCCGCCTTCCCACATCAACGTGAGTTCATAGCCTCATACTCTTTTAAATGTTTTTATAAATGTTTTATAAACCCGCGAGGGAGATAACATGTTAGTTTTTATAAAATAGGACACCATTTGTCCCGATTGTTTGTTTACTGATATGGACCCGAATGATTGTATGACCCAATTGTATGACCCGATAAATGATTAAAGGACCCGATAGATGAAATTAAATGGATTATTAAAGTTAGGTTATGTCACTAAAAGTCCCATTAGCATGAATTGTGAACTACCAGGATTTGGTAGACGCTTGTGCATATAATAGTACTATTTGGGGACGATCACCCCAATTCGCGCCTTGACGGTTGATCCCCGTCGTGCCACATTGATTGGTAAGCGAATTTATGTATGAGAAGCTTTCCATAGTGTGACCTTTGTGACGACACGCTACTTTAGATGGGCAAATTGAGTATCGGGTTAGCTACCCGTTGTTGGTTTAGTAAGGTAACAATGTCATGCGGCTTATAATAATCCGACTAACGAAATACTACTAGACGCTCAGAATTACGACGTATTGCCTGACTAGCAATGCATGGTCATACTATTGATATTATGTTTGTGTTTTGGTTTTCATAACCATATTCATATAACGGTTTTCATTTTTATACAACGTCATAAGACGTATTGTATGATGTTTTTACGACATTGGCTCGTATAATGATTTTTAAGGCAAATGCCTATATTATGATTTTGATGAAGATTTGTATAAAATGACTTTGGCTATTTTATGGCCTGTTAAAATGATTTGTACAAAATGATTTTCAGTAATAATTTTATACTAATATTATATTGATGGATTTTATTAAACTCTATGAATTCACTCGGCGTTATCGCTGACCTTTTCTTTTAACATGTTTTATCTCAGGTACTTGAAGGTAATTCTCGGGAAGACGACAAGAATTCATGGCCCGCACTTAAACAATATTTTCCATTCAAATACTTTGTAAAACTTTGTATGAAATAATATGACTTGGGACCGATGTAACTTTAATGTTTATGAATGGAAATGATTTATTATTAAACGACGCGATTTTTATGCGTTGTCTATGATGTGAGTAATGTGCTATCCCGTAACACCAACGAGTCTTCCGCTGTATTGAGTTGTACAAATTTGGGGGTGTTACAGTTTGTTACCAGAGCTCTCGTTATAGAGAACGAAAGATTTTTAAAACTAAGGTTTTGAATAAAACATTTCAAAATCTTTTAACTATAAACATTTTTCTAAAAATGTCTAAAAATCTTTTGACTATAACGGTGCCGAAGAATTCCCGAGTTACCGACAAGGCCAAGACTGAGAAGTGTTTTTTTAATATATATATATATAACTTAGATTATATATATATATGATGTAATTTTATTACATGATTGTTTGATGATTATTTTGATATTTATACGAGGAATTTATACGACGTAGATTGTCACAAGGAACCCTAAATCCCCTAGTAAATTAATCGAAGCTATTCTCGTAGGAATTCTAGCTATCCTAGATCTAAACTAAGTTGTGGATATTTATGATCCCAACAAATGGTTGATATTCGTAGAAATTTAGATATTAGTTGATTGTGATATTGAAAAGAATTGGCGAGATTAAAACTGATATCGATGTCATGACGATCTTTCCTTATAGAGTGAAGTTTGACAAAACGTTACCATCTAGAAAGATGTCATCTGATTCGTTGTCATCCAATTCTTAAATTGAAATCGAAAGGGTGAATGTTGCACTTGAGGCTGTCATTGGAACCATTACCCAAAAGCCTCATGCCACTAGTACCTTTCCGAGAAGTCTAATTGAATGATCGAGTCATTTTATACTAGTGACTCATTTGATAATTGTTGTTGTAAGAGCTATAGGATTGAAAATTAAGTGTTGTTCTTATCGAGCTTTTATTGCACTTTGAAGGTATAAGAATAAGGTTGAAAGTATTGGAGAATGAGGTAGGATATCGAATTGAGTATAAAATTGGTTAAAACTTGAATAAAGAAAAATTTAACCCGTATGGAATATGAGATTGTTAAGAGGAAGTCGTTTTAATTGAATTATAAGGTTTTAATTGATTGTTAATTCGTGTTAAGTGTTGGTCCTAGGCCATTGTCCACTAACGAGGATGCCCAGTGTCCAATAAATAAATTGAAGAAATCTTCTTCTGAATTGAGACCGATGGATCTTTCGGGACATGTGGAACATCTAATGACTCTTGTAGATTAGTATTCATTGTGGTATCTTTTAAAAATAATCCCTAACTTAACTGAGACATCAGTTGGTAGGATGAGATCTTGGAATTGTATGACATAGTGACACATAATGTGTTACGGTACAATTTGACTTGTTTGTGATTAATGAAAAGACTACCTTTGATTGCTATATTCTACATGTATCGATGATATCTATCTTTTATTCCTTCATCCTAATGCTCGCATTAGTGATGCAACCATTGAACAAGCACTAATCTCGATATGAGTTACGTTGTGGATTATTCTTTTTGAGTGCCATCGAGTTCATGAACCTCATGATTAATTGGCTAAGCTCATGTCCTATCATATTGTAGTTAGTTCTTGGTGAACGGATTTTCATCACTCTTTTGCAGATCACTCATTATTTTTAAAAGATAAAACAATATCCCTTGAGAGAAATTGAATTTTCATCACCATACAGATTATTTAAAGTGAGACTTATAAATAATCGTTATCGAAATGAAGTTGTTTATAAAACACCTTGGAAAACTTAATTATTTTCATAAAAAAGAAAATCTTTGTGATTATATTTTTTATTCTTATTTAAGAATTAAGCATGAAAATGTTTTTATTATAAACATCATGATAAAATTTTGACGAACTGAGTATTGCATCGTTAATCTTGAAATTGTATAAAGTTGCGCGCCTACATACAATTTGGAATGAACCACGCAAGACTGATTAGTAGTCACCATAAAACTAATGAATAAACACTACATTTTCTTTGAAGATTGCGAAAGATTAAATTTTATGAGATCTGCAAGAAGTGAAAAATAAGGACATAGTGTTAGGGACACCTACATATGTGCCTGTAGCATCTATTCTTCTTAGTCGAATTTACTCATCTGTGGAATTTGTCTTATTTGACAATTGATATTTCCTTCTTGTCCAATTCTCCCGTAGTGAGATTCTTAGGAAAAGTATCTGATTACCGAGTGTTGATACCCGACTGGATGTATTGACGTTATTATCATTTCTTATGATTTGATTTTATTTGAATGACCTGGGTAACGATTCGAGGAGCTTTCGAATGCGTACTCAAATTATGAAAACATGGGATATATTCATATTCGTTAAATGTTTTCGTCTGTACCTGATTTGAAATTCTCTCGTGTAGATTATGCGTTGACCTTACTCTTTTAATGGTAGTTGTGTCTCCATATATCCTTGAATTTGTGAAGGATTATGAGTTATTTTTAGTCTTTCGAGAAGTTCACATCTTATCGACGGCAATAAAACTGGAAAGTTAGTAATGCCAGTAGAATGGATCGATTGATTATGACATGACGACATTGTCTTAATTGATGGGAACTCGAGTAGAATCCCACTAAATGATAAGATGTTGATTATCAAAAGTGATCTAAATAATTCTTAATGGACGACCATATCCTGCATTTATACTTGAAATTATATTGTGAATAATTGTGAATTAGTCATAGATACTATAATCTAGAAAGAAGTTAATATGAATTTATGGAAAAGATGTTTATGTTATCTGAAACTTTAGGAAGTATTTGTTGGTGAATTACCTAGACTTTCGCCATTAAGGCAAGTTGAAATTGGTACTAATTATATTCCCGGTGTTGCACCTGTGGCTTGTGCACTGTACGTCAGCACCATCTAGATTAAAGGAATTACCGTACAACTAAGAGAGTTGTCGGAGAAAGATTTTATTATACCAAGCCTGTCATCATGAAGAGCTATGGTGTTATCATTCCTTATATTTATAGATTACTATAAACTGAGTAAATTGACAATCGAAAACGATATCCATAACTCGAAATGGAAGATTTATTCGATCATTTACAAGGTTCTAGTAATTTGATCCACGGCATGGTTATCATCAACTTCGCATCTGCGAAAAAGATTATGTATTCCAATCACTACATCCGGTACTTATAATGAACATTATGAGCTTCACGGGATGTCGTTTGGATTGACTAATACACATGTAGTATTCATAAATTTGGTGAATCTCGTGTGTAGGCTGTAATTTGATAAATTCATGCTTGTGATCATTAAAGACCATTTATTTGTTTATAAGAATAAAAATGAGTTAATAATTAATTATAGATTGCCCTGAATTGGCCGAACAATAAAAACCTGTACCTTAAATATTTAACATATGATTAAAGACTTAATTCTTTACATTATTTGACTGTGCGATTAATAGAAAACGGAATCCATATTGACTCTTCATTAAATTTAGAGCCCTTTTAAGACTTTGGGTTTTACAAAAAAAAAAAATGGAAATATGTCTTAACAAATGTTTTAACAAAGGATTTTTAAGGGATTATTCCCTTATACACAAATCATTTAACTAAACTCCTGTTTAGGGGTAAATGTTTGTGTATACCTCTAGAAAACTTGAAGAACTGAGAAAACTATATAACTTATGACTTGAAATTTGAAACGACAATTTTTGCTTTTCAACAACGAAAATTTTTTTTTACCAAAGAATAAACGAAGGTTTTTCGAACATTTACGGATCTTATTAAATATTTTCGATAAATCAACAAAAATCTTCTTAATTAAATTCAAATTTATTTTGAACATTTTATATAATTGGTCGAACTAAGAAATTTAAAATTTTTACGTTTACGTTTCATAAAAATTTAATAATTATTATTTAATTAATTGTAATAATTATCAACGCTTTAGACGTCGGATTGAGTAAAACAGATAAAAATAATAGTTGAGATGAAACTAAAACTTAAAAAGTATGAAGAAAGGTGAACGTAATTACTGACACATTATGTAGAAAAGGATAAAGAATCAATTAGGATGTGTTCCTTAATAATGAATGTGCAAAATAAATTGTCGAACAATTTAAAAATAACTAATGTTTGTAAGAAGGATAATATAGATAATAAAACGGGTTCGCGGCTAATGTGAACCATTAGAATTAAGAAGCCGATGGCGCTAAAAGATTAAAAGACCACTTGTGATTGTCTAAATATGGAGGATTGTGAGATATAGTTATGTTGGAATCTTGTGAGTATAAGTATTATATTCCTGTCATTTCTAATTTAATGTATCTCATCTGAAGAAGTGGTACTGATGCAATTATGATGGCAGACATCGCCTCATACATTAGTAAACGTCTAACTATTGCAAAGGTCATCATCTGAATTTGAATTGATTTGGGTCATCGTCGACAGACTGACAAAATCTGCTAATATCATTCTCGTTAATGATAAATTCTTGATGAAGAAATTGACTCTTTTGTATTTAAAGGAGTTGTGTAAACATGGTGTACCTGTATCGATCATCTCTATCAAGATCCTCGCTTCGCATCGAATTTCTAGAGATTTGCTCAGAAGTCATTGAGAACGAATCTTGATGAGAGTACTGTGTACCACCCCAATCGAAGGGACGAGGTAAAGTAACGATACAAAATACTATAAGTGATGTTCTATGTTTGAATGATTGACCTTTGGTAATAAACTGTAAAATCGTTTCCCTTTGGAGAGATTATCCTTGATAACTATCGTATTAGGATCGAGATCGAATCTTGTTAAGATTTATATATTAGAGCATCTGTGAGCAGGAGTTGAGATGAAGACACCCGACATACACCCATTGTGAGTTGGACATGTCTTTTAGGCTTAAGGTTTCCTATGATGGCGAACCTAACCTTACAAATTACTCGACCCGTGAGACCTGAAATGATTGTTGAAATTAAGATCTGATTATTGACTGCCGGTAGTGGGCAAGAGGTTATGTGAATATGAAATGTAGATCTTGAAGTGCCAGATGGGTAGCGAAGTTATGCCAAATTTTTTTAACCTTGGAAAAATGAATTAATGATCTGACAAATCATGGGATATAAGTCCCCGTTGTATGGGACCATTGAGATGATGTAAAAGTCGGTTTGAAAGGCATATAAGCTGGATCTACCCTAGGACTTCAAGAACTGCGTGAATTATGTTTCGTAAATCGAACTTGATAAAATATCTATCAAGTGAAAATCTGATTGTTTCTTAGTAAAGTTTAGATCGGTGAAAAGTTGCATTCATCAAAAACCCGTGAACATCATGGATAGAGAAAGTAAGTCAACATTAAGCCTGATCTTATTCCCGTAGTTATGTTTGATAAAACTCGCGTATTGTAATAAATTGCACTTGTGAGAAAAGATCGAATGTGGAGGAAATACCCACATGGCTTTAACTCAATAAGAAGCGAGTAGTAAGATGATCTTTGAGGACAAAGATCCTGTTTAGGGGTAAATACTGTGACAATCCGTCAATTTATGGTTGGTATTTTATTCTCAATTATTATTTGAAAATATTATTTTAATGTTATATTATGAACTCACTTATTTTTTGGGAAGAAAATTGGATTTACGTCTTGAAGTAGCATCGACTACGTCTAAACCGGAGGATTCTACGTTACGTGCTTACGTTTACATACACCGTCTTTGGTGACAGTCCGACATTTCAGAAAATAAATTTTCCCGTGAATATTATTTTGAGATTTTAAATTTGTGATGGTTCATAAACTCACAAATTTACGAGAAGATATTAGGACTTACGATTATAATTTAACGTCCTTTACGATTAAACTGGAAACCTTTTGAACTCCGTTTTTGATGAGACAATTTTTATTATATTTGTTTTGTGCCGTTGATTCATAATTTATAAAAACGTTTTTCGTAAAACGACCCGAGGGCAGGCGAATCGAGGAAACTAGAATCGAGAAATACCCGCAAATTAGCGGGATGGGACAAAACAAGTTTATCCCACCCCACTAACATATGGGATGGCCAAGGATGCAACACCTCATCCCATGAGGTGTCAAGCTTAACCAACAAATCTTAACACTTGTAACTAGCTTCACATGTAAGCTAAGCTTACAACTACTCCACCTCAAAACTACACACACAAAACCACTTCTCCAAAACTCATACATGCAAACCACTCTCTCCTTCTCTCCCTAATTTCGTCCACTCTCTCTCTAAAATGCCATTTTGATCAAATTTTGATTATTTCTAGCCATAAACTATGTGTTATCTACACATATAACGAAGAAACCTTGAAGTCCTTTTGAAACCCTATTGATTGGTGGTGATTATAACATCCAAGGAGGAGTTTCCATGGAGTCTTGGGGCTGATTTTCCACAAGGTGTTCATGAAGAATGGTGGTCTTGAAGATGGTCTTTGTTATTCACAAGTTTCTCCATCAGAATCCATGTTTTGATCACAACCTACATCATCATGGTGTTATAAAGATTGTTCTCCTCATTCTCTTGTTATTTTTGATTATGTAATCTTGTATTTCTTTTACTTATGTATATGTATATGATGATGAATGATGATTAAAAATATTGTGTGGGGATTTGGTGTTGATAAACATGCTTAAAAAGATGAAAAACTATAAGAAACAAGGCTAAAATCTTGTTTAAATTGTTGGCTGTATAAAACAGTAAAGAATCATATGATGAACTGATAAAAATGGCATAGATTAATGGATATACAGTAAGTAATATGTCTTGTACACATGTGAGAGTTGGCCATGCAATGGAATCATTAGGATGAGTGAGATATGATCAAAACAAGTTTAGAGTACAAATCTGAGTTCACTGTTTTGGACGATTTTTAGAAAATACTTAGAGGCTGATTCAACAGTAGCTATAGAAGAGTTAAATGGAGCACATATCATGTAGTTTATGTCATAAAAATTTTAGCTTCTATCTCCATACAGAACTCTAGATATGGCAGTTTTGGTGAAGATGAAAATAAAAATCAGATTTTGAGAATTAATGTTTATTACTATTATATAAGTACTCAAAATTATATTGTATAAAATATAAAATTAAAACCCACTAACTCATGAATTTTATTTATATAAATATTTTGAAGGTTAAATAAATGGATAAATTATAAAAATGGTAGTGGAATAATATTTATAAGTTATAAAAACTATAAACTTGATTTTTACGACTTTTTCGGCTATTACCGTAAAATTAACGTTTTTCGCCAATTAAACTTAGACGATCAAACCCGTCTAATGTAAAGTTTTTAAAATTCATATACTTATATATAAGTATCTAATACAAGTAAAAACCGATAAAACCCGAACTATAGGACATATGGACATTAACGAGCTAAGTAAACATATTGGACTAATAATTGGACTAAATAAGATTAACTCTTATAAAAAGAACTTATTGGGCTTAACCCATTTGTGCCCAACATGGGAAGTATAGATACTGATAATATAAGTATAAAATAGATTAAAACAAGTTAAAGAACCTATAATAAGTTTATTGGACCTAAAACACGTAAATAGGTAAAACTAGTAAACTAGTATAAAAGTTATCGACACATAACACTAAAATGAATAAACGAGAATATGTAAACCCACTTGATCATCATATATATATAATCATAATATGTATACATAATTGTTATTTTTATAAAGTCATTAGACATGAGTCTAAGACGAGTATTATTTGTCTAGGTTTCCGTGATTGAAGCACGTACCATACGTCCGATTGCCGATAACCCGCCTTCCCACATCAACGTGAGTTCATAGCCTCGCACTCTTTTAAATGTTTTTATAAATGTTTTATAAACCCGCGATGGAGATAACATGTTAGTTTTTATAAAATAGGACACCATTTGTCCCGATTGTTTGTTTACTGATTTGGACCCGAATGATTGTATGACCCGATAAATGATTAAAGGACCCGATAGATGAAATTAAATGGATTATTAAAGTTAGGTTATGTCACTAAAAGTCCCATTAGCATGAATTGTGAACTACCGGGATTTGGTAGACGCTTGTGCATATAATAGTACTATTTGGGGACGATCACCCCAGTTCGCGCCTTGACGGTTGATCCCCGTCGTGCCACATTGATTGGTAAGCGAATTTATGTATGAGAAGCTTTCCATAGCGTGACCTTTGTGACGACACACTACTTTAGATGGGCAAATTGAGTATCGGGTTAGCTACCCGTTGTTGGTTTAGTAAGGTAACAATGTCATGCGGCTTATAATAATCCGACTAACGAAATGCTACTAGACGCTCAGAATTACGACGTATTGCCTGACTAGCAATGCAGGGTCATACTATTGATATTATGTTTGTGTTTTGGTTTTCATAACCATATTCATATAACGGTTTTCATTTTTATACAACGTCATAAGACGTATTGTATGATGTTTTTACGACATTGGCTCGTATAATGATTTTTAAGGCAAATGCCTATATTATGATTTTGATGAAGATTTGTATAAAATGACTTTGGCTATTTTATGGCCTGTTAAAATGATTTGTACAAAATGATTTTCAGTAATAATTTTATATTGATATTATATTGATGGATTTTATTAAACTCTATGAATTCACTCGGCGTTATCGCTGACCTTTTCTTTTAACATGTTTTATCTCAGGTACTTGAAGGTAATTCTCGGGAAGACGACAAGAATTCATGGCCCGCACTTAAACAATATTTTCCATTCAAATACTTTGTAAAACTTTGTATGAAATAATATGACTTGGGACCGATGTAACTTTAATGTTTACGAATGGAAATGATTTATTATTAAACGATGCGATTTTTATGCGTTGTCTATGATGTGAGTAATGTGCTATCCCGTAACCCCAACGAGTCTTCCGCTGTATTGAGTTGTACAAATTTGGGGGTGTTACAAATTCATCCAATTCTCGCCAACAAGCTACTATTGAGAATGGCAGGGTAATGGTTCAACCTATTCAACCTTATCAGGGGAGACCTACTACATCAACCACCAATGCACGCACGGTCAATCCTGCTCCAATGGTCAACACTCCTCCACGGGCTAATTCCACAGGCAAGTTGAGAATGATTACATGCTTTAACTGCAAGGAAGAAGTTCACATGTCCAGGGATTGCAAGAAACCCAAGAGGAGAAGGGATGGTCAATGGTTTGCAGAGAAGATTTATCTGGTGAATGCTCAGGCACAAGGAAGGGAACTTGATGAAGAGGAGCTTGCATTTCTTGCTGATCCAGGGATTGCTGAACAAGACGTTGTCACTACACAGAATGCAGCATACCAAGCAGATGATCTTGATGCTTATGATTCAGACTGCGATGAACTTCAATCTGCACAGGCAGCTCTTATGGCAACTATCTCTAGCCTAGGGCCAGAAAAGAGATCTGAGGTACTTATTAATACCACTGATAATACCACTGATGCTAGTATTCAACCACATCAAGTTGTGCAAGAGAGTGCTGATTCGAATGAGTCTTCGGTGGTGAGTCTTTCAAATGAGGAGACAATCAATGATAGTAATATCAATGTGAGTCCCCAGACTTTGAGTGAATCACAACCGGGAGCCATTTCACATACTGTTGGGAATCTAAACTTGTTAGATTCCCTGTTCATTGATTTAAACATAATTAGGCTGATAGATAGTCCCTTGCCTGTGCCTAGGAGGCAGGCAAGTTTCACAAGACTCACAGAGATCCGAATCTCTGTGAGCAACCTCAGAGGAGTCCATGTCAGAGACATTGTCAGGGAAGTCGAAGATTACCTGAAGACATACTCCTTGGCTGTGATGGATAACAGCCAAGATGTATTAGGGACTCTGAGGGGTTGAGAGTTAACAGGGGTGGCAATACCCTGATAACTCTCAGCACACTTTGGACATGCCATTTGTGTGTTCGAGAATATGAAGAATAAGGAAACTGTTTTGGACAACTGTTCCTTAAAGCATAATGGAAGACTACCAAGAATAGAAGGACATCATGTGACTGATGTGGGAACTTGTAAAAGTTGTGTAGTCGACATCAAGTACTGTTCAAGTCAAACTCGTAACACTATAAATAGGATGTGTAACCTAGCATTAAGATTTAACACTTTGCAATATTAAGATCATTAGTGCGTGTAACTTAGTGAATCAAACAGCTACGACTGTATTCATAAGTTAAGGTTATTGTTGTTCAAAGTGTGCACAACACATTGTCATCAAACGGTGTTATCCATAACACTTGTAATTCTTTATTATACAATAATAAGATTACGTTTGAAAAGTAATACCTTGTATTGATTAAGTTAAGATTAGGGTTTCTCGCATTGATTAGGGACTTTCAATTGGTATCAGAGCGGTGTTTGATATTAAAACCTTCAAGAAACATCGTTCTCCGTTTTATAATCAAGATCCACCATGCCGGAAACCTCTAGCCCACACTCACCTACCAGAAACCCATCTTCACCAAGACTTACCGCCCCACCAAATGACGATGATCTACCCCAACTTCTTGACTCAAGAGGTGGATCACACGTAACCAGTGTACCAGTCTTTGATGAAGAAGACTTTGCCAGTTAGAAGAGTCAGTTTCTTGTATACCTTGATGGTCTTGAACCTTTTCTCTTAGAAATTTTAGAAAATGGTCCATATATCCCCATGGCACTCACTTCTACTGAAGAAAACCCTCTTCCCAAGCCTGTCAAACAATGGACCGCTGCTGATAGGAAATTAGCAAACCAAGATAAACGTCTCAAAAGCATCATAATTTCCTGTCTTCCAAAGCATATCATGAAGTCTGTTATTCAATGTCCCACAGCTAAACAGATGTGGACAGACCTTATTCTTGGCCATGAAGGACCCTCTGAAACAAGAGAGACAAAGATTCAGGCACTCAGACTTCAGTTTAATGCCTTTAAGTCTCTTGAAGGTGAAAAAGTTCAGCAAACCTATACTAGGCTGAAGATTCTTCTAAATGACCTCGCTATGAATGATGTTACTATTGGTCAAGCTGAGATCAATGCCACCTTTGTCAACAGCCTTCCAAGAAAGTGGCTGAGCATGAATCAGACTCAGAGAGCTAACAACTCAATCAAAAATGATACCCTGGCTCAGCTCTATGGAAAGTACAATTATGAAGAAGGGCTGATCGATACTATCTACAAATCAGAGACTGAAAGATTTGTTGTCCAAGGAGCATCTTCCAAAGCTTTGATCTCTGCAACACATCCTATTGACAGCGACTCTGATATGGAAGAAGATACTCGCAGCAGCCAAGAGTTCTTGTCAGACCTCAATGCAGAATTTCATGAAAGAGCATTGCTAGCCAACCAAAGAAGATACTACAAAAGATCTGGAAGAGTAGGATCAGCCAGCAAACCAACTGACAGGTCAAAAGAAACATGTTTTGCCTGTGGAAAGCTTGGACATTTTCAAAAAGAATGTCCCTCCACCAAAACATCCTCACCCTCTTATCCATCATCTTCATCCAAACCCTACAAGTTCAAACAACATAACAACTCATCACAATCCAATTCTTCAGACACTGAGAAGAAAGATTACAAAAATAAGTACAAGGCACTTAAGGCTGAGTTAGAACAGATGAACTTGAAGATTGAAGCTATGTCCAAAAAGAAAGGTGGTGAGAAAAAGGCTGAGAAAGGGTTGATTGCTGAAACCTATGATTGGAATGATGAACCATTGACTTCAGATGAAGAAGATACCACAAGAGTCAGGGCTTTTATGGCAATAGCTGATGATGAACCAGCTGTTGGAAAAGGTGATGCAAGATCAGGACAATGGGTCGACATCACAATGAAAAAGGTACACAGGCTTCTTTCTATGTCTGATTGTGATGAACGTAAGCATGTTCTTGATTACACCATTGTTGACTTGCACTTTGTTGAGGAACAAAGGAAGAACCTTCTTGACAAGTTTCACTCTGTTAAAACTGAAATGATTAATGCTAAGGCTGAATGTGATACTCTCAGGCGGGTCAACTTAGAGAAAATATCCCTGCAAAATGAAGTAGCTAGATTAACCTTGAAAAACATAGCTTTAAATGACCAAGTCACTGAATTAAACAAAGTTATTGAAAAATGGCTGTGTGCTAGGTTTACTATAGATGAATTGCTTAGGGATGAAGTGCCTGCTGACTTAAACAGGGATATAACTGCTAAACATAAAAAGCTGAGGATTATCACCAAACCCAAAGACATTGTCTTTAAATCTACAGAGACTATTCATATGTCAGACACCTCTTCGACTAATGACCCTGTCTCTGAAGATGTGGCTGAGCTTCCACCCTTGCCCAAACTCTCTGGAGTTGAACCTAGCAGTTCTTCTAGATCTGCTAAGGATGAACTTAAGATAGATATTGAGAATCCTCCAGCTAAAGTTTTTCGTGTGCCTGCTAAACCAACTGGTAAACAAGTAGCTTTTAAGCCTGTTTCTACTAAGGCTGTGAATAAGGTTGACCCCACCACTGAAGATCGCCTGTTGTCTCTTATGAAAGAAGTAGAACTCTTGAAACAACACATTAAGCCTTCCGCTGAATGCTCTACTTCTCATGAACCTAAGTCAGTCCTAGGTGAACCCAAAGGGGAAAGATTAATCAAACCTTATTGCAATGTTTGTAAAAATTCTCACCACTCGACCTTAGATCATGACAGACACATGGCAGCTAAAAGAGCTAAGACACCCTCTAGGGACAGACCACAGAGTTCCAAAAGACAACAGGGTAATTACAATTCTTATCCTCCCTGTAAATTCTGTGGGTTCACCGACCATCACTCAGACGAGTGTGGTGACTTCCCTGGGTGTGATATCTGTGGGAGTTATAACCATGAAACTATGAACTGTCCATCCCAACGCCAAAAGTTTTTCAGGAACACAAGAGTTGCTAACAAGCAATTCAGGGAACCCACTGGAAAGTGGGTTCACCATAGGAACTAATCTGTTTCTATGTATCTGTGCAGAAATATCTCAAGGAATCGGTATGGTATCTAGATAGTGGCTGTTCTAGACACATGACAGGGATTCAACAATACCTGCACAGATACTCAAAAGAGCCAGGTCCCAAAGTGGTGTTTGGAGATAACTCTTCAGGTGACACAGAAGGATATGGCTCAGTGAATTGCAATGGGATCACATTTACCAGGGTTGCATATGTGAATGGTCTTAAGCACAATCTTATTAGCATCAGCCAGTTATGTGATGCTGATTATAAGGTTTTGTTTACTAAGACTCAGGGAACCATATTCAACAAAAATAATGATGTTGTGCTGGTTGCACCTAGAAGGAGAGATGTTTATGTCATCAACATGGCTGTGTGCTCTGAAGACAGCTCAAATTGTTTTCTTGCCAAAGCCTCTGAAAGTGTCAACTGGCTGTGGCACAAAAGACTGTCTCATCTCAACTTCAAGAACATCAATAAGATAGCCACTCAAAACTTGGTTGCTGGTCTACCTTCAGTAATGTTTTCCAAAGACAAAACTTGTTCTGCCTGTGTCAAAGGAAAACATCACAGGTCTTCATTCAAGACTAGGCAATCATTCTCTATTGACAAGTGCTTACATCTCCTTCACATGGATTTGTTTGGACCTGTCAAACCTCAAACCATTAATCACAACAAATACACCTTGGTCATAGTTGATGAATTTTCAAGATATACATGGGTGTTCTTCCTGAGAAGGAAAAGTGATGCAGCTGATGCCATCATGTCCTTCATCAGACAGGTGGAAAATATGAATGATGTTAGAGTCAAAGCTCTACGAAGTGATAATGGTACAGAATTCAAGAATCATCAACTTGAATCATTTTGTGATGAAAAAGGGATTTCACAGAACTTCTCTTCAGCTGGCACTCCTGAACAAAATGGTGTGGCTGAAAGAAGAAACAGGACTCTGATTGAAGCAGCAAGAACTATGTTAAATGGTGCAGCCTTACCAAAGCAATTTTGGGGAGAAGCTGTTCACACTGCCTGCTATACTCAAAACAGATCAATCATTGTCAAAAGACATGGCAAAACCTCCTATGAAGTTTTCAGAAAAAGATCTCCAGACGTCAGCTATTTTCATGTGTTTGGATGCCCTGTGTTTATTTATAACTACAGGGATAAACTTGGAAAGTTTGATGAAAAGGCTGATGATGGATTCTTTTTGGGATACTCTTCAACAGCCAAAGCCTTCAGAGTATTCAACATCAGAAGACAAGAAGTAGAAGAAACTTTCCATGTCAGATTTAATGAAGATGATGAAGTCATACAGAGAACAGGAACAGAGGGTGATGAAGTAGATTTTAATGAAAATATTTCTTTCCCAAGTGATGAGTTCACTGAACCCAGACCTACCAGTCATCACCACTCCAACACTCTCACTCCTTATGTTCCTGCTTTTGATCCTCTGTCTACTCACAACATAGAAGTTCCTACCTCTCAGGGACTTGATGAAGAAGAACCTCAAATCTCTGATGGTCCTTCTCATGATATTAATGACTCACCAATTCTTCAAAACTCTGAAGTTGCTCCTGCTGATAATGAAATTGCTTCCCTTGATGTGGCTGAAGAAGAATCAGACACTGAAGTAGTTTTTGAAGAAAGCCCTCCTATTCAGCAGGATGAGATTCAAATTGTTCCAGCTGTGCCTTCAAGTACCCCTGTTCTTGAAACTCCAGCTCCTCAAAATAAGTGGTCAAGAGATCAACACATTCTTCTTGTCAACATTATTGGGGAACCAAATGCAGGGGTCACAACCAGACAGCAAATCCAAGACTCTGAGTCAGCCTCAGCCAATGAATGTCTATTTGCTGAATTCCTTTCTCAAATTGAACCTAAAAGAGTTGCTGAGGCTCTGACAGAAGATGGATGGGTAGCTGCTATGCAAGAAGAAATCAATCAGTTCAAAAGGAACAAGGTTTGGACACTAGTGCCAGCTCCACCTGGAAAGAATATCACAGGCACTAGATGGATCTATAGAAACAAGATGGATGAAATTGGGAACATCATCAGGAACAAGGCAAGATTGGTAGCACAGGGATACTCTCAGACTGAAGGAATTGATTATGATGAAACTTTTGCACCTGTTGCTAGACTTGAAGCCATCAGAATCTTTCTAGCTTATGCTGCCTATATGAACATCACTGTCTTTCAGATGGATGTAAAGAGTGCCTTCCTCAATGGTGATTTGGCTGAGGAAGTCTATGTTGCTCAACCTGAAGGATTTGAGAGCAGCGAGTTTCCCAACCATGTGTACAGACTTCACAAAGCAATGTATGGTCTGAAACAAGCTCCAAGAGCATGGTATGAAACTCTTTCAAATTTCTTATCTGAAAACAAATTTGTCAGGGGTTCTATTGATAAAACACTCTTTACTTTCAAGGACAAGAGTGATTTCATCATTGTGCAGATTTATGTGGATGATATCATCTTTGGGTCAACAAATGTCTATCTTAGTAAACGCTTTGCTAAATTAATGACCAAGAAATATGAGATGAGCATGATGGGTGAATTAACTTACTTTTTGGGTTTTCAAATTAAACAATGTCCTAAGGGAATTTCTATTTGTCAAGAAAAGTATGTTAAGGATTTACTTAAAAAATATGACTTGGCTGATTGTGCTTCAGTGAAATGCCCCATGCTTCCACCCAACGACTTGGGCCCTGATGAGTCAGGGGTCTCTGTCAATGAGACTTTATATAGAGGCATGATTGGGTCACTGATGTATTTAACAGCCAGTCGTCCAGACATCCAATTCTCCACATGTCTCTGTGCAAGGTACCAAGCTAACCCAAAAGAATCCCATCTAGTGGCTGTTAAGAGAATTTTCAGGTATCTCAAAGGAACATCTTCCCTAGGACTATGGTATCCAAAGGAATCAGGCTTTGATCTCAAGGCCTATTCAGATTCAGATTATGCTGGATGCTGTATTGACAGGAAAAGTACTTCAGGCAGCTGTCAAATCCTAGGAGGAAAATTGGTTGGATGGAGTGCTAAGAAGCAAAACTCTGTGGCTATGTCTTCAGCTGAAGCTGAATATGTCGCTGCAGCCAGCTGTTGTGCTCAGGTGCTTTGGATGAAAAGTCAATTGGCTGACTATGAAATCTTGTATGACAAAGTGCCAATCTTTTGTGACAACACCAGCGCCATTGCCATATCCAACAACCCTGTTCTTCACTCTCGTACCAAACACATTGATATCAGGTATCATTTTATCAGGGATCATATTATGAAGGGAGATATTGAGCTGCATTTTGTTCCCACAGAGCTGCAACTAGCTGATATCTTTACAAAGCCTTTGGCTGAACCTACGTTCAACAGGCTAGTTGCTGAGCTAGGGATGCTCAATATTTCAAAGCCTGTGGCTTGATATTAAATGTGTTCATTAAATGATTGATTCTATATTAAATGTTCTATTAAATGTTTTTCACATGTAACTAGGTAGTTGCGTTCCAAGTAAATGCGAAAAACATTCTCACATTTTTTAATCATTTAAGTTTCGGATAACGAGGAGACAAATTTTTTGAAAGGTCAATGGGACCCACTTGAGCAGTCATTTTCGCTTTTTGCATTTAATACGGTTGAATAACTGTTCACTCATATTTGATTATATATTGTCTTCTTTCTCTTCTCACCCACCACCATTCTCAAAATCTTTTTCTCTCTCTAAAACTCTTATCTCTCTCAACCATCCGCCATCTTCATTCACCTTCAACCTTACATCAATGGCGTTTCCCGTACCAAAAGCCTCCAATGTGAACTTCGAGATCAACGAGAGCATCATCGCCTCAAATAACGCTATTGGATGGATCAAGGCACCCAACAACACCTACTCGGATCTGGTAAACTTCATGCAAAACTGTGACCTAAACGAAGCCTTCACCAAATCTCCTTCCACTTTTTACCAAGAATACCTTAGGGAATTTTGGTATTCTGCCGAAGTTGAAGAAGACACCATTACCTTTAGCCTTTCTTGCAATGAACATCCTTTTGCCTTTTCCCTTGCTGATTTTGCCAGTGTGGCCGGACTTAAACATGGAGATGAGTGCTTGAAGACAGTTGACAAAAAGGCTGTCAAGGAAGCATTGGCCACACTCAATCCCTGTCACGACATTAACCCTGCCCTCACACCAGCTGACATCCTTGCTAAAGCACCTCTGAAGATCAAGTATTTTTCTCCTATGTGGCGTGTCCTCTTCACCCACATTGTGAAGTCCCTGGGAGGCATGCAGGGATCCCAAGATCAAATGTCGTTCAAACATCAGACTATTGCTTATGGATTAATTTGGGGAGCTGATGTTGACGTTGGAAGCCTTCTTTTCTCTAACCTAGTAGAACAACTTAAAGGAAGGAATCAGGTCAGGGAAAAGAACATCTGCTATGTGCGTTATTTGTCCCTGATCTTTGAGAGTTTGCTGGGAGAAAACTACCATAACAAGGCCTTGACAGCCCTGAAGCCCTATCGCATTACAGGCGCCATTTACAAGGAGATAGGAGCTGAGGATTTCCCTGTGACCGCTCACATGCTGAACGTTGCTAATCAGGTACCCAACGCTGAGAAGCCCTTGCTCCCTTCCTCTGAGAAGGTGAATACTTCTAGTGTCGCTGGCAAGTCTACGTCTTTGACCTCTGGGCAGCACACTACCAAGTCCAAGGCTTCTTCTGGCCAACAGCCAAAGAAGAAGAAAATCCCCTCTTCTTCTCAACCTAAAGCTGTTAGCAAGGCCAAGGAAAAGGAGATTGAAACCGCCTCTGGTCCAGATACTCTTGTGGATACAGAATCTTTGGCTGACAAACAACAGGCGTCTAGTGTCTCTAGGTCAGCAGAGACTACAGGAAACCAGCCAAACCAAGCTGATATCTCACAGGTAATCAGTGTACATTTTTAGAGGCTCACAAGCAACCACTCTCATTTATCTGTAGGAGAGAGTGGTGAAGTTAGGGTAATCCTCGACCCATAGAAGTCTGTCATTTCACTTAGAATTCCTTAAGACTTCTGTACACTCTGTCTTTGCACCAGGGAGTGATTCATTTGTGTTTATAAAGCACCCCGATGACCCTGAACCCTCTAGACAATATTCAGGCTAACAACAACCTGAATACATGAATGTCTCAACCTTGATGGCTGTACTTCACACAGCCTCTTGGTTCCCTCATTAAAAGAGTCCCAAAGGATTTATCCTTTCAGGGGGAGCTGAATCATCACCCTCAGCTTTCCTAGGGGCAGCGTAACAGGCGATCATTAAACAACATATGTTTCACAATCAAAAGAGTCCCAAAGGTTTTTACCTTTTGGGGGGGCTGAATAATCACACTCAGCTTTCCTAGGGGCAGCGAATGGCGACCATTAACCACTTCATTCACACTTAAAAGAATCCCAAGGATTTATCCTTTGGAGTGGCTGAGTAATCACCCTCAGCCTCTCTGGGACAGCGAAATGGCGACCATTCACTTAATATTTTCCCTGTTACTAATTTCAACAACCTTGCAGGCTGAAATTGTACAGCCAGTCAAAGATCCTCAGGTACATGAAAAGGAGGCTGAAACAATTACTCAGGACATTCAGATTGAAGAAGAACTTGTGCTCAATACTGATGAAGAAATGCTTTCTGTTGAAGATTATGTCGCTGAGTTTACACCCATGCCTGAGGATGAATTCCCTGAGGGAATGTTTGATGAGGAAGAGGAAGAAGATGAGGATGACCAGTTGTCAGTCTCTCCTCCTAAAGAAGATAACCAGACTTCTCCTCTTAAGGAAGCTGTTGACACACAAAACTCTGCTACATCTGCAACAACAGTCCTCCAAAGACCCATATATGATCCAACAGCTGAATTCCTTTTGTTTGATCATCCTTCTCAGACTAACTTCGACTTATTTCCAAGGGAGGATGATTTTGCTCAACAAAGCCTCAATATCAAGAATCTTCAGCCGGTACACCATCAGTCTGATATTGAGCGCTTGTCAAGAAAGTTGGATGTAATCAAGTCAGAGATGCACAATTTTACTGTCACCTTTCCAGGTATAATAAAGAAGGCTGTGACTGAGGCTGTCACTGAGCCTATTCAGGAGGGTACAAGAAAAGGTGTGGCTCAAGGACTAAGTCATCTCTCGACAAGAATCAAGAATGCCATTGACTCCGTTGTCCCTGCATTGTTCCAAGAACAAGAAACCGTCATTAACAGGCACTTCAATGCAGTGCGCAACAGGCAATACAACCATGCTGGTTTTATTGTCAGGAGAGTTCAGGCAAATACCAATGCTAATGCCAACTTATTGCTGAAGATTGCCAGGGCATCCAGAAAAAGACAGCATGCCATGGCTGCCTCTGTGGAGCAGATTGCAAGAAGACTTCAGGCACGTTCATCCAAGCATAAGGGAAGTAAGGATGAACGTGAGGGGGAGAAGAATACTAAACTCAGCCTTGCATCTGCTGAACAAGCCTCATCTTCAGCCAATCCTTCAACAAACCCTGTTCCTCTTCAAGTCATCGAACCAGTTATAATACCTGATGATGAGGATCAGACTCAGGGGGAGCAACAAACACAAGATGGCGCTGACTCATCTAAATCCATGATCCTAGTTAACATCAGCAAACCTGAGGATGAGGATGAACCAGCAGCCAAGAAGCTTAAATTCACTGTGAGCTCCCTACCAAAATCTATTCAAAATCAGGCTCAGACAGCGTTCCTCAAAAGAGCTGATGATTTGAAAAATATAAGTGTGGAGTCCTCTGTCTCAAAGAAAGGTAAAGAGATAGTGTTAGTTGATACTGACACTAAACTTAAGAAGATAGCTGCGATGCTAGAGACAGGAGGATCCACAACAGACCTTTCCCAATTTTCAACCTTTACACCTTCTGATGAGAGACCTCTAACGCCTGAAGAAATAGAGCAACAGGCTGAAGAATTCAAAAGACTGAGTGAGCTCAAGGCAGCCAAAGAATTAAATGAAGCCACTCTGAGGAAGATGTCACCTCCTGAAAAAGAAAAACAAAAACAAAGGTTGAGGGAAATGGAACTTAAACGCGCTGAGGCCCTAAAGAAAGTCAGAACTGACTATGATGCCTGCGTAAACAACAGGTATGCTGCTGGCAAGATAACCAAGTTTAGATACACCATTCGCAAGTCCACAAATACTCCACAGATGATCTTATGGAGGGATAATCAAACAGGGAATATGGATGTGTTTGACGACTTCAGGTTAAAAACACTTGGGTTATCAGAATGGTTTGAACTCGAAGCCTTAGCTGCCAAAAAGACTGGACAGGCGAATTTCCTTCTGCTTAAAACTCTTAAGGCTAAGTTTAACTGGATCAAGGAAACAGCTGCCAAACTAAAGATTGATCCCCCACCACAGCTTTTCGAACAAGGACCCCCAAAGACAGGCAACAAAAGAAGAAGAATTTCCCAAATCATTGATGAAACTTTTGTTACTGAAGATGTTCGTGTGGATGGCATGCACAGGGATCTGATCCTTCCTAATGGTATAGTTGGCCCTGTTGATGGTCAGACTTACTCAGTGCCTGAAAGAGGAATGGCGTTTATGAACAAAGCCTGCCAATATGCTTTTCAGAGGGAAGATGAGCTATGCCTAGCTTCAACTATTCAGCTGCTCTGTCACAAGAAGTGTCTCAAGATCAACTCTGAGTACTCCAAGAAGTTTGCAAAGACTTTGCAGGATGAAATTGATAACAGATTAGATGTGGCCGAAGCTGAAGAAAGAATCAAGAATGATGACTATTGAAGAAAGTATCAGCCCTTTTACCTTCATCTTTTATTTAACTTATGTAATGAACTTGTAATTTTTCTTTAAGTCTTAATAAAATCATGAGGTATGTTTGTTTAGATCTGTTATGTGTAAGAAGAAGCTGTTAAACTCACTTACCTTAACTTAGTTAGATCTAGCACTATTTATGTTTAAATAGGGGGAGATTGTTGGGAATCTAAACTTGTTAGATTCCCTGTTCATTGATTTAAACATAATTAGGCTGATAGATAGTCCCTTGCCTGTGCCTAGGAGGCAGGCAAGTTTCACAAGACTCACAGAGATCCGAATCTCTGTGAGCAACCTCAGAGGAGTCCATGTCAGAGACATTGTCAGGGAAGTCGAAGATTACCTGAAGACATACTCCTTGGCTGTGATGGATAACAGCCAAGATGTATTAGGGACTCTGAGGGGTTGAGAGTTAACAGGGGTGGCAATACCCTGATAACTCTCAGCACACTTTGGACATGCCATTTGTGTGTTCGAGAATATGAAGAATAAGGAAACTGTTTTGGACAACTGTTCCTTAAAGCATAATGGAAGACTACCAAGAATAGAAGGACATCATGTGACTGATGTGGGAACTTGTAAAAGTTGTGTAGTCGACATCAAGTACTGTTCAAGTCAAACTCGTAACACTATAAATAGGATGTGTAACCTAGCATTAAGATTTAACACTTTGCAATATTACGAGTTTGACTTGCTCCAATGGTCAACACTCCTCCACGGGCTAATTCCACAGGCAAGTTGAGAATGATTACATGCTTTAACTGCAAGGAAGAAGTTCACATGTCCAGGGATTGCAAGAAACCCAAGAGGAGAAGGGATGGTCAATGGTTTGCAGAGAAGATTTATCTGGTGAATGCTCAGGCACAAGGAAGGGAACTTGATGAAGAGGAGCTTGCATTTCTTGCTGATCCAGGGATTGCTGAACAAGACGTTGTCACTACACAGAATGCAGCATACCAAGCAGATGATCTTGATGCTTATGATTCAGACTGCGATGAACTTCAATCTGTACAGGCAGCTCTTATGGCAACTATCTCTAGCCTAGGGCCAGAAAAGAGATCTGAGGTACTTATTAATACCACTGATAATACCACTGATGCTAGTATTCAACCACATCAAGTTGTGCAAGAGAGTGCTGATTCGAATGAGTCTTCGGTGGTGAGTCTTTCAAATGAGGAGACAATCAATGATAGTAATATCAATGTGAGTCCCCAGACTTTGAGTGAATCACAACCGGGAGCCATTTCACATACGCATACTCCTGCTCAACAAGATTTGGTCATGGTTCCTGCTACATTACTTAGCCAAATGAATGCTGCACTCTTAGAAACCCTAGCTAAGAATAAGAATTTGTCTGATGAGCTTGCCTTATGCAATGAGAAAGTTCAAACTTTAGAATTAGTTCCTTCGTCTAGTGTTCTCACTAATCCCGAATATGATCATTTTCGAAACAAACAAATGGGTCATTTGCAAGAAATTGAAACCTTAAGATCAGATCTTTCTAATGAACTTAAAGAAAAAGAGTTAGTGGTCACTAATTTTCAAAAACTTCAAACGGATTTTGAATTACTCGAGTCTAAGAAGAATGAAATGGAAATTAATGCGGCTAATAAGATCAGAAGTCTAGATTATTTGCTTTTAAGACAATACGCTGCCTCTCAACTAGTGCACTTATTTGATGCTTCGTTTAGAGAATTTAACTTATCACGTCAAAAAGGCCTTCCCCCTAACCCACGGTATGCAAAACAAGCTTTAAGCCATAGTCCAAGACTTTATAATGCAACCCAATTAGGATTGGTCTTAGACCCGATTGTTATTTTCGATGATCGCACCAATAAGGATCTAGTTGATGAGAATCGGTCATACAATTTTGCAAAATATCTAGATTGTGATTATTTTAAAATGAATCAGGAGCTTGCTAAAACGGATTTTAGAATTCGCTTCCATATGGACAAAGATCTCATTACAGCACCAACCTACATGTTGAATGAAGAAAACCCTAGTACACTTCCTACACTTGTCAAAATGGAAGGTCCTAAGGAAATTCCAAAGGATCTTCCACCTGTTAGCACTGTATGGTTAAACTTGCAAGAGATTAATCAATACTTTACTAATTTTGACAAGGTCATTTTGGAATGTACGACTTCAAATGGCCTAAACACCGGAGAATGGGCTTTCGAACACATGAACGAGGTGTTTAAGAATGAGATCAATCCATTTGTCGAAAGTCTAAAAGGAAGTTTTGCATCTCTTAAAGAAAATCTTGAGTTTGAAATTGGAGAAGTTCAAAAAGTGTTTTAAGAAATGGACACCGCTTACGAACTACAACTAATTGAAAAGGAAAAGATTTTATCCGAATATGACCGATTCTTGTCCCAAGTAATTTCGTTTGATGTGCTTAATACTGTAAATGTTAATTATTCGAATGAGCTTACATCCGCTATGATTAAATGTGATGCTGTGAATATATGTGATGATGTGTGTGATCTCTCTGTAAATGTTGCTGATACTGTATATGAGGTAGATAATCATTCTTGTCACGAATCTAACGCTGAGTTTTTAAAGCTACAAGATTCTTAGAATTTACTTTCAAAACGCTTTAATCAACTAGAACAACATTGTATATCTTTAGAATTAAAACAACAAACTCAAAATGAGGATCTTTTGATAACAAATAGTTGTGAAAACGGTGTTGAGACGAGTGACAAGATGATTGCAATAATTAAGGCATTAGAGGAAGAGATTATGAGATTGAAGAGAGATGTGTCATCAAATGAAACACTAAAATTGGAACTAGAGGCTGTAGAGTCTAAAAACCAGGACTTAGAAATGATACTTTCGTCTATTCTAGGGGAGATGGATCGTGCAAGACAGGGAATGTCCAAACTTTATGGTTCACTAGAAGAACGCTTCGCTTTTAATGCGGCACAGCAATAATCTTATGTTGAACAATTGAACCAAAAATGTGAGGAAATCTCTGACTTAAACATCCTGCTCATTGACAAAAACATGGTTTTGGCCGAGTTAAAGGAGACACTTCTTCTCACCCGACAAGAAGCTGTTAATAACTTAGCTACCAACTCTGCACCGTCCTCTAGTGCTCCAACAACCAAGTCAGTAGTGCTTTATAAGAACCCGCTCCATAAGAGAAACCCGGTTACCTACGATGATTATATGAGGAATGCCATTAAGCATGTAGATCTTGTTAGGGATATTTTAGACGATCTTTATGCCTTAGATCCCTCAAGTAGCTACTATTATTTGGCTCATGAATATATTAAGCGAGTTCAATATTGCTTAGCATATTTGCAATACATAGGTAAACCAGGTTCTGCACTACTCACTAATAGACCCATTGCTGTAACTCCATTCAATAAGACCCCAGGAGCAAAACCGTCATTGACACCATCAAGTAAGGCACCTTTAAAATCTGTTGCTAATGTTCCCACTTTGCCTTCTACAAGATTAAAAGAGTCTACTAAGGCTAAAGGATCGCCACTTAAGAAAGATAAGATCAAGCCCTCTACTAGTAGTACCAACAAGAAGAAAGTAGAAGCTCACCATAGGAATGTTAGTTCAGTTTTAAATAAAAAGAATCATGTTAAGACTAAAGGCTCTGCGCCTGTGCAGAAGCCTAAACCATTTATAAATTCTGATTTGAAATGTTGGAATTGTAATGAATGTATGTTTTCCCAACGTCATGATTTGTGTCTTATTGATCATGTGAATGAAATGAATGCCATTAGGAATAATCTTGAATGGAAGCCAACTGGTAGAACTCGTGCCCAAGTTGGCTGGCAATGGCGTCCCACTGGTAGGACCTTTACATTAGATGGAAAAATGTGCCCTTTAACTAGGAATGCATCCATTGAGGTTAGGTCTGAGCATCCTTTAGTTAGGCACACTAGCACTCAAGTATGGAAACAGCGCCCTTTAATTAGGTCAGCCCCCACTATAGTGCCTATCAGTGAAGAAATACCTCAGTATTTAAGCCAACTAGAATCTACACCACCAACTAGGAAGAAGAAGGCTAGGAAATCTAAGAAACCTAAAGTTAGCAAATCTAAGATTATTAAATCTGTACCTGCTAATAACAAGGAACATTCAGATTCCGATACCTCTACATTGTCCTCGTCTGGTGATATTTTCAGGTGGTCCAAATCATCCTCTGGTATTTGGACTCCGGTTGTTCAAAGCATATGACCGGAGATCGCTCGATGCTTCGAAATTTCGTCAGCAAGTTTCTTGGAACGCTTAAATTCGGTAATGATCATATAGCAAAGATAATGGGGTATGGTGAATATCAGATTGGAAACGTTACGATTTCAAGGGTATACTATGTAGAAGGTCTTGGTCATAACTTATTTTCAGTAGGACAGTTTTGTGATTCCAACCTAGAGGTTGCTTTTCGACAACATACTTGTTTCATCCGCAACTTGGAAGGAAAAGACTTGTTGAAGGGATCTCGTGGTGCAAATCTTTATACGTTGTCCCTACAAGACATGATGGCCGCCTCTCCAGTATGTCTTCTCTCTAAAGCATCTAAGACCAAGTCATGGTTATGGCATCGCAGATTATCTCATCTTAACTTTGATGCTATTAATCATCTGGCTAAAAACGAATTAGTTCGTGGTCTTCCAAAGCTCAAATTTCACAAGGATCATTTATGTTCTGCGTGTTCAAGGGGGAAAAGTACCAAGAAATCATACAAGCCCAAAGCTGAAGACACCAATCAAGAAAAACTTCATCTTTTGCATATGGATCTTTGTGGGCCAATGAGAACTGAAAGTGTGAGCGGTAAGAAATTCATTCTTGTTATTGTGGATGATTTCTCCAGGTTTACATGGGTTAGATTTCTACGTACAAAGGATGAAGCACCGAAGGCTATCATCACTTTTCTGAAATTCATTCTGGTACGTTTAAATACTACTGTCCGCCGAATTCGTACAGATAATGGAACAGAGTTCGTCAACCAGACTCTTCGTGCTTACTATGAAGATGTTGGTATCTCACATGAAACATCCGCTGCACGTACTCCACAACAAAACGGTGTCGTTGAAAGACGGAATCGTACGCTTATGGAAGCTGCTAGGACTATGCTGATTTATGCGAACGCTCCATTGTTCTTGTGGGCAGAAGCTATATCTACTGCATGTTTCACCCAAAACCGTTCTATCATTCGGAAACGCCATGGAAAAACACCTTACGAGCTTCTACATGATCGTAAACCCGATGTTTCATTCTTTCATGTGTTTGGTGCTCTTTGTTATCCAAACATTAATAGTGAGAACTTGGGCAAACTTCAACCAAAAGCCAATATAGGTATTTTCATTGGTTACTCACCCTCCAAGAAAGCATACCGAATTTACAACCGTCGTCTTGGTAAGATTGTAGAAACTATGGACGCAGATTTCGATGAGCTGACAGCGATGGCTTCTGAGCAACGCAGCTCTGAACTCGCGCTTCATGAGATGGGAACCGGTGCTATTAGTTCCGGATTAGTTCCCAATAATCCTACTTCTACATCATTTTTACCACCTACAAGGCCCGAGTGGGATAAACTGTTTCAACCGTTGTTTGATGAATTCTTTGATCCCCCAAATGATGAAGTTCCAGCACCTGTAGTGATAGCTCCAATCCCTGAAGTTGTTGCTTAAGCTAATGAAGCTTTATCTAATGCATCTTCAATTAACATTGAACCGGATGCACCTTTACCAAGTGATTCTCAAACTACACCTGAATCATCACCCTTACTTGTGCCTAATGATGTGGAAGAGGATTCTATTGATCACGATTTGGAATATGCTCACCTACAAGAGCTTCCTTTCTTTGGTGTACCGATACCTGAAAACCCTTCAGCCGCGTCTACCTCAGAAGAAGCTCCTTCTATTGTTCACTCCAGACCACCACGGATTGAAAATCATAGCACCAAATGGACAAAAGATCACCCAATTAGGAATGTCATTGGAGATCTAGATCGACCAGTCTCTACACGCCATCAATTACAAGAGAGTGCACTCTATTGCTACTTTGATGCATTTCTCTCCGAAGTTGAACCTAAAAATTGGCAACAGGCTATGACTCAATCATCTTGGATTGAAGCCATGCAGGAGGAACTAAATGAATTCCAAAGACTTGAAGTATGGGAATTAGTTCCTCTCCCTGACAAGGTTAACATCCTTACTTTGTTGTGGGTTTATAAGGTTAAACTCGATGAGATGGGTGCAGTATTGAAGAATAAGGCTAGATTGGTTGCTAGAGGATATAAACAAGCCTTGGGTATAGACTTTGATGAAACTTTTGCTCCTGTTGCAAGATTGGAGGCTATTAGACTATTCCTTGCGTATGCTGCTCATATGAACATGATCGTCTATCAAATGGATGTGAAGACGGCATTTTTGAACGGTGAACTAAGGGAAGAAGTCTATGTTAGTCAGCCGGATGGGTTCGTTAGCACGGAGTTTCCTAATCATGTGTACAAGCTTAAGAAGGCTCTCTATGGGTTGAAACAAGCTCCACGCGCGTGGTATGATCTCCTTTCAACATATCTCATCTCGGAAGGCTTCTCCAAAGGCAAGGTGGACCCCACTCTATTCACTCTCAAGGAGGACAACGACATGATTCTGGTACAAATTTATGTTGATGATATAATATTTGCTGCCTCTAACATAGAATTGTCAAAACGCTTTGAGAAGATAATGTCCACACGCTTTCAGATGTCAATGATGGGAAAAGTTTCATTTTTCTTAGGATTATAAATTTCTTAGAATCCCAGAGGCATCTTTATTAATCAATCCAAATATGCTCTAGAATCTTTAAAGAAATATAACTTTGAAAATTGTGACCCCGTGGACACTCCAATGGTGGAGAAATCCAAGTTAGATGAAGATAGGAATGGGACTATTGTCGATCCAAAACTTTACCGTGGGATGATCGGCACCCTTCTCTATCTGACTGCTAGCAGGCCTGATTTGCAATTTGTCGTATGCATGTGTGCCCGGTATCAGGCTCGGCCTACCGAAAAGCACCTACATGTTGTTAAAAGGATCTTTCGGTATCTCAAAGGAACACTTTATCGTGGTCTATGGTATCCGAAAGATTCCTCTATTGCTTTAATATCATACGCAGATGCCGATCATGCTGGGTGTCAAGACACGAGGCGTAGCACTTCTGGATCTGTGCAACTCCTTGGAGACAGATTGATCAGTTGGTCTTCAAAAAGGCAGAAAAGCGCTGCAATTTCTAGCACGGAGGCTGAATACATCGCCATGTCCGGTTGTTGTGCTCAAGTCCTTTGGATGAGATCACAATTAACTGACTACGGTTTGGGATTCAACAAAATCCCGATGTATTGTGACAACAAGAGCGCCATTGCCCTTTGCTGCAACTATGTTCAACACTCCCGGGCCAAGCACATAGACATTCGCTACCATTTCATTAAAGAGCAGGTGGAGAACGGAGTGATCGAGCTGTATTTTGTCACTACTGAGTATCAGCTGGCAGATATGTTCACCAAAGCCTTAGATCGAGGACGAATCGAGTTTCTGATCGACAAGCTTGGCATGAAATCATTCACTCCAGCGACTCTCAAAGAATTGGCAGAAGAATCAGCTGAATAGTGGTGGTAAACTATTCAGGCGTATCCTTTGTTGTATATTATCGTAAATATATAAACCACAAAAAGAAAAATACAAAAATATAAAACCAAGAAAAACCATAAAAAATATAAAACCTACAAAAACCATAAAAATTATAAACTCAAGAAAAACCAAAAATATTTTTCGTTTTTAAAGCGGGCATGTCTTTTAGTACGGTAATATGTACGGCCTTAGAAATGTCGATCAATATTGACACGGTGCCATAAATAGAGTCCGTATAAAAGTTGTACATTTTTAAAACATGCCCATCATGGCTTGTAGTTATTTCAGACTGCAACCCGGTTTTCGCATTAAAGTCACGTATTTCCTTGGAAAACGTTGGCTCACAACGGGAATTAATTTTCTCGGGCATGATTTACAAGCCAAATCATGCAAAGGGATCAAGTTTACTTTACAACTTGGTCTAACACGAGTTAGTGTACGTCTCAGTGCATTAATTTGTCTAAATAAGAGAAATCTTATTGCCACCACGAATCAATCTTTTCAAGACATTAGTTGGAAATGCTTTCATCAATATTTGACTCTTTAAACAATGACTACAACTCTTTAAATAGAAATCGGGTCATCGTTTAAGGGGGAGAAAATATTAAATCGTCTTCCTCATCAAAACAATTTTCAAAAGTGTTTGAGGAAAATTAATTGTCTAAATGGTTAATGAGTGGTCTTGCTTTAGAATACAACTTGTGCTCGCTCAATGAGATAGGACTTGCTTTAGATCTTAGAGATTTGCTAATAGGTTGCGATGTTTAAGTTGTGTGAGATTTGCTAATAGCTAAAAAAGGTTAAGTTGGCTAAGTTTATCGATGGTTAGAGAGATGAGAAAAGAAAAATGAAAAGATAAGGAATAAAAAGGGAAAAAGAAAGAAAAGTGTAGGGTTAAAGGTGACAACTTGTGAAAAATGTAAAATTTTGACCTAAGTCAAAACCAAAACCCCCCCTTGCGTATTCTTTCCTCTTCACTGTTTCATCTTTTCTTCTCGCCATTAAAACACACATACAAGCTTACAAACTCGCGTTTTTATCATCCAATCTGTTCCAATCATTCAAAAAGGTACAAACAACTAATTCTTTAATTAACAATTCGCCTAATTCATCACTATATCCTGTTAAAAGAGTCGATTAATCAGATTAAGTCTAAATTAGGGTTTGTGTCTAATTAAGCATTAATTGATTAGGGTTTTTGATGGGTTTTGCTCGGAATATCATTAGAATGTGTGTAGTTGCTCTAGAATGCCTTAGAACTCACAAACGCGACTAGATTAATCATTAATAGGCTGTGTTTAGAAGTTCCGGATGAACAAGGATTACAAACTTCCGAATGAAGGAAGTTCTGAACAAACTTCCGAATGAAGGAAGTTCTGAACGAACTTCCGAATGAAGGAAGTTCCGAACGAACTTCCGAATGAAGGAAGTTCCGGATGAACTTCCGAATGAAAGAAGTTCCGGATGAACTTCCGAATGAAGAAGTTCCGGATGAACTTCCGAATGAAGAAGTTCCGAGTGAACTTCCGAATGAAGAAGTTCCGAGTGAACTTCCGAATGAAAAAGTTCCGAATGAACTTCCGAATGAAAAAGTTCCGAATGAACTTCCGAATGAAGAAGTTCCGAATGAACTTCCGAATGAAGAAGTTCCGAGTGAACTTCCGAATGAAGAAGTTCCGAGTGAACTTCCGAATGAAGAAGTTCCGAGTGAACTTCCGAATGAAGAAGTTCCGGATGAACTTCCGAATGAAGAAGTTCCGAATGAAGGACTTCCGGATGAAGAGTTCCGAATGAAGGACTTCCGAATGAAGAGTTCCGAATGAAGAGTTCCTAATGAAGGAGTTCCGAATGTAAAGTTCCGAATGAAGGAAAGTTCCGGATGAAGAGTTGTTGGATTAATAGTTGTTTGCATATTATAATTACTTGTTGAAATGTGTTATGCTTAGAAGTAATAATGATACATATCTATATATTTTTGTGCATCAACATTTCATGTCTTATCTTAAGCAGATACGATGACTAATCCAACAGTACAAGCAATCCAAGACTCTAGAGAAGTCGCAATTGCTGAAGCACGAACCCTCAAGTTCATACCAAACAATTACCGGCTGAAGCAAGTCTCAAAATCCACTCACCATGGATTTAAAGTAGCCATAGCAATCCTTGATCACTCTCATTTTAAGAATGCTTTAAGGAGTACTGCCTCGGTGCCTTATGATTACATGTATGAGTTCTGGGCTACAAAGGAAAGCACTTCAAACAAGATCACCTTCACTCTCGACAACAAGCAGCAGACACTCACAGTTTCAGACTTCCGTAAGATATTTGGAATACGGGATACACCCAAAGGTATGTCATTTTCGAGGGATCCCACTAAAGACGAACTTATGGAGATGTTCGAAGCTCTTGGATGTCCTGACATATGAGTTGTGTATGAGTTTACCACCGCTAAAGTAGGTCAACCTTGGAGAGCAATGTTGGGTATTCTCAGTAGATGTCTTACACCGAAAACAAGTGGGCATGATGCTTTGCGTGGTCCAATTATGAACATCTTCCATGGAATGTACAAAGGCGCAAATACAGATTATGCATTATTGTTGTGGGAAGAATTCACCTTTCAACTCTTCCAAAACAAGAAGCTGAAGACTAATTTCTTTCCTTACCCTCGGTTTATCAAGCTTATCATTAATTATTTTATGAAGAATGATGTTACTATTGATAGGCGTGCAGCAAGTCGTCATCACACTGAAGAGGATGATCATACTGTGGATTTAAGGCATGAAGGACCATCTGGTGGTGTGATTCCTGGTCATATTCCCGATTATCTTCTGACGGATAAAATTAAAGGTTCTGCTGATTACAAGCTACTGCTGCTAGAAATCAAGAAGCTAAAAGCAAGCCTTCAGACAGTAGAAGACTCGTCTACTACGGTCAAGAGTAAAGGTAAACGCAAGCAACCAGCTTCTTTACCTGAACCCGAAACCAAGAAGAAGAAGACTGAGGCTAAGAAGGGAAAAGGCATTGCTGATGAGTTTGTTCTACGTGACGAAGAAAATGTTGATGATCCTACTCTTGACAAGGCTGAGAGAAAATTAATGAAGATAGCTATTGAAAGGAGTAGGAAAGACACGGGAGGTAGTGGTTCTGGTGCACAGATAAATATTGAAGAAGAGTACGAGGAGCCAGAGGATATTTATGAGTTTGGATCACCTGAACAGTATTCTACTTCGAAGGAGACATCAATCCCTGTTTCAGCAAGTGTTGAAAAGGAGTCCGGTGCTCCTACAATCATAGTACCTACTCAACCTTTAGTAACTCAACCTCCACCAATACAACCCTTACCAACCAGACCGGTTTCAACACCATTCCTTCCACCTCCAATAACTCCCATTCTCAGTACTGTGGTTACAACCGAGCCTCTTCAACCAACCCAGAGTAGCTCTGCATCATCTTCAATGGCTGCATTTGTAATGGCCGAAATGTTGGATAAACATACGGATAATCAAAAAAGAGAGATGAATGAACTTCGCCAAGAGCTACATAGACGAGTTCAAAGTGAAGAAGCATCTATGAAAGCCCAAGAAGAGATGCTTGCTAAGTTCGCTACAGAGATGGAGTTGACACGTAAAGCTCATGCAGAAGAACTAGCTCAGGTTAAGCAGGCTGAAGCTGATAAGCATGCTGCACGAATCACGAGACTTCAGGCTATGAGGGATAAATACAAGGAGCAGAAAGAAGCACTTGAAGCTTCTGTTGAAGAGAGAGTGAAAGAATCCGTTGAATCCATTATGCCAAAACTGCGTGATGAGTTGAAGACACTCGCGGCTGATAACTTGATGATCAAGTCATCCAACCCTTCAGAATCCGCCTACAAAATTACCTATGAGTTAACGGATTTTGAATTAAAGAAGATCCTCAAAGCTCGCATGAGGGAAATTGGATCTTTTGATAAATCTAAGATTCAACGGACACTCTACAAATCCCTGAATGACGCTATCATGGAGGATGACCGGTTGTTCAAGATGTTTGGAAGTGTGGTACCTTACCACATTCTGCCTGAGGAAGAAAGGGAAGAAAGTGAACAAGAAGAGGGTGACGGGGAAGAAGAAGGTGAAGAAGAAGAAGAAGAAGAAGAGGATGATGATGGTGACGATGATGGTGGTGATGATGATGAGAATGATGATGATGATGATGATGGTGATGATGGTGGTGATGGAAATGAGGAGAGTGCTAAGGGAAGCAACGAGGCTGACGATGAGGATGATGATGGTACACAGCCTAAAAAGGGGGACAAGGTAGCCAGCACGAAGAAACCTTCTAAGTCTGGAACCAAGTCGAAGAAAGATGCTGCAGAAAAGGAAAAATACACATCAACGGAATCAAGACGATCCAAGTGGTGCCACGATGTGAATGCTACTACGGCGTCATCGATTCCCGGTACATCTATTGTTGTGTCTATACCTGTTACCACTAACCCTGTTAGTTCTGTTGTTGCTCCTGTGATTGCAGAGTCAGTAACTGAACCTGAAGCAGCACAACACTCGCCTGTTCTTGACACCGCCGAGATGCCTGAATCAGAACCAGCACGTGTTCATGTCTCTACTCCTATACAACAAGAACCACAATCTACTGTTCCTGAGTCAAGCACACGGGACTGGGCAGACATGTTGGAGATTGACGAGACTGCACCGCCACAAGCTTGGATCACGGCAGCGGCTCAATATGATCCAATCACAGACGCTGACAGAGATGTTTTATATCTCCGTATCCGTAGTCCGATTGACTTGTGCGCATTTCTGGCTCATGAGTATAAATCTTCGGTCACTCCGTCGTTAGTAAAGAAAGCGCTAAAGGATAAGAGAATTCGCGCCAAAACCAGGTTAACCCGAATGGAGTTCGAGTATTATGCTAACGAGGTCCTGAAAGCTCTTAACACCGTTCAAAGGCCAGGCCTCCATGAATCAGAAAGAGCTCCACCTCCACTTGATCCTTCTCAAGATAATCAGATTGCTCTCTACTTCTTCGTCACCTATGATCTTGAGTATCTCCTCAAGGGTTCATCAAAGTACGCAACCTCCCTGACCTTGCTGAAAGCTGCCAACTGGGGGACAATACCCTGGATCGAGGAAAAGGTAAACCGACTCTAGGTCCCAAGGGTAACTCGTAATTATGATATGTATGCTGTTATAGGTGCATCTCATTGGGACGAACGAGTCCGAAGGGCGTACAGGGGTTGCTGCTTAGCCAATTCAGGAAGCAACGTTAGATCCGATATCCGCATCTCCAGTATTTTAGGGCTGAAAACTGAAGCCAAGAATGGCTATTATCATGTGACGGAGATTCGTCTAAAAAGGGAGGATGACAGAGAATACAAAATCCAGCAGGGAGATTTTTCTATCATTCGCCTTAAGGATATCGAAGACATGTTGCTTATGATGACCCGTGATCAACTCACCCATATTGCTCGTGAAGACATCATTGCCTTGAATACAGCACTTCGTATGTTCACACGAAGCGTTGTTATCAAGAAACGAGTTGAAGATCTTCAATTGGGAGTTGAAAGCTACCAAAGGAAGCTTAACCTAACCCGTCCAGTGAATCAAGTTCTATCTCAACATGTCACAAGATGTCCCTATACCGGCATTTTTGTTCCGAATTATGGGATTTTCTACTTGAACAGTCGAGGGATAATGAAGTTTATGAGGGTGGGTGAGCTTTATAAGTACAGTGATGGGACTCTCATATACGTCAGAGGAAAGTTGGATCATCTCAATTCGGGTGGGTCTTTACCAGAGATGACTAAGGATTGGCATCAGGGTTATCGGCAAATGGCGAAGTATGTGATCAAGAAGATTGATCAAAAGCTCCGTGAACGTAGATTGATGAGGAGCCTGGAAAGATTCGTTGGTGGTAGACCATATGGAGTGCACCACAAGCTACTGCAACGATCCATCTAATGGTTCGTACATTTCAGGTCCACTTTATATTGGTTTTTAATTGTGAATATGTATATTTGTGAATATTGTGCTTTTACGGCTTGATGTAGTGTTAAGGTATGATAATTTTTCAAGAATTTCTCACGAGATTCTAAATCTTTCAAAATATATCATACTAAAGCACTACAACTATCCCTTATTAATTTAAGGGGGAGCATTAACATGTTCTATGGCCAAACATCGATTTCATTTTTACCCAAAGACCGGTTAATCCATTCAATATCCCAAATATTAATGGTTAACATTTTGGATAAGGGGAGAGAAATGGGATTAAGGAGATTTAAATGATACTTAGCTAAAAGATGAAAAAGACTTAACGATTATCCAACTTAATATGTGTAAAGCACGTGTTAAGGGGGAGCGTTTTTGATGAACAAAACACCTAAGGTACAAAACTTTTGATTTCAATATCACAAGTACCTTAAGTGATTTTCAAGGATTTTTCATAGTGGCTATACTTTCCCAAAACACGCTTAATTCACGACGAATGTGGTGACAAAAGGGTGGTAGGAATAGGTTTAGTCCAATGATTCATCAGAGCCGATGGAATCTTCCCAAGGACAATTCCCTAGATAGAATTAGAAGTCCTAGGAAAGTTGGAGAAAGATTGTGAACGTAGCTGAATGCCGACCAAGTACTTAAGCTAGCACTGGAACAATCACAACAAGGTGCTAGTTATGACGTATTGGTAAGCATTGAAGGGGTTGAAGAATGAAAAAGAATTGTAAAGATAAAGGGTGTAAAGAAAGAAGCCCTCCTTACTAATTTAGGCATAAACCGGGTCAATACATATGCTATTGAGGTCATTTTTGTTAATGATTCTCGATATTGAAGAAAGACATCATGGACCCAGTGATGCAATGCACAACCCTTCCCAGCTAACTCAAATATCTCTCAAAAGGTATTTGTTTTAATCACACGGAGATCAACACGTTATCTATTGGTTTATTCACTCCGAATAGACTGGTATTGAAAAGGTGGCACTCCTCTCCAGCCATCGCTCACTAAATCAAAACGCACTATCGAGTCTAGAGCCAAGAGATCATCAAAAGTCTCATTATGACACTTTCCATTTATTCCTTACTTTCTCACACACTGTGAAAAGTAAGAGATTTTCATGAGTCCTACGCAGTATTCCTGTAATATTGCCAGAACATCTGAGTAATACGCAAGTATTACAATGAAGATGGAAATCCTGCTTCAGCCAACATCAAACAAGCTCATGGTAGGTTACACGTGCGGTTCTTTTAGAACCAATCTTGTAACTGGAAAGAAACAGTGGTTTAATTCTTAATTGAACTTAAACTCATTCCAGGCCTCTACGCATTATCATACGATCTTGCCAGAACACTCAAAGTGACTCTTTATTGATCAAAGTGACGAGTGGAAATCCTTCTAGTGTTAACATCAAACAGCACTTGGTAGGTGACGTGCAAGATTCTTTATGAATTGAGCTCGTGATAACTGGAAAGCAACGATGGTGAAAATCTTAATTGAAATTCACTTGTTCCAGGTTTCATGAATTGACGGCTTCAATCATAAGGATTTTTAATCCAAATGATTCACTCTTTATGTTCGCAGTCAGCTTTGGACGGTCGAATAAAGAGGACGGGTTTACCCGCGAAATCCTGTCAGGAAGTTACTTAATTGAAACTATCCGTCACAGGTACGATATCTAATATCGTCCAACAGTCTTCACCGACCGGAGGTAAAATGCTACCGAATTAGAATAAAATGTCAAAGCCATTTTATTCGTGTCGTTGCTGTGTACCTGTTAAAGACGGTGGCGTTGCTGTGTACCTGTTGAAGACGGTGGCGTTGCTGTGTACCAGTTGAAGACGGTGGCGTTGCGGTGTACCTGTTGAAGTCATTCCCACATGCTTATGTCTTTCTGCATCAAAGTTCAGCAAAATTCAAGAAAGTGCAAAATGAAGTCTTCCGCTGTACCAAACTCTGAAGCTTTCGAGAATTCAACAAAAAGACATAAGTGTGTGGAACATGGAGTCACGAGGAGGCAAGTTTCACAAGAAGGCAAAGATCGCACGTGAAAGGCCAAAAGAACAATGCTCTCAAGCCAAAGCCTAAAAGATCAAATCAAAATATTCACAACAAAAAGAAAGAAGAAAAGACTACGAGCTGAAGAACGAAGACTTAGTATAGTATGCTAGGTTTAGAACTTTGTAAACGTGGAGTGACCTCCCTTAGGGGGAGATTGTTAGAAATACGTTTTTACGTATATTAGAAGTATCGGTCACTCCACAATATTATTAATGTTGTAATAGCTCGTAGTTAGTGTTACTTATTAAGTTAAGTAAGAAACCGACCCATGGGCTTGTCATGGGTCGGCCCAAGCCCAAATAAGGGCCTTGGATATAAATACCCCTTTCCACCATGGAAAGGGGTTGATTGTTGATCATTATACTTTTCATTTGAATAAAAATACACATAGTTTCTCTCTTACTTTCTCTCTCTAGTTTCTCTCTCTAGAAATCATCAACCCACTTCATAGATTCATAGGTTATCAAGATTCTACACAATATACTTTAAAGATCTAGAGTATGTATCTCTAATACCAATTATAGAAACCTAGAAGGGGGTTGAATATTTTTTACCGATTAGTTTGAGTTATTTAAGAACTTTTTCGTGATTGCAAATAGATATAGACGGCGTGTGAATTAGTAATGAAAATGACTTGAGACAATAAACAAACAAACCACGATGCACGATGATTTATAGCGGTTCACCCTAGCAAGATCTCACTTATCTTGCCCCTACTTCCACTCCTCGAGTATCCACTCGAGAGTTCTACTTCACTAGCAATCAAATCTCCTTTACACCGGTGGAGAAACCTTCACTTACAACTTACAATCTTTAGCGACACCGATGTTTAAGATGTCTTGTTCAAAAGGCATAACAACGCCTTTTACACTTCTACAATTGTGGTTATAACACCAACCATACTTTATACAAGTAGATAGATGAATGAGTACAACAATAGTGATAGTGTAGGTTTTAACACCCCCAAAATACATTGCGTAGCAAAAATACACATTTGGGTGCTAAACTCAAACTTCATTACACAAAACACTTTAAACGATATCAAAATGGTACATTTGAAATATAAGGGAAATAATTTAATCATTGTCTAAAACCGTCGATCTTTAAGTAAAACAAAAGTTTAACAATCAGAGCAGCGTTTCGGTCCCCAAAGACCTCAACCAATCAACAAACGTTTTTACCAAAATACATGACCAAACATAATTAAGTTTATGACAAAAAGGGAAAGAATTTAGTTTTAGACCCAATAACCACAAAAGCAACCCGCAACCCTTCTCCAACAAGCTCCGCCCTCAGATAACTTCAATCACCTGAAATACATGCTTAAAATCATCAACACAACGGTTGAGGAAGTCTATAGGTTTAACAAAATCATCATTTAAACACAAGAGAAAACTCAATCATAATCATTTAATTGAATTGTTGATCATACAATCTATTATCCGGGCAAGTTATAGAATTGTATTAAGCTCATGACACCGACTGATTGTAGTCCTTTTATGTATACTTTATTTTAGGAAAAATAAAGCAACACAAAATAGTGGAAAGTATTAAGTACGACGGTTTAGGAAAACCGTGCACAAATGACCCTTAATCACTTAAAAAGAGAGAAAGTTCGTTTCCCAAGGAGGTATATGTGTGTGAATTAACTTGTAGTTATTTGAGATTAATATTTGAGAAGAATGGGGATGAGAGGATGAAAAGACGGTTACGTTAAAATTACACTACGACGTAAAAGACGTAAAGTCGTGAAAAACTACCAAAATTAAAAATATATTATACTAAAACCAAAGACAAAATAAATAAAAGATTAAAAAGAAGTCAATAATAATATAAATAAAGATAAAAATCCAACAAAGATATTTTAAAACCTTTTATTAATTAAATATTTAATTTTAAATGCTAATTAAAGCCCTAAAATTAAATATAACTAATTCAAATGTCTAAAATATGATTTTATTGAATAATTACTTAACTTATATTATTAGAAGACTAAAAAGTAATTTTCTAAAAATTAAAAGCTATTAAAACTATTTTTAAAACTCTAAAAATGATTAAAAATGATTAAAACCTAATTAAACTTAAAATAATTATAAAAATAAATCTAAAAGCTATAAAATTATTCTAAAAATGGGAAAAGTCCTAATTAATGATAAAGAACCTAGGAAAAATGGAAAAGAAATAAAAATAAAACTTTGATTTTTTAATAATAAAATAATATTAAAATAATACTAAAAATAAAAAGTTTCTAAAATAAATTCTAAAAAATTCTCAAAAATCCTAAATATTCTAACTAAGAAGAAAATGTAAATTATAGTTTCTAAAACCTCTTAATTAATTTTATATTAATTTTTAAAGTTGCTAAAAAATCCTAAAATCTTATAAAATTAAAAATAAGCCAAATTGGAAACCTAATAAGCTGTAAACCTCAAAATATTATTTTAAAAGCTAAGAATTATTTTTCCTAAAAATTAAAAATCGTTTTTCTATTTTTTAATGATTTTATAAAAAACGTATAATAAATAAATCCTAGAAAATAATTAAATAAAAGGAAAAATATAAAAATTAGCTAGAAAAGTCTTAATAACTACAAAGATCCTAGGAAAAATCAAATAAGCCCAAAACGAAAGGCAAATAAGCTGGAAAATGGGGAAATAAGCCACGGCTTTTAATTAAGCTAACAAAAGAAAAAACGTGTTAAATAACACTTGAAAACAAACTCTAACGTAAAAAGATATCTAGATTAGCGGTAGAGCTCCTAACCCTCCTACGAGAGATCTGGGGTTCGAGTCCTGCTACGGGTATTCTTTTTGCTATTTTTTCCTTTTTTATTTTTTTCTTTTTAACACCAATCTGTGACACTTAAACAAGCTAGAAATCCAATCCAATCCTCTTTTTTACACAAGATTAAGCCAAATGAAGATCAAAAATGTGTCCAGGTCTTTCAAGTTTCTGATGAACAAGTGAACTTTGGTTCACTTGTTAAATTTTGAGCCAAGAGGGCTTGGCTGTTGCTTTGTTTGGTGATGATATTGGACAATGGGGGCACCCTTGTGCTTATTGAAGCACAAGGAGTCAACACTAGCAAGAAATTAACACCTAGCAATCAAGCAAAGCACATACAAGACACACCAAAACGTTTTTCAAGTGCTGTGGCAGTTTGAGCAGGTCTGATGACTTATGAGCTTATTACATGCACACCAAAGAGATTTAGACTTAAAGCTTTTGCACATACAAACTTCAAATAGCACCAAAGCAATTCCAATAACTCTTCTAACCTAACACTTAACAGATTTCAAACTCAATGCACAAATTTCATGAAAAATATACAGAAAAGTGGTATGCAGATTTAGCTATGCTTATTTTACTTTTTATCACTTAAACTTGTTCCAAATCTTGACCAAATCTGTTTACCAACTAACTAGAAACCTATCTTAACCTATAACAAGTATTCTAACACGTTTTCAAAGCATGAATCAAAACTATTACCCTGCTTAAACACGTTTCCAAACACCCTTTTTAATACTTGTTTCACTCTTTTAACAAACCAAAACCTTCACAAACTTACTCAAACTGATTCAATGGTCTTCTAACATGCTTATCAACACAAATGAACACTGATCCACCAACTTAAACACACAATAGCATAAAATCAAATAAGATCATACAAACAGCTTTTTCTGAGATTTTAAAAAGGTAACAAGAAGATTACCTCAGGACCCTACATCCAGGGCCCTAGTGGATGTAAATCCACCTCCCACAAGGCTGGAGGCCTGTGCTGAACACTAATCAACAGCCTTCAACACCTGCTTAACAAAAATCAAAGAAGAACACACCAATACAAGCAATATGATAATATTCTGATTCACTTTCTTTCTTTTTTTAAAACTCTTCCAAAACCTTTAAAACCTTCTTAAAACGTTTTCTAAACACTAATTCAACAAACAAAACCAACTTCTTAACATCAAACCTGAAACAATTTTTTTTACAAAAATCTTTCAAATTTCAGAAACCTTTGAATAATTTTGAAACTCAAAATTACTCAACCAACTAACAAATTGGAACTCAGAATCAAGCTTCACACAACACACAACTTTTAAAAACAATAAAAAGGAATTACAATTGATTTTATCAAACACCAAACTTTTATTTTTTTAAAAAGGAATTACAAGTGAAAGCTTGAAAACTGGAACAAAGGGTCATCACAGGTTGATGCCTCTATTTATACTAGTCTAATGAACATTCTAGGCTGCTTAAACACAAAACCCTAATCACTAGAAAATCCCAAATATGCCCTTGACGTTTTTGAGTGATGAGTTGTCAAAATGGATCCTGGACGTTCCTTTTGGCGTTGTGAGTAAGCATAAATCCTCCACTGTTGATTTGGGACACGTCATATGCCTTGGAGCCTAAGGTGAATGCTGATTGGTGGAGAGGAGAATTGGGGGTAGGGTCCACAGTGGTGGGATTGGGGTTTTTATGCGTGGGATGGGTTTTAGTGGGTGTGAATCAAGTGTGTGCAAGATTAATTGAAATTTACCCAAGTATAAGTTGGGGTAATTTCTGGGTGGTGAAAAAGATGCACAGTAAGTGCTTTGATCCGTATTTGGGGGAAAAAAGGTGTTAGGCGCACTTTTTCAGTTTGAATGTTTGGGTTGCACATATTCAGTCCTTGTGTTTTGAAGTTTTTGGCATTTAAAGGTTTTCAGCCCTAAAACCCGTTTTGCTTTGTAAATAACTTTCACCTTTTTACACTTTTGGCACCAAACTTTAGAAATAGGTTTCAAAGGATTGTTTTTGTCATTTTGAGTAATTTCAAGGGCTGATCTTGGACTATCTTGATCTTCAAAGGTCTTATTTGCTTCTTAATCTTCATGAGGGACCATAAATGACAAATTGATTTTGTTGAGGGACCAATCTTGTCATTTCTTCAAAGTTGAAGGACCTTTTTGCAATTTTGACAAACTTAAGGGACCAAACTTGTAATTATTAATATACAAGGGTTTTAAGTGTCATTTCTTCATTAATGGAGGATCAATCTTGCTTGTCTTCAAGTCTTCCAGGGTATTTGTTGAGAATTCCATGATTAGGGCCCGGTTCTTTGTACGGCTTCGTTTCTCGTGTTCGTTTTCCCTTGTATCTTGTGATCTTTTGTCTTTTTCACGATATCCATACCTAAAATACACAAGTAAACAAACACAAGCATATATATGGTATTTTATGACATTTTTATGTATTTAAAGCCCGAAAAGAACGATGAGATCATGTATAAATGCCATCTCATCACTCCCCCATACTAAGCCATTGTCGTGCCCTCACGCAATGCTAGAATAAAGTATCTAAGCATCACCCAAGTTAAATTTTATTAACCTTTATTGAAGAGTAAAAGACTTGCAACATACTACGATGATGTGTAAAGACATAATGTATGATTTTCATCACCAAAATGTGACTTTTAGGGTCAAAGAATAGAAACAAGTTAATGTCCCTTAGAGTAAACTTCGTCATCCTTGATTGTCATACATTCCATGCTAAGTGCAAAAACAAGATCATTTTTGGTACAAGTCACTATGCTAACACTACTCATACGTCCAAATTGTGTAATACTTTTTCTCCCCGCAATCCTAGTTATTATAAAAGGAAATGGGTTACTAGCATTTTTTATCTATTTGTCATGGATCACAAGTGATTCATATTGACTTATTTGAGTAGTTATTAGTCCGAAAGCAAAGTAGCACGATTTGATCGATAGTTAGCCGAAGGACAAAATCTTTTAAAACGGCTTCTCGTGTATCTCCTTAAGTTCATATCTTGGCATAACTCGTTTCACGATTTGAGACCTTTCTCGGACTGATATTTGGCATGTACTTCATACTTCAAATCTTGGGAAGACGTTCTTGAAATTATGGTCTTCTCTTCATATATTTGGAATTTCTTCACTTGACGTTTTTGAGAGATTCTTCATATTGGACCACGACTTCATCATTTTTCTTCAATCTTTACTTTGGATTTTGATATACAACGATCCGCCTCCTTTTCGGACTTGGATATATTTATCCTCATACCTTGTTAGGGTCTTTTTGGATAGACTTTCTCCATTCTTTAGGGGAGTAATTGCTTCTCGTCGTGTGTCTCGATCCTTCATATTGATTTTGGAATAATGATACTTCACATCATCTTTGGATCTTTAGCAAAAAATAGAGCTCCTCATGCCTTGTTAGGGCCTTTTTGGATGATCGCCAATCTTCGCGTCCCGCTTCAATAAGTTATGCCTTGGCTATGAACTCTATTCAACCCCGAGCAACTTTTAAACGATCTTGCGCTAGAGGCTAAGTAACCTTTCAAATCGTACGACCTTACTTATTGCAATTATGATTTATTCCTAATGCATTGATCTTATGGGAAGAAAAAGCCACAATTAAAAACATATGAGTTTTTGAAAGAACATTTTCATGTTCTACGTTTAGCATGATCACTTGTCTAACTCTATCATTTCTCGTTCTTCACTATATAAAGATCTCTAATTAAAGAGACTCGTGAATACTTAGCCATGCAAGTCAAAATTAAGCCAAATTTGGATTAGCTTTCATTAAGACTATATCAAATCAAAGTTTTGGGTTTTCAAGCCACCTATAGGATCTTGCACTATCTTGGACTTTTTCAAGTTTAGAGAATGCGTTTTATAGTTCCCTTGATAAGTGACTTTCTAGAATCAATTATAGGAACTTGCGAAAAGTTCTTGTTCTTAACCCGAATGAATTAAGACTTTCGCGTTTTAAAGCTCCCTATATAAAAGTCTAGCAAAACTTGAATTGAGCGGGTTAAGGAATGTAAATGGCTCCAAATGCCCATCAAGTCAAAAATTAACTCTTATTCTACCCATCGGAAAATATACATTCGTGTCTTAAAAACACTTATGAAAACTAAGAAAATTTTTAAAATTTGGCCATTTTTAGCCTTATTAGCAAAACAAAACATTGAAAGTTGGAAAACGTGAGGGCGTAGCAAAGCAAGTACCTATTCACCCCCCCCCCATACTAAAAGTAAACATTGTCCTCAATGTTTCGAGTCTAAAGGTGGAGCACCCCCATACTAGAGACGAAGAGTCGAATGCTTAGGATCTAGCATGGAAAGGGTGATCAACAATATATCTAAAGCCGTTTATTAATTATGCTAAAAGATAATTGTTAGAACAATAAAGGATATGTCATGGAATCGTGAAAAACTTCTTCAAACGAACGATGGAGGCTCACGTAAACGAACACGAGAGTCTTCAATCGTAGACGATGATGATGATCTAGATAACACAATCACAAACAACCACGAGACAACGAGTTGGAAGGGTACAAGTCCCCTTATTAGTGAATAATAAGCCTAAAGATAAGCATGGGATCTCCCTCACGAGGCACCTCGTTTTTGATTACCGAGTCATGAGCTCGACTCGATCCCCTCAAAATGTTAACATTTAGGGAAATTCATGGTGTGGTCAATGGGGCTTACATGATAAACAAGGCCCAAAAAGCAACCGGTATAAAGGACTAAGTCCTTAAATGATGCAAAATACCGGGGTCGAAAATGGCGTTCTCGTTTCCATTGGAAAAACAATTCAACGCCACTTCAACATGTGCCATAAACTCAAAGAGTTTGAAGAAAATAGATGAGAAGTAGAATGGTGAGACAATTGGTAAGACAAACGTTTGAGCTACTCGAGGTAGACTCGCACCAAGCAAATAGATATAGTTTCCATTTATTGCATCGGTGGAAGACCGAGATTTCCCTTTATATGAAATTCCGGGATCGAATATCTCATCCTCGGTGGACAAGGATGAGGGAACATAAATGGCTTCCCCCATACTAGAACCACACAAAACATCGTCAAAAGGAGTAGACGAGTTTGTAGCACTCAAAACACGCGGTGATGACGGAGTTAGATTTGTAGAAAAATCAATTAAATCACATTTAAGATCTTTTCCCTTTTTATCTTTTGAACTCTCCTTATGAAAACCCTTTTTGATTATGTCGAAAACATTTGGTGTTTCTAAGACGATGTTAGTTACACTAAAAATTCTCACATTTTGAAACCGTTTTGGTTTTGGTGGTGGCAAGTTCTCAAAACGTTTATCGACGAAAAAAACCTCCCCATTGGGGTCTACATATTCATCATCCGAAAGATCTTCCGTAGAAACCGGCAATTTATCAATACTTTTCAAGAATGAATGTTCTAGGTGAGGCGAAGAATTTTTCGATTCAAGTATTGATGGTTTCTTCTTTGTAGGCTTAGCACTCATAACCTCCACCGGCGGAGGAAATGGTAAATTGTTTTTGGCGACATTTCCTAAAACTCTTGGTGAAGATTATTTGCAAACGACATTGGTCGAGTCACCATGGTTTAAAGTTGCAATAGAATAGACATGAGAAAGATTGGAGTTTTGTGTTGCATTGATGGCAAGTTCTTCTTCATTGAAACGAAGGGTGATTTTTCGAGCATGAACATCGATAAGTGCTCTTGATGTATCTAAAAATAAACGACCCAAAATGAGAGGAACTTTTCGATCGATGGGAATGTCTACAACGATAAAGTCAACGGGATAGTAAAACTTTCCGACTTTAACGAAAACGTCCTCGGCTACTCCACATGCCATGATCGTAGAATGATCGGCCATCTCGATGGACATGTTCGAAGGAGTAAGAGCCGGAAGCGAAAGCGATTTGAAAATCTCGAGAGGCATTAAATTAATACTAGCGCCAAGATCGGCCAAGGCGTAGCATTCCTCCATATCTTGAATAGCACACGGAATCAAAAATTTACCGGGATCACCGACTTTTTGTGGTATGCGGCTTAGAAAAACCGATGAACAACTAGACGATTGTTGTAACTTCTCTTTGTTGTTAAGCATACTTTTGAAGTTTGCGGCGAATCGAGGCATCATGATTAAAGCATCGGCAAAACTTATGTTAAAATGTAAATCACGAAACATTTTCATAAATAGCTCAAATTGATAATTGTTCCTTTCTTGTGCTTTCTCTTTGTTTCGTCTCGAAGGGTAAGGTAAAGGTGGTGTGGGTTGGTCATTAGGCAACGGCCTTGGAAACTCGGGTTCCACAATTGGTATTGGTTCAACCGTAGGTGTGGTTTGAGCGGTACTTCGTGGGATTGTAATATGCTCCTTTTCGACCATCACCTCGGGTTCTTTCTCGATTTCCTTCTCCTTAGAAGTACTTGGACGAGAGATTGGTTCCTTGAAAGTTTTACCACTTCGTGTAGCAACAACCTTCAATTCTCCCCTCGGGTTGTTAATGGTATCACTAGGAAGACCACCCGAGGAAGAGGGCTTACACATGATTGCTTCAAACATCTTAGCCATTCGGTCCTCAAATTTTGATTGCCTAGCATCCGCTTTTAACAACTCTTGCTTAATCTCATGTTGTCCTCCATCTTTTGTTGGTTTTGTTGAAGACGTTGGACATTTCCTTCCATTTTGTTTGCATGAGTTTTAAGTTCATTAGAAAGTTCATTTTTAAGCTCGTTTTTCAACTCGGATCTTAAGCTAATCATCTCACGTTGCATATTATCAAATTTAGCATCATTTGCTTTTGCATAATCCAAAAATTCTCCTTGCAAATTTTTCGTGTGAGCATTTTGAAAACCTTGTGTAGTGTTTTGAAAATCACGGTTTTGGTTTTGATTAGAGATTTGTCCATTCCCACTTTGATAATTCCCTTTGTTGTAATTGCGTGTGTTGCCTTGGTAATTACCTTGGTTGTTGTTTCGTTAATTATAAACTTTTTGATTTGGTGGAGCTTGATTTTGGCGGGAACCTTGGCCGTTTTGGTTATAAGTTCCCGTTGCTACATAAGCACTCGAAGTGTTACCATCCGCGGTAATGCACTCGGAAAGATCATGAGCTCCCCCACAAGATAAACAACTCTTAGCAACCGCTTTAACCGAAGCGGAATTGGAAGCTTCTTGAGCCTTCCAATGGGACATTAGATTAGCAAATCTATAAAAAAACCGATTTTCCTCATTAGCTTCATCATGTAAGGCGTTAATGCTACGAGACGATTGTGACGAAGATGACGAACCCATATTGGCAACACTCGGTGTGTTACGAGGGCTATAAACCTTAGATCGATTTTCAATGATTTGTAAAGCCTCATTTGTCGTCTTGCACAAAAAATTACCACCCGCGGCGGCATTCAAATAATCTCGTTCATGATCATTAAGCCCATTATAAAAAGTATCAATTTGATGTAATTCCAAAAAATCATGGTGTGGACATTCATGTAACATCTCTTTAAATCGTTCCCATGCCATTGAAAAACTTTCATTATTTCGTTGCACAAATCGTGAAATCTCATTTTTTAAGTGTGTTGTTTTAGATGGTGGAAAAAACTTGTTCACAAACTTAGAAACGAGATCGGCCCATGTCAAAATCGAATTTGGCGGTTCTTTCTCGAGCCAAATTTTTGCGGGTCCATCCAACGAGTATGGAAACAACATCATCTTAATGGCGTCATGTGGAACATCCTTAAATTTGCTAGTAGCGGTGAGACGGTTGAAATTCCTAATGTGATAATGCGGGTTGTCTTTCTCGTGACCTCTAAACTTGTTTGCTTGCAACATAGACATTAAACCCGTCTTAATCTCGAAATTCTCCGCAAGGATGGCGGGAATCACAATAGCCTCTCCAAAACCCTCGGTGGGTGCTTGTAGCAACTCCATCATAGTACGATTAGCCATGACGACTTCTTGTTCTATAATAGGTTCAACAATTGGAGGTTCTTCAACAATCAACGATCCTTGACTTGTTTGCTTTTGAAGACGTTTACGAGCTCGTTTTGCTTGATTACGAGTGATCATAAACTTCACGAAGAATGGGATGTGAGCAAAGAAGATTCTTTTTGGTGTTTTGTGGATTTTTAATTTTTTTTTGTGTTTTTGATGATATTTATTTTTTTTGGATTTTGGTGTATCTTCGTAGACAACAATCTACAAAATCTCTCCTCGAATCAAACTCTTGATTAAAGAAGCCTCAAAGGAATGAAAACGATCACGTGGAGTGAACGCCTTCGAATGACTTTAGAACTTTGGTGAAAACCAAATTGTTCACGAGGGTTTAATCACAAAGAAAACCAAGCAAATATAGTATACGTATTAATACTTTGGGCGGCAAAACCCTCGATTAGCCTTCAAAATCAAATACTCACAAGCAAGCGGGGAAACGAGGCGGCGCGAAGCACTTAAGAGCCTTTTTCCTTAGGGTATATTTTATAATACCCGCCTTATACACACCTTATAGTTTGTATTTTTCAAAATCGAGCTTCACGAAAGTATTTATCTATTTTTGCCTTTTCTTTTTGTTTGAGATTCGAATACAATAATTAGGAGATCAAATCCCAATTAAGGTTGTGTTTTCACACTTTTGGAGATATTGTATATTGATTGTGATACTTAATACAATATAATAATAATATTTGTACAAGAAAAACCAAGGAAACCGATAATACGTGTTAAGGGAGTTCCACTTAACACAAATACTTATTATGGATAATATCAAAAACAAAAGCTTCCAAATTAAAGCACAACACACCTCCCCGGCAGCGGCGCCAAAATTGATTGTAGTCCTTTTATGTATACTTTATTTTAGGAAAAATAAAGCAACACAAAATAGTGGAAAGTATTAAGTACGACGGTTTAGGAAAACCGTGCACAAATGACCCTTAATCACTTAAAAAGAGAGAAAGTTCGTTTCCCAAGGAGGTATATGTGTGTGAATTAACTTGTAGTTATTTGAGATTAATATTTGAGAAGAATGGGGATGAGAGGATGAAAAGACGGTTACGTTAAAATTACACTACGACGTAAAAGACGTAAAGTCGTGAAAAACTACCAAAATTAAAAATATATTATACTAAAACCAAAGACAAAATAAATAAAAGATTAAAAAGAAGTCAATAATAATATAAATAAAGATAAAAATCCAACAAAGATATTTTAAAACCTTTTATTAATTAAATATTTAATTTTAAATGCTAATTAAAGCCCTAAAATTAAATATAACTAATTCAAATGTCTAAAATATGATTTTATTGAATAATTACTTAACTTATATTATTAGAAGACTAAAAAGTAATTTTCTAAAAATTAAAAGCTATTAAAACTATTTTTAAAACTCTAAAAATGATTAAAAATGATTAAAACCTAATTAAACTTAAAATAATTATAAAAATAAATCTAAAAGCTATAAAATTATTCTAAAAATGGGAAAAGTCCTAATTAATGATAAAGAACCTAGGAAAAATGGAAAAGAAATAAAAATAAAACTTTGATTTTTTAATAATAAAATAATATTAAAATAATACTAAAAATAAAAAGTTTCTAAAATAAATTCTAAAAAATTCTCAAAAATCCTAAATATTCTAACTAAGAAGAAAATGTAAATTATAGTTTCTAAAACCTCTTAATTAATTTTATATTAATTTTTAAAGTTTCTAAAAAATCCTAAAATCTTATAAAATTAAAAATAAGCCAAATTGGAAACCTAATAAGCTGTAAACCTCAAAATATTATTTTAAAAGCTAAGAATTATTTTTCCTAAAAATTAAAAATCTTTTTTCTATTTTTTAATGATTTTATAAAAAACGTATAATAAATAAATCCTAGAAAATAATTAAATAAAAGGAAAAATATAAAAATTAGCTAGAAAAGTCTTAATAACTACAAAGATCCTAGGAAAAATCAAATAAGCCCAAAACGAAAGGCAAATAAGCTGGAAAATGGGGAAATAAGCCACGGCTTTTAATTAAGCTAACAAAAGAAAAAACGTGTTAAATAACACTTGAAAACAAACTCTAACGTAAAAAGATATCTAGATTAGCGGTAGAGCTCCTAACCCTCCTACGAGAGGTCTGGGGTTCGAGTCCTGCTACGGGTATTCTTTTTGCTATTTTTTCCTTTTTTATTTTTTTCTTTTTAACACCAATCTCTGACACTTAAACAAGCTAGAAATCCAATCCAATCCTCTTTTTTACACAAGATTAAGCCAAATGAAGATAAAAAATGTGTCCAGGTCTTTCAAGTTTCTGATGAACAAGTGAACTTTGGTTCACTTGTTAAATTTTGAGCCAAGAGGGCTTGGCTGTTGCTTTGTTTGGTGATGATATTGGACAATGGGGGCACCCTTGTGCTTATTGAAGCACAAGGAGTCAACACTAGCAAGAAATTAACACCTAGCAATCAAGCAAAGCACATACAAGACACACCAAAACGTTTTTCAAGTGCTGTGGCAGTTTGAGCAGGTCTGATGACTTATGAGCTTATTACATGCACACCAAAGAGATTTAGACTTAAAGCTTTTGCACATACAAACTTCAAATAGCACCAAAGCAATTCCAATAACTCTTCTAACCTAACACTTAACAGATTTCAAACTCAATGCACAAATTTCATGAAAAATATACAGAAAAGTGGTATGCAGATTTAGCTATGCTTATTTTACTTTTTATCACTTAAACTTGTTCCAAATCTTGACCAAATCTGTTTACCAACTAACTAGAAACCTATCTTAACCTATAACAAGTATTCTAACACGTTTTCAAAGCATGAATCAAAACTATTACCCTGCTTAAACACGTTTCCAAACACCCTTTTTAATACTTGTTTCACTCTTTTAACAAACCAAAACCTTCACAAACTTACTCAAACTGATTCAATGGTCTTCTAACATGCTTATCAACACAAATGAACACTGATCCACCAACTTAAACACACAATAGCATAAAATCAAATAAGATCATACAAACAGCTTTTTCTGAGATTTTAAAAAGGTAACAAGAAGATTACCTCAGGACCCTACATCCAGGGCCCTAGTGGATGTAAATCCACCTCCCACAAGGCTGGAGGCCTGTGCTGAACACTAATCAACAGCCTTCAACACCTGCTTAACAAAAATCAAAGAAGAACACACCAATACAAGCAATATGATAATATTCTGATTCACTTTCTTTCTTTTTTTAAAACTCTTCCAAAACCTTTAAAACCTTCTTAAAACGTTTTCTAAACACTAATTCAACAAACAAAACCAACTTCTTAACATCAAACCTGAAACAATTTTTTTTACAAAAATCTTTCAAATTTTAGAAACCTTTGAATAATTTTGAAACTCAAAATTACTCAACCAACTAACAAATTGGAACTCAGAATCAAGCTTCACACAACACACAACTTTTAAAAACAATAAAAAGGAATTACAATTGATTTTATCAAACACCAAACTTTTATTTTTTTTAAAAGGAATTACAAGTGAAAGCTTGAAAACTGGAACAAAGGGTCATCACAGGTTGATGCCTCTATTTATACTAGTCTAATGAACATTCTAGGCTGCTTAAACACAAAACCCTAATCACTAGAAAATCCCAAATATGCCCTTGACGTTTTTGAGTGATGAGTTGTCAAAATGGATCCTGGACGTTCCTTTTGGTGTTGTGAGTAAGCATAAATCCTCTACTGTTGATTTAGGACACGTCATATGCCTTGGAGCCTAAGGTGAATGCTGATTGGTGGAGAGGAGAATTGGGGGTAGGGTCCACAGTGGTGGGATTGGGGTTTTTATGCGTGGGATGGGTTTTAGTGGGTGTGAATCAAGTGTGTGCAAGATTAATTGAAATTTACCCAAGTATAAGTTGGGGTAATTTCTGGGTGGTGAAAAAGATGCACAGTAAGTGCTTTGATCCGTATTTGGGGGAAAAAAGGTGTTAGGCGCACTTTTTCAGTTTGAATGTTTGGGTTGCACATATTCAGTCCTTGTGTTTTGAAGTTTTTGGCATTTAAAGGTTTTCAGCCCTAAAACCCGTTTTGCTTTGTAAATAACTTTCACCTTTTTACACTTTTGGCACCAAACTTTAGAAATAGGTTTCAAAGGATTGTTTTTGTCATTTTGAGTAATTTCAAGGGCTGATCTTGGACTATCTTGATCTTCAAAGGTCTTCTTTGCTTCTTAATCTTCATGAGGGACCATAAATGACAAATTGATTTTGTTGAGGGACCAATCTTGTCATTTCTTCAAAGTTGAAGGACCTTTTTGCAATTTTGACAAACTTAAGGGACCAAACTTGTAATTATTAATATACAAGGGTTTTAAGTGTCATTTCTTCATTAGTGGAGGATCAATCTTGCTTGTCTTCAAGTCTTCCAGGGTATTTGTTGAGAATTCCATGATTAGGGCCCGGTTCTTTGTACGGCTTCGTTTCTCGTGTTCGTTTTCCCTTGTATCTTGTGATCTTTTGTCTTTTTCACGATATCCATACCTAAAATACACAAGTAAACAAACACAAGCATATATATGGTATTTTATGACATTTTTATGTATTTAAAGCCCGAAAAGAACGATGAGATCATGTATAAATGCCATCTCATCACTCCCCCATACTAAGCCATTGCCGTGCCCTCACGCAATGCTAGAATAAAGTATCTAAGCATCACCCAAGTTAAATTTTATTAACCTTTATTGAAGAGTAAAAGACTTGCAACATACTACGATGATGTGTAAAGACATAATGTATGATTTTCATCACCAAAATGTGACTTTTAGGGTCAAAGAATAGAAACAAGTTAATGTCCCTTAGAGTAAACTTCGTCATCCTTGATTTTCATACATTCCATGCTAAGTGCAAAAACAAGATCATTGTTGGTACAAGTCACTATGCTAACACTACTCATACGTCCAAATTGTGTAATACTTTTTCTCCCCGCAATCCTAGTTATTATAAAAGGAAATGGGTCACTAGCATTTTTTATCTATTTGTCATGGATCACAAGTGATTCATATTGACTTATTTGAGTAGTTATTAGTCCGAAAGCAAAGTAGCACGATTTGATCGATAGTTAGCCGAAGGACAAAATCTTTTAAAACGGCTTCTCGTGTATCTCCTTAAGTTCATATCTTGGCATAACTCGTTTCACGATTTGAGACCTTTCTCGGACCGATATTTGGCATGTACTTCATACTTCAAATCTTGGGAAGACGTTCTTGAAATTATTGTCTTCTCTTCATATATTTGGAATTTCTTCACTTGACGTTTTTGAGAGATTCTTCATATTGGACCACGACTTCATCATTTTTCTTCAATCTTTACTTTGGATTTTGATATACAACGATCCGCCTCCTTTTCGGACTTGGATATATTTATCCTCATACCTTGTTAGGGTCTTTTTGGATAGACTTTCTCCATTCTTTAGGGGAGTAATTGCTTCTCGTCGTGTGTCTCGATCCTTCATATTGATTTTGGAATAATGATACTTCACATCATCTTTGGATCTTTAGCAAAAAATAGAGCTCCTCATGCCTTGTTAGGGCCTTTTTGGATGATCGCCAATCTTCGCGTCCCGCTTCAATAAGTTATGCCTTGGCTATGAACTCTATTCAACCCCGAGCAACTTTTAAACGATCTTGCGCTAGAGGCTAAGTAACCTTTCAAATCGTACGACCTTACTTATTGCAATTATGATTTATTCCTAATGCATTGATCTTATGGGAAGAAAAAGCCACAATTAAAAACATATGAGTTTTTGAAAGAACATTTTCATGTTCTACGTTTAGCATGATCACTTGTCTAACTCTATCATTTCTCGTTCTTCACTATATAAAGACCTCTAATTAAAGAGACTCGTGAATACTTAGCCATGCAAGTCAAAATTAAGCCAAATTTGGATTAGCTTTCATTAAGACTATATCAAATCAAAGTTTTGGGTTTTCAAGCCACCTATAGGATCTTGCACTATCTTGGACTTTTTCAAGTTTAGAGAATGCGTTTTATAGTTCCCTTGATAAGTGACTTTCTAGAATCAATTATAGGAACTTGCGAAAAGTTCTTGTTCTTAACCCGAATGAATTAAGACTTTCGCGTTTTAAAGCTCCCTATATAAAAGTCTAGCAAAACTTGAATTGAGCGGGTTAAGGAATGTAAATGGCTCCAAATGCCCATCAAGTCAAAAATTAACTCTTATTCTACCCATCGGAAAATATACATTCGTGTCTTAAAAACACTTATGAAAACTAAGAAAAATTTTAAAATTTGGCCATTTTTAGCCTTATTAGCAAAACAAAACATTGAAAGTTGGAAAACGTGAGGGCGTAGCAAAGCAAGTACCAAAATGATTGTAGTCCTTTTATGTATACTTTATTTTAGGAAAAACAAAGCAACACAAAATAGTGGAAAGTATTAAGTACGACGGTTTAGGAAAACCGTGCACAAATGACCCTTAATCAAATAAAAAGAGAGAAAGTTCGTTTCCCAAGGAGGTATATGTGTTGTGAGTTAACTTGTAATTATTTGAGATTAATATTTGAGAAGAATGGGGATGAGAGGATGAAAAGACGGTTACGTTAAAATTACACTACGACGTAAAAGACGTAAAGTCGTGAAAAACTACCAAAATTAAAAATATATTATACTAAAACCAAAGACAAAATAAACAAAAGATTAAAAAGAAGTCATAATAATATAAATAAAGATAAAAATCCAACAAAGATATTTTAAAACCTTTTATTAATTAAATATTTAATTTTAAATGCTAATTAAAGCCCTAAAATTAAATATAACTAATTCAAATGTCTAAAATATGATTTTATTGAAAAATTACTTAACTTATATTATTAGAAGACTAAAAAGTAATTTTCTAAAAATTAAAAGCTTTTAAAACTATTTGTAAAACTCTAAAAATGATTAAAAATGATTAAAACCTAATTAAACTTAAAATAATTATAAAAATAAATCTAAAAGCTATAAAATTATTCTAAAAATGGGAAAAGTCCTAATTAATGATAAAGAACCTAGGAAAAATGGAAAAGAAATAAAAATAAAACTTTGATTTTTTAATAATAAAATAATATTAAAATAATACTAAAAATAAAAAGTTTCTAAAATAAATTCTAAAAAATTCTCAAAAATCCTAAATATTCTAACTAAGAAGAAAATGTAAATTATAGTTTCTAAAACCTCTTAATTAATTTTATATTAATTTTTAAAGTTGCTAAAAAATCCTAAAATCTTATAAAATTAAAAATAAGCCAAATTGGAAACCTAATAAGCTGTAAACCTCAAAATATTATTTTAAAAGCTAAGAATTATTTTTCCTAAAAATTAAAAATCTTTTTTCTATTTTTTAATGATTTATTAAAATACGGGTAATAAATAAATTCTAGAAAATAATTAAATAAAAGGAAAAATATAAAAATTAGCTAGAAAAGTCTTAATAACTACAAAGATCCTAGGAAAAATCAAATAAGCCCAAAACGAAAGGCAAATAAGCTGGAAAATGGGGAAATAAGCCACGGCTTTTAATTAAGCTAACAAAAGAAAAAACGTGTTAAATAACACTTGAAAACAAACTCTAACGTAAAAAGATATCTAGATTAGCGGTAGAGCTCCTAACCCTCCTACGAGAGGTCTGGGGTTCGAGTCCTGCTACGGGTATTCTTTTTGCTATTTTTTCCTTTTTTATTTTTTTCTTTTTAACACCAATCTGTGACACTTAAGCAAGCTAGAAATCCAATCCAATCCTCTTTTTTACACAAGATTAAGCCAAATGAAGATCAAAAATGTGTCCAGGTCTTTCAAGTTTCTGATGAACAAGTGAACTTTGGTTCACTTGTTAAATTTTGAGCCAAGAGGGCTTGGCTGTTGCTTTGTTTGGTGATGATATTTGACAATGGGGGCACCCTTGTGCTTATTGAAGCACAAGGAGTCAACACTAGCAAGAAATTAACACCTAGCAATCAAGCAAAGCACATACAAGACACACCAAAACGTTTTTCAAGTGCTGTGGCAGTTTGAGCAGGTCTGATGACTTATGAGCTTATTACATGCACACCAAAGAGATTTAGACTTAAAGCTTTTGCACATACAAACTTCAAATAGCACCAAAGCAATTCCAATAACTCTTCTAACCTAACACTTAACAGATTTCAAACTCAATGCACAAATTTCATGAAAAATATACAGAAAAGTGGTATGCAGATTTAGCTATGCTTATTTTACTTTTTATCACTTAAACTTGTTCCAAATCTTGACCAAATCTGTTTACCAACTAACTAGAAACCTATCTTAACCTATAACAAGTATTCTAACACGTTTTCAAAGCATGAATCAAAACTATTACCCTGCTTAAACACGTTTCCAAACACCCTTTTTAATACTTGTTTCACTCTTTTAACAAACCAAAACCTTCACAAACTTACTCAAACTGATTCAATGGTCTTCTAACATGCTTATCAACACAAATGAACACTGATCCACCAACTTAAACACACAATAGCATAAAATCAAATAAGATCATACAAACAGCTTTTTCTGAGATTTTAAAAAGGTAACAAGAAGATTACCTCAGGACCCTACATCCAGGGCCCTAGTGGATGTAAATCCACCTCCCACAAGGCTGGAGGCCTGTGCTGAACACTAATCAACAGCCTTCAACACCTGCTTAACAAAAATCAAAGAAGAACACACCAATACAAGCAATATGATAATATTCTGATTCACTTTCTTTCTTTTTTTAAAACTCTTCCAAAACCTTTAAAACCTTCTTAAAACGTTTTCTAAACACTAATTCAACAAACAAAACCAACTTCTTAACATCAAACCTGAAACAATTTTTTTTACAAAAATCTTTCAAATTTCAGAAACCTTTGAATAATTTTGAAACTCAAAATTACTCAACCAACTAACAAAGGGAACTCAGAATCAAGCTTCACACAACACAAAACTTTTAAAAACAATAAAAAGGAATTACAATTGATTTTATCAAACACCAAACTTTTATTTTTTTAAAAAGGAATTACAAGTGAAAGCTTGAAAACTGGAACAAAGGGTCATCACAGGTTGATGCCTCTATTTATACTAGTCTAATGAACATTCTAGGCTGCTTAAACACAAAACCCTAATCACTAGAAAATCCCAAATATGCCCTTGACGTTTTTGAGTGATGAGTTGTCAAAATGGATCCTGGACGTTCCTTTTGGCGTTGTGAGTAAGCATAAATCCTCCACTATTGATTTGGGACACGTCATATGCCTTGGAGCCTAAGGTGAATGCTGATTGGTGGAGAGGAGAATTGGGGGTAGGGTCCACAGTGGTGGGATTGGGGTTTTTATGCGTGGGATGGGTTTTAGTGGGTGTGAATCAAGTGTGTGCAAGATTAATTGAAATTTACCCAAGTATAAGTTGGGGTAATTTCTGGGTGGTGAAAAAGATGCACAGTAAGTGCTTTGATCCGTATTTGGGGGAAAAAAGGTGTTAGGCGCACTTTTTCAGTTTGAATGTTTGGGTTGCACATATTCAGTCCTTGTGTTTTGAAGTTTTTGGCATTTAAAGGTTTTCAGCCCCTAAAACCCGTTTTGCTTTGTAAATAACTTTCACCTTTTTACACTTTTGGCACCAAACTTTAGAAATAGGTTTCAAAGGATTGTTTTTGTCATTTTGAGTAATTTCAAGGGCTGATCTTGGACTATCTTGATCTTCAAAGGTCTTCTTTGCTTCTTAATCTTCATGAGGGACCATAAATGACAAATTGATTTTGGTGAGGGACCAATCTTGTCATTTCTTCAAAGTTGAAGGACCTTTTTGCAATTTTGACAAACTTAAGGGACCAAACTTGTAATTATTAATATACAAGGGTTTTAAGTGTCATTTCTTCATTAATGGAGGATCAATCTTGCTTGTCTTCAAGTCTTCCAGGGTATTTGTTGAGAATTCCATGATTAGGGCCCGGTTCTTTGTACGGCTTCGTTTCTCGTGTTCGTTTTCCCTTGTATCTTGGGATCTTTTGTCTTTTTCACGATATCCATACCTAAAATACACAAGTAAACAAACACAAGCATATATATGGTATTTTATGACATTTTTATGTATTTAAAGCCCGAAAAGAACGATGAGATCATGTATAAATGCCATCTCATCACCGACCCTTTAACTTAGTCACCCACGCCAAATGCGAGCATGACAATATGAATTCCACTGCCCCTACTAGGGTATCAGTTGCTAACTTTATACCATTGAATCTCATTCTCGTAATTATCCTTCCCAGAGGTTACTCAGCGTAAAACCCTGGTCTCGGATAGGGTCGTCAACCCAATAGTACTATCATTTGAACAAGCGGCTATTCCCAACTCGTAACATTGAGCTAGAAAATAGTTAACGGTTCATGAAAGTAGGGACTTCAGCAACTAGGTACTTATACAATTCAAGGCAACAACAGGCAACATTCGGGTCCAAACAACCAATCATGACTTGTGTTCATTTTATTTCAAATAGCATGTATCCCCCTTGCGGGTTTTAAAATCATTCAAAACAAGTACAAAGCGAGGCTATAGACTGACCTTGAGTAATAGAAGTAGCAAGACGATCTTTGATGATAGTTGATGCCCGATAAACACGAAAACTGCAACTTATCAAATAAGGCGCGTTCATTAATAATAGAATCGAGTATAAATCGTACATGATAACGTCAAACTCAAAATCATAAAATCACGACAAACCCGAAAGAAAACAATACAAGTGATACTATTACTTCCTTCTGTATGTTTACTTTATTAGACAATATACTCGATAAAAATCTGCCGGTACATACCAAATGTATGAGCTCATTTACCCCACTTAAATACGTCAAAAAGTTATGATACTACTCAGAGAAGTCACTTACTATCCATAGAAAGTCCTCCCAAAAGTTTGTCAAAAGATTTTACTTTTAAGACTCCTTGTCCGACACATCTTTGAACTACAAAAATCGGGCAGTTTTACATCATCGACTCATACAATCATTTTGACTTCTCTAATCAACTTCATTTACAAAACCGACACTTAGATTTGAAAATAGACTCACCAACCTAGGTTTACATACTTTGAACAGCCATTGAATCAATTTGAAACTCATTCTATAATCCTCGAGATTCGATCCAAATATCAACAACTTTAAATTGTGCCGATACTCGTCTCCCGGTACACAAATAATCAAACTATCATAACTTCACACTCATTTGGAGTTAGAAGCTCTACCTTATATCAAATCGAAGTTAATAAAAATCTCCATAACACTATCCTATTAGTTAAACAACAATAAAACCATAAGATACTTAAAATGAAGCTTGAACTCACTACCCAAAAATACATGTTTAAAAATCATACTAAATCAACTTTTTGACCCATTTTATTCAATCTCATACCCCTAATCACCCGAATATCAATATATATCCATCCTAACAGTTGTATAAATCATAAAAATAAAAACCCCAAAATCAAAATAATTTTTCTTCAACAAAATAACATGATCTGCACATGATCATAGCTAGATCATCACATGCATGATCATCTAACACTCTTATCAACTCTAAATAATAACCAAAAATCAAAACTTAATGAATGTGTAAAAATATTATACCAATAGAATCTCCTTTTGATTTTAGAGATGGGTCTTATTTTATTTTTGGATTGATCAAGCTAGAAATCATCAAAAATTTAGGGTAAAGGGGTGTTGGAGGTCACGGCTAATGAGAAGAAAGAAAGGGAGAGAAGAAATTTTGGTTAACTATGAGTTTCTATGTGTAAAAGGTTAGGTAGGAAGTATTTATATGGTGGGTGGAGGGGTTAGTTTTGCCATTCTTTCATAGTTTTGGACCAAAATAAAATTTAATAGTTTAAAGGGTAGAAAATGTATATTAGTCAATTTTGAAAATATTCACGAGGCTTGGGTTTCATAAAAATACTTCTCAAAATTTAAAACGCACTCAAATATGATAATAATATAGTCCCGGTACGACTTAATACGAAATTAAAAATAAAAATGTCAAAAATAATAAACATCGTAACAACAAATAATAAAACGTAAAATTTCGGGCATCCGTCGATATCGTAATTACTAATAGTCCTCATAACTAGTAAAAAGGTAAAAATAAGACTTCCAACATCGGTTTTAAATCAAACCACCAATCGTCATAGCATTCAAGCTCATCAAAAATTTCAAAAATATTTGTAAAACAGGATTAGATAATGACCTCGGGTTCGGGTTATCAGATCATACCCTCCTAAAGGAGAGCGACGTCCCAACGCTCGACCCCTCTCATACTCACATTCCGTACCTCTAGAACAAAAGAGAACTCTTTTCCTTAAAGAAATCCTCGTGCTTCCTTCGCGAATTTAGGTCCACTCCTAGAATTCTTGTATCATCACAATATAAATCCTACTATGCTTCAACCTCTTATGAACTCTTCATAGTTCTCTCTTATGTAACTTATCTTCAAGTTGTATTCTTTCCTTGTTGTTCCCAAAACAAATTTCACCCTTCATAGCGACACCTTAAGCATAACTACGTTTCCGAATTTCAAACCCCATTGATTTCCTTTGATTGCCAACATAACTCTTCTAATGACTCCTCGTAGCTATCAAACGATCCTTAATCTTTACATAATCAGTAATCACCAACATCATTCCTAGTTCAGTCATTTCATTCCACCTGCATTACTTCAATACACAGAAAACCTAACGTACATCCATAACTCACGATCTTTAATCTTCACAATTCGTAGTTCTTTATGGACCTTCAAACAGTACATCCTCATTACCAGCATGATCACTATTGTAAAATAAGAATTCTAATAATTCCTAAGTTAATCACACGCGTACAAGTATATTGTCCTATGTTTGAATCGTCCTTTCACTCTGTCCATCAGTCTCTGTATAACACGCAGTACTCAACTCAATTTTCACATTTACCCAAACCAGAACGTATCGATTACTTGACTTGTGAGGTTCCTTCATCACAAAATCTCGCACTCCTAACATACCTTCCTCAGATGGACATAACGGCAACTAAATCTGATTCTTCAAAGTACTTCATCTCAATCGATCTTACTACAAAATCCTTTCCATAAGTTGGACTAAATGTTGAAACCACTTTCCTTGACATTCTTCAACATCAAACCATTAGCTTAAACTTTCAATATCCTTTCTTGTCAAGTCCATACTTCTTGTTATTACTAACGCTCAAACCTTAGAGGCTTTTCCCTTTTTCTTCCTGATAAGTGCATCAGCTACTACATTCGCCTTTCTTGGATGGTAGCGAATCTTGTAGTCATAATCACTCACAGTCATAACCACTAACATACTCAAGTAGTCAAAATTTATAACTGGTAACCCTCTACTCATCTCCTTTATCTTCCCAAGAAATTGAATATGAGACAACTCCTATGATCCTTGATTACTACACACTTGATTCCATATAATATTTCCACAATCTCAAAGCATTACCACAACTCCATAACCCTTATGAAACGCATCAAAACAATTATAAAATCTTCAGATCTTTCCAACAATGACAACATCGATGTAGAACACAACTTATCCTCCAATGTTCAAAACATATCTTCCTCATCTGAGAAGGATCAGATCTTGAAACTTAGAAATTTAGATGTATAAGTGGGACTCAAACATCCAATTCTTCTTAGTCAGCTTTATTGATGATTTAGCAATCAGTGAAAACCTTTCGATAAACCTCCGAAAATTCTCAGCTTAGACCAAGGAATTAGCAGATTTCCGTCGGCGTTGTTGGTACCGACCAATCCTTAATCACTTCAATCTTGGCAAGATTTTTACGAATACCTTTGTTGTCAATTACATGCCCCAGAAAACGCACTGATTTCAACCAACACTCACACTTAGAGAGGTTTGCATACAACTTCTCTTTCTCCAACCATTCCAAATTTATCCTCATATGCTACTTATGCTCCTTATTTACTCTTGGAATAATATAGAATATTTCCAATAGATACAATGACTAACTCATCTAAATACGACTTACACACACGATTCACCAAGTCTGTGAATACGGAAAACGCATTTGTCAACCTGATAGGTGTGAAAACACCCATCCTTTTACCACTTAAATCGGGCTAAAACGAGACCAAAACACGTATTTAATATCATTTGTTTGGAATTATGCGTGGTTTTTGTGTTTGTTGTGTTTTCAGAGTCGACCGGATGAATATTAAAGAAAACATGGGATTGCACGGGTTTTATCGAAGAAAAGGGCTCAAGACGAAGTCTATTGTCCGAAAAGGTGCAGAAGATTTGAAGTCATTGTGCCTATTTGAAGATTTATCGAAGAATAGAGCCAAAAATGGAAGATTCATTTATGTCGAAGAACTCGAGTCTATTAAATAAAAGATTATAAGACGAGTTGGAATTATTCACCGACACTTCTCAAATCCAAGTCGGAAACGTTTATTTAAAAGACGCATGAAGACTTAAGAAGAAAGAAGAAAAAGAAGCCCAAATCAAAGCCAGATCAAAAGCCCATCAACACCATACACACGCCTATATAAAGCCTTCACCTCACAAATTTTCACACACTTAGTTTTTAACTAGTCTTTAGTTTTTCATTTTCTCTAGTTTTCTAGAGAGAGAAAGTTCCATACTTTCTCTCACTAAACTTTTCCTTTGTTTTTCATCTTTTAATTCAAGCTTTCTTGTACTTTTGATTTAATTAATCTTAATCAAGTTTATGCTTTTAAGTTCTTTAAGCTTTTCCTACTTTTCTTGATTTGACAAAATCCTTGATCCGATTGTTGAATTCCATACGGTTTGGATTATTGGATTAGCTCGTGTTAAAAGTTTAATGTTTACTTGTTTCTTCTTAAGCTCTACGTAAATAAGCCATAAGCCTTCCATGCTTTTTGGCTTATTGTTTGTTTAAGTTCATTGTTTTCGGATTTCTTATAGTTTTAATCATTGAAAAGTTTTGTTTATTAAGTTTTAAAGTCTCTTGTTTTCAAAAGTTATCAAATTTAATCTTTTTGAAGTGTTTAGATTTCGAATCACCTAGCTTATTTCCTTTGCTTATTGAGTTTTTAGCTTTCCACCAATTTCGGAACTGCATTCATCTCATCGCAATAAGAGGGTTTTAACACATTCCGACGGAACTTCATTACTTGGTATCGCAATAACCCATAAGGGGTTTTACTTTGCGATAGGTTGTAAACCCCCCTATTCCGATCTGGGATTGCGATCGCATATTGCGATCGCACATTCCGACGGGGTTAAGGTCCCTTGTTTAGTCGAAACTCTGGCCAAATTTTATTTGCAATATTCCGATCTAGAACTTTCCGACAGCATCATTGCGACAGTTTTGATTTTGAACATTCCGATGGACCATTTTTGTACATTCCGATGCTTTTGACTTTTAGATTATTCCGATAGTAATTATTTTCAACATTCCGATAGAACAAGTTTTTAAGCATTTATTCAATTAAGTTTTCAAAGTAATTTTCTAATCTTTCCTTTACATTTTCAAGCACTCAATTTTAACTTGTCAATTTAGTTAATCTTCCAAAGTTTTAAAATTACTCAACGTCATTTACATTTAATTGTTATTAGTTTAAAAATAGATAAACAAACCAACTCCTTTTTAGTAACCAAGAACAAATCATTCCACTTAAGGCCGAGATCAATTCGAGAGGATATCGAGAGACATAATCTGAACCCGTTGCAAACCAATGTATCAAATGGCGCCGCTGCCGGCTCTTCTCGTTAAGATCAAAAGTTTTTTGTGAGAAATTGGATTTTGGGATCCGTTCCCCGTGAACGTTACTTTTTCAAGAAAATCTTCAAAAACAACTAAAAAATATATAAAATTTTCAAAAATCCTAAAAACTAAAAAACAATAAAAACCAAAAATATTTTTGCTTTGTTTTTCTTTGTTCGTTCTTTTGCAGGTGTATGCGCACTCGATCCACGTCTTATCAAGAGCCCGAGCCTCTAGATAACTTAGACATGGCTGGTGTACAAAACAACAATAACATACCACCTCCGAACAACAATAATAACAACAACAATCCGCCTTTCAACAACATGAATAATAACAACAACAATGAGCACCTTCCGGATAATCGCCCGATGATTGAATTGATGCAAGCTCATGTTGATGGCAACACGGATCCAATTGTCATCCCTCCAATTGCCGCCAACAATTTCGAGCTCAAGTCAGGCTTTATCCAAATGGTCTCAGCTCAACCGTTCTTGGGACGCACCATTGATGATCCACACGACCACATCAAGAGATTTCTACAACTCACTAACACGGTCAAGTTCAATGGAGTTTCACAAGAAGTGATAAGGTTACAACTTTTTCCCTTTTCTTTAGAGGGACAAGCCCGACATTGGCTTGCTAAGGAACCGCCACAGAGTATTCTCTCGTGGACGGATTTGGAAACAAAGTTTATCAACTACTTTTTTCCACCCTCTCGTACTACCGCTTTGCGGAATGAGATTATAAACTTTGAACAAAAGTACGATGAGTCATTCAGTGAATCTTGGGATCGCTTTAAAGATCTTTTAAGAAAATGCCCACAACATGGTTTTGCCAAAGTTCATCAAATAAATACTTTTTACAATGGTTTAAGCATGAATGACCAAGATTCACTGAATAGTGCCTCGGGGGGTAATCTATTGGCTAAGACTTCCAATGCTGCTTGGGACATCATTGAGAATAAATCTCGTGTGCAAACCAAGAGTATTAGGACCAATGTTGCTAGTGCTAGCACTAATGACAGCGACAAGCGATTAGACAAAATCACCACGCTTCTTGAATCGCTTGTCACCCACACCGTCAGCAACAACAACAGCAACAACGCCAAAAACGCACAAGTGAACGCTGTCAGCCAACCTTGTGAGATATGCGGTGGTCCTCACTCTTACACAACTTGTACTGCCACCCAAGACTACCCTGCTGAGAATGTTAATGCAGCATATGGCACCTATACTCAACCTGCTTATCAAGCAAAACCTCAAGGTGACCGCAACCTGCTTAGCTACCGTTCCAACAACTATCTCTCACCACCTGGTTTTAACTCTAACAACCAAAACCAACAACAAAACCTCAACCGCCCTCCTCAACAACAACAAACTCGCACACCATACATCCCTCCTCATAAGCAGCAACAACCACAACAACGAAACACCCAAGTTTACCAGCAACCTGCTTATCAACCACCCGCATACACTGCTCCTTCCAACCAAACCCCCGCATCACATCAAGACATTGGAACCTACATGAGGACTAACGATGTGATCGTGGATAATCTCCAACAGGAAGTACGCAACTTGAAAGCAGATCTGATGAAACAAGGGAATGATCTGAGAGCTGATATGAAACACACTATGGATAGTCAAACGAATGACTTAAGGAACATGATGGCTAGCTTTTTCCAAGGTAATCAACCCTCTTCTTCGGGTACTCTTCCGAGTAATACCGTTGCTAATCCAAGAGGGGAGATGAAAGCAATCACCACTCGCAGTGGTAAAGGTACCAAGGAACCCGAGCTTCCTATACCTCCACCGGTGGTTGTGACTAAGGAGAACGAGTCACCTGCTCCTATTCCTCACCCTTCTCCTTCCCCAATTTCTCCACCTCTTCCTTCTACCCCTCCTCCACCCAAGGATGTGAGTGATCCTATCATCCCAAAGCCTTCCTCTTCTTCCAATATACCTTATCCATCTAGGTTGAGGAAAGAGAAGCTCAAAAGCAAGGACGATATTCAGGTTTCTAACTTTCTTAAAATGTTTAAACAATTGAATTTCAATATCTCCTTCGCTGAGGCTCTCGCTCACATGCCTAAGTACGCGAAAATGTTTAAAGATCTTCTGAGCGACAAGGAAAAGCTCCTCGATCTCGCCAACACCCAACTTAATGAGAACTGCTCTGCAGTGCTCTTAAGGAAATTGCCAATCAAGCTTGGTGATCCGGGTCGTTTTCTTATCCCTTGCAATTTCCCGGGAGTAGAGAATTGCATGGCCCTAGCCGATCTAGGTGCCAGTATTAATCTCATGCCTCTAAGTGTTTGGAAGCAATTATCTCTCCCAGAGCTAGTCCCCACCAAAATGACTTTGGAATTGGCCAACCGTACGGTTGCTTATCCAGTGGGGATAGCCGAAGACGTCATTGTAGGAGTCGACAAATTCACCTTCCCTGCTGATTTTGTTGTCGTCGACTACGAGATGGACCCACGTGTGCCACTCATTGTTGGTCGTCCATTCTTGAGGACCGGTCGCACTCTCATTGATGTTGAAGCCGGTGAGCTTATCATGAGAGTGGGTGACGATAAAGTAGTCTTCAACATGGGAAAGTTATCTAAACAGCCTTATTCTTACGAGAATGTTAATTGTATTGACGTTCTTGATGAGGCTTGTGAAGAACACTTCAAGGATGCTTGTAAAAACATTCCTACCTCTCTTCTCAATGTTGAGACCGTTTCCTCTATCGACTCATCACTATCTCTATTTGGAGAAAGTGATTTCCTTTGGAAAGATTTGGAAGCCACCTTGGGAGATGTGAAGCAAGACAATGACGATTCTACTGCCACTTGGGATGACGATCTCAGTTTCATTGCAAACCTCCTCAGAGAAGACAATCCTTCCCCTCCATCTCCCACTATTATTGCTATCGAGACTCCGACTTCGAATACGCCTCCCGTCGACAATCCTCCGGATTTGGAACTTAAGGAGTTGCCTCCCCATCTTGAGTATGTATTCCTCGAAGAAGAGAAGAAGTCACCAGTCATCATTGATAAGGATTTGAAGGATGAAGAGAAAACTCGTCTCATCGATGTGCTTAAAGCTCATAAGAAGGCAATTGCTTGGAAAATTTCCGATATCCGCGGAATTGATCCGAACTTTTGTACTCACAAGATTCTCATGGAAGATGACTTCAAACCCACAATCCAGAACCAAAGAAGGGTTAATCCTAAAATTCATGACGTCATCAAACAAGAGGTTATGAAACTTCTAGATGCCGGCTTGATCTACCCTATTTCGGATTCGTCATGGGTAAGTCCCGTCCATTGTGTGCCCAAGAAGGGCGGAATAACCGTTGTTCCCAATGAACACAACGAGTTGATTCCCACTCGTCTCGTTACTGGGTGGAGAGTTTGTATTGATTATCGCAAGCTCAATGATGCCACGAGAAAAGACCACTTTCCTCTTCCCTTCATGGATCAAATGCTCGAGCGTCTAGCTGGTAATGACTATTACTGCTTCTTAGACGGCTTCTCCGGGTATTTTCAAATTCCCATCGATCCCAAGGACCAAGAAAAGACCACATTCACTTGTCCCTATGGAACATTTGCTTACAAACGCATGCCTTTTGGTTTATGTAATGCTCCTGGGACATTCCAAAGGTGTATGATGGCTATCTTCCATGACATGGTGGAAGACACTATGGAAGTATTCATGGATGATTTCTCGGTCTATGGCGATTCATTCTCTGCGTGCCTTGCCAATTTGGAACGTATGCTCAAGCGGTGCGAAAACAGTTATAGGAATATCTTCTTCCCTAACTCTCAGTTGATGATAACCAGACCTCAAAGCGATCTTCGAGTACACACTGGATCCTTACAATTGGTCAAATAACTCAATACGCCTAGGATTGACGTCTTATTTGTTAAGCTCACGTAGTCGATGCACATCCGATACAATCCATCCTTCCTGACAAATAACACAGGCGATCACCATGGTGACGAAACTAAGTCTAATAAATAACTTATCCATCAATTCTCGCAATTGACCGGATAACTCATTCTACTCTGACGGTGCCAAATGATAAGGCGTACGAACTCAATGAAACGCAGAAGCACTATACAACGAAACGCAGGAGCACTACACCTATCGCTTACAACACTCAATTGACACGAACTCCTCTTCATGAGACTGTAGTAATTCGGCAAAACTTCAGGAAAAACTTTAGAATACAATCGAATCATTAACACATCTCCCAACTTCTTCTCAATTACACTATCACTAATTTTCTGAGCTAGAAATACACCACATCCCTCTTCCACATACTTGCTCATCTCCAAACAAGACACACTTCTCAAATGGATAGTTCACTCATCACCTTTCATAGTCAACACTCAGCTTCTCAGCAAAATCTAAACTAATAATTATCAATCTATAGTAGGGATTGGTTCAAGCTCAAACATCAACACCACACACAACTAACCAATTCATACCAAAAATCTACATCTAAAGATCTCAATTCTACGAGCATCAAGTCGATATTAAACATCTAATTCCCTAAATTCAAGGAACACTCTCTTAGTATAAACTAATACTAACAACCTTTCCATCGGTTAACTCCACATCATAGTTAGTTGCTAATCTTAGTAATTCTCTATTAATAAAGCGACTCGATCTTTACATTTCTAAGGTTTTTATCTAATCCAAAATCAAACAACACACTAACATAAGGAATGTCAAGTAAGAACGTACAATTTACAACGTTCGGACCTTAAGGTTTGTCAGCATCACCCAAAACGTAAGCTAGAGCGGCAGCATTCCCATCTTGTCGATTTCCTTTCCATGGACAATTCCCTTGCTTGTGTTCTTTCTCACCACAGCGAAAACATATCACAACTCCAGGGGTACTAATTCCAGTGACCAATCCTCTTGTCCTACACTTAGCAGCTTTATGACCAGTTTGCCACACTTACGACAAGCAGGAGGACAATTACCTACATGGTATAACGTACATCAAACACACTTGGGATTTATCTTGTTACCTCCAAACAAAGTGGCAGTACTAATTCCCTCATTCCTTCCATAGTTTAAATGCTGGTTTCAGTTCTGTCTTTGGTTATTGTTGTGACGGTAATCCCTACGATCTTGACCTTGATTCTGGTTGGACTGGGCAAATTCCCACTTTCTCTTATTGCTTCCAATAATATTATCTTTCTTATCTTGCACTTTCACGTCCATTAAAGCATGCGCCATCTGAACAACTTCATCGAAAGATTTAGGTCTTGAAGAAGTAGTCTCATCCTTGATAGTACTAGGCAATCCTTTAATATACTGGTTCATTTTCTTGCGGTCATTCGGAAAAGCATCAGGACATAACAAACATAGCTCAGAAACCTGTTAGTATAAGCAGTAATATTATTGTTTCTTAACACTAAGTGCCTTAATTCGTATTCCAACTGTTCTAGTTCCTCCTTGGGACAAAACCTAGCAGTCAATAGTCCTTTAGTCACGGTCCACGCCCTACCATTAGCCACAACCAATCCTAAAGTAGTCACTTGGCTATTCCACCATCTTAGTGCATCATCCTGAAACACCCATTAATCTCAAAAGTACTCTCTATCTTCTCAATCCATTTACGTAATTCTAAAGCACCACCAGTACCACGAAACTGAGTAGGACAGCATCTCATGAAACTAGCATGCGTACATTCTCTTGAAACTTGCGGAACAGCAGCAACACTCCCAACTGGACCAGCAGCATCATCATTATTTCCAGCAGCATTAACTTCAGCACCATTAACTCCAGCACCACTAACTCCATCATCTTGATTCCTTGCAACACGATCAGTTTCAAGTGCTCTAGCAATAGCACTCTCGATCATAGTGTTCACAGTAGCAGTTGTTAGCTTTAGCGACATATTTCAAGAAACTTAGTCACATGGCGATCCACTAATGATAGAAATATGATTCCCCTACTACTTCTTCTATCATCACAGAAGAAAGAAACATGATAAGTATACACATCAAGATAAAAGAAGGATTTCTTTATCAGGACAGATCATGGATACTACATGCACGAACAACACAATCTACAATTGTTCATCAACCAAAACTCAAAAGAGTTAATAAAGACACATCATAGATCATGAGGGTGATTCACATTGCGTTGAGGATCCAACAAGATAGTGACAATGTATATCAATACAATCATTTACTGTACAAACTTAAAAGATAATAAGTTTCATCACAATGCTACGACACAAAGTCTAAATAAGTTCGATCACAGAAAGAAAATAGAATACAAAGAAATCCATCACACGATTAGTTTCTTAGACATCGTCCCCTCATCATCCTTATCATTGCTGTCAGCTTCATCACACTCGTCTATCTCCCCTTCACACCTCAAAGTCGAATCATAACATGACGGCAACTCATTGCTAAAGTTCAAATACTCACCTCTACATGGCAGATTAATCATAAAATAAGTCTCAGTACGACTTTCTTCATTCCTAAACATCCAACTTGACTCAGAGTCGATCACACATAAGACTCCCATTCACTCATCCTCTCATACCTTGCCTGCTCCTCTTTAAACCTTTCAATTCAAGCACTCAAATTCATCACCATCAACCTAAGACTAGCAATCTCGTCCATCTTCCGAGTCCTAACAAACCCCAATTTCCACATACTAGATACAACCTTTGAAACAACTTTTCATTCACATCAAACCTCCTAATCACACAAGTTTCAACCAAATATCTATCATAGATCAACTGATCAAACTTCCTCCTACCCGATATAAGTCGTAAGAAATTAGTTGTAAAATCGTTCATCATCTGGTCTTACTGTCCTAGACCCTTGACGGTATATAATGTCATTATTAAAAATTATATACATATGTATTACATAAAGAAAATTACGATAACAAGTACTCAACGTACTTTCAACAACAATAATACATCATCATATTATTTACATAATAAATACTCTAAAAATCATTTCAGTTTTAAGGGATACATCTAACTATAAAACAATGCAAAACAAATAATCTTACCGGAGCCTTGGAACAAGTTGCGTGCTTTTGTAAAATATTTTCGACACCAAACTTATAGTTTAGGACATTTTTCAAAATTGACCTAGTTCTCTATAACTTAAAGCTCTGATTACCAATCTTTAACACCCCCAAAAGACATTGCGCAGCGGAAATACACATTTGGGTGCTAAACTCAAACTTCTTTACACAAAACACTTTAAAAGATCTCAAAATGGTACACTTTTAATATAAGGGAAATAATTTAATCATTGTCTAAAACCGTCGATCCCTAATTAAAACAAAAGTTTAACAATCACAGCAGCGTTTCAGTCCCCCAAAGACCTCAACCAATCAACAAACATTTTTACCAAAATACATGACCAAACATAATTAAGTTTATGACAAAAAGGGATAGAATTCAGTTTTACACCCAATAACCACAAAAGCAACCCACAACCCTTCTCCAGCAAGCTCCGCCCTCAGTTAACTTCAATCACCTGAAATACATGCTTAAAAGCATCAACACAACGGTTGAGCAAGTCTATAGGTTTAACAAAATCATCATTTGAAAACAAGAGAAAAATCAATCATAATCATTTAATAGAATTGTTGATCATACAACCTATTATCCAAGCAAGCTATAGAATTGTATTAAGCTCATCACACCGACCCCTAACTTAGTCACCCACGCCAAATGCCAGCATGACTAGATGAATTCCACTGCCCCTACTAGGGTATCAGCTGCTAACTTTATATTACTGACTCTCATTCTCTTAAATTATCCTTCCCAGATGTTACTCAGCGTAAAGCCCTGGTCTCGGATAGGGTCGTCAACCCAATAGTACTATCATTTGAACAAGCGACTATTCCCAACTTGCAACATCGAGCTAGAAGATAGTTAAAGGTTCATGAAATTAGGGACTTCAGCAACTAGGTACTTATACAATTCAAGGCAACAACAGGCAAAATTCGGGTCCAAACAATCAATCATGACTTGTGTTCATTTTATTTTCAAATAGCATGTATCCCCCTCGTGGGTTTTAAAATCATTAAAAACAGGTACAAAGCAAGGCTATAGACTCACCTTGAGTAACAACAGTAGCAAGACGATCTTTGACGATAGTTGATGCCCAGTAAACATGAAAACCACAACCTATCAAATAAGGCGCGTTCATTAATAATAGACTCGAGTATAAATCATACATGATAACATCAAACTCAAAATCATAAAATCACGACAAACCCGAAATAAAACAATACAAGTGATACTATTACTTCCTTCTATATGTTTACTTTATTAGACAATACACTCGATAAAAATCTGCTGGTACATACCAAATGTACGACCTCATTTACCCCACTTAAACACGTCAAAAATTTATGATACTACTCATAGAACTCACTTACTATCCATAGAAAGTCCTCCCAAAAGTTTGTAAGAAGATTTTACTTTTAAGACTCCCTGCCCGACACATCTTTAAACTACAAAAACCAGACAGTTTTACGTAATCGACTCATACAATCATTTTGACTTCTCTAATCAACTTCATTTACAAAACCGACACTTAGATTTGAAAATAGACTCACCAAACTACGTTTACAAACATTGAACAGTCCTTGACTTATTTTGAAACTCATTCTATAGTCCTCGAGATTCGATCTAAATATCGACAACAACTTTAAATTGTGTCGATACTCGTCTACCGGGACACAAATAATCAAACCATCATAACTTCACACTCATTTGGAGTTAGAAGCTCTCCCTTATATCAAATCGAAGATAATAAAAATCTCCATAAAACTATCCTATTAGTTAAATAATAATCAAACCATAAGATACCTAAAATTAGCCTTGAACTCACTGCCTAAAAATACATGTTTAAAAATCATACCAAATCAACCTTTTGACCCATTTTATTCAATCTCATACCTCTAATATTACCCTAATATCAATATATATCCATCCTAACACTTGTATAAATCATAAAAATCAAAACCCCAAAATCAAAATAATTTTTCTTCTACAAAATAACATGATATACACATGATCAAAGCTAGATTGTCACATGCATGATCATCTAACACTCTTATCAACTCTAAATCATAAAAAAAACAAAACTTAATGCATGTGTGAAAAAATTATACCAATAGAATCCCCTTTTGATTTTAGAGATGGGTCTTGTTTAGATTTTGGATTAATCAAGCTAGAAATCATCAAAAAATTAGGGTAAAGGGGTGTTGGAGGTCACGACTATGGAGAAGAAAGAAAGGGAGAGAATAAATTTTGGTTAACTATGAGTTTCTATATGTAAAAATTTAGGTATGAAGTATTTATATGGTGGGTGGAGGGGTTAGTTTTGTCATTCTTGCATAAGTTTTGACCAAAATACAATTTAATAGTTTGAAAGGTAGAAAATGTATATTAGTCAACTTTGAAAATATTCACGAGGATCGGGTTTTATAAAAATACTTCTCAAAATTTAAAATGCACTCGAATAGGATAAGAATATAGTCTCGGTAGGACTTAATACGTAATTAAAAATAAAAATGTCAAAAATATAAACATCGAAACAACAAATAATAAAACGTAAAATTTCGGGCATCCGTCGATATCGTAATTACTAATATTCCTCACAACTAGTAAAAAGGTAAAAATAAGACTTCTAACATCGGTTTTAAATCAAAACACCAATCGTCATACCATTCAAGCTCATCGAAAATTTCAAAAATATTTGTATAATTGGGTTAAATAATGACCTTGGGTTCGGGTTATCACATAGGTAACACTTAATACTTTCACGTAATATGAAGCCTTGAAGGATCAAAGCTTAGACTAGAGGGTTTCTCATGACCGATCTTTATATGAACAAGGATCTAATCACAAGCAAGAAGAAGATAGACAAGATAGATTAGAATCTTAGATATATATTGAGATTATAGAGATGTTTTTAGAGAAAGGGGTGCGTTAGAAGCTTGGACAAAGGCTCAATTTATAGGCAATCTGCCAGACCTCACGGAACTTGTCGGACCTTCCCCTTTGGGTCCGCCAGGGTCTGGAAGGTCTAACTTTTGTTACCTATTAAATGTTTGTCCAAGATCATAAGAAACAATTATATCTTGCTTGGTTTGACTTAAGAAATCTGACAATAAAAGTCAAAGTTTCATTAGGAGTCCATTTTATATTTTTCCTTTTATGTTTATACAAGTTGTGTATACTTTTGTAAAAACATTTTTCGTATAAGCTCATGGACTAAGAAACTTATATGATGCTTATAATTCTAACATAAAAATATGTTTGATGTTTGATGTTTTGCCGTTAATAAAACGCTAAGCATGATTAAAATTTAAATATTGTTTTAGTGTGATATTTGCATTTACAGTTTTTTTGAGGGACGTTTTCCTCGATCTTGTGATACTTTGAATTGAGGTTGTTGTTGTGTAGGAAATGGTTGTTGTTGTGTAGGAAATGGTTGTAAGGGGAAGTATTTTTGTTGATACGGTTGGGACGAAAAAAATTGGGGTGAGTTGTTTCTCGGATTTTGAAAGTTTTGAAATCCGAGTTGTGGTTGATAATTTTGGTAGTCGAATTGGTAATTTGGGTCGGGTGAAAATTAAGATAAGCTTGGCGGTTGTTGTTGCTGAGATGATCCGATGACATTTTGTGACGATGGAGTAGACGGATTAGAAGAATGTGAATATGGTGGATGTTGTGTTTTAAGGACATGGGTATAGTAACTTTCATTTTGGTTTTGAGATGTTGGGAATAAAATGAAGGCAAGACACTTAGACGCTGACAAGAGAAAATTGGACGTTGATAAGAAGAAATCAAGCGTTGACAGAACAAGCGTTGGCAAGAAGAAATCAAGCGCTGATGAGAAGAAGTTCAAGCGCTGATAGAATACTTAGTCCATACGTTTTGTATTTCTAGTAAAGATATGTTCGACATTGTATTTTCTATATTTATCTTTACCTAGAATAGTTAATAGTTAGACTCTTGTACAAGGTTCCTTGATCTATAAAAGGAGGCCTTTAGGTTTTAGTTTGATATACGTTTTACACTTTCATTGTACATAAGTTCAATCATCAATAAAAGTGAAAGTTTGGTTTATTCTGTTTTGTGTGTTCTTGTTCTAAGTATTAATTCCGCATAATACTTAGATTGTTTCATATACAACAAAGTTTCTCTAAGTGTTTAACTTGATTCAATCTCGTTTACACAAAGATAAATCGATCTAAGTTTGTGATCAACAAGTGGTATCAGAGCTTGTTAAGGAACTTTGATCTAAAAGAACACAAAACCCTAAAAACCCTAAATCGCCAAAAACCCTAATTTTTCAAGAAACCCTAAAAACCAGACAAGATGTCTACACTAGAGATGACCTCCTCCTCTAGTCACAATCTAAAGATCCCCATGCTAGACCCTAACAACTTTGAGCTCTAGAAGTTCAATTTTGAGAAGTATCTTCAAAACCATGATCATACTCTATGGGAAATTATTGAATATGGAAACACATTCAATAAGGCTGCTAGGATTGCTGCTGCTATTGTTGCAAGATCAATTCAGGGCTCAACTAAAGAGGATCAAAAAGAAACACCTTCAGATGGAAGAGCTGACACAACTAAAGACATTGCAAAGAGAAGGAATGACATGAAAACTCTAAGCATTCTCAAACTTTCTTTGGGACCAGCAAATCAGCACAAGTATAGAGGTTTTGAATCTGCCAAAGAGCTTTGGACAACCCTTCAAGTCAATTATGGTGGTAATGATGATACTGCCTCAGAGAAGAAGAAGCAACTCTTGCATGAGTATTCTATGTTCAAAGCTCTTCCCAATGAAAAGCTAAGTGGGGTGAGAAGCAGACTTCTTAACATCACAAGCAAATTGTCCTTTATGGGAACAGTGTATGATGATGCTGATATCATTACCACTTTCCTTAAAAGTCTTGGTGATGCATGGAAGATTGAAGCAAGGTCTATTATTGCTACCAATGCTCACAAAAGTTCCACTTTTGATGACGTCTACAATAAACTGAAGATTGTTGTTGGAAATACGTTTTTACGTATTTAGGAAGATTCGGTCACTCCGACAATATATTAAGTAGTAGCTAGTAGTCTAGTTATCTTTATATTAATTAACAAGGAAAGGCCTAGTCCATTTTATGTATAGACGGCCCAAATGTAAGCCCAAGCCCATCTTACAGGCTTGGTATATAATCCCTCTCCTTTGATGGAGAGGGTGGTGATTTCATTTCAAATAACACATAGTTCTTAAACTTTCTCTCTCTAGAAGTGTGAAATCATCTATCTTTCTCTCTCTAAAACATAAGCAAGATTTACATATCCTACAAATGGTATCAAGAGCCATGAGATGATTGTATTGTTTATGTGTTTGTGTTCTTGATTCATACGCCTATTTTGATCCATTTTACACGAACCAATTTTTTTTTTTTGTTTTTTTATGGTTTTTTCTTGATACAAATCTTCTACATAGTTGTGGTATAGATTTGGTATAGTTACATTGGCTAAAAACACAAAATTTTTGGGTGTTTTGATCATTTTTTGGCTTAAAATCTCGAATTGGTTGAGTTTTTTCCGAGAAAAGTGGGATATATTCCGATCAGTGTCATCGGAAAAGGGTTTAAGGTTTCCGATCACATTCCGATTTGGTACATTCCGATTTGGGACATTCCGATTTGGGACATTCCGATTTGGTACATTCCGATTTGGGACATTCCGATTTGGGACATTCTGATTTGGGACATTCCGATTTGGGACATTCTGATTTGTGACATTCCGATTAGGGACATTCCGATTAGGGACATTCCGATTAGGGACATTCCGATCAGGGTATTACGACAGGGCTTATTCCGACAAGGTTATTCCGACAAGGGTATTCCGATAGGGTTTATTCTGACAAGGTTATTCCGACAAGGGTATTCCGATAGGGTATATTCCGACAAAGGTTATTCCAACAAGGGATTCCGACAGCGTTTATTCCGATCAATATGCCAACAACCCAAAAAATTATTCCTTGACTTGGAATTTTTGGTTTATCGAGAACATAATTTAGGGGATTTCAACATTATTTCTCGGATTTAATACACAACAACAAACACATTTACTTTCTCTCATTGTTCGATCAATATTTGTAAATCTTAAATTATCGAAATGGAGTACACATCTCTTACGGATAAGTCCATCCTCTCGGGTACGGATAATCGTCCACCAATGTTGGAAAAATCTATGTACGAGGATTGGACTTCCTGAATGGAACTTTACATGTTGAACAAATAGAATGGACATCTCATTTGGGCATCGGTGTTCAATGGACCATTAGATTATGGTACAGTGACGGAAGGTACAGCTACTCGTCCTCGCACAACGGGTGAATTGACTAGAGATATGAAGATTCAAGACAAATGTGATAAGTATGCTACCAACATCATTCTCCAAGCCCTTCCTCCAGATGTCTACAAACTCGTTAGCAAACATAAAGTTGCCAAAGATTTATGGGATAGAATTCGTGTTCTAATGCAAGGCACCTCGTTAACTAAACAAGAACGAGAGTGTAAGCTTTATAATACTTTTGATAAGTTTGCCTATGTTCCCGTGGAAACTCTCAATGACTACTATTTGAGATTTACCCTATTGTTGAATGAACTGAATATCTATGGCATGGCAATTCCTACGTTTCAATTGAACACCAAGTATTTGAACACTCTTCCTTCAGAATGGAAAAAGTACGCGACGGATGTTAAATTGGCTAAGGACTAGAATAACACCAATGTGGATCAACTTCAAGCTTTTCTTCAACAACACGAATGCCATGTTATCGAGGCTCGGTTGTCTAAACCTCAAGTTCATGATCCACTTGCCATGTATGCTTCTCAACAAAACATGGCTTATACTTATCAACAACCATCATACTTGCAGTAGCCACCACCACACACCTATCAGCAACCACAACAACCATCTTATCAACCACCAATGATGCCACAACAAGCATTTCAACAAAGTGTTCATCAACAATCTTTTCCACAGCAACCACCATATCAGACATCACCATCACAAGCCAACACTTCTCCAATAGGCAATACTCCTCAGCAAGGATATTTTCCAATAGAAGGACAACCATCACAAGCCTTCTACTCTAATAAACTTCCACCAATCCAAGCACCGGTCTTTACTCCAAATGATACGCCAGCTGATGTTCTAAACCATCTCACTGCCTACTTGTCAAAACTTGTTGCAACTAGGGGATTTCCACCAACAAACAATCAGCTCCGCACCTCTTCAAATCCTCGACAACAAGCTATTGTTCAAGATGGTCAAGTAACAGTGCAACCTATTCAGGGAAGGAAAAATTCATATGGACCTCCTACAAGGACTGTGAATGCTCAAGCTGTGAATTCTCAAGCTAATGGAAATGGAAGCCACATTGGTCCTAAAAAGGTTGTGACTTGCTATAATTGCCGAGGACAAGGTCATATGGCTAGGCAATGCACTCAGCCGAAAAGGAGAAGGGATGAAGCGTGGTTTCGTGAGAAAATGTATTTTGTTGATGCTCAGTCTAAGGGAAAGATTTTAGATTCAGAAGAGTTAGCATTTCTTGCAGACCCAGGGGCAGCAAATACTAAAGGCATTGCAGTCGTTTCCACTTCTAATGCAGCTTATCAAGCTGATGATCTTGACGCATACGATTCGGATTGTGATGACATTCACTCTGCCCAAGCTGCTCTCATTGCTAATCTCTCTCATTATGGTTCTGATGTCGTCAGTGAGGTACCCACCACAACAATCTTGGTAATGATGATAACCCACATCAAGTTGGGCATGAAAATGACAACCTCGAACAGCATTCGGGAACTAGTAACTCAAATGATGTGGTACCCAATCCTACACATTTGTGTGAACCTCAACCAAATGATACGACGGGTATGGAATCTTATGCTCAACATGATTTAGTCATGGTGCCGAAACATATTATTGATCAAATGCATATGGCTCTCAGACAATCCGTAGATACGAATTCCACCCTAACTGCTGAGCTTTCGTTGCATAAAGAAAAGGTCAAAACTTTTGAAATGGTCCCTCAAGCAGAGAAAATAACATGTTCTGAATTTGACCAATTTCGTTTTGAAAAGATTGAACACTTGAAAGAAATAGAATCATTAAAAGCTAATCTTTCCAATGAATTAAAAGCAAAAGACTCGGTTGTCAATGATATTCAGAAACATAAAACGGATTTCTAAACTCTCGAGTCTAAAAAGTTTGAATCAGAAATTAATGCTACCAAACTTATTAAATTCAAAGAACAACAACTTTTAAAACAATACGCTTCCACAGAAAAGGTTCATCTTTTAACTAAATCATTTAAAGAAGTCGAACTTAAGCGTCTTCAAAATTTACCACCTAATCTCGGTTATGCAAAACAAGCTCAGGAATATATTCCCTGTCTTTATGATATGACCATAATTGGCAAATCGAAAGAAGCACCTTATGTTCGTAGTTCTAAGGAGACACAGTCACTTATGGAAGAAACTCATTCTAAAATGTTTTCAAAATTCCATACGACTGATTATGATAAGCATAATAAATATCAACTTTCTAAAAAGACACGTATTCGCTTACAAAAGGAGTTAGTTGAACTAACAGTTCTTGTGCCCCAAAGTTTGTCAAATGAAATCCCTCCTTGTAACACCCCATTTTGATAATGGAATGTCACGCGTAATTATGGCGTGTCATCAAAGCATACAAGGATAAATGTCTAAACATTACATGACCATAAAAGGAAAATACCGGAATCAAACATCGGTAGTCCAAAAGTAAAGCTCATCACACACAAACATAAGTACTGTAAATGAAAGGACTAAACAATGTCCATGGCAAGAGTAAAAAGTAAAGATAATGCATAAAGTAAAGAAAGGCTAGAAAGCTTCCAGTCCATATGCACGTACGCTTAAAGTCTACGAGCGTCCCTGAGTACCTGCCGTTTTGGGAACATAGAAAAGGAAAACGGCTGAGCAATACGCTCAGTGCACGGATGTACAATAAAGCATGAATAATTTAAGCATATAAGCATATAAGCATATAACAGCGGAAGAAACTAAGTCCCGAATAACCCGGTTAAGTCTTGGTAAAACTGGTTTTATAGTTTGAAAAGCCTTATGTTTATCTTATAAAAACTGTTTAAAATATTCTACCATTAGCCAATATAGGTCATGAAAATCCACCGTGCATGAATACTTGGAGGGGTGACCTCATCATGCAAATTAGAGGGGTTGCCTCTAATTTAATATACTGGTTTGGGTAGGAGGGATCAGCTCCTTGTGAAGGATGCAAGGCACACACCACATTCACACTGAGTAATCTGCTGAAAACATGTAACTAGGATGCACCCATACGCCCCACAGGATAATAATAATTATATGGCCAAAAGCTGAAGGGACGCCACGAGCAATCACTCCGCCGTGGGGAAGTCATAACACCAGTGCCTCTAATGTCATGGTTATGGTCTTGGTTTAAAAATGCGTTTTGCAATCCATTGCGCTAAAGTTCTCAAAAGCCATTGTGTGATGCGTGATGCGATTGCGAGCGCAATTTAGACGCGATGCGTTTCGTATAACAAATATATTGACAGTAAAGCTTGACAAAAAAACTTAGCAAAATGCAAAATACTATATTTTTTTATTGTGTTTCTTTAGATGTTTTTCTAACAGTTCTTATCGTTAAAAAGCTATTAAAATATATAGGTCTCTTTTAAAAGGTTAAAATAGGACAAAAATGACCTAAGTACTCGATGGAGACAATTTCTACCATTGCTAGCATTACACAAATGCGACAAATTGCGGTTTAATGCGAACGCATTTTGGGATGGCATGCATTAGGCACCTTGATGCGAAATTTTGAATGAAACGCATTGATGCGTGCAATTTGCGCAATGATGCGCGCATTTTTAAACCAAGGTTATGGTACTTCCATAACTAGGTGAAAGTGGTCATGCATGTATATGGCTATAGGTATTCTAAATTAAACATAAGCAATCAAACATATAAACTTATACTACGGGAAAAACAGTTGGCTGCATACGGGGAATCCTAATAAGGAAAGAATGTCCATACTGAAAGGACGGGAATCCGTACCTTATGTCCAGTGAATGAGAAGACGAACTGAAGAGAGTCCTACTTCGGTATCACTAATGCTACATAAATACATACGTGTATAAGTATCTGATTACTAAATACGTAACTGGTTTTATGTCATGTCTTAGCTTATTTTATACGTTCATGTCATGTTTTACTGTTTTAAGCTTTAAACTGTGTTTATCTTATATTCTGTCTCTTCTGATTAAGTATTACTTGTATTTCATGTATTATTATACTTACTGTGTAATAATAAGTAACTTTCTAAAAATAGCAGGTTTCCTAAAATAGAAAGTTACCAAAAATAGAAAGTTTCCAAAAATAGAAAGTTTCCAAAAATAGAATTACTGCTTAAAATAGATAAGTTTCTAAAAATAGAAAGTTTCCATAAATAAATTAGCTGCCTTAATTAAATAAATTTCTAAAAATAGAAAGTTTCCATAATTAGATATAAGCTGGTTAAATAAGCTGATTATATAAGATTAAGTGTTTTATGATTATTTTTCTAAGTCATAATGATATAAGGTATAGTTTATTAATTATTACATATAATTTAAATAAACTATAGGTTAAAAGTATTTACTCAAATATATCATGTTTTTAATTAAATAAAGTTAAATACTTAGGTTAAAACATGTATTATTAATTATTAATAATATAACCTAAGTCATGTTAATTAATTAATTATAGCCATGGTTTTTAATAATTAATTAATTATAGTCTAGAAAATATAAATACTTATGTTAAAAATCCATGATCTAATAATTAAATTATAACCTAAGTCATGTTAATTAAATTAATTATGTCATATTTTATTAATTTAATTTTTAACATATAACTATTAAAATCATAATCTTAACATAATCAATGAACCGTATCGTGACTAAAAACCATGAACCAGACCCGTAATCAACACCATACCCTGAACCACTTCGAGGTTCTCCCCTATTTGCTGCTGTCGTGGGACCCACACCACCAAACCGAGACCATGAGGTCTCGGTGGTGGTTCACAAGCCAAACCGAGACCCCTTGGGGGTTCGGTTTAGGCGCCAGCCACAACAAACACCCCTAAAATCCTTGTTTTGATTTACTCCATAACCATTTACATGTTTAATTAATGTTTTTAATTAGCTTTTTAAAAACATCATGTTCTTATGTAATTTATTAAATTAAAACATAAAAGAAAAGGATTAAAAAGGTATACCGAATGCGTGGATCAAACGAGGATGAACACACGCGAATGCTAGCTCAAAATTCAAGATTAAAAATCAAACGGACACCCCCTTTTGTGTGTTTATATCCAGCGGCCAAAGGAGAGCAAGAAGGAAGGAGAAAATCTTTTTAGGGTTTTGTAATTTTACTATAATGTGAAAACATGACAAAAGATTTCACCTTAACCCCATGTTAATAAAAAAATAGATGGGCTTGGCCCATCTTCTTGGTGTAGCCGCGGGTAGGGGGCCCTACGTGGGGTACCTGTACCTTTTCCCGAGTCTAATTATTTTAGTGTTCGTTCGTGTTTTATCGTGTTTGCGTTTTATGTGTTCTCGTTAATTATTAACTGTGACTTAATATATTTATTCGTGTTTGTAATAAATATATATACGTATTAATATTAGCTCGTGATTAATTTACGTTCATGATTTCATGATCGCATGTTCGTGATTAATTATTGTGTGTTCGTACGTAATAAATACTTATCGTGTTCTAACACGTACGTAATACGTAAAATTCTAACACGTGAACGTAATCATACTATAAAAGGAAAGTTTTAATCTAGTACGTACGATCTTAAGGGTACTATTCATGGTAAAAGCATGTGGGTTTTACAACTCTTCCCCCCTAAAAAGAATAATTCGTCCCTGAATTATAGATAAAGTAAACTGGAAAAGAAGAACATACCCGAATTCAAAATATGAAATGAGGTAAGAAGCCCGGATAGACTCCTTTGTTTCCCAAGTGGCTTCCCGCTCGGTATTATCCCTCCAAAGGATTTTGACGAATGGAATCGTCTTCTTTCTCATGACTCGTTCTTGTCTGTCAAGAACTCGTTCGGGTTCTTCTATGAAGGTGAGATCTTCACGTATCTGTTCTAGTGGATACTGAACCATGTGAAGGGGATGATACTGGTACCCTCTGAGTAAGGACACATGAAACACATTGTGTACATGTGAAAGCTGCGGAGGTAACGCTAACCGGTAAGATGCTTCACCGACTCGTTCAATGATATCAAACGGTCCCATGAAACGAGGACTGAGCTTCCCTTTAATCCCGAAGCGTCTAACACCACGTGCCGGCGAAACCCTAAGGAAGACGTGATCTCCTACGTCAAAATGTATATCCCTACGATGCTTATCGGCGTAACTCTTTAGACGTGATCGTGCTTCCTGAAGTTTCTGCTTAGCTACTTCGATCCTTTCATTGGTCATCTCTATGATTTCTGGTCCTTCAAGTGTTCGCTCGCCAACCTGATCCCAGCAGATTGGGGCGCGACACTTTCTGCCATACAACATCTCGAAAGGAGCACACTTGATACTTGCGTGGCAACTGTTGTTGTATGCAAACTCCACCAAACATATGTAATCGTCCCAATCACCCGTCCATTCCAACGCACATGACCTCAACATGTCTTCCAATGTCTGAAACGTTCGCTCCGACTGTCCGTCCGTTTGAGGATGAAAAGCCGTGCTAAGCTTAAGTTGTGTACCCCCAAGCTTTCTGCAGACTCTTCCAAAATCGCGAAGTGAAACGAGGATCTCTGTCTGAGACGATGATGGATGGGGCACCATGGAGTCTCATGATCTCTCTTCTATACGTATCGGCGAGTTTACTTACCGGATCTTCCTTGTGGATCGGTAAGAAATGAACTGATTTGGTAATTCGATCTACGATAACCCAAATTGCATCGTGCTTCCTCTTGGTAGGCGGAAGACCAGTAACAAAATCCATGGTGATTTTGTCCCACTTCCACTCTGGAATATCTAACGATTGAAGGAGACCGCCAGACCGCTGATGCTCGATCTTAACCTGCTGGCAGGTAAGACATTTGAAGACGTAAGTGACCACATCCTGTTTCATACCACTCCACCAAAAGTATTGCTTGATGTCATGGTACCTCTTAGTCGAACAAGGATGTATAGAGAATAGGGAGCTATGAGCTTCATCTAACAAGGCTTCCCGGAGTGCTTGGTTATCAGGAACACAAAGTCTCGTGCCCTGTCATATGATACCATCTGCATCTACTTAGAATTCCGTCTGTTTCTCCAAATTCTGTACTATCGCCCAGATTTCTCCTTCATCTTTCTGAGCTTCCTTGCTCTTAGAGAGTAACTCGGGTTCTACTATAATATTATCCCAGTAACCGTGTTGTCCACGTACCATGATCTTGATGTCTAGTCGCTCCAAGTCTCTTATGATTTCCTCCTCAATTTTAATGCCGTTGATCATTCCGGACTTCATGCTAAGAGCATCTGCCACTACATTTGCCTTTCCGGGATGATACTGTAGATTAATGTCATAATCCTTCAACAGCTCTAACCATCTTCTCTGCCTCATGTTCAATTCACGTTGAGTGAAGATATACTTCAAGCTCTTGTGGTCCGTGAAATTGTCACATGATTCTCCATATAAGTAGTGCCTCCATATCTTCAATGCAAACACGACTGCAGCAAGTTCCAAGTCATGCGTAGGGTAATTTTCTTCATAAGGCTTAAGCTGCAGTGAAGCGTACGCGATCACTTTCCTATGTTGCATGAGAACACAGCCAAGTCCCTTCCCCAATGCATCACTATAGATTTGAAATCCACCCGTACCAGATGGGAGAGTAAGAATAGGTGCAGATACTAGCTTCTGCTTCAGGTCTTCAAAGCTCTTCTCTCGTTCTTCAGTCTAGACAAATTTCTCCCCTTTCCGCATCAGTTTGGTCAATGGTAGTGCTAAGCGGGAAAAGTTCTCTACGAACCAACGGTAATAGCCAGCTAAGCCTAAGAAACTGCGGACTTCCGTTGCTGATGTCGGCCTCGGCCACTTAGTAATGGCCTCAACCTTCGCTGGATCCATAGTGATTCCTTCTGCTGATACAATGTGACCTAAGAATGCCACCTTGTCTAACAAGAACTTACACTTGGAGAATTTAGCATACAGCTGCTTCTGGCGAAGAGTCTATAGTACTGTACGAAGATGGTCTTCGTGTTCCTCCTTGGACTTTGAGAAAATCAGGATGTCATCGATGAATACAATGACGAACTTGTCAAGAAATTCATGGAAGATTCTGTTCATCAAGTCCATGAATACTGCTGGAGCATTGGTCAGGACGAATGGCATAACTACAAATTCGTATTGTCCATAGCGGGTACGAAAAGCAGTCTTGGCGATGTCCTGCTCCTTAACCCGTAGCTGATGATAGCCTGACCTAAGATCAATCTTGGAGAAGTGTTTGGCCCCTTGGAGTTGGTCAAACAGATCGTCTATACACGACAGTGGATACCTATTCCGGATAATAATCTTGTTGAGCTCGCGATAGTTTATGCAAAGACGCATACTGCCGTCCTTCTTCTTAACAAATAAGACCGGTGCGCCCCATGGAGATGCGCTCGGTCGAATGAAACCTCGTTCAAGAAGTTCTTGCAGTTGATCCTTCAGCTCCTTTAACTCAATGGGATCCATGCGATAAGGAGCCTTGGAGATCGGTTCAGCTCCTGGACTAAGCTCGATATTGAATTCCACTTCTCGTGCAGGTGGTATGCCCGGAAGTTCTGCCGGAAATACATCTTGGAATTCCGACACTATTGGCTGATCCTGAATTGATGGAGATGCAACATCCATGTCGTGAACCATAGCTAGATAACCCTCGCAGCCATGTGACAGTAGTGCACGCGCTTGTAGGGTAGATATGATTTGTACAGACCGTCCGTGTACGAACCCGTTATGAATGTACTCAGGTGCATTAACATCACCGAAGATAACTCGATATGAATGGCAGTCTATGGTAGCATGAGGCTTGGATAGCCAATCCATGCCCAAAATCATGTCGTAGTCATTCATGTCTAGCGGAAGTGCGTCAACAGGACGAACCTTATCGTCAAATTCTAGGGGAAGACTCTTGTATACATGGGTGATTAATACAGAGTCCCTTAAAGGCGTGGAAATAGTAAGTCTATTCTCTAGTGGCATGGGGAGCATCCTAATGTTCTTAGCATAAGCAGTAGAAATGACTAAGTGAGTAGCACCCGTATCGAAAAGAACACGCGCAGCTTGACCATACATATACAAGATTACAGTGATGGTACCTGTAGACTTGTTGGCCTGGTCTCGAGATGTGGTGTAGACACTCCAGTGGTAGGAGGTGGCTTGGTATCAGCATGTCCTGATGTGCCCTCCATCTCGCCCTTACGGAAATCCTTCATGATATTGCCAGGAAGACCACACTTGAAGCATGCGTCAGTGTTACGACGACATGGCCCTGGGTACCTACGGTGGCAAGTAGAGCAAAGATGATGAGTATATCCTCCAGCAGGTGCTCTGGCTGGCTGAGGACCTGGTAAAACATTTTACATAAGACATGATAATAGGGTACAAAGGACAATGCGGATAATCGTAAGATTGAATACCAGTGATAGCTGGACGGCTAGGCTATGAACCTCTCTGGTTCTGGTCCCTACCGTTTCCATGGTTCCTGGTAGCAGATTCGCTAAAGTGTCAGAATATGAGTTATAACATGAAATCATAAGAAATTGCGTAAGTATTAGGACATGCTGCCGTTGGAGTGTCCAGCGTTGTTACGGTAATTGTCATTACCGCCACGCCTATCCATAGCAGAACGGTCGTTAGTCTGACCGTTTCGCTTGGGTTGATGAGGCTGCTGCTGAGTAGCCGGCTGAGACCGGTCCCCAGTTTTCTGCCTGGAAGATACAATTTAAAGAGATGAATAAATGACATATATGGAAAGAATACAGATTGGTCACCGCTTGAATACGAATGTTTACATCTTGTCGGGTTTCTCAGCTTCCCCGAACTCATATCTCTCATGCAGCATCTCCAGCTTACGTGCCGCATCGGCCACTTGTGCTACAGTGTTGAACGTAGCACACACTAGATTGTTTGCGACCGATGTGCGAAGAGCCCACCTAAAGTGGTGTGCCTGCTCTTCAGGAGTACCTGCTGCTGCACCAAGGAAACTAGCTAAGCGAAGAAAGCGCTGCATAAACTCATTGCTATTCTCCCCAACTCTCTGTCGGATCCTATGGTACTCCCTCTTGAGCTTGTCTTGCTTAGCCTTGGGAAAGAACTGCTCCATCACCCTATCTTTGAACTGAGCCCATGTCAAACCAGCCACCCATTCGTCACCTCCCTCAGACTGCATCAACACTAACCACCAAGTTAACACATCGCCTTCGAACTGGTAGCATGCCAACCTCGCCTTGAACACGGGGTCACAACCCATAGCATTGAAAATCTTCTTGATGTGAGCCAACCAGCTTTCAGCATCACTAGGGCTATCTGTTTTCTCAAAAGCTCGAGGACGGAGCTTGTTGACTCTCTCCAGCCATACTGCCAATGTCACTATAGGAGGAGGAGGAGGAGCTTGGTTATGCTGCTGATTGTTGGCAGCTTGAACCTCAGCCCTGATGTCATTCCTCAGTTGAGGAAGCAAAGCTTGCATTGTAGCTTGGATTGCTGCATTGAGTTGTTCCTGTTCGCGTGTGAGAACCATCTGACAGTATAACATAAAACATATGATTAACAGATCAAAACATAAAATATATATACATGATAAAAAAATTTATACCAATAAATCCAGAGAAAAATTTTATGCAAGAAAATTTGTGTATGAATGCATGATGCAGTTTTATGAAAACCTTTGTATGCTCGAGAGTGAAAGCCTATGGTCAGTTCACCCAAAATAAAAGACATGGCGAGGGGACGGCTATGGGTCGGTCCTAAATTTAAAAGTTTAGATAAAACACATGCGACTAAATAGGGCCAGTCTTGTACCAACCATTACTTAGTCATAAACCTGCGACAATGACATATATATGTATGCATAAAAATGATGAATGCATGAAAACGACTGTCAGTTCTAGGAAGAACATAATTACTACCCACTAATCACAGGTCATATTATGAGAGCCTACAGGTCGAAACCAGGCTCTGATACCATAATTGTAACACCCCATTTGATAATGAAATGCCACGCGTAATTATGGTGTGTCATCAAAGCATACAAGGATAAATGTCTAAACATTACATGACCATAAAAGGAAAATACCGGAATCAAACATCGGTCATTACATGACCATAAAAGGAAAATACCGGAATCAAACATCGGTAGTCCAAAAGTAAAGCTCAACACACACAAACATAAGTACTATAAATGAAAGGACTAAACAATGTCCATGGCAAGAGTATCAAAGTAAAGAAAATGCATAAAGTAAAGAAAGGCTAGAAAGCTTCCAGTCCATATGCATGTAAGCTTAAAGTCTACGAGCGTCCCTGAGTACCTGCCGTTTTGGGAACATAGAAAAGGAAAACGGCTGAGCAATACGCTCAGTGCACGGATGTACAATAAAGCATGAATAATGTAAGCATATAAGCATATAACAGCGGAAGAAACTAAGTCCCGAATAACCCGGTTAAGTCTTGGTAAAACTGGTTTTATAGTTTGAAAAGCCTTATGTTTATCTTATAAAAGCTTTTTAAAATATTCTACCATTAGCCAATATAGGTCATGAAAATCCACCGTGCATGAATACTTGGAGGGGTGACCTCATCATGCAAATTAGAGGGGTTGCCTCTAATTTAATATACTGGTTTGGGTAGGAGGGATCATCTCCTTGTGAAGGATGCAAGGCACACACCACATTCACACTGAGTAATCTGCTGAAAACATGTGACTAGGATGCACCCATACGCCCCACATGATAATAATAATATGGCCAAAAGATGAAGGAACGCCACGAGCAATCACTCCGCCGTGGGGAAGTCATAACACCAGTGCCTCTAATGTTATGGTTATGGTACCTCCATAACTAGGTGAAACTGGTCATGCATGTATATGGCTATAGGTATTCTAAATTAAACATAAGCAATCAAACATATAAACTTATACTACGGGAAAAACAGTTGGCTGCATACGGGGAATCCTAATAAGGAAAGAATGTCCATACTGAAAGGACGGGAATCCGTACCTTATGTCCAGTGAATGAGAAGACGAACTGAAGAGAGTCCTACTTCGGTATCACTAATGCTACATAAATACATACGTGTATAAGTATCTGATTACTAAATACGTAACTGGTTTTATGTCATGTCTTAGCTTATTTTATACGTTCATGTCATGTTTTACTGTTTTAAGCTTTAAACTGTGTTTATCTTATATTCTGTCTATTCTGATTAAGTATTACTTGTATTTCATGTATTATTATACTTACTGTGTAATAATAAGTAACTTTCTAAAAATAGCAGGTGTCCTAAAATAGAAAGTTACCAAAAATAGAAAGTTTCCAAAAATAGAAAGTTTCCAAAAATAGAAAGTTTCCAAAAATAGAAAGTTTCCAAAAATAGAATTACTGCTTAAAATAGATAAGTTTCTAAAAATAGAAAGTTTCTATAAATAGATTAGCTGCCTTAATTAAATAAGTTTCTAAAAATAGAATGTTTCCATAATTAGATATAAGCTGGTTAAATAAGCTGATTATATAAGCTTAAGTATTTTCTGATTATTTTTTAAGTCATAATGATATAAGGTATAGTTTATTAATTATTACATGTAATTTAAATTAAACTATAGGTTAAAAGTATTTACTTAAATATATCATGTTTTTAATTAAATAAAGTTAAATACTTAGGTTAAAACATGTATTATTAATTATTAATAATATAACTTAAGTCATGTTAATTAATTAATTATAGCCATGGTTTTTAATAATTAATTAATTATAGTCTAGAAAATATAAATACTTAGGTTAAAAATCCATGATCTAATAATTAATTATAACCTAAGTTATGTTAATTAAATTAATTATGTCATATTTTATTAATTTAATTTTTAACATATAACTACTAAAATCATAATCTTAACATAATCAATGAACCAGATCATGACTGGAAACCATGAACCGGACCCGTAATCAACACCATACCCCGAACCACTTCGGGGTTCTCCCCTGTTTGCTGCTGCCGTGGGACCCACACCACCAAACCGAGACCATGAGGTCTCGGTGGTGGTTCACAAGCCAAACCGAGACTCCTTGGGGGTTCGGTTTAAGCGCCGGCCATAACAAACACCCCTAAAATCCTTGTTTTGATTTACCCCATAACCATTTACATGTTTAATTAATGTTTTTAATTAGCTTTTTAAAAACATCATGTTCTTATGTAATTTATTAAATCAAAACATAAAAGAAAAGGATTAAAAAGGTATACCCAATGCGTGGATCAAACGAGGATGAACACACACGAATGCTTGCACAAAATTCAAGATCAAAAATCAAACGAACACCCCCTTTTGTGTGTTTATATCCTGCGGCCAAAGGAGAGCAAGAAGGAAGGAGAAAATATTTTTAGGGTTTTGTAATTTTATTGTAATGTGAAAACATGACAAAAGATTTCACCTTAACCCCATGTTAGTAAAAATTAGATGGGCTTGGCCCATCTTCTTGGTGTAGCCGCGGGTAGGGGGCCCCACATGGGGTACCCGTACCTTTTCCCGAGTCTAATTATTTTAGTGTTCGTTCGTGTTTTATCGTGTTTGCGTTTTATGTGTTTTCGTTAATTATTAACCGTGACTTAATATATTTATTCGTGTTCGTAATAAATATATATACGTAATTAATATTAGCTCGTGATTAATTTACTTTCATGATTTCATGATCGCATGTTCGTGATTAATTATTGTTTAAATAACTATTGTGTGTTCATACGTAATAAATACTTATCGTGTTCTAACACGTACGTAATACGTAAAATTCTAAAACGTGAACGTAATCATACTATAAAAGGAAAGTTTTAATCTAGTACGTACGATATTAAGAGTACTATTCATGGTAAAAGCATGCAGGTTTTACACTCCTAGTACGTCTCCTACACTCGTCAAAACGGATTTAACGAAGTTACTTCCACCGGTAAGTAAGGCGTCCGTTAACTTAAAAGTGGTACACCAACACTTAGCCGATTTTGACAAGGTCATTTTGGAACGTACGACGGCCACGACCATAACGGAAGGTGAATGGAACTTTGAGCACACTAGAGCTGCGTTCCGAGACGAAATTGTTCCGTTTGTAAAGAATGTTAAAGCTTGTCTTAGTAATCTTGATCAAGATTTGCGTTTGGAAATAGAAAAAGTTAAACGTGTTTTCAATGAAATGGATGATGCTTATGAAAGCAGTTTACTTAAAATAGAACGAGTTTCACGCCAAAATGATCAGCTTATGAAGAAAGTGATGTCTCATGATATAGTTTCCGTTTGTGCGAATAAAAGTGTTGATAATGATTCTATTGTGCATAATGTTGAATCTGTGGATAATGTGGTAGATAGTACTTGTCACGAATCTGACGTTGAATTTTTAAAGCTTCAAGATTCATATTCTTCGCTTTCAAAACGTTTTGATGAGATTCAAACACATTGTATTTCGCTTGAATGCAAGCAACAATTTATTCAAGAAATCTTTGAAACGTCATTCGAAGGTGTTAATATCGATGATGCAAACTTTGAAAAGAATTTTCGATTGAATTTACAATCAAAACAGCGTCAGCCAAGTGACAAAGTTGCTAAATCTTTGCCGATAGACATAGAGAAATCTAAGGAGCTTAACTGTGTGAACGTACTTGAGGCCGCTGAGAATTTTAAACTTGATCTAGATAATCGAGTTTCCAAGATTTTGTCCAATGTTTATAACTTAAAATAGAAAGATACACGACTCTTCGATTCAGTAAAGCCCGCATGTGCTAATACCACTACACAGAATCAATCATTAATTGAACAATTGAATCAAAAGTCGGTGGAAATATCTGATTTGAGGGAACAAATTTGTGATAAAAATCTGGCCTTGGCTGAGTTAAAGGAAACACTTCGTACTCTAAAAGGTAAGAATGTTGTGGATAACGCAGCCACTGTCTCAGCATCGTCCTCTAGTGCAATCAAAAGGAACCTTATATCCATCACACCATTTAATAAGGGCCATAGGACTAAACCATCTCAAACTTTGGTCACTAAAGATAAGGCGGAATCAAAACCAGCTTCTAATATTCCCGTGTTGCCTTCTACAGGAGTAAGCATGACTACTAAGGCTCAAAGATCTAAACTTAAAAGAAACAAGAAGAATGACAGGATCTTGCCCCCATCTAGTATTCAAGAGAAGAAGAAAGTAGAAGCCCATCCTACGAATGTTATTTCTGTTTTGAATAAAAAGAATCATATAGCTAAACCTAAAGGCTCTGTGGTTGTGCAGCGTTCTAAGCTTACTGTGAATTCTAATTTGAAATGTTGGAATTGCAATGAATGTATGTTTTCTAGTTGTCATGATTCTTGCCTTATTGACCATGTGAATGAGATGAATGCCCGGAAAAATGGATTAGAATGGAAACCGACTGGGAAAGTGTTAACCCAAGTTGGTTAGTTGTGGCAACCCACTAGTAGAACTTTCACTATAGTAGGAAATATGTGCCCTTTAGCTAGGATCACTCCCACTAAAGCGAAGAAAGCGTGCCCTTTAACTAGGAGTACCAAGGCTACCAAAACACAAACGTGTCCTTTAACTAGGAACACCGACACTACTGAAGGAACCAAGTGCCCTTTAAATAGGTCTACTCCCACTGTAGTGACCGCGAATAATCCAAAACCTAAGAAAGTTGGAACAGTAAAACCTGTTAGTGCTAAAACTCACATTAGAAAACGCAGGAAATTAAGGGTCTCATAAATGCTAGAAATTATGATAATCTTATATCTCTATCTGCTAACACTCCGGAACCAATAGTTTCCAATTCATTGTCTACTGTTGTTATTGAAAACAGGTGGTCCAGATTGTTCTCTGGTATTTGGACTCTGGTTGCTCCAAGCATATGACCGGAGAACGCTCTCAGCTCAGAAATTTCGTCAGCAAGTTTCTTGGTACGGTTCGATTTGGAAATGATCATATTGCAAAGATAATGGGTTATGGTGAATATCATATCGGTAATGTTATAATTTCAAGAGTGTATTATGTGGAAGGTCTCGGTCACAAATTATTTTCTATGGGATAATTTTATGATGCAAACCTAGAAGTTGCTTTTCGAGAGCATACCTGCTTCATTCGTAATTTGGAAGGGGTTGATTTATTGAAAGGTACTCGAGGGAATAATTTGTATACTTTTTCTCTACAAGACATGATGGCCGCTTCTCTCGTATGTCTTCTCTCCAAAGCATCAAAGACTAAGTCATGGTTATGGCATCGACGGTTATCTCATCTTAACTCTGACGCTATTAATCATTTGGCGAAAAACGAACTTGTTCGTGGTCTTCCTAAACTTTCATTTCACAAGGATCATTTGTGTTTCGCGTGTACAATGGGGAAAAGCACTAAGAAATCATACACACCCAAGACTGAAGACACCAACCAAGAGACACTTTATTTGTTGCATATGGATCTTTGTGGGCCAATGCGTGTTGAAAGTCTTAGTGGCAAAAAGTACATCCTCGTAATTGTCGATGATTACTCTCGGTTTACATGGGTGAAATTTATTACAACAAAAAATGAGGCACCTAAATTCATTATCGGATTTCTCAAGATGATTCAAGTGCGTCTCAACACTACTGTCCGACGCACTCGTATAGATAATGGAACCGAATTTGTGAATCAAATCTTGTGTGATTATTATGAAGAAGTTGGCATATCTCATGAAACATCCGTTGCACGCACTCCACAACAAAACGGTGTCGTTGAAAGGCGAAATCGCACACTTATGGAAGCTGCTCGAAGGATGTTAATTTACGCAAAGGCTCCATTGTTTTTATGGGCAGAACCAGTATCTACAGCAGTGTACACCCAAAACCGGTCACTAATTCGTAAACGCCATGGTAAAACACCCTATGAGCTTGTCCATGGTAAAGTACCAGATTTATCATATCTTCATGTATTTGGTTCTCTTTGCTATCCAAATAATGATGGTGACAATTAGGGAAAACTTCGACCAAAGGCTGATATTGGTATTTTCATTGGGTACGCACCCGCAAAGAAGGCATACCGAATCTACAATCATAAGTCTCGTAAGATCCTCGAAACTATGAATGTTGATTTTGATGAGCTGACAGCAATGGCTTCTGAGCAAAGCAGCTCTGAACCCGCACTTCATGAAATGGGACCCAGTAACATTACCTCTGAACTTGTCCCAAACAACCCCACTTCATCATCATTTATACCACCCACTAGGAATGAATGGGATACGTTGTTTCAACCGTTATTTGATGAATTCTTTACTCCTCCAAGTATTCTTGCTCCAGAACCTGAGGTAATAGCTCCGGTAACCGAAGTTGTCGCTCCAGCATCCGAAGCGCAATCAGATACGTCTGCACCTACAATTGGTCAAGATGTACCCTCACCAAGTAATTCTCAACCAACACATGTTTCAACTACCCATGTCATGCCTATTTATGATGAAGAGGATGATGATGATCACGATTTGGAATTCGCTCAAATGCGTGAACTTCCCTTCTTTGGTGTACCAATTCCCGACCCTAATCAAGCCGGGTCGTCCACTTCCGAGGAAGCTCCTACTACGATTTACTCAAATCCACGGATTCGTGAACATGACAGCAAGTGGACAAAGGATCATCCTATAGATTCTATTATTGGTGACCCTAATCGTCTGCTATCCACACGAAGTCAGTTACAAGAAAGTGCAATTTTTGTCATTTTGATGCTTTTCTCACTGAAGTTGAACCTAAGACATGGTAAGAAGCTTTTACTCAATCCTGCTGGATAGAAGCTATGCAAGAAGAACTTAATGAATTTATACGTCTTGAAGTATGGGAACTTGTCCCATGCCCGGATCAAGTGCAGTTACTCACTTTGAAATGGGTTTACAAGGTGAAACTCGATGAGTTAGGCGGAATATTAAAGAATAAAGCTCGACTAGTAGCTCGTGGATACAAGCAATTATTGGGCATCGACTTTATGGAATCCTTTGCACATGTTGCCCGTTTGGAAGCTATTAGACTATTCCTCGCTTATGCAACCCACATGAATATTATCGTCTATGAGATGGATGTGAAGACGGCATTTCTGAATGGTGAAATCAAGGAAGAGGTCTATGTTCAACAGCCAGATGGTTTTGTGAATCCTAAATATCTTAATCATGTGTACAAGCTTATGAAGGCTCTCTATGGGTTGAAGAAAGCTCCATGCGCATGGTATGATCTATTGTCACAATTCCTCATTACGTAAGGCTTCGCTAAAGGCAAGGTGGATCCCACGCTTTTCATTCAGAAACGAGGTAAATATATGATTATGGTACAAATATATGTTGATGATATTATATTTGCAGCCTCGACCCAAACCTTATCCGACGAGTTTGGGAAACTCATGTCTTCCAAGTTTAAGATGTAAATGATGGGCATTGTATCATTCTTCTTAGGTCTTCAGATATCTCAGAGTCCCAGAGGCATCTTTATCAATCAATCCAAGTATGCCCTTGAATCGCTTAAGAAATATAAGATGGAATCTTGCGACCCCGTAGACACTCCAATGGTGGAACGAACTAAGCTTGATGCAGATCCACATGGAGTTGTCGTTGATCCGACACTGTATTGTGGAATGATCGATACTCTTCTGTATATCATAGCTAGTCGACCTGATCTTCAGTTTCCTATATGCATGTGTGCTCGGTATCAAACTAGGCCTACTGAGTTACACTTAGCTACTGTTAAACGTATCTTTCGATATCTTAAAGGAACCATTAATCGGGGACTTTGGTATTCGAAGGACTCTTCTATTGCACTAATGGCATATGCAGATGCGGATCATGCAGGTTGTCAAGATACACGGCGTAGCACGAGTGGAACTTTGCAACTACTAGGAGATCGACTAATCAGTTGGGCATCGAAAAGGCAGAAAAGTGCTGCAAATTCAAGTACGGAAGCGGAATACATAGCTATGTTTGGTTGATGTGCTTAAATTCATTGGATGAGATCGCAATTAACCGACTATGGTCTAGGTTTCAACAAAATTCTGATGTACTGTGACAACAAGAGTGCAATTGCCTTATGCTGCAACAACGTTCAATTCTCCCGGTCGAAGCACATTGACATTCGCTACCACTTCATCAAGGAGCAAGTGGAAAATGGAGTAATCGAGCTTTACTTTGTTCGATCTGAGTATCAATTGGCGGATATTTTCACGAAGGCTTTAGATCGCGCTCGAATGGAATTCTTGGCCGACAAGCTAGGAATGAGAACCTTCTCACCTGAGACTCTTAAGGAACTGGCAGATGAAGCGAAAGAATAGTGATGGTAAACTATTCTCCGTATCCTTGGTGATCATCTGTATATATTGTTTATATTTTTATCCACAAAAGCAAAATACAAAAATATAAAACCATAAAAAAACCATAAAAATTGAAAAATTCATAAAATTCCAAAAATATTTTTACTTTATTTTTCAAAGGCATGTCTTTTGGTATGATAATATTTACGGCATTAGAAATGTTGATTAATATTGACACAGCGCCATAAATAGAGTTCGTACAAAAGTTGTAAATATTTCATAAAACATGCCCACATGGCTTGTAGTTATTTCAGACTGCAACCCACTTTTCATATTAAAGTCAAGTATTTCTTATGAAAGCTTTGGCTCACAACGGGAATTAATTTTCTCGGGGAAGGTTTACTTTAAAACCTTGTAAGGGATCAAGTTTACTTTATAACTTGGTCTAACACGGATATATGTACGCATCAGTGCATTTATTTGTTAAAACAAGAGAAATCTTGTTTTTATGAAGCTATCATCTCTACAACCATAGCTATCTACAATTGGTATCTACATACTCGACAATGCGACTACTCAAATGGCGACTACAGCTCTTTCAATAGAACACGGGTCAACAACTGAGGGGGAGCAATTGTCAAGCATTCAGAATCTTCGATGCCGAACGTGCCAAGTTCACAAACTGGTGTCAAGACTACAATACCAATCGTACACGTGGTGTCAAGAGATGACTTCAGACGTGACGAGGCGACCAACGTATGCTGACAAGAACCATTTGATCTTATCATATGATGTTTTCATCAATCAAGTCCAACCTTGTCAATTTTTTTCTAATATGGTGAATTTGTGATCATGTTACAAATTGGTATCATATCTCATACATTTGGTATCATGAAGATAAAACGGACTTGCATTTTTCTTCCCAAAACCTTTGTTAAAACATCATTAAATCAATTGATATTAAAAACATCGATTGGGTTAATATTTTTAATATGGGGGAGAAAATGTGATTTAATATGGGAAATTATCACAAATGGTTTGACTTAATGTGCTGGCACATCCCGACATATGCGAAATGTTTTCGAATATCTTGGCATATGTTAAGGGGGAGCAAAACGGATTTGCATATCAAAATGGATTTTCATGGTGACATATACTTACCCACAACCCATTTATTTCACGACGATGAAGATTGTGGTGACATAAGGATGGTAGGATAGGTTAAGTCCAATGATTCTTCTTAAACCGGAGGAATCTTCCCAAGGACATTCCATAGCTAGAAATATTAGTCTTTAGGAAAGTTGGAGAAAAGATTGTGAACGTAGCTGAATGCCGACCAAGTACTTAAGTTAGCACTGGAACAATCACAACAAGGTGCTAGTTATGACGTATTGGTAAGCATTTAAGGGGTTGAAGAATGAAAAAGAACTGTAAAGATAAAGGATGTAAAGAAAGAAGCCCTCCTTACAACCTTAGGCAGAAACCGGGTTAACACATATGCTATTAAGATCATTTTAATGATGCTCGATATTGAAGATAGACATCATGGACCCAGTGATGCAATGCACAACCCATTACAGCTAACTCAGATATCTCTCAAAACGTATTTATTTTAATCATACGGAGATAACATGTTATCTATCGATTTATCCACTCCGAATAAATTGGTATTGAAATGGTGGCACTCCTCTCCAGCCTCCGATCACAAAAATCCAAAATGCACGATCGAGTCTAGAGCCATTTGAGATCATCAAATATCTCATTAGGACACACTTCCATATTTCCTTGCTTCTTCACACACTGTGAAAAGTAAGAAAGATCTTAAGAGTCCTACGCAAAATCTTCATGATCTTGCCTGAACATCCGAGTAATACGAATGTATTTACAATGAAGATGGAAATCCTTCTTGAGCGAACATTAAAAAGCTCATGGTAGGTGACTTGTGCGATTCCTTATGAATCAAACTTGTGACAACTGGAAAGCAACAGTGGTTTAATTCTTAACTGTATTTAAACACGTTCCAGGCCTCTACGCAATATCTTAGTGATCTTGCCAGAACACTCAGAGTGATACCTTAGTGTTCACAGTGATGAGTGGAAATCCTTCTAGTGTTAACCTTAAACAGCACTTGGTAGGTAACTTGCAAGATTCAATATGAATCAAGCTCGTGACAACTGGAAAGCAACGATGGTGCGATTCTTTAATGAATCAAACTTGTTCTAGGAATCAAAATTGACAGCTTCAATCATGCGGATAATTTTATCCAAATGATTCACTCTTTACGTTCGCAATCAGCTTTGGACGGTCAAGTAAAGAGAACGGGTTTACCCGCTAAATCTTGTCAAGGAGATTTTTAATTAAATCTACCTGCCACAAGTACGATATTTTATATCGTCCAACGGTCTTCATCGACCGGAGGTAAAATGCTACCGAATTAGAATGAAATGTTCAAAGCCATTTCGTTCGTGTCTACTTATGTTGCGGCATTTGAAGACGGTGGCGTTGTGGAATCCAATAAGAAGTCGTCCCCGCATGCTTATACCTTATGCACTTAATACTTCATCCAATTATAGAAAGCCTAAAACTCAAGTCTTCCGTTGTATCGAATTCTTAAGCTTTCAAGAATTACGAAGGTATAAGTATGTGGGACATGAAGTCACGAAGAGGCGAAGATCACAAGTGAAGGATGCACAAGATCAAGGCAAGAGATTAATGCTCAAGATTGATATCAAAGATCACATCAGAATGTTCACCAGAAAAGAAAAAGAAAAGAAAGACGAAGACTACGAGCTCAAGATAAGCATAGTATGCTAGGTTTATTTTATTATTGTAACTATGGTAACGCCCTTTTTTGGAGTGACCTACCTTAGGGGGAGATTGTTGGAAATACGTTTTTACGTATTTAGGAAGATTCGGTCACTCCGACAATATATTAAGTATTAGCTCGTAGTCTAGTTATCTTTATATTAATTAACAAGGAAAGGCCTAGTCCATGTTATGTATGGACGGCCCAAATGTAATCCCAAGCCCATATTATGGGCTTGGTATATAATCCCTCTCCTTTGATGGAGAGGGTGGTGATTTCATTTCAAATAACACATAGTTCTTAAACTTTCTCTCTCTAGAAGTGTGAAATCATCTATCTTTCTCTCTCTAAAACATAAGCAAGATTTACATATCCTACAATTGTAGAGAATGAAATCCTTTTGGATCAAGGAAGAAAATCTACCAATGGAAAGATGGCCTTCTTCTCACATAGTGAAGGTCAATTTGATCAAAGAGAGTCATACGTGCACCCCTTTACTGGATCACCTTGTGTCAATGTTGGATCAAGCATTGTCAGCGCCCCAAATTCAGACGCTGACACATACAATGTTGACTCACCAAGGATTAGACCTGCTGGTATTGATCTAGATACAGTGTGTGCATACATTGCTGCATTGCCTAATGGTTTAGTGATTACATATGAGGACCTAGAGCAAATCAGTGATGAGAATTTGGAGGAGATGGACATAAAGTGGAACATGGCACTTGCAAGCATAAGGGCCAATAGATGGAATAGGAGATTCAAGAAAAAGATGACATTTAATGCTAAAGACACTGTTGGGTTTGATAAATCCAAGGTTGAGTGTTACAATTGCCATAGAATGGGTCACTTTATGAGAGAATGCAGATCTCCAAGAAGATCTGATGTTGGAAAACCTTCAAGCCAAATCATCAAGGTTGAAGACACAAAGGTTATGGTTGCCATGTAAGAAATTGATGGTGTTGGCTGGGATTGGAGCTTTATGGCCAAGGAGGTAGAAGAGAACAAGGATTTGATTATAGAGAAGAAGGAAGAGGAGCATGTTCACTATGCTCTCATGGCACATTCTTCATCTTTATCAGATAATGAGGTATATGATGATGCATTTTGTAGTAAAGGTTGTCGTTTAAACACTGAAAAACTTAACAAAGAAATTTTAAAGTTAAAAGCAGATGTTTTTGATGAAAAATGCGAGTTATCTAATTATCAACTTGCGCTTGCTCAATGATGAGACTGCTTTTATACATAGTCTCATCGTCCAAAAAGGGCATACAATGCATTAAATATCATCAAAATACCCCAATATATGCTTGTGTTTGTTTTAGGTACGGATATTGAGAAAATGACAAAAGATCACAAGAATCATGCAAAAACGAACACGAGAAACGAAGCCGCACATTGAACCAAGCCCTAATGAAGATTTTCCAAGAAATACCCTTGAAGATTTAAAGATTTATGAAGAAGGGTCCTCCAATATGGAATAATTGACACTTTATACCCTTGTATCTTCATAATTACAAGATTGGTCCCTAAAGTTTGTCAATATTTCAAAAAGGGCCCTCCACTTTGAAGACTTGGCAATTTTAGTCCCTCAACAAAACTAAAATGTCAATATTTACCCTCCTCAAAGTCAAACATACCAAGTAGGACTCCAAGTTACAAGAATTACAAATTTGGTCCTTTGAAAATATCAAATTTACCAAAAGGACCCTTGACTTTGAAGACTTGGCAAGAATGGTCCCTCAAAATTAAGACTTGTCATTTTCAGCCCTCCAAAATGTCAAATATACAAGTCAAGACCATTATCCTTGAAGAAAATACCAAATCATTCCTTCAAGAATCACAAAATGGCAAGAAATACCCCTGAAAATACTTTGGAAAAGTATTTGGTGCAAAAGTGTGAAGTTGGAAGCTTCACTTACAAAGGAAAACAGATTTTGGTGCATTATTTACAAAGTGAAAGAAGAAAAGAAGAAGAGGGGCTAAAGCTGGCCGACACCCTTACTTACTGATATGAGTGATTTTACTCATATCAGTTATGACTTAAAACGATGAATAAATGCTTAAATTGTTTAAAATTGGCCTTGTATTCGTTTGTTTTGTTGTTTGATGTGTGTAGGTACCGAGTTCACGAAAACCGGCGAAAACGACACAAGAATGAAGTAAAATCGAGGAAGCCAAAAATAAAGTCGATTTATTCGGGGATTTAACTTTATCAAAGATAAATGGACTTTGTGGGACCCACATTCGGTTATTAGGCCTGAAAGCCCAATACCAAAGTCCATTGACCATGAGATAGATTGTAATATTCACCACTTGGGCCCAAGCCCAAATATTATCAATTCATGGGACGGATTGTAAATAAGACATGTGCCAAGCCCAAACTCATGAGACGTGAGGAGATATTTGGATCACAAGCCCATTAGAGTTATGAAAAATGAAACGGTAATATTTAAAGTGAATAAGTTATTCGCTTTTGGTCAAACCGTATACACCACAAACTTACCCATCACTTTATTTTTTCTCCTTCGATGAAAACAAGAACACTGTCACCATTTTTACCACCACACGCGCTTGGAATTAATTCCTTGTTAATTTGGAGATTGAAGATGCCCCATTTCTAGGCCATGTGGCTCCTTTTCTCTGCTTTGATTGGTTAAAACAACTCATCCATCATCATCCACCAATAAGAGAGAGCCAAGTTAGCTAACAACTAGCACACAATCGTGCCACGTTGGCGATCTGTGTGCTAGTAAACCCATCTCAACCGTAGGATTGAAGAGTGAGAAGGAAGAGAAGAAAAGATACTAAATGGATGATCAAGATTTAGGGTTCTGCTCAACAAACTCACCCAAGAGGGTTTGGGGTTAGCCTATAAAAACCCCCACAAAATGTATTTTTAATCATCCCTTTTTCTTCTTAGAGTTATAATGCTAGATTTAATTTAGGATTGTAATTTTCTTTTTCTAAAAGTTGTAATGAATTTCTGATTTAATAAAAGTTCGTTTAAATTTTATTGATCTTTTAATAATCGTTTTTTTATTGCATTTTGAAATATTGCAATCTGAATATTAAACTTGTTGTAACAAGTGTTACTTATTCAAGCTTAATAAATAGATTTTGTGGGTGACTGAGTAGAAGTAGGGATAAATACATCTATCCCCACTGGATAGTTGTTATAACTAAGCTGCTTGGTTCGATTAATAATGAATCTGTTTGAGATGATGTATACTGGTTTTAAAAGTGGTTCGAGATCTCTGATTGGGTTCGATAGGGTGTAAATGAATGGTGGTGATGTTTCGAGTTTAAAGGCCATCTCAGCGCTACGTTATCATCATCAAAGGTTTTCGTCAAAAGGTTAAGCTGATTTTGTTTACTTTCTAATCTTAGTGTAATATGCAGGTTATGTTTGAATGGATTTGCTTAAGCTTATTATACCTGACTGTGTAGTTTGATGTGTTTTATCTGATTTATGATTGAGTGATGTTAGTACTGTTATAGCTTGAATTTGCTTAGGTGTGTTAGGCTTTGAGATTTGCTTATTTGGTCAGTTATTTGTAGAATATGATTAACTGAGTTATTTTAATTGAGTGAGTATTATATTTTGATTTTTATTTGAGTTTATGCATTTTACTGTTTCAGATTTGACAGTTTTTGGATCTGTGATAGGAACTGTGAGTGTGGATCCAGTATGTGATTTAATAAGTCTGCTGTTTAGTTTTTGTTAGCCTGCAATGTGAAGTCTGATTGTTAAATTTGCAGTGATAGTTTGCTGATATTATTCTTGTTTAACTGCTATTTTTGTCATAGAAGTAGAATCTGTTAGATTTGATAAATTGAAATTGCTAAAGGGATTACTGATTTTACGTTTATGAGGATTTTGGAATTTTTAATCTGCTTGAATTTGGTTCTGATTGGTTTGCTTAACTTGGAATCTGCTAGTTTAATCAAGTTAATAGTCATGGATTTTATTGATTAGCTTTTATAGATACTGATCTGAGATAGTGTTGTTGTTTCGTTTCACTGCTGTAATTGCATTCTATTATTATGAGCTTTTGAATTTATTGTTGTAATTGGGGATTTGTTAGGCTGATGTCGTAGTAGCATTATATTAATTTGTCGCTGCGTTGCTATAGCTTAGATTTATATGGTAGGTTTATTTACTTGAATGACTGATTAATCTTAACTGATTATTCAGTATTTTTCAGTGTTGTTGAGATGTGTTTTAGATGTTAGTTTTACTTATTTACATTTAGTGTTGCTATTATTCTTATTTTGCTATATATTATTTTGTTTTGTTGAGTTTCTATGAAATCAGATTCTACTGATCTGTTTTTTTTGAACTGATTCCTATCAGTTCCATACTTGTCAAATTATCAGCAAAAAGTAACCTCCTCTGACTAATAATTTTCTTTGTTAAAAATAAATCATTCACAAAATTTTGTCTCTTATGAGACTCGAACCCGTGACCTTCCCCTCACTTAACCAACGTGTTAACCAGCTTGACTGGTATGTTGTTTTGGTTTAATATCTTTCAAACTAGTTTTTATAGCATTAACTAAGACTGTCAGTTTTTAGTTAATAAAATTACATAGTTTTAATTAGTTTCAGAAATTTAATTCTATATAGATTAAATAAAAATTAACTAATAATAAAAATAATAAAAAAATAAGTTTAGAAAATTAATTAGTTATAAAAATTAGTTTTTAATAAAATTAGCTTTTAAAATAGTTTTTTGTTTAATAAAAAGTAAAAGTTAATTTCTTTCAATATATTTAATTAACTAATAATTTTTAAATAGGTTTTTAAATAATTTTAAGTTTACTTGATTAGATAAGATTTAATTTTATTTTCTTTAAATAGTTTAAATTTTAAAATAGCTTTAATTTTTAAGTAATTGTAGAATTTAATTTTAGTTTAAAAACCGAAAACCAATTTGAATCAACTGTCCAAATCGAAACAGAACGTCTCAAATTTACTCGATCTTCGTGTACAACGAACTTGGTTCACCAACGTGTTTAATTAAATCCGTCTTTGGTAATTTTAGTCTATTACTTTTTTCCTAAAGGTAATTTTCTAATTTACCCTATAACGTACCTAATTATCACATATACTATCCTCGACACATCAAAAATTTTGGCGCCGCTGCCGGGGATCTTGTGTACGAGTCGTTTTCGTGGAGATTTGTTGATCGTTGATTTGAAGACCCTTTCCGTCCTCGGAAAGTTTGTTATTTTACTATTATTATAGTATGTATCATTTTTCTCGTTTATTGTGATTAATATATTATATTACGTAGAACAATAAATTTACATACTTTTCAAATAAGACCTTAGTTCGGATTTCATCACCTAGCTATTGTATTCGAATCCAAAACAAAAATAAAAGGCAAAATAGATAAATACTAATAAGAAGTTTGAACTCGATTTATACAAACTATAAGGTGGGTATAAGGCGACGTGCTATAAAAGGCCGTCTAATGAAAAAGGTTATTAAGTGCTTTGTGACACCTCGTTTCCCCGTTTTCTTGTGCGTATATAGAGAGGGACGACCGATTATTGGTTTGCCAACTCAAGTAGTATTAAATCTTATTTTTGTAGTTTACTTATTGAACCTCGAGACGTTTAGGTTTTCACCTATTGTTTCAAAGTAGACCGAGGGTAATTTACTTCCATAGTAGTTATCCTTATTCCTTGTTTTTATCGATCATTTTTTATTGAGCAATACCAAATAAAAATACCAAAAATAATCTTCTTCTTGTCTAATTTCTTTTCTTCAATCCTCTAAAATTCTCGTCTTTGTAGTGTATGCAATTACGTTCTTCTAGACTTGTGATTGATTTTAATAGGCTTGAAAATATTTCTCCTAGAAACAGAAATCATCAACAATGAATAGTGGAACCCGAGCTTCCACCTATTCTTGTAGAGATGGCCGATAACCGAACAATATAGGAATTGCTCCGTGCACCCACCGAAGGGTATGGGGAAGAATCGTTGTGCCAGCTATTTTGGCGGATCATTATGAGATTAAGACGGGTCTTTTATCGCTCATTCGTGCCGACCAATTTCGTGGCAATGAGACCGATAACCCGCATTCTGACATTCGGATTTTTCTTCCAATTACCTCGACTCTCAAGTTTAGAGATGTGCCGAATGACGCGATTAAGCTCATGCTTTTTCCGTACTCGCTCGAGGGTAATGCTAAGATTTGGTATGAAAAAGAACCACCGGGTTCGATTTTGACATGGGATGATTTAGTATCTAAATTCATGAATTATTTCTTTCCACTGTCTAAAACAACACACTTTAAGAACGAGATCACTAGATTTGAACAAAAAGTGCATGAATCGTTTGGGGTTGCTTGGGAAAGATTTAAAGATTTGTTGAGACAATGTCCACACCACGGTTTCTCGGAATTGCATCAAATCAATACTTTTTATAATGGGCTTAATATGATTGAACAAGATTCGTTAAATGCCGCCGCGGGTGGTAATCTTTTAAGAAAAACTCCGAGAGACGCGTGGGGTATAATTGAGAATAAATCTAGAGTGAAATATTCACGAAACACACCGGTTGTTTCCAATGTGAATTCATCTAATACCGAGATTGCTAGATTGGACTCTAAGATTGATAATGGATTTACGACATTGTTGAATGAGATTAGGAAGAATCCTCATGGATCGATTAATATGGTTGAGAATATTTGTGTATCATGTGGTGGAGCACATCCTAATTATGCTTGTTTAACCACGGGGTTTGATCAAGCTAGTGCTTTTGCCGCGACGAGAACTTATGGCTCCAACGGTCAAGTTCCTCGTCAAAATCATGTTGCTCCACCGGTTTTTCCACAGGTTCAAAATAGGTACAACAATGGAAACAATGGGAATATTTTTAACCGTGGTAACCAAGGGAATTATAATCAAGGAAATGGGTTTAATGCTAATCAAAATAATCAAGGTTTTCAAAGCAATAACCAAAATGATTTGTCAAGCTACATTAAAACAAATGAGGCAAATTTGAAGGCTTTTCAAAATAACATTCAAGGACAAATGGCAACTTTGAAAAATGAGTTTCAAAATACGATTAAAGGGCAAAATAATAAGATTGAGCTTAATCAACAAAGACTTGAACAAAACCAAAACCGTTTTGAGCAAAGATTAGAGCAAAATCAAAATCGTATGCAACAAAGTTTAGAACAAGGTCAGAATAAATTGCTTTCGATGTTTGAGGGATTTATGTCTAAACCATCATCTTCTTTGGGTTGCTTACCTAGTAATACCATTCCAAACCCGAAGGGAGAGCTTAAGGCCATAACCGTTTATGATGATTGTGATAATTTAGAAGAATTTGAAGTGATTGAGTTTAATCCTCCACCTAAGGAAACCTTTCTAGATGTCACCAAGGATACTTTAAATATGATTAGTACCTCGGTTTTCTTTGATTTCTTTCCCGAGAAGTATAAAGATCTGGGTCAATTCTTGATACCTTGTGTTTTCAATGAGCTTGGGGTAGCCGATCTAGGAGCTAGCATTAACTTAATGCCCCTAGCCATTTGGAAAACTATTGACTATTCACCACTTAGTACCACTCGAATGATCATTGAGCTTGTTAATGGTACCACCACCCATCCGGTTGGTATAGCGGAAAATGTCATTGTTAAAGTGGGAAAGTTTTTGTACTTAGCCGATTTTGCTATAGTCGATTATGAGACCAATCCTCGTGTGCCTATCATTTTTTGACGACCATTTTTGTGCACGGCTCATGTTCAAGCTGATATGAGGAAAGAGGAGATTAAATTGTTTTATGGGGATAAAGTATTATTTTCAAACCGGAAAAGTTTCCAAGATTTGTTTCTAAGAAAGTGGAAAGTGTAAAACTTGTTGAGACTATTGAAAGTAATAAGAAAGCTCTTTTTGATAAAGGTGTTTTTCCAATTTTGGAAACCTCATTTTGTGATGAAGAAAAGTTAAAGGAAGATGCTTGCTTTGTTGAATCATGTTGTAATCTTTCCACATCTCCACTCACTCCACACGAGGATGATAGTTCTAAGATTGAAAAACAAATTGATGAATACCTAAGTGCGCTATTTGATGCTAGTGAGTTTAATAGTGAGAATTTTGATCCCGAGAGTGATATTGCTTTAATTGAAATTTTTTTGAAAATAGACTCATTTTCACTCTCTTCGAAGGATCAAATTGATGTTCCTAAGGCACAATCTTCATTTGAAGAGCCTTTGATTCCTAACTTTACACCGAGTGAGGTTAGTGACTATTCATTCGATAAGTTCGTCGATGAACTTTTTGTTATCATTGATCCACTTCCACATGGAAGTGAAGATGTTTCCGATCTCGAGATTGCACGTGATTCTCATGTTTTACCTACCATTCTCGAGGAATTCACCGATGAATTTCCTTCTAATGAGAATTATGATCTTGTATCCGAGTGTGACACACTTGATACCTTGTCAGATATTTCTTGTGATGACAAGATTGATGACACTTTTGTGACCTACTCAAATCCTCTCTTTGAAGCTTCAATGAACAATAATCCATTGTTTCAAGAAGATTTTGAGAGCATCATACTTCCTACATCTCACAACCTTTGTGATGATGATCTTCTCTTGAAGGAGGTTGATGAGTTTCTTTATATAGACATTCCTTCGGAATTTGAGGAAGAGTCTAATGACGGTGATGAAGATACTTGGTTTGATCACCCGATTTATGATGATGATAATGTTGACCCGGAGGGAGAAATAACCTTTGCTCCAATTATCCTTCCCACTCGCTTTGATCTTAATGTGCGGGTTTTCCATGCGACTCATTTTGAGTACCATGACCCCTTTATTCACATTCCAAAGAGTGATAAGGTCAACAAAGTCATGCAAGTTAATACCACCAGTGTTGAGATCTTTATACCACCATTACCATGTGCTTTATATGATTTTGGATTAGCATGGGGGGACGACACCGTGTCGTCTATTCCTTTCTCTCACGAGGACGAGGTATTCGACCCCGGAATCATTGATTTAGGGAAATCTCGGCCTTTCACCGATGCAATAATTGAAAGACTTTTTAATCATCTTGGTGCGAGTTTATGTCGGGGAGCATGCTACATCCATATCATGATTTGTGACCACCATCTCTTTTTGGAGATTTGTGTTGGAGTTTTATCCTTTTGTTTGTCATCCGACAACGAGGATGTAATCTTTGACCCCGGCATCGTGCTTTATGTTGGATTCTATTTCATCATGCCAGTTTTCACCATTTTTCCCTAAGGACCAATGAATGCGGGGATCGAGTCGAGCTCATGACTCGGTTAACAAAAACGAGGTGCCTTGTGGGGGAGTCCCATACCTTCTATCTTCTTTCTATTTTCTAACACTAATAAGGCTTGATCTTTCAAGCTCGTGCTCGTGTTTTGTTGTGTTGTGGATCTTAGGTATGACCCTTATCATTGAAGACTCTCGTGTTCGGTTTTTGTCGGTCCACTTGATCTTCCTTTCTTTGAAAGCCAAAAAGGGGCACACTCTCTATCCTTTGATTTTTATCGACTAACGTTTTATCTTGAGGCATAATTAATAAACGGCTTATAGATTTGCGTGCTCTTTCCATGTTAGGATTTTGCATTAGACTCTTCGTGTTTTAGCAAGGGGGTGTTACTCTTGAGCTAAGAAACATCGAGGACAATGTTTGGTTTTAGCATGGGGAGTCAATCGATATAATCGCTTGCTATTGCTTTTGTCGTGTCTAAACGTAATTGTTTTTCTCATTGTTCATAAAAAAATTAATTTTTAGTGTTATTTTAAGTTTTTAATAAAGAAAATAAGTGCTTTTGATAAATATGTAGGCTTTCCATTGGTGAAAATAAAAATAGTTTTTGACTCGACTCGGTTTTTACCTTAGCTTTTCCTTAACGTATTTGAATTAAGTTTTGCTAGGCTTTTATATACGGAGCTTTAAAACGCGAAAGTCTTAATTCATACAGGTTAAGAACAAGAACTTTTCGCAAGTTCCTATAATTGATCCTAGAAAGTCGTTTATCAAGGGAACTTTAAAACGCAAATTCTAAAACTTGAAAAAGTATAAGAAGATGCAAGATCCTATAGATGACTTGAAAACCCAAAACTTCGATTTAATAGGCTAAGTATCCACTGATTTCACATTTTTGGAATTTTACAATATGGAGAACAAGAGATGATAGAGTTCAATCATAAGTTTCTAAAATTAACTCTTCTTTGTGCAAGTATTTTTGTGTTTGATTTAATCTCCTCGTATTTACTTTCCACGCTTGAATAATAATTTCTTAATAAATGAAGTTTTTAGCGGTCTAGGCTTGATATCTTAACTCGTAACTCCTTCTTTTTCTTCCCTTGTAATTAAAGTGAGAACACATTAAGGGTGTCAGCGTCATGGACTTTTGATCATGGGATTGCGGAAATTTGGCTTACTATAAATAACATATTAATAAGAAGAATAAATAAAAACATGTTCTCTAGGAGCCTTCGGGTGGGAGTCATGTAGCACTAACCTTGTCATTAGAGCCTTAGGGTGTATGGCATGGGGACGTGTTGAATAAAAATTGCTTCATCATCAAGAGCCATAAGGTGGGATGGTGAATGTCAATTCCCTTATTTTTGTCCAAGCAGCCTTCGGGTGTGGATTTTAAATAAGGAGCACAATTGCATCTTAAAGAGCCATAAGGTGATATGATGTGATTGTTGCTAACTCCATTAATAAGGTCATAATTGACTTTAGAGGTTTTATTTTTGCTTTTAAGTAGTCCTATTAGCCAAATTTCGGGTCCGGGGATTTATCCCTCAAATCGTGTTACGTTATCCTTGATGTGGGCTTTCTTTAGTGACAAAGGTTTTTGAAGTCGAGGTTAGGTTTTGAGTGTTGAATTTACACCGTTCTTGCCTTCATTTTTGGACTAATAAATATCAAATAAGTCAAATGAGCCTTTGGGTGAATGACAAATAAAATATAAGAGATACAATTAGGAATAATAGGAGATTGAGTTTAACACAAATTACTTGTATGAGTTTGTTTAATTTTGGGGCTTATGATTGACAATGATCTTGTTTTTACACTTGGCATGGAAAAGTAAAAAGTCGGGGATGATGAATCTATTTGAGTTTTATGATCCTAAAAGTTATTTTTCAAATAATGAAAGCAATACATTATGTCTTTGCAAAATAATGTGTCAAAAAGGTTGAATAATGGTTTAGTTAGTGTTTTATTTTATCATTGCGTGAGGACACGACAATTGCTTAGCAAGGGGGAATTTGATATGAGTGATTTTACTCATATCAATTATGACTTAAAACGATGAATAAATGATTAAATTGTTTAAAATTGGCCTTGTTGTTTTGTTGTTTGATGTGTGTAGGTACCGAGTTCACGAAAACCGGCGAAAACGACACGAGAATGAAGTAAAATCAAGGAAGCCAAAAATCAAGTCGTATTATTCGGGGATTTAACTTTATCAAAGATAAATGGACTTTGTGGGACCCACATTTGGTTATTGGGCCTGAAAGCCCAATACCAAAGTCCATTAACCATGAGACGGATTGTAATATTCACCACTTGGGCCCAAGCCAAACTATTATCAATTCATGGGACGGATTGTAAATAAGACATGTGCCAAGCCCAAACTCATGAGATGTGAGGAGATATTTGGATCACAAGCCCATTAGAGTTATGAAAAATGAAATAGTATTATTTAAAGTGAATAAGTTATTCACCTTTGGTCAAACCGAATACACCACAAACTTACCCATCACTTTCTTTTTTCTCCTTCGATGAAAACAAGAACACTGTCACCATTTTTACCACCACAAACCCTAGATATCAAAAAGGGGCTTTATTATTCCAAGCGTGTGAAGCCACAGGCGCTTGGAATTAATTCCCTGTTAATTCGGAGATTGAAGATGCCCCATTCCAGGCCACGTGGCTCCTTTTCTCTGCTTTGATTGGTTAAAACAACTCATCCATCATCATCCACCAATAAGAGAGAGCCAAGTCAGCTAACAACTAGCACAACTAGCACACAATCGTGCCACGTTGGCGATCTGTGTGTTAGTAAACCCATCTCAACCGTAGGATTGAAGAGTGAGAAGAAAGAGAAGAAAAGATACTAAATGGACGATCAAGATTTAGGGTTCTGCTCAATAAACTCACCCAAGACGGTTTGGGGTTAGCCTATAAAAACCCCCACAAAATGTATTTTTAATCATCCCTTTTTCTTCTTAGAGTTATAATGCTAGATTTAATTTAGGATTGTAATTTTCTTTTTTCTAAAAGTTGTAATGAATTTCTGATTTAATAAAAGTTCGTTTTAAGTTTTATTGTCTTTTAATTATCGTTTTTTTATTGCGTTTTGAAATATTGCAATATGAATATTAAACTTGTTGTAACAAGTGTTACACATTCAAGCTTAATAAATAGCTTGTGTGGGTGACTGAGTAGAAGTAGGGATAAATACATCTATCCCCACTGGATAGTTGTTATAATTAAGCTGCTTGGTTCGATTAATAATGAATCTGTTTGAGATGATGTATACTCGTTTCAAAAGTGGTTCGAGATCTCTGATTGGGTTCGATAGGGTGTAAATGAATGGTAGTGATGTTTCGGGTTTAAAGGCCAGCTCAGCGCTGCGTCATCATCATAAAAGGTTTTCGTCAAAAGGTTAAGCTGATTTTGTTTACTTTCTAATCTTAGTGTAATCTGTTGTTTATGTTTGAATGGATTTGCTTAAGCTTATTATACCTGACTGAGTAGTTTGATGTGTTTTATGAGTTTTATGATTGAGTGATGTTAGTATTGTTATAGCTTGAATTTGCTATGGTGTGTTAGGCTTTGAGATTTGCTTATTTGGTCAGTTATTTGTAGAATATGATTAACTGAGTTATTTTAATTAAGTGAGTATTATATTTTGATTTTTATTTGAGTTTATACATTTTACTGTTTCGGATTTGACAGTTTTTGGATCTGTGATAGGAACTGTGAGTGTGGATCCAGTGTGTGATTTAATAAGTCTGTTGTTTAGTTTTTGTTAGCCTGCAATGTGAAGTCTGGTTGTTAAATTTTCAGTGATAGTTTGCTGATATTATTCTTGTTTAACTACTATTTTTGTCATAGAAGTAGAATTTGTTTGATCTGATAAATTGAAATTGCTAAAGGGATTACTGATTTTACGTTTATGAGGATTTTGGAATTTTTAATCTGCTTGAATTTGGTTCTGATTGGTATGCTTAACGAATCTGCTAGTTTAATCAAGTTAATAGTCATGGATTTTATTGATTAGCTTTTATAGATAGTGATCTGAGATAGTGTTGTTGTTTCGTTTCACTGCTGTAATTGCATTCTATTATTATGAGCTATTGAATTTATTGTTGTAACTGGGGATTTGTTAGGCTGATGTCGTAGTAGCATTATAGTAATTTTTCGCTGCGTTGCTATAGCTTTGATTTATATGGTAGGTTTATTTACTTGAGTGACTGATTAATCTTAACTGATTGTTCAGTATTTTTCAGTGTTGTTGAGATGTGTTTTAGATGTTAGTTTTACTTATTTACATTTAATGTTGCTATTATTCTTATTTTGCTATATATTATTTGGTTTTGTTGAGTTTCTATGAAATCAGATTCTACTGATCTGATTTTTCAGAACTGATTCCTATCAGTTCCATACTTGTCAAATTATCATCAAAAAGTCACCTCCTTTGACTGATAATTTTCTTTGTCAAAAATAAATAATTCACAAAAATTTGTCTCCTATGAGACTCGAACCCGTGACCTTCCCCTCACTAAACCAACGTGTTAACCAGCTTGACTGGTATGTTGTTTTGGTTTAATATCTTTCAAACTAGTTTTTATAGCATTAATTAAGACTATCATTTTTTAGTTAATAAAATTACATAGTTTTAATTAGTTTCATAAATTTAATTTTATATAGATTAAATAAAAATTAACTAATAATAAAAATAATAAAAAAATAAGTTTAGAAAATTAATTAGTTATAAAAATTAGTTTTAAATAAAATTAGCTTTTAAAATAGTTTTTTGTTTAATAAAAAGTAAAAGTTAATTTCTTTTAATAGATTTAATTAACTAATAATTTTTAAATAGGTTTTTAAATTAGTTTAAATAATTTTAAGTTTACTTGATTAGATAAGATTTAATTTTATTTTATTTAAATAGTTTAAATTTTAAAATAGCTTTAATTTTTAAGTAATTGTTTTTAGATTAAAATAATTCGGGGTAACGATTCATGCACTTAGGATTTAAATTTGTAGAATTTAATTTTAGTTTAAAACCGAAAACCAATTTGAATCAATTGTCCAAATCGAAACAAAACGTCTCAAATTTACTCGATCTTCGTGTACAACGAACTTGGTTCACCAACGTGTTTAATTAAATCCGTCTTTGGTAATTTTAGTCTATTAATTTTTCCTAAAGGTAATTTTCTAATTTACCCTATAACGTATCTAATTATCACATATACTATCCTCGACACATCACTTACCTTAACCAACCCTTGCACGCCACGTGCCCCACTCACCCACATCAACCAATCAGATTTCCCCTTCCTCTACATCACCCTCCGCTCACCGTTAATATTAACTAACTTTTCAAAAGTTAATTAATATTATAAATTGGCGCTAAACATCCCCTAAACCCAAAACAAAGATCAAAGGAGTTGTTCTTAGTGTTCATACGAAAATTGGGTTTTCTTAATTGTGTAACAATTAACCCACCAAACCTTCCAGATTTATGATTAAGCATGCCTTAATCATAACCCAACCTTGAAAATAGTTGCCACATCACTCCCTTGTCCCACAAGAGATTCCCCTGCTGCAACAAAGAAGAAACTGCTAATGTATATTTTACTAGTTGAAAAAGTTCGTTTCTCGGAATCTTCTCGAATTGATTTCCGGTTAAGAGTGTGAGATTAGTTGTTCTTGGTGGAATAAAAAGGGAATGGTCGTTGTCTAAACTAATGAAAAATAAAGACTTGAAACAAATAAAAATAAAGTAAAGACGGTAAAAAGAAACAATGAAAGATAAAAACTTGGCGAAAAGTAAATAACGAGAAATTAAAAGGAAAATAAAGTAAATAAGACAAACTTAAACTTAAACTAAAAGGAAAGCAAGTAAAAATGCAAATAAGGAAAAAGGCGGGAAAAATAAAGCTTAAAACTAAAAACTGGAAAACATTCATTCGGAATAAAACAGCTCATCCGGAATATGTCACTTATCCGGAATAAACTATTTGATTCGGAATAAAGTGTTTGATCCAAAATAAAAAGAGAAAAGAAGTTGATCCGGAATAAATAATTTGATCCGGAAAAAAGGGAAAAACAGGTTGATTCGGAATAAAGACCTTTATCCGGAATATTTGAACATTCCGAATGGAACACTCTATTCGGAATAACCTAACATTCTGAATAAAGTAACCTATCCGGAATAACCTAACATTCCGAATAAAGTACTCTATCCGGAATAATCAATATTTCGGATGAAAGACTTGATTCGGAATAGTAAAGTATTCCGAATAAGGGAGCTTGATCCGGAATAATCAGATATTCCGAATAGAAGACTTGATCCGGAGATATTCCGCATAAACAACATTGATTCGGAATGATGCAAGTGATTCGGAATCTGGGCAAGTAAAGAACATGAAGAACAGTAATGAAAACCAAACACGAATTTGATCAAATCTAACCAAAACAAACCAAAAGATTAAACCAAAACAACCACAAATGATCTACTAACAATAAACCATCAATCCAAATCAATAAAACTAACAATCATAACCAACATAATCAAAACCCACTTGATCAAAACTATGAATAATCAAGAACATGAACACAAAGATTAAGAACAAATCAAACAAGAAAGGTAGATGAGAGATTGAACAAGAAAAGTAATGATTCAACAATAATTAAATGTAAACTTACTTGGAATTAAAAGGAATTTAAAGGTGCAATACATGAAATTAAGGTGCAAGAAATTAAATGTGCTAGAATGAAAAATGGTGGAAGAATGGGTGGTCAAGCCACCAACAACTACAAAATGAAAATGAAATGGAAATATATAGGGAGATTAGGGAGGAGCTTAGGAAGCTTCCTCCCTCATTCTTCTTTCTCTAATTGCATGCTTTAGTCCTTGATCTTCTTAATCCTTTCTTAATCTTCTTAATAATTGGACTTTAATGACTTTGGCTCAGGATTTCTTTAACTCGTCTTGACATTTCTTCATAAATAAGACTTGAGTTCTTCGGCTTTTTAGTAAACTTCCGTCTTTTGACTTTTTCTTCGATAAATCTTCAGAATTGGTCTTGGACTTCCGTTCTTTTTGCACTCTTGATCTTTCGACTTCGTCTTTTGTCTTTTTCTTTGATAAAAGCCCGTGAAAGCCATGTTTTCTCCACTTTTCACCTTTTCGTCCTAAATCACAACAAAAACACAAACCACGCATAATTCCGACATAAATGACATAAAATACACGTTTTGGCTCGGTTATTATTGTAATTAAGTGGTAAAAAGCATGGGTGTTTACACACCTATCAACTGCCAAAAGAGGCCAGTCATCCAACTTGTGAGATTCCAGCTTACATCCTAAGCTTATTTTACACCATTTGATCAAGTTTTCACCATCCCAGCTCCACAAACAAACAAGAAAGAGTCACATGATCTTCAAAGTTCAAAATCTGCAAAGGGCATAATGCGGACTTCACTACATTAGGGTTTACGTTTTATCTCTTAACTAGTTCATTGTATGCCTATATAAAGGCCTTAGGTCATTACATTTCAGTTTGCTCTTAAATTTTCCTTTGTTCAATATTCTGTAAATCCATTTTCATTTGAATGAAGTGTGTTTGAATCTTTGAAGAAAACTCAAGTGCCATTTTTGTTTACTGCTTATTATTGTTACTTGTTTGCTTATCTTGAATCTCAAAACCTGTTTTTAAGGAGTGTGCAAAAGTTTACACATTTTCCTTCAAGCTTGATATTTTGCTAAGTTTCTTGGTTCATCTTGGAATTCTTGGGCTATAAAGCTGATCATAGCATCCTGATATTGAGTTATCAAGGTGTGGTGAAGCCTATAACTTGGGGATAATCGAGTGTGGAGTACAAGAGTTGCATTAATCAAGGCTTTTCAACCTTACTTTATTTGATATTTTGCTTCTAACCTTGTTGAATCTTAGCAGGCTTTGTTGTGGAAGCTTGTACTTGTTCTTGCTAGTACATAAGCTCAAAATTCGTGGGTGTGGATGTACATCCATGAGGTTTGCATACTAAATCCCAAAATCTGTTAAGATTTTAATTTTTGGTGATATTTGTGTGTGACTTGTGTTCTTGCTGATTTTGTTGCTTAATCTTGTTCTAATCTGTTTATCTCATCTGTTATTATGTTGATTTGGGCTTGGGTAACCTTGGAATGCTGTTTTGATTTGAAAATCTTTATTTGAAAAGTTAAAAGGGTGTTTGGGATTACCTGTGTTGAATCATAACTTGATATTGTGTTGTTAGAAGTTTGTGTTTATGCTTGTTATATGTTCTTGACTTGGTTGAGTGCAATTTGCTGCAAGTTTCTGGGCTTGACCTTGAAATCAAAGATTGTGCTATAACTACTTGAGTATGACTGTTTTTGACCTAAAATTTTGGGAATACTTAGAGTATATGCATGTTTAGGGATATAAGCTGTTAAATCATTGTTATCATAACATATCTTAGAGATTTGAGTCTTTGAATCTGGCTTGTTGGTCAATTGCATCAGCAAGTGTTCTTAACTGCATGTTTAGTGTTCATCAGTAACTTTAAGCGCTTGAATCTTGCTTAATACTTTGAATCAGTGCATGAAACCTGTTTAGACTTGCTTATTTAAGTTTAATATTGCTTGTGTATGCATTTGGTTATGTTTGGCTGGCTGAATTGTGCTATAAGTGCTTATTGAACCATAACTGCTTATTGTTCTAAGTCTGGTGCATATCTGGTGATTGATTGAATTAACTATACAAATTGGCTGTTTTTGATTGTGATTTCGTTGTTGTATTTGACTCCTCTTAATCCACTGATCATTTGGGTGCCTTTGTGTAACTTGAATCTCCAAAAAAGTCACTAAAGACAAAAAAGTCAAGAAGTCAAGCAGTGGAAAAGTTTCCACTGCTCAACACCCAAAACTATCCCCTGCTAGTCCAATTTTTCAGTTAGCTTATCAATAAGCCATATTGGCTTATCCAGACCTGCAAAAACTTATTTTTTGTGATAGATCTTCATTATTTGACCCATTTGATTGAATTGGAGCTTATTAGACTTTGACTTTGACTTTTTGCTAGAAAACCAACTCATTTGACTTTTTCATAAGTGCTTATTCGCTTTTTCCAGCTTATTGAGTCAACTTATTTGAAAACTTTTTGTTGATTAAGCTTAGATAAGTCATTTAGAAGCTTTAGAAACTTGAATCAGCTCTTGGGATAGCCTAGAACTCAAAAACGACTATTTTGTCGTTTTTTGTAGATTACTTTTTGCATTTTCAGAGTTATTCCTTTGGCTTATTTCAAATTTCTTTTTACAGAAGTCTTAAGCAACACAAAACAAGCTTGTGTGTCTTATTTGAGCTTATGGCATCAGCTTATAGCTTAATGGGCCAAAAAGCCCATTAAGAATAAGTTGTTTGGTATAAGTCAGCTTATTTCACATTTTCAGCTTTTGGGCCTTTGAAAAGTTGTGTTTAAAATCAAATTTTGAGTCAGATAGGAGCTTTTGGGCTTAATTGGACAACATTTTTCTTATTGGGCTTATTTTGGCCCATTAAGGTGACTGTTTGGACTTTTGGCCCATTTGGAGGCCCATTAGGGGTACTTTTGTAATTTCAACTTCATTTTCTGTTTATTTAGGTTAAATTAAGCTAGTTTTCAAGTTTTTTTAATTTTTTTATAAATTTTGGATTTTTAATATTATTTTATTATTATTTTATTATTAAAAATTAAAATTTAGATTTTTCAAGTTTTTATATTTTTCTTTGGTTAAACACATATAGTTAGGAATTTTACAACTTTTAGAATATTTTTATTGTTCTTAGATTAATTTTCATAATTATTTTAAGTCTTAATAGTTTTTAATTGTTTTTAAATAGTTTTAATTAATTTTTAAATTTTCAAAAAATAGTTTTAAATTAAGTTAGGACATTTAGAGGTTTACAAAGTGATAAAACTCATTTTGGGCTTTTTGTTAATTAAATTGATTTTTAGGGCTTTAATTAGCATTAAAAAATCATTATTTAATTAAATAAAAGGTTTCGGTGATTTTTGATTATTCGTAAACTCTTATTACATTATTTAGGATTTATTGCAATTTTTTTAGGAATTTTTAGGGTAATATCTATTTGTATTAGTAGCAATTGTTGTTTTTATATATAGCCATAATATCTATTTGTATTAGTAGCACTCTACTAATACGTATTATCGGTTTTTCGTTTTTTTGTGTAAATATTATTAATATACTGTATACGTAGAACAATAAATTCACAAGTACTCCAAAAGTATGAAAACACAACCTTGACTTGGGAGGTCATTACCCAATCAATGTATTCGAATCTCAAACAAGAAAGAAAAGGCAAAAATAGATAAATACTTTCGTGAAGCTCGATTTTGAAAAATACAAACAGTAAGGTGGGTATAAGGCGGGTATTATAAAATATACCCTAAGGAAAAAGGCTCTTAAGAGCTTCGCGCCGCCTCGTTTCCCCGCTTGCTTGTGAGTATTTGATTTTGAGAGCTAATCGAGGGTTTTGCCGCCCAAAGTATTATTAACTATCATATATACTTTCTTGGTTTCATTTGATTAAACCCTCTTGAACGTTTTGGTGTTCCACCAACGTTCTAAAGTCATCGAAGGCGTTCACTTCACGTGATCATTTTCATTCCTTGAGGCGTCTTTAATCAAGAGGTTTGATTAAGGAGGAGATTTGTAGATTTTGGTCTACTTAATACAATCACAAAAATCCAAAAAAAAGTAAAAACAATCAAAAACCACAAAAAAATTGGAAAAATACAAAACACCAAAAAGAATCTTCTTTGCTCACCCCCACATTGTACGTGACGTTTATGCTTACTCGTAATCAAGCAAGACGTGCACGTAAACGAAAAACCGAAAGGAGTCAACACCTACTCCTAATCTTTCTAGTGAGAAGTCTCCTATTGACGAACCCATTGTAAGAGAAGAACCAACCCTGGTGAATCGAACTATGATGGAGTTACTTCAAGCACCCACCGAGGGTTATGGAGAGGCTATTGTGATTCCCGCTATCCTTGCGGAGAATTTTGAAGTGAAAACGGGTTTGTTGTCGATGATCCAAAACAACAAATTCCCTGGTGATGAGAAGGACAACCCGCACAACCATATCCGCCAATTCAATCGTCTTACCGCCACTTGCAAGTTTAAGGATGTTGCTAATGATTCGATTAAGATGATGTTTTTTCCGTATTCCTTAGCGGGGCCCGCTAAAATTTGGTTAGAGAAAGAGCCACCCAATTCTATATTGACGTGGAAGGATCTCGTGTCTAAATTTGTGAACCAATTTTTTTCGCCCTCTAAGACTACGCATTTGAAAAACGAGATTTCAAAATTTTCACAAGAATTTAATGAAAGTTTTTCAGCGGCTTGGAATATGTTTAAGGAAATTTTACATGAGTGTCCTCATCACGGTTTTTCCGACTTGCATCAAATTGACACGTTTTACAATGGACTTAATGATCATGAAAGGGATTATCTTAATGCCACCGCGGGTGGTAATTTTTTGTGTAAAACGGTTAAGGAAGCTTTGGTGATAATTGAGAATAGATCTAAGGTGTGCAGTCCTCGTAGCACGTCTAGTGTTCGTAAGGCTTCGTCTTCGGCTTCACCTTGTTTGTCTACTACCATCGATGCTTGCCAAATTGAGGAGAACTTGGAAAACAAAATATTTGATAAGCTTAAGGGACTTTTGATTGAGTTCAAAGTTGGAGAACCAAGTTCTCCCGCTACGGCTAAAGCGGTTGAGGTTTCATGCATGTATTTTGGTAGAGGTCATGATTTCTCCGAGTGCATTACCAACGGTGGTAACACTTCGAGTGCCTACACGGCCACGGGAACTTACAACGAAACGGTCAAGTTACCCGCTCTAATCAATTGACTCCACCGGGTTTTGGTTCAAATCAAAATGCTAACAACAACTATCGCAACAATCAAGTTGGTTTCAAAAACAATTACAACAAGGGAAACTATGGTAATCAAGGGGCTAATAATCAAGTTTGAAACAAAAATCAAAATGATTTTCAAAACAACAACAAGAGTTTGCAAACGTTGAAAGATCTTCTAAATGAATTTGTTGAATATGCTAATGGGAACGATGCTAGGTTTGACAACATTTAAAGAGAAATCACTAGCCTAAGATCCGAGTTTAAGAAAGACTTGAAGAAAGAGTTGAAAAATGAGTTAGCAAATGAGCTTAAAATCCATACAAACAAAATGGAAGGAAATGTAACTAGGTTACAACAAAACCAACAAAAAATGGAACAAGGGAAACATGAAATTAAGCAAGAGATGATTAAGGCCGAGAAGAGGCAATCCATGTTTGAGGAAAAAATTTCATCTATGTTTGAGGCAATAATGTGCAAACCGTCTTCGAGTAGTCTTCCTAGCAACACCGTATCAAACCCTAAGGGTGAGATGAAAGTGATTACCACACGTAGTGGTAAGACACTTAAGGAACTGACTCCTCAACCGATTGCTCCTACGGAGGATTCAACTGAGGAAGAACCCGATGTGGTGGTCCAAAAGGAGCATCCCACGAAGTACCGCTCATGCCACACCTACGGTTGACCCATTACCAACATTAGAACCCGAGATTCCAAAGGCTATGCCTATGCCTCAACACACACCACCTTTGCCCTATCCATCGAGACTTAGAAAGGAGAAACGTCAAGAGCGCGAAAATTACCAATTTGAGCTTTTTATGAAAATGTTTCGTGATTTGCACTTTAATGTGAGTTTCGCAGATGCTTTGGTCATGATGCCTCGATTTGCCGCTAACTTAAAGAGTATGTTGAACAACAAGGAGAAATTGCATCAATTGTCTAGTTGTTCATCGGTTTATCTTAATCGCAGACCTCAAAAAGTCGGTGATCCCGGTAAATTTTTGATCCCTTGTGCAATCCAAGATATGGAAGAATGCTATGCCTTGGCCGATCTTGGTGCTAGCATTAACTTGATGTCACTTGCAATCTTCAAGTCGCTCAATCTTCCTAATCTTACTCCTTCACTAATGTCTATCGAGTTGGCCGACCATTCCACGATTCCCGCATGTGGATTGGCGGAAGACGTTTTTGTGAAAGTGGGAAAGTTCTATTATCCGGTAGACTTTATCGTTGTCGATATTCCCACGGATCCTCAAGTTCCTCTCATTTTAGGTCGTTCATTTTTAGATACGTCCATGGCTTTGATCGATGTTCATGCTAGAAAGATCACCTTACGTTTCAACGACGAGGAACTTGTTATAAACGCAACTCAAAACTCTCAAATTTCTCATCTTTATTCCGTCGCAACCATAAACCTCGTTGATATGATCGACGTGGTTAGCGAGGAATTCTCACAAGAAGTTCTAGGTTTTGGTGATGATGAAAATAGTGGCAATTCCACTATGTTAGATCCCATTCTTGATAACTCGACACCAACCTTCACTCCATTTGAAGGTGGTGGTTTTACGTTGGAAGAATTCGATGTTCCACGTACTTGTAACGAAGACCTCGACAACGATGAGGATTTCTCGACTATCAAGGATTTTCTTAACGATTTCCCATTTCCTCCACCCGAGGAGGTTATGAGTATCGAGCCCAAATCTTCAATTGAGGAACCACCTATCCTCGAGTTGAAAGATTTACCTCCTCATCTCGAATATGTCTATTTGGAGGAGGGCGACAAGTTGCCGGTTATTATTGCGAAGGAACTTTCGGATGATAAAAAAATTGCACTTGTCGATGTTCTACAGGATCACAAAGGGGCAATTGCGTGGAAGTTATCCGACATTAAGGGGATCGATCCCAAATTTTGTACCCATAAAATCTTAATGGAGGAGGATTACAAGCCCGCAATCCAATGTCAAAGGAGGGTGAACCCCAAAATTCATGACGTCATTAAAAAGGAAGTCCTTGAACTCCTTGACACGGGAATGATTTACCCTATTTTCGATAGATCTTGAGTGAGTCCTATTCATTGTGTCCCTAAGAAGGGAGGAATGACCGTTGTGCCAAACGATGCCAACGAGTTAATTCCCACTAGACTCGTGACCGGATGAAGAGTTTGCATTGACTATCGTAAGTTGAATGAAGCCACTCTTAAAGACCATTTTCCCTTGCCCGTCATGGACCAAATGTTGGAGCGTCTTGCGGGAAACGATTTCTATTTCTTTTTAGATGGTTTTTCCGGTTACATCCAAATTCCCATCGATCCTCGTGATCAAGAAAAAACTACGTTAACGTGTCCATATGGAACGTTTTCCTATCGTAGAATGCCATTCGGACTTTGCAATGCACCGGGAACCTTTCAAAGGTGCATGATGGCTATTTTTCATGCCATGATCGAGAAGACGATGGAAGTCTTCATGGATTACTTTTCCGTGTTTGGTTGTTCGTTCACTTCGTGTTTGTCGAATCTTGAGAGAATGTTGAAGTGTTGTGAGGAAACCAACCTTGTGCTTAATTGGGAAAAGTGTCATTTTATGGTTAAAAGTGGAATCGTCTTAGGGCACAAGGTTTCGAAAGCGGGGATTGAGGTAGATCAAGCTAAGGTAGACGTCATCGCCAAATTACCTCATCCCAAAACCGTTAAGGGAGTTAGGAGTTTCCTAGGCCACGTGGGCTTTTATCGTCTATTCATCAAGGATTTTTCAAAGATCTCTCGACCTATTACACATCTTCTTGAAAAAGAGGCACGTTTTGTCTTTGACGAAGATTGTGTACGAGCCTTTGAAATCTTTAAGAGGAAACTTACCGAAGCTCCCATTCTTGTTGCTCCCAATTGGAACCTCCCATTTGAGCTCATGTGTGATGCTAGTGACTACGCTATTGGGGCCGTATTGGGGCAACGTCATGAAAAGCACTTCTTGCCTATTCACTATGCTAGCAAGACGATGACCGAGGCTCAAGTAAAATACACTACAACGGAGAAGGAATTCCTTGCCGTGGTGTATGCATTTGAGAAATTTCGACCTTATCTCGTCTTGACGAAATGCATAGTGTATACGGATCATTTGGCTATCAAGTATCTTATGGCTAAACAAGATGCAAAGCCGAGATTACTTCGTTGGATTCTCCTCCTTCAAGAATTTGATCACAAAATCGTTGACAAAAAGGGGGGCGAGAATCTAGCGGCCGATCATCTTTCTCGTTTGGAAGATCCTCACCAAAGTGTTTACGAGCCCAAGGAAATCACCAAAACATTTCCGCTCGAGACACTTGGTGTAGTGAATTCTAAGCTTGATTCTTCCACCCTATGGTTTGCGGACATCGCAAATTACCATGCGGGCAACTTCATCATTAAGGGTATGACGACTCAAGAAACACGAAAATTCTTTCTTGACGTCAAGTTCTATTTTTGGAACGACCCTTACCTGTTTCGAACTTTTGCGGATCAAATCATTTGACGTTGTGTATTTGGCACCGAAGCTTCTAACATCCTTAGAGCTTGTCACAAGGGACCCACGGGTGGTCACATGGTGCTAATCTCACGGCTAAGAAGGTGTTTGATGCCGGCTTCTTTTGGCCTACTATTTATCGAGATGCACATGAGCTTGTGAAGTCACGTGACTCATGCCAACGACAAGGAAAAGCCTCACGAAAAGATGAAATGCCACAAAATATCATCCAAGTGTGTGAGATCTTTGACGTTTGGGGCATCGACTTTATGGGGCTGTTCCCATCATCTCGTGGTAATAAGTACATCCTTGTCGCGGTTTACTACCTATCTAAGTGGGTGGAATCTAAGGCTTTCCCCACTAATGATGCTCGTGTGGTAGTCAAGTTTTTGAAAAGCTTGTTTTCTCGTTTTGGAACCCCTCGTGCGATCATAAGCGATCGTGGAACCCATTTTTGTAACGACCAATTCGAAAGGGTCCTAAGGAAATATGGGGTTACACATCGGCTTTCTACGGCTTATCACCCACAAACGAGTGGGCAAGTCGAGGTTTCAAACTGAGCATTGAAGAGGATCTTGGAGAGATCCGTTGGGGAAAACCGACAATCTTGGTCGGATAAGTTGGACGATGCTTTATGGGCCTTTAGGACCGCTCATAAGACGCCCATTGGGTGAACTCTCTATAAGCTTGTGTATGGGAAAAATTGTCACTTGCCAATTGAATTGGAACACAAGGCTTATTGGGCCCTAAAGCATTGTAATGATGACATGGAGACCGCGGGAAAACACCAAAAAATGCAATTAAATGAATTGGATGAATTAAGGGATATTGCTTATGAAAATTCATTGATTTATAAAGAAAAGACTAAAAAGTTGCATGATTCTAAAATTAAAAACAGGGTTTTTAACATTGGGGATCAAGTTTTGCTTTTTAATTCTCGTTTGAAAATCTTTTCCGGTAAGTTGAAATCCCGTTTGTCCGGTCCATTCACCGTGACTCAAGTTTTTCCATATGGGACCATCAAGCTAGCTCAAAATGATGGCCCCAACTTCAAGGTGAATGGACATAGGTTGAAGCACTACTTTAGCGGGGAAGTTCCATCCTTGAACTACCTCGACCAAATCACCTTCCCCAATGATAATTAGTATTGAGGGGATCGAGTCGAGCTCATGACTCAGTAATAAAAAACGAGGTGCCTCGTGGGGGAGTCCCATGCTTATCCTATGTACATATTATCGCTTTCTAATGTAGTAACGTGTGGGGATTTGTGCCCGTCCAACCTTTGTTCCGTGGTTGTTTGTGAATTGTGGATCTAGATGATCATGATCTTCACGATTGGAGCCTCTCGTGTTCCCTTTTATGGGAGCACTCGATCGTTTGCTTTGAAGACTTTCTCAATATCCATGATATATCCTTTGATGTTCTAACCTTAGGTTTATAGCACACTTCATAAACGACTTTAAATTTAACGGTTACACCCTTTCCATGCTAGATTAGGCATTTGACCACGTCTCTAGTATGGGGGTGTTTGCACCCCTAGACTCGAAACATTGAGGACAATGTTTAACTTTAGTATGGGGGGTGAATAGATACTTGCCTTGCCAAACCTTCACGCTTTCCAAAGTTTATCTTTTTTCTTTATCGTTTTGTTGCAAAATAAGGCTAAAAATGGCCAAATTTTAAAATTTTTCTCATGTTTTATAAGTGTTTGAATACAGGAATGTAGGTTTTCCGATGGCGAGAATAAGAGTAATTTTTTACTCGACCGTGCGTGTTGAGCACTTAGCTTCGATTACTTAACTTCACATTAGGCTAAGTCTCTTAAATGAGGACGAGAAATGATAGGGTTAATTATAAGTTACTATGCTAAATGTAGAGTACTCGTATTCTTTCAAAAACTCGTGTGTTCTTGTTGTTTGCTTATTCACCCTTCGCTTGTAAATATTTTTTGCTTAATAAATATTGACTTAGCGGTTTAGTCTTGATTGTTGGGTTTCTAGTCTTTTCTAGTAGCTTCCGTGTAATTAAATTGGGAAGACATTAAGGTATCACCAGCGTCACGGTTTTGAAGTATTGGCACCTGAATAATCGAAAGCTTCACCCAATAATAAGATTTCAAGTGCTCACCTAAATCAAGCAAACAATTTGAAGCCCACAAGGCCGAAAAATCTATGCAAAATTGAAAGTGAATCAAGCCTTAATCTTTGAAGCTTTAAAGATCCAAAATTCACCTTAGCGTAAGGATATACGTCTTTGGCTAATAAAACTACCGATGAGGTGGATAATAAAAGGAAAGGCAAGACCGAAGTCATAATGAAAGCTCCATGGCGGAGTTGAATAAAATATGGAGGTAAACCAAAGATAATATGGCCCTTCCGTTAGGGGGCGTATAAAAGTCTTGGTAATAAGTCTCATGTTCAAAACCGTTATAAAACCGTGTTTATCGATCCTTCCTGTTGACTTAATTTCTTAACATTGTTGTCTATTAGGAGGGGTTATTGATTTAATGGTCTTGGTTACGCTGTTAGGAATCTATTTTTAGACCTAAATCTCTATTATTGCATAAGTCAAACAATGTATCCTCGTGAAACATTCAAGACATAATAAAATATAAGAGATACAACTTAGGAAATTGGGAGGATAAGTATGTGATTAGGGCATATGAGTAGTGTTAGCATTACTAACTTATAATGACAATGATCTCGTTGCACGCTTGGCATGGAATTGGGGTGAAAATTGAGGACGATTAAATTATTTCTAACGAAGCATTCACGTGTTCTTATTCTATGAACCTAAACGTCCCATTTTGCGATGAAAATCATACATTATGTCTAAAACGCAAGTAGTAGTAATAGTAGTAGTATAGCTAGTTTATCATTCAATAAAGTGAAAAAAAATGAATTTTGGAGATGCTACGATACTTTATTCTAGCATTGCGTGAGGGCACGACAATGGTTTAGTATGGGGGAGTGATGAGACTGCTTTTATACATAGTCTCATCGTCCAAAAAGGGCTTAAAATGCATTAAATATCATCAAAATACCCCAATATATGCTTGTGTTTGTTTTAGGTACGGATATTGAGAAAATGACAAAAGATCACAAGAATCATGTAAAAACGAACACGGGAAACGAAGCCGCACATTGAACCAAGCCCTAATGAAGATTTTCCAAGAAATACCCTTGAAGATTTGAAGATTTATGAAGAAGGGTCCTCCAATATGGAAGAATTGACACTTTATACCCTTGTATCTTCATAATTACAAGATTGGTCCCTAAAGTTTGTCAATATTGGAAAAAGGGCCCTCCACTTTGAAGACTTGGCAATTTTAGTCCCTCAACAAAACTAAAATGTCAATATTTTCCCTCCTCAAAGTCAAACATACCAAGAAGGACTCCAAGTTACAAGAATTACAAATTTGGTCCTTTGAAAATATCAAAATTACCAAAAGGACCCTTGACTTTGAAGACTTGGCAAGAATCGTCCCTCAAAAATGAAGACTTGTCATTTTCAGCCCACCAAAATGTCAAATATACAAGTCAAGACCATTATCCTTGAAGAAAATACCAAATCAGTCCTTCAAGAATCACAAAATGGCAAGAAATATCCCTGAAAATACTTTGGAAAAGTATTTGTGGCAAAACTATGAAGTTGGAAACTTCACTTACAAAGGAAAACGGATTTTGTTGCATTATTTACAAAGTGAAAGAAGAAAATAAGAAGAGGGGCTAAAGCTGGCCGATACTCTTACTTACCTTAACCAACCCTTGCACGCCACGTGCCCCACTCACCCACATCAACCAATCACATTTCCCCCTTCCTCCACATCACCCTCCACTCACCGTTTAATATTAACTAACTTTTCGAAAGTTAATTAATATTATAAACTGGCGCTAAACATCCCCTAAACCCAAAAAAAAGATCTAAGGAGTTGTTCTTAGTGTTCATACGAAAATTGAGTTTTCTTAATTGTGTAATAATTAACCCACCAAACCTTCCAGATTTATGATTAAGCATGCCTTAATCATAACCCAACCTTGAAAATAGTTGCCACATCACTCCCTTGTCCCACAAGAGATTCCCCTGCTGCAACAAAGAAGAAACGGCCAAAAGAGGCCAGTCATCCAACGTGTGAGATTCCAGCTTACATCCTAAGCTTATTTTACACCATTTGATCAAGTTTTCACCATGCCAGCTCCACAAACAAACAAGAAAGAGTCACATGATCTTCAAAGTTCAAAATCTGCAAAGGGCATAATGGGGACTTCACTACATTAGGGTTTACGTTTTTTAGCTCTTAACTAGTTCATTGTATGCCTATATAAAGGCCTTAGGTCATTACATTTCAGTTTCCTCTTGAATTTTCCTTTGTTCAATATTCTGTAAATCCATTTTCAGTTGAATGAAATGTGTTTGAATCTTTGAAGAAAACTCAAGTGCCATTGTTGTTTACTGCTTATTATTGTTACTTGTTTGCTTATCTTGAATCTTAAAACCTGTTTTTAAGGAGTGTGAAAAAGTTTGCACATTTTCCTTCAAGCTTGATATTTTGCTAAGTTTCTTGGTTCATCTTGGAATTCTTGGGCTATAAAGCTGATCATAGCATCCTGATATTGAGTTATCAAGGTGTGGTGAAGCCTATAACTTGGGGATAATAAAGTGTGGACTACAAGAGTTGCATTAATCAAGGCTTTTCAACCTTACAATTTTTGATATTTTGCTTCTAACCTTGTTGAATCTTAGCAGGCTTTGTTGTGGAAGCTTGTACTTTTTCTTGCTAGTACATAAGCTCAAAATTCGTGGGTGTGGATGTACATCCATGAGGTTTGCATACTTAATCCCAAAATCTGTTAAAATCTTGATTTTGTGTGATATTTGTATGTGACTTGTGTTCTTGCTGATTTTGTGGCTTAATCTTGTTCTAATCTGTGTATCTCATCTGTTATTGTGTTGATTTGGGCTTGGGTAACCTTGGAATGTTGTTTTGATTTGATACAAAGATTTTGCTAGGTTGAAAGTTCGTTTCTCGGTATCTTCTCGAATTGATCACGGCTAAAAGTGGAATAGTTGTTCTTGGTGATTAAAAAGGGGAATTGGCTTTCTATGCTACTAAAAAGGTAAATGAGTGAAGTAAATAAAAATAAGCTAAAAGCAAGCAATTAATGAAAGCAATTAATGAAAATAAAACGTGAATTAAGAATAAACAGTAAAATATCTTAACTCAGAAAAGGTGCTGATTCGGAATATTTCTATTGATCCGGAATAAGTGCTTGAACCGGAATATATTAGCTCATGCGAAATAATCTAGAAGCTGCTTCATTCGGAATGTTCAACCAAACATCTTTCATTCGGAATACCCTACTGATCCGGAATAAAAACGTTTATTCGGAATAAAAAGCTTGGTTCGGAATAAATGACAAAAAGGCTTCGTTCGGAATATTCAACTGATGCGGAATAAAGAAAACTAGGTGCTCATTCGGAATGTGTTGCTCATTCGGAATAATTGAAAACTGCTCATCCGGAATGTTTATTCGGAATACTCAAAAGAACAACTGATCCGGAATAAATCTGTTGGTTCGGAATATTTGACTGATTCGGAAAAATGTGTTCATCCGGAATATGGGTTCATTCGGAATGTTAAGATCAAATGCTTCATTCGGGATAATAAAAGGAAAGTGCTGGTTCGGAATGTTTGCTTCGTTCGGAATAAAAGGGAAAATCAACTGGTTCGGAATATCACACTCATCCGAAATAATAAACTAAAACACTTCGTTCGGAATAAATGTTGACTCGGAATAACTTAACTAAGAAGCTTCATCCGGAATGTTTTGTTCATCTGGAATCTAGGAAAAAGAACTTAAGCGAAGAACAGGGAAATAAAGCAATACGATTTTAAACCAAAATCAACCAAGTTTTTAACCAAAGATTAAACAAGACTAACCACCAATCATCTACTAATCATAAGCATCAAACCAAAACAATAAAAACACAAAACCCACATACTTTTGAAGATCAAACTCAACAAAATAAAAACTTAAAACATGGAATCAAAAAGAGAAAGATGAACAAGATTAAAGGAAAGATTATATTGAAAGATTAAGGTTAAACAAACAAAGGAAAGATTAAAACTTACAAGATTTGTGAAATCAACAAAGATTAAAAATCACCAACACCTTAATGTTGTTGGTTACCTACGAAAATAAAGGAAAGAAAAACTAGAAATGAAAAACTAGCTCTAATGTGTGAAGGGACTCCTATTTATAGGCCTTGAAGTTGGTTGGTGAGTGGGCTTTCTCCCTTACTTCTTGTCTTCTCGTCTTTTCAGAAAAGTTGACGTTTTCGATTCTGATACGGGATTTGTCGATGAATAAATTCAACTCGTCCTTTAATTTCTTCGTTTAATAGACTTGAGTTCTTCGACATATGTAAATCTTCCATCTTTGGTCCTTTTCTTCTATAAATATTCAAATAGGCCCATTGACTTAAATCTTTTGCATCTCTTGGACAATAGACTTCGTCTTGAGTCTTTTTCTTTGATAAACCCCGTGCAATCCCATGTTTTCTTTAATATTTATCCGGTTGGCTCTGAAAACACAACAAACACACAAACCACGCATAATTCCAAACAAATGACATTAAATACGCGTTTTGGTCTCGTTTTAGCAAGAAATAAGTGGTAAAAGGATGGGTGTTTTCACACCTATCAAATCCCCTACACTTGACCATTGCAATGCCCTCATGCAATGCATTAACTTTAAAGCACGGTTTATATTTCTCATCATAAATAACCCACCTTGGCCTTTATTAAATTCTAAACACTAAGGAAATCAAAAGAACAAAACAAGTAAAGAATTCAATGACTTACATTGGGGTTTTAGGTTGTCATGAATGTTCATCATTCTCAAGTTTCACGTTCCCCATACCAAGCTTAAAAACGAGATCATTGTTATTATAAGTTAGCAAACTAACACGAACTCATGTGGGCCAATTATTTACTTAGACTCCCTTATTCCTAGGTGTATCTCTTATATTTTATTTTTGTCTTGAATGATCACGAGGATGAATTGTTGACTTATTTCGATAGTTATTTAGGCTGAAAATAAAGTGGGACGATTTAATCAATAGTTAGCTAACTGACAAAATCTTTTAAAACTGCTTCTCGGGACCTCTTAAAGTTCATATCTTGGCATAACTCGCTTCACGATTTGAGACCTTTCTCAGACCGATATTTGGCAGCGACTTCATACTTCAAATCTTTGAGAGACGTTCTTGAAATTATGGTCTTCTCTTCGTATTAGGAATTTCTTCACTTGAACTTTTGAGAGATTCTTCATTCTTGGACCACGACTTCTTCATTTTTCTCCAATCTTTATTTTAGACTTTGATATACAACGATCCGCCTCCTTTTAGGACTTGGATCTATTTATCCTCATACCTAGCTAGGGTCTTTTCGGATAGACTTCTCCATGATCTTTTGGGGAGTTCTTGCTTTTCGTCGTGTGTCTCGATCCTTCATATTGGTCTTTGATAAATGATTCTTCACATCACTTTTGGATCTTTAGCAACAAAATGTAGCCCTCATGCGTTGTTAGGGCCTTTTCGGACTCGCCAATCTTCGCATCCCGCTTCAATAAGTTATGCCTTGGCTATGAACTCTAATTAATACCGAGCAACTTTTAAACGATCTTGGGCTAGAAGCTAAGTAACTTTTCAAATCGTACAACCTTATTTATTGCGGATAAATTTATTAGCAAGCGATGGGAGAATAGGCTTATAATCAACTCACACAAATTCACGAAAGAATACCAAACTTATAATTGACTCTATCATCTGTCGTTCTCCACAATTTAAAATCTCAAGGAAAGAGACACGTGGATGCTTAGCCAATTAAATCATAGCTTTGGGTTTTCGAGTCATCTATAGGATCTTGCAAACTCTTAGACTTTTTCAAGTTTTAGAATTCGCATTTTAAAGTTCCCTTGATAAACGACTCTCTAGGATCAATTATAGGAACTTGCGAAAAGTTCTTTTTCTTAACCCGTGAGAGTTAAGACTTTCGTGTTTTAAAGTTCCCTATATAAAAGCCTAGCAAAACTTGACTTAAACACGTTAAGGATACTAGCTAGAGTAAACTTAGATAAGTAAACTCGGGTTGAGTCAAAATATTCACGACTTTGAAAAATTTAAAACCACTTTATTGAAAATTTATTCTAGCAAGGAAAGAAAATAAACATAACAAAGGAAAATACAACTATACAACTAGGCCAAAAGAGATTAAAAATTTTGAAAAATGTCGAAAAATCGAATTTTCCGGTTAAAATGAGGACAAATTCATGGAAATGCCCACTTACTTCGATAGAAGTCCCCCTACACTTGATATAAACATTGTCCTCAATGTTTAAGCATGTGGGAAAAGTCTCCCCTACACTTATGACATTGTGCACTTTGTTTAAATCTTGCTAAGGAGAGGACAACTATAGTGATCAATTTCAAATGAGAGTATGATGAAAATTGAATCACGATAGTTGAGAGATAGAACCAGATTGCGGATAACACGGGAGCACGGTTCTTCAAAGGTTCCAAAAGTGCATTCATCCCTGTAATCACATCACCACACAAACACAAATAACCTATATACGTCCCCCTACACTTAGGAGGGAAAACGGAAAAGGATAGATACTCGGGTTGCCTCCCGAGGAGCGCTTGTTTTTGTTAACCGAGTCACGAGCCTGACTCGGTCCTGAACTAATTCAAAGGAAAGGTGGAGAGAGATGGAATCATCTCATGAGAGATGTCCTCTCCAAAGTACAACTTCACTCGTTGTCCATTCACCTTAAAATTAGGTCCATTAGGTTGAGCGAGCTCGAGAGTACCATATGGAAAAATTTGGGCAATGGTGAATGGGCCGGACCAACGAGATTTCATCTTTCCCGAAAAGATTTTCAACCGTGAGTTGAAGAGTAAAACTTTGTCTCCAACTTGGAACTCTCGGTTTTTAATCTTTGAGTCATGAATGAGCTTAGTCTTTTCCTTATAGATCAAAGAATTTTCATAAGCTTCATTCCTGAGTTCATTAAGCTCATTGAGTTGGATTTTGCGTAGGTCACCGGCTTTGTTGATGTCAAAGTTAGCCCACTTCAAGGCCCAGTAAGCCTTGTGCTCCAACTCAATGGAGAGGTGGAAAGCTTTCCCGTACACGAGACGATATGGTGTACAACCAATCGGAGTCTTGTATGCGGTACGAAAAGCCCACAGAGCATCATCAAGTTTATCGGCCCATGAGGCACGATGCTCTCCCACGGTTCGTTCAGGAATTCGCTTTAACCCTCGGTTAGATATTTCAGCCTGCCCATTAGTTTTTGAGTGGTATGTGGTGGAAAGACGACGATTTACACCATACTTAGCCATGACTCTTGCGAATTGATCATTGCAAAAATGAGTCTCGCGATCACTAATAATGGCACGAGGCACACCGAATCTAGCAAATAGCTGCTTCAAAAAGTTACAAACCACCCTTGCATCGTTAGTGGGTAAAGCTTTCGCTTCAACCCATTTAGAAACGTAGTCAACGGCAACAAGGATGTATTTGTTTCCTTTAGATGAAGGGAATGGCCCCATAAAGTCGATGCCCCATACATCAAAGATTTCACATTCTTGTATGAAATTTTGAGGCATCTCATCTTTATGTGTGATCTTGCCTTGTCGTCGTCAAGCATCACAATTTTTCACCATTTCGTGACCGTCACGATAAATGGAGGGCCAATAAAATCCCGAGTCAAACACTTTCTTTGCAGTGAAGTTGGGACCAAAGTGACCACTGGTGGGTCCTTTGTGGCAAGCTTCGAGAATGTCTAAAGCTTCTAGTCCATCAACTCATCGGCGAATAATCAAATCAGCGCATTGTTTGAAGAGATACGGGTCATCCCAAAAGTAAGTCTTAATATCTTTAAAGAACTTTTTCTTTTGTTGGGATGTTAACCCGTCAATGAGAATTCCACCCGCCAAGTAGTTTGAAATGTCCGCAAACCACGGGGTCTCATCAAAATTCGAGTTGATAGACATTAAGGTCTCAAGGGGAAAAGATTCATTGATCTCTTTGTTCGGATGATCCCCTTGATAAGGATCCTCAAGTCTACTGAGATGATCCACGGCTAGGTTTTCAGCTCCCTTCTTATCACGAATTTCAATTTTAAATTCTTGAAGTAGCAAAACCCAGCGAAAAAGTCTTGGTTTAGAATCTTGTTTAGTTAAAAAGTACTTCAACGCGGAATGGTCCGTGTACACGATGGTAGTGGAAAGGACAAGATAGGGGAGAAATTTTTCAAAAGCATAGACAACAGCTAAAAGCTCTTTTTCGGTTGTCGTGTAATGCAATTGAGCCCCTGTCATTGTCTTGCTAGCATAATGGATTGGTTGGAAGTGTTTGTTCACTCTTTGGCCCTAAACTGCTCCAATAGCAAAGTCTCTAGCATCGCACATCAATTTGAAAGGTAGCTCCCAATTAGGGGTAACCAAGACCTGTGCCTTAGTTAGCTTATCCTTAAGAAGGTTGAAGGATTCAATACACTCTTTGGAAAAGATAAAAGGAGTATCTTTTTTCAAGAGGTGGGTCATCGGGCGAGCGATTTTAGAAAAATCTTTGATAAATCGAAGGTAGAAGCCCGCATGACCAAGGAAACTTCTCACACCCTTCACGGTTGAAGGTGGAGGTAATTTGGCTATGACATCAACTTTAGCACGGTCCAATTCGAGACCGGCTTTTAAGATTTTATGTCCTAGCACAATGCCCTCTTTTACCATGAAATGGCATTTTTCCCAATTTAGAACAAGGCGAGTTTCTTCACACCGCTTAAGCATACGTTCTAAATTGGCAAGGCAAGCAGAGAATGAATCGCCATAAACCGACAAATCATCCATGAAGACTTCCATAGTTTCTTCAACCATGTCATGGAAGATAGCCATCATACACCTTTGGAAAGTCCCAGGAGCATTGCATAAGCCAAATGGCATTTTTTATAAGCAAATGTTCTGTAAGGACAAGTGAATGTGGTTTTCTCTTGGTCTTTGGGATCGATGGGAATTTGAAAATACCCAGCGAAACCGTCTAAGAAGCAATAGTAATCATTACCCGCTAGACGCTCGAGCATTTGATCCATGAAAGGAAGAGGAAAATGATCTTTTCTCGTGGCATCATTGAGTTTGCGATAGTAGATATAAACTCTCCACCCAGTGACGAGACGAGTAGGAATCAACTTGTTGTGTTCATTGGGAACAACGGTTATTTCGCCTTTCTTTGGCACATAATGGGCGGGACTTACCCATGGAGAATCCGAAATAGGGTAGATCATTCTGGCATCTAGAAGTTTGATAACCTCTTGTTTGATGACGTCATGAGTTCGGGGATTAACCCTTCTTTGGCTTTAGATTGCGGGTTTAAAGTCATCTTCCATGAGAATTTTGTGAGTACAAAAGTTTGGATCAATTCCGCGGATATCGGAAATTTTCCAAGCAATTGCCTTCTTATGATCTTTAAGCACGCCGATAAGGCGAGATTTTTCTTCTTCTTTCAAGTCCTTAGCGATGATGACAGGTGACTTCTTCTTGTCTTCAAGGAACACGTACTCGAGATGGGACGGTAATTCTTTAAGCTCTAAATCCGGAGGATTTTTGATGGAAGGCGTAGTCAAATTCGGTTCATCGATAGAAATATCCTTGGAAGATGGTGGAGAAATATGGTCCTCATTGAGAAGTTTCTCAATGGTACGAATGTCTTCATCCCAATCGGTGGGAGAATCGTCATATTGTAAATTCAATCTCCCAAAGTTGCTTCAAATTCAGTCAGAAGGAAATCACTTTCTCTAAATGGAGTTAGTGATGGAGTAATGGAGGCAACGGTCTCAACATTGGGAAGAGAGGTAAGACTACTTTTTCAAGCATCTTTAAAGTGTTCTTCACAAGCCTCATCAAGAACGTCGATACAATTAACACTCTCGTATGAATAAGGCTGTTTAGAAATCTTACCCATGTTGAAGACAATTTGATCGTCACCAACTCTCATGATAAGCTCACCCTCTTCTACATCGATGAGAGTGCGACTGGTCCTCAAGAATGGACGTCCAACGATTAATGGAACACGAGGATCCATCTCGTAGTCAACGACAACAAAATCCGTCGGGAAGGTGAATTTGTCAACGCCAACGAAAACGTCTTCGGCTATCCCCACTGGATAAGCAACCGTACGGTTAGCTAATTACAAAGTCATTTTGGTGGGGACTAGCTCAGTGAGAGATAATTGCTTCCAAATGCTTAGAGGCATTAAGTTGATACTAGCACCTAGATCGGCTAGGGCCATGCAATTCTCTACTCCCGGGAAGTTGCAAGGGATATAGAAGCGACCCGGATCACCAAGTTTGGTTGGAAATTTCCTTAAGAGAACCGCGGAGCAATTCTCATTAAGTTGGGTATTAGCAATATCAAGAAGCTTTTCCTTGTCACTAAGAAGATCTTTAAACATCTTCGCATATTTAGGCATGTGAGCGAGAGTCTCAGCAAAGGAGATGTTGAAATTCAATTGTTTAAACATTTTGAGAAAGTTTGAAACTTGAATATCATCCTTGCTTTTGAGCTTCTCTTTCCTCAACCTTGAGGGATAAGGTATATCGGAAGAGGAGGAAAGCTTTGGGATTGTAGGATCACTCACATCCTTGGGTGGTGAAGGGGTAGAAGTAAGAGGTGGAGGAATAGGAATAGTGGACTCGTTTTCCTTTGTCACAATCACCGGTGTAGGTGTAGGAAGCTCGGGTTCCTTGGTACCTTTTCCACTGCGAGTGATGATTGCTTTCATCTCCCCTCTTGGATTATCAACGGTGTTACTCAGAAGAGTACCCGAAGAAGAGGGTTGATTACCTTGGAAGAAACCAGCCATCATGTCCCTTAGGTCATCCGTTTGACTACTCAAAGAGTTTCGCATATCGGGTCTAAGATCATTCCCTTGTTTCACCATATCGCCATTCAAATTAATAATCTGGGTCTGCATATTCTTCACCAACACATCATTCGTCCGCATGTACATTTCGACCTCGTGGTTGAAAACGGTGGGTTGGGTAGGAGGAGGTGCTTGATAAGCAGGTGTATGGTAAGGAGCAGGTTGGTAAACTTGAGTCGGATTTTGAGGTGGATATGGTTGTCTTTGAGGTGGTTGGTATGGTGCTCGAGGTTGGTTTTGATTGGTTCGGTTAAGATTTTGTTGTTGGTTTTGATTGGTTGGAGGAAAACCGGGCGGGGAAAGAAAGTTGGTGGAACGATAACTTAGCAAGTTACGGTCTCCTTGAGGGCGGGCTGGATAGCCTCCCGGAGGATAGGTACCATATGCTGCGTTAACATTCTCACAAAGATAGTCTTGGGTGGAGGTACAAGTAGTGTAAGAGTGAGGACCCCTGCATATTTCACATGGTTGGCTTACAGCATTGACTTGAGTGTTTTGAGCGTTGATGCTTTTGGTATTGTTAGCGGTGTTGACAGCAAGAGATTCAATAAGCGAAGTAAGTTTGTCAATTCTCTTGTCGTTGTCACTAGTGCTAGCACTAGCGGCATTGGTCCGAACACCCTTCCTTTGCACTCTAGACTTATTCTCAATAATATCCCAAGCGGCATTATAAGACTTAACCAAAATATTACCCCCCGAGGCACTATTTAGTGAATCTTGGTCATTCATGCTTAAACCATTATAAAAAGTATTAATTTGGTGCACTTTGGTAAAACCATGTTGTGGGCACTTTCTTAAAAGGTCTTTAAAACGGTCCCAAGATTCACTAAAAGTCTCATCGTACTTTTGTTCAAAACTAATAATTTCATTCCGCAAAGCGGTAGTACGAGAGGGTGGGAAAAAGTAGTTTATGAATTTGGTCTCTAAGTTCGTCCACGTAAGAATACTTTGTGGCGGTTCCTTTGCAAGCCAATGTCGGGCTTGTCCCTCTAAGGAGAAAGGAAAAAGTTGTAAACGGATTACCTCTTGTGGAACCCCATTGAATTTGACCGTATTCGTGAGTTGAAGGAACCTTTTGATGTGGTCATGAGGATTATCAATGGTACGCCCCAAGAATGGTTGAGCAGAGACCATTTGAATGAAGCCGGATTTAAGCTCAAAGTTGTTGGCTACAATCGCGGGTATGACAATAGGATCGTTGTTGCCCTCTACATGTGCTTGCAAAAGTTCGATCATAGGACGATTGTCCGGTAGAGGTTCATTGTTGTTATTATTCATGTTGTTTTGAGGTGGATTATTATTGTTGTTGTGTACACCGGCTATGTCTAAGTTATCGAGAGTTTCGGGCTCGGGATAAGACGTTGATCGTGTACGCATGCACCTGCAAAAGAACTAACAAAGCAGAAATATTTTTGGTTTTTTATGTTTTTTTTAATTTTTTGGATTTTTGAAAATTTTATATTTTTTAGGTGTTTTGAAATTTTTTATGAAAAAGTAACGTTCACGGTGAACGGATCCCAAAATCCAATTTCTCACAAAAACCGTTAATCCTTACGAAAAGAGCCGGCAGCGGCGCCATTTGATACAAAGATTTTGCTAGGTTGAAAGTTCGTTTCTCGGTATCTTCTCGAATTGATCACGGCTCAAAGTGGAATAGTTGTTCTTGGTGATTTAAAAGGGGAATTGGCTTTCTATGCTACTAAAAAGGTAAATGAGTGAAGTAAATAAAAATAAGCTAAAAGCAAGGAATTAATGAAAATAAAACGTGAATTAAGAATAAATAATAGAATATCTTAACTCAGAAAAGGTGCTGATTCGGAATATTTCTATTGATCCGGAATAAGTGCTTGAACCGGTATATATTAGCTCATGCGGAATAATCTAGAAGCTGCTTCATTCGGAATGTTCAACCAAACATCTTTCATTCAGAATACCCTACTAATCCGGAATAAAAACGTTTATTCGGAATAAAAAAGCTTGGTTCGAAATAAATGACAAAAAGGCTTCGTTCGGAATATTCAACAGATGCGGAATAAAGAAAACTAGGTGCTCATTCGGAATGTGTTGCTCATTCGGAATATGTTACTCATTCAGAATAATTGAAAACTGCTCATCCGGAATGTTTATTCGGAATACTCAAAAGAAAAACTGATCCGGAATAAATTTGTTGGTTCGGAATATTTGACTGATTCAGAAAAATGTGTTCATCCGGAATATGGGTTCATTCGGAATGTTAAGATCAAATGCTTCATTCGGAATAATAAAAGGAAAGTGCTGGTTCGGAATGTTTGCTTCGTTCGGAATAAAAGGGAAAATCAATTGTTTCGGAAATCACACTCATCCGGAATAATAAACTAAAACACTTCGTTCGGAATAAATGTTGACTCGGAATAACTTAACTAAGAAGCTTCATCCGGAATGTTTTGTTCATCCGGAATCTGGGAAACAGAACTTAAGCAAAGAATAGGGAAATAAAACAATACGACTTTAAACAAAAATCAACCAAGTTTTTAACCAAAGATTAAACAAGACTAACCACCAATCATCTACTAATCATAAACATCAAACCAAAACAATAAAAACACAAAACCCACATACTTTTGAAGACCAAACTCAACAAAATAAAAACTTAAAACTTTGAATCAAAAAGAGAAAGATGAACAAGTTTAAAGGAAAGATTATATTGAAAAATTAAGGTTAAACAAACAAAGGAAAGATTAAAACTTACAAGATTTATGAATTCAACAAAGATGAAAAATCACCAACACCTTAATGGTGTTGGTTACCTACGAAAATAAAGGAAAGAGAAAATGGAAATGAAAAACTAGCTCTAATGTGTGAAGGGACTCCTATTTATAGGCCTTGAAGTTGGTTGGTGAGTGGGCTTTCTCCCTTTCTTCTTGTCTTCTCGTCTTTTCAGAAAAGTTGACGTTTTCGATTCTGATTCGGTATTTGTCGATGAATAAATTCAACTCGTCCTTTAATTTCTTCATTTAATAGACTTGAGTTCTTCGACATATGTAAATCTTCCATCTTTGGTCCTTTTCTTCGATAAATCTTCAAATAGGCCCATTGACTCAAATCTTTTGCATCTCTTGGACAATAGACTTCGTCTTGAGTCTTTTTCTTTGATAAACCCCGTGCAATCCCATGTTTTCTTCAATATTTATCCGGTTGGCTCTGAAAACACAACAAACACATAAACCACGCATAATTCCAAACAAATGACATTAAATACGCATTTTGGTCTCGTTTTAGCAAGAAATAAGTGGTAAAAGGATGGGTGTTTTCACACCTATCAAAAATCTTGATTTGAAAAGTTAAAAGGGTGTTTGGGATTACTTGTCTTGAATCATAACTTGATATTGTGTTGTTAGAAGTTTGTGTTTATGCTTGTTATCTGTTATTGACTTGGTTGGGTGCTATTTGCAGCAAGTTTCTGGGCTTGAATCTTGAAATCAAAGATTGTGCTATAACTACTTGAGTTTGACTGTTTTTGACCTAAAATTTTTGGAATACTTAGAGTATATGCATGTTTAGGGATATAAGCTGTTAAATCATTGTTAGCATAACATATCTTAGAGATTTGAGTGTTTGAATCTGGCTTGTTGGTCAATTGCATCAGCAAGTGTTCTTAACTGCATGTTTAGTGTTCATCAGTAACTTTAAGTGCTTGAATCTTGCTTAATACTTTGAATCAATGCATGAAACCTGTTTAGACTTGCTTATTTAAGTTTAATATTGCTTGTGTATGCATTTGGTTAAGTTTGGTTGGCTGAATTGTGCTATAAGTGCTTATTGAACCATAACTGCTTATTGTTCTAAGTCTGGTGCATATCTGGTGATTGATTGAAATAACTGTACAAATTGGCTATTGTTGATTGTGATTTCTTTGTTGTATTTGACTCCTCTTGATCCACTGATCATTTGGGTGCCTTTGTGTAACTTGAATCTCCAAAAAAGTCACTAAAGACAAAAAAGTCAAGAAGTCAAGCAGTGGAAAAAGTTTCCACTGCTCAACACCCAAAACTAGCCCCTGCTTGTGCCATTTTTCAGTTAGCTTATCAATAAGCCATATTGGCTTATCCAGACCTGCAACAACTTTTTTTTTGTGATAGATCTTCATTATTTGACCCATTTGATTGAACTGGAGCTTATTAGACTTTGACTTTGACTTTTTTCTAGAAAACCAACTCATTTGACTTTTTCATAAGTGCTTATTTGCTTTTTCAAGCTTATCGAGTCAACTTATTTGAAAAATTTTTGTTGATTAAGCTTAGATAAGTCATTTAAAAGCTTTAGAAACTTGAATCAGCTCTTGGGATAGCCTAGAACTCAAAAACGACTATTTTGTCGTTTTCTATAGATTGCTTTTTGCATTTTCAGGCTTATTCCTTTGCTTATTTCAAATTTCTTTTTATAGAAGTCTTAAGCAACTCAAAAGAAGCTTGTGTGTCTAATTTGAGCTTATGGCAAAAGCTTATAGCTTAATGGGCCAAAAAGCCCATTAAGAATAAGTTGTTTGGTATAAGTCAGCTTATTTCACATTTTTAGCTTTTGGGCCTTTGAAAAGTTGTGTTTAAAATCCAATTTTGAGTCAGATAGGAGCTTTTGGGCTTAATTGGACAACATTTTTCTTGTTGGGCTTATTTTGGCCCATTAAGGTGACTGTTTGGATTTTTGGCCCATTTAGAGGCCCATTAGGGGTATTTTGTAATTTCAATTTCATTTTCTGTTTATTTAGGTTTTAATTAAGCTAGTTTGCAAGTTCTTAGAATTTTTTTATAAATTTTGGATTTTTAATATTATTTTATTATTAAAATTAAAATTTAGATTTCTCAAGTTTTTATATTTTTCTTAGGTTAAACACATAAAGTTAGGAATTTTACAACTTTTAGAATATTTTTATTGTCCTTAGATTAATTTTCATAATTATTTTAAGTCTTAATAGTTTTTAATTTTTTTTAAATAGTTTTAATTAATTTTTGAATTTTCAAAAAATTGTTTTAAATTAAGTTAGGACATTTTAGAGGTTTACAAAGTGATAAAACTCATATTGGGCTTTTTGTAAATTAAATTGATTTTTAGGGCTTTAATTAGAATTAAAAATCCCTATTTAATTAAATAAAAGGTTTCGGTGATTTTTGATTTTTTGTAAACTCTTATTACATTATTTAGGATTTATTGCAATTTTTTTAGGAATTTTTAGGATAAAATTTTAATTTTGGTGTTTTTACGGTTTTATGTGTACGACCTTTTCGTCTTAGTTTAAATCGTCATCGTAACCGTCATTCTCTTCTATTCCCCTTTCTATTTTTTTTCTCATAATCATATAATCACATAATTAATCATTTCATTACACACACACCAAGCCTCCTTGAGAAAGATCCCCACTTTGGGTCATTTGTGCACGATTTTCCTAAATCGTCATACTTACCCTAATTACCTTGTTTTCCTAAACAAGGGTAAAACTACAAGCATCACTCAAACTGAAAAGACTGTGGCTGACTATAAGAAAATGGAGATTGACCTAAAAGATCAAATTTACATTTTGTCACATGACCTTAAAGTTAGTGTTGACCTCAGGGATATTTTGGAGAGATCCAAAGGTGTCATACAAGCTGAGTTGGATGAGGCCATGTAAAACAAAGATAATGTAGGGCTTAAAGTTCAAAGATTTGATAAAGCTTCTCAAACCCTAGAAAAATGTGTTAGTGAACAAAGAGACTCTAGGGATATGACTGGGATTGGGATGAAAGAGTATGCTGATGTTCCATTACCTGCTGGGAACTTCTATGGTGTCCTTAGAAAGGATTTGTGTTGGACTGGTATACCAGAACTCCAAGAAAAGGAATTCATTCCTCCACCAAGAGTTCTTACTCCAATAGAGGAATATAAGTAGAAATTGACTGGTTTGGACCAATGGGAGAAAGCCAATCCTACTTTGTTTGTTAAAGGTGGCATGCTTAGTGAAAGCCCAAATGAGTCTACACCCATAAAGGTGACCAACCCTTCTATTGGAAAATCTGTTGACCTTGGCTTAAATGTTGATAGAAAACCTAGTATTAAATATGCTGAATTGTATAGAAAACCTAGGTCACCAAGAAGTCAAGTTAGTCATAATGGGACAGGGTTCTTTTCATCTAGACCTAGGGTTATGTCTAGACAAGCTTGTTATAGTTGTGGGAGTTTTTCACATTTGGTGTATAAGTGTGTCAATGCTTCAAAAGTCAACGCTGATAAAAAGTCAACTATTGTCAAACCCAGACCTTTTGTCCAACAAAGTCCACAAGTCATTAGACCAGCTCTATTCTTTACTAAAGGGTCTAATACTTATGCACAAAGGCCTTTTCAAAATACTAATACATGGTTTAACAGACAATGGGTTCCTGTAGCAAACCCTAGGTTTGACGCTGATAAGGGTAATTTCAGCGCTGTCAAGAACAATTTTAACGTTTACAGGAATGTTTCCAACGCTGTTAGACCAAGTAATTACAAATACTTGCAACCAAGGGGAAAGGGGTCTAAAGCTTCTTCTAGCTTGACATGGAGACCCAAACAAGACCAAAACCCTAATTCAGATGGGATTTCTATGACCTATAACATATTTCATTATATTTCAAAGGTCATAACTAAACCAACTGGGGTTAACTGGGTGTTATAAGGACTAAGTCTGTTCTTGTTGAACAACCGAATGAATCCAAGTCTGCTTAAGCTTGGGTTCCCAAAGAAAACTAATTTGTTTTCTTTATGTGCAGGGCATTCAAAAGCAAGTAAATGATTATGGCTATTGGGATAGTGGATGCTCTAGGCACATGACGGGGAAGGAAGATTATTTGACAAATTTTACCCCCATTAAAGATGGTGACAAAGTGTACGTTGGAGGAGGATATGGAACTATTACTGGCAAAGGCACTCTTATCACCAACAATTTGCGTTTTGAAAATGTATTTCTGGTAAAAGAACTTGATTATAATCTGTTTAGTGTATCACAAGTTTGTGATAACAAAAATAAGGTTCTTTTCACTGATACTGAGTGCTTGGTGTTAAGCAAAGAATTTAAAATACATGATTAGAAGTTTATTGATTATAGAACACCTAGGCATAAGGACATTTATAATGTGAATCTTAATGGAATTAAGATGAATAATAATTTCTCATGTCTATATGCTAAGGCTTCAGTTGATGAAAGTAATCTTTGGTACAGAAGGTTAGGGCACATAAATTTTAAGAACATAAACAGACTTGTGAGACATGGTTCAGTTGATGGTTTGCCTGAAAAGGCTTTCCATAATGATCATTCTTGTGTTGCATGCCTTAAAGGCAAACAACACAAAGTCTCCTTTAAGTCTAAACTTTTGCTCTCTAGTTCTAAACCACTCCACTTGCTGCATACAGACTTGTTTGCTCCAACTAATATGGAAAGCTTAAATGGTAAATATTTTTGTTTTGTCATAACTGATGATTTTTCTAGATTTACTTGGACTTTCTTTTTGGCTTTGAAAAGTGAAATTGCCACTGTTTTGATTAACTTTATTACCCAAATTGAAAAGAAAACAAGGAATGAGGTTAAGATTCTTAGAAGTGATAATGGTGGTGAGTTTAGAAATAAGTTGTTAGATGACTTCTGTGTCAATAAAGGGATTACTAGGCAGTTTAGTGTAGCTAGAACCCCACAACAAAATGGGGTGGCTGAAAGGAAGAATAGAACTCTCATAGAAGCTGTTAGCCTCAAAATATTGAGTCAAACAAGAATGCTCGGTCATAGGTTATTATTGTAACATTAGTTAGAACGTTGTAATAGATAGTTAATTAGTCGTGGTTTACGGGCTTGGATTTAAACTAATTAAAGTCCAAAAAGACAAGCCCGGCCCAATATATAGTCCATTAAAGCCCGCATGTGGGTGGACTATATATACTACCCTCCTAGCATGTTAGGAGGGTGGGTGGTTCATTTTTCTCCATCCTTAATCTAATATTCACAAGTTAATCCTCTCCTCCTCTCTACTTTATCTCACTACTTTCTCTCTCTAGGAATTCATCTCTTCTTCATCTATTTTCTTTCTTTCTTCATTGTTTAATCAATCACCAATATATGGGACAACATTTGGTATCAATCGCCATGGGGTAGTTTTGTGATTCGTTGTTGATTTTACTTGGTTCGTGTGATTTTCTCTTATAATCATCTCGAATTCAAGATTCTTTTTGTGTTTCTATGCTCTAAATCTTGATTTAAATCTTCTACATAGCTGTGGTAGGGATTTGGTCGCATTTGGTTGGTTAAAATCGCGGATTTCTTGTCGAAAAATTCATTTTTTACCCTAAAATCTCGTAACAGCACTATTATTCCGATTGGTGTAATCGGAAAAGGGTTTATAGATTTCGATTGGGATTCCGATCAGTAGCATCGGAAAAGGGTTTTAACATTCCGACCAGCTTTTCCGATCAACATTCCGATTGGACTTCGAATATTCCGACTGGACTTCAGATATTCCGATTTGGCATTCCGACAAGGTATTCCGATTTGGCATTCCGACAAGGTATTCCGATTTGACATTCCGATAAGACATTCCGATTGGACATTCCGATTAGACATTCCGATAAGACATTCCGATTGGACATTCCGACGAAGTGATTCCGATGATGTGTTTTTGCTAAATTTTTGTTTGAGTATTTTTTAGACTTAGCCACTATCTAGACTAGTTTCGGAATATCGTTTACACGAAGATCAAAAAAAAAAAAAAAAAAGTTTTTTGGCGGGAAAACCCAAGTAAAATTTATTTTTTCCTATACCATTTTTAGGCCATTTAAGCTTTAATTTCAAATTTTGGCGATGCGAAAAATTTTTTGACCAAAAATTCAAATTTTCGGACCAAAATTCAAATTTTTAGGCCATTTTTAGGTTTTATTTTTCGTTAAAATTTTCATTTTTCAAACTTTTTCCCTACTAGTTATTGGCTATTTCTAACTCGTTTTCAAAATTTGGTTATTCAAAATTTTTCGGTTTACCGTTTTAGTCGGACTGAGGAATTTATAGTCGGACTGAGAAAAATTTCAAATTTTCGGAATTTCAATAACAACACAATCACAACAAATCTACTTAAGATCCATTTTCAATTCATCAACTGAGATACCATCATCATGGAAACGAGCAATGCGTGTTCAGACAGAGAAGAACGAGAGATGCAACTACAAGAACAAGTCCTTAAACAACGTTGTATGCAAGCTTTCAGTGATCTTAAAACGAATCTAAAACGTCTAGAAAGAGAGACCTTCTCGTACAATCCTTTGTATATGCGTGCTTTTCATTCCTTTTCCGGAAATGATCATCGCACGTTCTCTTATGACTTAAGAGACCACTTGAAGAATCTTGAGAATGAATTACTCAACAAAAACCTTCATGAGACAAATTCCAAGAATGCCTTCAAAACACTCAGAACACCGTTTCATCAATTCTTTGCTTCACAACTATTCAAGAATCCTAATTTTGAGTCAGAAGTTCGAGATGCAAATCAACACTTCAAAGACTACACTACAATGGAAGCAAAATCATTCAGAGATTTGATATTTGGAAACATGGAATCAATTGAGAGGCTTTTGGATGAACGCCTACTTCATGCAAAAGACATGATCAAGAAGATGATTGACAAAAGGCTGAAAATGCAAGAGTGCACGGTTGCAAAGATTCATGTAATGGATACGAGTCCAGTTTCAACTGTAAGTAACGAGACAATATCGAGTAATGCAACTGACAGCTGCAAAACAGGGAAAACAACGCATGGTGAGCAGAATGATCATAACAGCTCTGGGAAAGACAACAGCAGCTCTGACAAACAACACATCGACTCTGAGAATGAGAATGTCATCAGCAATACACCTTCCTATGATAATGGTCCTGTTTACGATTCTGAGCCATTGGAAGAGGTACACAATGCTGAATTTAATGTGTTTGCCAATGCCAATACGCATGAGCATAGTGATCAAACAACAAACCTTATTGACACATGTATGACGGAAAAGGTTGATAGCAATACCACACCAAATTCATCAGACATGTGCAATAATGAGTTTGAGGATGATCAACATGCAAATGAGTATGATGATGAGGAGCGTGTCGCGCTTGCTAAATTAATTGCTAGTTTACAAAAAGATGTCAATGAAACTAGAAAGAGTCAAAAGCAGTTAAAGAAGGCAAACACAGCGCTCACTCAAAACTTTGAAGAATGCAAAGCCGCTCTAATTAAATCTAATGAGACCCTTGAAAGTAATAGGGCTGAGCTTCTTCAAAAGACCAAAGAGCTTGAGGGGTACAAGGGTAGTGCGTTAAAAAGTCAAAAGGACGATTTTGAAAACAAATATAATACAACTCTTGAGTTATTAGCCAAAGAGAAGCGTCAATATAATGTTTTCTTAATGGATGAACGTCAAAAAACGTACCTTGCAAATACCAAAGTTAACGAACTTGAACAAAAGCTCTCTATGACCACTACTGATTCTGCTAAAATTCTTGAGGATAAGAAACAAGAGGTAGATGCGTTAAAACAAGACTTCAAAATTAGATACGAGAAAGAAACTGAAAAAGTAACAAAATTAGAAGAACAAGTCGAATTTTTGAAGAACGTTGTTTATAAAACGCATGATTCTATTCAATCCATAAGAATGCTAGCACCTCCATCGATGTTTAAGGGTCAAGCTAGCTTTGCAAGTCCTGAGTACCTTGCCAAAGCTCAAGCTGCGAACCCGTGTCTTTATCTTGATGAGACTGAAAGGACAGATCTTGATTGCATGCCTGTTAGTGCCAATATTGAAGAGACTGCCCTTTGGGATGATGATAGTCAACCACTTGTCAATAAGGAGTTTGTGAAACCATATAATTATGCTTATGAGAATAGTCTTTATGGTCTTTTCAACAAACAAACTCAGAAAAATCGTGAGGAAGTGTTTCTAGAATGCAAACAAAAGAGAATTCAATGGAAGAAAGCATTTGCCCCTAAGAAATCTAATATTTACAAATACATAAACTACCTCCCTCTAGATGAATCTAAAAGCAAGAGTAGGAAAACATTAGGTATTCTTAAACACCATATAGATAATGTTAAATCTATTGTTGAAAGAGACTGGGCCAAACGTGAAAATGCTGAGTGGACACGTCCAATTCCTCAAGATATTACCTTGCTTGTGAAAGAACTCTTAATTCCTAACACGGCGTTGATTAAAGAAACTGTTCTTCAACTTGAGGAGTTCATTCGGACTGAAATGTTTGATGATTTAAAATACGTTGAATCTCTTGAGAAACTCATTGATGATCTTCAAATGGAGAAGTCTGATTTTTCAGATAAATATGATTTACTCTTGCAAGAATGCGTTTCTAAAGATGTTATGTGTGCTTATTTTACATCTTGTGCTGATATTGATGAATATTCTGAAGTTGCATGCCAATATCTTGATAAGATCAAAGAATGTGAACGTCTTGAAATTGAGCTTTCGAAACGTAAAGAAAATGTTGACAAAAAGGCTTTTGAGTTACTTCAACACAAAACTGATTTCCTTCAAAAACATTGTCATTCACTTGAACTTGCTTTGCAAAAAGACGTTGGTCGTTTTCCACATGATAATAAATTGCAAGAAAAACTTTCCCAAACATTTCGAGAAATGAATGAACAGAATTTGGAAATTAAAGGGTTGAAAGCTCAGTTACAAGACAGGGACATAGCGATAGCAGAGTTACAGAAACTCGTTGCCAAGATGGGTGGGAAAGTTGTGGAACCTAAAGTTGTGAAACCTGTTGTTCGACAACCCAATGCCTACAAGGATCCAAATCCGTCTATATTAGGAAAATCGACTCCGTTCTCCAATTCTTCTCATATGAAATCTAGGTTACCCCCTAAGACTGATGTGCAACCAAGTGTTCCAAAACCATCCATATCACCCTATGTTCCTCCATTTAGAAAGCACACTGTTGCTAAACCCAACCATGTGAATGCACCTAGCCCTTTCGAGGACTCCTCCAAAACGTGTGACATTCACGTCCACAAAGGAATCTGTAGGTTCAAATGACCTCGTTCATACCCACAACCTAGAGGATGCGAAACAAAAAGGGAAGATTCAGAAAGACAAACCAGTGTATGAAAAACCTAGTTCACCAAATCCCGCTAGAGTTCCACACACTCCTAATGGTAGTCAACCAAAACCTAGGATCCCTCTTCAGCAATCTAGGAATTGGAAACCATCCATGAATAGTTGTGTTTCAAACACATTACGCCTGAACGATTTGGAAAACAAAGGAATACAAGTACTTTCGTGAATCCAAAATTCCCTGTATGTCCCACTTGCAAAAAGGGCATTCACAATGGAAATCATGACCATTTCATTTTGCAATACCTCTATGAGGTCAAATCTCGTTCCTTTGAACGGAGATCGAATACAGAATCCCATAAGACAACAAGGAGATACAAACCCGTCGCAAAGAAAAGCAACAACAACAAATCTGAAACATGGATTAAAAAAGGACTTAGTTTCTCTCAAAAGAAGTCTTCCGCTGTGCAAGAGAAAGCTACTCCTAAATCTACTCTTCAGTGGAAACCAACGGGTCGGATCTTCACAGAAGTTGGTCTTAAGTGGATTCCAATAGAGAACAGTGATGACATCTGCACCAGCACTAATGCTACTGTTCTACACGCTGAAAAGGAATTTGTTACTCCTAATTCTAGTACTTGTGCAAACTCTTCTTCTGTGATTGCAGGTACAACAGCGGATTCTGAACCCACTTCTCCTTCTTCAAAGGGTTCCATTTTTGTACATTCGATATCACCTTCTTCTGTTGTACAAAAGTCTATTTTGGATTATTTTCGAAAAACTTGAAAAAAATAATAATAATAAAACGTAAATATCCATAGAAAAACAAAATAAAAAATGGAAAAACTTTCAAAATACCAAAAATATTCTTCTCGACATGTATTTCAGTATCGATAATATGGACGTACCTAGAAATGTCGCTCAATAACGACACGGGTGTGTACATAAAGCTCGAATGAAAGTTGTAAATATTTTTCAAAACATGTCATTTCAATTATTTACAATTACCTCATATTGTGACTCGTACTTCCAAGGAAGGAAAGTTGATCACGAATGATAACTAATTCTTAACAACGGGAAAATAAATTTTCTCGGTTATGAGCTCTCATTAAAAACATTCAAAGTTTTTAAGCTCATGTAAACGACTTACAGTTAAATGTCAGACTGTAACTCGGACCTCAAATAAAGGAAAGTGTATCTTTAAAGATACCATATCCTAACAAACGGGTAGAGCAATCTATCACGGGTTGAGCTAGTCACAAAACATTCAACGTTTTGAGCTCAACACAATGGCTTGTAATCACTTTCAGATTGCAACCCGGATCTAAATTCACGGGGGAGTGTACGCTTTTGTACTCTTACCCTTAGCAAAAGAAGTTAAATCTTCTTACACTTGAGTGGATTCGTCAAGACATTCAAAGTCTATGAACTCAAGTTTATGCTTTGGAAAAACCTTTTCGTCAAAAAGAATTGATTTTTCAAAAAGCTTGAACACAATTTTTTCAAGAATTTCTCATTGATATTCAAAATCATTCAAAAATCGTGTGTTCAACAACTCCTATCCTCAAAAGTTTAATGTGGATCAAATCCTCGTAATGACAATTCCATTGGATCAATTTTTGAGGGGGAGCAATTCAACTTCATGCAAAAGATTAACACATCTTTCTCCCGAAGATTTTCAAGACTATTTTTCAAAATATATTTTAATCAAATTTGGCATCTCTAATATCAAAAGAATTTATATATTAGAGATAGGGGAGAAAATGTGATTAAAATGTGATCTATAAGACTCAAGCACTTTAACTCTTACCCACATGTGCGAAACACTTTCGATTATCGATGCACATGTGAAGGGGGAGCTTTTCTGAAACGACAAAACTAGCAAGGTGTTAAATGTTTTTCAAACACTTTGTTAGAATTTAAAGTGGTTTTCATGGTTACGATCAAATACCCACAACATCTTTAATTCACGACGTTATTGGTGTCAAAAGGGTGGTTAGGTTTAAGTCCTATGATCCAACCAGAACCAGAGGGATCTTCCCAGGGACAATCCAATAGATTATTAGAAGTCCTTATGAAAGATGGAGTAGAATGTGAACGTAGCTGAATGCCGACTAAGTACTGATGATAGCACTGGAACAATCACAACAAGGTGCTATTAATGATGTCTTGGTAAGCATTGAAGGGGTTGAAGAATGAAAAAGAAATGTAAGGATAAAGGGTGTAAAGAAAGAAGCCCTCCATACAACTTAGGCAGAAACCGGGTCAACTCATCATGAAGACAAACTCATCATGGACCCAGTGATGTGAAGCACAACCCTTTCCTAGCTACTCAGACTTCTCTCAAAAGAAGTTTGTTTTATTGTCATGGAGATCAACACGACTTCTATTGACTTTCTCACTCCGAGATTGTTGATATTGAATAGGTGGCATCTGCTCCAGCCTCCGACCACTAAAAGTGCACAAATCGAGTCTAGAGCCAAGAGATCAATCAAATCTCGTTAGGACACACGGATGAAGATCAAGAGAGTCCTACGCTATATCCTTGCGATATTGCTAGAACACTCAGAGTGATACTATTTAGTATTCACAATGATGAGTGGAAATCCTTCCAGTGTTAACATCAAACAGCACTGCGGTAGGTCATATGCAAGATTCTTTATGAATTGAACATATGTAAAACTGAAAAGCAACAGTGGTTTGATTCTGAATTGATTCAAACTCGTTTCAGGTTTCTACGCAATATCTTTATGGTCTTGCCAGAACATTCAGAGTGATATTCATTAATATTCACAGTGACGAGTGGAAATCCTTCTAGCGTCAACATCAAACAGCGCTACGGTAGGTGACTTGTAAGATTCTCATGAATCAAACTTGTGTCAACTGGAAAGCAACAATTTAAGATTCTTAATGAATCAAACTTGTTCCAGGAATTTGAATTGACGACTTTAATCAAGCGGATATTTATCCAATTGATTCACTCTTTATGTTCGCAGTCTTGCTTTGAGACGGTCGAGTAAAGAGAAAGGCTAGTACTGCCGCGAAACCCTGTCAAGGAGATTCTTAATTGAATCTACCTGATCACAGGTACGATATTTAATATCGTATAACGGTCTTCACCGACCGGAGGTAAAACGCTACCGATTTAGGACGAATGTCAAAGCCATTCAGTCCGTGTCTATGTTTTGTCTCGAGAAGGTGGCGTCAAGGTGTACTCAGCAAAGTCAAAGATTCACAACCACATATTCATGCCCAAAGACTTATCCAACAATTGATAGTGTAAGCATGTGGACAAAGACACAAGATCGCAAGATGGCAATGACAAGTCAAGGATGATTTGAAGATCTCAAGACTAAAAGACAAAGTCGAAAGACAACGACAAAGGCTCAAAGATCATAGCATGAAGGAACAAAACTATTGCTACATGTTCAAGGCTCATCTATGACGAGATTCGTAATCTCCATTGATCTTCAAATATCAAAAGGGTATGACCTCACATTGGGGGAGATTGTTAGCCTCAAAATATTGAGTCAAACAAGAATGCTCGGTCATAGGTTATTGTTGTAACATTAGTTAGAACGTTGTAATAGATAGTTAATTAGTCGTGGTTTACGGGCTTGGATTTAAACTAATTAAAGTCCAAAAAGACAAGCCCGGCCCAATATATAGTCCATTAAAGCCCGCATGTGGGTAGACTATATATACTACCCTCCTAGCATGTTAGGAGGGTGGGTGGTTCATTTTTCTCATTCCTTAATCTAATATTCACAAGTTAATCCTCTCCTCCTCTCTACTTTCTCTCACTACTTTCTCTCTCTAGGAATTCATCTCTTCTTCATCTATTTTCTTTCTTTCTTCATTGTTTAATCAATCACCAATATATGGGACAACAGAAGCACCTAGGATAATGTTGGTTGATGCTCATTTTCCCATTACTTTTTGGGCTGAGGCTATGAATACAGCCTGCTATGTGCAGAATAGGGCATTGATCAACAAAATCCACAATAAGACACCTTATGAGCTATTTTGGAATAGGAAACCTAATATTGGTTTTCTTAAACCCTTTGGATGTCATGTAGGTGTACTTGATACTAGTGATGCCTTAGGAAAGTTTAGTGCTAAAGGTGATGAAGGATATTTTATGGGCTATTTAGTGCAGAGTAGAGGATATAGGGATTACATTAAGAAAGAAAAACGTATAATTTAAAAGGTACATGTTAGGTTTTTAGAAAGTAAACCTAGTGATCCTTAGAGTGGACCAAATTGGTTCTTTGATTTAGAACCTTTATCTAGGACCTTGAATTATATGTCTGTTACTAATCAAGACACTGTAAAAGTGGATTCAAATGTTACGGAAGAACCAGTTGTTGAAATTTCAGGTATACAGGTTGATAAGGACGTAGGATCACATGCAGTCGAATCAGCTCCTATACTTGAGTATGTCACCATTCCCATATGGACAGAAGGATTTCCTGCTGTTGCTGCTGTTGGAAAGGAAAAAGATGGTCCACAAGAGAAACCAGTTGATGAAAACATGCATGAATCTTCAAGCGCTGACAAAGGAAAATCTGGCGCTGACAGGACAAATTCATGCATTGATGGCTCAAACGTTGACAGAGCTAGTTCAGGCGTTGACAACTCTTTTGACCATTTATTCTCTTCCAGTGTTTTTGAACAAGGTAAGCCTTCAGCAGTACATGAAGAGGTTCATTCAGGTGATGATGGAGGATAATTTGAAGATGATATTGGCAACATGGAGACTGAAATTGAAGACAACATAATTCTTGAAGGAGGAATACTTACATCTACTATCAAAAATCATCTTCCTTCTCTAATCATTGGTGATTTGATGTCTCCTGTTCAAACTAGAAGGTCTCATCAAAATCAAGGAGGTTATATTGCCAATATCCACAAGAAGGTTGATACCCCTCTTATTCAAGCATGTTTGTTTGCTTGTTTTCTATCACAACAGGAACCCAAGAAGATATTTGATGCTCTCAAAGAACCAAGTTGGGTGGAAGCAATGCAGGATGAGCTTCACCAATTTGCTATTCAAGATGTTTGGGAGTTAGTAGATTGTCCCAGATATGTCAGACCTATCGGGACAAGATGGGTTCTTAGAAACAAAAAGGGTGAAAGAGGGATTGTGGTCAGAAACAAGGCACGTTTAGTTGCTCAAGGCTATACACAAGAGGAAGGGATAGACTATGAAGAGGTTTTTGCACCTGTTGCAAGGATTGAAGCAATAAGGATTTTCCTAGCCTATGCTTCTTGCATGGGCTTCACATTTTATCAAATGGATGTGAAGAGTTCTTTTCTTTATGGCATAATTGCAGAGGAGGTTTATGTAATGCAGCCTCCCGGTTTTGAAGATTCAGAACCTCAAAACAAGGTGTATAGAGTGAAGAAAGCAATGTATGGACTTCATCAAGCCCCAAGAGCATGGTATGGTATATTGTCCACCTATCTGGTAGAAAATGGATTCATGAGGGGCGCTATAGATCATACTTTGTTTACCAAGAAGATTGGTAAGGACTTTTTACTTGTTCAGGTTAATGTGGAGGATATCATTTTTGGCTCTTCAAGTCCAAAGATGAGTGAAGACTTTTCCAAAATCATGACAGATAAATTCAAGATGAGTGCAATGGGAGAGATGAACTTCTTTCTAGGTTTACAAGTTCAACAGAAAGAAGATGGTATCTTCATCTCTTAAGATAAATATGTAGCAGAAATCTTGAAGAAGTTTGGCTTTTCTCCACATGAAAAACGGGCTAGCACACCCATGGATAGGGAACACCCTTGGGGAAAGATTGGATATGGAAAAGAGGTGGATGTCAGGCATTATAGGTCAATGATTGGATCATTGATGTATCTTACAGCTTCTAGACCTGACATTATATTTGCTGTGTGTGCATGTGCACGCCATCAAGTGACTCCCAAAGAATGTCATCTTCATGCTATCAAGAGGATCTTTAGATATCTTAGGTGCTATCCCACCTTGGGATTATGGTATCCAAAGGATTCTCCATTTGAGCTTATTGGTTATTCAGACAGTGATTATGGAGGTGACAAGTTTTATAGAAAATCCACAACTGGTGGAAGCCAATTTCTTGGGAGCAGATTAATATCTTGGCAATGCAAGAAACAAACATTGGTGGCCAACTCTACAACTGAAGCAGAATATGTAGTTGCAGCTGCTTGTTGTGGACAAGTCTTATGGATTCAGAACCAACTGTTGGATTATGGGTATAATTTATGCATACCAAGATTTTTATAGACAATAACAGCATTTTATGCATTATTAAGAATCCTATACATCATTCTCAAACAAAACACATAGAAATTAGACATCATTTTATAAGATATTTTTTTGAAAAAGGTTTAATACAACCGGATAGGGTTGACATAGAAGAAAATGTGGCAGATTTATTAACTAAGCCTTTTGATGCTGGGAGATTTCAATACTTTGTAACAAGTATTGGAATGATCAATCTTACCTAATATGTGTTTTTAGAACTTATTGTAAAAGTATGTACAGGATATGCATTGTTATTGGTCTTTGTATAGAATTAGGTTTTCCACTTTATTTGTCTAACGTTGACAAAGGTTATTTTAACACTGATACGTGTTAAAATGTACGTTGACAGCAACATGTTAGTTTTGTGGTTTTTGATCTAATTATGCAGGCATTATGAGCATTGTACAAATGGATACATAGTTGCTTATGGATCTTTGGAGCTTACATGGAGTGTGTTCAAGTTTATGGATGATGGTTGGAATGTTTACATTCCTATCTTGACATAAATTTGTATTGCATAATTTATGTTTGGCAACTTGTATATCATACTTTAAGGGGAGGTTTAGAAAACCTTTAGGACTTTTTGGGTATTCATACAATACTCTTATCACAATTCTAGATTGTGTCCACTGGTGAGTACGAGTTAGTTTACTAAATCGTGAGGCACTGTAGCATGTAAAGTTGATATACTTTGTACGCTGCCAAGACTTTTTGACCTAGAATTGGATGTGGTCGGTTGGGAGACTTGGGTATGATTTTTACTGGGCTTACCTGGGAAGTTACAAAGGATTTTATGAGATAACTTCATTGTTAAGAACTTTGGTTAGCAAGGGACACTTGAGGACAATATTTCTATCTTTCTTAACCAAGTGTGCATGATTGGACAGTGCCACCCTATAGTGATTTTCAGTCTATAAGTTATCTTCACTAGCATAAATTACTTTGTTAAGGTCCATTTTCTTTTAAATTATTTTTAATTTTGGACGTTGACAGATTTCTTTCCAAGCGTTGTTAAGACCAATTTTCACGTTGACATGGCAAAATCCAACGTTGACAAGAATATAGCCGTTGGGCGCTAATAAGTTATTTTTGACCGTTGATAGACATTGGGTCCTACCCAGTTGTTATTTTTGACAAAAATATGGGCCGTAATTTTAGGAGTTGGTAACTTTTTAGTAATGCTTGAGATAAGTTATATCTTTTTCAAGATTTTCATCGTTATATTTTGAATATAACTGCCTCATGTTTTGACCAGTCACATGTTTTCACCTCTCCTATATATTTGGCTCGTTTCTTTGAAACAGGGTAACTGCTTATTCTTGTCTAACTACAATTTCTCAAACCCTCATCTTTCATAACTTTAATCACATCTTTATACATCAATGTCGCCAAAGTTTAAACCAAGAGATTTGGAATTGGGGTTCAGAAGTCAGCATAACATGGTTGCTTATTTAGAAGCTGATAATGCTCTGTTTCCCCAATATACTCATATGGTTGAGTATTTGAATGAATCCCCTATAAGGTATGCACTTTCTCATGCTCCTCTTATCCTTGTCACACACATTAAACAGTTTTGGAATATTGTCACTTCCTCAACAGTTAATGTTGTGACTACATTGACTGCTATTGTCCATGAAGTTCCATGGGTGGTTACTGAAGCTCTGGTTTGCCAAGCTTTGCATCTTAATGATGAAGATGGCATAATGACCCTACCCATTGCAGAGCTAGAACAAGGACTCCAAGCTTTGGGTTATCCTTTGCCAGAAGATGTCCATTTAAACAAATATTCAAAACAGGAATTTCCCCCATCTTGGAAGTACTTGTACATGTCATTCTTCAATGTTTTAGTCCCAAATGTACTGCACACAATGAAATCAACCGTTTAATTGGGGGTTCCATTGTGCGTATTGCAACTGGGCGAAAATATAATTTTTCAAAAATGATTTTTTATGGCATGTGTCATAACATGGGTAGCAAGATGACTCTTGCTTATTCAAGGTTTTTACAAATGGTGTTTGATTTTCAAAGATACTGTAATATGGATCACGATGATTTTTATACGTTCCCTGTTCAAAAGAAAGCAATTTTTGGGAAGATGAATTCTGAACCTCATAGAGACTTACCCCTTACCCAAGCCATGCTTGCTGTTATTGCAGTAGCACAATCTCAACCAGACCCACAACCACAACCAGACACATTGCCTGAACAACCACCATCACCCCAGCATATGGAAGTTGACCAAGAACCTTTCAACGCTGACACTTTAAATGTTGGCGTTGACACTCCAAATCCAAACGTTGACACCCTTTTACAACAAACCTAAACACCCATTAACCTTCACACAGACACCCAATCCACACCATCTTCTACACCACCAGAATTTAGGTTGGTAAAACGCGAAAGGAATACTGGAGTGTTCTCCTCTAGTGGTCCTAGCCATGTTGCAGAGAGAACCACCACCACAAGTGTGGTTGGTGACATGGGTGGGGCTGGGACTATCTGTTCTAGCTTAGATGTAGGCCAAGCCAGTCCTAACATCATTAAGACCCCATCCATGCCCCATGAGTCTACTTTGGGAGGTCAAATTCCCATTCTAGAGGAGGGCATATTGGAACCTTACACATTCTTGGAATTGACGGCTGTCTGCATTAGCTTGCAAAAGCAAAATGCAGACCTTGTACATACTGTCAACACACAAGGCCTTGAACTCAAGCAATTGAGGGAGAGGATTATTATTTTGGAAGGAGCTAACCCTAAGTGTAGAGAGGAGGATTCTTCCAAAGGGGAGGATGAACAGGTACATGTGAGCGACAAAGGCTCACATGAAGGAGAATCTTTGGGTATAGCTGAAGCTCTAACAGATTTGAAGAGGCAACCAGGTTTTGATGCTGAATTGGTTACCCTTACAAATTTGAATATATCTTTTACTGAGATGTTGGAGCAGTTCACGAAGCCAAGCGCTGACAAGAGTAAGTTAAGCGTTGACAAGCAGATTTTGGACGTTGATAGATCTGCAAATGTGGTTGATGCATCCCAGTCATCAGCTATCATCAAGGATGTGTCTACACATGTACCATCAATTTCTTTACCCACTATTGATGTACTAGTTAAAAGGTAAAGGGATTATGGTAGAAACGATAGTTCCTAAGGATGCATCCCAAGTGCAGTTTGATTCTCTGTTGGCTGCACAACTTGAGGAAAAAAAGAAGAAGATTGCTGCTATTGAGTCATCATTTGTGGCTGTGTCTGAGAGTAATAAGGGAGGCAGATTTGATGAGAGTATTAATTTAAGTGTGATGATCATTGAAGATCTAGAAAGGCTTGAATATGGTGATGAGTTGGCTAAGGAGAGGCTTGAGGAGTTGAAAAATCAGGTAGATTATGAGATGCCTGAAGTGGCTCAGATGTACTTTGCATGGGAGAATAAGGTTATGGAGAATCCAGACATGACCATTTCATATCAAATTTGGGGTTTGGAGATTATCTTAAGAGTTCAAAGGGATTGCAAGGTAATCTTGAAGTATAAGGCTAGCAAGGTTCTTTCAAAGTCTAAGAAGGATGGAAGAGAGCTCTACTATATGCTTCTCAGATGTCATCAAGGGGGTTGGACTTTTCAGAAGTTGCAGAGTTTGTCCTTTGATGAGTTGGAGTTTCGTGCTTATCCTATATGGACAAGTGTTCAAGAGCAGAATACTATCAGACTTCTTTTAGATGAAAGAAAGGAAGAAATTGCAGAAGAGATGTAGATCTAAAAGGCTTTAATTGCACCAAGGCCTTTGAAGAAGGCAGTTCGAATTGAGTTCCCAAAGAATTTGGATAGAGTGAATCCTAGTGAAGCAGTTATTAGAAAGAGTATTAAGCTCTCACCTTTGGAAGCTTCACATATGGTAGAGGTATTACCTCATGATTCCAGAAACCCTATAGTTCATTATGAAGAAGATGCAAGTGGGTTTTGGATGATTGGCAGATATGGAAAGGAGGTACATACTTTTACTACTCTTATCTCTTTGTTTGCAAGCCTGGATAGGGAAGACTTGGCAGATCTTTGGGGATTGATGAAGGCTAAGTATGAGGCTGAAGCACCTACTTCAGTCAATGGAATAAAGATTTTGTCCACATTCAAGAGAATGTGTGATCCAAATGATGAAGATCCAGTATGGAAGGATCTGGATGATATCAGTGGACTTCAAAGGCTTCTACATTCAGCAGCTGGTGTTTATCATTTGAGTACTACAAAATTTTCTAAATATCCTCATGTGGATGCTGAATATCCCATGTCCAAGGAAGTTTTGAAGAAAATGGTGTCAACACAGCTGGAGATGGATTATACAAGTGATGTTGGCAAAGATCTAATTAGGTTTATTTATTTCCTAATTAAAAAGTTATTTGTATTTGTAAGAATCCTCCTTTTATTTAGTATTTATTCAGAAACTTGATTACTAGAGTAGATATCAAGTTTAGGGGAGGATTGTTGGGAATAAAATGAAGCCAAGACACTTAGACGCTGACAAGAGGAAATTGGACGTTGATAAGAAGAAATCAAGCGTTGACAGAACAAGCGTTGACAAGAAGAAATCAAGCGCTGATGAGAAGAAGTCCAAGCACTGATAGAATACTTAGTTTACACGTTTTGTATTTCTAGTAAAGATATGTTCGACATTGTATTTTCTATATTTATCTTTACCTAGAATAGCTGATAGTTAGACTCTTGTACAAGGTTCCTTTATCTATAAAAGGAGGCCTTTAGGTTTTAGTTTGATATACGTTTTACACTTTCATTGTACACAAGTTCAATCATCAATCAAAGTGAAAGTTTGGTTTATTCTGTTTCGTGTGTTCTTGTTCTAAGTATTAAATTCCGCATAATACTTAGATTGTTTCATATACAACAAAGTTTCTCTAAGTGTTTAACTTGATTCAATCTCGTTTACACAAAGCTAAATCGATCTAAGTTTGGGATCAACATGAGACATTCTTTTAGAGATTTTAAAAAGATTACTTGAGAAATTTGTGTGTAAAAATATGAAGTTTGTAGTGTATTTATATAGAAAAGGGGGAATTTTTTTTTTTGAAAAAACATTTAAATGAAACAGTAATTTTACCGTTGTTATGCACAGATTGAAATACGTGAGGCCCATTTTTTTTTCTTCTTTATCGCCAGTAAAATGGGCGTTTGACGAGAGGAGGTGGTGTGGTGACAAGAAACGGCAATCAAGTGGCGAAAGCCACGTCACTTTGGAGAGGCTAGTTCGTTTCCACATCATGCGCTCTTAGTTTCATATATAGTTGGTATATGAACAATTGTATGTCTATTAATTAAAAAGTTGACTTATTAGCTAACAAAACAAATAAATAGTTGGAAAAATAGATAGTAATAACAATGATTTATAAATTATATAAAATTTGGAAACAATTCGTTATCTATATATATAAGTGTCTAGGTCATATTTGATAGCGATTCTAAAAGTGAGTCATCTGTTACCCTCGATATCGTACACATATGAGATTGGTGTTTAGAGGATTTTGATACAATATCACATATATAAGTATTTCCATCCATTAAAACGTAATTGGCCTTCATGATTTTTTTAGCAATGATTTGATGTTCTCAACTTCTCATGTTCATGTGCATTTTATGTAGTTTCTGCGAATTCTGTTGGAGCTCAAGTCTTGGATAATCTTAATCATGGTTGGAACTCGTAGTTATCACTGAATAAATCATTTTAATCGATTTTGGCTCTGAGAAGATAAAAGAAATTACATTCACATGATCAATGTCGCCTAGAACAAGTATTGTAGGAAGCAAATAATATGGACTTGTAAATGAGATTACAAACAACCCATTCGCTTTATTTATCACAACCGCCTACTGCATTATTATTTTATACAACAGCTTTCACTTCAATAAACAATCAATCAAAATTCAATGCATTTATATCACAAAACAATCAACATATATGACTTGGTATATCCAGGAGCGGCCACTTGATGCTGCTTTACTTAGTTACTTTTTTGGTTCATCAGCTGGTAGCGAGTCCAGGAACTTTTTAAGACAACGTGTATAGACACACGGTCGTTCAATGTGAACTAGGTATCCTTCCTTACTTATACCTTCAACAGTTGTGTTGTCTCCTAGTTCCCTATAACCGCATTCATAAAACAAACTAAAGTATTGTTTGTGCAAATCCTTGTGGGGGTCCGAATGGTATGACCGGATCGGATCTTGGGTGATGTATGCTTCGGATATCCTGAAAACAAAGCAACGCGTTAGCCTCGTCCGGGTGTGAGAACCCAGACCAAGCTCCGGCGTGAAAGTAAGTAAAGGGTAAAAATTCGAAGAGGAATATGAGAGTAAAACAATATAAGTAAAAAGTGATAAGGGTAAAAGAGTTAACCTAAACCTTGAACCTAGAGGGGGTATTTATACTAGTTTGATTCCTAAAAGTCCAGGAATGGTGATGGGCCTTGGTTGGCCCGATTGGGGACACACTCCCTATTTTATAGGAAGTGTGTCTGCTGAGTTCTTTGTTGACTATCATTGACTTCTTCTAGAAGGATGTGTGTGTTCCGGTTCGTCAAGTGCGTTCCGGATCGGGTCATGTGTTCCGGACACATACACGAACAAGTCCCCCAAGTGTTGATTGGGCTAACTTTGTTTGAAAAAGGTTTAGTCAAATCAATACTTAAAGCCCGTTTCTTTTGCGATTGGTGTGGGCTGGACCAACTTCCCAGCCCATTTTCCAGCTAAATCCCATCAATGCCCAACCATTTTTACCCTACTTCCTTGCGATGGTTAACACGTGGCGTTAGATTGCTCGGATTGATGACACGTGTGTTTTTACTGTTCCTTTCACGGTCTCCCATGTTTTTACCGAGCCTATAAATACCTACCCATTCGTCATTTGTTTGTGTGTGTTTTTACTTTTCTCTCAGGTTTTCCTTCTCTCTACCAATCCGGATCTCTCTCTTCAAGTATCTTTTCTTCCTTTCTTGGTTACCTTTCCGGATCAATCCTTTATACGTTATGGCAGATGAGAATCTTCCTGGGCCTTCCGGCTCAACTCGCTACGCTCCCAAGTTTGACATCCCTAAATATACGACTACTCTCAACGAGGCTTATGTTAAATATTTGGTGAAGACATATCATATTCCTGAAAGTTGCAACCCCCAAGTTGCTCCGGAAGGTATGACTATGGATCGTCTCCCTCAAAACCGTATAGGCTTATATGAGCAGTTCTTCAAACTATCCGGAATACGAGTCCCCTTCTCCACCTTCCTTTTAGCCGTTTTGAAAGACTTTGCCGTACATATCTCACAACTAGTTCCCTTAGGATTAAATCGTGTTATCACTTTTGAAGTTTACTGCCGAAGCCTCTCCATCGAACCTACTGCTCCTCTGTTCTGTCTTTACTATAGGCTTAGCAAACAAGGTCATTGGTTCTCTTTTGAAAAGAGGTCTGGAAAGGGTTCTCGCAAGCAGATTTTCCGTGATACCCTCACTTGCTTGAAGAATTGGAAATGGGAGTTTTTTGTCATAGATCGCAAAGCTGTTCCGGACTTCATGTCGTGGAGACATGTTGATTCGGACTTGAATGATTATATTCCCTGAGATGGTTTTAGTGAATCGGATGCTCGTCGTCTTGAAGAGCATGTTGTAGATTTGGCTGCCCTTCCGGAAGGAGTGTTGTATATGGCCGGTGTGTCACTGACTTGGGAGTGTCCAAGATTCTTGCCTCGTTTTATGGATCCGGGGGGGAATGGTATTACCCTTTCTTTCATTCTCTCTCTTTCTATACTTTGTCTTTTTCCTTTTCATGGTTGTAAGTTTTTATTGCTTTGGTTGTGTCTTCTTTCTTTCCTTGCAGCTATCACCATGTCTGAATACCTAAGGTTTCCTATTACTGCTCCATGCAAAATTGCTAAAGGTGATCGTTTGACTGATGCCAACCGGATTACACCTCATGTCTCCGAGGCCCTTGCGGCTGGAGAGCGTTTGAGTGCTCCTACTGCTGACCAAATTATTGCTATGAGTGAGAGCGAGGCTTTCAAAACCACTCGCGAGAAGAAAAGGCTTACTGCTCTTCGTGCCGCGGAGGAAAAGAAGAGAAAGGAGGAAAGTGGGGAAACGATGGGGAAACCAAAGGAAAAGAAGAAAACTTCTGAGAAGGGTGGTTCTTTTGGTGCGTCTACTAAAATGAGCAAAGCTCTCAGCGATCTTCATCGGAGTATGAAGCGTATGACTGAGAAGACTGCGGCTTCTAATGGTTCGGCTAAGAGAAGAAAGGTTGATGCGGATGGGGGTGCTGATATTAATGAAGATGAAATCCTCAATGAGGATCGCGTACTCAGTCCTTCGCCTCTTCGGTCTGTTAATTTAAATATTAACGTAGATGATGATTCTCTCGGACCTACTGGCACCGGTTCGGAGAAGACACATAAGGAGGGGTCCAAGGGGGATGGGAAAGCCACTCCCTCGGAACAAAATAAAGAAAAGAGTCCCATTCTTGGCCATTCATACTTGGATAGATCAAGCTCTAAGGGTGTTTTTTCTAATGATGTTGAGGAGCCTGTCAAGCAAAGGGAGGGAAAAGGGGTTATGCATCCGGAGCATCACCACTCTACACGTAAGTACCTTCCTCCCCATGATTTCCTCTTATCTTACTCATGCATATCATGTCATCTGTTTTTATTGAAAATTTTATGTTTGTCCGAAACAGGCGTGTTTACTGCGGAGGAGGGGGCGACTGGCCCAAGTGCTAGGTACGCTCCGAATTGGAGTATTGATGCTGCTAGCCGGGTGCATACCCCCTCGGAGTGTCGCGAACTGATGATGCATCTTATCCCTCCGGCTGTGCAACGAGAATTTAGCTCCTATCCCCCTTCCCTTGCCATTAGCCGTAGCTGGTACCAACTTGCTCGGAGTACGATGGGGATGGTCGACTCCCTTCGCAGGTTGGAGGAAGAATCCCACGACCAAGGCAATCTTATGGATAAGTGAGAAGAATATAAGGTGCTTCTACAAGCTTCCAATGTTAAGTTGTCGGAACAGATCCAAGCCAATTCTAAACTTTCCTCTCAGCTTTAGAATGCCGAAAAGGTTTGTGCTGCTAGGGATTCGGAGCTAGCTGCCGCGGTGGGTGAAAAATTTGATTTGTCGGAGAGGCTCAAAAGCCGTGATGCCCAGATTGCTGACCTTGAAGCGACTTTGCATGTGGTGAATGCTGACAAAGACAGATATGCCGAGGAGGTCAAAGCACTGAAAGCTGAGAAGGACGAGCTGCAAAGCAAGTACAACACTTCTGAGATGGGGAGGTATAATGCTATTCGGACATTGCTTCCTGCTGTCGTTTCCAAGCTTCTGAACAGCCATGAGCACAAGAAGAACATAACAGACTGCTTCAACAAAGCTATTGAGGCTGGCTGGGCCGCAGGGATTAAGGTTTGGAGACCTCTCGAGGAGCAATTGGCCGTTGTTGCTGCCACTCCGGGCTTTGATTTATATTACGAGAAGAAAATGGGGCCGATGGTTGATGCCCTTCTGGAGGCGAAATATCCCTATATCCAAGAGGTCGCCACCAACTTCTACTTTCACATTGAGCGTTTAATGGAAATCGAACCTGCTCCGGCCCCTCCAAAGATTGTGGATCCTTCGACAGAGACCCTTATCGATGAAGACATGGTGTCCCTCCATGATGATGCCGATGCTTCTGGAAGCAAAGATACCCCCGCAGCCTGATTTGCTTGTGACTCGTTCAAAACAACTGTTTCCAATCTTAATTCTATTCGGATGAATGTAATATTTGCACACCATTTGTATCTGTTGTTTCGTCTTTTTTTTATGCCTCTTTTAATTTGGAAGATTGTAATGACTACATTGTATTCGTACGTTGGTCTTTATGCTTTGTTAAATATATACCTCTTTTGTGATTCTTGTTTGTTTGAAAAGATAATTGCATACGAATAGGCCTCACCTTTCAGCTTAGGATTTAAAGCAAAAGTGAACAAGATTATATATAAACCTTCCGTTTCGGATAGAAATAACACAATCCTTCCCTTGTCGAAGGGAGAGAAAATTGGGTGCGTAAGCCTTCCATTTCGGATAGGACTTATTCAAAAATAACCAAATTCTTCCCTTGCCGAAGGGAGAAAGAATTGGATGCGTATGCCTTCCGTTTCGGATAGGACTTATTCAAACATAACCAAATTCTTCCCTTGCCGAAGGGAGAAAGAATTGGATGCGTATGCCTTCTGTTTTGGATAGGACTTATGCAAAAATAACCAAATTCTTCCCTTGCCGAAGGGAGAAAGAATTGGATGCGTATGTCTTCCGTTTCGGATAGGACTTGTACAAAAATAACCAAATTCTTCCCTTGCCGAATGGAGAAAGAATTGGATGCGTATGCCTTCCGTTTCGGATAGTACATATACAAAAATAACCAAATTCGTCCCTTGCCGAAGGGAGAAAGAATTGGATACGTATGCCTTCCGTTTCGGATAGGACTTATTCAAAAATAACCAAATTCTTCCCTTGCCGAAGGGAGAAAGAATTGGATTTCTATTGCTAGGGTGTGATTTAAGTGCAACGTCTTATCATTCATGCTACTTATAATTGCTTCAAAGGCTCTTCCTCCTTTAGTGACGAAAGGAGAAGCTTTTTCATTAAAAACAAAGGACATAACCTTTCCCTTCTGGAGGGAGTGAAGGTTGATACATTTTGAAATAAAATCTAGATGAAGTAATAAACTGGACTCTTCCCTTGTTGAAGGGAGAAAGAGCCGTTACAAGATAGAAATGAAATTACAAATAACACTTCCCGAGGTTCATTGCATGCCACACCCTTGGGACCTCCTTGTCTTTCATGGTAAGGAGCTTGTACGAGCCATTTTGGAATGCTTCCTTGACACGGTATGGGCCTTCCCATGTAGGAGCAAGTTTTCCCTCTTTCTGAACCCTGCTTGCTTCATTCTTTCGGAACACAAAGTCTCCCGGGCGGAATGCGACTGGACGAACTCGCTTGTTGTAGTACTGCTCCACCTTCGTCTTGTACTTCGCTTCCCGGATAGCTGCCATTTCTCTTCTTTCTTGTAAGAGGTCCAAGTTTACGCGCAGGGCATCATTATTGTCCTTTTCATTGATCATCATTGTCCGATATGTGGGCATTCCTATCTCAGCCGGAATGACTGCTTCGGATCCATATGTGAGGCTGAAAGGAGTTTCTCCATTACTCTGCTTCAATGATGTCTGGTGGGCCCATAGTGTGTGCGGTATCTCCTCTGCCCATCCATTCCTTTCTCGGCCCAGCCTTGTCTTAATGCCTTCCATGAGAGTCTTGTTAGCCCTTTCGACTAAACCATTTGCTTGTGGATGGGCTACAGCTGTATTGATTTGTTTGATTTCCAAGTCCGAGCACCAGCTCTTGAATGGTTCATTGATGAATTGCTTAGCATTGTTTGTGACTATTATCTTCGGGATTCCGAATCGGCAGACAACATTGTCCCAAAATAATTTGATTACTTCGTTTCCGGATATTTTCACTAAAGGCTTAGCCTCCATCCACTTGGTGAAATAATCAATGGCGACAATTATGTATTTCACATTTCCAGATGAGGCTGGTAGTGGACCTAGAATGTCCATTCCCCATTGGTAAAATGGCCATGGTGCCATGACAGGTTTCATCAATTTCTTTGGCAATCTTGCTACTGGTGCATGGATCTGGCATGAATCACATTTCTCTAGCTCCTCCATTGTGTCTGTATGCATGGTTGGCCAGTAATACCCCGATCTTAAAGCTTGTGCTACTATCGACCTTGGCTTCAAGTGCTTACTACACGAACCCATGTGTATTTCCCGAAGGACATAGTTGGCTTGCAACGGACCCACACACCGAAGCATTGGTTCTAGGTACCCTTTCTTGAATAAGACCCCATCAACCATTTCATATTGGTGCAGCTTCAATCTTAAACATCGTGCTTCGTTCTTATCCGTTGGCCAGATTCCATCCCAGAGAATTTAATGATGGGAGTCATCTAATTGTCGCCTACTTCTTCCACTATGGTGTTTACCTCGTTACGGTCGGTAGACCTTTCGTTTAAGACCTCCACCAAGACCTCTTTTGATAAGTGCTCGAATGCCAACGTTGCTAGTTTGCTTAGGACGTCAGCCTTCTGATTCTTACTCTTTGGTATGTTCATGATTGCGAAATGGGAAAACTTTGATATCAAAACCTTTGCCTCGGTTAGGTATTTTATCATTCTATCACAATTTGCTTCGTATGTTCCGTTGACCTGGTTTGATACCAACTTTGAGTCTACTCAGACCTCAATCCTTCCCACTTTCATCTGTATTGCAATTCTTAGACCTGCCAGAAGGGCTTCGTATTTTGCTTCATTGTTGGTGGTTTCAAAATTCAGCCGGAGGGCGTAAGTGAACTCGGTTCCGGTTGGGCTAATGAGGACCAATTCGGCTTCTGCACCTTGGGCACTGGACGCTCCGTCTGTGAAGAGGGTCCACATTTCTGTTTCTTCCTTTCCCGGCTTCGGAGCAGGCACCTGGAAGAATTCTTCTTCTGCCTGACCTATAGGTGCTTCGGTTAGGAAGTCTGCCAAAACTTGCCCCTTGATTGCATTCCTTGGTTTGTATTCTATTTTGTAAGCCCCCAACTCAATTGTGTACTTAGCCAACTTTTCGGATGCATCTGCCTTGGTTAATATTTGCTTGATTGGTTGGTCTGTGATTACGTTTATCTCGTGGCCTTCGAAATATCTCCTAAGTCTCCTTGATGCCTTTAGTAAGGCTAGAGCCAGTTTTTCCATAGGAGAATAGTTTTTTCCGCATCACTAAGTGTTCGGCCAATATAATGAATCGGACATTGTCTTCCATTCCTTTCAGTAAGCAACACTGCACTAACTGATTCTTGTGATGCTGTCAAGTACATGTACTTCTTCAGTTGTTGGAATTCCTCTTTCGCCTCCGCGGTCCACTTGTACTCATGCTTGTTCTCCTTTGTGATGTTCTTTAGTGTGTTAAAGAATGGGAGTGCCCTTTCAGCAGATCATGATAAGAATCGGTTCAAAGCTGCTAACTTGCCACTCAACGATTGCATTTCCTTCCATGTCTTTGGTGATTGGATGTCAACAATGGCCCTTGTTTTCTTCGGATTGGCTTGTATACCTTCTGGAGTGATGATGTATCCCAAGAATTTGCCTTCTTCTACCCCAAATGAGAACTTAACGGGATTTAACTTCATGTTGATTTGTCTGAGGTTGTCAAAGGTTTCTGCCACGTCTGCTAACATGCTCCTTTCATCCTTACTCTTTATCACCATATCGTCAATGTATGCCTCCATATTTCGCCCTATCTGACTTTGAAAAGCTGAGTCAACCAGTCTTTGATATGTTGCTCTGGCATTTTTCAATCCGAACGGCATCTTGGTGTAGCAAAAGGTGCCTTGATCTGTATAAAAGGCTGTCTTCTCTTCATCTTCCGGGGCCATTTGAATTTGATGGTAACCCTTGTATGCGTCCAAGAAACACTTAAAGCGAGATTCTACTACGGATTCAATCTTTTCATCAATGTCCGGTGGTGAGTAGTAGTCCTTCGGACATGCTGAATTAAGATTTTTGAAATCTACGCACATCCTCCACGACCCACCACTATTTTTGACCATGACCGGATTAGAGATGTACGTTGGGTACTTTACTGATCTGACTATTCCTGCCGCCACTAGTTCTTCCACTTCTTTGGTTACGGCCTTGCTCTTTTCGGATCCTAGCATTCGTCTTTTCTGACATACCGGGTCTAAGCTCTCATTGACATTCAAATTATGTTGCATGATTTGCCTCGGCACTCCTGTCATATCTGATGGTTCCCATGCGAAGACATCCAAGTTGTCTTTCAGAAGGTTCTTTACTGCTGTTTGGCAAGCTTCAGTTAATCCGCTACCAATAGTGGTAAACTGTTCCGGATAAGCAGGGTTAATCATGATGCTCTCTGTACCGGATGGTAACTCAGCCGTCATGGTCTTATCTTTGGTTGTGAGCATTGGTGCTTGTCTTTTTGCTATCTGCCTACATTCCGAGACGATGACTGATCGAGAGACTAGCGAAGCTACCCCTCTTGGAGTAGGAAACTTCATCATGGCATGGATGGTTGACGGAATGGCTCGGAGGATCCGGATGCCTGTCCTCCCTAGGATCACATTGTACGGTGACGGGGCGCTGATCACTACAAACTTCAAGTGAGTTCTTCGGACTAAGCTATCTGATCCGAAACTGACTTCTAACTCGATCTTTCCTATTGGTTTGACTACTTCTCTAGAAAATCCGACGAGATTAGTTTGCGTGTTCTTTGATATGAGTATATTTACTCATATCATTTGTATCAAATAACAATGAAATATTGCACATAATGTATCAAAATTGCCTTGGATATGCTTGTTTCTTGTTTGAATGTGTGTAGGTACCAAGTTCGCGAAAACCAATGAAAACCAACACGAGATTGATGAAAAAGATCGAGGAAGCCAAGATCGAGTTCGATTTAGAGGATGTAATATTTAAATAAGTGATTCGGGCCAAGTGGGACCCACAAATGCTTATTGGGCCTGAAAAGCCCAATATTGATTAGACTTGGTTAAATTGTTGGGACTAGTCCAAAAGGCCCAAAAAAGGGGTATTATCAACGGATGGATTATGGTTATTGGGCCTGAAAAGCCCAATGTGTATTCAAAAGTAAAGAACGAAGGAAGATAAGTTATAAATGGGCCTTAGGGTTTACTTTGTTACAAAACTTTTTAAATCACACATATCCATTCCCCATTTACTCGTTTTCTTTTCACCAACACACACATAACTTTACACATTAAATATTCAACCGTTACTTCACCATTCATTCGTCTCACACATCACTATCACCCACTTTCTCATATATAATTAATAAACTTCCGTTAGTTACTATGTACTCCTTCTTCTCCATTTTTCTTCACCCCAAAACCAGTAACATCTAATTACTATTCCTAAACACTAATAAATAATATACACAAGTAAATTTGGGGCTTTTGATTCCCTCGTGTAATTCACACAAGTGGTTAATTAATTTCCCAAAGATTTCGGAAGGCAGAGTGGAGAGCTGGGATATGTGGTAAAAAACTACTGGCCAAGACACCTCAGATTCCCCATCCATCCAACCCGGGCTTGCCACCTCATCTTGGAAGTAGCACAGGAAGCACACGATTTGCCAAGCTGGCAATCCGAGTGAAGTTAGGCGAATCCACACCCTTGGATCAAAACAGAAAGAAGAAAGAGAAGAATGGAGGGTCGAGATGAAAGATTTGTCTTCAACAAACCATCACCAATAGCCTCGGGTTCGCTATAAAACCCCCATCATTTTACTGAAAAGTGATCCCCTTTTCTTTCTTTTAGTTTTATAATATTAGATTTAGATTATGGATTTTGTAATTTCTGTTTTTAAAATAGTGTAATTTGATTTAATTTGAGATTAATAAAAGTGCTTGTTTCGATTTCATCTTGTGTATTTACCTTTATATTCTGTTAAAATTGATTTCAGTTAAATCTTATCAATGTTATAAAGTGATAAATTAATCTTATCTGCTTAAAATATAGCTTATACGATTAAAGAGTTTGAATAGGGGAAAAGTTTAATCCCACTGATTAAACTTCAAATAATAGTGCTGGTTCGAAATCCTGATGTTTGGTTCAAGATTATATCATGATTCGTAGTTCAAAAGTTAATGGTATGATGATTATGGTTAGTGATGTTCATTTTGGTGGGGTTGATCGAGTTTGGGTGTCGATTTAGTCTAAATCCGCTCAGCGTGTGATTTCTGCTCAACGGATCCTCCAATTATGGTTAAGCACGTTTATTATTTTTAAGTATTATTTGATTATATGTTACTTTGTGATCTTACTGTATCTAGTGGTTTAATGAATCTGCTCTGTCCATCTCGTTGGGTCTGCTTGATTTTTTACGTGTTTTTATTATTGCTGTCGAATGTGGTCCTGAATTGGATATTAAGCTGCTGATTAAAGAGGTTTTGACTGCTGTATGTTTTTAATAGGTCATAACTGCTCATTTTCGCTTGTTGTATTTTGATTCAGCCTTGTTGATTGTCTAGTTTATTGCTTGGTTATTCTTAGTCACTGTTATGATATACGAAATTTCTTGCTTCATAACTTGTTAAATGGTTGCTAGGCCTTTGATATTATCGGTTCACTCTAGGAGAATTATAGAAAGTCTTGATTTACGGCTGTATCTCGTGCCATACTTGTTACCAAGTTGTGTTACTTTGCGGTTTAAGAAGTGAATTATTTTTATTGTAATAGTATAAAATTTTCGATTTCATTTTATTGCTATGTCGCTTAATAATTTTTAATCAGTCATTTTTAGAAACACTCTTTGCCTGTTTAGTATGTCTTCTTTGCTGATGTATCGATTCATTGTTCTTACTGAATATTCTGTTTCTAGACTTGGTTGAATGTTTTTGCTGAATAATTTGTTCTTGGGTTTACTGCACAATAAATCTAGAGTTGTTAACTGAATGGATTTCATAGTAATATCTGTTTTCATATTTTATTTGAGATTGATTTAGATGTTACTGAGTTATATCATTTTCTTCTTGATACTGCAACTGCTATTTAGGTTCTTGACTTATCTGATTGAGATTTGAGTTTGTTTTTACTACTGTGCGTTTGGGGTGTTTGGTTTGCAGTTTTACTTATAATATTTTTTTTCTCCATATATTTGTTCCAAATCTGCTCAAAAACAAAAATCACAAAACCTGCTTACAGCAAGTTTCGAACCTTCGACCTCTCAGTTAACTTTCCAGTTCCTTAACCACTGGGCTAGATACTTTATTTGTTAAAGTCTTATTCCATTTAACTTTTATACGAATTCTTTAAACTAGTTGTTTTGTAGACGTTTTTTTTTACTCTTGCTTTAAAAGTTTAATTTAAGATTTTTAATTACGCTTAGATTAAAAATGGTTACTTAAATAAAAAAAAATAAAATAAAATAAAATAAAATGTTTTGGTTAATTTTTAATTAGTTAAATTAGTTTGAATTTAATTAATTAGATTTTTATAACTTTAGATTTATATAAATATAGTTTTTAAATAGATTTGTTTAAAGTATTTTTAAATAAAGTATATTAGTTTTAAAAAGTTTAATTAGATTTTTAAATAGATTTAAAGTTATTTAGTAAATTTATTTTAATAGATTATTAAATAGTTTAATTTTTAATTAGTTTTATTTTTAAATAATTAATTTTAGATTTTAATAATAGCGGGGTTTACGATTCATGCACTTTAGGTTTATTTTAAATAGCTTAAAATTTGTAGAATTAATTTGTAGTTTAAAAACCGAAAACCAATTCAAATCAATTGTCCAAATCAAAGCAAAACGTCTCAAATTCATAAGATCTTCGTGTACAACGAACTCGACTCACTCACGTGTTTAATTGAATTCGTCATTGGTATTATTGGTCTATTACTTTTTCCTAAAGGTAATTTTCTAATTTACCCTATAACGTATCCAAATTATCACTATACTATCCACGACACATCAAAAATTTTGGCGCCGCTGCCGGGGATCTTGTGTACGATTCGTCTTTGTGGAGATTTGTTGATCGTGGATTTGAAGACCCTTTCCGTCCTTGGAAAGTTTTGTTATTTTCTAATTATATAGTATGTATCGTTTTTATGAAAAATACCAAAAATAATCTTCTTAATCCTCTATCATGTTTAATTCTTTTTCTCCTCACCCTCTAAATTTAATTCTTCCTTCGTCAATTGTGAAGGGTGTGGAGAACCGTTATATGGTTTTTCACCATGTCGGTGGTGCACGTGTGAGCGTTGTGGAAATGACTTACGTCACGATGTACGAGTTGGATTTTGCCCTTCTTATAGTGAGATTACTTCATGTGGAAATCCGAATTTTTCGAATAATTCTCTCGATTTCAATCCACCTCCACACCCCACATACGAGACACCCTCGAGTGAGTTTTGTGGAAACGATTCTCATTTTGGTGATGATTGTTCGCATCGATTCTCGGTTAATTACGAGAAAGAACCGAGCTACAATCAAAACTTTAATGATAATTGTTATCCACAAGATTTACCGAGTTTATCACAACAATATCTTTGTTGTGAGTATTGTGGAGGTCCTCACGAGATTTTTTGTTGTCAACCAAGAGATCAAAGTTTTTATGAGCCTAATCCTTGCTATAATCCGATTCCTTCCGGTTTTGACCAATCTCCACAATATTCTTTCGATATTGAACGATTTGAGACAATGAAGCAAAGAAATGTTGAAGTTGTTGAAAAAAGTATTGAAGAATTGTTGCTTGAAAAGAGACAAATTAATCAAGAGATTAATGACATTACTAATGAATTAGGAAGTCTTCGATTTCATGGAGAAATAATTGATGAGGGATTTAGACGAGATTGTGAACTTAGGATTCGACAACTTTCGCAAGATTATAATGGTTTAAGTATTGAAATTCGTGAGAAAGAACGAGCTCAAGCGGAAGCAAAATCTCTTGCTAATCGTGAAATCGAGCGTTCTCTTCTTTTGGATGATGACGAGGATAGTACTATTTCTTTGCGAGATCTTATTGCTCTACATCCTTCGTCTAGTGCTATCGTGTGTCCTATTCGTATCTTGTCGGCTATTGAGCCCGAGGATTCTCCCATCCTAGATGATGAGGAAATCTCTCATGACATCACTACTCCTATTCATGATTCTTCCATCGTGGAACCCGAAAATTCTCTAAGCAAGGGGGACGAGCATATTAGCAATATACTTGTCCAAAACCCAAGAGAGTTTGACGGTATTTCCAATGAGATGTGTGATTTGCCACATTGTGATGACTCGACTTCTTCCATTCACTTTGATATTTTATCCAAATCTAATGATGAAAATTATGATGGAAATGAAGATTTTGAGGATGATTCTACTTCTAGTGAATTTTCTAATGAGGAGTTGTCCGATGAACTTTCTTATAAAGATGATATTCACAACTCGGATTTTGAGGGGTTCGCCGATGAACCTACTCTTCTTCACCCATTTCCACCGGGAAATGAGGATGATAGTGATCCGTTTTATGAGAGGTTCACTTTCGAACTTGCTCCTTTAGACCCATTTCCACCGGGAAATGAGGTTGATTTGACTATTCCGATCCTTGAGAAGTTCTCCGATGAACTTACTCATTTAGATGTGGAGGACGTGATTCTTCGTGAGAAGTTATCAAATGTCTATCTTCTCATTTCTAGGATCGAGGCTTTGAATTCTAAGCCTATTAGAGAGTCTTCTTCTCCATCTCCTATTCCCGTTGAGGATAGTGATCCGCTTATGGAGGAGATTGATACTTTTCTTGCTTCTAATGATTCGATACCACCGGGTGTTGATGATATCGACCCGGAGGGGGACGCTCTCTTTTTAGAGAACTTACTTGATGATGATTTTGTTCCAAGTCCTCCTCCCACCCACTTTGACCTTAATGTGCGGGTTTTACATGTGTCTCATATTGAGTACCATGACCCTATTGATCACATTTCTAAGGGTGAATTGGTCGTTAAATCTAAGAATGTTGATTCCACTATGGATGAAACTTTTATTCCACCATTACCATGTGCTTTATATGATCATGGATTAGCATGGGGGGATGACACCGTGTTATCCTTTCCTTTATCCACCGAGGACGAGGTATTCGATCCTGGAATCGTTGATTTAGGGAAATCTCGGACTTTCACCGATGCAATAATTGAAAGACTTTTTAATCATCTTGGTGCGAGTTTATCTCGGGGAGCATGCTACATCCATACCATTATTTGTGACTATCATCTCTTATTAGAGATTTGTGTTGGAGTTTTATCCTTTCGTTTGTCATCCGACAACAAGGATGAGATCTTTGACCCCGGCATCGTGCTTTATCATGGAAGTTATTACAATATGCCGTTTTTCACCATTTTCCCTAAGGACCAATGAATGCGGGGATCGAGTCGAGCTCATGACTCGGTTAACAAAAATGAGGTGCCTTGTGGGGGAGTCCCATATATTCTATTTTCTTTCTATTTTCTAACACTAATGAGGCTTGATCTTTCAAGCTCGTGCTCGTGTTTTGTTGTGTTGTGATCTTAGGTATGACCCTAATTTTTGAAGACTCTCGTGTTCGGTTTTTGCCGGTCCACTTGATCTTCCATTCTTTGAATGCCAAAAAGGGGCACACTCTTTATCCCTTGATTTTTATTGACTAACGTTTTATCTTGAGGCATAATTAATAAACGGCTTATAGATTTGCATGCTCTTTCCATGCTTGGATTTTGCATTAGACTCTTCGTGTCTTAGCAAGGGGGTGTTACTCTTGAGCTAAGAAATATTGAAGACAATGTTTGGTTTTAGCATGGGGGAGTCAATCGATATAATCGCTTGCAATTGCTTTTGTCGTGTCCAAACGTATTGTTTTTCTCATTTTTCAATAAAATTTTAAATTTTTAGTGTAATTTTTAAGTTTTAATAAATAAAATAAGTGTTTTTGACACGAATGTAGGCTTTCAATAAGAATAGTTTTTGACTCGACTCGGTTTTTAACCTTAGCTTTTCCTTAACGTAATTGAATTAAGTTTTGCTAGGCTATTATATAGGGAGCTTTAAAACGCGAAGGTCTTAATTCATACGAGTTAAGAACAAGAACTTTTCACAAGTTCCTATAATTGATCCTAGAAAGTCGTCTATCAAGGGAACTTTAAAACGCAAATTCTAAAACTTGAAAGAGTTTAAGAAGATGCAAGATCCTATAGATGACTTGAAAACCCAAAACTTTGATTTAATAGGCTAAGTATCCATTGATGGAGAACAAGAGATGATAGAGCCAATTATAAGTGTGGTATTCTTTCGGGAATTTATGTGAGTTAATTATAAGCCTATTCTCCCATCGCTTGCTAATAAATTTAATTGCAATAAATAAGGTTGAACGATTTGAAAAGTTACTTAGCTTCTAGCCCAAGATCGTTTAAAAGTTGCTCGGTATGGATTAGAGTTCATAGCTAAGGCATAACTTATTGAAGCGGGATGCGAAGATTGGCGAGTCCAAAAAGGTCCTAACAAGACATGAGGGCTATGTTTTATTGCTAAAGATCTCAAGTGATGTGAAGAATCATTTATCAAAAATCAATACGAAGGATCGAGACACACGACGAAAAGCAAATACTCCCAAAAAGTCATGGAGAAGTCTATCCAAAAAGACCAAAATAAGGTATGAGGATAAATGAAGCCAAGTCCAAAAAGGAGGCGGATCGTTGTTAATCAAAATCCCAAATAAAGATTGGAGAAAAATGAAGAAGTCGTGGTCCAAGTATGAATCTCTCATAACTTCAAGTGAAGAAAATCCTATATGAAGAGAAGACCATTATTTCGTGAACGTCTCTCAAGGTTGGAAGTATAAAGTCACTGCCAAATATCGATCCGAGAAAGGTCTCAAATCGCGAAGCAAGTTATGCCAAGATATGAACTTTATGAGAGCCCGAGAAGCAGTTTTAAAAGATTTTTTCCTTTAGCTAACTATTGATTAAATCGTTCACTTTATTTTCGGCCTAATAAATTATCGAAATAAGTCAATAATGCATCTTCGTGATCATACAAGACAACAATAAAATATAAGAGAAACACCTAGGAATAAGGGAGTCTAAGTGAATAATTGGCCCACATGAGTTCGTGTTAGTCTACCAACTTATAATAACAATGATCTTGTTTTTGCACTTGACATGGAAAAGTGAAAAGTCGAGGACGATGAATCTATTTGGCTTTTATGATCCTTAAAGTTATTTTATGTTTTTGCAAAATAAAAAGTCTAAAGTTGAATAATGTTGTAGATATAGTTTTATTTTATCATTGCGTGAGGACACGGCAATTGCTTAGCATGGGGGAATTTGATATGAGTATATTTACTCATATCATTTGTATCAAATAACAATGAAATATTGCACATAATGTATCAAAATTGCCTTGGATATGCTTGTTTCTTGTTTGAATGTGTGTAGGTACCAAGTACGCGAAAACCGTTGAAAACCTTCACGAGATTGATGAAAAATATCGAGGAAGCCAAGATCGAGTTCGATTTAGAGGATTTAATATTTAAATAAGTGATTCGGGCCAAGTGGGACCCACATATGCTTATTGGGCCTGAAATGCCCAATATTGATTAGAGTTGGTTAAATTGTTGGGACTAGTCCAAAAGGCCCAAAAAAGGGGTATTATCAACGGATGGAGTATGGTTATTGGGCCTGAAAAGCCCAATGTGTATTCAAAAGTAAAGAACGAAGGAAGATAAGTTATAAATGGGCCTTAGGGTTTACTTTGTTACAAAACTTTTTAAATCACACATATCCATTCCCCATTTACTCGTTTTCTTTTCACCAACACACACACAACTTTACACATTAAATATTCAACCGTTACTTCACCATTCATTCGTCCCACACATCACTGTCACCCACTTTCTCATATATAATTAATAAACTTTCGTTAGTTACTATGTACTCCTTCTTCTCCATTTTTCTTCACCCCAAAACCAGTAACATCTAATTACTATTCCTAAACCCTAATAAATAATATACACATGTAAATTTGGGGCTTTTGATTCCCTCGTGTAATTCACACGAGTGGTTAATTAATTTCCCAAAGATTTCGGAAGGCAGAGTGGAGAGCTGGGATATGTGGCAAAAAACTACTGGCCAAGACACCTCAGATTCCCCATCCATCCAACCCGGGCTTGCCACCTCATCTTGGAAGTAGCACAAGAAGCACAGGATTTGCCAAGCTGGCAATCCGAGTGAAGTTAGGCGAATCCACACCCTTGGATCAAAACAGAAAGAAGAAAGAGAAGAATGGAGGGTCGAGATGAAAGATTCGTCTTCAACAAACCATCACCAATAGCCTCGGGTTCGCTATAAAACCCCCATCGTTTTACTGAAAAGTGATCCCCTTTTCTTTCTTTTAGTTTTATAATATTAGATTTAGATTATGGATTTTGTAATTTCTGTTTTTAAAATAGTGTAATTTGATTTAATTTGAGATTAATAAAAGTGCTTGTTTCGATTTCATCTTGCGTATTTACCTTTATATTCTGTTAAAATTGATTTCAGTTAAATCTTATCAATGTTATAAAGTGATAAATTAATCTTATCTGCTTAAAATATAGCTTATACGATTAAAGAGTTTGAATAGGGGAAAAGTTTAATCCCACTGATTAAACTTCAAATAATAGTGCTGGTTCGAAATCCGGATGTTTGGTTCAAGATTATTTCATGATTCGTAGTTCAAAAGTTAATGGTATGATGATTATGGTTAGTGATGTTCATTTTGGTGGGGTTGATCGAGTTTGGGTGTCGATTTAGTCTAAATCCGCTCAGCGCGTGATTTCTGCTCAACGGATCCTCCAATTATGGTTAAGCACGTTTATTATTTTTAAGTATTATTTGATTATATGTTACTTTGTGATCTTACTGTATCTAGTGGTTTAATGAATCTGCTCTGTCCATCTCGTTGGGTCTGCTTGATTTTGTACGTGTTTTTATTATTGTTGTCGAATGTGGTCCTGAATTGGATATTAAGCTGCTGATTAAAGAGGTTTTGACTGCTGTCTGTTTTTAATAGGTCATAACTGCTCATTTTCGCTTGTTGTATTTTGATTCAGCCTTGTTGATTGTCTAGTTTATTGCTTGGTTATTCTTAGTCACTGTTATGATATACGAAATTTCTTGCTTCATAACTTGTTAAATGGTTGCTAGGCCTGTGATATTATCGGTTCACTCTAAAAGAATTATAGAATGTCTTGATTTACGGTTGTATCTCGTGCCAGACTTGTTACCAAGTTGTGTTACTTTGCGGTTTAAGAAGTGAATTATTTTTATTGTAATAGTATAAAATTTTCGATTTCATTTTATTGCTATGTCTCTTAATAATTTTTAATCAGTCATTTTTAGAATCACTCTTTGCCTGTTTAGTATATCTTCTTTGCTGATGTATCGATTAATTGTTCTTACTGAATATTCTGTTTCTAGACTTGGTTGAATGTTTTTGCTGAATAATTTGTTCTTGGGTTTACTGCACAATAAATCTAGAGTTGTTAACTGAATGGATTTCATAGTAATATCTGTTTTCATATTTTATTTGAGATTGATTTAGATGTTACTGAGTTATATCATTTTCTTCTTGATACTGCAACTGTTATTTAGGTTCTTGACTTATCTGATTGAGATTTGAGTTTGTTTTTACTACTGTGCGTTTGGGGTGTTTGGTTTGCAGTTTTACTTATAATATTTTTTTCTCCATATATTTGTTCCAAATCTGCTCAAAAACAAAAATCACAAAACCTGCTTACAGCAGGTTTCGAACCTTCGACCTCTCAGTTAACTGTCCAGTGCCTTAACCACTGGGCTAGATACTTTATTTGTTAAAGTCTTATTCCATTTAACTTTTATACGAATTCCTTAAACTAGTTGTTTTGTAGACGTTTTTTTTACTCTTGCTTTAAAAGTTTAATTTAAGATTTTTAATTACTCTTAGATTAAAAATGGTTACTTAAATAAAAAAAATGTTTTGGTTAATTTTAATTAGTTAAATTAGTTTGAATTTAATTAATTAGATTTTTATAACTTTAGATTTATATAAATATAGTTTTTAAATAGACTTTTTTAAAGTATTTTTAAATAAAGTATATTAGTTTTAAAAAGTTTAATTAGATTTTTAAATAGATTTAAAGTTATTTAGTAAATTTATTTTAATAGATTATTAAATAGTTTAATTTTTAATTAGTTTTATTTTTAAATAATTAATTTTAGATTTTAATAATAGCGGGGTTTACGATTCATGCACTTTAGGTTTATTTTAAATAGCTTAAAATTTGTAGAATTAATTTGTAGTTTAAAAACCGAAAACCAATTCAAATCAATTGTCCAAATCAAAGCAAAACGTCTCAAATTCATAAGATCTTCGTGTACAACGAACTCGACTCACTCACGTGTTTAATTGAATTCGTCATTGGTATTATTGGTCTATTACTTTTTCCTAAAGGTAATTTTCTAATTTACCCTATAACGTATCCAAATTATCACTATACTATCCACGACACATCATTCCTCAACTTTGACTTGATGCTTGTTGGCAGCTTCTCGAAGCAGTGTTCGAACATATTCTCCACTGATGCTCCCTCATCTACGTAAACTCTTCGTACCAAATAACCTCCCGATTCGGCCTCTATGATAATTGGATCATCAGACATCTCATCTTCTTCCAATAGTGGAAAAGTGATTGGTGCTCTCATCCAGCTTTCGGTTGCTTCTCTAGCTTTCCTTTTCTCTCTTTCCGGTAATGTCCGGACCATGTTTATAATCTTATCTTGCCTTGGAGCCTCTTCTCTTTGATTGTCTCGTCCTCTCTGGCGTACATCCCGAACAAGATGATTCAGCTTTCCAGATTCTAGGGCTAGCTCAATTTTCTTCCTTATCTGGATGCAATCGTTGGTAAAGTGCCCCTTATCCTGATGATAGTCACAGTAACGATCCATGTTTCCACCTCTTGCCGGATTGTTCATTGGACGGGGAGGGGGTAGACGAAGCTGTGTTTCGGTTGCAAGGATTTCTTTTAGATTCTTTGTCAAGGAATTACACTTACGACCGGGGCCACTCTGTTTCGGTCATGATAATTGTTTCGGTTGTAATCATTCCTCTGATAATTGTCATTCCGGGGTGGTGGGTATGGTGCCCTGTTGTCTCTATCCCTGTTTCTGTTGTCGAAGAAATCTCTTCCCTTATATGCATCTCGACCATCATTTCTTCTATTGTTGTTCCAGCCATGGTACTTTTGGTTGCGATCATCCTTTCTTTGGGTGGGAGGGTTGGGCTTTCGGTATGGCTCCGTTCCTTCCCCTTTTGGCAGCTCAGTGTTAGCGAATGCCTCCTCGGATCGAACAAAATCATCCAACCTCTCCATCATTTCGTCCACCGATTCAGGAAATTTGTCCGAGTACCTTTTTTCCAGCTCTGGACTTTTGACCGCATCCATAAATGCCGAAATCTTCATGACTTCCGGAACTCCATGGATAAGACCTACTTCGACTATCCATCGTTCTTTAAAATCTGTTAATGACTCATTTGCCTTTCTTACAATATTGGTTATCTCATGTGGGCCTTTATGACATAGGTTTCAGATCGAGTATCTCTTGACAAAAGCTTTCCTTAGCTCTGCCCATTCATCAATGCTGTCAGTATCAAGGCTTTCAAGCCATCCCTTAGCTCCCCCTTCTAGCGTTTGCTGGAACATTCTGCACCAAACCGGCATTGGCCATTCGCCCGAATTGGCTGCTCCGGTGAAGCGATTCAAATGATCCTCCGGATCTCCCGTTCCGTCGTATGTCTTGACTGTGGCAGGCATCTTGTACTCGGGTCCGGAGAAGTCAATAATTCTTTGAGTGAGTGGGGATTTGACTGCTTCCTTGAAAGGTTTCTTTAAATCCGCATCGGACACCACCTTGCCTCTTACTATCTTAGTGTTGCTGCTTCCCTCATCTTCTTCAATGAAACTTAGACGGACAGGTTCCACGGCGTTCCGGTTATGCTCTTTGACTAGCAGTCGCAAGGTTGAGATGTGTTGTTCAAGTTGTTCCTTTGTGAGATTCTGATTGTTCGGAGAAGTCAAGTCAATCGGAAAGTTAGGACCTGTCGGAGTGATAGGAGGAGTAGGACATGCCATTCTAAACAAATGGTAGATAGAATATCAAGTCCCACGGATGGCGCCAAATGTTTGTGCAATTCCTTGCGGGGGTCCGAATGGTATGACCGGATCGGATCTTGGGTGATGTATGCTTCGGATATCCTGAAACCAAAGCAACGCGTTAGTCTCGTCCGGGTGTGAGAACCCAGACCAAGCTCCGGCGTGAAAGTAAGTAAAGGGTAAAAATCCGAAGAGGAATATGAGAGTAAAACAATATAAGTAAAAAGTGATAAGGGTAAAAAGAGTTAACCTAAACATTGAACCTAAAGGGGTATTTATACTAGTTTGATTCCTAAAAGGCCGGGAATGGTGATGGGCCTTGGTTGACCCGATTGGGGACACACTCCCTATTTTATAGGAAGTGTGTCTGCTGAGTTCTTTGTTGACTATCGTTGACTTCTTCTAGAAGGAGACGTGTGTTCCGGTTCGTCAAGTGCGTTCCGGATCGGGTCATGTGTTCCGGACACATACACGAACAAGTATGATACACATACGGCTATTATTTTTAAAACCATACTATACCCTACATAAATGGTTACCATTTCATGTTCTGAGCAAGCTCCATCTTAAATATTTGATCATTTTCACCCCACAGAAGATGTATTCTCTAAAAAGAGTGATCGGCTTATATTGTTAGTTAAGAGTGTAAACTAGTATATAAATGATACTCATGTAGACGCAGTGTTGAATTTGTTGTAATACCTGTGGATAATGTGGTATGTTGAGATCTTTGTTGCTAACTATCAATCCCTCTAGTAGCTCAGCCCTTTCCTTTCTGTTGTTAAACATTACCTGCAATTCTTCATTCAAACAGTAAGTAATTGGTCGAGATCATCTGAGATCATTTACAAGTACGTGAGTATGGTGTTAGTATACATCAAATTCTAGAGGGTTTTTATTTATCATTCAAACAGTAAATGATTGGTCGATCATTTAAAAGTGCGTGAGTATCGTGTTAGTATTTTCGTTTACTGCATACATCAAATTCTAGAGTATTTTTATTCAAATATATATTGATAACAGATTGTCTAGACATTTCAATATGTGAGCTGGAGGAGCTTCTATCATGCATACATCAACTCATTTCTAATATTAAAAATTAAATTTGTATGTATGCCATGTTTATGTTATAACGAAAGTGAAGCATAATGCAACTAGAAACAAATACTTATAATTATTGTTTTTCTGGTTGGTTGAAAAAGAAAATTTATTATGGAAAAGATAATATATTGTGTCGTTTGGCAGGAGTTGGTTACCTATATTTGATCAAACGCTATTTGCGGCATAAAGTCAAGAACTTAGGCGTAGCTGTACATCAACTTATTTCTAGCTTTCAACCGTTTTGCTTTCAAGAATAACTTTTAATCTAAAACCGCAATTATCATATATATATATCTATTCTATACTACTATATAAAGCATTTAGAACCTTCTTAAAATAGGAAGACTGAAAATTCAGATTTTTTTCTTATTAGATAAAGCAAGTTGTGATATTTTCATCAACATTATATATTATAACCCTTTTTAACAACATTTTGTAACAAAATTTTGTAACAACCTACTTAAATAAAAATTTTCTTTTAAATTAAAAAATCTTTTTATTTATTTGTTATCTTTATAATCAAATTTCACCATATTTTCTAAAATTTTATACTTTTTAATTCAATATCCATTTCTGGTATATATTTATTAACTATTAATTTTTTTTAAATTTAGATTTTTTTTCCAGATTTTTTACAAGTTCAACAATACAAACTTAATGATAAGAGAATAATATTTGTTAGTCTAAAAAATGATTATAAGTACTCGCCGCCGCATTGCGCGGGTAGTGTGTGTAAAACTATGTATGATATCAGTTCATGATCACATGTTACACTTTTACTAGCGATCGAGTTAAAACTTGCCTTTTTGTCCAGTTTTGGATCGAACCGGCTAGTTTTAATTGGCATGAACCAATACTATACTACGATTCACGAATACCACTTTTTTATACTTTTCGTTGTTGTTTTTTCTTGTCCCGCCCGTGCGTTTTGGATTAGTTGCACACCCCGAGAACTAAACGAGGTACTTGTAAAACAAAAATAATTAAAATAATACTCCGTATATAGTTAAAGAGTGGAATTAGTGAAACCTCAAGGTAATCCTTATGAAGGCGATCAGGAAACCAAAGCTTCTTATGAGTCGCAACAGATAAAAGCGTCTTCAAACCCTTAATAGAATCAGGTAACAAAAGCTCAGTAGACGACGAAAACCCCAACTCATCCAACGACTGTTGACTTATCGAATCAGTCATAGCAAGTATCGAGCTTGATACCACCATAGCTCTAACCATTTCAGGATACAATTCCGCCATCTTAAATGCCACCATCCCATCATAACTAAACCCTACAGCCACACACCTCGCAACTCCTAATTTCCTCAACGCTGTAACCAAGCACTCGGCTTGAAACCTTGGTGACCGGTCAGCACTATCCGAGTATGATCCACCAAAGAATAATAAATCTTGTACGTAAACAGATTAATGTTTTGAAAGTCCACCAATAGTGAGCTGCCATGTAGCACTTCCCTCGGCTGCAAAGACGTGGATTAGCACAACAACGGGCTTGTTCGGTTTTGGACTAATAGTTGTGACTTGGGTTGTTTTGGTTTTTTTGTTGTATTTTTTTTCTAGGGTTTCCTTGGGAAGCCAGAAACGCATGTGGGTTCCTGGCTCAGTATCGACGGTGTGGGTTTGAACACCGGCTAGTTTCATCAAGAAGATGATAAATGGTTCTTGTATTGCTACCAAGTTCACCATTGTGTTGTGTTTAGAGTGAGAAATGACGATGCATGGGAGGGTATTAAGTAGAAGAGGGAAGGTAGAGTTGGTGTTGGCAAGTCATCTGTTTTAAATATTTAATGTTTACATACGTTAATTGGTGCTATTAGTTGCCTTCCTTAATTAAAAAAGTATGTGCAATTAGTCAATTTTAAATTGTAAATGGATTGGTTTACCACTTTGATTTTAACACAATTTACGTTTGAACAAAACTTGCTTGAACAATGGGTGGAAACCAGCAATACAACAATCGACTCCTTCCCCAGTGATTTTTTTGGCTTTTCCCCAGCGACTTTTTGATGGGATACGTTTCCCAGCGACATGTCGCTGGGGAAAATTCGCTGGGTTACGCTCGATGAGAAAGGTATCCCCAGCGACTTACTCCAGTGACATACGGGCCCACAGACTTTTCTTGAAAAAATAGATTGCCACGGTGGCAAGATTTTCCCCAGCGACATGTCGCTGGGGAAAATCTTTATTTAATCAGCAAAAATTAAGTTAAACTTAATCTTCTCAGCTAATTACAAAGTTTCCCCAGTGACATGTCGATGGGGAATCTTTCTTTACATTTGACTTGTCAACGCTTTGTGGTTGACTTGTCAACGATCTTCCAATGTTTCCACAACGATATGTCGTTGGGGAAACTTTCGATACGTTTCACTTGTCAACGCTTTACGTTTGACTTTTCAACGATTTTCCTAAGTTTCCCCAGCGACATGTCACTGGGGAAACCTCTGCATTTTTTTTTATAAATTTCCTACACAGCAGGCGTTTTCCATATTTTTTTCCGGAATTTTTCTAGAAAAAATCTACCAAAACCTGTAACAAAAACCTGTATTTTCTCACTAAAAGACACATATAAAGTAAACTTGGAATACAAATCAACACAAACGCGGAATAAGTTCAAACTTGCACCAAAATATAATATAACGTTCTAATTTAGTCAAGGAAACTAGGAATAAGTCCGGATAGTTAAGGATACTAGGGAAACAAGCATTCTAATTTAGGATAATAGGGAAACAAGTCAAGATGAACATAAAGAAATAATGTACCATACTAACAAACACATATATGACACGACTAGCTCGCGTCATCGCCACCATCCTCGCCACCCTCTCGATCCTCAGCATCATCAACCGGGCGACTCCCGCTCCCGCTGGCACCAGCACTCTCATATCTCGAAAAATAGTCTTTATACCTGTCGTCGTCTCTCAGCATGCCCATCAGGAAATCAACATCCCGACGAGTGTCAGGGGGTGGTGACGAAAAGCTCGGACTAGAACTGGCGTATCCCGGCAATACAATACCCACGCCAGGATGGTGGCCGCGAAATTTGCCTCCTCGTACCATCCTGTTGATCTCGGAAGTGGTGTGCTCACCCGTCGCCTCTAGCTCCCTCATCTGATCCTATGTAGTGACAATAACACAAGATAGTAAATATATTAGTCGGGTTGCTAGATTATTAATCAATGATTCATTAAAGTGTGTTTTGAAAAGAATACTTACATACAACTGGAGAGAGTTCTCATCTGCAAATACACCATTTTCATTTTTGTGCAAACGATAGAACATGTCGATCTCTGAAGGCTCCTGTTGGGTTTCGGATGCCTTTTTCTGTACATACACACGCAAGTAAGATCAATCTAATTAAAAACGGCAAAAATAATATGTATGTAAAATCAATAATAATAATAATAAAATAATAAAAATATAATGTAAAATCAATAATAATAATAATAATAATAATAATTACCATGAGTTGTCGAGTGCGAGGGATCGACCGAGAACCATGCCGGGAGGGAAGTGTTGCCTTGGACCGATTTTGGTTGTTTTGTTAAGGACCGCTTCTTGTTACCAGGGTCAGTCCAAAACGTTATTTGTTTTTCCCACTCTTCAGCTGAGTGCTCGTCTGGTTTGTTCCGCCTAATTCGATCCACATCGTATTCTCCAGTCTCGGGGTCTTTTACACAATAATCTCGCTTCAGAGTGGCCTTTTTGATGTTGTATGTTTTTTGTAACTGGGCCTTAATGGTATTTTCAATATTCGGCTACCGAGGGGTGCTCCTGTGCGGCTCGAGATCGTATTTTTTCTTCAATCAAATACAACACATTGAAAACAGAGTTAGAAATATAATTTATATATTTATTTAAATTTGTTTATTTATTTATATGATATAAATAAATAAACGAATTTAAATAAATATACACAATACAACACATTGAAAACAGAGTTAGAAATATAAATTATATATTTATTTGAATTTGTTTATTTATTTATATGATATAACTAAATAAACGAATTTAATATACACAATACAACACATTGAAAATAGAGTTAAAATATAATTTATATATTTATTTAAATATGTTTATTTATTTATATGATATAAATAAATAAACGAATTTAAATAAATATACACAATACAACACATTAAAAAACAGAGTTAGAAATATAATTTATCTATTTATTTAAATTTTCTTTATTTATATGATATAAATAAATAAAGGAATTTAAATAAATATACACAATACAACACATTAAAAACAGAGTTAGAAATATAATTTATATATTTATTTAAATTTATTTATTTATTTTATGATATAAATAAAAAGCAAATTTAAATAAATATACACAATTAAATAAATGAACACGATAATTAAATAAACATAAAATGATAACTTACCCCAAGAGCTTCCCAAGCCGCCGCCATGTACCCTTCGGGGACCTTGTTCCACGAAGGGTAATACAAAGGTATTTCCCTAACGACCACCCCGAATAAGTTTCCCCAATGCTCTGCGTAGGGGCCGACAGGTGTAACAAGGTTATCTTTAGCGGGTACAAAGTCGATCTCGACTGGCCGGTTGTGATACGCGGCCACCGCATCCAGTAATTTTAGGAAACGGGTCTTGTCCCGGGTATTCTCCCTACCGGCTCTCCTCCCGCCCAAATTGGGCTTTTGCTTTCCTTTTCCTACAAAATCAAGTGAGTGATAAAGTCATAAAAGTTCAAGGCAAACAAGTTCAATATGTGTATCAAATTTGTATTACAATAATCCAAAAATTCTTACCCCGGTTAACGAAGCAACCCCCGCAACTGAATGATAGAGGACGTGGACGTGAAGGATCCTCGCCACCACCGTCCCCGCCGTGTCCCCGTGCAACATCAGTCATCTGTATACAGGTACAATTAACATAACATGTAGAAATTCATGAACAAAATAATACAAGCATGCACAAATCCAAATATCAAAATAAATTTACACATTTAAACAATCCACAACAATTTCGTTCATTCATTCATTCAAACAGCTTATTCCGATAAGCTTATCAGGATAAACTGTTTTCAAACAGCTTATCCTGATATAAGCTGATCAGGATAAGCTGTTTGAAAACAGCTTATCCTGATAAGCTTATCAGGATAAGCTGTTTTCAAACAGCTTATTTCGATAAGCTTATCGGGATAAGCTGTTTTAAACAGCTTATCCTGATACGCTTATCAGGATAAGCTGTTTGAAAATAGTTTATTCGGATAAGCTTATCAGAAAAAGCTGTTCTGATAAGCTTATACGAATAAGCTGTTGGAAAACAACTTATATCAAAATATAGTGTTCTCTTCGGTTAGGCATCATATATAAGGAGTGTTTGGATTTAAATTTAACACAAGAAAATAATATTTTTAAATCCCCAACGACATGTCGCTAGGGAAACCAAACGAAATTTTTTTTATATAAAATATACCTTCCCGCTGCTACAGTTGCCTACCGATGCCTGCCGCCGCCTACCGCTATCTACGCTGCCTACCGCTGCCTACTGTCGCCTACCACTACCTACGCTGCCTACCGCTACCTACGCTGCCTACTGCTACCTACGCTTCCTACCCCGCTGAAATTATATAAAAATTAATTTTAATTATATAAAAACGAAGTTTAATTATTATAAATAACTCAATTAAGAAAAATATACCTTGAATTAACAGATAAAGTAAATCCACCACCACAAACTTGTTTATAGAATTATCAATTAGAGGGTGATGTGGTGGTGGTGGGGATGACGTTCGGTGGTGGTGTGTTGGCGGCGATGTTGGTGGTGATTCGTGGTGGGTTATTGGTGGGGATGGCTGGAGATGACGGTGGTGGTGGTGTGAATGGTGGTGATGATTGGTGGTGATGAATGGTGGTGTGAATGGTGGTGATGATTCGTGGTGGGTTATGTGGTGGGGATGGCTGGAGATGACGGTGGTGGTGGTGATGAATGGAGGTGATGATTGGTGGTGTGAATGGTGGTGATGATTGGTGGTGATGTTGTACGCAGCTAGAGAGAAAAGAGAAAAGAGATTGTATGTTTTTCTGAGATTCGTTCTGAGGATAAGAATTGGTCAAATTTTCCCCAGCGACACGTCGTTGGGGAAAATTCATTAACTTTTGACGAAAGTTTCCCAACGACATGTCGCTGGGGAAAATGTATAATTTATTGTTTGTGCCAGCTGGTTTAATAACTTGTTGATGCTAACAAATCTATCCTCAACGACATGTCGCTGGAGAAACTTTAATTTTGTCGTTTTGTGAAAGAAGCGCGTTAATGAATAATTTTGGAGGGTTTTTCTGAAATTAATAAACAACCTTTTCTCCAGTGACATGTCGCTGGGGAAACCTTTTTTATACCATTTATGTTATTTACTTTTAAATGATTAATAATAATAATTTTATATAATTCTATATTTTAGTTTTATATAATTAAAAATAATAAGTTTTATATAATTGTATATTTTTTATATATGATATTTATGTAATTTAGTTTTAAATGATTACTAATAATACGTTTTATGTAATTGTATATTTTACTTTTAGATAACTAATAATAATATGTTTTATATAATTGTATATTTTTTATATAACATTTATGTAATTTAGTTTTAAACTATTAATAATAATAAGCTTTATATAATTGTATTTTTTATTTTTATATAATTGTATATTTTAGATAGGGTTCAACATTAGATGTTCAATGTATTAGATAGGGTTCAATATTATAGGTTCAATGTATTAGATAGGGTTCAACATTAGAGGTTCAATGTTTTAGATAGGGTTCAACATTAGAGGTTCAATGTATCAGATAGGGTTCAACATTATAGGTTCAATGTTGTAACACCCCCAAATTTATACAACTCAATACAACGGAAGACTCGTTGGTGTTACGGGATAGCACATTACTCACATCATAGACAACGCATAAAAATCGCGTCGTTTATTAATAAAGCATTTCCATTCATAAATATCAAAGTTACATAGGTCCCGAGTCATAATATTTCATACAAGTTTTACAAAGAATTTGAATGGAAATTATTATTTAGGTGCGGGCCATGATTTCTTGTTGTCTTCCCGAGAATTACCTTCAAGTACCTGAGATAAAACATGTTAAAAGAAAAGGTCAGCGATAACGCCGAGTGAATTCATAGAGTTTAATAAAATCCATCAATATAACATCGGTATAAAATTATTACCGAAAATCATTTTATACAAATCATCGTAATAGGCCATAAAATAGCCAAAGTCATTTTATACAAATCTTTATCAAAAATCATAATATAGGCTTTCGCCTTTAAAAATCATTATACGAACCATTGTCGTTAAAAACATCATACAATACGTTTTACAACGTTGTATAGATTAAATAAAAACCGTTATATGAATATGGTTATATAAAACCAAAACACGAACATAATATCAATAGTAAGACCCTGTATTGCTAGTCAGGCAATATATCGCAATTCAATGCTTAAAGCAGTATTTCGTTAATTGGATTATTATAAGCCGCATGACATTGTTACCTTACTACAACAAACAACGGGTAGCTAGCCCGAAACTCATTTTCCCATCTAAATTAGCGTGTCGTTACAAAGGTCACGCTATGTAAATCTTCTCATACATAAATTCGCTTACCAATCAATGTGGCACGACGGGGATCAACCGTCAAGGCGCGAACTGGGGTGATCGTCCCCAAATAGTACTATTATATGCATAAGCGTCTACCAAATCCCGGTAGTTCACAATTCATGCTAATGGGACTTTTAGTGACATAACCTAACTTTAATAATCCATTTCATTTCATCTATCGGGTCAATTAATCATTCATCGGGTCATACAATCATTCGGGTCCAAATCAATAAACAAACAATTGGGACAACTAGTGTCCTATTTCATAAAAAATAACATGTTATCTCCCTCGCAGGTTTATAAAACATTTCATAAAAACATTTAAAAGAGTGCGAAGCTATGAACTCACGTTGATGTGGGAAGGCGGGTTATCGACAATTCGGACGTACGGTGCGTGCTTCAATCACGGAAACCTAGACAAATAATACTTGTCTTAGACTCTTGTCCAATGACTTTATAAAAATAACAATTATGTATACATATGATGATTTTATATATATGATGATCAAGTGGGTTTACATATTCTCATTTGCTCATTTTAATGTTATGTGTTGATAGCTTTTATACTAGTTTACTAGTTTTACCTATTTACATGTTTTAGGTCCAATAAGCCTATTATAAGTCCATTAACTTGTATTAATCCATTTCATACTTGTATTATCAGTATTTGTAATTTACATGTTGGGCCCAAATGGGTTAAGCCCAATAAATAAGTTTATAAGTGTTTTAGCCCATTTTGTTGTATTATTAGTCCAATAACGTTAACTTAGCCCGTTAATGTCCGTATGGTATATAGTTCGGGTTTTATCAGTTTTTACTTGTTATATATGTTTATATATCAGTATATGAGTTTTATAAAGTTCACATTAGACGGGTCCAACCGTCTAAGTTTTATTTAGCAAAAACGTTAATTTTACGGTAATAGCCGAAAAAGTCGTAAAAATCATGTTTATAGTTTTATAACTTATAAAACTTATCAAACTACCATTTTTATAAAATGTCCATTTATTTATCCTTATACATATTTATATAAATGTATTATATAAGTTAGTGGGTTTTAATTCACATTTTATACTATTTTTATTTGAGTGCTTATATAATACTATTATACTTTAATTTCCCAAAATCTGATTTTTATTTTCGTGTTCACCAAAACTGCCATATCTAGAGTTCTATATGGAGATAGAAGCTCAAATTTCTATGACCTAAACTACATGATATGTGCTCCATTGAACTCTCCTATAACTACTGTTGAATCAGCCTCTAAGTATTTTCTAAAAATCGTCCAAAACAGTGAACTCAGATTTGCATTCTAAACTTGTTTTGATCATATCTCACTCATCCTAATGATTCTATTGCATGGCCAACTCTCACATGTGTACAAGACTCATAGCTTACTGTATATTAATCTATTCAAGCCATTTTATCCGTTCATCACATGGTTCTTTACTGTTTTATATAGCTATCATTTTAAGCATGATTTTAACCTTTTTACATATAGTTTTTCATCTTTTTACCCATGATTATCCACACCAAATCCCCACACAATAACTTTATCATCATATATCATCATACATATATACATTTAAGAATAAAATACATGATTACATAATCAAAATTAACAAGAGGATGGGAAGAACTATCTTTATACCACCATGATGATGTAGGTTGTGATCAAAACATGGATTTTGATGGAGAAACTTGTGATAAACCAAGACCATCTTCAAGACCACCATTCTTCAAGAACTCCTTGTGGAAAATCAGCCCTAAGACTCCATAGAAACTCCTCCTTGGATGTTATAACTTGCACCAATCTTCATCTCTTTGAATGGAGATTAACATATGTTAATTATAACAAATGTTTGTGGTTAAATTTTGATCAAATGGGGTGTTTGTGGGAGAGAGTGGACGGCACACATAGAGAGAGTGAGAGAGATTTTGAGTTAATTTGCATGAGAGAAATGAGTGAATGGTTTTGGCTAGTGGTTTTTGTCAAGTTAGTGGGAAAGTGTATCTTTTAAGCTAAGCTAACATGTGTTAGCTTATTAGCTAAGAGTTTGACACATCAAGGGTGGTGGTGGCATTAGTTGGGCCGTCCCATGTGTGGGGTGGGGCAAGATTTATCTTGTCTTATCCCACTAATTTACGGGTACTCCTCGATTCTAGTTTCCTCGATTTGCTTGCCCTCGGGTCATTTTACGAAAAACGTTTTTATAAATTATGAATCAACGGCACAAAACGAATCTAATAAAAATTGTCTCATCAAAAACGGAGTTCGAAAACGTAAATACGTAATCCTAAGGTTTCCGGTTTAGTCGTAAAGGACGTTAAATTATAATCGTAAGTCCTAATCTCTTCTCGTAAATTTGTGAGTTTATGAACCAACACAAATTTAAAATCTTAAAATAATATTAACGGATAAATTTATTTTCTGAAATGTCGGACTGTCACCAAAACGGTGTATGTAAACGTAAGCACGTAACGTTGAATCCTCCGGTTTAGACGTAGTCGATGCTACTTCAAGACGTAAATCCAAATTTCTTCCCAAAAATAAGTGAGTTCATAATAACATTAAAAATAATATTTTCAAATAAATATTGAGAATAAAATATCAATCATAAATTAACGGATTGTCACAGCATTTACCCCTAAACCTGATCTTTGTCCTCAAAGATCATCTTACCTTACTACTCGCTTCTTATAGAGTTAAAGCCATGTGGGTATTTCCTCCACATTCGATCTTTTCTCACAAGTTCAATTCATTACAATACGCGATTTTCATCAAACATAACTACAGGAATACGATCAGGCTAAATGTTGACTTAATTTCTCTATCCATGATGTTCACGGGTTTTTGATGAATGCAACTTTTCGCCGATCTAAACTTTATCAAGAAGAATTCAGATTTTCACTTGATAGATATTTATCAAGTTCGATTAACGAAACATAATTCACGCAGCTCTTGAAGTCCTAGGGTAGATCCAGCTTATATGCCTTTCAAACCAATCTTTTACATCATCTCAATGGTCCCATACTACGGGGTCTTATTTCCCATGATCTTTCAGATCATCAATTCATTTTTCCATAGTTAAAAGTTTTGGCATAACTTCGCTACCCATCTGGCACTTCCAGAACTACATTTCATATTCACATAACCTCGTGCCCACTACCGGCAGTTAATAATTAGATCATAATTTCAACAAACATTTCAGGTCTCGCGGGTCGGGTATTTTGTAAGGTTAGGTTCGCCATCATAGGAAACCTTAAACCTAAAAGACATGTCCAACTCACAATGGGTGTATGTCGGGTGTCTTCATCCCAACTCCTGCTTACAGATGCTCTAATAATTAGATCATAACAAGATTCGATCTCGATCCTAACACGATAATTATCAATGATAATCTCTACAACGGAAAGCGATTATACGGTCTATTACCAAAGGTCAATCATTCAAACATAAAACAACACTAATAGTATTTTGTATCGTTACTTTACCTTGTCCCTTTGATTGGGGTGGTACACAGTACTCTCATCAAGATTCGTTCTTAGTGACTTCTGAGCAAATCTCTAGAAATTCGATGCGAAGCGAGGATCTTGATAGTGATGATCGATACAAGCACACCATGTTTACATAACTCTTTTAAATACAACAGAGTCAATTTGTTCATCGAGAATCTATCATTAACAGGAATGATATTAGCAGATTTGGTCAGTCTGTCGACGATGACCCAAATCGAATCAAATTCAGATGATGACCTTTGCGATAGCTAGACGTTTACTAATGTATGAGGCGATGTCTGCCTTCATAATTTGTCATTAGTACATCTTCTTCAGATAAAGATACATTAAATTATAAATGTCATGAATAAAATACTTATACTTACAAGATTCCAACATAACTATATCTCACAATCCTCCATGTTTAGGCAACCACAAGTGGCCTTTTATACATCTAACGCTATCGGCTTCTCAATTCTAATGGTTCATATTTGCCGCGAACCCCTTTTTATTATCTATATTATCCTTTTTACAAACATCCGCTATTTTTAAATTGTTCGGCAACTTATTTTGTACCATCATTACTAAGGAACACATCCTAATTGGTTCTTTATACTTTTTACATAATGCGTCGATATCTAAATTCACCTATCCTGATGATATAATTATCATGTCCACAATTCACTCAGATATTCTTTCTTCATATTTTCTAAGTTTTAGTTTCGTCTCAACAAACATTTTTATCAGTTTTGCTCAATCTGACGTTTAAAGCGTCGATACATATTACAAGTAACTAAATAGTAAATATTCAATTTTTATGAAACGTAAACGTAAAAATTTTAAATTTCTTAGTTCGACCAATTATATAAAAATGTTCAAAATAAATTTGAATTTAATTAACAAGATTTTTGTTGATTTATCGAAAATAATTAAAATAATTAGTAAGATCCGTAAATGTTCGAAAAATCTTTGTTTATACTTTGGTCAAAATTTTCTTAGTTGAAAAGCAAAAATTGTCGTTTCAAATTTCAAGTAATAAGTTATATAGTTTCCTCAATTCTTCTTAGGTTGTCTAGAAGTATACACAAACATTTACCCCTAAATAGGAGTTTAGTTAAATGATTTGTGTATAAGGAAATAATCCCTTAAAAATTTCTTTGATAAAATATCTGTCAAAACATATTTCCATTTCTTTTTGGTAAAATCCAAAGTCTTAAAAGGGCTCTAATTTTTAAGAGTCAATATAGATTCCATTATCTTATTAATCACACGGTCAAATAATGTAAAGGATTAAGTCTTTAATCACATGTTAAATACTCAAGGTATAAGTTTTCATTGTTCGGCCAATTTAGGGCAGTCTATAACTAATTATTAACTCATTCTTATTCTTATAAACAAACAGATGGTTCTTAATGATCACAAGCATGAATTTTATCAAATTACAGCCTACACACGTGATTCACCAAATTTATGAATGCTACATGTGAATCGGTCAATCCAAACGATATAACATGAAACTCATAATGGTCATTACAAGTACCGGATGTAGTGATTGGAATACATAATCTTTTTCGCAGATGCGAAGTTGATGATAACCATGCCATGGATAAAATTTTTAGAACATACGCTAGAACCTTGTAAATGATCGAACAAATCTTCCATTTTGAGTCATGGATATCGTTTTCGATTGTCAATTTACTCAGTTCACAGTAATCAATAAACATAAAGAATGATAACACCATAGCTCTTCATCATGACAAGCTCGGTAGAATAAAATCTATCTCCGACAACTCTCTCAGTTGTACGGTAATTCTTTTAATTCTGGTGCTGACGTACAGTGCACACGCTACGTGTGCAGCACCAGGAATATAATTAATATTCGTCTTTTTAGTTTGTTTTTCTCGGTATCGATTCGAATTGATATAACGTTTTTAAGCTCGACTTAATTGTTTTTGGTTAAAAGAATCAATTTTGGTATTCTATGTCTACTTGGCAAATAGCACGTAAAAAGTGTAAAATATACTATATTACCTACATATACCTACTATACTAAAAACATTTAGCACATACCACAATTAATTGCACAAAATATAAAACGAGAAAATAAACTATACTACTCAACGCAAAACGAGAAATTAAACTATATAATATTCAAAACTGTTACCGGACTAAACACTTATAGACGTAAGTAATTCACTAATACTAGTCATAAAACTAATACAATAATACACTAAAACTGGTCCTAAAACTATTAAATCTACTTTCAAGTCCAAATTTCGTTTAATAAAATGACATGGGCCTACTACTACAAATGGGCTTAAGTAATATTGCTAGCCTATATTTTACTTAATCATTCAACATCAAATTTACCCCTTAAAGGAAGACTTATAGGATGCAACTAACTAAACATATTACTCAGGACAAAGCTTGATCTAAGTTCAAAAATGTCTAGCTACCTATTTATTCCTTTTACACTTTTAACTTCCTTTCTAAATCTACTAACTGCTTTACTGATTAACGAAAACCAACATTCCTTTATGAAACTCAGTTTTCTACCTACCGACACAAACACATGAATTTTTATCACTAGACTAATGTGAACTATACTTATCTCAAAAACAACTTTCGCTCAGCTTTTTGATCTGAAGTTCAAACATGACTCTTGGTGATAACACTAAGACTATTTATCACTAATCCGTTATACTACAGCTAATCTAAACGCATTCTTACTCTAAATCATCCAAAATCAGTTCAAAGGATCTAAAGCAAAACACTAGTTAAAGATCTATAAATGTAGAAGTTTAACAGGAATAAATGCAGAAAATAAAATCTAGCTACGAAAAATTACATCTACGCATCATTCAAAAGCAGAAATTCATATTAGCAAATTCCAACGACAACTACTCATCAACTACAACTAATGATATTAAACTAAAAATCACAAAAGGAAAATGATACTTCCCTGCATCCGGGCCAGCCCGTTGATGTCGAAGCAGAGCGCTGAGCTCGCTTAGCTATCACAACTCCATCAACTTTTTCCTACTGATCCGATGAATCGAGTCTTCTAAACTACCAATCACGAAATCTACATAAACTTCAAAATATACCTGCAAAATCAAATCGAAAACAAGAATCCAACTATATTCTATCTATATGGTCAGTTAGCAATATCTTCGTCTCCACTTCTTAACTGAAACTTATTCAAGCTGCTGAAATTTTCACTCTAACTCACTATGATATTCAATGAAAAAGATTGTGAAAAGAGTAAAGTAACAAACCTGAAAATCTTACAAACAGTAAAGTAAATATGCAGTAACAAACTTGAAAATCTTTTATCTACGCATCTGATTCCTATTAAAATAAACTGGACTAATTCATATCTAAAATACAATCTTCTTTTACTTGATTAAAACTGAATCTAACCAAAGCTTATCAGTAGTCCTTTTCATAAGCTCAAAAGAGCAAAATCTGAATTCGATTATTAGAAAAACTAACACAAGCGATTTAAGCATTAAAGCTTATAATAACAAAACCTTAGCTCGAAAAAGAAGAAAGAAGAATAAGAGATGAAAACATTAGTCGATTATAAACTATAACAGTATTGTGAAGTATCTAAAGCAGAATGAAGAAAATTGACTTCAAAAGAAGAAAACTTAAGCTTTCATTAATGGATGAAAATAGCATTCGGTTACAACTAACTGAACTGAAAACCTTTAACAGCCTTGAAAGAAAATGAACAAGATTAACTAACTACTAACTACTCCTACTCATCTAACTAACTAGGTGAAACCTACACCTAAGCTAACCATTGAAAAATGAGCTCTTCGTCTTCATTTATAGCCGTCGAGTGGGGAGTTGTGACGTGGCTCCACCAATCAGCGAATGCCACGTATTAAATACGAGGATCTTGATCGTTCTTCATCTTCATCACATTTGGGCGTTTCTTCTCCACTGAGTCTTGATCTAATTCATTTGCATCATCTTGTAGAGGAGAAAGAGCTGATCATCTTTGCTTCTTTGATTTTTATCTGAATCCTTCTTCTTCTCTTGTTATTTGATCTTGCAGGTTTGGGTTGAAAGAGAAGAAACCATCTGTTTCTTATTTCTCTCTCTTGAAATGCGGTGAAGACGATAATGAGGTTTTGACCATGACTGGTCATTTGACCAAGTAGTATATAACCGAAAATTGATTAAAAAATGAACTTTTCATTGTTTGTCTTTTTGGTCCTTTCATTATTATTTTTCTTTCATTAAAGGTTAAAATATTTTAAGCTAACTTGTTTTCATCCTACGTCCTTGTAGAAATTGCAGCTTGAGCCCTTGATCTTTAATAATATGGCATGATTGGTCCTTGAATCATCTTTTCATCTTTTTCTTCGTCTTTTATCATGAAAATCCCTTGAAAACGTGTATTAGCTCCAAAATTGTATCTTTTTACCTAAAAACACATGAAACACAAATACCAACGTGATTCTGATAATTTTCAGTTAAATATTATGTATTTGACTGTGTTTTGAGTGGTTTCTGGATCATTATTGATGAGTGTTTTCACACTTATCAACTCCCCTCCACTTGACCATTGCCATGTCCTCATGCAATGCAGCATTTTAAAGCTCTAAATTACACTTTTCTCATACTTAACCAACCTTGGCCATTTTATGATTTAACAAACTAAACTATACTACATGATGAATGGTTTTGAATATTTACAATGCAATGCAAAGGAAAACAATTCTATTTATATATTTTTGATTTTTTTCATAAATGGTTTTGATGGAAATAACTCATGAAGAATTCAATGACTTAAATTAGGGCTTTGGTACCATGGACACTTATCACCCTCAAGTTTCACTTTCCCCATACCAAGCTTAAAAATGGGATCATTGTATTCACAAGTAAAAAGTGCATCAACTTATTCATGACAATTAAATGTGGAACCGGTTTTTATTTGAGCAAATTGCTTGAAGGCAAATTTGTCCTTTATTCAAGTGTGAAGTATAAGAAGTGTAAAATCCAAAAATAAGGAAGCACGATTTTAATCCTAAGTAATCCTCTCATCCATTACTTGAAAAACCGCTCACAAGTAATACAAGTCCGTTTTAAGAATAATAAGTCATTCGCCTTATGTGTAAAATCCTCATGTCATGCTTTCATAAGTAGCTACTCACTCGCTAAGGAAAGAAAAATAAAACTCACGCAATAATTTACATCCGCCATCTTTTTTTGAGACTTTGGATCTTCAACCCCGCAACCCGTCAAGGTAATATTGGATTGGAGCAATCTATTGAATCCCCGCAACCCGTCAAGGTAATATTGGAACTCAATAGTCACTATAGTTAACACCACACTGCCCCTCTTGGGAGTCTTGTATATATATATATATATATATATATATATATATATATATATATATATATATATATATATATATATATATATATATATATATATATATATATATATATATATATATATATATATATATATATATATATATATATATATATATATATATATATATATATATATATATATATATATATATATATATATATATATATATATATATATATATATATATATATATATATATATATATATATATATATATATTTTCTTTTCTTTTTTTTTTCTAGCCACTCATTTATTAAAGTCGCTCTTATTTTTCTTTATTCCTCACTAAGAAATTTGAAAAGAATAAAAGGAAAAACACCCGCTAAATATTGAGCATGACATAAGTCTAATACACATAAAACGTTCTAACTTAGAACCTTAAGACGTACTTATATCAACCATGAATGATTAGACAAAAATGTATAAGAGATTACAAACCAATTAAAACCGTTCTTGATTATTTATTAACAATTATATACATGCGAAGAAAATTGAGGTAAAGAAGAGAATCGTTTAGCCACAAGTAATTATCATGAAGTTTGTCTAGCCCTTTTACACTTGCTTCAACTCTATCATTTCCCATTCTCCACAAATTTAAAATTTCAAATAATGAGATTGGTGGATGCTTAGCCTAATAGACCAATGAAGGACTACATGGTTATGGATACTAGCTAGAGAGTGCTAAAATAAGCAAACTTGGGTTGAGTCAAAATATCCATGGCGGGCCTAATATGTCAAAGAAGTCTAAACTTGTTAAAACCATGTTTTATTATTTTTTTTATATATTTTTGATGAAAAATAAAAGAAGAAATATATACAATGCAAATGTGATATGCAAATGAAAAATGATTAATGCAAAAATTATGAATGCATATTTTTGGTGGCCAAATAGATCAAAAATTTGAAAAATGTTGAAAAATCAATTTTCCATTGTATCATGAAGTTAAGGCAATGGTCAAGGTAAGGTCACTTCGATAGAAGTCTCCCCTACACTTAAGATAAACATTGTCCTCAATGTTTAAGAGTATTGGAGTGAACTCCCCTACACTTATTACATTGATTACTTTGCTTAACTCGAGCTAAGGAAGAGACAACTAAAGGGTATTCATTTTAAGCACAAGGGTTTAATATCACGATAGCAAAAACTAATCGAAGTGAACCAGATACACGGGCCTCCTCCATAAGCTCCAAGCATGAAATGAGAGAGAGCAACCCTTGAAACAAACACCAAAAGACGAAGAAAGGCACCCCTCCACTTCAACTCTACTATAACATCCTTTTAATTAAACCTAACCTATTTAGATCTACTCTACGTTTTCTAACCTAGTTATTCATTGCTTGATTTTTTTTAACCCTAAGTCGCTAGCTCGACTCGGCCCCGAATTAGGTTGTCCTTGGGGAAACCATCATGGAGAATAAAGGATATCCACTTTGAAGCTCGTCTCACATGATATACTCAAACTTAGCACGTTGCCATTTACTATAAGATTTACAATATCCGCCTCGATAAATGGAACGGTCCAAGGTGTCTCAAGTTTGTCCAACATACGAAATTTCTCAAATATGAAGTACCCCAGGATCAAATACATAGTTTCCATCTGTACAAGTGAACAACTCCAAAGTAGGTAGCATCACCAAAGTAAGCTCATACAAAAATCCCATCTCAATAGAAATCACACTCTTAAGTGGAGTAGATGAAAACCAATTTTTCCCAAACATACGTATCCCAGGATCAAAAACCTTTCCCTTCATGGGAAAATAAGAAGATGAACTCGTATCAACCATATAAGATTCCCCCTTAGATATCAAAGCATCATTAGACAATGAAGGTGTAGGAATCAAAACATTCATAACAAGTATATCCATATTAGGCTCGTCATCATCATCAAAAGGTGGGTAATCTTCCATAGAAGGCATAGAAAAAGGAGGATCAAGATTAATAGTGTCTTGTGGAGAAGGTGTAGGCTCTAGGGTCCCAAAAAGCATGTTCTCAATAAGACGAATATCCTCTTCCCAATTAGAAGAAGATGTATCTACCACAATATCATCTCTCTTAAGATAATCTTCAATTTGTTTATCTATCAATTCATCTTCACTAAGCAATCTTTCAGTCTTTAGAATCTCCTCATTCTCATCAATGATAGACCCCTCCTCATCACTATAATAATCATAGATTGGTTTGTCAAAGATTGGTGACTCCTTGAAACTCAAGGAAGTGTGATCATCAAAAAATGGAGATTCACAAGTGGAAAACTCATTATCACTATAATCATCATATATTGGTGTATCACAAAGAGAAGGTTCATCATCACTAAAATCCTCATTGGTTTCTTCATCATGATGGAAAAGTGGGTTATCAAATGATGTTTCAAAAAGAGGATTCGAATGCATCACAAAATCACTTAGAGGAATAGGTGAAGGAGTCATAGAAGAAATGGAGTCATCATTATCAGAAGTAAAAGACTCATCAGTATCATAAGGATCATCAAAGGTTTCATCACAAGAATCATAAGGTGGTAGAGGAGAAGGATCCAATTTTCCTATAGGAGCAAACTCTTCATCCAAATTAGGAATGTTATCTTGACAAGACAAATCATCGGATGATATAGCATAAGACGCGTCACTAGAATCACAATCATCATCCTCCATTTGTGGCAAGTCTTTCACAAACTCTTCCTCAATCTCATTATCCCTTTCTTTAAACAATTCATCAAGATCAAAGTCACCAAAATCACTAGTAGTAGCATGAAGGTCAATATGTGATAAAATCTCAATGTGATCATGAGGAGAAGAGGTATCAACACAAAGCTCATCACATGGTTCATTGGAAACCCTCTCAAGCTCTCTTTGGATTGGGATAAGGTTCTCAACACTAGAAGAGGTTAATTCATCCGAATTGGTGTTTGTATTAGTGCTAAGAGGCTCGTCCCCCATGGTGAAAGAGTCGGTGGGTCCCATGTGAGGTAAAGGTGTTGAAGGTGTGTATGGCTCAAGTATAGTCGGTGGAGAGATGGAAGGGTCTATAATAGGAATATCACTAAGTGTATCATCCTCAACATCTACTCTCAAAGAAGGCTCATCATCAGGTAAAGCATCGTTCGGTCTCATGTGTTGCAAGACGTATGTGCTCAAGCCTAAGATTTTCGGATCAGTTGCCTCTTGCATTGTCTCAAGTGCTTGCATTACCATATTAAAAGCGTCTTTACTCAAGAAATGATAAATGCCTTGATTGTGAGAGGTTGTTTGATTATGACTTTGAAAATTCTCTTCATTTTGAAAATCATCTTGATTTAAAAATTCTTGATTTTGAAAATCCTCATGATGTAAAAATCCTTGATTTTGAAAAGTATCTTGATTATGGCATGGAAAATTTTCATCATTTTGAAAGCCTTCATTGTTTGAAAATCCTTGATTATGAAAGGTTTCTTGATTATAGCCTTGAAAATTATCATCATTTTGAAAACCTCCATAATTGGAAAATCCTTGGTTTTGGTATGGCTCATTAAAGGTTTGATCATGAAATGATGGTGGAGGTTGTGATGAAAAACCGGAATATCCCATATAGTCATTACAAGTGTAGTCCATTTGAAAGTTAGGTTGAAAATTAGGGTTCTCGGTTCCATTGTAAGCATATCCCTCCCCATAATAGCCATTGTTTTGATCACATAAATAAGTATCGTGTGGACCACCACAAGTCGAACAAGGCGAATACACAGCTCGATAATGCTCCTCTTGTAATATCTCCAAAATAGGACGATTATCCATGTGTGGCAAAATGGTCGAATGTATATACAAGTATAATGACGTTTAAAAGCTTCCTCGGGGAAGGAAGTAATACACCAAAGGTGGTATGTTTACACGTGTGCGAGTACACGTGTAAGTAAACACGAGGAATGAGGGAGTAGCCCTCGGTCGAATTTTGAGAGAGAAGAGATTATCTCCCTCGAGGTTCGATATGAAATATCCACAAGAAAGTATATATATAATTACTACTTGGGTGCAAGACCCCCAATAAAGCCTTCCTTCTCAGAATACGCACTAGTGAACGGGGGGTTAGGTGGCGCGAAGCACTTAAGTACCTATTGACCCTTAGATGGCATTTTATTGCACATCGCCTTTCTATTCACTTTGTAGTTTGTATTCTCGAATTATTGCCTATTGGAAGTATTTATCTATTCTTGCTTAATTAAATTCGATCGATACGCGTGTCAAGGACCGGAACGCCCCTCAACACGGTGTATTGCCTCGGCAATACTTATGGAAATAGGTAACTTGGTTGTTCGTATCTACGTATACTTATTTACATATAATAATATATCAAAAATATTTTTGTATTTATTTGATTTTTTAAGAAAAATACTATATGTACGTAAAAACGATGAAAATCGATATAATATATATTTTTGGGTGTAATCTTTTAGGAAAAAGATTACTTTTTGGATTTTTTATTTTTTTGGTTCAATTCTTTAGGAAAAGAATTGCTTTTTGTGATTTTTTATTTTTTTGTATTTTTATCTTTTTGATTTTTTTTATCTTTTTGATTTATAATACGTAAAAAAAATAACGTTCACAAAGTGAACGGATCCCAAAATCCAATCGTCTCACTCAAAACCGTTAATCTTCACGAAAAGAACCAGCAGCGGCGCCATTTAATATTCGTCTTTTTAGTTCGTTTTTCTCGGTATCGATTCGAATTGATATAACGTTTTTAAGCTCGACTTAATTGTTTTTGGTTAAAAGAATCAATTTTGGTATTCTATGTCTACTTGGCAAATAGCACGTAAAAAGTGTAAAATATACTATATTACCTACATATACCTACTATACTAAAAACATTTAGCACATACCACAATTAATTGCACAAAATATAAAACGAGAAAATAAACTATACTACTCAACACGCAAAACGAGAAATTAAACTATATAATATTTCAAAACTGTTACCGGACTAAACACTTATAGACGTAAGTAATTCACTAATACTAGTCCTAAAACTAATACAGTAATACACTAAAACTGGTCCTAAAACTATTAAATCTACTTTCAAGTCCAAATTTCGTTTAATAAAAATGACATGGGCCTACTACTACAAATGGGCTTAAGTAATATTGCTAGCCTATATTTTACTTAATCATTCAACATCAAATTTACCCCTTAAAGGAAGACTTATAGGATGCAACTAACTAAACATATTACTCAGGACAAAGCTTGATCTAAGTTCAAAAATGTCTAGCTACCTATTTATTCCTTTTACACTTTTAACTTCCTTTCTAAATCTACTAACTTCTTTACTGATTAACGAAAACCAACATTCCTTTATGAAACTCAGTTTTCTACCTACTGACACAAACACATGAATTTTTATCACTAGACTAATGTAAACTGTACTTATCTCGAAAACAACTTTCGCTCAGCTTTTTGATCTGAAGTTCAAACATGACTCTTGGTGATAACACTAAGACTATTTATCACTAATCCGTTATACTACAGCTAATCTAAACGCATTCTTACTCTAAATCATCCAAAATCAGTTCAAAGGATCTAAAGCCAAACACTAGTTAAAGATCTATAAATGTAGAAGTTTAACAGGAATAAATGCAGAAAATAAAATCTAGCTACGAAAAATTACATCTACGCATCGTTCAAAAGCAGAAATTCATATTAGCAAATTCCAACGACAACTACTTAGCAACTACAACTAATGATATTAAACTAAAAATCACAAAAGGAAAATGATACTTCCCTGCATCCGGGCCAGCCCGTTGATGTCGAAGCGGAGCGCTGAGCTCGCTTAGCTATCACAACTCCATCAACTTTTTCCTACTGATCTGATGAATCGAGTCTTCTAAACTACCAATCACGAAATCTACATAAACTTCAAAATATACCTGCAAAATCAAATCGAAAACAAGAATCCAACTATATTCTATCTATATGATCAGTTAGCAATATCTTCGTCTCCACTTCTTAACTGAAACTTATTCAAGCTGCTGAAATTTTCACTCTAACTCACTATGATATTCAATGAAAAAGATTGTGAAAAGAGTAAAGTAACAAACCTGAAAATCTTACAAACAGTAAAGTAAATATGCAGTAACAAACTTGAAAATCTTTTATCTACGCATCTGATTCCTATTGAAATAAACTGGACTAATTCATATCTAAAATACAATCTTCTTTTACTTGATTAAAACTGAATCTAACCAAAGCTTATCAGTAGTCCTTTTCATAAGCTCAAAAGAGCAAAATCTGAATTCGATTATTAGAAAAACTAACACAAGCGATTTAAGCATTAAAGCTTATAATAACAAAACCTTAGCTCGAAAAAGAAGAAAGAAGAATAAGAGATGAAAACATTAGTCGATTACAAACTATAACAGTATTGTGAAGTATCTAAAGCAGAATGAAGAAAATTGACTTCAAAAGAAGAAAACTTAAGCTTTCATTAATGGATGAAAATAGCATTCGGTTACAACTAACTGAACTGAAAACCTTTAACAGCCTTGAAAGAAAATGAACAAGATTAACTAACTACTAACTACTCCTACTCATCTAACTAACTAGGTGAAACCTACACCTAAGCTAACCATTGAAAAATGAGCTCTTCGTCTTCATTTATAGCCATCGAGTGGAGAGTTGTGACGTGGCTCCACCAATCAACGAATGCCACGTATTAAATACGAGGATCTTGATCGTTCTTAATCTTCATCACATTTGGGCGTTTCTTCTCCACCGAGTCTTGATCTAATTCATTTGCATGATCTTGTAGAGGAGAAAGAGCTGATCATCTTTGCTTATTTGATTTTTATCTGAATCCTTCTTCTTCTCTTGTTATTTGATCTTGCAGGTTTGGGTTGAAAGAGAAGAAACCATCTGTTTCTTATTTCTCTCTCTTGAAATGCGGTGAAGACGATAATGAGGTTTTGACCATGACTGGTCATTTGACCAAGTAGTATATAACCGAAAATTGATTAAAAATGAACTTTTCATTGTTTGCCTTTTTGGTCCTTTCATTATTATTTTTCTTTCATTAAAGGTTAAAATCTTTTAAGCTAACTTGTTTTCATCCTACGTCCTTGTAGAAATTGCAGCTTGAGCCCTTGATCTTTAATAATATGGCATGATTGGTCCTTGAATCATCTTTTCGTCTTTTTCTTCGTCTTTTATCATGAAAATCCCTTGAAAACGTGTATTAGCTCCAAAATTGTATCTTGTTACCTGAAAACACATGAAACACAAATACCAACGTGATTCTGATAATTTTCAGTTAAATATTATGTATTTGACTGTGTTTTGAGTGGTTTCTGGATCATTATTGATGAGTGTTTTCACACTTATCAATAATCAATACCAATTTCAACTGCATAATGGCAAAAGTCTAGGTGATTCACAAACAAATACCTTCTAAAGTTTCAGATAACAGAAACGTCTTTTAATAAATTCATATTAGGTTCTTTCTAGATTACAATATCTATGACTAGTTCATAACCGTTCACTGTATAATTTCAAGTCTAAATGCAGGATATGATCATCCATCAAGAATTATTTAGATCACTTTTGATAATCAACATCTTATCATTTAGGGGAATTCTACTCGAGTTCCCATCAATTAAGACAAGGTCGTCATGTCCTAATCAATCACTCCATTCTACTGGCACTATCAACTTTTTAGTTTCATTGCCGTTGATAAGATGTGAACTTCTCAAAAGACTAATAATAACTTATAATCCTTCACAAATTCAAGGATATCTGGATACATAACTAACCTTAAAAGAGTAAGGTCAACGCATGATCTATGCGAGAGAATTTCAAATCAGATACAGACGAAAACATTTAACGAATATGAATATATCCCATGTTTTCATAATTTGAGTACGCATTTGAAAGCTCCTCGAATCGTTACCCAGGTCATTCAAATGAAATCAAATCAAAAGAATGATAGGAACGTCGATACATCCAGTCGGGTATCAACACTCGGTAATCAGATACTTTTCCTAAGAATCTCACTACGAAAGAATTGGACAGGAACGAGTTGTCAATGGTCAAATAAAACTATATCCATAGATGAGTAAATTCGTCTCAGAAGAATAAATAGTATGGGCACATATGTAGGTGTCCCTAACACTATGTCCTTATTTTTCACTTCTTGCAGATCTCATAAAATTTAATCTTTCACAATCTTCAAAGAAAATATAGTGTTTATTCATTAGTTTTATGGTGACTACTAATCAGTCTTGCATGGTCCATTCCAAATTGTATGTAGGCGCGCAACTATATACAATTTCAAGATTAACGATCCAATACTCAGTTCGTCAAAATTTTATCATCATGTTTATAATAAAAACATTTTCATGCTTAATTCTTAAATAAGAATCAAGAATAAATTTACAAATATTTTCTTTGTTATGTAAAAAGTTAAGTTTTCCAAGGTACTTTATAAACAACTTTATTTCGATAACAATCACTTATAAATCTCACTTTGAATAATCCTTATAGTGATGAAAATTCATTTTTCTCAAAGGATACGGTTTTAACTTTATAAAAACAATGTGTGATCTGCAAAAGAGTGATGAAGAGTTCTTCACCAAGAACTAACTACAATATAATAGGAAATGAGCTTAGCCAATTAATCATGAGGTTCATGATTTCGATGGCACTCAAAAAGAATAATCCACAACGTAACTCAAATCTAGTTGAGTAGTTGTTCAATGGTTGCATCACTAATGCAAACATTAGGAAGAAGCAATAAAGATAGATAACATCGATACATGTAGAATTTAGCAATCAAAGGTAGTCTTTTCATTAATCACAAACAAGTCAAAATTGTACTGTAACACATTACGTGTCACTATGTCATACAATTACAAGAACTCATCCTACCAACTGATGTCTCAATTAAGTTAGGGATTTTTAAAAGATACTACAATGAATACTAATCTACAAGAGTCATTAGGTGTTCCACCTGTCCCAGAAGATCCATCGGTCTCAATTCAGAAGAAGATTTCTTCAATTTATTTCTTGGACACTGGGCATCCTCGTTAGTGGACAATGGCCTAGGAACAACACTTATCACAAACTAACAATTATTTAAAACCTTATAATTCAATCACAGGGCTAAACAACTTCCTTTTAACAATTCTATATTCCATACAAATTAAATTTTACTTTATTCAAGTTTCAACCAATTTTATACTCAATTTGATATCCTACCTCATTATCCAATTCTTTCAACCTTATTCTTAGACCTTAATAGGGCAATAAAAGCTCGATATGAATCAACACTTAATTTCCAATCCTATAGCTCCTTCATCAATAGTTATCAAATAAGTCACTAGTATGAGATGACTCATACATTCAATTAGACTTCTCGGAAAGGTACTAGTGGCATGAGGCTTTTGGGTAATGGTTCCAATGACAGCCTCAAGTGCAACATTCACCCTTTCGATTTCAATTTAAGAATTGGATGACAACGAATCAGATGACATCTTTCTAGGTGGTAACGTTTTGTAAAACTCCACTCTATAAGGAAAGATCGTCATGACATCGATATCATATTTAATCTCGCCAATTCTTTTTCAATATCACAATCAACTAATATTTACATTTCTACGAATATCAACCATTTGTTGGGATCATAAATATCCACAACTTGGTTTAGATCTAGGATAGCTAGAATTCCTACGAGAATAGCTTCGATTAATTTACTAGGGGATTTAGGGTTCCTTGTGACAATCTACGTCGTATAAATACCTTGTATAAATATCGAAATAATCATCAATCAATCATGTAATCAAATTATATCATACATATATAATCCAAGTTATATATATATATTAAAATAACACTTCTCAGTCTGGCCTTGTCGGTAACTCGGGAATTCTTCGGCACCGTTATAGTCAAAAGATTTTTAGACATTTTTAGAAAAATGTTTATAGTTAAAGGATTTTGAAATGTTTTATTCAAAACCTTAGTTTTAAAAATCTTTCGTTCTCTATAACGAGAGCTCTGATACAAAATTGTAACACCCCCAAATTTATACAACTCAATACAGCGGAAGACTCGTTGGTGTTACAGGATAGCACATTACTCACATCATAGACAACGCATAAAAATCGCGTCGTTTATTAATAAAGCATTTCCATTCATAAATATCAAAGTTACATAGGACCCAAGTCATAATATTTCATACAAGTTTTACAAAGAATTTGAATGGAAATTATTATTTAGGTGCGGGCCATGAATTCTTGTTGTCTTCCCGAGAATTACCTTTAAGTACCTGAGATAAAACATGTTAAAAGAAAAGGTCAGCGATAACGCGAGTGAATTCATAGAGTTTAATAAAATCCATCAATATAACATCAGTATAAAATTATTACCGAAAATCATTTTATACAAATCATCGTAATAGGCCATAAAATAGCCAAAGTCATTTTATACAAATCTTTATCAAAAATCATAATATAGGCTTTCGCCTTTAAAAATCATTATACGAACCATTGTCGTTAAAAACATAATACAATACGTTTTACAACGTTGTATAGATTAAATAAAAACCGTTATATGAATATGGTTATATAAAACCAAAACACGAACATAATATCAATAGTAAGACCCTGTATTACTAGTCAGGCAATATATCGCAATTCAATGCTTAAAGCAGTATTTCGTTAATTGGATTATTATAAGCCGCATGACATTGTTACCTTACTACAACAAACAACGGGTAGCTAGCCCGAACCTCATTTGCCCATCTAAATTAGCGTGTCGTCACAAAGGTCACGCTATGTAAATCTTCTCATACATAAATTCGCTTACCAATCAATGTGGCACGACGGGGATCAACCGTCAAGGCGCGAACTGGGGTGATCGTCCCCAAATAGTACTATTATATGCATAAGCGTCTACCAAATCCCGGTAGTTCACAATTCATGCTAATGGGACTTTTAGTGACATAACCTAACTTTAATAATCCATTTCATTTCATCTATTGGGTCATTTAATCATTCATCAGGTCATACAATCATTCGGGTCCAAATCAATAAACAAACAATTGGGACAACTAGTGTACTATTTCATAAAAACTACCATGTTATCTCCCTCGCGGGTTTATAAAACATTTCATAAAAACATTTAAAAGAGTACGAAGCTATGAACTCACGTTGATGTGGGAAGGCGGGTTATCGGCAATTCGGACGTACGGTGCGTGCTTCAATCACGGAAACCTAGACAAATAATACTCGTCTTAGACTCTTGTCCAATGACTTTATAATTAACAATTATGTATACATATGATGATTTTATATATATGATGATCAAGTGGGTTTACATATTCTCATTTGCTCATTTTAGTGTTATGTGTTGATAGCTTTTATACAAGTTTACTAGTTTTACCTATTTACATGTATTAGGTCCAATAAGCCTATTATAAGTCCATTAACTTGTATTAATCCATTTCATACTTGTATTATCAGTATTTATACTTTACATGTTGGGCCCAAATGGGTTAAGCCCAATAAATAAGTTTATACGTGTTTTATCCCATTTTGTTGTATTATTAGTCCAATAACGTTAACTTAGCCCGTTAATGTCCGTATGTTATATAGTTCGGGTTTTATCGGTTTTTACTTGTTATATATGTTTATATATCAGTATATGAGTTTTATAAAGTTCACATTAGACGGGTCCAACCGTCTAAGTTTTATTTAGCAAAAACGTTAATTTTACGGTAATAGCCGAAAAATCGTAAAAATCATGTTTATAGTTTTATAACTTATAAAACTTATCAAACTACCATTTTTATAAAATGTCCATTTATTTATCCTTATACATATTTATATAAATGTATTATATAAGTTAATGGGTTTTAATTCACATTTTATACTATTTTTATTTGAGTGCTTATATAATACTATTATACTTTAATTTCCCAAAATCTGATTTTTATTTTCATGTTCACCAAAACTGCCATATATAAAGTTATATATAGAGATAGAAGCTCAAATTTTTATGACATAAACTACATGATATTTGCTCCATTTAACTCTACTATAGCTACTGTTGAATCAGCCTCTAAGTATTTTCTAAAAATCGTCCAAAACAGTAAACTCAGATTTGCATTCTAAACTTGTTTTGATCATATCTCACTCATCCTAATGATTCTATTGCATGGCCAACTCTCACATGTGTACAAGAATCATAGCTTACTTTATATTAATCTATTCAAGCCATTTTATCTGTTCATCACATGGTTCTTTACTGTTTTATACAGCCATCATTTTAAGCATGATTTTAACCTTTTTACATATAGTTTTTCATCTTTTTACCCATGATTATCAACACCAAATCCCCACAAAATATTTTTATCATCATATATCATCATACATATATACATTTAAGAATAAAATACATGATTACATAATCAAAATTAACAAGAGGATGGGAAGAACTATCTTTATACCACCATGATGATGTAGGTTGTGATCAAAACATGGATTTTGATGGAGAAACTTGTGATAAACCAAGACCATCTTCAAGACCACCATTATTCAAGAACTCCTTGTGGAAAATCAGCCCTAATACTCCATAGAAACTCCTCCTTGGATGTTATAACTTTCACTAATCTTCATCTCTTTGAATGGAGATTAACATATGTTAATTATAACAAATGTTTGTGGTTAAATTTTGATCAAATGGGGTGTTTATGGGAGAGAGTGGACGACACACATAGAGAGAGTGAGAGAGATTTTGAGTTGATTTGCATGAGAGAAATGAGTGAATGGTTTTGGCTAGTGGTTTTTGTCAAGTTAATGGGAAAGTGTAGCTTTTAAGCTAAGCTAACATGTGTTAGCTTATTAGCTAAGAGTTTGACACATCAAGGGTGGTGGTGGCATTAGTTGGGACGTCCCATGTGTAGGGTGGGGCAAGATTTATCTTGTCTCATCCCACTAATTTACGGGTACTCCTCGATTCTAGTTTCCTCTATTTGCGTGCCCTCGGGTCGTTTTACGAAAAACATTTTTATAAATTATGAATCAACGGCACAAAATGAATCTAATAAAAATTGTCTCATTCAAAACGGAGTTCGAAAACGTAAATACGTAATCCTAAGGTTTCTGGTTTAGTCGTAAAGGACGTTAAATTATAATCGTAAGTCCTAATCTCTTCTCGTAAATTTGTGAGTTTATGAACCAACACAAATTTAAAATCTTAAAATAATATTCACGGATAAATTTATTTTCTGAAATGTCGGACTGTCACCAAAACGGTGTATGTAAACGTAAGCACGTAACGTTGAATCCTCCGGTTTAGACGAAGTCGATGCTACTTCAAGACGTAAATCCAAATTTCTTCCCAAAAATAAGTGAGTTCATAATATAACATTAAAAATAATATTTTCAAATAAATATTGAGAATAAAATATCAATCATAAATTGACGGATTGTCACAAATGTATTAGATAGGGTTCAACATTAGAGGTTCAATGTATTAGATAGGGTTCAACATTAGATGTTCAATGTATTATATAGGGTTCAACATTAGATGTTCAATGTATTAGATAGGGTTCAACATTAGAGGTTCAATGTATTAGATAGGGTTCCACATTAGATGTTCAATGTATTAAATAGGATTCAATATTAGAGGTTCAATGTATTAGATTAGGTTCAACATTAGATGTTCAATGTATTAGATAGGGTTCAACATTAGATGTTCAATGTATTAGATAGGTTTCAACATCAAAGGTTCATTTTATTAGATAAGGTTCAACATTAGAGGTTCAATGTATTAGATTGGGTTCAACATTAGATGTTCAATGTATTAGATAGGGTTCAATATTAGAGGTTCAATGTATTAGATAGGGTTCAACATTAGATGTTCAATGTATTAGATAGGGTTCAACATTATAGGTTCAATGTATTAGATAGGGTTCAACCATGAGAGGTTCAATGTATTAGATAGGGTTACACATTAGATATTCAATGTATTAGATAGGGTTTAACATTAGAGGTTCAATATATTAGATAGGGTTCAACATTAGAAGTTCAATGTATTAGATAGGGTTCAACATTAGAGGTTCAATGTATTAGATTGGGTTCAACATTAGATGTTCAATGTATTAGATAGGGTTCAACATTAGAGGTTCAATGTATTAGATAGGGTTCAACATTAGAGGTTCAATATATTAGATAGGGTTCAACATTAGATGTTCAATGTATTAGATAGGGTTCAACATTAGATGTTAAATGTATTAGATAGGGTTCAACATTAGAGGTTCAATGTATCAGATAGGGTTCAACATTAGAGGTTCCATGTATTATATAGGTGATATGAGAAAAAACTCATATCAATTTATCAACAAATCACCCTAAAACACAAGAAAAATACCTAAACTTTGTGCTATAAAGCGAAATTATGTGGTATGTTTTGTGTTTGTGTGCAAATAGGTAAGAAGGATACAATTTCAAGCAAACAAAGGAAAATCAAGTTTAATTTGATGAAAAATACAAAGAAGGATCAAAAGTGACAAGACTTTGAAGACAAAGGACCTATCTTGACAATCTGCCAAAGATGAAGGACCAAAAGTGTAAATTTGTCAAAGTCAAGATCAAAGTCAAATCTGGTCAACTCTCAAGTCAATCAAGTCAAAGGGCTTAAATGTTTAAAAATGCAAGTTGAAGGACTGAAATTGTCAAAGAAATGAAGAATATAGCTCAAAAGTTCAAACTGCCAAAGTTAAGGGGTTAATTCTGCCATTTGTGGGAAGTTATTGTGCTTGATCAGTGTGACTAGCTATCAACCAATGGGAAGCAAGGAATAATTAAACAAGGATTGCCAACTCAAGTGCCACCTGGCCACTAGCGCCGCCAGTAATAAATAACTAAATCTTAACAGTGCTGCGCACTCACCAGTTCTCCACCAATCAAACAACGCCACTCAATAATTCCTTTTATCCACTTTGGATAATGATCTGTGTGCTTCTCCCTTAACCAATAACAATGTGCCACGTGTCATCTTCTTCAACAAATTTTCCAGGAGCGGGTTTGAGCTAGGATGCGTTTCAGAAGATGTTATAAACATCAAAAGTGATCGTTTTTGAGAGACGAATAAAATGGACATAATCAATTAACATGAAACCATCTCAATCAAAAAACCCCAAGATTTTTCTTCACCTGCAAAATTCAGTTATGCAGAATTGTCCACGTGGAAGCTTTTGATTGGTTCTGACACGTCACAATCCCCAACCACTTTACATTTCTAGTCTATAAATACCCTAGATTAGCCTTCATTTCTTGTAATGTAGAAAAGTGTGAAAACACACACACTTTTAGTTTTCTCTCATCTCTGTTAGTTTTTAGCTTAACAACTCAAGAGTCTAACAAGCTCTTGAGTCTGTTAGTAGTTGTAACCAATTTACCAGCCTTATAACTACTTTTCCAATCAAATCAATAAAAAATCACTTTATCTTCTTCATCTACTGTTCATTCACTGAATCTTGTTACTCTATTGCTGTTCTAGTTAGTTATGATCACTATCTGATCATGATTAGCTAAGTTTTGGAGATATTGTAGCTGTTGAAGTGTTCTGTTCATCCAATTCCAGTCCTAGTTGATTTTGCAGAATTCCGGTTCATTAATGGAGATTATGGTGATGATATTTGCTGAATTGTAGATGTTTAGTTGTTTCTAGTGCTAAGGTGGTGGTTAGCACTAGCTTAGAAAGCTCAGCGCTTCTCTACTCCTCAATGGAGGCCTAAGCTGGAAGGTGTACATGTTCATATTTTTGTTCCACTAAATTGTTGATTGCATGCTTCATACCTAGTTAATTCTTGGTTGATTGTATGATAAAATGTGTTCAGCTTGTCTTTGATCTGATTTCAGTGTTTTAGTAGCTTAAGTGTAGCTTAATACTTGCTTATTAGACTTGTTCTTATCCTGTTTTCAGCATTTATCTGTCATAATAGCTTAACTGGTCATTTTGAGTTTTAGCTGGTTTAACTGATTGCTTTTTGTTCAATTACACTTCATTCTAGCTAATGAACTCAGTCTGATATTGCTTTTCACTCAGCTTAGCCAATTGCCTAAAAACTCTTCATAAAAGTTTGTTATTGTTCAGAAAAGTGGTGTTTGGGATTAGCTTACAAGTGTTTTTCAAGTGTTAGAATTTGGCTTATTTTAGTTCATTTGAAGTCATCTAGTCATAGCATAAACATTTCAGTCATTTTCTAGTCAAGGATTTGGTCAAAAAGGCAATTGGTACACAAAAAGGTTTGGGTCAGTTTTTGTTAAGAAAGTTTTCCGAAAGTAGTGATTTTCATTTGCCTGGCATTTCTTTAATCTTAGATGAAATTCTTTCAAACCAGCTTTTATTCATCACTCAATATATGAAGTTTTAGTGTGTAGAAGGAAATTATACAATATCTAGTTTTGAGTGGGAAATAAGCCAATTAATAAGCACTTGAGCAATGGCATTTCCCTGTGATAAAAACATGGACTGATTTCTTATATCTCCATTTCCACTTCACAAACTTGCTGATTTTCTTTTACATTTCCATTTAGAAAGTGTTCCTTGATAAGTTTTGAGATTTTGAGTTTTTTGAAAAATCTGGTCAACAAAAGTCAACTTAAGCTCATTTCAGCTTATTTTTAATTTTAGAGCTTATTACTGGACCATTTTCCTTGAAATTAGATTTCCCATTCTTCTTTTGAGTTGTTTTACAAGTTTCTTTAATAAAATCAAGTGGTGCATGTTTAGCTTATCAGTTAGCTTATTTTGAGCTTATTAGGATTTGCTTATCAGAGTTCTAGGCAGTTTCAGCTTAATTCCCTGGATAGGTCTAGCTTATTTTTGATTTCAAAACGTTTGACATTGGTTTGAGCTTATTTGTTTAAGAAACAAGCTCAAACGAGCTTATTTCATTCTTTAACCCGTTTTTGGTTAAAAACTTTTGAAAATTGTCTTTGAGTCCCTAGAGTGTTAAACAGTTTCTAAATCTAGTTAATCTTTCCACTAATTAGGGTTTGCAATAGTTCAGTCCTTGTATTTTTAAAAGTTGTTCAAAATTGGTTAGTTAGTTTTCAAGTTAGTTGGAATTTGGTTACGTTTTTGATGAATTTGCATTTTTAGTCCATTTAGTTAACTGATTTTGCAATATTAGTCCTTTGACTTTTTGACTTTGTATTTTTAGCATTTATATTTCATAGAATTTAAATTTTCAGTCCTTATAGTTTGTAGACTTTACATTTTAGCATTTTAATTGAATAAAAACTTGATTTGTGCACTTTGTTTTACGTATAAGTAGACTGTATTTTTCATTTTAGCAAGGCTTTGTTTGAAGTAGCTATAGAATATCCAAATACTTTACCAACCAAAAACAATTAAAAACTCGATCTTGTTAGGACTTTCAATTTGTTAAGAACTGAGGAAAACGAACTTCAACTATACACATTTCAAATGGCGCCGCTGCCGGTTCTTTGACTTTACGAGAGACTATCGATTGACGGTTTTCATTGGCTTTTGGGATCCGTTCACCTAGTGAACGTTATTTTTACGTATCATAAATAAAAAACAAATAAAAAAATATATATAAAAACTAAAAAATTAACAAAACAATTGTTTTCCTAAAGAATTGACAAAACAAATTAAAAAATCCAAAAAGCAATCTTTTTCCTAAGAGATTGCACCCAAAAATATATATTATTGGATTCTCTCGGTTTTTATGTACATATAGTATTTTCTCTTAAAAAACTCATAAATACAAAAATATTTTCCATATATTATTATAAGTAAATACGTATACGTATAAGAACAACCAATTCACATATTCTCCATAAGTATTGCCAAGGCAATACACCGTGTTGAGGGGCGTTCCGGTCCTTGACACATGTATCGATCAAACAAAATAAAGCAAGAATAGATAAATACTTCCAACAAGCAACAATTCGAAGAATACAAACAATTAAGTGAATTGAAAGGCGATGTGCTATAAAATTCCATCTAAGGGTCAATAGGTACTTAAGTGCTTCGCGCCACCTAACCCCCCGTTCACTTGTGAGTATTCTAAGAAGGAAGGCTTCATTGGGGGTCTTGCACCCAATTAGTACATACATATATTATTATTTTCTTGTGTATATTTCATATTGAAACTCGAAGGGGATAATCCTTTTCTCTTCAAATTCAGACGAGAGCTTCTCTCTCATTCCTTGTATTGAGTTGCATGCTCACTCGCGGGCGTGCACAAATACCGATTGGTGTACAACCCCTTCCTCCGAAAAGGAAGAAAAAGAGAAAGAGTAAGAACACCACCGTCCATCAAGCCGATCACGAGAATCGTGCTTTGATTCATCCACAACAAGAAGCCATGGCTAGAGTTGATACTCGTTCTTTGATGGAACGTTTGCAATCCAATGTTCACAGATATGCCGATGCTATCAAGATTCCCGATATTCCCGCAAATTCATTTGAGCTAAAAACGGCTATGATTAACTTGGTTTCAAACACACCTTTCTATGGGAACAAGAATGATAATCCTCATGATCACCTTAAGAGATTCCTTGCTCTTTGCAATACCATTAAGTACAATGGAGTTCCCCATGATGCCATTAAGTTGATATTGGTGCAATTTTCACTAGAGGGACCCGCTAAGCATTGGTTAGACACACAACCACCCGATAGTATCACCACATGGATGGTTTCACTACTAAGTTTTTGAACAAGTTCTTTTCCCCATCTAAGACCACGGCTTTGAGGAACTTAATTATAGGCTTTCAACAAAAACCTAGTCAAACCTTTAGTGATGCTTGGGAGGAGTTTAGAGAGTTATTGAGAAGATGCCCTAACCATGGATTGGATGGAGTTCACCAAATCAATACTTTCTACAATGGCCTTAAACCTCATCACCAAGACTCACTCAATGCTTCCGCGGGAGGGAATATTCTTCTTAAATCCATTCAAGAGGCTTGGGATATTATTGAGACCAAAGCAATGGTTCAAACCAACACACAATTTGATTAAAGAGTCCATGTCATTCAAAAAGGAAGTTCTAACCCATTGGAGACTCAACTCATTTCATGCATGCAAGCATTGACTCAAGCTCAAAAGGAAAGTCAAACATTCATGCAAAATTCTCAAAAGATGCAAGAAACAATGATGAATGACTTGATGAAGCTTTCTATGGGAAATCATTCCTCAAATGATGTGCATGCCATTACTCTTTCTTGTGTGACTTGTGGAGGTCCCCATTCCTATAAACAATGTGATAAGGTGCAAGGTTATCAAGGGGAATGTTATGCTTACCAAGAGGAACATCGTGAACATTTCAAGCCAAATATCAATCCTAATAACCTTTCTTACAAGTCCCAAAATTACCTTACTCCACCGGGATTCCCACCCCAACCACCTACTCAACTTCAACAAAATACTCCTCAAGTGTTACAAAGGAATCAAGGTCAAAGACCACCTTACCAAGGGAATAACTATAGACCACCAAATACCTTTAACAATCAAGGAAATACCTTTCAAGGTAACAATCAAGGGTTTTACAATCAACCTCCACCTTTCTAACCCCAAGGTTTTCAAGGAAATGTGCCACAAGATTATAACACAATTGAGCTTCTTCACAAAATGAATCAAGAGAATGAAAGGAGGTTCCAAGCTAATGAGAAAAGAATGAGAGAAATGCATGACGCTAATGAGAGAAATGCATGAAGACACAAATAAGAAGTTTATGATGCTTTATAATCAAAGACCACAAGGGGCTTTACCATCTAACACACAAACAAATCCAAGAGCAAATGTTAATCCTATTACAACAAGAAGTGGAAAGACAACAAAGGATCCTTCACCTCCTAAGCCTCCTATTGTTCCACCCACTTTTGTTCCTACATGTGACAAGCCTTCTACATCTACTTCACCACCTCAAAATTCTCCCATTCAATCAAACACACCTTCTCAACCTATTCCTACTTCTCCTCTACCTTCCACAACTCCCAATGAAGAAGCTATCAAAGACAAATCTTCCACTACAACACCTACTCCACCTACACCTAAACCAACCCTTCCTTACCCTTCAAGGTTGAAAAAGGACAAGTTAAAGAACAATGATGACATCCAAGTCTCAAATTTCTTAAGGATGTTCAAGAAACTCAACATCAACATATCCTTTGCGGAAGCTCTTGCTTATATGCCAAAGTTTGCTAAAATGTTCAAGGATTTACTCTCAAACAAGGAAAAATTGGTTGATTTGCCCAACACCTCCCTTAATGAAAATTGTTCCGCCGTGCTACTTAAAACCTTACCAACAAAACTTGGAGATCCGGGGCGTTTCTTGATACCTTGTAATTTTCCCGGTGTAGAAAATTGCATGGATTTGGCGGATCTAGGGGCAAGCATAAACCTCATGCCTTTATCGGTTTGGAAAAAACTCTCTCTTCCCGAGCTCACTCCTACTAGGATGACCCTTGAGTTAGCCAACCGAACCATAGCTTACCCCGTAGGTATCGTGGAGGATGTGTTTGTAGGTGTGGATAAGTTTACATTTCCGGCCGACTTTGTAGTGGTCGATTATGACATGGATCCTAGAGTTCCTTTGATTGTTGGTAGACCGTTTTTGAGAACGGGTCGTACTTTGATAGATGTGGCGGAGGGAGAACTAATTATGAGAGTAGAGGATGAGAAAGTGGTGTTTAAGTTAGGGAAAGTTTGTGATAGGAAAGAGGTTAAGGAGTCTAGACCGTGTGAGACTATTAACATAGTTGATGTGCTAGATGAGGTGTGTGATGAACACTTTCATGATGCTTGCAAGAGTACTAGTGATGAAATGCCCCATGTTGAAACCGTGGCCTCAATTTCTCCCTCATTAACACCTTTTGGAGAGAGTGATTTCCTCTTGGAGGAATTTGAGTCTAACTTTCTTGGTGATGACGATTCTCCCATTAATTGGGATGAAGATATTCTTACTATCCAAAAGTTGCTCAATTAGGACCCTATTCCTTCTCCTACTCCACAAGAAGTTACCAATGAGAATCCTTCCATAGTAAAACCTTCCATAGAAAGTCCACCTCCAATTGAATTTAAGGACCTTTCATCCCACTTAGAGTATGCTTTCTTAGAGGGCAAAGACCAATTACCCGTGATCATTGCTAAAGAGTTAAAAGAGGATGAGAAGGAGCAACTTATTGAAGTCCTTAAAAAACACAAGAAAGCCTTAGCATGGAAAATATCCGACATAAGGGGAATTGATCCACATTTTGGTACACACAAAATCCTTATGGAGGATGATTACAAACCCGCCATTCAAAGTCAACGAAGGGTTAACCCGAAAATCCATGAGGTCATTAAGTAGGAAGTGATTAAACACCTTGATGCGGGTATGATTTACCCCATTTCCGACTCTCCATGGGTTAGCCCGGTACATTGTGTTCCATAGAAGGGTGGAATCACCGTAGTGCCTAATGAGAACAATGAGCTTATTCCTACAAGACTTGTTACCGGTTGGAGAGTTTGTATTGACTATAGGAAGCTCAATGAGGCTACTAGGAAAGACCATTTCCCATTACCTTTTATGGATCAAATGCTTGAACGATTAGCGGGAAATGAGTACTATTGCTTTCTTGATAGCTTTTCGGGTTATTTCCAAATACCCATTGACCCTAAGGATCAAGAAAAGACCACTTTCACTTGTCCCTACGGTACATTTGCTTACAAGAGGATGCCTTTTGGCTTATGTAATGCACCGGGGACGTTTCAAAGGTGCATGATGGCGATTTTCCATGATATGAAAGAGCAAACTATGGAGGTTTTTATGGATGATTTTTCCATCTTTGGAAATTCATTTACCTCATGTCTCACCAATCTAGAGAGAATGCTTAAGCGTTGTGAGGAAACACGTTTAGTACTTAATTGGGAGAAATGTCACTTTATGGTGAAAGAGGGAATTGTTTTAGGACACAAAATATCCAATAGGGGATTAGAAGTGGATCGAGCTAAAATTGATGTGATTGCTAAGCTTCCCCCACCCACTTCGGTTAAAGGTGTAAGGAGTTTCTTAGGTCATGCGGGGTTTTATAGGCGCTTTATACAAGATTTTTCTAAGATAGCTAGAACGATGACTCACCTCTAAGAAAAAGAGGCACCTTTCATTTTTAACCAAGATTGTTTGGAATCCTTTGAGACTCTTAAGGTGAAATTGACAAAGGCTGCCATTTTGGTTTCTCCAAATTGGGAATTACCTTTTGAGATTATGTGTGACGCTAGTGATTATGCGGTGGGGGCCGTCTTAGGTCAAAGAGTGAATAAGCATTTTCAACCTATACACTATGCGAGTAAAACCATGACCGGTGCACAACTTCATTATACTACCAAGGAAAAAGAGTTGCTTGTTATAGTCTATGCTTTTGAGAAATTTAGACCATACCTTGTGCTATCCAAAACCATAGTGTATACGGATCATTCCGCTCTCAATTATCTCATGACAAAACAAGATGCTAAGCCTAGGCTTTTGAGATGGGTTTTGTTGCTTCAAGAGTTTAAGATAGAAATTCGAGATAAGAAAGGGGTTGAGAATTTAGCGGCGGATCACTTGAGTAGACTTGAGCATCCTTTTCAAGGAGATTTTCCAAATAAAGAAATCAATGAGTCTTTTCCATTAGAGGAGCTCATGTCTATCTCTTCCCAAGAGGATGCCACTACTTGGTTTGCGGATATAGCAAACTATCTTGTGGGGAATGTGCTTATTGAGGGTCTTACTGACCAACAAAAGAAGAAATTTCTTAAGGAAGTTAAGTACTACTTTTGGGATGATACTTATCTTTTTAGGCAATGTGCGGACCAAATCATTAGACGGTGTGTAGATGGGCCCGAGGCATTTAAGATCTTAGAAGCATGTCATAAAGGACCCACGGGTGGACATTTTGGGCCCAACTATACCGCCAAGAAAGTCTTTGATTCGGATTACTATTGGCCTTCCATTTACAAAGATGCCCATGAAGTGGTGAAATTTTGTGATGTGTGTCAAAGACAAGGAAAAATTACGCAACGTGATGAGATGCCACAAAACTTTATTCAAGAGTGTGAGATTTTTGATGTATGGGGCATCGATTTCATGGGACCTTTTCCATCTTCTAAGGGAAACAAGTATATACTTGTGGCGGTGGATAATGTGTCTAAATGGGTGGAGGCTAAAGCCTTACCTACCAATGATGCTAGAGTTGTTGTGAAGTTCTTAAAGCAATTGTTTGCTAGATCTGGTGTACCTCGGGCCATCATAAGTGATCGTGGTACGCACTTTTGTAATGATCAATTCACGAGAGTTATGAAGAAATATGGAGTTAATCATATACTTTCTACCGCGTATCACCCTCAAACCAATGGTCAAACCGAGGTCACAAATCGTGGTTTAAAGAGAATTTTAGAAAGAACGGTGGGAGAGCATAAAGCTTCTTGGTCGGATAAGCTTGATGATGCTTTTTGGGCTTTTAGGACGGCTTTTAAGACACCAATTGGTTGTACTCCTTATAGGCTTGTCTATGGTAAAGCGTGCCACCTCCCATTCGAGTTAGAACATAAGGCATCTTGAGCTCTCAAGTGGGCTAACTTTGATTTAAACCAAGCCGGTTCACATAGGAAAGATCAACTTAATGAGATGGATGAATTGAGAGCCAATGCCTATGAAAATTCTTTGCTTTACAAGGAAAAGACTAAGAAATTGCATGATGCTAAGATCAAGAACCGTGAGTTTAAAGTTGGAGAGCCGGTTCTCCTTTTTAACTCAAGGTTGAAACTTTTTGCGGGCAAGCTTAAGTCGAGATGGTCCGGTCCATTCACTATTGCTCAAGTGTTTCCATATGGAACTATTGAGTTGTCGCAACCCGATGGTCCAAACTTTAAAGTGAATGGTCACCGCGTGAAACATTATATTGGGGAGGACATTTCCGTTGAAATGGTCCAAGAGATCCCCATTTTACCCATAAAATAATTCATTGAGGGACGAGTCGAGCTAGAGACTCATTAACTCAAGCATCGTATAACTAGGTTTAGAGTGTTGTAGGTTAGCAATAAGGGTATAGAATTGGAGATAAGTGTAGGGAGATCTTCTTTTGTCTTCATGTTGTTTGTAGGGTTGCTCACTCATTTCATGCTTTGGAGCTTATGGAGGAGGCCCTTGTATCCGGTTCACTTTGTTACTATTGTGATCTTTCATTGATACCTTGTGCTTAAACATGAATTCACCAATAGTTGACCTTTCCTTAATTTGGGTTAAGCAAAGTCTATTCATTGTCATAAGTGTAGGGGAAGTTTTTATACTTCCATGCTCTTAAACATTGAGGACAATGTTTAGCTTAAGTGTAGGGGGTTTTCTATCAAAGTGACCTTACCTAGAACTTGTCATTGTCCTTCATGATAACATGGAAAATTTATTTTTCAAACATTTTTCAAATTTTTGATCTACTTTGGCCACCAAAAATATGCATTCATAATTTTGCATCAATCATTTTTCATTTGTATATCACATTTGCATTGTAGATATTTCTTCTTTTATTTTTCATCAAAAATATATAAAAAGGAAAAATATAATAAAAACATGGTTTTAACAAATTTAGACTTCTTTGACATATTAGGCCCGCCATGGATATTTTGACTCAACCCGAGTTTGCTTATCAAGCATTCTCTAGCTAGTATCCTTAACCATGTAGTCCTTCATTGGTATATTAGGCTAAGCATCCACCAATCTCATTATTTGAGGTTTTAAATTTATGGAGAATGGGAAATGATAGAGTTGAAGCAAGTATAAAAGGGCTAGATAAATTTCATGATAATTACTTGTGGCTAAACCCTTCTGTTCTTTACCTCTTTTTTTTTCCTTCGCATGTATATATGTTAATAAATAATCAAGAACGGTTTTAATTGGTTTGTAATCTCTTATGCATTTTTGTCTAATCATTCATGGTTGGTATAAGTACGTCTTAAGATTTTAAGTTAGAACGTTTTATCTGTACTAGACTTATGTCATGCTCAATATTTAGCGGGTGTTTTTCCTTTTATTCTTTTAAATTTTCTTTGTGAGGAATAAAGAAAAATAAGAGCGGCTTATAAAAAAATGAGTAGCTAGAAAAAAAAAAGAAAAAGAAAAATAAAAAGAAGAAAAAAAAATAATTATACAAGACTCCCAAGAGGGGCAGTGTGGTGTTAATTATATTGACTATTGAGTTCCAATATTACCTTTACGGGTTGCGGGGATTCAATAGATTACTCCAATCCAATATTACCTTGACGGGTTGCGGGGTTGAAGATCCAAAGTCTCAAAATATGGCGGATGTAAATTATTGCGTGAGTCTTATTTTTCTTTCCTTAGCGAGCGTGTAGCTACTTATGAAAGCATGACATGAGGATTTTACACATAAGGCGAATGACTTATTATTCTTGAAACGGACTTTTATTAATTGTGAGCGGTTTTTCAAGTAATGGATGAGAGGATTACTTAGGATTAAAACCGTGCTTCCTTATTTTTGGATTTTGCATTTCTTATACTTCACACTTGAAATAATGACAAATTTTCCCACAAGCAATTTGCTCAAATAATAACCGGTTCCACATTTAATTGTCATGAATAAGTTGATGCACTTTTTACTTGTGAATACAATGATCCCATTTTTAAGCTTGGTATGGGGAAAGTGAAACTTGAGGGTGATAAATATCCATGGTACCCAAGCCCTAATCCAAGTCATTGATTTCTTTATGAGTTATTTCCATCAAACCATTTCAAGAAAATCCAAAAAGATATAAATAGAATTGTATTTTGTTCATTGCATTAAAATCAAAATCATGCATCATATAGTGTAGAGTAGTGTAAATGCATTCCATAATGGCCAAGGTGGATTAATTGAGGAGAATGTAAACTTGTACTTTAAAATATAGAATTGCATGAGGACATGACAATATTCAAGTGTAGGGGATTTGATATGAGCAAAAACTCATATCAATTTATCAACAAATCACCCTAAAACACAAGAAAAATACATAAACTTTGTGCTATAAAGCGGAATTATGTGGTATGTTTTGTGTTTGTGTGCAAATAGGTAAGAAGGATACAATTTCAAGCAAACAAAGGAAAATCAAGTTTAATTTGATGAAAAAGACAAAGAAGGATCAAAAGTGACAAGACTTTGAAGACAAAGGACCTATCTTGACAATCTGCCAAAGATGAAGGACCAAAAGTGTAAATTTGTCAAAGTCAAGATCAAAGTCAAATATGGTCAACTCTCAAGTCAATCAAGACAAAGGGCTTAAATGTTTAAAAATACAAGTTGGAGGACTGAAATTGTCAAAGAAATGAAGAATATAGCTCAAAAGTTCAAACTGCCAAAGTTAAGGGGTTAATTCTGCCATTTGTGGGAAGTTATTGTGCTTGATCCGTGTGACTAGCTATCAACCAATGGGAAGCAAGGAATAATTAAACAAGGATTGCCAAATCAAGTGCCACCTAGCCACTAGCGCCGCCAGCAATAAATAACTAAATCTTAACAGTGTTGCGCACTCACCAGTTCTCCACCAATCAAACAACGCCACTCAATAATTCCTATTATCCACTTTGGATAATGATCTGTGTGCTTATCCCTTAACCAATAACAATGTGCCACGTGTCATCTTCTTCAACAAATTTGCCAGGTGCGGGTTTGAGCTAGGATGCGTTTCTGAAGATGTTATAAACATTAAAAGTGATCGTTTTTGAGAGACGAATACAATGGACATAATCAATTAACATGAAACCATCTCAATAAAAAAACCCCAAAATTGTTCTTCACCTAGAAAATTCAGTTATGCAGAATTGTCCACATGGAAGCTTTTGATTGGTTCTGACACGTCACAATCCCCAACCACTTTACATTTCTAGTCTATAAATACCCTAGATTAGCCTTCATTTCTTGTAATGTAGAAAAGTCTGAAAACACACACACTTTTAGTTTTCTCTCATCTCTGTTAGTTTTTAGCTTAACAACTCAAGAGTCTGACAAGCTCTTGAGTATGTTAGTAGTTGTAACCAATTTACCAGCCTTGTAACTACTTTTCCAATCAAATCAATAAAAATTCACTTTATCTTCTTCATTTACTGTTCATTCACTGAATCTTGTTACTCTGTTGCTGTTCTAGTTAGTTATGATCACTATCTGATCATGATTAGCTAAGTTTTGGAGATATTGTAGCTGTTGAAGTGTTTTGTTCATCCAATTCCAGTCCTAGTTGATTTTTGCAGAATTCCAGTTCATTAATGGAGATTATGGTGATGATAGTTGCTGAATTGTAGATGTTTGGTTGTTTCAAGTGCTAAGGTGGTGTTTAGCACTAGCTTAGAAAGCTCAGCGCTTCTCTACTCCCCAATGGAGGCCTAAGCTAGAAGGTGTACATGTTCATATTTTTGTTCCACTGAATTGTTGATTACATGCTTCATACCTAGTTAATTCTTATTTGATTGTATGATAAAATATGTTCAGCTTGTCTTTGATCTGATTTCAGTGTTTTATTAGCTTAAGTGTAGCTTAATACTTGCTTATTAGACTTGTTCTTATCCTGTTTTCAGCATTTATCAGTCATAATAGCTTAACTGGTCATTTTGAGTTTTAGCTGGTTTAACTGATTGCTTTTGGTTCAATTACACTTCATTCTAGCTAATGAACTCAGTCTGATATTGCTTTTCACTCAGCTTAGCCAATTGCCTAAAAACTCTTCATAAAAGTTTGTTATTGTTCAGAAAAGTGGTGTTTGGGATTAGCTTACAAGTGTTTTTCAAGTGTTAGAATTTGGCTTATTTTAGTTTATTTGAAGTCATCTAGTCATAGCATAAACATTTCAGTCATTTTCTAGTCAAGGATTTGGTCAAAAAGGCAATTGGTACACAAATAGGTTTGGGTCAGTTTTTGTTAAGAAAGTTTTCAGAAAGTAGTGATTTTCATTTGCCTGGCATTTCTTTAATCTTAGATGAAATTCTTTCAAACCAGCTTTTATTCATCACTCAATATATGAAGTTTTAGTGTGTAGAAGGAAATTATACAATATCTAGTTTTGAGTGAGAAATAAACCAATTAATAAGCACTTGAGCAATTGCATTTCCCTGTGATAAAACATGGACTGATTTCTTATATCTCCATTTCCACTTCATAAACTTTCTGATTTTCTTTTACATTTCCATTTAGAAAGTGTTCCTTGATAAGTTTTGAGATTTTTAGCTTTTTGAAAAATCTGGTCAACAAAAGTCAACTTAAGCTCATTTCAGCTTATTTTTCATTTTAGAGCTTATTACTGGACCATTTTCCTTGAAATTAGATTTCCCATTCTTCTTTTGAGTTGTTTTACAAGTTTCTTTAATAAAATCAAGTGGTGCATGTTTAGCTTATCAGTTAGCTTATTTTGAGCTTATTAGGATTTGCTTATCAGAGTTCTAGGCAGTTTCAGCTTAATTCATTGGATAGGTCTAGCTTATTTTTGATTTGAAAACGTTTGAAATTGGTTTGATCTTATTTGGTTAAGAAACAAGCTCAAACGAGCTTATTTCATTCCTTAACCCGTTTTTGGTTAAAAACTTTTGAAAATTGTCTTTGAGTCCCTAGAGTGTTAAACAGTTTCTAAATCTAGTTAATCTTTCCACTAATTAGGGTTTGCAATAGTTCAGTCCTTGTATTTTCAAAAGTTGTTCAAAATTGGTTAGTTAGTTTTCAAGTTAGTTGGAATTTGGTTACTTTTTTGATGAATTTTCATTTTTAGTCCATTTAGTTAACTGATTTTGCAATATTAGTCCTTTGACTTTTTGACTTTGTATTTTTAGCATTTATATTTCATAGAATTTAAATTTTCAGTCCTTATAGTTTGTAGAATTTATATTTTAGCATTTTAATTGAATAAAAACTTGATTTGTGCACTTTGTTTTACGTATAAGTAGACTGTATTTTTCGTTTTAGCAAGGATTTGTTTGAATTAGCTATAGAATATCTAAATACTTTACCAACCAAAAACAATTAAAAACTCGATCTTGTTAGGACTTTCAATTTGTTAAGAACTGAGAAAAACGAACTTCAACTATACACATTTCAATAGGGTTCAACATTAGAGGTTCAATATATTAGTTAGGGTTCAACCATTAGAGGTTCAATGTATTAGATAGGGTTCAACATTAGAGGTTCAATGTATTAGATAGGGTTCAACATTATATGTTCAATGTATTAGATAGGGTTCAACATTAGAGGTTCAATGTATTAGATAGGGTTCAACATAATAGGTTCAATGTATTAGATAGGGTTCACCATTAGAGGTTCAATGTATTAGATAAGGTTCAACACTAGAGGTTCAATGTAATATATAGGGTTCAACATTCAAGGTTCAATGTATTAGATAGGGTTAAACATTAGATGTTCAATGTATTAGATAGGGTTCAATATTAGAGGTTCAATGTATTAGATAGGGTTCAACATTAGATGTTCAATGTATTATATAGGGTTTAACATTAGATGTTCAATGTATTAGATAGGGTTCAATATTAGAGGTTAAATGTATTAGATACGGTTCAACATTAGAGGTTCAATGTATTAGATAGGGTTCAACATTAGATGTTCAGTGTATTAGAAATGGTTCAATATTAGAGGTTCAATGTATTAGATAGGGTTCAACATTAGAGGTACAATGTATTAGATAGGTTTCAACCATTAGAGGTTCAATGTATTAGATAGGGTTTAACATTAGAGTTTCAATGTATTAGATAGGGTTCAACATTAGAGGTTCAATGTATTAGATAGGCTTCAACATTCAATGTTCAATGTATTAGATAGGGTTCAACATTAGAGGTTCAATGTGTTAGATAAGGTTCAACACTAGATGTTCAATGTATTAGATAGGGTTCAATATTAGAGGTTCAATGTATTAGATATGGTTCAACATTAGATGTTCAATGTATTAGATAGGGTTCAACATTCGATGTTCAATGTATTAGATAGGGTTCAACATTAGAGGTTCAATGTATTAGATAAGGTTCAACATTAGAGGTTCAATGTATTAGATAGGGATCAACATTAGATGTTCAATGTATTAGATAGGGTTCAATATTAGAGGTTCAATGTATTAGATAGGGTTCAACATTAGAGATTTAATGTATTAGATAGGGTTCAACATTAGATGTTCAGTATATTAGATAGGGTTAAACATTAGAGGTTCAATGAATTAGATAGGGTTTAACATTAGAGGTTCAATGTATTAGCGGGAAAATATTGGCAGGAAAACACTGGCGGGAAAATGTTAACCATTTCCCTCACTTTTTTACCATAAAAGGACAACCACACACACTCCTTATCATAACAACCACCAGCAGATCACACAAACACACACACACACACACACACACACGCACACACTTATCATCACAAACACATTGTTCTTATGAAGATGTTGAAGAATGAAGCTTTTCCATGCAGGTGTGGACATGGAGATGTAGTTCTTTGAACATCGTGGCAAACTAAATCCTTTGGTAGACAACACTATGCTTGTCCACGTTCACAGGTTGAACCTCCAGTTTCATATGGATGCAAATTTTTTATGGAAAGACGAACGCGTCCAAATACTAATCAATTCTCTTGGAGGTTCAATGAGCTTTTCGCCTCCAACCTCTTCTTCGAGACCTTCAACGAGCTTTTCTACTCCATTTTTTTCTCCAAGCTCTTCAACGTGTGCAAACTGTGTATGATTGAATGGAATGATAAAGGTACTTGAGAGTACTGTAGAGTTGTACAAACATTACGATAGGTATAGTGGATTCAGCTGCACTACTTCACGACCTTTACGATGACATGGGGAACATTCATTTGAACTATTTTATGATGTATCTGTTTTCGTGTTTATGAGTCTATTATCATTTTAATATCCATGTTTAATTAAGCGCGTGTTTAAGTGTCCGTGTAGAATAAAGCTATTTTTAGGCGTGTCTGCTTGTAAGCCTCAATGAATGTTAAAATTTTTTAATTAATGTTAACAATGAATGTTAACAATTATCCGTGAATGTTAACTTTTGGCGGGAAAACATTGACGGGAAAAATGTTGGCGGGAAAACATTGCCGCGAAAATTTAACCATTTCTCTCACTTTTTTTTATCATAAAAAGACATATAAATTTTTTTAATGGTAAAATAGTATTTTAAATTTTAAGAACTATATTTTTTATATATATTATAATTTTAAATATACATTAAATATAAAATATTAAAAATTGCATGTGGGAATCCTGAAAGTATCCCAAGCGACATGTCGTTGGGGAAACTTTTGTTTGTCGTTTGTAAAAAAAGCGCGTTAACGAAAATCTTTTTGGAGGGAATCCTGAAAGTATCCCCAGCGACATATCGCTGGGGAAACTTTGTAACATTGAATAAACAATCTATTAACACTAATCACTCTGATTAGTCTATGAAAAAAGTTTCCTAGCGACATGTCGCTGGGGAAAACTGGGCGGGATAATCTCCCGCTTACTTTTTTGTAGAAGTATTTGGTCAAACTTTAGTCAAATTTTCCCCAGTGACATGTCGCTAGGGAAACATTTCGATATGATTTGGTCAAAATTTCTACGAGCAAAGTTGCCACGTCGGACTCATTTTGTCGTTTAGTGGGTTTTCCCGGCGACATCATGTCGCTGGGGAAAACCTCGATGGGGAAGGGCTGGATTGTTGTATGTAGGGCCGACTTTGTGCTATCCTGGACGGGGTGGCTAAAAAAATTCCCCCTTAGATCATCAACAAAAATATGTTTTGTTGAGGTTTTCAATCTTTGATGACGTATAGTCCCCATCCGAGTTACCCGGCCTACGGGTACTACCCACATCTGGCCCATCACGTATGGGTTAGGTTAATGTCAGTTAGACTTATGGGTTTCGAATGAATAGTGGCCGCATGTGTCATGTGCGGCCCACGGCCCGGTAAGTCCGGCAAAGGGTAGACAAAACTGCAACCTAAATAGGATTGTGATTCGCCTCAAAGTAGAGGATATACACCTACCATAATTAGGATATAACAATCAACTAATTGTGGTAGTTACTCTCACACCCCAACATGGCGGAATATGGGACGCGACGCATGGATATCATCACAACAATAGCGTGTCCATAGAGAGAACTATATGAATTAGAAATGTCATAAAAGGTGACAAAAATGTCATGACAATATCTCATCAATGCAGGAGTCTAGGTAAGTAGGTAACAGTCCTACCTCTTACCCAAGACAAAAAAATAACACAAAAAAATCAACATATAGGTTCATAGTATCAATTATTGAAACAAACAGAAAAATAAAATAAGAAGGAACGGGGATCTCCTTCTAAATGCATTCCTACGCGACTCCAATTCTAGCCACATATTTTCTCACGCTTAACCACTTTATCACCTGAAAGAGACACTAAAACACGTCAACATAATGTTGGTGAGAGTCATAGGTTTAGACTCCAACCGAGAATAGCTTATAATAAGCTGTGAACAACCATAAACCACTAAACATATGGAGAATGTGCTACAAGTATACATTAACAACTAACATTCAAGATCAATCATTCCAAACCAAATCCAAGGCTCCCAGCCTTACCAATCACCATGGTACCATAGGCGCCCATACACCTATGTACCAATCCCAAGGCCCCGCCTTGTCATTATCTATTGGTCCCATAGATGCTCACACATCTATGTACCTCCCCAAGGCCCCGCCTTATCAACATCCCCTTGGTACCAAGTCAAACCACAATAACTGAGACGGTACTTGTCCCCCGATCCAAATCATAAACACAATCAAGAATCACATAGCAGTTAATCACATAAGTGCACACACAAGTCCATCACAAACCATATAAACATTCACCGCATTAGTTACAAAACCATGCAGTGTCTCTTCCATCCCATATGGAAGTGAAAATCATTAAAAGATATGGGACTATGAAACTCACCTGAATGAGCTTCTCCAAAAATCCGCGCACTAGCAAAAAGCTTTGATTTATGAAAACCCCAAATTTATGAAGAAACCCTAATTTTTATGAGGTGACCGTCGGTTTCTAATAAATATCCAGGGATTATGAGAGTTTTGATCTACTTAAAATCCTTATATAGTTTTTCCAAGACTCCTAGCCCAATCCAACCCACTTTCCTTTTTTTCTTTTTTTTCCTTCTTTTTATTCGGCCTAAACCGACTATAACCTATAATTTATTATTTTTTTCTTTTTATTACTTATTAATTTGTTATTAACAATACCTTAATTTACCTTAATTTATTCAGCTCCTAAAACCTCCAAAGCCTCAAAACCGTAAAACTAGTCAAATTTACGCGTATACCGTAAAAAAAACGTAAAATATACAGTTTTAAAAAAAATCTTAAATTTTGAAATAACTTTATAACTAAGTCCTAAATGACTTAAAACCATCCTGAAAAATACTCACATGACTAAACACCTTACCTGAGACCTCTAAATGCTAAACCCCAAATCCTAAAAAAAATACAATTTACTATAATACTTATACGTATACGTAAAACACCAAAATAACACCATTTCATTTCATAGTCACTAATTTGTGAGCTCATGAACATGAAATAACCGTTCCTCGATTTACTTATGAGTACTTTATACCCATAAACGATATCCACACCAACCTCGTTCACACAAAATAACATGTAAACACGCAAATCACATAGTCACACATAAATTAACCTTAAAATAAGACCAAGTGACGAACCTCAAAACCACAGTTGTCACATCACTCCCTCCTAATAGAAATCTCGTCCCGAGATTTACTCCTTAGGATCGTCATTATCAATTAGCTGAGGATACTTGGTCCTCATAAATTCTTCCCGTTCCCACGTGAACTCTAGTCCACGTTACAAATTCCATCTACCCATAACTACGGTATATTACCCTTTTTATCCAACGTCCTAGCTTCACGACCCAAAATCTCTATCGGCTCTTCGATAAAACGAAGACTCGTATCCATACTAATATCATCTAACGGTACCTGCAAGTCAGTTCTTTTTAAACATTTCCTCAAATTCGACACATGAAATACATCATCCACACTGCTCAACTCTTCCGGTAATCTCAACCTATACGCCACTAGCCCAATCCTTTCAAGGATTTCAAATGGACCCACAAATCTAGGTGCTAACTTCCCTTTTCTTTCCAAACCGCATCACCCCTTTCCATGGTGAAACCTTTAGCATAACTTTATCTCAAATCTCAACGGCTTACGCCTCTTGTCCGCATAGCTCTCTTGTCGGTTCTTTGCTATTTTCAACCTCTACTTAGTCACTACCACCACCTCCATAGTTTTCCGATTAACCTCTGGTCCAATACGCTGGCCGCTTCTAACTTCATCCCACTGTAACGGTGATCCACCTCATCTCCTATGAATTAAATCCAATAGTTTCTGCTACAATTCCTATCACCATACCTAACGGCTTCTATCCTCTATGGAATTTCCATCATTCGGAAGTTCTCCCAACCTTAAACACATCCAATGGTATATGCAGGATTGCATAACCAAAAGCTTCCCATAATATTCACAAGAAACATGTCATAACCACCACCGCATCCTTGCTTTCCCATGCTCGGCACCAAGTAACTAACCATCCTTCAAACTAACATGTGTTACACCTTTTCTCTAGTTGGACGTTCCATTGTTCGTGACTACTAACCTCTTGCTCTAACGGTTTCTCTTCAATATCACCCCACTATCTTCATAACCTCTTGTTCCCTCGAATCATTCTTCCTCCATACTACTTTTCGCTTGCCTCTCCACAATCTTAATTTCCATACCATCTTATATCCCGTCTTCAGCCTATAATTTAGGTGTTTCCTCCTTTATTCCTTACATCCTCATCAATGGGGAATATGCCCCTCTCACCGGTGACTCTCTCTTTGTAGGAGAATTCTTCCTAATATAATGTTCTCCAACTACCTCCAAATCTCACGCCAATTCTCTAGGCGTCTTTCTCAATTACCCCTATAGTATGCTCATACCAAACATTAGTCTATCAACGGTATACTACACTTGCTTCCCATCGTTTCTTCCCTTTCCATAATCCTTCATAAGGCATTCCATACATATTAGGCTAACTTTTACGCAAAACCCTCTATTCCGTTACATCCTTACGCAATCCTTCCAACTTCTCAACTACGTGACTTCTCATTCCTCTTGATATATGAGATGATTTAGTCAGTCTATCGACTATCACTCAACTCTCGTCGTACTTATTCCTCCACCCTATTATGTATCCCTTTCACCAACTTCGTCCTTACATCGCCCTTTCTAAGCTACTCCTATCTATGTAGGAAGTATAGTCTACGTCCCTTTTCTCCATATGATTGTCCAAGCCACGCAACATACATGTTGACGCGTTCTCTGCTTTAGACAACTCAACTCGTGTAACCTACATCCTTCAACCAAACCACCCTAATACGTCATCCATATAGTTCAAGTTCGTCTCAGCTTCACTTCATTCTTCTCATTCCATGTCTCATCAACCATGCTTGCCTTTCCCAGATGGTACATGGCCTTGCAATCTTCTTTCATCACTTAACTCCACCCATCACCTTTTCCAAATGTTCAATCCAGATGATTAAATATGTGTTGGAGACGTTCATGATATGTATAGATCATTCTCTACGTCTCGTACCCCAAATGCCTCTATCATCCTAGGAAGATATAACAATCCAGCTCCACTAACTAAGTCTATCTAGTTCTTCCAAATATTTAGTTCCCACAATGTATAAACAACCACCTTTCTTTGTCGTTCTCGTATACATCCAATTCCTTGCTCCACGTATCGTCATGCTTCGCGAATTCATCCAGTCCTTCCGATATTCCAAGATCTGCTCATTATCCAATCCACCTCTTCAGCCTCCAAAACGCTTCCTCACCCTTCTTCACTATGCCCCTTGCTGGTTCCACGATATGCCATAATCTCTGACTACTCGTCCTGGCCAACTTAATCCTTAAACTTACACTTGAAAATGTCACGTATAATTCCCTTTCCTAACAACTCCAAAACCAACTCATAATTCGCCTCACTCTCCTTCTTAGATTTGAGTAGATCAAGATGTCGTTGATGCTCCTGATGACAACTCGTTTATATATTGTCATGCACCCCCGGTTCATTGACTCCATGAAAACTGCTAGCGCCTCAGCGAAGCCAAAATCATAACCGTAAACCCAAAGCGTTCATAGAACATCCTTAGCAGTTTCAACTACGTCCTCCTTGCACCCTCTCTTAGAAACAATACGAAAAAATTTCTACCTCGTTTTACTCACGAAAATCTACACGTATTCTAAAAGACCAATACTTCCTCTTATCAGACCACTCAACCGCTTTTCACAGGCAATCTACTACTAAGCAACTCAAATTTTACCTTGCATCCGTTGCAATTTCTAACAACTCTTGCTCTTAAAATCATTCCATCAACAATTTCCTTGGAAAGGCACTAACTACAACTCCTCTTACTTCTCCTACTTGCTCTATTTATGGTTCTACCTCACAGTAATAGGCAAACCTACTAAATCTCAGGAAATTTTCGGAAAACTTACATGTCTTACGAACAATCATAAATACCTTTTAGGTATTATATCCCCATCCAGCACTCTCTATGGCGCGTTACTTGTGCCAATATCCATACATTATACAAACCTCTATTAATCTCCTTTGGCACTCATAAGAGACCTCATGACCACATCAGTTCGTCTACGAACTTTTAACTCTTTCATCCCCACTAAGGGCATTCCGACCATTCTCTCAAGGCCACCTACTTAATAGTGTAGGCGCGACCAAGTCTTTCATATTTCTACCTCAACGCTCCCAATCAATACGAACCCAAAACTACATCTTGAATCCACTAGATACGATCAAAGAATCAAACCCACGGATAACTAACGACATTTCACGTGCACCAGTTAAAACAAGTCAAAAGCCACGAGACTCAAAAGAAAACTCAAACCTAAAACATGTATCAATTCAAAATGACCCATGACAACGAAAAATAATCCAAGAAACACCCAATGGCAACCAAAACAACTTACGCCCCACGACATATTATTAAAATCGTGCGCAAAATCGACTTTTCCCAAAAGAATATTTTTCTTTACCTCCCCACATCTATGTGACTTAAACAATCTACAAACAACCCTCTAGATGATCCCAAGACTCAACTCAAAGACTAGGTACCCTGAACATCCGAAAACATAAGTTTAAAACTACTATTCAAAACTCAACCTTGAACCTGACACTTGTACAAACATCTTGACCAAGCTACTGACCTTCCATGACTATACATCCCATATATTTGAAAAATACGTTCCGAGTACATAATTTTAGCCTTTTGAATCACCCAAAAAGCTTAAAAAAAGAATAAGTTACGACCAAAACAATTTTATCCTAGTTGTTTTAAAAAACTAAAGAATCATCTTAGTGATTAATGTAACCCTTTTAAATAAAAAAATAAAAAAAATAATTGTATGTGAAATTTTCATGAACTCAATTTAACCTTGTATAAATAATTATAAGTGACGTAAATCGATTAAACTTAATTATATAAACTATTTAAGTAGAAAGAAATTTTATTTTGATTTATTTTATAGAGAGTCTTTTAGAATTATGAAATAAATAAGTGTTGATTTTTATTTTTTTAGAACGGCACCTTAATCTCACTGAAATCCGACCCCCGAGTTATACCATCCATAACGGGCAGGCTCCGGGACCCGAACCACTAGGGGAAACCCCTAGAACTCACGGCTTCACACTAAGGAGGAAAATCATGGATTCTTGTCCTTTGCAAGACTTGAACCCATGACCAAACCCCCTCCCCAAACTCCAGGAGGAGCCCAGGTGGCCAACTGCTCTAGAACAAAAATTCTTATGTTACATCTTGTTTCAAACACGACTCCAACACCTTACCCATATTTTACCGAATACAACCATCTATCCAACTCTATAATATATTTCCAAGTCTTTTCAATATATACCGACTAAAAGGAATGTAAGACTCAACACAAAAGATTTCATTATCCCAAAAGAAATCCCAATTTATTTCAATTACTTAACACCAAGGACACCATTTTAAAACAGACACGTGAAATAGGAAACTCGAGGAATACGCCACAACAGAGGTTGAATACCTAAAAGCAGCGAGCTAAAAACCCTACTACGGATACAATCGAAAATCGCGAGGGATCATACATATGTAGGTAATATCGGGATACATATACTTAAATCTGTCTAACATCTACTATACAAGCATGTATTAATCCTCTTTCATGCAATCATACTTAGGAATCCATTAAAGTTGTGGTACGTGTATAACTATGTTGGCCACCATACTTGTACAATTACCCTTTCCGCAATGCACTCCCTCCTATGATGACACTTATAAGTATCAATACAACACATAACACATATATCCATCTACTCACATAAGCTCATAACCACATAACCAAAAAAAATCCAAAACTCCATCCATTAAAATAACATAGTCAAACTCTTGAAATACATAAATCCATAGTCTAGCTAAAACAACATAGACTAAATCCAAAACGAAAACATAATCAGTTATAAGTCATGTCGCCCATAAGAGTGGAAACAACTTAAAATCCTTCATATTCACCTACTCCTAAAAACTCGAATCACCACATGATTCTTAGGGAACATGACTTAAACATCAAAAGCAAAATACTATACCTCAGGTACATAAAATAACCCAACAAAAGATAGAAACTACTATGTACCAAATTATGTACTATAATGTACAATTTAAGCAAAATACGACAATGACTAGCGTGGATGATTATGGTTCAACCAACACTAGTCACACCCCGAAAAGAAAATAACATGTGGCTAAGTATGAACCATAGTAGTTCATAACTTAACAAACATCACAAAATAACATCCAAACACATCAATTATTATAAAATGTACACATACTCCTATGACGCCTATATGCAGGGACCCTTAAGCTATAGACTAGGCTACGCGACTAGGCAACCTAATTCTCTATAACCATTGTCTCTGATACCATTCTGTCACACCCCAACATGGCAGAATATGGGACGCGACGCATGGATATCATCACAACAATAGCTTGTCCATAGAGAGAACTATACGAATTAGAAATGTCATAAAAGGTGACACAAATGGCATGACAATATCTCATCAATGCAGGAGTCTAGGTAAGTAGGTAACAGTCCTACCTCTTACCCAAGACAAACAAATAACACAAAAAAATCAACATATAGGTTCATAGTATCACTTATTGAAACAAACTGAAAAATAAACTAAGAAGGAACGGGGATCTCCTTCTAAATGCATTCCTACGCGACTCCAATCCTAGCCACATATGTTCTCACGCTTAACCACTTTATCACCTGAAAGAGACACTAAAACACGTCAACATAATGTTGGTGAGAGTCATAGGTTTAGACTCCAACCGAAAATAGATTATAATAAGCTGTGAACAACCATAAACCACTAAACATATGGACAATGTGCTACAAGTATGCATTAACAACTAACATTCAAGATCAATCATTCCAAACCAAATCCAAGGCTCCCAGCCTTACCAATCACCATGGTACCATAGGCGCCCATACACCTATGTACCAATCCCAAGGCTCCGCCTTGTCATTATCCATTGGTTCCATAGATGCTCACACATCTATGTACCTCCCCAAGGCCCCGCCTTGTCAACATCTCCTTGGTACCAAGTCAAACCATAATAACTGAGACAGTACGTGTCCCCCGATCCAAACCTTAAACACAATCAAGAATCACATAGCAGTTAATCACATAAGTGCACACACAAGTCCATCACAAACCATAAAAACATTCACAGCATTAGTTACAAAACCATACAGTGTCTCTTCCATCCCATCTGGAAGTGAAAATCATTAAAAGATATGGGACTATGGAACTCACCTGATTGAGCTTCTCCAAAAATCCGCGCACTAGCAAAAAGCTTTGATTTATGAAAACCCCAAATTTAAGAAGAAACCCTAATTTTTATGAGGTGACAGTCGGTTTTTAATAAATCTCCAAGGATTATGAGAGTTTTGATATACTTAAAATACTTATATAGTTTTTCCAAAACTCCTAGCCCAATACAACCCACTTTCCTTTTTTTTCCTTCTTTTTATTCGGCCTAAACCAACTATTACCTATATTTTATTATTATTTTTTTCTTTTTATTACTTATTATTATGTTATTAACAATACCTTAATTTACCTTAATTTATTTCAGCTCCTAAAACCTCCAAAACCTCAAAACCGTAAAACTAGTCAAATTTACGCGTATACCGTAAAAAAACGTAAAATATACAGTTTTAAAAAAAATCTTAAATTTTGAAATAAACTTTATAACTAAGTCCTAAATGACTTAAAACCATCCCGAAAAATACTCACATGACTAAACACCTTACCCGAGACCTCTAAATGCTAAACCCCAAATCCAAAAAAAAAATACAATTTACTATAATACTTATACGTATACGTAAAACACCAAAATAACACCATTTCATTTCATAGTCACTAATTTGTGAGCTCATGAACATTAAATAACCATTCCTCGATTTACTTATGAGTACTTTATACCCATAAACGATATCCACACCAACCTCGTTCACGCAAAATAACATGTAAACACGCAAATCACATAGTCACACATAAATTAACCTTAAAATAAGACCAAGTGACGAACCTCAAAACCACGGTTGTCACAGTTACCCTTTACGTAGGGCCGAAGCATTGGTAAATCCCACTAGGAATTTACCGCCTATATAAGGAACCCCCAAGGGTTCCACAAAGGTACGATCACATTCATTATCACAACTCACTAATTATTAACCCTAAACCGATTACTTACTCTCACGCTGGAGTCTAATTGTGAGATACATTCCCATGGTAAGTCTAACAGCGTGTCGTTTAGTGTGCAAGATCTTAACCATACATTCACTTGGTGCAAGAGCCGGAGCCTCCTACACCCGAATTAAGTCTAATTTGTGTCAAGCAAGGTTCATTTAACTTTTTTATCAACAAGTTGGGGCCATCCGTGGGACCCTACACTAAACTCTACCAATGACGAAGAGTTCCCCAAATCAAGGATTCCAAAAGAACGTCGGTCGAAAGTCGGGTACGGAAACCCTGGCCATCCAATCCCCAAGAGGAGGAGCAGGAGCAGGCCCGTATCGAAACATTGCAAACCAACCCTGTAGGACTTAACACACGACTAGATAAACTATAAAGAGAAGAAGATTAAACCAAAAAATAAAGATTAGATTAAGATGAAGAATAAAAGAGAAAACAAAGAGTTGTGATTTCCTAGTGAGAGAAAGACATGATGTTTCTCTCTCTACCAACAATGAAAAATGGAAAACACACACACACAAATGAGGTTCTAGGGGCCTTTTATACTACAAATGTAATGTATAGAAGGCCTTCCTCATTTGTGTGTTCGGGACTAATTACCGTTATATACAAAGCATAAACTAAGAACTCTCGACACCGTTGAATAGCATTTTCCACGAGCTTCACAATGGTATATTATATGACCATCACTTTAAATACATCTAACAATCTCCCCCTAAGGGGTGGTCATGTAATATGTGAGTTCACTTCTTTGATGTTGCAGACTTTGAAGCTCTTTTTCTTGAGAGTTCTTTCATAGTTCCTTTCATGACTTGTGATCTTGGATCTTTGATCTTTGCCTTGACCTGATCTTAAGAGTTTGCCAACTTATGTTCTTGTGTCTTTCCCCACATACTTTGCATTGTCTTGAAAGCTTGTTAACAGTCTCATTTAATCATCAGAGTAGCGGAAGTCTTTGTCTTTAGATGTTCTTATGCTTTCTTCAATTACTTGAGTATGTGGCCTTGAATTAAGACTCTTGAGACAACACCACCGTTTGCATTCCTCTGGTTTCCCGTTATACAGTACAAGTACTATACCTGTGATTAGGTAAGTTCAAAGAACATCCTTAACAGGGTTTCCGATTGTGGTGGCTGTTCTCATTACTTGAACATCTCGAAAGATAGTTCATAGTAAATAGTGAATCATGCAGTTCCATTCTGCTGATTAAGTCGTCAATTCATTTCCTGGAACAAGTTTGAATCAAATAAGAACCAAACCATTGTTTCTTTCCAGTTGACACAAGTTTGATTCGTATAGAATCTCACAAGTTACCTACCACAATGCTGTGAATATGTTGTAATAATCTTTGATCTTTGGCTTGCAACATGTTCTTTTGGATTTGACTTGTTTTGTAATTTGAGATCATCTTTACGTATAGTTTTTGCCTTCTTGTGATGTTTGCCTCTTTATGACTTCATGTCCCATATACCTATCCTTTGTTGAATTATTGAAAGTTTTAGAGTTGATACAGCGGAAGACTTTTATGTCATACTTTCTTGAATTTTGCTGAAATATTTGATGCAGAAGGAATAAGTATGTGAGGACGACTTAATCTGGTACCCCGCAACGCCACCGTCTTCAAACACAGCAACATAATAAGACACGAATAAAATGGATTTGACATTCTGTTCTGATTCGGTAGCATTTTACCTCCGTTCGGTGAAGACCGTTGGACGATAATAAATATCGTACTTGTGACAGGTAGCTCTAATTAAAGATCTCATTGACAAGGAAAATTGATTTGTCAAGGAAAATTGGGAAGTTTATGAAGTAGAATTGGAGAACTAGCAAAACAGAAAGCACTTCATTACAGAAACTTAAGTTTCCTTATAAGCTGACTAAACAGCTAAAAACTCACTGAAAAAGCTTAAACTGTATGGTTTCCTATTAGGCACTGAAAGTTTGGATTATAAGCTACAAATGAGAAAAGGTTTCAGGCAAAATGATCCAGTATCAAAGTTATGACAAGGAATCAAAGTGAGCTAGTTTAATTGATGTACTTGTTGAAAATTCTTGACCCAATCTTTTTTCTACCAATTGCCTGTTTGAAAACTTATTTGAACATAAACTTGAACCAAAATACTTACACTAGTAAACTTATTGTAAATGAACTCTTAACAATTATTTTAACAACTTGTATTGCCAAATTTGACTTAAACCAAACACCACTTTAGAATCTGAATTAGAACTTTTACAAAGAAATTTTGATCACAAGACTGAAACAGGTTTAGACACGTATCTAAACATGTTTGATAAGTGTGAAAACACCCATCCTTTTTACCACTTAATTACAATAATAACCGGGCCAAAACGTATATTTTATGTCATTTATGTCAGAATTATGCGTGGTTTGTGTTTTTGTTGTGATTTAGGACGAAAAGGTGAAAAGTGGAGAAAACACGGGATTTCACGGGCTTTTATCGAAGAAAACGACAAAAGACAAAGTCAAGAGATCAAGAGTGGAAAAAGAACGGAAGTCCAAGACCAATTCTGAAGATTTATCGAAGAACAAGTCTAAAGACGGAAGTTTCATAAAGCCGAAGAACTCGAGTCTAATAAATAAACAAATTATAAGACGAGTTTTAATTAATCCCGAGACAAAGTCAAAAAAGTCGAAGAACTTTAAAGACGAAAAGACGTGAAGAAAGAAAGAAAGAAAAGAAGAAGACACCAACCACTTCCCTTTCCTATAAATACCCTTCATTTCACCAGATGAAGGAGTTAGTCATTTTTAGTTTTAGTTGTAGGAGTAGGAGTAGTTTAGTTTTAGAGAGAGAAAGTGACAGTTTCTCTCTCTAGAACTTTAATCTTTCATCTTTTAATCTTTCTTGTTTTCAATCAAACTTTTACTTTTTAAGCTTAATCTTGTCTTAATCTTTATGTTTTTAATCTTTCTTGTTTATCTAAATCTTGTTTTCATCATCTTTTTCCTCAAGTTCTTATTTAAAGTTTTGATCTTTAAAGTTCATCTTTTTATGTTTTGATTTTAAAGTTTGTTAATTTTCGGGTTAGATAAGTTGATTAGTGGTTATTTGATCCTTTAGTTGATTCGATTTAGTTTTTGGAATAAGCTCAATCTAATAGCTTATTTTCTAGCTTTTTACTCGAATCCCTTAGATTTCGGAAAGGGTTTAAAACCCCTTTCCGATTGGTTTTTCCGATCAGCCCATTTCCCACCCTTTCCGATTGAACCCCAATCGAAAAAGGGTTTGTATATTCCGACGGTAAGGTTTTGTGTTATTCCGATTAGAACTTTATCCCTCTTTCCGATTGGTACTCAGTTTAAGATATTCTGATTAGCTTCCATTTATATTATTCCGATTACAAGTTTCTTTCCTATATTCCGATCTGCTCATTTTAGTATATTTCCGATTATGCATCTTTTATACATTCCGATTGGTGATCTTGTGTGTATTCCGATCACCATCAATTCCCACATTCCGATCATCCGATCGGAATACATTCCGATCGGGACACTTTTTGGGTGTATTCCGATTTGGGTGGTTTTGGTTTGTTTTAATACTTTGTTCTAGTTATAGGGTTAATGTTTCCTATTTTATTTTTAAGTTCATTTTAATTTCGCTTTGTATTGTTATTTAATTGTCAATTTAGGTTTCGCTAAGTTTTAATTTCACGTCATTTACTTTTAACGTTTTAAATATTGCACCGTTTACGTTTCAACTAGTTTTAGTTTTAATTTCCCGTCCTTTATTATTAAGTCTTGCACATTTATTTTACCAAATCCAAAAATATTTGTTTCACCAAGAACAACTAATCTCACACAATTAACCGGAAATCAATTCGTTAAGACACCGAGAAAACGAACTTTTTCAACTAGCAAAAATCTTAATTTCAAATGGCGCCGCTGCCGGCTCTTTTCGTGAGGATCAAAAGTTTTTTGTGAGAGAAGCGTTGGCTTTTGGGACCCGTTCACTTGTGAACGTTATTTTTCGTTTCAAAAATTTTCAAAAATCCAAAAACATTTGAAAAATCATAATAAGCATTTCTTTTTCAAAGTTTTGCACCAAAAATATTCTTCTTGCTTATCTATATTTCTTTATGGATTTTTATGTCCATTGTGTCGGGTGTGGGAGACAACTGTACGGGAACGATTCTTGTCAATGGTGTACATGTGAGCGGTGCGGAAACGATATCGACAACACACAATTCGGATTTTGTCCTTTGTGCAACTCGACTAATTCGTCCTTTTTGAACCCACCTCTTATTCCCACGTGCACCTATTGTGGAAGCGATTCTCATTGGCATATTTCGTGCCCGGTTCCATACCCGTATAATCACGGGCAAGAACCAGGGTATAATTATGACTATGATAATAGCTATCTACAAGACGCACCCAGTCTTTCTCCTCAACCGTTCTGCAACAACTGTGGGGGTCCTCATGATACCTATTATTGTCAACCAACAAACTATTATGAGCAAAATCCGTGTCCTCAGTTTTCTTCACCTATGGATTATTATGAACCAAACCTGGTTTCTAATTCTTCCCAACCGATGAACTACTATGAGCCACAACCATGCTATAATTCAGGTTTTCAACACTTTGAGCCCCCACATCACACCCTCAATCATCAATCCTCTCAGCAAACTAGTCTTGATCAACAACTCACTTCTTTGAATGGCATTTTAGAAAGTCTAGCACAACTCCGAGCTGACTTGCATCAGGAAAGGCAACCGTTGCTTGATGTAGACGAAACCTTGAAAACCACCGACACCTTTTTGAGCAAATTTAGTTGTTTTCCCTTCTTTTCTACACCAAAATGTTTAATTACAGCGTGGGATAGAATTGGTGAAATTGAACATACTCGGGGCGATGAACAACAAAAGTTGCTGCATGAGCTTCTTAAAGATGTGGAGGTTATCAAGGAAGAGTTAGCCGACTACGTCACTCCTAACTGGACTCGTCCCATCTATTATGATGATGACGACGACGATGATGTCTACACTTTCAACCAATCTTCTGAAGTTGCTGCTCCTACTGTCGATGTTCCTACTGTATCTAAGGATCTAGATTCGTTGAATGAGCTTAGTGATGTTGTTCTCAACAAAGTATTGGATAATGAGGTTTGTGACTTACCTGCTATGGAGCCTGAGGACGACGTTACTCTCACAGAAGAGGTCGATCCTAATGATGTCGATTTTTCTCCAAGCTATGAGAATTTCGCTTTTGAAATTTCTCATTCTCCACCGGGAGATGCGAGCGATGACGATTTATTCTCTCCGGTTTACGAAAAGTTCACCGATCATCATGATCTTGTGGATGAGGTGGAAGACGTGCTTCTTCGCGATAGATTACGGAAAGTGCACCTTCTTATTGCTCAAATCGAAGAGTTGACTTCTCCTATTTCCAAGCCTTTACCTCCATCTCCTCCTACCGTTGAAGATAATGACCCATTGCTGGAAGAAATCGACATTCACTCCATGCCTCCAGGTATCGATGATAATGACATAGAGGGGGATATTATTTTTGATAATGTGCTACTTGAAGGTATTGTCCCAAGTCCCCCTCTCGAGCACCTTTCATCCTCCCCTTTAGCCACTATTACGGAGGATGAGTGCTTTGACCCGGGAGGTGACATTGATTATGCTATCATTGATAACATCACGGCTTTGCCGAATGCTCAACCGCCATTGTCTTTGGGGGAGGACAATGTGCTTACTTTACCCACCCCACCTCCCGTGGATCTTGAATTCACATACTATACGTATGTTGAAAGGACCTTCCTCCCATTCAAGACTTATCCCCCCGCCTCTCCTTTGTTGATGTCAACCGGGAACGAGGACAAGGTCTTTGATCCCGGTATTGCATTCGAGGCTTCCCCATGGACTATTTAATTCGGGGACGAGTCAGGCTCGTGACTCGGTCAACAAAAACAAGCGCTTTTTGGGAGGCAACCCAATTATCTATCTATCTTTACCATAAGTGTAGGGGGAGCCCCGTGGTGTTTCTTGCTTTCTTTCTTATCATGTGCAGGGATTAGAGCTTTAAAGACACACTCTTGATAACTTTTGACGAACCGTGATTCTGTGTTCCCTTCTTCCCGGTTCTATCCTAAACTCTTTTCGATTTACTATTTTATATTTTCTCAATATTAAAATAGGAATCTCTTTAGTTGTCTCTTCCTTAGCGAGATTTAAACAAAGTGCACAATGTCCTAAGTGTAGGGGATTTTACTCCCACATGCTTAAACATTGAGGACAATGTTTATGTTAAGTGTAGGGGGGACTTCTATCGAAGTTAAGTGGCCTTTTCCTTGTATTTGTCCTCATTTTAACCGGAAAATCAATTTTTCGACATTTTTCAAAATTTTTAATCCATTTTGGCCTAGTTGTACAGTTGTATTTTCCTTTGTTATAGTTATTTTCTTTCCTTATTAGAATAAATTTCAATAAAGTGGTTTTAATTTTCAAACGTTGTGAATCTTTTGACTCAACCCGAGTTTACTTGCTTAAGTTTATTCTAGCTAGTATCCTTAACGTGTTTAAGTCAAGTTTTGCTAGGCTTTTATATAGGGAGCTATAAAACGCGAAAGTCTTAACTCTCACGGGGTAAGAACAAGAACTTTTCGCAAGTTCCTATAGTTGATCCTAGAGAGTCGTTTATCAAGGGAACTTTAAAATGCGATTTCTAACTTGAAAGAGTCTAAGAATTTGCAAGATCCTATAGGCGACTCGAAAACCCAAAACTTTGATTTAATAGGCTAAGCATCCACGAGTCTCATTCCTGTTGGGAATAAAATATGGGTCAGTTCACTAGACGCTGATAAGAAGAATTCAAGCGCTGATAGGATGACATTGGACGCTGACAGCCAAGCCTTGACATTGAAGAAGTCAACGCTGACAGCCTTGAAGATTGACACTGATGGAATATATCTTCATACGAATCTTTTTGTTTATTTGTTTCTTTATTTGTGTATGGTAAAGATAAGATCGACATTGTATTTTCCATTATTATCTTTACCTAGAATAGTTGATTCGTAGCTTATTGTACAAGACTTCTTAATCTATAAAAGAAGATCTTTTAGGTTAAAGTTATTATCAGTTTTCATAAGTTTTCACAAGTTAAACCTCTTTCATTGTAATCAAGTTCGATCATTCTAATACAAGTGAAAGTTTGTTTAACATCTTTGTGTTTTAGATTAAGTGTTAATTCCGCATAACACTTAGTTACTTTATTCATAAGCAAAGGTTTCTCTACGTGTATTACTTGATCTAATCTCGTATACACAAAGCTTAATCGATCTAAGTTTGGGATCAACAAGTGGTATCAGAGCTTGTTGAGAAACTTTTGATCTTTAAGTAACGCAAGAATCCTAAAACACCAAACCCTAAAAACCCTAAAATTCTCAAAACCCTAAAAACATCATGTCTGGCACAAATCAGCCTTCTGCTTTGCTACAAAACAACTCCACAAACCCTAGTATCAAAATTCCCATGTTTGATGCCAGGAACTTCGAGCTTTGGAAGTCTAATTTTGGGCAATATATAGCCATCCATGACTACACTCTTTGGGAGATTGTTGAATATGGGAACACATTCAACAAAGCTCAAAAGATTGCTGCTGCTATTGCCGCAAGGGTAGCTCTTCCTAATTGTCCTGAAGCTGATAAGAAGGAAAAGCCTGAAGATGGAAGAGCTGTATCTGTTGAAGATATAGCCAAGAAAAGGGTGGACATGAAAATCTTGAACATCATGAAACACGCCTTAGGTCATGAGAATCAGCACAAGTACAAACGCTTTGAGTCTGCAAAAGAGCTTTGGGAAGCTCTTGAAGTAGCACATGGTGGCAATGCTGACACAAAAGAAGAAAAGAAGAAGCAACTCTTGCATGAGTATGCTGTCTTTAAGGCTCAACCCAATGAGAATCTCAGCAGTGTGAGAAGTAGACTCCTTGACATCACAAGTCAACTTTCCTTCATGGGAACACAGATTGATGACCCTAACTTGAATGCTACTTTTCTCAAAAGCCTTGGTGATGTATAGAAGAATTGAGACAAGATCCATTCTTGTCAATAATACCCACAAGACCTCCAGGTTTGATGACATCTTCAACAAACTAAGACTGTTGGAGAATGAATGGCTTTTGGATAGTGATAATAAATCTTCCAGTAGCAACATGGCCTTCTTCTCACAAAGTGAAGGCCAATTTGATTCCATGAACTTCTATGGACATCCAGCCACTGGATCTCAATGTGTCAACGCTGGATCTCAGTCTGTCAGCGCTGGATCATATCCTGTCAACGCTTTATTCTCAAGCGCTGACACACACAACTTTGGCGCTGATAGAATTAAACCTGCTGGTTTAGATCTAGATACTGTGTGTGCATTCATTGCTTCTTTGCCCAGTGATTCAAGGATTACATATGAAGATCTTGAGCAGATAAGTGATGAACAATTGGAAGAGATGGACATCAAGTGGACTATGGCTCTTGTAAGTTTAAGAGCAAACAAGTTTAATAAAAGGTTCAAGAAGAAGATGACTTTTAATGCTAAGGATGTTGCTGGATTTGACAAGTCAAAGGTTGAGTGCTACAATTGTCATCGGATGGGGCACTTTATGAGGGAATGTAGATCTCCAAGAAGATCTGATGCTGGTAAGCCCTCAAGCCAAATGGTTAAGAGCCAAGATCCCAAGGCCATGGTTGCTGTTCAACAAATTGATGGTGTTGGAGGATGGGACTGGAGCTGGAACTTTATGGCTAAGGATGAGGAAGAGGACAGAGCTTTGGTTGCTGAAGTTAAAGAAGAGCATGTTGAATATGCTCTCATGGCACACTCCTCCTCTTCATCAGATAATGAGGTATATGATGATGCTTTCTGTTCTAAGGGTTGTCGTTTAAATACTGAAAAACTAAATCAAGAGATAGTAAAATTATTAGATGAGGCAAGTACTGAAAGATGCAAAGTATCTAATTATCAAATTGCTCTTACCCAAACAGAAAAGACAGTAGCTGAGTATAAGAAAATGGAGTTTGATTTAAAGGATCAAATAAATATCTTAAAACATGAGTTACATCAAAGTAAAGATATTCAAGATATAGTAAACAGGGTTAATCTTGATTTGATAGCTCAGTTAGAGGAGGCTAACAAAAATAAAGATAATGTGAGTCTTAAAATCCAGAGATTTGATAAGGCCACACAATCCCTAGGAGAGTGTGTTAGTAAACAAAGAGACTCTAAGGACATGAGTGGGATTGGGATGAAAGATTATACTGGTGTTCCACCACCAGCTGGGGATTTCTATGGTGTCCAATCAAAGGACTTATCTTGGACTGGCTTGCCAGAACTTCAAGAGAAGGAATTCATTCCTCCACCTAGAGTGACTTCCCCAGTTGAAGAATACAAACAAAAACTGACTGACCTAGATGAGTGGAAGAAAGCTAACCACACTTTGTTTGTTAAGGGAGGGTTGTTGTGTGAAAGTCCAAATGAGCCCACACCAAACACGAGCCATAATATTGTGGAGTCCAATGATCCTACACCTATTAAAATCACACACCCTACCACTGGCAAAGCTGTTGACCTTGGCCCACAAACTGTTAGAAAACCTAGTGTTAAGTATGCAGAGATGTATAGGAATACTAGGTCACCAAAAAGCCAAGTTAGTAACCATGGAACAGGCTTCTTTGCTTCTAGACCTAAGACTATGTCTAGAAAAGCTTGTTACACATGTGGTAGCTTCTCACATTTGGCATACAAATGTGTCAACGCTTCCAATGTCAACGCCGATAGGAACCATTTTAGCGCTGACAAAAGTCAACATAGGTCAAACACTGTCAGACCCAATACCTTTGTGAACAAAAGTTCACAAGTTGTTAGACCAGCCCCATTCTTTTCTAGAGGGTCTAACACACAAGGCCTAAGACCTTTCCAAAAGTCAAACACTTGGTCCAATAGGCAATGGGTTCCTGTAGCAAACCCTAGGTTCAACGCTGATGAAGGCAATCGGGGCGCTGACAAGAACAATTTCAGCGCTGACAGACACACTGTCAAACCTAGGTATTTGCAACCACAGGGAAATAGGTCTAAAGCTTCTACTAGCTTAACATGGAGACCAAAACAAGACCAAAACTCTAATTCTACTGGTGTTTCTATGACATGCAACAGGTTTCATTATATTTCAAAAGCCATGTCAACACCAATTGGGGTTAATTGGGAATTTCATTCAAAAAGGGATGAAAATGGGGTTGTTATGAGAACCAAGTCTGTTCTTGTTGAACAACCAGATGAATCCAAGTCTTCCAAGGCTTGGGTTCCCAAAGAAAACTAATGTGTTTTCTTTATGTGCAGGGCATTCAGAAGAAGATCAATGATTATGGATATTGGGATAGTGGATGCTCAAGGCACATGACAGGAAAGGAAGACTATCTGACAAACTTTACTCCTATTCAAGATGGTGATAAGGTATTCTTTGGAGGGGGCTATGGAACCATCACAGGGAAAGGAACCCTTATTACCAACAATCTACATTTTGAGAATGTCTTCCTGGTAAAAGAACTGGATTATAATTTGTTTAGTGTATCACAAGTGTGTGATAACAAAAATAAGGTTCTTTTCACAGATACTGAGTGCTTGGTGTTAAGCAAAGATTATAAGCTCCCTGAGGAGAAATACATAGAATTTAGAACACCAAGGCATAAAGACATATATAATGTGAATCTTAATGGAATTAAGATAAATAATAAAATGATGTCATGTTTTTATGCTAAAGCCTCAGTAGATGAAAGTAATCTTTGGCACAGGAGATTAGGGCACATAAACTTTAAAAATATCAATAGACTTGTGAGGCTTGGTTTAGTTGATGGTTTGCCTGAAAAGGCTTTCCACAATGACCACTCTTGTGTTGCATGTCTTAAGGGCAAGCAGCACAAGGTCTCATTCAAGTCTAAACAGGTGCACTCTAGTTCTAGACCTCTTCACTTATTGCATATGGACCTCTTTGGTCCAACTAATATAGAAAGTTTGAAGGGTAAATCATATTGTTTTGTATCACTGATGATTTTTCCAGGTTTACATGGACTTTCTTTTTAGCCAAGAAAAGTGAAACTGCCCAAAGTCTGATTAATTTCATTACCCAGATTGAGAAGAAGAATGGTAATGAGGTCAAAATTATTAGAAGTGACAATGGGGGTGAGTTTAGAAATCAGTTGTTAGATGATTTTTGTGCCAAGAAAGGGATTACTAGGCAGTTTAGCATAGCTAGAACCCCACAGCAAAATGGGGTTGCTGAAAGGAAGAATAGAACCCTAATTGAAGCAGCCAGAACCATGTTGGCTGATGCCCACTTTCCTATAGCCTTTTGGGCTGAAGCTGTTAACACAGCTTGCTATGTTCAAAATAGGGCATTGGTCAACAAAATACATAATAAGACACCTTATGAGTTACTTTGGGGAAGGAAGCCAAATATTGGCTTTCTCAAGCCTTTTGGTTGTCATGTAGTTGTTTTAGAAACTAGTGATGCCCTAGGTAAATTTGATTCAAAAGGTGATGAAGGCTACTTCATGGGTTATTCAGTGCAGAGCAAAGGATATAGGGTTTACATTAAAAAGGAAAAACGTATACTTGAAAAAGTACATGTTAGGTTTTTAGAAAGTAAACCTAGTGATCCTGAAAGTGGTCCAAATTGGTTGTTTGACTTGGAACCTTTATCTAGAGCTTTAAATTATATGCCTGTTACTGATCCAAACATTGTGAAGGTAACTTCAAGTGTTTTGGAAAAGAGAATTGGTAATATTTCAGGTATACAGGTTGCTAAGAAGGATGGACCACCAGCAGTTGAATCATCTCCCACACAAGAATATGTTACACTTCCTATTTGGACAGATGAGTATTATGCTGCTGCTGCTGCTGCTAGAAAAGATAATGGTGGTTTCCAAATACCACCAAATACAAACATGCATGGTTCTTCAGGCGCTGACAAAGGGAAATCAAGCGCTGACAAGAGCAATTCAGACGCTGATGGATCAGACGCTGACAACAACAGTTCAAACGCTGTTAGCCCAAACGCTGACAAGCAAGGTTCAGAGTTTGATGACACCTTTGCACATCTTTTCTCTTCCCATTTTGAACAGGGTGGACCTTCCAATGTCCATGAAGAGATTTCTGTTGATCAAGGAGAGTCTGATGAAGAAGATATTGGCAACATGGAGCGTGAAGTTGAGGACACCAGACTTTTTGAAGGAGGAGTTCTCACTTCCACAGCAAAGGATCACCCCTCATCTCAGATCATTGGTGATGTTATGGCTCCAGTTCAGACAAGAAGATCCCATCAAAATCTTGGTGGATTTATTGCCAATATACACAAGAAGGTTGATACCCCTCTTGTACAAGCATGTTTGTTTGCATGTTTTCTGTCACAAGAAGAACCCAAGAAGATTTTTGATGCTCTGAAAGAACCTAGTTGGGTGGAAGCAATGCAAGATGAGCTTCACCAATTTGCTATACAGGATGTTTGGGAGCTGGTTGATTGTCCTAGATATGTGAGACCAATTGGGACAAGATGGGTTCTAAGGAACAAGAAAGATGAACGAGGTATTGTGGTCAGAAACAAGGCACGTTTGGTAGCTCAGGGATATACACAAGAGGAAGGCATAGATTATGAAGAAGTTTTTGCTCCAGTTGCAAGAATTGAAGCTATCAGAATTTTCCTAGCTTATGCCTCTTGCATGAACTTCACTGTTTATCAGATGGATGTGAAGAGTGCTTTCATCTATGGAACAATTGTTGAGGAGGTATATGTCATGCAACCTCCTGGTTTTGAAGATCCTGAGAATCCAGACAAGGTTTATAGAGTGAAGAAAGCTATGTATGGACTTCATCAGGCCCCAAGAGCATGGTATGGTACATTGTCCACCTACTTGGTGGAAAATGGTTTTAAAAGGGGCACCATAGATCAGACATTGTTCACAAAGAAGAAAGGTAAGGATGTCTTACTTGTCCAGGTCTATGTTGATGATATCATTTTTGGATCCACCAATCCAAAGATGAGTGAAGACTTTTCCAAGCTTATGACAGATAAATTCAAGATGAATGCAATGGGTGAGATGAACTTCTTTCTAGGGTTACAAGTTCAGCAGAAAGAAGATGATATCTTCATCTCCCAAGACAAGTATGTAGCTGAAATCTTGAAGAAATATGGTTTTTCTCCACATGAAAAGGATGCTTCCACTCCTATGGATAGGGAACACCCTTGGGGAAAAATTGGAGCTGGAAAGGATGTGGATGTTAGGCACTATAGATCAATGATTGGTTCATTGATGTATCTTACAGCCTCAAGACCTGACATCATGTTTGCTGTGTGTGCTTGTGCACGCCATCAAGTGACTCCCAAAGAATGTCACCTTTTTGCTGTGAAAAGAATTTTTAGGTACCTAAGATGTTATCCAGATCTTGGCCTATGGTACCCAAAAGATTCTCCATTGGCGCTTATTGCATATTCAGACAGTGACTATGGTGGTGACAAGTTTGATAGGAAATCCACAACTGGTGGATGTCAATTTCTTGGGAGTAGACTGATATCTTGGCAATGCAAGAAACAAACAGTGGTGGCCAACTCTACAACTGAAGCAGAATATGTTGCTGCAGCTGCTTGTTGTGGACAAGTCTTATGGATTCAGAACCAGCTGTTGGATTATAGGTATAATTTTATGCATACCAAGATTTTTGTAGACAATAACAGTACTTTATGCATTATTAAAAATCCTGTACATCATTCTAAAACCAAACACATAGAAATTAGACATCATTTTATAAGAGATTGCTTTGAGAAAGGTTTAATACAACCAGATAGGGTAGCCACAGAAGATAATGTGGCTGATTTATTAACTAAACCTTTTGATACTGGAAGATTTCAATATTTGGTAACAAATATTGGAATGGTTAATCTCACTTAATATGTGTTTTGGAACCTTTTTGTAAAAGTATGTACAGGATAATGCATTGTTATTGTTCTTTATGATGATTTAGATTTTTCCACTTTATTTTTCTAACACTGACAAAGGTAAATATAACGCTGATAAGTGTTATTTTGCCGTTGTTAGAGATATTATTGTCTAACGCTGACAAGAGTTCCTTCAACGCTGATAAGTGTTGTCGGGACGCTGTCAGCAACAAATGTTAGTTTTGTGGTTTTCAATCTAAATGTGTAGGTGGTGGTAGCTTTATGCCATTGGATACAGAGTTGCTTATGGATCTTTGAAGAGCTATTTGGACATGTTTTTGTTTATGGATGATGGTTGGAATATTTATATTCCTATCTTGACATAAATTTTTAATGTTCATATGTATTTTGAGAAACTCATGTATCATAGTTTGAGGGGAGGTTTAAGGAACCTTTAGGACTCTTGGGTATTCTTACAATACTCTCATCACAATTCTAGATTGTGTCCACAGGTGAGTATGGGTTAGTTTTACTAAACCATGAGGCACTATAGCATGCAAAGTTGACACACTATGCATGCTGCCAAGACATTTTTGGTCTAGCATTGGTTGTGGTCTGATTGGAGACTTGGGAATAGTTTGGTTATGGGTTTACCTGGGAGTTACAAAGTATTTTATGAAATAACTTTGTTGGTAAGTATTTTGGTTAGCAAGGGACTCTAGAGGACATTTGTGTCTATCTTGCTTAAGCAAGTATGCATAAATGGACAGTGCTTGCCGCCCAGTAATTATTATTAACTTGTAAGATATTTCCCTTAGGATAAATTACTTTGTTAAGGTCTTTTTCTTTTTAAATATTTTTATTTTTATTTTTAGACGCTGACAAGTTTTTCTCCAAACGCTGTTACGTCCAATTGTGACGCTGACAAGGCTTTAGGCAAACGCTGACAAGAAAATATAGCCGTTGGGCGCTGATGGGCTATTTTTGACCGTTGACACCTAGTGGGCCCTACCCAGTTGTTATTTTTGACTAATCTTTGGCCGTAATTTTGGGGAGTTGTTACTTTTAATTAATGTATGAGATAAGTTATATTTGATTCAATATTTTCATCATTGCTATTTGAATATAACTGCCTCATTTTTGACCAATCAAAATCATGCATCTCTCCTATAAATTTGGCTAAACTTTCTATTCTGGGTATTCATATTTTCTTGTCTAACATTTTTCTCCTAGATTTTTCCCATATCACATAACCTAAACAGCTTTCACCATGGCACCCAAGTTCAACTCAAAGAAATTAACATTGGAGTTCAAGAGCCAACATAATATGGTAGCTTACTTGACTGCGGATAATGATTTGTTCCCTCAGTATTCACAAATGGTGGCATTTTTAAATGCATCCTCATTAAGGTATGCACTTTCTCATACACCATTAGTCCCTGTCGCACACATTAGACAGTTTTGGAATAATGTCAGTTCCACAACAGCTAATGGAGTGACCACATTAACATCTACTGTTCATGGAAGAACATGGGTGGTCACTGAAGCCTTGGTTCGCCAAGCTTTGCGTCTTGATGATGCTGATGGTGTGACTACCCTTGCCATTGCAACAATAGAACAAGGTCTTAGGGAATTGGGTTATCCTATTCCTGCTGATGTCACTTTAAATAAATATCATAAGCAGGAATTTCCCTCTGACTGGAAATATTTGATACATGTCCTTCTCCAATGCTTAAGTCCAAAATGTACTTCTTTTAATGAAATAAACAGGTCAATTTCAAGTGCTTTGGTTTGTATAACACGTGGGCTTAAGTATAATTTTTCAAAAATGATTTTTGAAGGGATGTGTAAAAATAAGGGAAGTAAAATGACTTTGGCTTACCCAAGATTTTTGCAAATGGTCTTTGATTTACAAGAATATTGTTCTAGGGATCATGACACTTTTTATGAGATCCCTAAACAACAGAAAACCATTTTTACTAAAATGAGCTCCACACACAGATCTATCCCTCTCACCCAAGCCATGCTTGAAGTAATTCAGGCTGCTCAACCACAACCAGACCCTGCACCTCAACTTGATCCTATTCATGAACCATTACCTTCACCAGACCACATGGACATTGACCAACCCAACGCTGACACTCAAAATGTTGGCGCTGACACAGCCAATCCCAACGCTGATACCATCCCTGAACAATCCCAAACACCACTTAACCAACCCACACCCACACAATCTACCTCATCTTCCACCCCATTACAATCTAGGTTGAATAAACGCCAAAGGACTACTGGAGTGTTCTCCTCTAGTGGTCCTAGCCTTGTTGCAGAGAGAACCACCTCCACAAGTGTGGCTGGTGCCATGGATGAGGCTGGGGCTATTGACACAGGCTTAGAAGCTGGTCAAGACAGTCCCAACATCATTAAGACCTCATCCATGCCCTATGATTCTATTTTGGGAGGTCAAATCCCCATTCTAGCTGAGGGCAGATTGGAACCTATGACATTGACTGAATTGACGGCTGTTGTCATTAGCTTGCAAACGCAAAATGTCAGCCTTGTACAGATTGTCAATAATCAGGGCCGTGAACTCCAAGTATTGAGGGAGCGGGTAACTGTTTTGGAGAATCCAAGTAGCAGGAGTAGGATGGAGGAATCTTCCAAAGGGGAGGATGAAGAGGATGAGCTGATTCATACAGCCAGTGAGAAGAGTTCACAATTTAGTGAATCTTTAGGTATTGCTGAAGCTCTTACAAGTCTGAAGCAGCATCCTGTTATTGATACATCCAAGGTGACACCATTAAACTTGGAAGGATCTTTCACAGAAACAATGGGCGCTGATACAGGTTTGAACGCTGACACATCCAGCGCTGACAAAGATAATCGGGGCGCTGATAAAGGTAACTTGAACGCTGATAAAGTTGCAGGTGGTGTTGATGTATTCCAGTCATCAGCAATCATCAAAGATGTGTCCACACAGGTTTCTTCTTCTACTTTACCTATTATTGATCCAAAAGACAAAGGTAAAGGAATTTTGGTTGAAGAAGAAGTTCCAAAGAAAGATGCAGCACAAATTGCATTTGATGAACAGTTGGCTGCACAACTTTTGGAAAGAGATTTGAAGAGGAGTGGTAGATCACCATTTGTTGCCACTTCTGAGAGTGAGAAAGAGAGTGATGATGGAAGAGAAGGAGATAGCTCAGATTCAAGTGTTCAAATTATTGAAGATCCAGAAAGACTTGAATATGGGGATGAGTTAGCAAAGGAAAGATTGGATGATTTGAAGAATCAGATTGATTGGGACCTTCCAGAGATCACCAGAATATACCATGCTTGGGAAGACAAGGTTATGGACAACCCAGGGATGAGTTTGTCAGATCAAATTTGGGGGTTGTAAGTTCTTCTCAGGGTACAAGATGATATAAAGGTGATTTTGAGGTTTAATGCACAAGAGGTCAAGACTTGGCTCAAAAGAGATAGAAGGCAGTTGTATTACAAGTTGCTTAGATGCCATCAACCTAGATGGACATACAAGAAGCTGCTGGCTTTATCTTTTGAGGAGTTAGAGTATAGGGCACATCCTATTTGGAGGAATGTGCAAGAAAATAATGTCTACCAGTTTCTTTCAGAAGAAAGGAAACAAGAGCTTGCTGAAGAAATGCAGATTCAAAAGGAGATGAGGATTGCTCAAAGACAAGTGAAGAAAGGAGATCCTTTCCAATTTCCTAAAGATATGGATGTGTATTTTCCAACTGAAGGTGTCATAAGGAAGCATCTCAAGCTTTCTCCATTGGAAGCTTCAGATTTGGTTAATGTAGTACCTCTAGATGACAGAAATCCAATCATCAGTTTTGATGAAGATGAGTGTGGATTTTGGAAGATTGGCAGGTTTGGAAAGGAGGTACATACTTTCACTTCAATTATTTCTATCTTTGCAAGCATAGACAGAGAAGACTTGGTGCATCTATGGAGATTAATAGAGGCCAAGTATACAGCTGAAGCACCTACTTCAGCAAATGGAATAAGACTTTGGAACACATTTTTGACTTTGTGTGGTCCAAGAGAAGCAGATCCTACCATATGGAAGGATCTTGAAGATGATCTCAGTAATCTTCACTGGAGGCTTTATTCTACTTGTGGTGTGTTTCATTTGAGCTCTACAAAGTTTTCAGAGTATCTACTTGTGGATGCTGACTATTTCTTGTCCAAAGAAGTGTTGGAGAAGATGATGGAGACACCCTTGGAGATTGATTATACTAGTGACGTGGCCAAGGACTTGATTAGATATGTTTATCACCAACATAAGAAGTTTTTGCAAGATTCCTCCTAAGCCTTAAGTTTTTATTCAGAAACTTGATCATTGGAATGGATATCAAGTTTAGGGGAGGATTGTTGGGAATAAAATATGGGTCAGTTCACTAGACGCTGATAAGAAGAATTCAAGCGCTGATAGGATGACATTGGACGCTGACAGCCAAGCGTTGACATTGAAGAAGTCAACGCTGACAGCCTTGAAGATTGACACTGATGGAATATATCTTCATACGAATCTTTTTGTTTATTTGTTTCTTTATTTGTGTATGGTAAAGATAAGCTCGACATTGTATTTTCCATTATTATCTTTACCTAGAATAGTTGATTCGTAGCTTATTGTACAAGACTTCTTAATCTATAAAAGAAGATCTTTTAGGTTAAAGTTATTATCAGTTTTCATAAGTTTTCACAAGTTAAACCTCTTTCATTGTAATCAAGTTCGATCATTCTAATACAAGTGAAAGTTTGTTTAACATCTTTGTGTTTTAGATTAAGTGTTAATTCCGCATAACACTTAGTTACTTTATTCATAAGCAAAGGTTTCTCTACGTGTATTACTTGATCTAATCTCGTATACACAAAGCTTAATCGATCTAAGTTTGGGATCAACAATTCCTTGAGATTTTAAATTGTGGAGAACGAGAGATGATAGAGTCAATTATAAGTTCGGTATTCTTTCGTGAATTTATGTGAGTTAATTATAAGCCTATTCTCCCTCCGCTTGTTAATAAATTTATCTGCAACAAATAAGGATGTACGATTTAAAAGGTTACTTAGCTTCTAGCCCCATATCGTTTAAAAGTTGCTCGATACGGATTAGAGTTCATAGCCAAGGCATAACTTATTGAAGCGGGATGTGAAGATTGGCGAGTCCGAAAAGGCCCTAACAAGGCATGAGGGCTATATTTTGTTGCTAAAGATCCAAAAGTGATGTGAAGAATCATTTATCGAAAATCAATATGAAGGATCGAGACACACGACGAAAAGCAAGAACTCCCCAAAAGTCATGGAAAAGTCTACCCGAAAAGACCCTAACAAGGTATGAGGATAAATTGATCCAAGTCCTAAAAGGAGGCGGATCGTTGTATATCAAAGTCCAAAATAGGGATTGGAGAAAAATGAAGAAGTCGTGGTCCAAAGATGAAGAATCTCTCAAAACTTCAAGTGAAGAAATTCCTATTATGAAGAGAAGACCATTATTTCAATAACGTCTCTCAAAGATTCGAAGTATGAAGTCGCTGCCAAATATCGGTCCGAGAAAGGTCTCAAATCGTGAAGCGAGTTATGCCAAGATATGAACTTTATGAGGTCCCGAGAAGCAGTTTTAAAAGATTTGGTCCTTTAGCTAACTATTGATTAAATCGTTCACTTTATTTTCGGACTATTTAACTATCGAAATAAGTCAACGATGCATCCTCGTGATCATTCAAGACAACAATAAAAAAAAGAGATACCCATAGGAATAAGGGAGTCTAAGTGAATAATTGGCCCACATGAGTTCGTGTTAGTTTTCTAACTTATAATAACAATGATCTCGTTTTTAAGCTTGGTTTGGAGAAAGTGAAAACTTGAGGATGATGATCATTCACGACATTTCCAAAACCCAAGGTATGTTTTTAATTTCTTTACTTTGAATGTTTATAATTTTCTATCTCTTTAATAAAGGCCAACGTGGATTGATTATGATGGAAAGTGTAATCTTGCTTTGTAACTAATGCATTGCATGAGGACATTGCAATGGTTAAGTGCAGGGGATTTGATAAGTGTGAAAACACCCATCCTTTTTACCACTTAATTACAATAATAACCGGGCCAAAACGTATATTTTATGTCATTTATGTCAGAATTATGCGTGGTTTGTGTTTTTGTTGTGATTTAGGACGAAAAGGTGAAAAGTGGAGAAAACACGGGATTTCACGGGCTTTTATCGAAGAAAACGACAAAAGACAAAGTCAAGAGATCAAGAGTGGAAAAAGAACGGAAGTCCAAGACCAATTCTGAAGATTTATCGAAGAACAAGTCTAAAGACGGAAGTTTCATAAAGCCGAAGAACTCGAGTCTAATAAATAAACAAATTATAAGACGAGTTTTAATTAATCCCGAGACAAAGTCGAAAAAGTCGAAGAACTTTAAAGACGAAAAGACGTGAAGAAAGAAAGAAAGAAAAGAAGAAGACACCAACCACTTCCCTTTCCTATAAATACCCTTCATTTCACCACATGAAGGAGTTAGTCATTTTTAGTTTTAGTTGTAGGAGTAGGAGTAGTTTAGTTTTAGAGAGAGAAAGTGACAGTTTCTCTCTCTAGAACTTTAATCTTTCATCTTTTAATCTTTCTTGTTTTCAATCAAACTTTTACTTTTTAAGCTTAATCTTGTCTTAATCTTTATGTTTTTAATCTTTCTTGTTTATCTAAATCTTGTTTTCATCATCTTTGTCATCAAGTTCTTATTTAAAGTTTTGATCTTTAAAGTTCATCTTTTTATGTTTTGATTTTAAAGTTTGTTAATTTTCGGGTTAGATAAGTTGATTAGTGCTTATTTGATCCGTTTAGTTGATTCGATTTAGTTTTGGGAATAAGCTCAATCTAATAGCTTATTTTCTAGCTTTTTACTCGAATCCCTTAGATTTCGGAAAGGGTTTAAAACCCCTTTCCGATTGATTTTTCCGATCAGCCCATTTCCCACCCTTTCCGATTGAACCCCAATCGGAAAAGGGTTTGTATATTCCGACGGTAAGGTTTTGTGTTATTCCGATTGGAACTTTATCCCTCTTTCCGATTGGTACTCAGTTTAAGATATTCCGATTAGCTTCCATTTATATTATTCCGATTACAAGTTTCTTTCCTATATTCCGATCTGCTCATTTTAGTATATTCCGATTATGCATCTTTTATACATTCCGATTGGTGATCTTGTGTGTATTCCGATCACCATCAATTCCCACATTCCGATCATCCGATTGGAATACATTCCGATCGGGACACTTTTTGGGTGTATTCCGATTTGGGTGGTTTTGGTTTGTTTTAATACTTTGTTTTAGTTATAGGGTTAATGTTTCCTATTTTATTTTTAAGTTCATTTTAATTTCGCTTTGTATTGTTATTTAATTGTCAATTTACGTTTCGCTAAGTTTTAATTTCACGTCATTTACTTTTAACGTTTTAAATATTGCACCGTTTACGTTTCAACTAGTTTTAGTTTTAATTTCCCGTCCTTTATTATTAAGTCTTGCACATTTATTTTACCAAATCCAAAAATATTTGTTTCACCAAGAACAACTAATCTCACACAATTAACCGGAAATCAATTCGTTAAGACACCGAGAAAACGAACTTTTTCAACTAGCAAAAATCATAATTTCAATGTTCAAAAGGTGGAATGAATCAGTTCAAGAGCAAATTCAAGCTTGTTATCTGAATGAATCAAAAAATGAGTCTAATGAGCTTCTACTGATGAAAATGCAAATGAATTCAAGTAAAACTGGATGTAAAGCTGTAAATATACAAGTGAGCTATCAAACTATCACAATTAAGCTACAATTAAGCTATACACACATTCAGATCAGCAATTAGAAGCTATATTAGGAATTGAGCATGCATAGACAATTTAGAGGAACAAAAATAGGGAATTTAGAATATTTAGCTTGAAGCCTCCGTTGTAGGAGTAAGGAGGCACTGAGCCTTCTATCAAACTCTAAACCACCAATTATCAACCTCCAATTACCATCAACATCATCATGATCAACTACAATCTACAACGATGCTACAAGCTCTGCAAATGGATGAAAATGAACTGCAACTGGATTTTTGAATAGCTACAAGACTTCAAGACTTCAACAAACTTCCATTGATCATAGAAAACCAACAGAAACAACACTATATCACTAGGAACAAAATAATGAATGAAGTAGAATAAGATTGACTGAAACTGAAAGTTGAATTGTATTTACTGGAGGGAAAAGTGGTTACAAGTAGTTGTTAACTAACTAACTAACTCTTAGGTGTGTGTCAAACACCTAAGAGTAGTTCTAAATGAAAATGAAGGACTGGAATTAAAAGAGAAAAATAAAGTGGGTGTTTATCACACCTAAAGTCTACCAGTACAAGTGAGGCCTAAGCTCTTATTTATAGAGTTGGAATGAGAGTTAGTTGGAGTTGGTGACGTGTTATGTCCAATCTCTGAGCTCCACGTGGCCTCTTCTTGTTGATTGCAAAATTCAGCTCAAGAACACATTTGGGGGTTTTTGATCCAATTAATTTCAGCTTAATTGGATATGAGGAATGGATTCGTCTCTCAAAATGGAGCAATTTTCATGTTTGTAGTTTTGCTTGAAACGCATTGTAGCAGATTCTTCATTCTGGGCGCGTATGAACTTGAAGTTGACACGTGGAAGAATCTAACTGGCTCTCAGCTTTTCACTCGGATCATTATCCAAAATGGATAAAAGTATTATTGAGTGGCGAGTTGTGATTGGCTAATATTTGCTGAGTGGGAAATACTGTGTAGATACTCTTATTAAATGCTGGTGGCTGAGTGGAAGTGTGTGTGGCAATCCATGTCACTCCTTTCCGCTCTTCTCATTTATTGTCACATGTGAATCCGGATCAAGACCAAACTTGGTGTAAACTTGACAATTTCAGCCCTTGAACTTTGGCAGAATCTTCATTTGAGCTCTAGTCTTCATTTCTTTGGCAAAATTAGTCCTTTGACCTTCATTCTTTATTATTTGAGCCCTTTGACTTGGTTGACTTGAGATTTGACCATGTTTGACTTTGATCTTGACTTTATCAAAATTGCACTTTAGTCCCTCATCTTTTGAATGTTGTCAATGTAGAAACTAGAAGGGGGGGTTGAATAGTTTCTTAAAATTTACTTGTTAAAAATATGGTTTCCAAAAATCCTTTTTCAAAAAAACTTAGGCTTGAGGAAATATGTGAAATCTTCTTATGCACAAATATGAACAATGATAGTGTAGCTAAACTAATACTAACAAAAATATATCCACAAAGAATAAAGAATGATAGTGTAGCTAATCTAATATTAACACATGTATATGCAAAAAGTAGTAAGGAATATAAAGATTTAAGGGTAAAGAAAGATCAAACCGAACACCAAGGATTTATAGTGGTTCGGCAACGAAGCTCACTCCTCGTTCCTACTCCACTCCTCGAGTACTCCTTACTCGAGAGTTCACTACACAACAAGCTCCTTATGGTGGAGAAAACCGTACACGTCGCTTAACCAATTTCCGACTCTAAGGTAAAAGTCGAGCCCTAATCGTAGCTAGGACCAATCTACACAACTCTACTTAGTACATACACAACTTCCAAATAGACACAACTACTTGGATCTTCACAACTATGACACAACTACAAGTATATAAAAATTGATCTTCAATAGATCTTTGATGGTGGACTCAACACTTCACTAGGATAGTGTTCTTCTCTTTTCACTTGGAGAGGAAGAGATGGAAGAACAAGATTCACTTCTTAAACAAGTAATAATCAAACAAATGATCAAAGATTTGAGTGATTAAAGAAGGGGTTTGAATCTGGAAATGAATGTGCAAAAGAGGTGAGATGAAAAGCTGAGAATGACCAACTATTTAAAGGACAAAGGAGCCAACGGCTAGTTCTGCCCGCGGTACCTTATCACAGCCCGCGGTACCTTATCGATAAGGTACCGCCTAGGCGCTAAGGTACCGCCGGACTAGACTCCGCTCCTTTTTGTCCTTTAGTGGTGGAGGTCTTATCTGGGTATAAAAATATCCTGAAAGGATATTCTTAACAGAATAAGAATATGCCATTTTCAAATTTCAAATAATTAATTTAATAAAACATTTTATTAAAAATAAAGTTTAATAAAAACTTGTCACTTTTAATAAAAAGTGAGTTTTAAGAAGAGATTAAATCACTTGATCACTTGATTAAGGTTTGATGACGTATAGTCCCCAACCGGGTCAGGAACCCGGCCCACGGGTACTACCCGTATCCGGCCCATCACAGATGGGTGGAATAATGTCATTCAGGCTTATGGGCTTGGATTAACAGTGACCGCACACATGTGTGCGGCCCACGGCCCGGTGCGACCGACATAGGGTTAGACAGCATAATATTCTGTCTAGGAATATCTTTATCCCAATGGAGGAGGATATTCACTACCAAAATTAGAAGATAACAATCATTCTAATTCTGATAGTTATCTCTTCCTTGGGGCCGAAGCATTAGTGAAAGCCCACTAGGGTTTCACTGCCTATAAAAAGAACCCTCAAGGGTTCCACAAAGGTATTACGTCTTATACTCTCAACTCACATAAACCCTAAATCGATTACTTACTCTCACGCCGGAGTCTAATCGTGGGAAACATTCCCACGGTAAGCCTAACGCGTGCTGTTTAGTGTGTAGGATCCCAACCAAACGATTCACTTGGTGCAGGAGCCGGAGCCCAGCCAACCCGAATTAAGCCTAATTCGGGTCTAGCAAGGATCAACCAACTTTTGCATCAACAAGTTGGCGCCATCCGTGGGACCCGTTATACTAAGCTAGAACAAAACCTCATTCTGAATTTCCAATGACGAAGGGGCATCAGCAAGCCAATCCCAGGAATACGAATCCTGGAAACCGGAAGTCCCAAGGGGAAGGGATACTCATCCCCAATCAATGACCTAGCCGCCTTGCAGGCGGACCTGGCAACCGTGGAGGCTTCCAGTCCTTGGGGGTGACGAGAACGATCTCCACGACACCCCACCTACTTCAACCCTGGACAATCTGGACCCAGGGAGTGCGCCCAACCCTCCTAACAAGGAGCCGCGCAGACCATCGGTAGAGGAAGAGGTAGAGGTCCTACCACTCAGCGAGGAGGATCTTACTCGAGTTCTCACGCAGAACTTCGATAGGATCGTCCCAGGGATCGCGTCAAGGTTGAATCTGGGGAGGAACCTCCAATCCAGACTCAACTTTGGTGACGCCAGACCAATCACCTCTTCCCAAAATCAGAGGAAAAGGAGAGCTCAGCCTCAGGTGCAGAGCATCTTTGAGGAAACCCCTCAACCCAGGAATGTGTTTGAGCGCATAGGAGATCGCCTCATACAGGAACTAATGCAGTCTCGAGAAGGAGGAGACAGGTCTGATGGGTCACCTAAGCGGCCAGATCGAGAGTTGGCCAGAACCGCTCGCCGCCCGAGCGTGTGGGACAGGATGAACACAGGGAAAAAGGCTCATGGTTCGTCCCAAAAAAGTGGTCCCCAACCAAAAGGTGGGGCACCACCTTTATCCCCGGACCCATCAGGGGAGGATTCAGATGACCATCCGCCTAAGCGTCGACGACCTAGGCGCACCCCTCCACCACCACCAAACAATGATGAGTACTATGGTGGCCCTTATTATCGAGATGCAGAAGCAGAGGATCTTTCGCGACCATGGTGCGAACCATGGGATGACCCTAGGCTCACCCGGCCATGGGCGGATCCCAGGGAAGACCCGTTCACCCTCCGCATACGGAACTATTCTGAGGACACCAAACGCCGCATGCCAGCGTGTATCAAGACTTATGATGGGTCTGGTGATCCGGTTGATCACCTTAAAATATTTGATATGCAGGCTAAAATTGAGCGATGGCCCATGCCTATATGGTGCCAAATGTTCAATTCAACTTTGATCGGAAATGCCCGTGACTGGTTTGAGGCACTCCCTCCACGGAGCATTGATAGTTTCACGGAACTACGCACTGCGTTCGAGAACAATTATACTCAGAGGAAGAAGTATAATAGGGATCCGGTCTCATTGGCAACTGTCAAACAACGGCCGGGGGAATCCACGGAAGCCTTCACTGAACGCTTCAATGATGAGTGCACGCGCACAAGAACACTGCCGGAGCTCCTGAAAATCTCTGACTACATGCACGCCATAACAGACAGGGAGTTGATCAGGCGCCTCAATGACAAGCGTCCAGAGAGATATGACGACCTCATGGAAAGGGTCAGAAATTTCATAAAAGGGGAAACAGCTGTTTCCGCGGCCTACCCATCCCGAGGAAATGGGTACCGGTCAAATGACCAGTCCCGGAGACAGTCGGGCGGTCAAGGCAATCAGAACAATAGCAAGGGCTCAGACTATAAGAGCCAAAGCAAAGGAGGACGACCGGACGATAAGTTCACCCCCTAAAGATGTCCTACCGAGAGATCTTGCTGACGGAAGGGGCGAACTTTCCAAGGCCTCCCCCAATGACCACTCCGCCGGAACGTTGGCAAGGAAATCGCTTCTGCGAGTTACATAATGACAAAGGCCACGGTACGGAAGAGTGCATCCAGCTCAAGAAGCATATTGAGTCGCTGATCAAATCAGGTAAACTCAAGTACCTAGTTAAGGATTGGAAGGATGGAAAAGACAACAACAGGAAGTACGATAAGAAGGATCCCCAAAAGGACAAACCTTCGACCATATACATGATCCAATCCAGACAGCGCCGCACGAGGCAGAAAGTGGGCCAAAAATTTTCACGCGGCAGGGAAATCTCATTCCCTCTCATCACAACAAGCGATGTGATTGATGCGCCTCTCACCATTGATATAAGCATTGGAACACACAATGTTTGTTGCATGTATGTGGATGGAGGGTCGTCAGCAGAGGTACTGTATGAACATTGTTTTGTGCAGTTGTGCCCAGAAATAAGAAGCCAATTAGTACCAGCCACGGCGCCGCTCACCGGCTTTAGCGGAGACACTATCTAGCCGATAGGGCAACTACGGCTGCTTGTAACCATCGGGAACGAGGAACACTCCACTACGGCGTGGATGAACTTCATGGTGATACGCTCACATTCCCCGTACAATGGGATCATAGGCAGACCAGGTATTTTGGCTATACGGGCGGTACCCTCCACGGCGCACGGAATGATCAAATTCCCCGTTGAGGGGGGAATTGTTACCATTTACAACACAATCATACCGGCATCCGAGTGTCACACTGTGACAGCACCGGCTCCACCTGTTCCACCCAAGGATGGATCACCACCTCCCAATTGGAAGGTAGCAATTCACCCCGACTACCCGGAACAGGAGGTATCTATAGGAGGGGCGCTCTCGGATAGCGGCAAAAGGGCCATGTGCTCTCTTTTAAGTGCAAACCTAGATATATTCGCATGGGAGCCAAAGCATATGACAGGCGTTCCACGTGCGATAGCATAGCATAAGCTCCAGATCCGCCAAGGGTACCAACCCGTCAAGCAAAAGAAGCGCGGCCAGGCGCCTGAATGCAGCCAAGTAATATTGGAGGAAGTACGGAAACTGGTGGACGCAGGTATCATGCGCGAGGTATACTACCACGAGTGGTTATCCAATCCGGTCATGGTAAAAAAACATGACGGAAGTTGGCGCATGTGTGTGGATTTTACGGATCTGAACAAGGCCTGCCCACAGGATTGTTACCCGTTACAAGAAATAGATTCGAAGGTGAAATCCCTATGTGGGTATCCCTTTAAATGCTTCTTGGACGCATATAAAGGGTATCACCAGATCCAGATGGCGGAGGAGGATGCAGAAAAAACGGCGTTCCATACGAGCCAGGGCGTGTATTGCTATACGAAAATACCGTTTGGACTGAAGAACGCCGGTGCTACATATCAACGGCTGGTGGACAAAGCTTTTGAATCACAGATAGGCCGCAACTTGGAAGTCTATGTTGATGACTTGGTTATAAAAAAGTCACACGGAGGAGGCACTTCTCCGGGATGTCCAAGAGACATTCGACACGCTGAGAAGGATTAACATGAAGTTAAATCCAATGAAATGTACGTTCGGGGCAACGGAGGGAATGTTCCTTGGATATTTGATTGATCCAAACGGCATCAAACCTTGCCCAGAGAAGACGGACGCAGTGATACAACTGCCATCCCCTCAGACACGGAAGGAGGTGCAATCCTTAAATGGGAAGCTAGCCGGGCTGAATAGGTTCCTATCTAAATCCGCAGAGAAGTCATTACCCCTATTTAAGACACTCAAGAAGTGTATTAGGGAGGGAGACTTTCGGTGGACGAAGGAAGCCGAAGAAGCTTTCGGCCAACTCAAGCAGCATCTTGCATCCCTCCCTATGCTAGTAGCTCCCCGGCCAAAGGAAGAACTCATTATGTATCTCTCAGCCACGCATGGCGCAATAAGCGCGGTACTTATGACAGATAGCGATACAGTGCAAACTCCGGTCTACTTTATAAGTAGAACACTACAAGGGCCGGAGCTGAATTACTCCTCTATGGAAAAACTGGTGTTAGCACTAGTATTTGCTACAAAGCGGTTGCGCCGGTACTTTCAGGCGCACCCAATTGTGGTCATTACAGATCAGCCAATCAAGCAGGTTATTTCTAGACCAGACGTAGCAGGGAGGCTACAAAAATGGAGCATCCTATTGGGGGAGCACAATATATCTTATAGGCCAAGGACGGCTGTGAAAGGCCAGATCTTGGCCGATTTCTTGATCAAGAAGCTGGATGAGGAAGGGCCAATCGTTAAACAAGACGAGATCCCAACAGAACCATGGGTGTTATTCACGGACGGATACTCGTGTACGGACGGGTCCGGAGCTGGTCTTATCCTCACAAATCCAGAAGGAATGGAATTCACGTACGCCCTCCGTTTTGAGTTCACGGCCACTAACAACGAAGCGGAATATGAAGCATTAATTGCGGGTTTAAAAATCGCCGCTAGAATGGGAGTCCGCAACCTTTGGGCCTACGTGGACTCACGGCTTGTCGCGAACCATATTCTAGGTGGATATGTGGCTAAGGAGGACAACATGGTCAGGTACTTGGAAAAATTCAAGTCGCTAATTGCGACTTTCAGTAAGTTTTCCATCAAGCAGGTGCCTAGGGGCAAGAACAAGAAGGCGGACGCCCTCAGCAAAATCGCATCCACAAGCTTCGCTCACTTGTCTAAACAAGTCTTGGTGGAAATACTCAAGGAGAAATCTATAACGGAAGGGGAGGTTGCTGCTATAGTTGAGGAGGATGGACCTACATGGATGACCCCGATTATCAACTATTTGACTAATTAGACCCTTCCAGACGAGGAAAAAGCAGCACGGCGCATCAGAAGGAAGTCGCAGCATTTTGAACTTCGAGAAGGCATCCTTTACAAGCGCTCCTTCTTGCAGCCATGGCTGCGGTGTGTGGGACCACGTCAAGCCGCATACGTAATCAGTGACATACATGAAGGATTGTGCGGCATGCATGCAGGTCCACGGTCCGTGGTAGCTAGAGCCTTACGGACAGGATACTATTGGCCTACCATGCACAGAGACGCGCGCGACATGATTCGCAAGTGTAGTGATTGCCAAGTGCATAGGACAGTGCCGCGGCACCCGCAGCAGGAGCTTACACCTATCACGTCCCCATGGCCATTCTATAAGTGGGGAATCGACATTGCAGGACCATTTCCTGTAGCTGCGGGGGGAGTTAAATTCTTGATTGCTGCGATGGACTACTTCACACGGTGGATAGAGGCCAAGGCTGTCAAGTCTATCACAGGCAAACAAGTTAAGAAGTTTGTTTGGGAACATATTGTGTGCCGTTTTGGTCTACCAGGAGAAATCATCTCGGACAACGGCAAGCAGTTCACGGACAACCCATTCAAAGATTGGTGTGCATCATTGAACATCAAGCGGCGCTTCGCATCTGTTAAGCATCCGCAGACAAATGGCCTTGTCGAACGGGAAAATAGAAGCTTGGGGAATGGTATCAAGGCGCGTCTGGATGAACGAAGTGGCAAATGGGTTGATGAGTTATCACATGTGTTATGGGCGCATAGAACTATGATCAAAACAGCCAACGGAGATACTCCATTTGCATTGGCTTACGGCACTGAAGCTGTTATACCAGCAGAAATAGGAATGCCTACCATCCGCACGGCGGAGGTTAATGTCGTCACGAACGATGAACAGCTGCGAATCAACCTGGATCTGTTGGAAGAAAAAAGGGAAATAGCAGCCATCAATGAGGCTAAGTCGAAGGCTAAGATGAAGGCTTATTATGACGCCAAGGTCAAGGGTGTTTCTTTTCGACCGGGAGACTACGTCTATCGTGCTAATGAAGCAAGTCGAGCGGAGAATACAGGAAAGCTGGGCCCTAAGTGGGAAGGACCGTATGAAGTCACCGAAGCCTTGGGACGAGGCGCGTACAAGTTACGTGACATGGATGGCCGCGACCTAGAGCGCACATGGAACATTTCCAATCTCAAAAGGTGCTATCTTTGAAAGCTACGGCTTCCGCATGGGTACTTCGCTATATGCGGTCTTAATAAAGTACCATGCGGTCTATCTGTTTTGTTTTTCTTATGTTTGTTTAGTTTCCTTTCTTGTTTTTTTTAAGACTTGTCATTATTGTTCAAACAAAAGTGTAAACGTTCCAATAAAATGCCATGGTGCCTAGCTAGCCCCACGGCTTGTTTCGTGCAAATCATTTTTTAGATTTTTTGGTTAGTCGTATGAATTTTACTTATATTATAATATGCCATGTTTCATTCATATGCATTCTTTCGAATTACTGTACATGTACTATACGCCTCCAGGCGGGGTAAGAGGATTAAGTGAACCTACTAATTCAACTTGCCGCGTAAGAGGGATGCAAACCCAACCGCGCGGATCATGTATCCTTACTAGACACCTTACTCACAAGATGTTGGGGTAAGTTTCGTATGCCGTAGTCACACAGTGCTCCGCATAGTAAAGACGCACGTCGCATGTCTAGTAAATTATAGACATGTATGTATTTTCTTTCTTTGTGTGTAAGACGTGACGTATCATGCAGTATTGATGTACAATATTCAACACAATCAAAGTACACAAGTTTCAACGATAAACAAAATGGTCGTGGTCATCACGGACTTCAAAATAAAAGACAAGTTATTTCACATATGTCTTAGCCGTGTACATACACGGACGAATAAAATTATAAATTACAAGTGTTCATAACTGACAAATTACAAGGGGGGTAGGAATTCCCCTATCTCCTTCTTCCCTTCCTTGATTAGATCACGGAGGACCTCCCCACGAGCATCCTTCCCATCCCGAGCTTTGGCCGCAATAGCATCCAATGCTTCTACAAGTAGTTTCTCGCCTTTCATGGTTTTGGATGCGGAATCATAAGTGGCCAATGTCAAAGGAGTGGGATCAGCACTCAGCCGGGACATTATTGTCTCGTTCGGGGCGTCCTTCAGTGCCTCAAGCTCGTCTAGGAGTGGGTGTTGGATTTCAGCTAAGGCATTCATGGACGCGGTCATATTATCTGCGGCGGAAGGGTTGTGATAAGGATGCTGTGTGATATCTTCATTTTTCCCTATCATTTCCACAGCTTTTACCAGGCCTTCATGTCTACCACGGTCGATTCCATCGGATACGTCCCCGGCAAACGCTTGCAATAGGTGTGGAGCTTCCAATGCCCTACTCACAGCAAGTCGCAGTCCTTGCCCAATAATCCACCTGCGGCCGGCTGTAGCGGTTAGTAGGGGAGGGCATATCCTCTGAGCATAACTTACAACCATCTTGCTTAGCTCCTCATCAGTTGAGACAGCCTGCTCTTCAAGGTTGGTCTGGGTCCGCGTCAAATCATCCTTCAGCGCATCACGCTCCTGGGCGATGTTGAATGATTGCACGGTCACAGCCTTGGTAGCAGCTTCGGCCGCAGACACCTGCATATAAAATTTGGAGTTATTACAAGGATATATATTTTTTCTTGGGTTAAATGCATACCCAAAGTTCTAGGATGTGTACAAAATTTCGAAAGTTTACCTTCTCGTTTGATGCGGCTACGAGGGCTTCGAGCTCAGCAATGCGCTTCTCTCTGGCGTCGGCGTGATGCGTTTGCTCCTTCACCGTCGCCTCGGTTGTCAATAACGCCGTCTGTAATGATGCGATGGTCTTCTCGTTCTTCACGAACATCGCCTCATGACGGGCTATCCTCTTATCTGCCCGATTCACATTGGTGAGGGCCTTGATTAGACGGCGTCTTAACGCGGCTCCCACCGTCACCTGGTGTGCGGACGACACGTCAAACTGCTCAATGAGGGCCTCATGATCTAACTCATCTAGATCTTGTGCGAGGACAGGCGGGGTGATGTGTTCAATAAATTCTGAACACTCGGATTCCGCCTCCAGCCTCGTCAAACTTGATAGGTTCCATGCTAAGCGCAGGCTTTCTTCTGGCCCCTCGGGGTTCGGCTCCTTGGCATGTGTGGCAGCAGGGGATGGGGGCTTGTTGGTTGGTACGGGGGATGGATTCCTCCCCACTTCTTCCTCCTGCGCTACGGCTGCCGGATTGGCCCTGTTATTTAACATGACAATGTTAGTCTATGCATCATACAAAGACATGAATCATACTCAGAAGGGTACTTACGAGGTGCCAATGGCAGGGTCTGGGCCGGTAGGAGCTACGGCGCTCACAGGGGTGACTCGCAAGGCTGGCCCTCCCATGATTCGGGGTGGGGTCGGCCTGGGAGGTCGCGGTACCACTCCCTTCTTGGTATTGCGGATGGTCCTTCCTCAGCTTCTTGGGAGGAGTATTCGTGGCTCCGGCCTCGTCCCCCATTTTCTTTGCCACCCGCCTGGTGGTCTTTCTCTTTCTAGAGGTGAGCGGGGCGGACCCGGAGGCCTGCGTAGTGTCTTCGTTGGGGTCATTCTCCTCTTCCTGATTGGTGGTGCCCCCCTCTAGCAATGGTTCTTCGCCATCTTCATTGAGGAAATCCAATGGGGATTTCTCGATGGCGGGCTCTTCTTCGTCTGATCTAGGCTCGGATGTTTCTTCGAGCGGCTTCGTACGGTCGGCTAGCGCTTATAGCAAGGGGAGCTCATTCGGCTTCAGCGGCCGGAATCCTTCCGCTACCTTCATTGGGTCGCCCTAGCGGATTAGTCCGTGAAGGTTCATCTCTGCAAAAATTTTACAAGTGTATGGGTTAGTAAAGTTCTACACATATGCGTGACAAATCAAATCTACAACATATAAATTAGACCTACCCTCTCCCTGTTCCGTTAGGAAGCACGGGTATAAGTCATCCCTCACAAATTAACGGCGACTTATCCCTACTAAGCACAGAAAGTGTTCCGGCAACCCTCTATGGAATTCTTTGCGGTGGGTATCTAGTATTTTTAGGTCCCTGCTGCTATAATCTTTGGATTTGGGCGGGTAGTCTTTGGGGGCTTTGGTTTTGAGTATTAAGGGGGTAGGGAACACCTTCTCATCTACAAAGAAGTAATGGTCGTACCAGTTCTTAAGGGAGTCTAGAGGCTTCCTATACGTCATAGGGGCATTCCCGGGTCGTTTCTTAAACGACAGCCACCCATTCACTAGATGAGGAAAATAGAAAGCCCTAAAAAGGTTCACGGTGGGGGTTACTCCGCAGGTATGGCATGTAATTTCAAACTGGTTGATTTTACACGCCCCTATGCAGTGAAGCTGAGTTATGTGGAAGTCATAATATAACAGCAGGTCTACCAAGAACTTGGACAAGGGTATACGGTAGTTGGCCGAGTTAAACAGGCGTGTGTATATGCCTATTTTCCCCGCGCGGTACATCCGTAATCGCTTCACCATCACCTGGGTAGGTGGGGTGTACGCTTTCGGGTACATAATACTTCGACAGGAAGTCGAGTTATTTTTCCGCAGACATCACGTTAAGGACATCCGTGATAAAGGGGTTGTCCTTTACCATGTTTTATAAAAAGGTTTTTAAAGGCGTGGTGATCTAACCTGCGGCGACGAAAGTCCGTGGAAAAGAAGGAAAAATTTTGGAGATAAAAGATTGAGATTAACAATGGCGGAAGAAGGGGTGAGTTGTGTGTGTAACAAACACGCATGCCAACTCTTATATAGGGTTGCCTCGGTTTCCGAGGTACCATGGATATTCGACACGTGTCAGCCACCTCGCCTATCCAACGGATAGGATTTCTGACATTTCTGCAAAATCAGAGGGGGACCCATGGGTCACTTCTTAGCAGTTTTACGTGGCTCAAGGGTGGGCATTAATGGTGCACTTTTGCAGACATGCGACTGGATAGTTGATTATCATTAATGTTTTTATTCTTGTGTCGGGTTATGCGGCTCTTACGTAAGACCGTATTTAATGTTACATTTAAGTTGTCTCGGCCGTTGCGTGCGGCTGAGGTAGTAATCTAAATATATTCCTACGACGGGTCGCCACGTGCGGCCAGGACAAAATTTCCAATGTCTCATTTCCTAGGTCTTTCCTTGGTATGTCCGGAGAGCACCTTGATAGTCTAGAGGTTACACCTACGACTGTAACAACTAGACTGGGGGGACATGATGACGTATAGTCGCCAACCGGGTCAGGAACCCGGCCCACGGGTACTACCCGTAACCGGCCCATCACAGATGGGTGGAATAATGTCATTCAGGCTTATGGGCTTGGATGAACAGTGACCGCACACATGTGTGCGGCCCACGGCCCGGTGCGGCCGACATAGGGTTAGACAGAATAATATTCTGTCTAGGAATATCTTTATCCCAATAGAGGAGGATATTCACTACCAAAATTAGAAGATAACAATCATTCTAATTCTGATAGTTATCTCTTCCTTGGGGCCGAAGCATTAGTGAAAGCCCACTAGGGTTTCACTGCCTATAAAAGGAACCCTCAAGGGTTCCACAAAGGTATTACGTCTTATACTCTCAACTCACATAAACCCTAAATCGATTACTTACTCTCACGCCGGAGTCTAATCGTGGGAAACATTCCCACGGTAAGCCTAACGCGTGCTGTTTAGTGTGCAGGATCCCAACCAAACGATTCACTTGGTGCAGGAGCAGGAGCCTAGCCAACCCGAATTAAGCCTAATTCAGGTCTAGCAAGGATCAACCAACTTTTGCATCAACAAGGTTAGTACTTGTTTATCCATACCTTAAGTGAAAATGGGTAAAATGAAAAATACTTGAACTTAAGAATTCGTTTTTCGTTTTTTTTCGTAAATGCTTGTTTTTACATATTGTCGTAATCAAAACTAAGCTAGACCGAAAAATGCAAGTAACGTTTTTAGTCATTATTGCATTAACAATCTCCCCTTTTTGATTTCGACAATACATAAACTCAATCACACAAAAACAAGATTTTCGAAGACGAGTTTATTCATTTCTCCCCCTTTGTCGAAGCAAAAAGGTTACGTAATCCGGTGTTGAAGAAACGGACTTTGCAAAGACTCCCCCTTGGTGCTTACGCCCCCTAGCTTGGGGCACCGAGGAATCGAGATATGGTGACTAGCTACATAGAAGGGTTAGTTGAACAAAAGAAACAACCAACAATATATAGCAGTAAGTCACAAAAAGAAAATTAAAAAAGAGAAGAAAACACAAAGACAAAGATCCAAGATAGGTTACTAAAGAAACATCATACAAATAAGTATGGAAAAAGAAACAAGCCAAAAGCATAAATCTAATCCTAGTTATTCTAGAAGTCTAAGATTTGCTTGAATTTGGTGTCTTGAGGATAAGCAATCAATGCTTATATGAAAGACAAGGTAATAGCGGAGGGTGGTGGTGGTGGCTTGTTGGAGATCTCATAATCAAAGTGAAGAGGAGGCTTGATTAAGAGACTCTTGATGTAGCTCAACTCCTCATAGATGTGTGCCATAGCAAGATGTTGATATTGACAACAATGACAATATGTTCCATGGTGCATGACATTATCATGAGAAGGAGGAAGAACACTAAAGGGTGGTGGTAGAAGGAAGGAAGTTCCACAATCAATATTCTTGGTAGGAGAAATGTGATTAAGAGTGTTCTTGGGTGGGTTTGGATTGAAAGCAATTGGAGAAAATGGAGGAGATTCAAGGCTTTCATTTGGAGAATAAGACATTTTGGATGTGAAGTAATGCAAAATGCTTATGGTTTAAATAGGGAAGGCTTAGGGTATTTTTGGGGTGGTCAAAGGGTTTGAAACAAAGATTCTCAAAAAGGTTGGAGCAAATCTGGAGTTTCAGACAAAAACCCGAAAAGGAAGGCCACTGTAGGCGGTTCCTTATCTATGCTGGCGGTACCTTATGAATAAGGTACCGCGGTTCACATAAGGAACCGCCTGCAGAAGCAGGGTTTGGTGTTTGGAGGAAGATTTTCAGCAAATCTTATTTTTCTAGTCTAACTTATCATAGGGATATGCTTAAAAGCAAAGATAGACAAAGAAAACATATGAAAACTTACCAAATAGAGATTTGACCAAAATACATGGATTAAAAAAAATCAATGTAGGAGGTGTGTAAGACAAGACCTTAAGTCATGACACAATGATCCTCCATGATTCAATCTTGTTCTTGCTATGTTTGAGAGAATCATACATATGAATTATGTAAGCTCTATATTAATAGCGAGAATCTATGAAAAATCGTTTTTAGATTGAATTAACAATGTCAAACGAATTTCTCAACCATTTTCGAAAGAGACTTTGAGAGTTTTGAAAAGGAGATGAGAAGATTTTTCAAAAGAATTTTAGAAGACTCAAGAACTCAAAGTGGTAATAGAAAACACACAATAAGAAAGGAATTTAAGGAAGATGTTCCATTAATCCTAGACCTAGACGCAAGTAATTGAAAGGTTCCCTCTTAAGTGGCTTAGTGAAGATATCGGCTAAGTTGTCCTCGGAGGGCACCTTTTCAATAGTAATGTTCCCCTTTTGAACATTATCCCTAAGGAAATGGTGTCTAATTTCTATGTGTTTGGTTCGCGAATGTTGCACGGGATTCTTGCTTAGGTCTATAGCGCCTTTATTATCGCACATGATGGGAACATCATCAAGAGAAATCCCGTAATCAACAAGCGCTTGCTTCATCCATAGAGCTTGTTGGCATGCTTTACCGGCACTCACATACTCGGCTTCCGTGGTGGATATCGCAAGAGCGGTTTGTTTCTTGGAGAACCAAGAAGTTAAACAACAACCCATGAAGGTACAAACTCCACTAGTGCTTTTCCGGTCCACATAGTCTCCCGCATGATCCGAGTCCGCGTAGACAATGGTTTCTACGCCGGTCCCTTTAGGATACCATAATCCTAAATGTATAGTGCCTTTAATGTATCAGAAGATACGCTTAACCGCTTCAAGGTGAGAGGTTTTGGGAGCCTCTTGGAAGCGAGCACAAAGGCAAACACTAAACATGATATCCGGTCGACTTGTCGTTAGGTACAACAAACTACCAATCATACCCCTATATTTGGTGTTGTCTACCGACTCACAATCATCATCTACGGTGAGTTTAGTATCCGAGGCCATAGGGGTCTTCATTGGTCTAGATTCTTCTAATCCAAATTTCTTTAGCATTTCTTTAGCGTACTTAGATTGACTAAAGAAAATACCATCGTCCATTTGTTTAATTTGGAGTCCTAAAAAGAAGTTAAGTTCTCCCATCATACTCATTTCAAACTCATCAAGCATGATTTTGGCAAAGTCATCACACAATTCTTGACAAGTTGAGCCAAATATAATGTCATCAACATATATTTGTACGATTATGAGGTGAGGACCTTTCTTCTTTGTAAAGAGTGTATTGTCTACCATACCCATGGTATACTCATGTTTAACAAGAAACGCTTTAAGTCTATCATACCAAGCTTTGGGTGCTTGTTTGAGTCCATAAAGTGCTTTCTTAAGCTTGTAAACATGGTCTGGTTTCTCAAAATCAATGAAGCCAGGAGGTTGAGCCACATATACCTCCTCATTGATCAAACCGTTAAGAAATGCACTCTTTACATCCATTTGTTGAAGCTTAATATCTAAGGCACAAGCGTAGGCTAAAAGGATTCTAATTGATTCTAATCTAGCTACTGGTGCATATGTCTCGTCATAATCAATCCCTTCTTGTTGATTATAGACTTGAGCTACAAGTCTAGCCTTGTTACGAGACACAACACCATTATCATCTAGCTTATTCCTAAATACCCATTTGGTTCCTATAATGGTAGAACTTCTAGGTGGAGGAACAAGTTTCCAAACATCATTGGCAACGAATTGATTCCATTCTTCTTGCATCGCAATGACCCAACTCTCATCCGTCAAAGCTTCTTTAACATTCTTAGGTTCAATCAAAGAGACAAAACAAAAGAAGTTGCTTTGATTTTGGACTTGAGATCTTAGGGTCCTTTGATTTAAGTCACCAATGACATTATTGAGAGTATGATCCCTAGACTCCTTAATGTTTACTTCCTTTTCAACACTAAGGTCTTCAACTCCTATTTTTCTAACCTCTTTGGCTTTAACTACTTCTAATTCATCCAAGTCATCGTCAACCAATGGTAGTGTCTTGGGTGAAGGACGGGTTTCATCAAAGGTTACGTTGAGTGATTCTTCAATAACCCCTGAGGTTCTATTTAGGACTATGTAGGCCTTACTAGGTTCGGAATAACCTAAAAGGATACCTTCGTAAGACTTTGGGTCAAACTTGGTGAGGTAGTCTTTGGTGTTGAGGATAAAGCACTTGCTTCCAAACACCCTAAAGTATTCTAATGAGGGTTTCTTACCTTTAAGAATCTCATAGGGGGTCTTTCCTAGGAAAGGTCGAATAAGAATTCGGTTGAGAATATAAGTCGAGGTATCTACGGCATTGCACGAAAACTTTTGAGGCAAAGATTGCTCATTTAACATCGTCCTACTCATCTCTTGGAGAGTCCTATTCTTCCTTTCAACTACCCCATTTGATTGTGGAGTGCGAGGAGCCGAGAAGTTATGGGTAATACCATGAGCTTCACAAAAGGCACCAAATTTCACTTCATTATCAAATTCCCTACCATGATCCGTCCTAATAGAAACAATTGAACATCCTAGTTGATTTTGAATTCTCCGACTAAAGATTTCGAAGTGATCGATAGCTTCATTCTTAGATGCCAAAAATCTAGTCCAAGTGAATCTAGAATAGTCGTCAACTATAACTAGGGTATAAAGGTTACCTCCATAACTCCGTATGGCGGAAAGTCCAAAGAGATCCATATGTAGGAGCTCTAAGCACCGAGAGGTCGAAACCAAATTCTTGGCTTTGTGACTTGAGTGAACTTGCTTTCCAACTTTGCAAGCATCACAAAAGTGACTATCAAACTTAATCTTGGGGAAGTGTCTTACCAACTCCTTAGAGACTAAAGATTGAATTAAACGCATATTAGCGTGACCTAATCTCCTATGCCAAAGAGTAGAACTATCATCTATAGTCGCAAGACATATGTTGTCTTTTGACTTCTTATTAACCTTCATGACATAAAGCCCATGCTTTCTAATACCTTTTCCAATGACTTTTCCATCTTTTACGATTTCACTGTCATGTTCCGAAAAGATAACCTTACACTTATTATCACAAATTTGACCTATACTTAAAAGGTTAAAACCTAAGTTATCTACGTGCTCAACATTTTCAATGGTCATGGAGTCAAGATAAACCGTACCTTTGCCAATGATATTACCACGTAGACTACTAGCGAATGTGACGTTACCTCCATCATATGCTTTGTAATGCGAGAACAAACTTCGATTACCCGTCATATGTTTAGAACATCCACTATCCTTAATCCACTCATCGGGCTCCATATCAATTCCCAAGCATATCTAGGTAACAATACACAAGATCAAACATTTGGTCCCCAATATCTCATGGGTCCAAAATTATTAGTTCCAAACATCCCTTGCACTTAATTGGGATGAATGAATGAAGTGGGAATTCCCCATGAAGAACAAAATGGAGGAGGGTAGTAATTCATGTAACCATTTTGTTGCTTATTACTTCTCCTAGGTGTGTTTGATCTAGCTTTAGAGTTATTATTATTCTTTCTAGGTGTTGGAGTTTTACTTCTAGTTCGTGAGTTCTTTTGATTATCTCTTGTAGGCGTGTCGTTCTACTTCTAGGCTTAGACTCACTCCGTACTCTAGGTGGAGTAGAAGATAGTCTAGATAAACTTCTATTTCCCATGAGAGGTTTACTTAACGGCTTATAGAACTTACTAATAGCATTGTCGTCAAGTATGGGTAATTGAACCTTATTAACAGTAAGATGCTTTGGTTTTTCATTTAACTTAGATTTTTCAGAAAGTTCAGAGTTTTCACAAAATTCAACTTCTGGCCGCGGTACCTTATCTATGGCCGCGGTTCCATAGTGATAAGGAACCGCGCCATAAGATGTGGAACCGCGTCCAGAGGGTGTTTTCTGTGAAAATATGACTTGTTTTGGTTCTTATCACGAGCGTCCAGAGGGTGTTTTTGGTTCTTTAGAAGTGTGAGCCATAAGACATTTCTCCTCTTTGGGGTTGTCATTATCATCTTCACCGCTATCGTTCCAAGCGCCACTAACGAATGCCGTGTGGTTCTTATCACGAGCGGGCTTTGGACAATCACCAATGAAGTGATTTGGATCACCACATCTAAAACAACTCCTATCACCTTTTTCGTTCTTGACAAACCGATTCTTTGACAATGGTTTCTTGTCATAGTTTGGTTGCCTAACGTGTTGACCTCGTCTCTTGAAGAACTTCTTGAAATCTCTCACCGCCAATGCATACTCCTTGTCATTACTTTCCGAGGAACTATCATGGTCACTTTGTGCCTTCTTGGCTTTAAGTGCAAGAGATTTCCTTTCACTCTTGGTTTTTACTAATTCCGAGTCCTTCAAAATTATCATCTCATGAACCTTCAAGTTTCCTATGAGTTCATCGAGTGATAAAGTTGAGAGATCTTTCGACTCTTCAATAGCCGTGACTTTTGCTCTCCACTTTAGATGTAAGGCCCTTAGAAACTTCCTAACATTGTTCTTGCTAGAAAAACCTTCATCAAGTGCTTTTAGACTAGTAATAATGGTGTTAAACCTAGCAAATGCACTATCCATAGTTTCATCTTCTAAGATGACAAATTGTTCATATTGTTGGACAAGAAGATCGATTTTACTTGCTTTGACTTGGCTATTACCTTGGTGGGTTACTAAAAGAGTGTTCCAAATATCTTTAGCATTTTCACACATAAAAATTCTTTCATACTCTTTCTTAGGTAAAGCATTATAAATCACCATTTTAGCCTCATTATTTTTTGAAAGTGTCTTTTTAGTATCATCTTTGTTTTAGAAACTTCATTAAATTGAAAGGGTAAAAAATCACCATTGGTAATAACATGCCAAAGATCTAAATCTTTTGATTTCACATATGTTTCAAATCTATTTTTCCAATAAATAAAACTATCGGTTTCAAAAAGTGGTGGTCTTTGCATAGATTGCCCTTCTAGGTACTTGTTGGAATACATAGATCGATTCAAGTTTTAAAATACAATATACTTTAAAAATTCTTAAGCAACCCGCTCTGATACCAATTGTAGAAACTAGAAGGGGGTTGAATAGTTTCTTAAAATTTACTTGTTAAAAATATGGTTTCCAAAAATCCTTTTTCAAAAAAACTTAGGCTTGAGGAAATATGTGAAATCTTCTTATGCACAAATATGAACAATGATAGTATAGCTAAACTAATACTAACAAAAATACATCCACAAAGAATAAAGAATGATAGTGTAGCTAATCTAATATTAACACATGTATATGCAAAAAGTAGTAAGGAATATAAAGAGTTAAGGGTAAAGAAAGATCAAACCGAACACCAAGGATTTATAGTGGTTCGGCAACGAAGCTCACTCCTCGTTCCTACTCCACTCCTCGAGTACTTCTTACTCGAGAGTTCACTACACAACAAGCTCCTTATGGTGGAGAAAACCGTACACGTCGCTTAACCAATTTCCGACTCTAAGGTAAAAGTCGAGCCCTAATCATAGCTAGGACCAATCTACACAACTCTACTTAGTACATACACAACTTCCAAATAGACACAACTACTTGGATCTTCACAACTATGACACAACTACAAGTATATAAAAATTGATCTTCAATAGATCTTTGATGGTGGACTCAACACTTCACTAGGATAGTGTTCTTCTCTTTGCACTTGGAGAGGAAGAGATGGAAGAACAAGATTCACTTCTTAAACAAGTAATAATCAAACAAATGATCAAAGATTTGAGTGATTAAAGAAGGGGTTTGAATCTTGAAATGAATGTGCAAAAGAGGTGAGATGAAAAGCTGAGAATGGCCAACTATTTAAAGGACAAAGGAGCTAACGCCTAGTTCTACCCGCGGTACCTTATCACAGCCCGTGGTACCTTATCGATAAGGTACCGCCTAGGCGCTAAGGTACCGCCGGACTAGACTCCGCTCCTTTTTGTCCTTTAGTGGTGGAGGTCTTATCTGGGTATAAAAATATCCTGAAAGGATATTCTTAACAGAATAAGAATATGCCATTTTCAAATTTCAAATAATTAATTTAAATAAACATTTTCTTAAAAATAAAGTTTAATAAAAACTTGTCACTTTTAATAAAAAGTGAGTTTTAAGAAAAGATTAAATCACTTGATCACTTGATTAAGGTTAGTACTTGTTTATCAATACCTTAAGTGAAAATGGGTAAAATGAAAAATACTTGAACTCAAGAATTCGTTTTTCGTTGTTTTCGTAAATGCTTGTTTTTACATATTGTCGTAATCAAAACTAAGCGAGACCGAAAAATGCAAGTAACGTTTTTAGTCATTATTGCATTAACAGTCAAGATAGGTCCTTTATCTTCTCATGGCTTGTCATTTTTTATCTTTCTTTTGTCTTTTCATCATATTTTAGCTTGATTTCACTTGTTTGCTTCAAATTTGTATCCTTGTTACCTAATCAAGCACAAACACAAAACATACCACATAAATCTGCTTTATGGCATAAAAGTTAGGTATTTGCTATGTGTTTTAGGGTGATTTGTTGACTTATTGATATGAGATTTTGCTCATATTGACTGTGAACATAAAGAGTGAATCACTTGGATAATAGATATCCTTATGATTGAAGTCGTCAATTCATGAACCTGGAACAAGTGAATTTCAATTAAGATTTTCACCATCGTTTCTTTCCAGTTGTCACGAGCTTGATTCTAATAGAATCTTGCTTGTCACCTACCGCAGTGTTGTTTGATGTTGACACTGGAAGGGTTTCCACTCTTCACTGTGAACACTAAAGATTGTCACTCTGAGTGTTCTGGCAAGACCACTTGGATTTTGTGTAGAGGCCCTAGAACAAGTTTAATCTCAATTAAGAGTCAAACCATCGTTTCTTTCCAGTTATCACAAGATTAGTTCTTAAAGAACAGCACGTGTCACTAACCATGAGCTTGTTTGATGTTGGCTCAAGCAGGATTTCCATCTTCATTGTAATACATCTCTCAGATGTTCTGGCAATATTACAAGAATATTGTGTAGAACTCATAAAAAAATCTTTCTTGTTTTTAAAATTGTGTCTGTTGGGAATAAAAGGAGCCAAGACACTTAGACGCTGACAAGAGTTAATTGGACGTCGATAGGAAGAAATCAAGCGTTGACAGATCCAGCGTTGACAAGAAGAAATCAAGCGCTGATGAGAAGATGTTCGATATTGTATTTTCTATATTTATCTTTACCTAGAATAGCTGATAGTTAGACTCTTGTGCAAGGCTCCTTAATCTATAAAAGGATGCCTTTAGGTTTTAGTTTGATATACGTTTTAACACTTTCATTGTACACAAGTTTGATCATCAATCAAAGTGAAAGTTTGGTTTATTTGTTTTGTTTGTTCTTAATTCAAGTATTAATTCCGCATAGTACTTGAATTGTTTATACAACAAAGTTTCTCTAAGTGTTTAAGTTGATTTAATCTCCTTTACACAAAGCTAAATCGATCTAAGTTTGGGATCAACAAGTGGTATCAAAGCCTGGTTGAGGAACTTTGATCTAAAGAACATAAAACCCTAAAAACCCTAAATCGCCAAAAACCCTAATCTTTCAAGAAACCCTAAAATCCAGACAAGATGTCTACTCCTGATATGACCTCCTCCTCTAGTCACAATATAAAAATCCCCATGCTAGACCCAGGCAACTTTGAGCTATGGAAGTTCAATTTTGAGCAGTACCTTCAGATTCATGATCACACTCTATGGTAAATTATTGAATATGGAAAAACATTCGTAAGGCTTCCAAAATTGCTGCTGTTTTTACTTTAAGATCAGTTTAGGGTTCAACTGAAGAGGATCAAAAAGAAAAACCTGCAGATGGGAGAGCTGTCTCAACTAAGGACATTGCAAAGATACGGAATGACATGAAAACTTTGAGTATTCTCAAACTTTCTTTGGGACCAGCCAATCAGCATAAGTATAGAGGTTTTGAGTCTGCCAAAGATCTTTGCGTAGCTCTTCAAGTCAATTATGGTGGTAATGATGATACTGTCTCTTTCACACCCCCGAATTTGATAAGGCTTCCAAAATTGCTGCTGTTAATACTTTAAGATCAGTTTAGGGTTCAACTGAAGAGGATTAAAAAGAAAAACCTTCAGATGGGAGAGCTGTCTCAACTAAGGACATTGCAAAGAGACGGAATGAACTGAAACTTTGAGTATTCTCAAACTTTCTTTGGGACCAGCCAATCAGCATAAGTATAGAGGTTTTGAGTCTGCCAAAGATCTTTGCGCGGCTCTTCAAGTCAATTATGGTGGTAATGATGATACTGCCTCTGTCACACCCTCAAATTCACCGTAGCGGAAGACTGGATTTGGGAGGCTGTAACTTCATGAGTAATCGAGAGCTTGATCCGAAAACGACCTCTACATGCCAAAACCACATAGCAGACTCCAAATAGTCCATACAATCAAGTACCTGAAAATACATGCTTAAAAATGTCAACATAGAGTTGGTGAGTTCATAAGTTTGTTTTAAAACGTTTATGAAAAATTAGAGTTTTATCGACCACTGCACCTTGTAGTAAAAAAATATAAGAGTTTAAAAATCACAGTTTCCTGTTAAACAGACTTTCTTTGTAAATTTCAAAGTTTTTTAATAAAGACAGAGTTTATTTATAAAAGCATAGAGTTTACTGATATAACAAAGTTCACTAAAATAAATAGAGTTTTCTTATAAGAAAAGTTCACATAAAATAAATAGCATTTTATGATAAAACATACTTCACATGAATTAAATAGAGTTTTCAGATAAAACAGAGTTCACAGATAATAACTAGCGTTTTCTGATAAAAACAGAGCTCACTGATAAATAATAGATTTTTCGATGATAATAGAATTGATTATGAACCACAAGATTTTCCAACCACTTAGTGACAATATAACAAATACAAAGTCACTAAATAAAATAAAGTATTTATTATTGTCTATGCTCATGACACTAAAGCGTTAACAACACCGGTAGTATAATCACATAATGCAGCCCCTACGGATGCCTAACCCACGACATCCATCCACAGACTCAAATGAAACTGTGCCCGCTTGTCCTATGTTGGACCAAGCCGGACAGGGGTGTCAACCCCGATAGATCAATCCATAACATTCGCGCTTTCGACCGGTCATCCGGTCCGAAATTAACGGTTCATGATAATGTGCCAAAGTAATTAGGTTAAAGCGGGACTTAGACCAATACATAAACGAGTATATGCACTTGTCTTTATTCTTGCTACCATTGTCTCTACCCGAGAACCAGTGAAAAGCAGTTAAAGTTTTGGGCACTCTCAATAGAAATTTTAGTATCAGCATTCACAAGTATAACAATTAATGGAGTTGACTACTCAGCACGTAACAATTAAACTAGTTTAAATATAGTTTATGACCAACAAAGTAAGCTTAACATTAGCTTATGACAATCAAGCAGTTTATAAACAGTTATAGACAACCAAACAAGTTTAATATCAGTTTCTGACAACCAAGCAAGTTTATAAGTAGTTTCTGACCAAAGCATGTACCTCCCTCAAAGAGCAATTATAAAACGTTTATAATTTAATTTAAAGTAAGAACATGTGGGGTATGAACTCACCTCGACGATGTAGCGCGAACAATAATGATGCTAATAATACACTTCGCGCAAACGGATATCGATACGGCCCGGTCATGGTGTTGTAGTTTAAGTAATTGGCTAAATTGTAAAAATGTGTATTTGAGTTCTCAACGAATATTTACACCAACTTGACCCGTTGATAAAATATTTAAATTCCAAGTTATAATAGGTTGGTTGTTGGTTAAATAATTTAAATAAGCACACACCAAGTATATAATGTATTCCGTACACATTATGTATAACTAGACGATTATATAATTCTTATGCTGAATTATATAATAGAGACAACAATTTCACAAAATAAAGCAATGTATATATTTATTTTGTAGTTACAATATACAGATCGTGATAAAAATAATTAGACAACTTAATTCGACACATTTTAAGAAAGTCACCGCTTAATTAATAATTGTCACATTTAAGTAAAAGTATAACTTTTATGGGTTTATTTATATATTAGTATTTATTCGTTGTATCGTTTTACAAATATGATACTAGTAGTATTTATAAAATTTATCGGTTTACAAATATAATAGTAGTTGTAGCGAACAAAATATAAAGTATAAAATTTTATGAAAATTTCAACATGACCTATTCGTTTATACTACGTTTCCCATATTAATCAATTCTCAATATTATCCATTTTTACAAACAATCTACGTTATGCAACTCATGCTTTAACTTATAACCAAATAGTTATTTCATCACTATAATTAAATAATAACCGAACACAACCTATGTGTTGTAAATTAAAAGCCAAACGTCCGAGGTGGACTATTTAATCACATAATTAAACGTATTTATTATAGTTCTCGCAATAAATATAGTGTTTGATATATATATATATATATATATATATATATATATATATATATATATATATATATATATATATATATATATATATATATATATATATATATATATATATATATATATATATATACTCCCTCCGTCCCAAAATTATAGTCCACCTTTCCATTTCGGTTTGTCCCAATTTAATTGTCCACTTCTAAAACTTCTAAAAATAGGTAGGAATTTTAGATCGAGATTACTAGTTTACCCTTAAGTGAAATCATAATTAAAAACTTTACAAAGGTTTTTAATTAATTGGTTAAGGGTAAAACTGTCTTTCTGCAAAAAGTAAGAGAGAGAAAGCTGAAAAGGTAGTACTTTTCTTAAACTGTGTGTTTTTTGTCGGGGGACAATAATTTTGGGACGGAGGGAGTATATATCTAACCATTCATACCACCATTTTAGTTCGTAATAATAATTAGAATTTGATAAGTTATTAGCCGAAATAAACCACAACGAACCATAAGCTCAACGCGTGCCAGACACTCTAGACCTCGACGTCCCGTATCAAAACACACCTGAAACTAAATAATTAGCAAACCCATTTGCAGCGAACACTAATCAGTAATTCCAAACACTTCCTTATGGCATTCTGCCAAACCCAAACACACCTGCTGCTGGTACGTAGCGAACTCTTATGGTTGTTTATACAGCAAACCGAATGCACCCTACTTCTGCAAATCAGCATATCCAAACCTCTCGGGCTAAATACACGAACACCCCTTTATGGTTGATTTCGCTGAAATCAAACAACCAAACGCTCCTTGTGCTATCATCAGAAACAAACACCCCTCAGAGTATTTCGCTGTTGTCCCGAACGCACCCTCTTGCGGTCTGTATTATGTCTAACCCAAACTGTAACACCCCCAAAATTACTCAATTCAATACAACGGAAGACTCATTGGTGTTACGGGATAGCACATTACTCACATCATAGACAATGCTTGAAAATCGCGTCGTTTGATAATAAAGTATTTCCATTCATAAATATCAAGTTTACATAGGTCCCATGTCATTGTATTTCATACAGGTTTTACAAAGCATTTGAATGGAAATTATTATTTAAGTGCGGGCCATGAATTCTTGTTGTCTTCCCTAGAATTACCTTCAAGTACCTGAGATAAAACATGTTAAAAGAAAAGGTCAGCGAAAACGCTGAGTGAATTTATAGAGTTTAATGAAATCCATCAATATAACATCGGTATAAATTTATTACCGAAAATCATTTTGTACAAATCTTTGTAATAGGCCATAAAATAGCCAAAGTCATTTTATATAAATCTTTATCAAAAATCATAATATAGGCTTTCGCCTTCAAAATCATTATACGAACCATTGTCGTTAAAAACATCATACAATACGTTTTATAACGTTGTATAAAGTTAAATAAAAACCGTTATATGAATATGGTTATGTAAAACCAAAACACGAACATAATATCAATAATAAGACCCCGTATTGCTAGTTAGGCAATATATCATAATTCAGTGCGTATAGCAGTATTTCGTTATTTTTGGATTATTATAAGCCGCATGACATTGTTACCTTACTACAACAAACAACGGGTAGCTAGCCCGAAACTCATTTGCCCATCTAAATTAGCGTGTCGTCACAATAATCACGCTGGTGTAAATCTTCTCATACATAAATTCGCTTACCAATCAATGTGGCACGACGGGGATCAACCGTCAAGGCGCGAACTAGGGTGATCGTCCCCAAATAGTACTATTAAATGCATAAGCGTCTACCAACTCCCGGTAGTTCACAATTCATGATAATGGGACTTTTAGTGACATAACCTAACTTTAATAATCCATTTCGTTTCATTTATCGGGTCACATATTCATTCATCGAGTCATACAATCATTCGGGTCCAAATCAATAAACAGACAATCGGGACAGCTAGTGTCCTAGCTCATAAAAACTAACATGTTATCTCCCTCGCGGATTTATAAAACATTTCATAAAAACATTTAAAAGAGTGCGAGACTATGAACTCACGTTGATGTGGGAAAGCGGGTTATCGGCAATTCGGATGTACGGTACGTGCTTCAATCACGGAAACCTAGACCAATAATACTCGTCTTAGACTCTTGTCCAATGACTTTATAAAAATAACAATTATGTATACATATGATGATTTTATAAATATGATGATGATCAAGTGGGATTGTACATTTTTACTCATTCATTATAGTGTTTAGGTGTTGGTAACATTTTTATACTAGTTTTACTAGTTTTACTTATTTACATGTTTTAGGCCCAATAACCCTATTACAAGCCCAATACTTTATATTATTCCATTTTACACTTTTATTATCAGTATTATACTTTTCATGTTGGGCCCAAGTGGGTTAAGACTAATAAGTAAGTTTATAAGTGTTTTACCAAATTAGTCGGGTTTATTGTCCATTAAGGCTACTTTGGCCCGTTAATGTCTATATGTTGTAAAGCTCTGGTTTTATCGGTTTTTACTTTTTATATATGTTATACATCAGTATGTGAGTTTATAAAAGTTTACATTAGACGGGTCCAACCGTTTAAGTTTTATTTAACAAAAACGTTAATCTTTCGGTTTTAGTCGAAAAGACGTAAAAATCATGTTTATAGTTTTTATAACTTATAAAACTTACCAAACTACCATTTTTATAAAATGTCCATTTATTTATCCTTATAAGTTAGTGGGTTTTAATTCACATTTTATACTATATTTATTTGAGTGCTTATATAATAATATTAAACTTTAATTTCACAAAATCAGTCCTAAATTTTAAGTTCACTAAAATGTCCATATCTAGAGTTCTATAATGAGATAGGACCTCAAATTTTTATCACAGAAACTAAATGATATGTGCTTCATTTTATTCCTTTATAGCTACTGATGAATCAACTTCTAAATATTTTAATAAATTCGTCCAAAACAGTATAGGCAGATTTGCACTCTAAACTTGTTTTGATCATATCTCACTCATTTTTATGATTTCATTGCATGACCAAATCTCACATGTGTATAAGACCTAATACTTACTTTAAATTGATTCCACTATGCCATTTTATCAGTTTAGCTTTTGGTTACTTACTATTTTTATACAGCCTTCATATTTTAGCAAGATTTTAACCATTTAACATGGTTTTCCATCTTTTTAACCATATTTATCAAATCTATCAACACCAAATCCCCACATAGTATTTTAATTATCATTCATCATCATATACATATACATAAATAAAGAAATTACAAGATTACATAATCAAAATAACAAGAGGATAGGAAGAACAATCTCTATACCACCATTAGTGATGAAAAGATGAGGTTTTTGATGAACAAGACTTGGTTCTTGTTATCAAATCTTCAACATTAGCAAGGAAACTTCTTGGGTCCTTTGGATGGATGAACACCTCCATGAAATCAGCCCTTTAACCTAATGAAAACTCCTTTTCATAAGTTAAGATTACCTCCAATCTTCATATCTTCAAAAGGACATCATCATATGTAGAAATAACATGAGTTTTTGTGGTTGAATTTGATCAAAATAGGTGTTTTAGGGTGATATGGGACGAATTTTTTAGAGAGAAAAAGGGAGGATGAGAGTGGTTTGCATGTATGTGTTTAGGAGGAAATGGTTTGAGGTGGTTGTTTTGTTATGTGTAGCTTACAAGTTAAGCTTTACATGACAAGTGTAGTAGCTTTCTTGTGAAGATTTTTGACACATAATGGTGTTAGTGGCTAAGTGTTCCATATTAGTGGGGTGGGGGCAAAACTTGTTTTGTGTCATCCCACTAATTTACGGGTATTCCTTGATTCTAGTTTCCTCGATTTGCGTGCCCTCGGGTCGTTTTACGAAAAACTTTTTTATAAATTATGAATCAACGGCACAAAACGAATCTAATAAAAATTGACTCATAAAAAACGGAGTCCAAAAACGTAAATACGTAATCCTAAGGTTTCCGGTTTAGTCGTAAAAGACGTTAAATTATTCACATAAGTCCTAATCTCTTCTCATAAATTTGTGAGTTTATGAACTAACTCAAATTTAAAATCCCAAAATAATATTCACGGATAAATTTATTTTCTGAAATGTCGGACTATCAGCAAAACGGTGTATGTAAACGTAAGCACGTAACGTAGAGTCCTCCGGTTTAGACGTAGTCGATGCTACTTCAAGATGTAAATCCAAATTTCTTCCCATAAATAAGTGAGTTCATAATATAACATTAAAATAATGTTTTTAAATAACACTTGAGAATAAAATATCAACCATAAATTGACGGATTGTCACAGCATTTACCCTAAACAAGATCTTTGTGCTCAAAGATCAATTTATCTTACTACTCGCTTCTTATAGAGTTAAGGCCATGTGGGTATTTCCTCTACATTCGGTCTTTTCTCATAAGTGTAATCCATTACAATACGCGAGTTTCATCAAACATAACTTACGGGAATTAGATCAGGCTTAATGTTGACTTACTTTCTCTATCCATGATATTCACGAGTTTTTGATGAATGCAACTTTTCGCCGATCCAAACTTCATTAAGAAGTAATCAGATTCTCACTTGATAGATATTTCATCAAGTTCGATTTACGAAACATAATTCACGCAGCCATTGAAATCATAGGATAGATCCAGCTTATATGCCTTTCAAACCAACTTTTATATCATCTCAATGGTCCCATACAACGGGGACTTAATTCCCATGATCTTTCAGATCATCAATTTATTTTTCCAAGGTGAAAATTTTTGGCATAACTTTGCTACCCATCCTGTACTTCAAGGTCTACATTTCATATTCACATAACTTCCTGCCCACTACTGGCAGTCAATAATTAGATCCTAGTTTTCAACAATCATTACAGGTTTCACGGGTCGGGTATCTTGTAAGGTTAGGTTCGTCTTCATAGGCAACCTTAAACCTAAAATACATGTCCAACTCACAATGGGTGTATGTCGGGTGTCTTAATCCCAACTCCTGCTTACAGATGCTCTCATATATAGATTCTAACAAGATTCGATCTCGATCCTAATACGATAATTATCAATGATAATCTCTCCAAAGGAAAATGATTATATGGTTTATTACCAAAGGTCAATCATTCAAACATAAAACAAGACTTCTAGTGTTTTTGTATCGTTACTTTACCTCGTCCCATTCGATTTGGGGTGGTAAACAGTACTCTCATCAAGTTTCGTTCCCAATGGCTTCTGAGCAAATCTCTAGAAATTCGATGCGAAGCGAGGATCTTGATAAAGATGTTCGATACAATCACACTATGTTTACATAACTCCTTTAAATACAAAAGACTCAATTTCTTCATCAAGAATATAGCATTATCATTAACGGGAATGATATTAGTAGATTTGGTCAGTCTGTCGACGATGACCCAAATCGAATCAAATTCAGATGATGACCTTTGCAATAGTTAGACGTTTACTAATGTATGAGGCGATGTCTGCCTTCATAAATTGCATCAGTACAACTTCTTCAAATAAAGATACATTTAATCAGAAATGACATGAATAGAATACTTAAACCTATGAGATTCCAACATAACTAAATCTCAAAATCCTCCATATTCGGCCACCATATGCGGCCTTTTAATCATTTAACGCTATCGGCTTCTCAATTCTAATGGTTCACATTAGTCGCGAACCCCTTTTATTATCTATATTATCCTTCTTACAAGCATCGGCTATTTTTAAATTGTTCAGCAATTTATTTTGCACATTCATTATTAAGGAACACGTCCTAATTGATTCTTTATCCTTTTTACATAATTCGTCGGTATCTAAATTCACCTTCCCTAATGAAATAATTATCATGACCGTATTCATTCAAAATTTCTTTCTTCATATTTTCTATGTTTTAGTTTCGTCTCAACTATTATTTTTATCAAATTTGCTCAATCCGACGTTTAAAGCGTCGATAAATATTACAAGTAATCAAATAATAAATATTTAATTTTCATGAAACGTCAACGTCAAAATTCTTTAAATTTCTCAGTTCGTCCAATTATAGAAAAATGTTTCAAAATGAGTTTGAATTTAGTTAACATTTTCTTTATTGATTTATCGAAAATAATTAATAAGATTTGTAAATGTTTAAAAAAATTCTTTGTTTATAGTTTGGTCGAAATTTTCTTAGTTGAAAAGCAAAAATTGTCGTTTCAAATTTCAAGTCATGGTTTAAATGTTTTCCTCAATCCCTTTTAGGTTGACTTGAGGTATGCACAAACATTTACCCCTAAACAAAATTTTAGCTAAATGATTTGGGTATAAGGGAATGATTCCTTAAAAATTCCTTTGATAAATATTTGTCAAAACATTTTTGCACTTTCTTTTTGGTAAAACCCAAAGTCTTAAATGGCTCTAATTTTTGAAGAGTCAATATATTCCATTATCTTTTAATCACACGGTCAAATAATGTAAAGGATTACGCCTAAAATCACATGTTAGTTATTCAAGGTACAGGTTTTCGTTGCTTGGCCAGTTCAGGGCATTCTATAAATGATTATTAACTCCTTCCTATTCTTAGAAACAAACAAATGGTCCTTAATGATCACAAGCATGAATTTATCAAATTACAGCCTACACACGTGATTCACCAAATTTATGGATGCTACATGTGTATTAGTCAATTCAAACGACATCACGTGAAACTCATAATGTTCATTACAAGTTCTGGATGTAGTGATTGGAATAGATAATCTTTTTCGCGAACGCGAAGTTGATGATAACCATGCTGAGGATCAAATCTTAAATATACGCTAGAACCTTGTAAATGATCGAACAAATCTATCATCTTGGGTAGTGGATATAGATTTTAATTGTCAATTTACTTAGTTCACGGTAATTAATAAACATAAGGAATGATAACACCCTAGCTCTTAATGATGATGAGCTTGGTAGAATAAAAGCTTTCTCCGACAACTCTCTCAGTTGTACGGTAATTCTTTTAATTCAGATGGTGCTGACGTACAGTGCACATGCCACAGGTGCAGCACCCGGAATATAATCAGTACCAATTTCAACTTGCCTTAATGGGGAAAGTCTAGGTAATTCACCAGCAAACACCTCCTAAAGTTTCAAATAACATGAACATCTTTTTATACATTTACTTTTAAGTTCTTCTCAGATTACAAGATCTATGAATATATCCCATGTTTTCATAATTTGAGTACGCATTCGAATGCTCCTCGGATCGTTACCCAGGTCATTCAAATGAAATCAAATCAAAAGAATGATAGGAACGTCGATACATCCAGTCGGGTATCAACACTCGGTAAACAGATACTTTTCCTAAGAATCTCACTACGGGAGAATTGGACAAGAAAGAATTGTCAATTGTCAAATAAGACAATTTCCACAGATGAGTAAATTCGACTCAGAAGAATAGATGCTACAGGCACATATGTAGGTGTCCCTAACACTATGTCCCTATTTTTCACTTCTTGCAGATCTCATAAAATTTATTCTTTCACAATCTTCAAAGAAAATGTAGTGTTTATTCATTAGTTTTATGGTGACTACTAATCAGCCTTGCATGGTCCATTCCAAATTGTATGTAGGCGCGCAACTATATACAATTTCAAGATTAACGATGCAATACTCAGTTCTTCAAAATTTTATCATCATGATTATAATAAAAATATTTTCATGCTTAATTCTTAAATAAGAATCAAAAATAAATTTACAAAGATTTTCTTTGTTATGAAAACAATTAAGTTTTCCAAGGTGTTTTATAAACAACTTCATTTCAATAACAATCACTAATAAATCTTACTTTGAATAATCCTTATAGTGATGAAAATTCAATTTTTCTCGAGGGATACTGTTTTAACTTATAAAAACAATGAGTGATCTGCAAAAGAGTGATGAAAAGTTTTTCACCAAGAACTAACTACAACATATAGGAGATGAGCTTAGCTAAATAATCATGAGGTTCATGACCTTGATGGCGCTCAAAAAGATTAATCCACAACGTAACTCAAACAGAGATGAGTACTTGCTCAATGGTTGCATCACTAATGTGAACATTAGGATGAAGCAATAAAAGATAGATAACATTGATACATGTAGAATTTAGCAATCAAAGGTAGTCTTTTCATTAATCACAAACAAGTCAAAATTGTACCGTAACACATTACGTGTCACTATGTCATACAATTCCAAGAACTCATCCTACCAACTGATGTCTCATTTAAGTTAGGGATTATTTTTAAAAGATACCACAATGAATACTAATCTACAAGAGTCATGGGGGTTCCACCTGTCCCGGAAGATCCATCGATCCCTATTCAGAAGAAGATTTCTTCAATTTATTTATTGGACACTGGGCATCCTCGTCAGTGGACAATGGCCTAGGAACAACCCTTAACACAAACTAACAATCATTTAAAACCTTATAATTCAATCACAGAACTTAACTACTTCCTTTTAACAATCTTATATTCCATACAGGTTAAGTTTTATTTCATTCAAGTTTCAATCAATCTTATACTCAATGCGATATCCTACTTCATTCTCCAATACTTTCAACTTTATTCTTAGACCTTCAAAGTGTAATAAAAGCTCGATATTAACAACACTTAATTTCCAATCCTATCGCTCTTACAACAATAGTTATCAAGTGAGTCACTAGTATGAAACGACTCACACATTCAATTAGACTTCTCGGAAAGGTAATAGTGGCATGAGGCTTTTGGGTAATGGTTCCAATGACAGCCTCAAGTGCAACATTCACCCTTTCGATTTCAAATTTAAGAATTGGGTGACACCGAATCAGATGATATCTTTCTAGGTGGTAACTGTTTTGTCCAACTCTACATTATAAGTAAAGATCGTCATGACATCGATATCAGATTTAATCTCGCTAATTCTTCTTTAATATCACAATCAACTAATATCAACATTTCTACGAGTATCAACCATTTTGTTGGGATCATAAATATCCACAATTTGGTTTAGATCTGGAATAGCTAGATTTTCTACGAGAATAACTTCGATTAATTTACTAGGGGAGTTAGGGTTCCTTGTGACAATCTACGTCGTATAAATACCTCGTATAAGTATTAAAAATAATCATCAAACAATCATGTAATAAAATTACATCATATATATATAATCCAAGTTATATATATATTAAAATAACACTTCTCAGTCTGGCCTTGTCGGTAACTCGGGAATTCTTTTGGCACCGTTATAGTCAAAAGATTTTTAGACATTTTGAGAAAAATGTTTATAGTTAAAAGATTTTGAAATGTTTTATTCAAAACTTTGGTTTTAAAAATCTTTCGTTCTCTATAACGAGAGCTCTGGTACCAAACTATAACACCCCCAAATTTACTCAATTCAATACAACGGAAGACTCATTGGTGTTACGGGATAGCACATTACTCACATCATAGACAACGCTTGAAAATCGCGTCGTTTAATAATAAATTATTTCCATTCATAAATATCAAGTTTACATAGGTCCCAAGTCATTGTATTTCATACAGGTTTTACAAAGCATTTGAATGGAAATTATTATTTAAGTGCGGGCCCTGAATTCTTGTTGTCTTCCCGAGAATTACCTTCAAGTACCTGAGATAAAACATGTTAAAAGAAAAGGTCAGCGAAAACGCCGAGTGAATTCATAGAGTTTAATGAAATCCATCAATATAACATCGGTATAAATTTATTACCGAAAATCATTTTGTACAAATCTTTGTAATAGGCCATTAAATAGCCAAAGTCATTTTATACAAATCTTTATCAAAAATCATAATATAGGCTTTCGCCTTCAAAATCATTATACGAACCATTGTCGTTAAAAACATCATACAATACGTTTTATAACGTTGTATAAAGTTAAATAAAAACCGTTATATGAATATGGTTATGTAAAACCAAAACACGAACATAATATCAATAATAAGACCCCGTATTGCTAGTCAGGCAAGATATCGTAATTCAGTGCGTATAGCAGTATTTCGTTATTTTTGGATTATTATAATCCGCATGACATTGTTACCTTACTACAACAAACAACGGGTAGCTAGCCCGAAACTCATTTGCCCATCTAAATTAGCGTGTCGTCACAATAATCACGCTGGTGTAAATCTTCTCATACATAAATTCGCTTACCAATCAATGTGGCACGACGGGGATCAACCGTCAAGGCGCGCACTGGGGTGATCGTCCCCAAATAGTACTATTATATGCATAAGCGTCTACCAAATCCCGGTAGTTCACAATTCATGCTAATGGGACTTTTAGTGACATAACCTAACTTTAATAATCCATTTCGTTTCATTTATCGGGTCATATATTCATTCATCGAGTCATACAATCATTCGGGTCCAAATCAATAAACTGACAATCGGGACAACTAGTGTCCTATTTCATAAAAACTAACATGTTATCTCCCTCGCGGATTTATAAAACATTTCATAAAAACACTTAAAAGAGTGTGAGGCTATGAACTCACGTTGATGTGGGAAAGCGGGTTATCGGCAATTCGGATGTACGGTACGTGCTTTAATCACAGAAACCTAGACAAATAATACTCGTCTTAGACTCTTGTCCAATGAATTTATAAAAATAACAATTATGTATACATATGATGATTTTATAAATGTGATGATGATCAAGTGGGATTGTACATTTTTACTCATTCATTATAGTGTTTAGGTGTTGGTAACATTTTTATACTAGTTTTACTAGTTTTACTTATTTACATGTTTTAGACCCAATAACCCTATTACAAGCCCAATACTTTATATTATTCCATTTTCCACTTTTATTATTAGTATTATACTTTTCATGTTTGGCCCAAGTGGGTTAAGCCCAATAAGTAAGTTTATAAGTGTTTTACCAAATTAGTCGGGTTTATTGTCCATTAAGGCTACTTTGGCCCGTTAATGTCTATATGTTGTAAAGCTCGGGTTTTATCGGTTTTTACTTTTTATATATGTTTATACATCAGTATGTGAGTTTATAAAAGTTTACATTAGACGGGTCCAACCGTTTAAGTTTTATTTAACAAAAACGTTAATCTTTCGGTTTTAGCCAAAAAGACGTAAAAATCATGTTTATAGTTTTTATAACTTATAAAACTTACCAAACTACCATTTTTATAAAATGTCCATTTATTTATCCTTATACATATTTATATAAATGTAATATATAAGTTAGTGGGTTTTAATTCACATTTTATACTATATTTATTTGAGTGCTTATATAATAATATTAAACTTTAATTTCACAAAATCAGTCCTAAATTTTAAGTTCACTAAAATGTCCATATCTAGAGTTCTATAATGAGATAGGACCTAAATTTTTTATCACAGAAACTATATGATATGTGCTTCATTTTATTCCTGTATAGCTACTGATGAATCAACTTCTAAATATTTTAATAAATTCGTCCAAAACAGTATAGGCAGATTTGCACTCTAAACTTGTTTTGATCATATCTCACTCATTTTTATGATTCCATTGCATGGCCAACTCTCACATGTGTATAACACCTAATACGTATTGTAAATTGATTCCACTATGCCATTTTATCAGTTTAGCTTTTGGTTACTTACTGTTTTTATACAACCTTCATATTTTAGCAAGATTTTAACCATTTAACATGTGGTTTTCCATCTTTTTAACCATATTTATCAAATCTATCAACACCAAATCCCCACATAGTATTTTTAATCATCATTCATCATCATATACATATACATAAATAAATAAATTACAATATTACATAATCAAAATAACAAGAGGATAGGAAGAACAATCTCTATACCACCATTAGTGATGAAAAGATGAGGTTTTTGATGAACAAGACTTGGTTCTTGTTATCAAATCTTCAACATTAGCAAGGAAACTTCTTGGGTCCTTTGGATGAATGAACACCTCCATGAAATCAGCCCTTTAACCTTGTAGAATATTGATAACCTATGAATCTATGAAGGGGTTTGTTGTTTTCTAGAGAGAGAAAGTTAGAGAGAGAAAGTGAGAGAAAACTATGTGTTATTTCAAGAAATGGAACTAGTAAAATGACAACAACCAACCCCTTTCCATGGTGGAAAGGGGTATTTATACTTCCAAGCTACATGGGCTTGGGCCGGTCCATGACAAGCCCATGGACCGGTTCTTACTTAACTTAATAAGCAACTAGTGACTATTTGTTAACTACGAGCTATTACAACATAAATAATATTGTGGAGTGACCGATACTTCTAATATACGTAAAAACGTATTTCTAACAATCTCCCCCTAAGGGAGGTCACTCCACGTTACAAAATTCTAAACCTAGCATACTATACTAAGTCTTCGTTCTTTAGCTCGTAGTCTTTTCTTCTTTTCTTTCTTTTGTTGTGAATATGTTGGTTTGATCTTTTTGGCTTTGGCTTGAGAGCATTGTTCTTTGGCCTTTCACGTGCGATCTTTGCCTCTCTTGTGAATTTGCCTTCTCGTGACTCCATGTTCCACACACTTATGTCTTTTTGTTGAATTCTCAAAAGTTTCAGAGTTTGATACAGCAGAAGACTTTATCTTGTACTTTCTTGAATTTTTGCTAAACTTGATGCAGAAAAACATAAGCATGTGGGAACGACTTCTACAGGTACACCGCAACACCACCGTCTTCACTGGTACACAGCAACGCCACCGTCTTCAACAGGTACACAGCAACGCCACCGTCTTTAACAGGTACACAGCAACGACACGAATAAAATGGCTTTGAACATTTTATTCTAATTCGGTAGCGTTTTACCTCCGGTCGATGAAGACCGTTGGACGATATTAGATATCGTACCCGTGACGGATAGTTTCAATTAAGTAACTTCCTGACAGGATTTCGCGGGTAAACCCGTTCTCTTTATTCGACCGTCCAAAGCTGACTGCGAACATAAAGAGTGAATCACTTGGATAAATTATCCTTGTGATTTGAAGCCGTCAATTCATGAAACCTGGAACAAGTGAATTTCAATTAAGATTTTCACCATCGTTGCTTTCCAGTTGTCACGAGCTCAATTCATAAAGAATCTTGCACGTCACCTACCAAGTGCTGTTTGATGTTAACACTAGAAGGATTTCCACTCGTCACTGTGGTCAATAAAGAGTCACTCTGAGTGTTCTGGCAAGATCATATGATAATGCGAAGAGGCCTGGAACGAGTTTAAGTTCAATTAAGAATTAAAACACTGTTACCTTCCAGTTTTTCACAAGATTGGTTCTAAAAGAACCGCACGTGTAACCTACCATGAGCTTGTTTGATGTTGGCTCAAGCAGGATTTCCATCTTCATTGTAATACTTGTGTATTACTCGGATGTTCTGGCAATATTACAGGAATACTGCGTAGGACTCATGAAAATCTCTTATTTTTCACAGTGTGTGAGAAAGCAAGGAATAAATGGAAAGTGTCCTAATGAGACTTTTGATGATCTCTTGGCTCTAGACTCGATTGTGCATTTTGATTTAGTGAGCGATGGCTGGAGAGGAGTGCCACCTTTTCAATACCAGTCTATTCGGAGTGAATAAACCAATAGATAACGTGTTAATCTCCGTGTGATTAAAACAAATACCTTTTGAGAGATATTTGAGTTAGCTGGGAAGGGTTGTGCATTGCATCACTGGGTCCATGATGTCTTTCTTCAATACCGAGAATCATTAACAAAAATGACCTCAATAGCATATGTATTGACCTGGTTTCTGCCTAAAGTTGTAAGGAGGGCTTCTTTCTTTACACCCTTTATCTTTACAATTCTTTTTCATTCTTCAACCCCTTCAATGCTTACCAATACGTCATCACTAGCACCTTGTTGTGATTGTTCCAGTGCTAGCTTAAGTACTTGGTCGGCATTCAGCTACGTTCACATTCTTTCTCCATCTTTCCTAGGACTTCTAATTCTATCTAGGGAATTGTCTTTGGGAAGATTCCATCGGCTCTGATGAATCATTGGACTAAACCTATTCCTACCACCCTTTTGTCACCACATCCGTCGTGAATTAAGCGTGTTTTGGGAAGGAATTGCCACCATGAAAAATCATTGAAAATCACCTAAAGTACTTGTGATATTGAAATCAAAAGTTTTGTACCTTAGGTGTTTTGTTCATCAAAAACGCTCCCCCTTAACACGTGCTTTACACATATTAAGTTGGATAATCGTTAAGTCTTTTTCATCTTTTAGCCAAGTATCACTTACGTCTCCTTAATCCCATTTTCTCCCCTTATCCAAAATGTTAACCATTAATATTTGGGATATTGAATGGATTAACCGGTCTTTGGGTAAAAATGAAATCGATGTTTGGCCATAGAACAAGTTAATGCTCCCCCTTAATTTAATAAGGGATATTTGTAGTGCTTTAGTGTGATATATTTTGAAAGATTTAGAATCTTGTGAGAAATTCTTGAAAAATTATCACACCTTAACACTACATCAAGCCGCAAAAGCACAATATTCACAAATATACATATTCACAATTGAAAACCAATATAAAGTGGACCTGAAGTGTACGACCCATTAGATGGATCGTTGTAGTAGCTTGTGGTGCACTAAATATGGTCTTCCACCAACGAATCTTTCCAAGCTCCTCATCAATCTACGTTCACGGAGCTTTTGATCAATCTTCTTGATCACGTACTTTGCCATCTACCGGTAACCCGGATGCCAATCCTCCGTCATCTCTGGCAAAGTCCCACCCGAGTTCAGATGCTCCAACTTTCCTCTGACTTGTAGAAGAGTCCCATCACTGTACTTATGGAGCTCACCCACCCTCATAAACTTCATCAAACCTCGACTGTTCAAGTAGAAAATGCCGTAATTCGGGACAGAAATGCCGGTATAGGGACATCTTTCTACATGTTGAGGTAGCACTTGATTCACTGGACGAGTTGGGTTAAGCTTCCTTTGATAGCTTTCGACTCCCAACTGAAGATCTTCAACTCGTGTCTTGATGGCAACGCTTCGTGTGAACATACGAAGTGCTGTATTCAAAGCAATGAGGTCTTCACGAGGAATATGTGTGAGTTGATCTCGGGTCATCAGAAGCAGCATATCTTCGATATCCTCAAGGCGAATGATGGAAAAATCTCCCTGCTGGATTTTGTATTCCCTGTCATCCTCCCTTTTCAAGCGAATCTCCGTCACATGATAATAGCCATTCTTGGCTTCAGTTTTCAACCCTAAGATGCTGGAGATGCGGATATCGGATCTAACGATACTTCCAGAATTGACTAGGCAGCAACCCCTGTACGCCCTTCGGACTCGTTCGTCCCAATGAGATGCACCTATGACAGCATACATATCATAATTGCGATTTACCTTTGGGACCCAGAGTCGGTTTACCTTTTCCTCGATAAAGGGTATTGTCCCCCAGTTGGCAGCTTTCAGCAAGGTCAGGGAGGTTGCGTACTTTGATGACCCCTTCAGAAGATACACAAGATCATTGGTGACGAAGAAGTCAAGAGCAATCTGATTATCTTGAGAAGGATCCATTGGAGGTGGAGCTCTTTCTGGTTCATGAAGGCCTGGCCGTTGAACGGTATTCAGAGCCTTCAGGATCTCATCGGCATAATACTCGAACTCCATTTGGGTTAACCGGGTTTTGGTGCGAAGTCTCTTATCCTTCAACGCTTTCTTCACCAAGGATGGAGTAACCGAAGTCTTATACTCATGAGCAAGAAATGCACATAAGTCAATCGGACTGTGGATATGAAGATGCAACACATCTTTGTCAGCGTCTGTGATCGGATCATATTGTGCTGCTGCCGTGATCCAAGCCTGTGGTGGTGCAGTCTCGTCTATCTCCAACGTGTCTGCCCAGTCTCGTGTGCTTGGTTCAGGAACCGTAGATTGTTGTGCTTGTTGTAGAGGAGTAGAAGCTCGAACATCTGCTGGTTCTGATTCAGGCATTTCGGCAGTGTCGTGAACTGGTGAGTGTTGTGCAGCTTCGGGTTCCGTTACTGATTCTGCAATCACAGGAGCAACAACAACATAATTAATGGGGTTAGTGGTAATAGGTAAAGATACAGCAATATAAGTACCAGGAACCGAAGACGCTGTAGTAGCATTCACATCGTGGCGCCACTTAGATCGTCTTGATTCCGATGATGTTGATTTGTCCTTCTGTGCTGCATCTTTCTTGGACTTGGTTCCAGACTTAGCAGCTTTCTTGGAGCTGGTAACCTTTGTGACAATCCGTCAAATTACGATTGATATTTTATTCTCAAATATTATTTGAAAATATTATTTTAATGATACAATATGAACTCACTTATTTTTGGGAAGAAATTTGGATTTACGTCTTGAAGTAGCATCGACTACGTTTAAACCGGAGGATTCAACGTTACGTGCTTACGTTTACATACACCGTCTTTGGTGACAGTCCGACATTTCAGAAAATAAATTTGTCTATGAATATTATTTTGGAGTTTTAAATTTGTGTTGGTTCATAAACTCACAAATTTACGAGAAGAGATTAGGACTTACGATTTTATTTTAACGTCCTTTACGACTAAACCGGAAACCTTAGGATTACGTATTTACGTTTTCGAACTCCGTTTTTGATGAAACAATTTTTATTGGATTCGTTTTGTGACGGTGATTCATAATTTATAAAAACGTTTTTTCGTAAAACGACCCGAGGGCACGCAAATCGAGGAAACTAGAATCGAGGAGTACCCGTAAATAAATGGGATGAGACAAGTGGGACACTTGTCCCACCCCACTTACAAAACCGGCCAAGTTATCTAGTCACACCACTTAGGTGTCAAGATATCTCACAAAGACTAACACATGTCTCATTTAGCTTACACCTTAAGCCTTTCCACTCACACCTCAAAACTAGCTAACTAAAAACCATACACACATTTCACTCAACATGCAAAACCACTCTCCATTTCTCTCTCTAACTCCATTTTTGGCCGTCCATATTCATCATCTAAACACCATCATTGATCAAATTTAACCATAAACCTCATGTTATTTCTACATATGTTAAACCCCATTTAAAAAGATGAAGATTGGTGCAACTTATAACATCCATGGAGGAGTTTTCATGGTGTCATGAGGCTGATTTTCCACAAGGAGTTGATGAAGGTTGGAGTTCTTGAAGATGGTGTTGGCTAAGCACAAGTTTCTCCATCAAAAACCATGCCAAACTCATAGCCTACATCAAGTTGGTGGTATAAAGATTGTCCTCCTCAACTTCTTGTTATTTTGATTATGTAAACATGTATTTTATTTCCTATTGTATATATTTATGATGATTATATGATGATAAAAATGTTATGTGGGGATTTGTTGTTGATAAACATGATTAAAAAGGTGAAAAACCATATGAAACAAGGTTAAAATCTTGATTAATTTGCATGGCTGTATAAAACAGTAAAGAACCAAGTGGTAAACTGATAATATGATGAATTAGAACCCATTTACAGTAAGCTATGGGTCTTGTACACATGTGAGAGTTGGCCATGCAATGGAATCAAAATAATGAGTGAGATATGATCAAAACAAGTTTAGGGTATAAATCTGAAGTTACTGTTTTGGACGATTTTTAGAAAATACTTAAAGGATGATTCAACAGTAGCTATAGAAGAGTTAAATGTAGCAAATATCATGTAGTTTATGTGATAAAAATTTGAGCTTCTATCTCCATGTAGAACTCAAGATATGGCATTTTTGGTGAAAGTAAAGTTAAAAATCAGATTTTTGGAAATTAAAGAATAATACTATTATATAAGCACTCACATTTTAATATATAAAAAACCCACTAACTTATAAAACTTATTTATATAAATATATAAAAGGTGTAATAAGTGTATAAATGATAAAAATGGAAACTTGTTAAGTTTTATAAGTTATAAAACTATAAACATGATTTTTACGACTTTTTCGGCTATTGCCGTAAAATTAACGTTTTTGTTAAATAAAACTTAGATGGTTGGACCCGTCTAATGAAAACTTTATAAAACTTATATACTGATATATAGACATGTATAACAAGTAAAAACCGATAAAACCCGAACTATAGGGCATACGGACATTTACGAGTTAAATAAACCTATTGGACTAATAAATGGACTAAATAGGATAAAAACTTGTAAAAAGAATCTATTGGGCTTAACCCATTTAGGCCCAACTTGTGAAGTTTAAGTACTGATAATATAAGTACAAAATGGACTAAAATAAGTTAAATAACTTATAATAAGCTTATTGAACTTAAGACACGTAAATGGGTAAAACTAGTAAACTAGTATAAAAGCTATCGACATATAACTCTAAAAAGAGTAAACGAGAATATGTAAACCCACTTGATCATCATATATATATAATCATCATATGTATACATAATTGATATTTTTATAAAGTCATTGGACAAACGTCTAAGACCGAGTATTATTTGTCTAGGTTTCCGTGATTGAAGCATGTACCGTACGTCCGAATTGCCGATAACCCGCCTTCCCACATCAACGTGAGTTCATAGCCTCGCACTCTTTTAAATGTTTTATAAATGCTTTATAAACCCGCGAGGGAGATAACATGTTAGTTTTTATAAAAGTTTGGACACCATTTGTCCCGATTGTTTGTTTGTTGATTTTGGACCCGAATGATTGAATGACCCGATTGTATGACCCGATAAATGATTAATGGACCCGATAGATGAAATTAAATGGATTATTAAAGTTAGGTTATGTCACTAAAAGTCCCATTAGCATGAATTGTGAACTACCGGGAGTTGGTAGACGCTTATGCATTTAATAGTACTATTTGGGGACGATCACCCCAGTTCGCGCCTTGACGGTTGATCCCCGTCGTGCCACATTGATTGGTAAGCGAATTAATGTATGAGAAGATTTCCAATAGCGTGACCTTTGTGACGACACGCTACTTTAGATGGGCAAAATTGGTATCGGGTTAGCTACCCGTTGTTGGTTTAGTAAGGTAACAATGTCATGCGGCTTATAATAATCCGAATTAACGAAATACTAATAGACGCTCCGAATTACGATGTATTGCCTGACTAGCAATACAGGGTCATACTATTGATATTATGTTTGTATTTTGGTTTTATGGCAACTACTAATCAGTCTTGCATAGTCTATTCCAAATTGTATGTAGGCGCGCAACTATATACAATTTCAAGATTAACGATGCAATACTCAGTTCGTCAAAATTTTTATCATCATGTCTATAATAAAAACATTTTCATGCTTAATTCTTAAATAAGAATCAAAAATAAATTTACAAAGATTTTCTTTTTCATGAAAACAATTAAGTTTCTAAAGCGTTTCATAAACAACTTCATTTCGATATCAATCACTTATAAATCTCACTTTGAATAATCCTTATTGTGATGAAAATTCAAATTTTCTCAAAGGATATCGTTTTAACTTTATAAAAACAATGTGTGATCTGCAAAAGAGCGATGAAGAGTTGTTCACCAAGAACTAACTTCAATATATATCAGGAAATGAGCTTAGCCAAATAATCATGACGTTCATGATCTCGATGGCACTCAGGAATACAAAGAGAATAATCTACAACGTAACTCAATTCAAGATGAGTACTCGTTCAATGGTTACATCACTAATGTGAACATTAGGATGAAGCAAATAAAGATAGATATCATCGATACATGTAGAATTTTAGCAATCAAGGGTAGTCTTTTCATTAATCACAAACAAGTCAAAATTGTACCGTAACACATTACGTGTCACTATGTCATACAATTCTCAGAACTCATCCTACCAACTGATATCTCAGTTAAGTTAGGGATTCTTAAAAGATACCACAATGAATACTAATCTACAAGAGTCATTAGGTGTTCCACATGTCCCAGAAGATCCATCGGTCTCAATTCAGAAGAAGATTTCTTCAATTTATTTCTTGGACACTGGGCATCCTCGTCAGTGGACAATGGCCTAGGAACAACCATTAACACAAACCTACAATCAATTAAAACCTTATAATTCAATCACAGAACTTAACGACTTCCTCTTAACTATTTCATATTCCATACGGGTTAAATTTTACTTTATTCAAGTTTCAATCAATTTTATACTCAATTCGATATCCTACATCATTCTCCAATACTTACAACCTTATTCTTCGGCCTTGTAAAGGCAATACAATCCCAATATAAATCAACACATAATTCCAATCCTATAACTCCTTTATCAATAACAATTATCAAATCAGTCACTAGTATAAAATGACTCGATCAGTCAATTAGACTTCTCGGAAAGGTACTAGTGGCATGAGGCTTTTGGGTAATGGTTCCAATTACAGCCTCAAGTGCAACATTCACCCTTTCGATTTCATTTTAAGAATTGGATGACAACGAATCAGATGACATCTTTCCATGTGATAACGTTTTGTCAAACTCCACTCTATAAGGAAAGATCGTGATGACATCGATATCATATTTAATCTCGCTAATTCTTTTTCAATATCACAATCAACTAATATCTACATTTCTACGAATATCAACCATTTGTTGGGATCATAAATATCCACAACTTGGTTTAGATCTAGGATAGCTAGAATTCCTACGAGAATAGCTTCGATTAATTTACTAGGGGATTTAGGGTTACCTGTGACAATCTACGTCGTATAAATACATCGTATAAATATCGAAATAATCATCAAACAATCATGTAATAAAATTACATCATATATATATAATCCAAGTTATATACATATTAAAATAACACTTCTCAGTCTTGGCCTTGTCGGTAACTCGGGAATTCTTCGGCACCGTTATAGTCAAAAGATTTTTAGACATTTTTAGAAAAATGTTTTTAGTTAAAAGATTTTGAAAAGTTTTATTCAAAACCTTAGTTTTAAAAATCTTTCGTTCTCTATAACGAGAGCTCTGGTACCAAACTGTAACACCCCCAAATTTATACAACTCAGTTCAGCGGAAGACTAGTTGGTGTTACGGGATAGCACATTACTCACATCATATACAACGCATAAAAATCGCGTCGTTTAATAATAAATCATTTCCATTCATAAACATCAAAGTTACATAGGTCCTAAGTCATTATATTTCATACAAAGTTTTACAAAGTATTTGAATGGAAAAATATTGTTTAAGTGCGGGCCATGAATTCTTGTCGTCTTCCCGAGAATTACCTTCAAGTACCTGAGATAAAACATGTTAAAAGAAAAGGTCAGCGATAACGCCGAGTGAATTCATAGAGTTTAATAAATTCCATCAATATAATATCAGTATAAAAGTATTACTGAAATCATTTTGTACAAATCGTTTTGATAGGCCATGAAATAGCCAAAATCATTTTATACAAATCCTTATCGAAAATCATAATATAGGCTTTTGCCTTAAAATCATTATACGAGCCAATGTCGTGAAAACATCATACAACATGTCTTATGACGTTGTATAAAATCAAATAAAAACCGTTATATGAATATGGTTATGAAAACCAAAATACAAACATAATATCAATAGTATGACCCTGTATTGCTAGTCAGGCAATACATCGTAATTCGGAGCGTCTATTAGTATTTCGTTAATTCGGATTATTATAAGCCGCATGACATTGTTACCTTACTAAACCAACAACGGGTAGCTAACCCGATACCAATTTTGCCCATCTAAAGTAGCGTGTCGTCACAAAGGTCACGCTATTGGAAATCTTCTCATACATTAATTCGCTTACCAATCAATGTGGCACGACGGGGATCAACCGTCAAGGCGCGAACTGGGGTGATCGTCCCCAAATAGTACTATTAAATGCATAAGCGTCTACCAACTCCCGGTAGTTCACAATTCATGCTAATGGGACTTTTAGTGACATAACCTAACTTTAATAATCCATTTAATTTCATCTATCGGGTCCATTAATCATTTATCGGGTCATACAATCGGGTCATTCAATCATTCGGGTCCAAAATCAACAAACAAACAATCGGGACAAATGGTGTCCAAACTTTTATAAAAACTAACATGTTATCTCCCTCGCGGGTTTATAAAGCATTTATAAAACATTTAAAAGAGTGCGAGGCTATGAACTCACGTTGATGTGGGAAGGCGGGTTATCGGCAATTCGGACGTACGGTACATGCTTCAATCACGGAAACCTAGACAAATAATACTCGGTCTTAGACGTTTGTCCAATGACTTTATAAAAATATCAATTATGTATACATATGATGATTATATATATATGATGATCAAGTGGGTTTACATATTCTCGTTTACTCTTTTTAGAGTTATATGTCGATAGCTTTTATACTAGTTTACTAGTTTTACCCATTTACGTGTCTTAAGTTCAATAAGCTTATTATAAGTTATTTAACTTATTTTAGTCCATTTTGTACTTATATTATCAGTACTTAAACTTCACAAGTTGGGCCTAAATGGGTTAAGCCCAATAGATTCTTTTAACATGTTTTATCTCAGGTACTTGAAGGTAATTCTCGGGAAGACAACAAGAATTCATGGCCCGCACTTAAATAATATTTTTCCATTCAAACACTTGTAAAACTTTTGTATGAAATATAATGACTTGGGACCTATGTAACTTTGATGTTTATGAATGGAAATGATTTATTATTAAACGACGCGATTTTTATGCGTTGTCTATGATGTGAGTAATGTGCTATCCCGTAACACCAACTAGTCTTCCGCTGAACTAAGTTGTATAAATTTGGGGGTGTTACAACCTTGTCTCCCTCTTTAGGCTGTTCACCCCCATCATCATCCTCATTGTTATCCCCGTTACTCCCCCTAGCACTCTCCTCATTCCCATCACCACCATCATCGCCATCATCATCATCATCATCATCGTCATCATCATCCTCATCCTTATCCTCATCATCACCATCATCGTCATCCTTTTCCTCTTCTTCTCCTTCTTCTTCCTCTTCCTCTTCACCAGTGCCCTCTTCCTGCTCACTATCATCCCTTTCTTCTTCAGGTAGAATGTGATAAGGTACCACACTTCCAAACGTTTTGAATAACCTATCATCCTCCATGATAGCGTCATTCAGGGATGTGTATAGAGCCCGTTGAATCCTAGACTTATCAAACGATCCAAGTTCCACCATACGAGCCTTAAGGATCTTCTTCAATTCAAAATCCGTTAACTCATAAGCAATTTTGTAGGCGGATTCTGAAGGATTGGATGACTTGATCATCAAATTATCAGCTGCTAGTGTCTTCAATTCATCACGCAGTTTAGGCATAATGGATTCAACGGATTCTTGCACTCTTTCTGCCACAGATGCTTCAAGTGCTTCTTTTTGCTCTTTATATTTATCCCTCATCGCTTGAAGTCTGGTGATACGTACAGCATGCTTATCAGCCTCAGCCTGCTTAACCCGAGCTAGTTCTTCTGCATGTGCTTTTCGAGTCAACTCCATATCTGCAGCGAACCTAGCAATCATCTCCTCTTGGGCTCTCCTAGATGCTTCTTCACTTTGAGCTCGTCTTTGTAACTCTTGGCGAAGTTCATCCATTTCTCGTTTGTGATTATCCACATGTTTATCCAACATTTCGGCCATCACCAATGCAGCCATTGTAGATGTTGCAGAGCTGCTCTAGGTTGATTGAAGAGGCTCGGTTGTTACTGCGGTACTAAGGATGGGAATTATAGGTGGTGGAAGAAATGGTGTTGAAGCCGGTCTGGTTGGTAAGGGTTGTATTGGTGGAGGTTGAGTTGTTAAAGGTTGAGTTGACACTATGATCGTAGGAGCAACAGACTCCTTTTCCACACTTGCTGAAATAGGGATCGATGGCTCCTTCGAAGTGGAATAATGTTCAGGTGACCCAAACTCATAAACATCATCTGGTTCCTGGTACTCTTCTTCAACATTTACCCTTGCACCTGAACCACTACCGCCAGTATCTTTCCTACTCCTTTGAATTGCTATCTTCATCATTTGTTTCTCTGTTTTGTCAAGAGCAGGATCAACAACATCTTCTTCATCACGTAAAACCATCTCATCAGCCTTACCCTTTCCCTTCTTACCCTCTGTCTTCTTCTTCTTGGTTTCGGGTTCAGGTAACGCAGCTGGTTGTTTGCGTTTACCTTTACTCTTAACCGTTGTAGACGAGTCTTCTCCAGTCTGAAGGTTTGCTTTCAGCTTCTTGATTTCTAGCTGCAGTAGCTTGTAATCAGCAGAACCTTTGATTTTCTCCGTCAGAAGATAATCGGGAATAGGACCCGGAATCACACCAATAGACGGTCCTTCATGCCTCAGATCCACAGTATCATCAGCTTCTTCAGTGTGATAACGACTTGCTGCACGCCTATCAATAGTAGCATCATTCTTCATAAAATAATTAATGATAAGCTTGATAAACCGAGGATAAGGAAAGAAGTTTGTCTTCAGCTTCTTGTTATAGAAGAGTTGAAAGGTGAATTCTTCCCATATCAACAATGCATAATCTGCATTTGCAGCTTTGTACATGCCATAGAAGAGGTTTATTATAGGACTGCGCAAAGCATCATGGCCACTTATTTTTGGTGTAAGACATCTACTGAGAATACCCAACAATGCTCTCCAAGGTTGTCCTACTTTAGCAGTGGTAAACTCAGACGCAACTCGTATGTCAGGACATCCAAGAGCCTCGAACATCTCCACTAGTTCATCTTTAGTGGGATCCCTCGAAAATGACATGCCTTTGGGTGTATCACGTATACCAAAAATCTTACGGAAATCTGAAACTGTGAGCGTCTGCTGCTTGTTGTCGATGGTGAAGGTGATCTTGTTTGAAGTGATTTCCTTGGTAGCCCAAAATTCATACATATAATCATAAGGCACCGAGGCACTACTTCTTAAAGCATTCTTAAAATGGGATTGATCAAGGATCGCGATGACTACTTTAAATCCATGGTGAGTGGATTTTGAGACTTGCTTCAGCCGGTAGTTATTGGGTATAAACTTAAGGGTTCGTGCTTTAGCAATATCGGCTTCTCTAGAGTCTTGGATTGCTTGTACTGTTGGATTAGTCATTGTATCTGCTTAAGATAAGACATGAAAGGTTGATGCACAAAAACATATAGATATATATCATTCTTACTTCTAAGCATAACACATTTCATAACATAATACAACAAGTACATAAAACATGCAAACAATAATAATCAAACAACTCTTCATCCGGAACTTTCCTTCATTCAGAACTTCTTCATCCGGAACATTCCTTCATTCGGAACTTTCTTCATCCGGAAGTTCTTCATTCGGAACTTCCTTCATCCGGAACATTCCTTCATTCGGAACTTCCTTCATCCGGAAGTTCTTCATTCGGAACTTCCTTCATCCGGAAGTTCTTCATTCGGAACTTCCTTCATCCGGAAGTTCTTCATTCGGAACTTCCTTCATCCGGAAGTTCTTCATTCGGAACATCCTTCATTCGGAAGTTCTTCATTCGGAAGTTCCTTCATTCGGAAGTTCTTCATTCAGAACTTCCTTCATTCGGAAGTTCTTCATTCGGAACTTCTTCATTCGGAAGTTCTTCATTCGGAACTTCCTTCATTCGGAAGTTCTTCATTCGGAACTTCCTTCATTCGGAAGTTCTTCATTCGGAACTTCTTCATTCGGAAGTTCTTCATTCGGAACTTCTTCATTCGGAAGTTCTTCATTCGGAACTTCCTTCATTCGGAAGTTCTTCATTCGGAACTTCTTCATTCGGATGTTCTTCATTCGGAACTTCCTTCATTCGAAAGTCCTTCATTTGGAACTTCCTCATTCGGAATGTTGGGAATAAATTTAGGCCAGAACACTTGAACGCTGACAAGAACAACTTAGGCGTTGACAAGAGCAAAGTGAGCGCTGACAGCATAAGCGTTGACAAGTTAAAGTCAAGCGTTGACAGATTGAAGACAAGCACTGATGGAAGATGTGAGCTACACGTTTATTATATTCTAGATTACTTCTAGTAAGGATAGAGACGACAATGTATTTTCTATATTTATCTTTACCTAGAATAGTTGATTCGTAGCTTATTGTACAAGACTTCTTGTTTTATAAAAGAAGATCTTTTAGGTTAAAGTTATATATCAGTTTTCATAGTATTCGCAAGTTAAACCTTTCATTGTAATCAACACGATTATTCTAATACAAGTGAAAGTTTGTTTAACATCATTGTGTTTTAGATCAAGTGTTAATTCCGCATAACACTTTGTTACTTTACTCATAAGCAAAGGTTTCTCTACGTGTAGTACTTGATCTAATCTCGTATACACAAAGCTTAATCGATCTAAGTTTGGGATCAACAAGTGGTATCAGAGCTTGTTGAGAAACTTTTGATCTTTAAGTAACGCAGAACCCTAAAACACCAAACCCTAAAAACCCTAAAATTCTCAAAACCCTAAAAACATCATGTCTGGCACAAATCAACCTCCTGCTTTGCTACAAAACAACTTCTCAAACCCTATTATCAAAATTCCCATGTTTGATGCCAGGAACTTTGAGCTTTGGAAGTCCAATTTTGAGCAATATATAGCTATTCATGACTACACTCTTTGGGAGATTATCGAATATGGGAACACATTCGATAAAGCAGCAAAGATTACTGCTGCAATTGCCACAAGGACAGCTGTTCCTAATTGTCCTGAATCTGATAAGGTGGAAAAGCCTGAAGATGGGAGAGCTGTAGCTGTTGAAGACATAGCCAAGAAGAGGGTGGACATGAAAATCTTAAACATCTTGAAGCATGCCCTAGGTCATGAGAATCAGCACAAGTACAAACGTTTTGAGTCTGCAAAAGAGCTTTGGGAAGCTCTTGAAGTAGCACATGGTGGCAATGCTGATACAAAAGAAGAAAAGAAGAAGCAACTATTGCATGAGTATGCTGTCTTTAAAGCTCAACCTAATGAGAATCTCAGCAGTGTGAGAAGTAGACTTCTTGACATCACAAGTCAACTTTCCTTCATGGGAAAACAGATTGATGACCCTGAATTGAATGCTACTTTTCTCAAAAGCCTTGGTGATGTATGGAAGATTGAGACAAGATCTATTCTTGTCAATAACACCCACAAGACTTCCAGGTTTGATGACATCTTCAACAAGTTAAGGCTGTTGGAGAATGAATGGCAATTGGAGAGTGATAACAAATCTTCCAGTAGCAACATGGCCTTCTTCTCACAAAGTGAAGGCCAATTTGATTCCATGAACTTCTATGGACATTCAGCAACTGGATCTCAAGGTGTCAGCGCTGGATGTCAATCTGTCAGCGCTGGATCATATCCTGTCAACGCTTTGTACTCAAGCGCTGACACACACAATCATGGCGCTGATAGAATTAAACCTGCTGGTTTTGATCTTGATACTGTGTGTGCATTCATTGCTTCTTTGCCCAGTGATTCAAGGATTACATATGAAGATCTTGAGCAGTTAAGTGTTGAACAATTGGAAGAGATGGACATCAAGTGGACTATGGCTCTTGTAAGTTTAAGAGCAAACAGGTTCAATAAAAGGTTCAAGAAGAAGATGACCTTTAATGCTAAGGATGTTGCTGGATTTGACAAATCCAAGGTTGAGTGCTACAACTGTCATAGGATGGGGCACTTTATGAGGGAATGTAGATCTCCAAGAAGATCTGATGCTGGGAAGCCTTCTAGCCAAATGATTAAGAGCCCAGATCCCAAGGCCATGGTTGCTGTTCAACAAATTGATGGTGTTGGAGAATGGGATTGGAGCTGGATGGCTAAGAATGAGGAAGAGGACAGAGCTTTGGTTGCTGAGGTTAAAGAAGAGCATGCTGAATATGCTCTCATGGCACACTCCTCCTCCTCATCAGATAATGAGGTATATGATGATGCTTTCTGTTCTAAGGGTTGTCGTTTAAATACTGAGAAATTAAAACAAGAGATAGTTAAATTATTAGATGAGGCAAGTACTGAAAGATGCAAAGTATCTAATTATCAAATTGCTCTTACCCAAACAGAAAAGACTGTAGCTGAGTATAAGAAGATGGAGTTTGATTTAAAGGATCAAATAAACATCTTAAAACATGAGTTATTTCAGAGTAAGGATGTTCAAGATATAGTAAATAGGGTTAATCTTGATTTGATAGCTCAGTTAGAAGAGGCTAACAAAAATAAAGATAATGTGACTCTTAAAATCCAGAGATTTGATAAGGCCACACAATCCCTAGGAGAGTGTGTTAGCAAACAAAGAGACTTTAAGGATATGAGTGGGATTGGGATGAATAATTATACTGTTGTTCCACCACCAGCTGAGGATTTCTATGGTGTCCAATCAAAGGACTTATCTTGGACTGGCTTGCCAGAATGTCAAGAGGAGGAATTCATTCCTCCACCTAGAGTGATTTCCCCAGTTGAGGAATACAAGCAAAAGCTGACTGACCTAGATGAGTGGAAGAAAGCTAACCACACCTTGTTTGTTAAGGGAGGGTTATTGTGTGAAAGTCCAAATGAGCCCACACCAATCACGAGCCTTGATCCTAAACCTATTAAGATCACACACCCTACCACTGGCAAAGCTGTTGACCTTGGCCCACAAAATGTTAGAAGACCTAGTGTTAAGTATGCAGAGATGTATAGGAATACTAGGTCACCAAAAAGCCAAGTTAGTGATCATGGAACAGGCTTCTTTGCTTCTAGACCTAAGACTATGTCTAGAAAACCTTGTTATACATGTGGTAGCTTCTCACATTTGGCCTACAAATGTGTCAACGCTTCCAATGTCAACGCTGATAGGAACCATTTCAGCGCTGACAAAAGTCAACATAGGTCAAACACTGTCAGACCCAATACCTTTGTGAACAAAAGTTCACAAGTTGTTAGACCAGCCCCATTCTTTTCTAGAGGGTCTAACACACAAGGCCTAAGACCTTTTCAAAAGTCAAATACTTGGTCCAATAGGCAATGGGTTCCTGTAGCAAACCCTAGGTTCAACGCTGATAAGAGCAATCGGGGCGCTGACAAGAGTAATTTCAGCGCTGATAGATACACTGCCAAACCTAGGTATTTGCAGCCACAGGGAAATAGGTCTAAAGCTTCTACTAGCTTAACATGGAGACCAAAACAAAACCAGAACCCTAATAATACTGGTATTTCTATGACATGCAACAGGTTTCATTATATTTCTAAGGCATTGTCAACACCAATTGGGGTTAACTGGGAATTTCATTCAAATAGGGATGAAAATGGGGTTGTTATGAGAACCAAGTCTGTTCTTGTTGAACAACCAAATGAATCCAAGTCTTCCAAGGCTTGGGTTCCCAAAGAAAACTAATGTGTTTTCTTTATGTACAGGGCATTCAGATGAAGATCAATGACTATGGATACTGGGATAGTGGATGCTCAAGGCACATGACAGGAAAGGAAGACTATCTGACCAATTTCTCTCCTATTCAAGATGGTGATAAGGTATACTTTGGAGGGGGCTATGGAACAATCACAGGAAAAGGAACCCTTGTCACCAACAATCTAAGATTTGAGAATGTCTTCCTGGTAAAAGAACTGGATTATAATTTGTTTAGTGTATCACAAGTGTGTGATAACAAAAATAAGGTTCTTTTTACAGATACTGAGTGCTTGGTGTTAAGCAAAGATTATAAGCTCCCTGAGGAAAAATATATAGATTTTAGAACACCAAGGCATAAAGACATATATAATGTGAATCTTAATGGAATTAAGGTAAATAATAAAATGTCATGTCTGTATGCTAAAGCCTCAGTAGATGAAAGTAATCTTTGGCACAGGAGATTAGGGCACATAAACTTTAAGAATATCAATAGACTTGTGAGGCTTGGTTTAGTTGATGGTTTGCCTGAAAAGGCTTTCCACAATGACCACTCTTGTGTTGCATGCCTTAAGGGCAAGCAGCACAAGGTCTCATTCAGGTCTAAACAAGTGCACTCTAGTTCTAAACCACTTCACTTATTGCATATGGACCTCTTTGGTCCAACTAATATAGAAAGTTTGAAGGGTAAATCATATTGTTTTGTTATTACTGATGATTACTCCAGGTTTACATGGACTTTCTTTTTAGCCAAGAAAAGTGAAACTGCCCTAAGTCCGATTAATTTCATTACCCAGATAGAAAAGAAGAATGGTAATGAGGTCAAAATTATTAGAAGTGACAATGGGGGTGAGTTTAGAAATCAGTTGTTAGATGATTTTTGTGCCAAGAAAGGGATTACTAGGCAGTATAGCATAGCTAGAACTCCACAGCAAAATGGGGTTGCTGAAAGGAAGAATAGGACCCTTATTGAAGCAGCCAGAACCATGTTGGCTGATGCCCACTTTCCTATAGCCTTTTGGGCTGAAGCTGTTAACACAGCTTGTTATGTTCAAAATAGGGCATTGGTCAACAAGATACATAATAAGACACCTTATGAATTACTTTGGGGAAGGAAGCCCAATATTGGCTTTCTTAAGCCATTTGGTTGTCATGTAGTTGTGTTAGAAACTAGTGAGGCCCTAGGTAAATTTGATTCAAAAGGTGATGAAGGCTACTTCATGGGTTATTCAGTGCAGAGTAAAGGATATAGGGTTTACATTAAAAAGGAAAAACGTATACTTGAAAAGGTACATGTTAGGTTTTTAGAAAGTAAACCTAGTGATCCTGAGAGTGGTCCAAATTGGTTGTTTGACTTAGAACCTTTATCTAGAGCTTTAAATTATATGCCTGTTACTGATCCAGACATTGTGAAGGTAACTTCAAGTGTTTTGGAAAAGAGAATTGGTAATGTTTCAGGTATACAGGTTGCTAAGGAGGATGGACCACCAGCAGTTAAATCATCTCCCACACAAGAATTTGTTACACTTCCCATATGGACAGATGAGTATTATGCTGCTGCTGCTGCTGCTAGAAAAGATAATGGTGGTGTTCAGATACCACCAAGTACAAACATGCATACTTCTTCAGGCGCTGACAAAGGGAAATCAAGCGCTGACAAGAGCATTTCAGACGCTGATGGGTCAGACGCTGACACAAGCAGTTCAAGCGTTGTTAGCCCTAACGCTGACAAACAAGGATCAGAATTTGACAACACCTTTGCACATCTTTTCTCTTCACATTTTGAACAAGGTGGACCTTCCCATGTCCATGAAGAGATTCGTGTTGATCAAACAGAGTCAGATGAAGAAGATATTGGCAACATGGAGCGTGAAATTGAGGACACCAGACTTATTGAAGGAGGAGTTCTCACTTCCATAGCAAAGGATCACCCCACATCTCAGATCATTGGTGATGTTATGGCTCCAGTTCAGACAAGAAGATCTCATCAAGGTCTTGGTGGATTTATTGCCAATATACACAAGAAGGTTGATACCCCTCTTGTACAAGCATGTTTGTTTGCCTGTTTTCTGTCACAGGAAGAACCCAAGAAAATTTTTGATGCTCTCAAAGAACCAAGTTGGGTGGAAGCAATGCAGGATGAGCTTCACCAATTTGCTATACAGGATGTTTGGGAGCTGGTTGATTGTCCTAGATATGTGAGACCAATTGGGACAAGATGGGTTCTAAGGAACAAGAAAGATGAAAGAGGCATTGTGGTCAGAAACAAGGCACGTTTGGTAGCTCAGGGTTATACACAAGAGGAAGGCATAGATTATGAAGAAGTCTTTGCTCCAGTTGCAAGAATTGAAGCTATCAGAATTTTCTTAGCTTATGCTTCTTGCATGAACTTTACTGTTTATCAAATGGACGTGAAGAGTGCTTTCCTCTATGGCACAATTGTTGAGGAGGTTTATGTAATGCAACCTCCTGGTTTTGAAGATCCTGAGAATCCAGACAAGGTTTATAGAGTAAAGAAGGCAATGTATGGACTTCATCAAGCCCCAAGAGCATGGTATGGTACATTGTCCACCTACTTGGTGGAAAATGGTTTCAAGAGGGGCACCATAGATCAGACCTTGTTTACAAAGAAGAAAGGAAAACATGTGTTGCTGGTGCAGGTCTATGTTGATGATATCATTTTTGGGTCTACTGATCCAAAAATGAGTGAGGATTTTTCCAAGCTCATGACAGATAAATTCAAGATGAGTGCAATGGGTGAGATGAACTTCTTTCTAGGTTTACAAGTTCAGCAGAAAGAAGATGGTATCTTTATCTCCCAAGACAAGTATGTAGCTGAAATCTTGAAGAAATATGGTTTTTCTCCACATGAAAAGGAGGCTTCCACTCCTATGGATAGGCAACACCCTTGGGGAAAAATTGGAGCTGGAAAGGATGTGGATGTTAGGCACTATAGATCAATGATTGGATCATTGATGTATCTTACAGCCTCAAGACCTGACATCATGTTTGCTGTGTGTGCATGTGCACGCCATCAAGTGACTCCCAAAGAATGTCACCTTTTTGCTGTGAAGAGAATTTTTAGGTACTTAAGGTGTTATCCAGATCTTGGATTATGGTACCCAAAAGATTCTCCATTGGACCTTATTGCATATTCAGACAGTGATTATGGTGGTGACAAGTTTGATAGGAAATCCACAACTGGTGGATGTCAATTTCTTGGGAGCAGATTAATATCTTGGCAATGCAAGAAACAAACAGTGGTGGCCAACTCTACAACTGAAGCAGAATATGTTGCAGCAGCTGCTTGTTGTGGACAAGTCTTATGGATTCAGAACCAGCTGTTGGATTATGGGTATAATTTTATGCATACCAAGATTTTTGTAGACAATAACAGTACTTTATGCATTATTAAAAATCCTGTACATCATTCTAAAACCAAACACATAGAAATTAGACATCATTTTATAAGAGATTGCTTTGAGAAAGGTTTAATACAACCAGATAGGGTCGACACAGAGGACAATGTGGCTGATTTATTAACTAAACCTTTTGATGCTGGAAGATTTCAATATTTGGTAACGAATATTGGAATGGTTAATCTCACTTAATATGTGTTTTGGAATCTTTTTGTAAAAGTATGTACAGGATAATGCATTGTTATTGGTCTTTGTGATGATTTAGATTTTCCACATTATTTTTCTAACACTGACAAAGGTAAATGTAACGCTGTCAAGTGTTATTTTGCCGTTGTTAGAGATATTATGGTCTAACGCTGACAAGAGTTCCTTCAACGATGATAAGTGTTGTCGGGACGCTGTCAGCAACAAATGTTAGTTTTGTGGTTTTCATCTAAATGTGCAGGTAATGGTAGCTTTATGCCATTGGATACAGAGTTGCTTATGGATCTTTGAAGAGCTATTTGGACATGTTTTGTTTATGGATGATGGTTGGAATATTTATATTCCTATCTTGACATAAATTTTTAATGTTCATATATATTATTGAGAACTCATGTATCATAGTTTAAGGGGAGGTTTAAGGAACCTTTAGGACTCTTGGGTATTCTTAGAATACTCTCATCACAATTCTAGATTGTGTCCACTGGTGAGTATGGGTTAGTTTTACTAAACCATGAGGCACTGTAGCATGCATAGTATATCAACTTTGCATGCTGCCAAGACATTTTTGGCCTAGAATTGGTTGTGGTCTGTTGGGAGGCTTGGGAATCCTTTTGATATGGGTTTTACCTGGGAGTAACAAGGATTTTATGAGGTAACTTGGTTGTTAAGAATTTTGGTTAGCAAGGGACACTAGAGGACTGTTATGTCTATCTTGCTTATGCAAGTGTGCATAACTGGACAGTGCTTGCCGCCCTATGATAATTATCAGCTTTTGGTTATCTTCTCTAGGATAAATTACTTGTTAGGGTCATTTTTCACTTTTTAAAACAATTTTATTTTTGGACGCTGACAAGGTTTTTTCAAGCGTTGTTGTGACCAAAATGGACGCTGACATGGCTTTAGGCGAACGTTGACAAGATTATAGCCGTTTGGGCGTTGATGGGTTATATTTGACCGTTGACAAACAATGGGACCTACCCAGTTGTTACTTTTTGACATATTTTCAAGCCGTAATTTTAGGAGTTGTTACTTTCATTAAATGCATGGGATAACTTATAAACTTTTTCAATATTTTCATGATTGATTTTTGAAAATCTTTGCCTATTTTTGGGCCAATCACGTGCATTCATCCACTCCTATAAATTTGGCTCCTATTTTAAACAGGGTATCTATAATTCTTGTCTAACACTTTTCTCTTATCAACCTTCATCTTTTATACATCAAATTAACAGCTTTCATCAATGGCACCAAGATTTAACTCAGCAGAATTGGATTTGGGGTTCAAGTCTCAACACAAAATGATTGCTTATCTTGTTGCTGATAATACTTTGTTCCCTCAATACACTCAGATGGTGGAGTATTTGAATGCATCCCCATTAAGGTATGCTCTTTCTCATGCCCCACTCATTCCAGTCACACACATTAAACAGTTTTGGAATACTGTTAGTTCCTCAACAGTTAATGGAGTGACAACATTGACTTCTATTATACATGGGAGACCTTGGGTGGTTACTGAGGCCTTGGTACGCCAGGCCTTGCATCTTAATGATGCTGATGGTATAACCATGCTTCCCATATCTGAAATAGAACAAGGGCTTAGGGCTTTGGGATACCCTATTCCTGATGAAGGTACTCTTAATAAGTACCATAAGCAGGAATTTCCCCCAGCCTGGAAGTACCTAATTCACATTCTCCTTCAATGTTTGAGTCCCAAATGTACTGCACACAATGAGATCAATAGATCCATTGCATCTGCTATTGTGTGTATTACAACAGGGCAAAATTATAACTGGTCTAAAATGATTTTTGAAGGAATGTGTAAAAACAAGGGGACAAAAATGACTTTAGCTTATCCCCGTTTTCTGCAAATGGTTTTTGATGCTCAAAGATATTGTTCAAGGGATCACAATGACTTTTATAAGATCCCTGAACAAAAGAAGGCTATTTTTACCAAGATGAATTCACCACCTCATAGAGACCTACCATTAACCCCAGCCATGCTTGCTGTTATTGCAGCAGCACAACCCCAACCAGACCCCCAACCTCATATTGACCCTCACCCACAACTTGAACCTATCCCTGAACCTTTACCCTCACCTGACCAAATGCAAATAGACCAAAATCCCTTTGACGCTGACACATCTAATGTGGGCGTTGATATGCCTATTTCCACCGCTGACACCCAACCATCACAATCCCAAACACCCCTTAACCAACCTACATCTACACCATCTTCTACACCATCTTCCACACCACCTGAATATAGGTTGATTAAACGCCAAAGGACTGCTGGAGTGTTCTCCTCTGGTGGTCCTAGCCATGCAGCAGAGAGAACCACCACCACAAGTGTGGCTGGTGAACTGGATGAGGCTGGGGCTATTGATACAGGCTTAGATGCTGGTCAAGACAGTCCCAACATAATTAAGTCCTCATCCATGCCCAATGAACCTAACTTGGGAGGTCAAATCCCCATTTTGGAAGAGGGCAGACTGGAACCAATGACGCTTTTAGAATTGACGGCTGTCTGCATTAGCTTGCAAAAGCAAAATGCAGACTTAGTACAAATTGTCAGTAACCAAGGCCTTGAACTCAATGAATTGAGGGAGAGGATTGTTGTTTTGGAGAGTGCTCATTCAAGGGGAGGTATGGAGGAGTCTTCCAAAGGGGAGGAAGAAAGAAATCTGAGTGATAAGAGCAGTCAAGATGGTCAATCATTGGATATTGCTGAGGCTCTTACTACATTAAAGGAACAAAAAGGTTTTGATACGTCCTTAATCTCTCCAACCAATTTAAATTTATCATTTACAGATATGCTGAGAGAGGTTACACAAGGCGCTGAGGGAAAATATTTGAGCGTTGACAAGGCAAGTTTGGACGCTGACAGAAATATTTTGGGCGCTGATAGAGGAAATTTGGGCGTTGACAGATCTGCATATGGAGGTGATGTATTCCAGTCATCATCTATCATCAAAGATGTTCCTACTCAGGTATTATCATCTACCCTACCAACAATTGAACCAACAGATAAGGGTAAGGGTAAGTTGGTAGAAGAAATTGTTCCAAAGAATGCAGCTCAGGTTGAATTTGATAGAAGATTAGCTGAGCAAATGATGGAACAAGGTGAAAAAGAAAAGTCACCATTTGTTGTGACTTCTGAAGAAGAAAGTGATGAAGTTAGCTCAGATTCAAGTGTGATGATTGTTGAACCAGAAAGACTTGAGTATGGTGATGAGCTTGCTCAGGAAAGGCTGAGAGATTTGAAGTTGCAAATTGATTTTGATATGCCAGAGGTAGTTCAGATGTACAATTCTTGGGAAGAAAGCTGTATGGATAATCCAGACTTGACCATTTCAGATCAAATATGGGGTTTGGAAATTCTTCTTAGAGTTCAGCAGGATTGTAAGGTGATGCTGAAGTACAAGGCAAGCAACATTCTCTCTGAATTGAAAAGGGATAGAAGGAAGCTCTACTTTATGTTGCTCAAATGTCATGGAGTTGGATGGACACATCAGAAGCTGAAGGCTTTGACATTTGATGAATTGGAACATAGGGCTTATCCTATTTGGGTGAAAGTGCAGGAAGAAAATACTTTCAGACTTCTTTCAGATGAAAGAAAGGAGCAACTTGCAGAAGAGATGGCAATCAAGAAAGCTATGATAGTCCCTAGACCAGTAAAGAAGGGATTTATTCTTGAGTTTCCAAAAGATATGTCTCAACTGTATCCAAGTGAAGCAATCATTAGAAAGAGCCTTAAGCTCTCCCCATTAGAAGCTTCAGATATGGTTCATGTGTTACCATTAGATTCCAGGAATCCAATTGTAAGTTATGAGGAAGATGAATGTGGATTCTGGAAAATTGGAAGATTTGGCAAGGAGGTACACACTTTTACCACTCTCATATCTTTATTTGCAAGTTGTGACAGAGAAGACTTGGTAGACCTTTGGAGGTTGCTAGAGACCAAGTATGAGGCTGAAGCACCAACTTCAGCCAATGGAATAAAACTTTGGACCACATTCAAAAGAATGTGTGGGACAAAAGAAGAAGATCCTGAAATATGGAAGGATCTTGAAGATGATCTCAATGGTCTTCAATGGAGGTTATATTCAGCTGCTGGTGTATACCATTTGAGTTCTACAAAGTTTGCTGAGTATTTACTTGTAGATGCTCAGTATTTCATATCCAAGGCTGTTTTGGAGAAGATGAAGGACACCCAGTTGGAGATAGACTATACAAGTGACGTGGCAAAGAATTTGATCAGATTTATTTATTACCAATATGATAAGGTTTGTCAGACTCCTCCAAGTTCTTAATGTTTATTCAGAAACTTGATCATAAGAGTGGATATCAAGTTTAGGGGAGGATTGTTGGGAATAAATTTAGGCCAGAACACTTGAACGCTGACAAGAACAACTTAGGCGTTGACAAGAGCAAAGTGAGCGCTGACAGCATAAGCATTGACAAGTTAAAGTCAAGCGTTGACAGATTGAAGACAAGCACTGATGGAAGATGTGAGCTACACGTTTATTATATTCTAGATTACTTCTAGTAAGGATAGAGACGACAATGTATTTTCTATATTTATCTTTACCTAGAATAGTTGATTCGTAGCTTATTGTACAAGACTTCTTGTTCTATAAAAGAAGATCTTTTAGGTTAAAGTTATATATCAGTTTTCATAGTATTCGCAAGTTAAACCTTTCATTGTAATCAACACGATTATTCTAATACAAGTGCAAGTTTGTTTAACATCATTGTGTTTTAGATCAAGTGTTAATTCCGCATAACACTTTGTTACTTTACTCATAAGCAAAGGTTTCTCTACGTGTAGTACTTGATCTAATCTCGTATACACAAAGCTTAATCGATCTATGTTTGGGATCAACACGGAAGTTTTTCAGAAAAAATCCTTCATTCGGAAGTTCTTATCCTTGTTCATCCGGAACATCAACACAGTCTAAGAGGATTAATTCTAAACGCGTTTGTGAGTTTCTAAGGCAAACTAAGGCAATTAATCATCATTTAATGCTAATCAGCACAAAACCCACCAAAAATCCCTAGTTAATTAACCCTAAATTAATCATAAACCCTAAGTTGATTTAAACTGATTAATTGAGCACTGTTAACAGAATTACATGATAAGTAAGGTGAATTAGAAGTTAAAATATTGATGAAATTACCTTATTAATCGAATGAATGGAACGGATTGATGAATAAACGAGTTGTTTTTTAGTTTGTGAGTGTGTTTTAACAATGGCGTCAACAAGATTAGTGATACAGTGAAAAGGAAAAAGGGGCGGGGGTGTTTATATTTGACTTAGGTCAAGTTTTTACAACTTACACACAATGTCATCTTAAGTCCCTCTACTTTTCTCTCCTTTTCCTTTTTGTTTCTAACTTTTTCAATTCATTTTACCTTTCCATTGATAATTTTAGTCGACTTAATTTTGCTTAGCTAAACTCGACAATCTCACACAACTAAAGTATCGATCTATAAGCAAAACTCCAAGATCTTAAAGCCATTCCTATCACACGTCGTATTCTAAAGCAAAACCACTCAATTACCATGTAGCCTTTAATTTTCACAATCACTTTTTGAAAAGATCGATTTAATGACGAAGATGATTTAATATTTTCTCCCCCTTAAACGATGACCCGTTTTCTATTTAAAGAGCTGTAGACATTGTTTAAAGAGTCAAATATTGATGAAAGCATTTCCAATTTATATCTTGAAAAAGTTTGATTCGTGGTGTCAATAAGATTTCTCTTATTTTAACAAATTAATGCACTGAGACGTACACTAATTCGTGTAAGACCAAGTTATAAAGTAAACTTGATCCCTTTGCATGATTTGGCTTGTAAATCACGCCCGAGATCTGAGCCAACGTTTTCCAAGGAAATACGTGACTTGAATATGAAAACCGGGTTGCAGTCAGAAATAACTACAAGCCATAATGGGCATGTTTTAAAAATGTACAACTTTTATACGGACTCTATTTATGGCACCGTGTCAATATTAATCGACATTTCTAAGGCCGTAAATATTACCGTACTAAAAGACATGCCCGATTTAAAACGAAAAATATTTTTGGTTTTTCTTGATTTTATAATTTTTATGGTTTTTCTAGGTTTTATATTTTTTATGATTTTTGTTGGTTTTATATTTTTGTATTTTTCTTTTGTGGTTTATATATTTACGATAATATACATGATCACGAACAAAGGATACTCTGAATAGTTTACCACGACTATTCAGCTGATTCTTCTGCCAACTCTTTGAGAGTCGCTGGAGTGAATGATTTCATGCCAAGCTTGTCGATCAAAAACTCGATTCGTCCTCGATCTAATGCTTTGGTGAACATATCCGCCAGCTGGTACTCGGTAGGCCGAGCCTGATACCGGGCACACATGCATACAGCAAATTGCAAATCAGGCCTGCTAGCAGTCAGATACAGAAGGGTGCCGATCATCCCACGGTAAAGTTTTGGATCGACAATAGTCCCATTCCTATCTTCATCTAACTTGGATTTCTCCACCATTGGAGTGTCCACGGGGTCACAATTTTCAAAGTTATATTTCTTAAGAGATTCTAGAGCATATTTGGATTGATTAATAAAGATGCCTCTGGGATTTTGAGAAATCTGTAATCCTAAGAAAAATGAAATTTATCCCATCATCGACATCTGAAAGCGTGTGGACATTATCTTCTCAAAGCGATTTGACAATTCTATGTTAGTGGCAGCAAATATTATATCATCAACATAAATTTGTACCAGAATCATGTCGTTGCCTTCCTTGAGAGTGAATAAAGTAGGGTCCACCTTGCCTTTGGAGAAGCCTTCCGAAATGAGATATGTTGACAGGAGATCATACCACGCGCGTGGAGCTTGTTTCAACCCGTAGAGAGCCTTCTTAAGCTTGTACACATGGTTAGGAAACTCCGTACTGACGAACCCATCCGGCTGACTAACATAGACTTCTTCCCTTAGTTCACCGTTCAAAAATGCCGTCTTCACATCCATTTGATAGAAGATCATGTTCATATGAGCAGCATACGCAAGGAATAGTCTAATCGCCTCCAATCTAGCCACAGGAGCAAAAGATTCTTCAAAGTCTATACCCAAGGCTTGTTTATATCCTCTAGCGACCAATCTAGCCTTATTCTTTAATACCGCACCCATCTCATCAAGTTTAACCTTATAAACCCATAACAAAGTAAGGATGTTAACCTTGTCAGGGAGAGGAACCAATTCCCATACTTCAAGTCGTTGGAATTCATTTAGTTCCTCCTGTATGGCTTCAATCCAAGATGATTGAGTCATAGCCTGCTGCCAATTTTTAGGTTCAACTTCAGAGAGAAATACATGAAAGTAGCAATAGAGTGCATTCTCTTGTAATTGATGGCGTGTAGAGACTGGTCGATCTAGATCTCCAATGACATTCCTAATTGGGTGATCTTTTGTCCATTTAGTGCTATGGTTTTCAATCCTAGGTGGTCTGGAGTGAACAATAGAAGGAGCTTCTTCTGAGGTAGACGCGGCTGAAGGGTTTTCAGGGATCGCCACACCAAAGAAAGGAAGCTCTTGCAAGTGAGCATATTCCAAGTCGTGATCAATAGAATCCTCTTCCACATCATTAGGCACAAGTAGGGGTGACGATTCAGGTGTAGTTTGAGAATCACTTGGTGAAGGTGCATCCGGTTCAATATGAATTGTAGATGCATTAGATAAAGGTTCATTAGCTTGAGCAACCACTTCAGGTATTGGAGCAATTACTACAGGTGTTGGAACTTCATCAGTCGGGGGATCAAAGAATTCATCAAACAACGGTTAAAACAGTTTATCCCACTCGGGCCTTGTTGGTGGTAAAAATGATGTAGAAGTAGGATTATTGGGAACTAATCCGGAACTAATAGCACCGGTTCCCATCTCATGAAGCGCGGGTTCAGAGCTGTGTTGCTCAGAAGCCATCGCTGTCAGCTCGTCGAAATCTGCGTCCATAGTTTCTACAATCTTGCCAAGACGACGGTTATAGATTCGGTATGCTTTCTTGGACGGTGAGTAACCAATGAAAATACCTATATCGGCTTTCGGTTGAAGCTTACCCAAGTTCTCACTATTAATGTTTGGATAACAAAGAGCACCAAACACATGAAAAAATGAAACATCGGGTTTACGGTCATGTAGAAGCTCATAAGGTGTTTTTCCATGGCGTTTCCGAAGGATATAACGGTTTTGGGTGAAACATGCAGTAGAAATCGCTTCTGCCTACAAGAACAATGGAGCGTTCACATAAATAAGCATGGTCCTAGCAGCTTCCATAAGCGTACGGTTCCGTCTTTCAACGACACCGTTTGGTTGTAGAGTGCGTGCAGCGGATGTTTCATGTGAAATACCAACTCCTTCATAATAATCAAGAAGAGTCTGGTTTACGAACTCTGTTCCATTGTCTGTACGTATACGGCGGACAGTAGTGTTCAAACGTACCTGAATGAATTTCAGAAAAGTGATGATAGCCTTCGGTGCTTCATCCTTTGTACGTAGAAATCTAACCCATGTAAACCTGGAGAAATCATCCACAATAACCAGAATGAATTTCTTACCGCTCACACTTTCAGTTCTCATTGGCCCACAAAGATCCATATGCAAAAGATGAAGTTTTTCTTGATTGGTGTCTTCAGCTTTGGGCTTGTAAGATTTCTTGGTACTTTTTCCCCTTGAACACGCGGAACATAAATGGTCCTTGTGAAATTTAAGCTTTGGAAGACCACGAACTAAATCATTTTTAGCCAGATGATTAATAGCATCAAAGTTAAGATGAGATAATCTGCGATGCCATAACCATGACTTGGTCTTAGATGCTTTAGAGAGAAGACATACTGGAGAGGCGGCCATCATGTCTTGTAAGGACAAGGTATAAAGATTTGCACCACGAGATCCCTTCAACAAATCTTTTCCTTCCAAGTTGTGGATGAAACAAGTGTGTTGTCAAAAAGCAACCTCTAGGTTGGAATCACAAAACTGTCCTACTGAGAATAAGTTATGACCAAGACCTTCTACATAGTATACCCTTGAAATCGTCACGTTTCCAATCTGATATTCACCATACCCCATTATCTTTGCTATATGATCATTCCCGAATTTAAACGTACCAAGAAACTTGCTGACGAAATTTCGGAGCATCGAGCGATTTCCGGTCATATGTTTTGAACAACCGGAGTCCAAATACCACAGGATGATTTGGACCACCTGAAAATATCACCACACGAAGACAATGTAGAGGTATCGGAATCTGAGTGTTCCTTGTTATTAGCAGGTACAGATTTAATAATCTTAGATTTGCTAACTCTAGGTTTCTTAGATTTCCTAGCCTTCTTTTTCTTAATAGGTGGTGTAGATTCTAGTTGGCTTAAATCCTGAGGTATTTCTTCACTGATAGGCACTATAGTGGGGGCTGACCTAATTAAAGGGCGCTGTTTCCATACTTGAGTGCGAGTGTTCCTAACTAAAGGACGCTCAGACCTAACCTCAATGGATGCATTCCTAGTTAAAGGGCACATTTTTCCATCTAATGTAAAGGTCCTACCAGTGGGACGCCATTGCCAGCCAACTTGGGCACGAGTTCTACCCGTTGGCTTCCATTCAAGACCATTCTTAATAGCATTCATTTCATTCACGTGATCAATCAGACACAAATCATGACGTTGGGAAAACATACATTCATTACAATTCCAACAATTCAAATCAGAATTCACGAATGGTTTAGGCTGCTGCACAGGCGCAGAGCTTTTAGTCTTAACATGATTCTTTTTATTTAAAACTGAACTAGCATTCCTATTGTGAACTTCTACTTTCTTCTTTTTGGCACTACTAGTGGAGGGCTTGATCTTATCTTTCTTGAGTGGCGATCCTTTAGCCTTAGTAGTCTCTTTTAATCCTGTAGAAGGCAAAGTGGGAATATTAGCAACAGATTTTAAAGGTGTCTTACTTGATTGTGCCAATGACGGTTTCGCTCCTGGAGTCTTATTAAATGGAGTGACAGCAATGGGCCTATTATTAAGTAGTGCCGAACCTGGTGTACCTATGTATTGCAAATATGCTAAGCAATATTGAACTCGCTTAATATATTCATGAGCCGAATAATAGTCGCTACTTGAGGGATCTAAGGCATAAAGATCGTCTAAAATATCCCTAAGAAGATCGACATGCTTAATGGCATTACTCATATAATCATCGTAGGTAACCGGGTTTCTCTTATGAAGTGGATTCTTATAAAGCACTACTGACTTGGTTGTTGGAGCACTAGTGGACGGTGCAGAGTCGGTAGCTAAGTTATCAACAACTTCTTGTCGGGTGAGAAGAAGTGTCTCCTTTAACTCGGCCAAAACCATGTTTTTGTCAATGAGCAGGATGTTTAAGTCAGAGATTTCCTCACATTTTTGGTTCAATTGTTCAACATAAAATTGTTGCTGTGCCGCATTAAAAGCGAAGCGTTCTTCTAGTGAACCATAAAGTTTGGACATTCCCTGTCTTGCACGATCCATCTCCCCTAGAATAGATGAAAGTCTAATTTCTAAGGCCTGGTTTTTAGACTCTGCAGCCTCTAGTTCCAATTTTAATGTTTCATTTGATGACACATCTCTCTTCAATCTCATGATTTCTTCCTCTAATGTCTTAACAATTGCAATCATCTTGTCACTCGTCTCAACACCGTTTTCACAACCATTTGATATCAAAAGATCCTCATTTTGAGTTTGTTGTTTTAATTCTAAAGATATACAATGTTGTTCTAGTTGATTAAAGCGTTTTGAAAGTAAATTGTAAGAATCTTGTAGCTTTAAAAACTCAGCGTTAGATTCGTGACAAGAATGATTATCTACCTCATTTACAGTATCAGCAACATTTACAGAGAGATTACAAACATCATCACATATATGCACATCATCACAATTAATCATAGCGGATGTAAGCTCATTCGAATAATTAACATTTACAGTAGTAAGCACATCACACGAGATTACTGCAGACAAGAATCGGTCATATTCGGTTAAAATATTTTCTTTTTCAATTAGTTGTAGTTCGTAAGCGGTGTCCATTTCATAAAACACTTTTTGAACTTCACCAATTTCAAACACAAGATTTTCCTTAAGAGATGCAAAAGTTCCTTTTAGACTTTCGACAAACGGATTGATCTCATTTTTAAACACCTCGTTCATATGTTCGAAAGCCCATTCTCCGGCGTTTAAGCCATTTGAAGTCGTACAATCCAAAATGACCTAATCAAAATTAGTAAAGTATTGATTAATCTCTTGCAAGTTTAACCATACAGTGCTAACAGGTGGAAGATCCTTTGGAATTTCTTTAGGACCTTCCATATTGACAAGTGTAGGAAATGTACTAGGGTTTTCTTCATCTAATATGTAGGTCGGTGCTGTTATGAGATCTTTGTCCATATGGAAGCGAATTCTAAAATCCGTTTTTGCAAGCTCCTTATTCAATTTAAAATAATCACACTCGGGATATTTTGCAGAATTGTATGACCGATCCTCATCAACTAGATCCTTACTTGTTCAATCATCGGGAAAAACAATCGGGTCTAAAGCCAATCCTAATTGAGTTGCATTATAAAGTCTAGGACTATGTCTTAAAGCTTGTTTTGCATACCGTAGATTAGGGGGAAGGCCTTTTAGACGTGATAAGTTAAACTCTCTAAACGAAGCATCAAATAAGTGCACTAGTTGAGAAGCAGCGTATTGTCTTAACAGCAAGTAATCTAGACTTCTAATCTTATTAGTAGCATTAATCTCCATTTCATTCTTCTTAGACTCGAGTGATTCAAAATCCGTTTGAAGTTTTTGAAAATTAGTGACCACTAACTCCTTTTCTTTAAGTTCATTAGTCAGATTTGCTCTTAAGTTTTCAATTTCTTGCAAGTGACCCATTTGTTTGTTTCTAAAATGATCATATTCGGGATTAGTTAGAACACTAGACGAAGGCACTAATTCCAAGGTTTGAACTTTCTCGTTGCTTAAGGCAAGCTCATCAGACAAATTCTTATTCTTAGCTAAGGTTTCTAAGAGTGCAGCATTCATTTGGCTAAGTAATGTAGCAGGAACCATGACCAAATCTTGTTGAGCAGGAGTAGGCGTTTGCGAAATGGGTCCCGGTTGTGATTCACTCAAAGTCTGGGGACTCACATTGATATTGCTATCATTGTTTGTCTCCTCATTTGAAAGACTCACCACCGAAGATTCATTCGAATCAGCACTCTTTTGCACAACTTGATGTGGTTGAATACTAGCATCAGTGGTATTATCGGTGGTATTAATAAGTACCTCAGATCTCTTTTCTGGCCCTAAGTTGGAGATAGTTGCCATGAGAGCAGCCTTTGCAGATTGAAAGTCATCACAGTCTGAGTCATACGCATCAAGATCATCGGCTTGGTATGCTGCATTCTATGTGGTGACAACGTCTTGTTCAGCAATCCCTGGATCAGCAAGAAATGCAAGCTCCTCTTCATCAAGTTCCCTTCCTTGTGCCTGAGCATTCACCAGATAGATCTTTTCTGCAAACCATTGTCCATCCCTTCTCCTCTTGGGTTTCTTACAATCCCTGGACATATGACCCTCTTCCTTGCAGTTGTAGCATGTAATCATTCTCAACTTGCCTGTATTAGCCCGTGGAGGATTGTTGACCATTGGAGCAGGAGCAGGATTGACCGTGCGAGCATTAGTAGTTGATGTGGAAGGTCTCCCCTGATATGGTTGAATAGGCTGAACCATTACCCTGCCATTCTCAATAGTAGCTTGTTGGCGAGAATTGGATGAATTCCTCAACTGATTGTTGGTAGGAGCTGATCCCCTAAATCCTCGTTTGCTTAAAGTCCTTGTGAGATAAGCAGACATAGTGGTTAACACTTCAACTGGGTCAGCCCCTTGTTTGAATATAGGAACGGGGACTTCCTCATCATCACAGTACATTGCTTGGTCTTGAGTTGCATAATCACTAGAATAAATACTCATTTGATCAGGGTAGCTTGTTGGATATGTTGCATTCTCTTGATAAGAAGAATATGAAGATTGAGCATAAGGTGCAATACTTGCTGGGTGAGGTTGTGTAGCATATTGTGATGAAGGTGCACTGAACCGATATTGTTGCTGATGTGAGGTGGGTGGTTGTGGTAAAATCGAGTATTGGGGAAAGGTTGGTGTCATGTAAGGTGATGGATGATAGGCTTGATGTCCCAAAATATAAGGAGTGTTGTTGTGAGACAAGCTTGGTTGATTCGCCATCAAAGTTAATGAATCAGGGTACATACCTCGTGGAGAACGGTGCATGATCACATGTTTTTCATGCTGCTGAAGAAAAGCATATAGTTGATCCAAATTGCACTTATGCAGATCCCTGGTTAACTTAACATCGGTAATATACTCACCCCATTCAGCTTGAGGTAAAGTATTCAAGAATTTGGTGTTAACCTGGAATGGAGCAATCACCAGATTGTATACATTCAGATCATTCATGAGTGTGGTGAATCTGAAGTAATAATCGTGAAGCGTTTCCCCTGGGTTGTAAGTGAATCTGTCAAACAGGTCATACAACTGACATTCCCTTTCCTGTTTGGTGAGAGACGTACCTTGTAGCAACACCTTAAGACGTTCCCATAAATCCTTTGCCACCGTGTACTGACTTACCATCCTATAGATGTCATGGGGAAGAGCTTGGAGAATTGTTTGAAGAGCTTTCTCGTCTGCATCGGCAACAAGTTGTTGGGCTGGTGTAAGTTCTTCAAATTCTCTTGGTCGAGTCACATTGTTGACCACTATGGTACCATAGTCAAGTGGACCATTTAAAATTGACTTAACCATAAGCCTCCCATAAACCGGTTTTCCCTTAAGATAAGACATCATCCGGCCTTGCCAAGCTTCAAAAACGTCTTTGATGAGCATTGGCGGGCGATTATCCGTTCCCGTAATCACCGAAATATCCGTAAGTGATGTCATCTGAGGCATTACTGAATTCAGATTCATTTTGTTAACTTCAAAGAGACAAAGATTATCGGTTGATCGAGCAGTGAAGTAAAGCTTGTGAATTGTGTTGAGTTTTTGTTGTAAGAAACCAAGATTAAATCCTCTAAAAAATCGTCGAAAAAACAAGCAAAATAACCCTTGATTCGGAACTTTTTGTTGATTCGGAAGTTTGATTCGGAAGATTTGGCTTGGAATTACCTTGATTCGGAACTTTTGGCTTGATCCGGAACTTCTTGATTCGGAACTTCTTGGTTCGGAAGTTCTTGATCCGAAACTTCTTGATTCGGAAGTTCTTGATCCGGAACTTCTTGATCCGGAACTTCTTGATCCGGAACTTCTTGATCCGGAAGTTCTTGGTTCGGAACTTCTTGATCCGGAAGTTCTTGGTTCGGAACTTCTTGATCCGGAACTTCTTGGTTCGGAAGTTCTTGGTTCGGAACTTCTTGATCCGGAACTTCTTGGTTCGGAAGTTCTTGGTTCGGAACTTTCCTTGGTTGATCCGGAACTTGTTGGTTCGGAACTTTTGCTGGGTAATCAGAAACCTTTTACCGATGAACAGTCGACCACTAATATGAAGATTAAACCCAGATTTTGACCAAATGACCCAAAAAGTTTTGTGATTTCAACAATAATAAGTAAAAACTAATACTTATCCACTAATCCCAATCACAAAAACACCAAAAACACCAAGAATCAAGATGAATCTTCTTAAAGAACACTAATACAATCAAAAACTAAAAAACCACACAAATCACTACCTTAAATCACCCCATAGCTCTCTGATACCAAATGTAGAATATTGATAACCTATGAATCTATAAAGGGGTTTGTTGTTTTCTAGAGAGAGAAAGTTAGAGAGAGAAAGTGAGAGAAAACTATGTGTTATTTCAAGAAATGGAACTAGTAAAATGACAACAACCAACCCCTTTACATGGTGGAAAGGGGTATTTATACTTCCAAGCTACATGGGCTTGGGCCGGTCCATGACAAGCCCATGGACCGGTTCTTACTTAACTTAATAAGCAACTAGTGACTATTTGTTAACTACGAGCTATTACAACATAAATAATATTGTGGAGTGACCGATACTTCTAATATACGTAAAAACGTATTTCTAACAAACCTAATGAAAACTCCTTTTCATAAGTTAAGATCACCTCCAATCTTCATATCTTCAAAAGGACATCATCATATGTAGAAATAACATGAGTTTTTGTGGTTGAATTTGATCAAAATAGGTGTTTTAGGGTAATATGGGACGAATTTTTGACAGAGAAAAAGGGAGGATGAGAGTTGTTTGCATGTATGTGTTTAGGAGGAAATGGTTTGAGGTGGTTGTTTTGTTATGTATAGCTTACAAGTTAAGCTTTACATGACAAGTGTAGTAGCTTTCTTGTGAAGCTTTTTGACACCTAATGGTGTTAGTGGCTAAGTGTTCCAAATTAGTGGGGTGGGGGCAAAACTTGTTTTGTCTCATCCCACTAATTTACGGGTATTCCTCGATTCTAGTTTCCTCGATTTGCGTGCCCTCGGGTCATTTTACGAAAAACTTTTTTATAAATTATGAATCAACGACACAAAATGAATCTAATAAAAATTGACTCATCAAAAACGGAGTTCAAAAACGTAAATACTTAATCCTAAGGTTTCCGGTTTAGTCGTAAAGGACGTTAAATTATTCACTTAAGTCCTAATCTCTTCTCGTAAATTTGTGAGTTTATGAACTAACTCAAATTTAAAATCCCAAAATAATATTCACGGATAAATTTATTTTCTGAAATGTCGGACTGTAAACGGTGTATGTAAACGTAAGCACGTAACGTAGAGTCCTCCGGTTTAGACGTAGTCTATGCTACTTCAAGACGTAAATCCAAATTTCTTCCCATAAATAAGTGAGTTCATAATATAACATTAAAATAATGTTTTTAAATAACACTTGAGAATAAAATATCAACCATAAATTGACGGATTGTCACAGCATTTACCCCTAAACAGGATCTTTGTCCTCAAAGATCAATTTATCTTACTACTCGCTTCTTATAGAGTTAAGGCCATGTGGGTATTTCCTCTACATTCGGTCTTTTCTCATAAGTGTAATCCACTACAATACGCGAGTTTCATCAAACATAACTTACGGGAATTAGATCAGGCTTAATGTTGACTTACTTTCTCTATCCATGATATTCACGGGTTTTTGATGAATGCAACTTTTCGCCGATCCAAACTTCATTATGAAGTAATCAGATTCTCACTTGATAGATATTTCATCAAGTTCGATTTACGAAACATAATTCACGCAGCCCTTGAAATCATAGGGTAGATCCAGCTTATATGCCTTTCAAACCAACTTTTATATCATCTAAATGGTCCCATACAACGGGGACTTAATTCCCATGATCTTTCAGATCATCAATTCATTTTTCCAAGGTGAAAATTTTTGGCATAACTTTGCTACCCATCCTGTACTTCAAGGTCTACATTTCATATTCACATAACTTCCTGCCCACTACTGGCAGTCAATAATTAGATCCTAGTTTTCAACAATCATTTCAGGTTTCACGGGTCGGGTATCTTGTAAGGTTAGGTTCGTCATCATAGGCAACCTTAAACCTAAAATACATGTCCAACTCACAATGGGTGTATGTCGGGTGTCTACATCCCAACTCCTGCTTACAGATGCTCTCATATATAGATTCTAACAAGATTTGATCTCGATCCTAATACGATAATTATCAATGATAATCTCTCCAAAGGAAAACGATTATATGGTTTTGTTAGGACCATTGTAATAGTTAAATGTAATATGTAGACTATGAGGTATGTAGTTCCTCCTGGTCCTAGTAGTAGTAGGAGCAAGTCCTGCTCCTGGTCCTAGTCGAAGTAAAACTTTATTACTTACTTAATATTCTGTTAGGATATGCATGAGATATGTTAGGAAAGGATATGCATATCAGTTTTACACGTTTTCTTTAATGCTGTATTAGGGTTTTCTTGTAGTATAAAAGGAACCTTAGGCAGAAGGGTTATACACACATTCACCAAACGTAATTCTAGTTATTATCAATATTAGAAATCCTTAGAAAGGATCAAGTCTTTATAGTTATTCTGTTCTCCTTGATTATATTTATATTTTACATTCATATTATGTATAGAGTCTCTTTGTGATTTGACTTGTGATTACAGAAGTCATTCACCGGTCCTGACAGGCTGCAAGATCTACATCTAGTAGACCCAACAAGTGGTATCAGAGCCTGGAAGGGTCTCTATATAGGAAGAATCAAGTTTTCTAATTACTGACATTTTGTTTATCATGTCTGCCTCAACTTCTACTCAAACAGGAGAAGACAGCACTCCTAAAATTGTGCAACCTCAGCAGATCCTTGCTACAGTCTCAAACACGAATGGTAAATTCCCTCTTCTGAAAAAGGGTGAATATGAAAACTGGGCAATGAAGATGGAATGGTGGATCACCAATACTGATCAAGATCTTTGGAAAATCATTCTGAATGGGAACAGCAGGAAGCTTACTGGAAGAGACAAGAATGGTAATATTACTCTTCTTGACCCTAAGTCTCATGAAGAAATCATAGCTATTCAGAAGGAGGTCAAAGCAAAGACGATTTTGCTTCAATCTCTTCCTGAAGATCACATGGGTGACTTCTACCATTTGGATGATGCTAGAGAGATCTGGAATGGCATAAAAGCAAGATTCGGTGGGAATGAGGAGTCAAAGAAAATGCGAAGATCCATGCTGAGAGATGAATTCACAAAATTCAAAATTTCAGAAACTGAAGGTCTACATCAAGGGTATGATAGGTTCCAGAAGATATTGAGCCAGTTGAATCAACTTCGGACAAAGCCTGATGATGGTGACATTAATGCAAGGTTTCTTAAAGCCTTACCCTACTCATAGAATCAGGTGGTGATCTCTCTCAAAGCCAAAGGTGGGCTTGACTATCTCAACTTTGATGATCTGTTTCATAGGCTCAGAACTTTCGAACCTCATGTGAGAGGATTCTCGAGTGACTCTTTTCCCACTCCTGCTAATTCTGCCTTTGTGAGTTCTATGGCATCTAGTCCCATGTCATATGCAAGTAGCCCGAGCAATACTGTCTCCTCTCAGCATACTGTTCAGCATACTTCTGCTCCTGATCCTACTGCCAAGTCTGGTAGTATGGTAGAAGCCGTTCTTCATTCTTTTGTGGCTGATGTTAATGCTGAACAACAACTTGCTTTTGATGACTTCAAACAGGTTGATAAACTAGACCTGGATGAGATGGATCTTAAATGGCAGATGGCCATGCTTACTCTTAGGGTTCACAAGTTTGAGAAGAAAGCAGGAAGGAAATTTAATTACAACCCTCGGGAGCCAACAAGATTCGACAGAAGCAAGGTTCGATGCTATAACTGCCAGCAACAAGGTCACTTTGCAAGGGAGTGCCCTAGCAAGGATGATCAGGAGAAGAGCAGGTACTCCGCTTTCAAGGTTCAGGAGATAAAAGATGACAAGAAGGAATTGGTATCTGTTGACTCTATGGTCAACTGGAATGATCATCAAGCTTCTACTCTAGAATCAGCTGAGTCCTCGACTGACGTGTTTGCAATGATTGCTGGGAATCTCTCTGATGTAGAAGAAGCAGACGAGTTTGCTCTTATGGGCATCTCACCTCAGGTACAACATTGTCCTCTTGGTTGTCATGATAAATACTCAGAATTGTTGTCCCAATTTAATGAAGTAAATGATCAAAATGATAAGTATTTTTTATAGGTTCAAGCCTATAAGGCTTCATTAAACACATTGGAACAACAAAAGAGGTGGTTACAAGATACACAACGTGCGTATGAGGATAAAATCAGGATACTAAGCATTGATTTAGAAAACACGACAAATATGCTTAAATATACAGAAAAAGTAAGAGATGCTAGTATCAAAGAAAAAGAGGAGATGCAAGGAAAATTAGATGCTACAATGCTAAGATTTGAAAAATGGCAAAAGGCACCTAAAAATCTTTCAAAACTAATTGATAGTAGCATGTCTGGCAGATCTAAAAGAGGCTTAAGATTTGAAAAATATATTGATTCAGAAGATGTGTTTGATTTAACTTTTTCAAGTGTCTTTGATGCCGACAAAGAGGATGAGGGAAAACCTAATTACAATAGGTTTAAACCAGCAGCAGAAATGCATGATGTCCCTCCTCCTCTTACTATAACTTTTATGCCCACTTCATGGCATAATGACTTGGATGGATCACAGATGCTTGAGTCCCCAACAATTTCTACTAATACTAATGACTTTGTCTCATGTACTTTCAGTGACACAGCCGGTGACTCTGCATCTAGTGGTTCAAGTGAAGAGTCAAGACCTACAAGTTCCAAGTTGAATGAACACGCTGCTACTGGTGCTAGGAAGTGTGAAGAAAGAGTTGTTGTTATGTCAAGTGTGTCTGGTCCTAGTTTATTGAGTCCTAGGAAGAATGTTTCTCCTAGAATTGTGTGTAATAAAGTAGGCAGTATGAAACAATCTCATTCTAATAAAAGGTCTTTCAAAACATGTTTTGTTTGTGGCAGTTCCTTTCATTTAATTAAAGATTGTGATTATTATGACACACATGCTTCTGTTAATCATGTTTTTCCTGCTCCTGGTCCACCAGGAGCTGCCCCATATGCTTCTAGAAGACTCAATCCCAGTGCTCAATCGTTTACTTCTTCTAGAGTGTCCTCTCCTTTAGCTTCTGATTATTGGAGAAATATTGGATTCCAAACCACCAGTAATTATTTTCAAAATTTTAATCCAATCTATCCACATAATTTGGACCACACGTATTCTGGTATGGGAAATTTGGGAACTGCTGTTAAGCCCTCAGCAGGTTGTTCTTGGTTAAATAATAATACCCATATGATGCATAGGCAACCAAGGAACAACGGTGGATCTCATCAATCTTCTTGGCACTTTTCTAAAGATCCACAAGGCAGGCTCAAACCTGAAAAGGTTTGGGTCCCCTTAAGACACTAACTTTTTCATTTTTATTAACTTGTTGTTGTAGGTTACTCCATACCAGGATCCTAGTCTAGGAATTGTTGATAGTGGTTGCTCAAGGAGCATGACAGGAAATAAAAGTCTTCTCTCTAACTTTGTACCATTTCATGTAGGCAAGGTCTATTTTGGTGGGGGTGAAGGCAGAATCACTGGCAAAGGAACGATAAAAACTCCTAATCTAAATTTTGAGCAGGTCTACTATGTGGAAGCACTTCAGCACTTCAACTTGATATCGGTCTCTCAGATTTGTGACAAGAAGCAGTTTGCTCTCTTCACCGATACTGATGCACTTGTGCTTTCCAAAGATTTTTAGCTTCCGGATGACTCACAAGTTCTACTCAGAATCCATAGAAGACACAATCTCTATAGCATCAAGTTGAATGAAGTCAACCCTACTGGTAAACTAGCATGTCTAGTTGCTAAAGCCTTAGAAGATGAAGCTACTAAATGGCACCGAAGGATGGGGCATGTGAACTTCAAGACCATTCACAAACTTGAAAATCTGAATTTGGTCTCTGGATTACTTCCCAAGACGTTTAGAAATGATATAAATTGTATTGCCTGCAGCAAAGGCAAACAGCACAAAGCATCCTTCAAGGCCATTACTGCTCTTAGTCTTATAACTGAACCATTGCAGCTACTACACATGGATTTATTTGGTCCTACTTCTATTAGAAGCATTGACCATAAGCAATTCTGTCTGGTGGTAACTGATGGATATAGCAGGTTTACGTGGGTGTTCTTCATGGCTGCCAAGAGTGAGACCTACTCAACTCTTAGAGATTTTCTTACCCTGAAAGAGAACCAGTTGTCCAAGAAAGTTAAAGGTATTCGTTGCGACATTGGAACCGAGTTTAAAAATAAAGACCTCATCGCACTTTGTAATGGTAAGGGCATCAAAAGAGATTATAGTGCAGTGAAGACTCCTCAACAGAATGGCGTGGCAGAACGAAAGAATAGGACACTAATAGAAGCAGCAAGAACTATGCTTGCCGATTCCAAGCTTCCAACCATGTTCTGGACAGAAGCTGTTAATACTGCAAGTTATGTGTTGAATAGGGTTTCTATTACCAATCCTCATAAGAAGACTCCTTATGAGCTGCTCACGGGCAAGGTTCCTAATATTGCTCATTTGAAGCCGTTTGGGTGTCCAGTCACCATTCTGAATACTAGTGATTATTTGGGGAAGTTTGATGGCAAGGCAGATGAAGGATACATTGTGGGATATTCAGCTCACTCTCGGGCTTATCGTGTCTATAATCTCCAAGCCAAGCGGATCATTGAAACTATACATCTCAGGTATTTTGAAGAGAAGTCAAACATCCAAGGCAAGGGTCCTGAATGGTATTTTGATCTTGACTATCTTAGTAATTCGTTAGGATATTTTCATTTCAAAACTAACCATGATGCAGGACCACAACTTTTTGCAACTTCTAGTACTAGTGTTCCTTCTAATTTTTCTGATTCAGATGATGAGGATGACATTTTTGTGGTTCCATCCTACTCCACCACTGTCTCTCCTACTCCTCCTAGTGATGCAACTCCATTGGATGTACAGGATTCCCAAGTAGCTCTTGACACTCTACTCAAACAACAAAACAAGAAGCTACTACAGCAGCTGATCAAGGCGGTTTTGAGTTTCCCTTGAATGCTCCTACTGACAAAGCTGCTCCTTGAACCCCAGCTTCTGCTCCTAGTGCTACCTTTACCCCTACTGGTACTCCGGCTAGTGAGTCTGCTTCCAATACTCGTTTCTCCAGTCCTTCTGATTTGGGGAACCATCAAAAGAAGTCTTCTACCAAGCTGGATGATATTCATAAACAACCGGTAGATGGGATTTTCCACAATGCTTCATATGATGCTGACTTTGTTGGTGATCTCAATAACTTGGCACCAGAAGTGGATGTTTCTTCCAATCCAGTCTTTCAATCACACAAAGATCATCCTACCACTCAAATAATTGGAGATCCTGGTTCTACTGTCAAGATACGCAGAATTGAGTAGAAGGCCTCGTCTGATCATCATGCTCTTGTGAGCTATATTGAAGATCAAAAGCGTAATAATCATACGGACTTTCAACACTGTTTGTTTGCTTGTTTTCTTTCACAGGTGGAACCTAGGTCTGTTTCTCATGCTCTTGAGGATCAAAGTTGGGTGGAGGCTATGCAGGAGGAAATGCAGCAATTCTTGTTTCAGAATGTTTGGGTTCTGGTTTACTTACCAGATGGAAAGACAGCTATCAATACCAAATGGATTCTCAAGAACAAGAAGGATGCACGGGGAATTGTCGTAAGGAATAAAGCTAGGCTTGTCGCACAAGGACACACTCAAATTGAGGGCATTGACTATACTGAAGTTTTTGCTCCGGTTGCAAGGATAGAGGCCATTCGTCTGTTTTTGGCTTTTGCCTCTTATGTGGGCTTTACGGTGTTTCAGATGGATGTCAAGAGTGCATTTCTCTATGGCAAAATTGACGAGGAGGTGTATGTTACTCAACCTAAGGGCTTTGTAGATCCACTTCATCCCAAGAAAGTTTATAAGGTGGTCAAGGCTCTTTATGGGTTACATCAGGATCCTAGAGCTTGGTATGAGCGTCTTTCAACTTTCTTGTTAAAGATTGGCTATAGAAGGGGTACTATTGACAAAACACTATTTCTTCGGAGGAATACCAAGGACATTATCCTTGTTCAGGTTTATGTGGACGACGTTATCTTTGGTTCTACTAGGAAGGAGTAGTGTGATGAGCTTGAACACTTGATGAAAGGCGAATTTCAGATGAGTGCGATGGGAGAACTGTCGTTCTTCCTTGGTCTTTAGGTCAAGCAACAATCGGATGGGATTTTCATCAGTCAAGATAAATATGTCCATGAGATTCTTCAGAAGTTTGACATGGATCCTCTAAGACCAGCAGCAACTCCTTATGAAGTTGCTAAAATCAAACTTAAGAATGAGCTAGACCCCCCGGTCAATGTTCACATGTACAGGTCTATGATTGGCTCCCTCGTGTATTTGACTGCATCACGTCCGGATATCATGTTTGCAGTAAGTGCTTGTTCTAGACACCAGGTGACTCCAACGGTTTCGAACTTAAATGCAGTGAAGAAGATTTTCAAGTATATCAAGGCTCAACCTAAACTGGGCTTATGGTATCTTAGAGAATCACCTTTTGTTCTAGAAGCCTATAGTGATAGTGACTATGCTGGTGGTAATAATGACAGAAAGTCTACTACTGGTGGTTGTCAATTCTTGGGTCGTCGGCTTATTTCTTGGCAATGTAAGAAACAGACAATAGTAGCTACTTCTTCAACAGAAGCTGAATATGTTGCTGCTGCTAGTTGTTGTGGCCAAGTTTTGTGGATCCAAAATCAGATGTTGGATTATGGTTTCAATTTTATGAACACCAAAATTTTTATTGACAATCAAAGCACTATTTGCATTGTAAAGAATCCTGTTTTTCATCAGCGAACAAAGCATATTGAAATTCGGCATCATTTTATACGAGATGCCAATGAGAAGAAGCTGATTCAGGTTCTTAAAGTTGATACGGATGATAATGTTGCTGATTTGCTGACTAAAACATTTGATGGTCCTCGGTTTAACCACTTGGTGGTTCATATTGGGATGGTCAATCCTTGAGGTCTAGGATTGAGGGGAGGCAAAGCCTAAGGGGAGGCTTTGTGTACATATTCTTAGGTCAGGCTAACGTATTGATAGATTTTAACAACTTATTTTATTGGTTCTGGTAGTGTGTGGTACTTCTGGTGGAGGATTTTGCTCACTTCTGGTGGATATGGTCTTACATGACTGGCTTCTAGTCCTCATTGGCCAGCTTCTAGTTATGATTGGTTGGCTTTTGGTGGTTCAAACTCCTTCTTTGTCAAATGGTGATTGGCTCCTGGTACTGGTCTGGAACACTGTTCATTCCTTTTGTCCTTTGTTAATCACGTTTTGCTCCTGGTCGGACCATTGTGTGCTTTGACTTTTGGTCAACGCTCCCAATCCTGGTATTTACATTTTTAATTAAGCATGGTTAATTGGGAGTTGGTAATTATGTTAAAAAAGGGCAAGTGGTTACTATGCAATTATGGTTAAATTTGAAAGGGAAACCCCCCATTAATAGGGGACAATGAACAGTTACCATTTTCTTTATTTATGGTCCCTTGACTCACTCATTACAATAAACACACACACAAAACCGCTCCTACTATCTCCACCCTAATCACAATCCTTCTTCCATCAATTCATCAAGATCCATGGCTGCTCTTGCTTACCAACCTGCTCACAACTGAGTTGCTTATCTGGGTGATGGTCCACATCATGAACATTTTGCTGACATTCTGGATTTCATTGAAGCTTCCAACCTAAGGTTTGCATTTACTGTATGTCCCACCATATATGATAGTGTTATTCGTCAATTTTGGGCATCTGCTCGACTTGTGGATGTGGTTGGTCGTCCACGTGCACTCCATGCTACCATAGATGGACGTGCATATGTGGTGACTGAGGCTTCTATTCGCTCTTCTCTTCATCTTCAGGATGAGGGTGGTATTGAATCCATCCCCAATTCGGAGGTATTGGAGGGGATGGCTGCTTTAGGATACGAACATGGGGGGAAGTTTAACTACCAGAAAAATAGGTTTTCCCCCCAATGGAAGCTTCTGGTCCACTTTCTAATCCATTGTATGAGTCCCAAGTCTGGGAGTTAGGATGCTTTCCCTACTCCCTTGGCTACTGGTCTTATTTGCTTAGCCCAGGGTAGGGTTTTTAACTTTTCTCATTATCTATTTGAGGGGATGGTTAGTAATCTGTCTAATGCTGGTTCGAGAAAGAAGTTTCTTATGTACCCTAGGTTTCTTCAGCAAATACTGGTTTGCATTCCTCGTGATAGGACTGAGCATGTGCCGTCTAAGCTTACAGCAAAAGTGTATTACAATATGGTCAATGGGTTTACTGGGGAATGGAGGCCCCTGACTGACGCCATGTTGGGACTGGCTCAGGGTCCTATGGGTGAGGAGGAGGAGGCTCCTGAGTTTGTTGTGATTGATGATGACCCCATTGAGGAGGAGGCTCTACTGATGGTGCCACTCATGTGGTTGAGGATGAGCTGGTTGAGGAGGTGGTGGTTGAAAAACCATCCCCTTCCAAGGCTGGTCCTTCTTCAGTCCCACACAAATCTCCATTTGTGGAGACTCCACCTCCTAGTCCTGCCCCACACTCGACTGATAAACCGTTTGGTGCTAGTACTCCACAGGTTGACCCATCTGTTGCATCGGGCTCCAATGACGCTTTCCCTAACCCAAGTTCTCTTGGTGGGCAGGCGGAGGAGCCTACTACACTAATGTCTTTGCTTGATCTTATGCGCAGGTACCATGAGCGGATGATTTCATGGGAAGCTGATTTGAACCAGCATCGGAAACTGACTAGGGAGTTTGTTCTTCCTCTGGCTGATCGCATCAAAGCTTTGGAAACTCAGCAACGGCGCCGCAAGAAGCATGTTATCCATTCAGATTCTGATGAGGAGGGTACGGAGCATGTTGAGGATGGTTTGACATTATTGGCGAAGGCTGCCTTTGCTGATAAAGTTTATGATGATTTGCCGGTTCCTCCGACATCCTCCAGTGTTCCTTATCCTGGTGCTATTCCCACTCCTATGGATGGTGATTCTGATCCTGCTGCTGGTTCCAATGCTGGTCCCTCTCATGATTCGAAGGGCAAGGCCCCAATGACTGATGCTCCATCACCATCTCGCAAGCGTACCCGTCGACAGCTTGAAGAGGAAAGGCTAGGTGAGGAGGCTGCTCGTCGGATTCAAGCCGAGATTGATGAAGCTGATAGGGCTGCTGAAGAAGAGCTTCGAAAGCGGAGGCGTGAACAAATTCAGCACGATGCCATGCATTGGAGTGATAGTGAATGGATGCAAGTTTTGACTGTTCTCACCCAGGATTATGCTCAGTTTACAGATCTTTTGAGTGACGATGTTGATGAGCACAATTGTATTCCGAGAGCTATGGTATTGATGCGTAAGCACCAGTTGGCCCTTGCTGTACAACTTAGGGAAAAGAGAAAGAACATACCTTTATCTCGGACTGAGGAGCGCAAGCAGATGCAACGTTATGTGAAATATCAGTCTGCTGCTCATTTTAATGCTCCTTGGAAGTGGGGCCGGGTTCGGGCTTTGACCTTTGATGAGCTCAAGGCACTTTATGAAAGTATGGTTAAGCGTCAGAGTCAACCAATTCCGAAAAGATTTATTTACCATCCTCGTGGTGTGACCTCTTCTTCGCCTGTTGCTTCTACTGGTCCTTCATCTGCTCCCACTCCTGGTTCTGCTGCTAGTCCATCTGGTTTTGTTGCTACTTCCGTTGGTACTTCTACTTCTCCTTTGGTTGCTCCTTTGGGTTCTACTGCTGGTCATGCTACCACCACCACTCATGCTTCTACCCCCACACCTGTTACTACCACCACCACACATGTTCCAACCACGACCTTTGCTACCACCACAACTACTGCTACTACACCTGATTTGCCATCTCCATCACCACCGGTTACTGGAACTCAACCAATTCCTACTTCTGCTGCAGCTCCTATTGATCTATTGGGTGGGAAAACTCATGAGTCTACTTCTCCTGCTCCCACTGCTGCTGTTGAGGTTAAGGTAAAGGTTGAACCCACACCTAGTGATCCCACACCTAGACGTTCCCTTCGCCAGAAACAAGCTCGTCGTGTTCGCCGTGGTAAGACAGTCCCTTTTGAGAAGCGTGATCTTGTGAATTTGATTGATGTAGCTTCTGACAACGATTCTGACTTGCCGTTGGGGAATGGGAATATTACTGGTTACACGGTTGAGCGTTCCGCAACTCTTCCTGGTGTGGTATCCCATAGAATTACTTAGAGTGATGGGTCTGTGCGTTTGGCTTCGAGTTTGCAGGGTGTGTTATCGTGGGCTGACCGTATGGATCTTATGGCGTTGTATGGACTTGTGGATTCTAGCATGCCTTTTGACCCCATGGTTGTGTCTTCATGGCCTGGTCTGCGTATCTGGGCTGATCTTAAGCTGATGTTGGATGCTCCTCCTAATGCTCCTGTTTCGGGCATATGGAAGGATCAAATGCAATGGGTGATTCAGCGCTGGAAGCTATATGCTGGATGTGGTGTTCATATGTTAGAATTAGAATCTGGTCATATGGTTTTTATGTTGACTGATGTGGATTATCCTTTGACAATTTCTTCGTTGGAGGCGATGTTTGCTACTCATTTGCAAATTTCTAATGCTCCATCAGGAAATGAGTCCTCTATGGCCACGGCATTGGTGGAAGGTATTCAGGCGCGTTTGATAGCAGATAAGAAGGCTGCTTCTGGTATGTGATGTGATTGGGTTGTAAGTGTTTATAATTTATATTTTTGTTACTTTGTTCTTATTTTCATTCTTTTCACCAATATGTACAGTTATTGGTGAATTTCATTCTTTATAGTTTAAGAAAAAAAAAATTAAAAAAAAAGAGAAAAATATACTTTTTATATAATATCTGCTTATACTTTTCCCACATCTTGGATTTTATACTTGTGAATAATATCCCTTGGCTGCTTCACATTGTGGGTTCTGGTTACTGATTTGTGCTTGTACTGGTACTTGGTTTCACTTGGTGTTGGACGTGGTCCACACAACAAATGGTTCTCAACTTACCATGTCTAATCGACAAGAAAAAGTTGATTCACCTTGAGGGTACGGCTCCTAATGCGATTCTCAAATCCGTTGATGGTTGCCAGGTTACCCAAAACTGGATGGTTTTCACTTGCCATTGTCTTGGACTGAAAAGTGGCTAATCCAAGGGGGTACGGCTCTTGGTAAAGATCTTATCAAATCCGTTGATAGCTGTAATAGCTTGCTTAAAGCTATAGGGTGTTCAACTCACCGATGCTTCATTGCTAAGAGTTGGCGAGTCCAGAGGGGTACGACTTCTGGTAAAGACATATCAAATCCGTTGACGGTTGTGATGGTTTGCCTAAAATCATCAGGGTACCCCCACTCACCATTGATTCACGTTCTAAGAGTTGGGTTGGGTTCTAGTCTCCCAGGGTGATGCTTATTCCACCAGAAAGACTGGCTAGCCCAAGAGCGAGCAGCTACTTGGTAAAGGCTCATCAAATCTGCTCATGTTGCTGAAAAGATTCAACACGATGCTGATTTGTTCTAACCTTTGGAGAAGCTTCTAGTGTTTCCTGTTGCGGAGGTTACTCTGATTCTTATCTTTCTGATGCTGCTGTTTGTTTTGCTGATACAATCCTCGGGCTTTATTTGCACGTTTTCCAGGAAACTTGAACTCAACAGGTCAAATTCAAGTTTAGGGGAGGATTGTTAGGACCATTGTAATAGTTAAATGTAATAGGTAGACTAGGAGGTATGTAGTTCCTCCTGGTCCTAGTAGTAGTAGGAGCAAGTCCTGCTCCTGGTCCTAGTCGAAGTCAAACTTTATTATTTACTTAATATTCTGTTAGGATATGCATGAGATATGTTAGGAAAGGATATGCATATCAGTTTTACACGTTTTCTTTAATGCTGTATTAGGGTTTTCTTGTAGTATAAAAGGAACCTTAGGCAGAACGGTTATACACACCTTCACCAAACGTAATTCTAGTTATTATCAATATTAGAAATCCTTAGAAAGGATCAAGTCTTTATAGTTATTATGTTCTCCTTGATTATATTTATATTTTACATTCATATTGTGTATAGAGTCTCTTTGTGATTTGACTTGTGATTACAGAAGTCATTCACCGGTCCTGACAGGCTGCAAGATCTACATCTAATAGACCCTACAATTTTATTACCAAAGTCAATCATTCAAACATAAAACAAGACTTCTAGTGTTTTTATATCGTTACTTTACCTCGTCCCATTCGATTTGGGGTGGTAAACAGTACTCTCATCAAGTTTCGTTCCCAATGGCTTCTGAGCAAATCTCTAGAAATTCGATGCGAAGCGAGGATCTTGATAAAGATGTTCGATACAGGCACACTATGTTTACATAACTCCTTTAAATACAAAAAGAGTCAATTTAGTCATCAAGAATCTAGCATTATCATTAACGGGAATGATATTAGTAGATTTGGCCAGTCTGTCGACGATGACCCAAATCGAATCAAATTCAGATGATGACCTTTGCAATAGTTAGACGTTTACTAATGTATGAGGCGATGTCTGCCTTCATAAATTGCATCAGTACAACTTCTTCAAATAAAGATACATTTAATCAGAAATGACATGAATAGAATACTTAAACTTATTAGATTCCAACATAACTAAATCTCAAAATCCTCCATATTCGGCCACCATATGCGGCCTTTTAATCATTTAACGCTATCGGCTTCTCAATTCTAATGGTTCACATTAGTCGCGAACCCCTTTTATTATCTATATTATCCTTCTTACAAGCATCGGCTATTTTTAAATTGTTCAGCAATTTATTTTGCACATTCATTATTAAGGAACACGTCCTAATTGATTCTTTATCCTTTTTACATAATGCGTCGGTATCTAAATTCACCTTCCCTAATGAAATAATTATCATGACCGTATTCATTCAAAATTTCTTTCTTCATATTTTCTATGTTTTAGTTTCGTCTCAACTATTATTTTTATCAAATTTGCTCAATCCGACGTTTAAAGCGTCGATAAATATTACAAGTAATCAAATAATAAATATTTAATTTTCATGAAACGTCAACGTCAAAAATTTTTAAATTTCTCAGTTCGTCCAATTATAGAAAAATGTTTCAAAATGAGTTTGAATTTAATTAACATGATCTTTATTGATTTATCGAAAATAATTAATAAGATTTGTAAATATTCAAAAAAATTCTTTGTTTATACTTTGGTCGAAATTTTCTTAGTTGAAAAGCAAAAATTTTCGTTTCAAATTTCAAGTCATGGTTTAAATGTTTTCCTCAATCCCTTTTAGGTTGTCTTGAGGTATGCATAAACATTTACCCCTAAACAGAAGTTTAGCTAAATGATTTGGGTATAAGGGAATGATTCCTTAAAAATTCATTTGATAAATATCTGTCAAAACATTTTTGCACTTTCTTTTTGGTAAAACCCAAAGTCTTAAATGGCTCTAATTTTTGAAGAGTCAATATATTCCATTATCTTTTAATCACACGGTCAAATAATGTAAAGGATTAAGCCTAAAATCACATGTTAATTATTCAAGGTACAGGTTTTCGTTGCTTGGCCAGTTCAGGGCATTCTATAAATGATTATTAACTCCTTCATATTCTTAGAAACAAACAAATGGTCCTTAATGATCACAAGCATGAATTTATCAAATTACAGCCTACACACGTGATTCACCAAATTTATGGATGCTACATGTGTATTAGTCAATCCAAACGACATCACGTGAAACTCATAATGTTCATTACAAGTTCTAGATGTAGTGATTGGAATAGATAATCTTTTTCGCGAACGCGAAGTTGATGATAACCATGCCGAGGATCATATCTTAAATATACGTAAGAACCTTGTAAATGATCGAACAAATCTATCATCTTGGGTAGTGGATATAGATTTTAATCGTCAATTTACTTAGTTCACGCTAATTAATAAACATAAGGAATGATAACACCCTAGCTCTTAATGATGATGAGCTTGGTAGAATAAAAGCTTTCTCCGACAACTCTCTCAGTTGTACGGTAATTCTTTTAATTCAGATGGTGCTGACGTACAGTGCACATGCCACAGGTGCAGCACCGGGAATATAATCAATACCAATTTAAACTTGCCTTAATGGGGAAAGTCTAGGTAATTCACCAGCAAATACCTCCTAAAGTTTCAAATAACTTGAACATCTTTTTATACATTTACTTTTAAGTTCTTCTCAGATTACAAGATCTATGACTAATTTATAACCATTCATGGTATAATTTTAAGTCTAAATGCAGGATATGGTCATCCATCAAGAATTATTTAGATCACTTTTGATAATCAACATCTTATCATTTAGGGGAATTCTACTCGAGTTCCCATCAATTAAAACAACGTCGTCATGTCATAATCTATCAATCCATTCTATTGGCACTATCAACTTTCCAGTTTCATTGCCGTTGATAAGATGTGAACTTCTCAAAAGACTAATAATAACTCATAATCCTTCACAAATTCAACGATATCTGGATACATAACTAACCTTTAAAGAGTAAGGTCAACGCATGATCTATGCGAGAGAATTTCAAATCAGATACAGACGAAAACATTTAACGAATATGAATATATCCCATGTTTTCTAATTTGAGTACGCATTCGAATGCTCCTCGGATCGTTACCCAGGTCATTCAAATGAAATCATATCAAAAGAATGATAGGAACGTCGATACATCCAGTCGGGTATCAACACTCGGTAATCAAATACTTTTCCTAAGAATCTCACTACGGGAGAATTGGACAAGAAAGAATTGTCAATTGTCAAATAAGACAATTTCCACAGATGAGTAAATTCGACTCATAAGAATAGATGCTACATGCACATATGTGGGTGGCCCGAACACTATGTCCCTATTTTTCACTTCTTGCAGATCTCATAAAATTTATTCTTTCACAATCTTCAAAGAAAATGTAGTGTTTATTCATTAGTTTTATGGTGACTACTAATCAGCCTTGCATGGTCCATTCCAAATTGTATGTAGGCGCGCAACTATATACAATTTCAAGATTAACGATGCAATACTCAGTTCGTCAAAATTTTATCATCATGTTTATAATAAAAACATTTTCATGCTTAATTCTTAAATAAGAATCAAAAATAAATTTACAAAGATTTTCTTTGTTATGAAAACAATTAAGTTTTCCAAGGTGTTTTATAAACAACTTCATTTCGATAACAATCACTAATAAATCTTACTTTGAATAATCCTTATAGTGATGAAAATTTAATTTTTCTCGAGGGATACTGTTTTAACTTATAAAAACAATGAGTGATCTGCAAAAGAGTGATGAAAAGTTTTTCACCAAGAACTAACTACAACATATAGGAGATGAGCTTAGCCAAATAATCATGAGGTTCATGACCTTGATGGCGCTCAAAAAGATTAATCCACAACGTAACTCAAACAGAGATGATTACTTGCTCAATGGTTGCATCACTAATGCGAACATTAGGATGAAGCAATAAAAGATAGATAACACTGATACATGTAGAATTTAGCAATCAAAGGTAGTCTTTTCATTAATCACAAACAAGTCAAAATTGTACCGTAACACATTACGTGTCACTATGTCATACAATTCCAAGAACTCATCCTACCAACTGATGTCTTAGTTAAGTTAGGGATTATTTTTAAAAGATACCACAATGAATACTAATCTACAAGAGTCATGGGGGTTGCACCTGTCCTGGAAGATCCATCGATCCCTATTCAGAAGAAGATTTCTTCAATTTATTTATTGGACACTGGGCATCCTCGTCAGTGGACAATGGCCTAGGAACAACCCTTAACACAAACTAACAATCATTTAAAACCTTATAATTCAATCACAGAACTTAACGACTTCCTTTTAACAATCTTATATTCCATACAGGTTAAGTTTTATTTCATTCAAGTTTCAATCAATCTTATACTCAATGCGATATCCTACTTCATTCTCCAATACTTTCGACTTTATTCTTAGACCTTCAAAGTGTAATAAAAGCTCGATATGAACAACACTTAATTTCCAATCCTATAGCTCTTACAACAATAGTTATCAAGTGAGTCACTAGTATGAAACGACTCACAAATTCAATTAGACTTCTCGGAAAGGTACTAGTGGCATGAGGCTTTTGGGTAATGGTTCCAATGACAGCCTCAAGTGCAACATTCACCCTTTCGATTTCAAATTTAAGAATTGGGTGACACCGAATCAGATGACATCTTTCTAGGTAGTAATGGTTTTGTCCAACTCTACATTATAAGTAAAGATCGTCATGACATCGATATCAGATTTAATCTCGCCAATTCTTCTTTAATATCACAATCAACTAATATCAACATTTCTACGAGTATCAACCATTTTGTTGGGATCATAAATATCCACAACTTCGTTTAGATCTGGAATAGCTAGAATTTCTACGAGAATAACTTCGATTAATTTACTAGGGGAGTTAGGGTTCCTTGTGACAATCTACGTCGTATAAATACCTCGTACAAGTATTAAAAATAATCATCAAACAATCATGTAATCAAATTACATCATATATATATAATCCAAGTTATATATATATATATATATATATATTAAAATAACACTTCTCAGTCTGGCCTTGTCGGTAACTCGGGAATTCTTTTGGCACCGTTATAGTCAAAAGATTTTTAGACATTTTGAGAAAAATATTTATAGTTAAAAGATTTTGAAATGTTTTATTCAAAACTTTGGTTTTAAAAATATTTTGTTCTCTATAATGAGAGCTCTGGTACCAAACTGTAACACCCCCAAAATTACTCAATTCAATACAGCGGAAGACTCATTGGTGTTACGGGATAGCACATTACTCACATCATAGACAACGCTTGAAAATCGCGTCGTTTAATAATAAATTATTTCCATTCATAAATATCAAGTTTACATAGGTCCCAAGTCATTGTATTTCATACAGGTTTTACAAAGCATTTTAATGGAAATTATTATTTAAGTGCGAGCCATGAATTCTAGTTGTCTTCCCGAGAATTACCTTCAAGTAACTGAGATAAAACATGTTAAAAGAAAAGGTCAGCCAAAACGCCGAGTGAATTCATAGAGTTTAATGAAATCCATCAATATAACATCGGTATAAATTTAATACCGAAAATCATTTTGTACAAATCTTTGTAATAGGCCATAAAATAGCCAAAGTCATTTTATACAAATCTTTATCAAAAATCATAATATAGGCTTTCGCCTTCAAAATCATTATACGAACCATTGTCGTTAAAAACATCATACAATACGTTTTATAACGTTGTATAAAGTTAAATAAAAAACGTTATATGAATATGGTTATGTAAAACCAAAACACGAACATAATATCAATAATAAACCCCGTATTGCTAGTCAGGCAATATATCGTAATTCAGTACGTATAGTAGTATTTCGTTATTTTTGGATTATTATAAGCCGCATGACATTGTTACCTTACTACAACAAACAACGGGTAGCTAGCCCGAAACTCATTTGCCCATCTAAATTAGCGTGTCGTCACAATAATCACGCTGGTGTAAATCTTCTCATACATAAATTCGCTTACCAATCAATGTGGCACGACGGCGATCAACCGTCAAGGCGCGAACTGGGGTGATCGTCCCCAAATAGTACTATTATATGCATAAGCGTTACCAAATCCCAGTAGTTCACAATTCATGCTAATGGGACTTTTAGTGACATAACCTAACTTTAATAATCCATTTCGTTTCATTTATCGGGTCATATATTCATTCATCGAGTCATACAATCATTCGGGTCCAAATCAATAAACAGACAATCGGGACAACTAGTGTCCTATTTCATAAAAACTAACATGTTATCTCCCTTGCGGATTTATAAAACATTTCATAAAACACTTAAAAGAGTGCGAGGCTATGAACTCACGTTGATGTGGGAAAGCGGGTTATCGGCAATTCGGATGTACGGTACGTGCTTCAATCACGGAAACCTAGACAAATAATACTCGTCTTTGACTCTTGTCCAATGAATTTATAAAAATAACAATTATGTATACATATGATGATTTTATAAATATGATGATGATCAAGTGGGATTGTACATTTTTACTCATTCATTATAGTGTTTAGGTGTTGGTAACATTTTTATACTAGTTTTACTTATTTACATGTTTTAGGCCCAATAACCCTATTACAAGCCCAATACTTTATATTATTCCATTTTACACTTTTATTATCAGTATTATACTTTTCATGTTGGGCCCAAGTGGGTTTAGCCCAATAAGTAAGTTTATAAGTGTTTTACCAAATTAGTCGGGTTTATTGTCCATTAAGGCTACTTTGGCCCGTTAATGTCTATATGTTGTAAAGCTCGGGTTTTATCGGTTTTTAATTTTTATATATGTTTATACATCAGTATATGAGTTTATAAAATTTTACATTAGACGGGTCCAACCGTTTAAGTTTTATTTAACAAAAACGTTAATCTTTCGGTTTTAGCCGAAAATACGTAAAAATCATGTTTATAGTTTTTATAACTTATAAAACTTACCAAACTACCATTTTTATAAAATGTCCATTTATTTATCCTTATACATATTTATATTAATGTAATATATAAGTTAGTGGGTTTTAATTCACATTTTATACTATATTTATTTGAGTGCTTATATAATAATATTAAACTTTAATTTCACAAAATCAGTCCTAAATTTTAAGTTCACTAAAATGTCCATATCTAGAGTTCTATAATGAGATACGACCTCAAATTTTTATCACAGAAACTAAATGATATGTGCTTCATTTTATTCCTATAGCTACCGATGAATCAACTTCTAAATATTTTAATAAATTCGTCCAAAACAGTATAGGCAGATTTGCACTCTAAACTTGTTTTGATCATATCTCACTCATTTTTATGATTCCATTGCATGGCCAACTCTCACATATGTATAACACCTAATACTTACTGTAAATTGATTCCACTATGCCATTTTATCAGTTTAGCTTTTGGTTACTTACTGTTTTTATACAGCCTTCATATTTTAGCAGGATTTTAACCATTTAACATGTGGTTTTCCATCTTTTTAACCATATTTATCAAATCTATCAACACCAAATCCCCACATAGTATTTTTAATCATCATTCATCATCATATACATATACATAAATAAAGAAATTACAAGATTACATAATCAAAATAACAAGAGGATAGGAAGAACAATATCTATACCACCATTAGTGATGAAAATATGAGGTTTTTGATGAACAAGACTTGGTTCTTGTTATCAAATCTTCAACTTTAGCAAGGAAACTTCTTGGGTCCTTTGGATGGATGAACACCTCCATGAAATCATACCTTTAACCTAATGAAAACTCCTTTTCATAAGTTAAGATCACCTCCAATCTTCATATCTTCAAAAGGACATCATCATATGTAGAAATAACATGAGTTTTTGTGGTTGAATTTGATCAAAATAGGTGTTTTAGGGTGATATGGGACAAATTTTTGAGAGAGAAAAAGGGAGGATGAGAGTGGTTTGCATGTATGTGTTTAGGAGGAAATGGTTTGAGGTGGTTGTTTTGTTATGTGTAGCTTACAAGTTAAGCTTTACATGACAAGTGTAGTAGCTTTCTTGTGAAGCTTTTTGACACCTAATGGTGTTAGTGGCTAGTATTCCATATTAGTGGGGTGGGGGAAAAACTTGTTTTGTCTCATCCCACTAATTTACGGGTATTCCTGGATTCTAGTTTCCCCGATTTGCGTGCCCTCGGGTCGTTTTACGAAAAACTTTTTTTATAAATTATGAATCAACGGCACAAAACGAATCTAGTAAAAATTGACTCATAAAAAACGGAGTTCAAAAACGTAAATATGTAATCCTAAGGTTTCCGGTTTAGTCGTAAAGGACGTTAAATTATTCACGTAAGTCCTAATCTCTTCTCGTAAATTTGTGAGTTTATGAACTAACTCAAGTTTAAAATCCCAAAATAATAATCACGGATAAATTTATTTTCTGAAATGTCGGACTGTCACCAAAACGGTGTAGGTAAACGTAAGCACGTAGCGTAGAGTCCTCCGGTTTAGACGTAGTCGATGCTACTTCAAGATGTAAATCCAAATTTCTTCCCATAAATAAGTGAGTTCATAATATAACATTAAAATAATGTTTTTAAATAACACTTGAGAATAAAATATCAACCATAAATTGACGGATTGTCACACAAACACCCTTCGTGGTGTTACACAGCTGAACAAATACCCTTGGTGGTGGTGACATATGCACCATACACATCCTATTGCGTTATAACCAGAAACGAACGCCCCTCGTGATGTCTTTAACCCAAACCCGCAGCACCCATTTGTGTTGTTTTCTGTCCGAGACCAAACTGAATCTTGTGATGGTTTATAGTAAAACCAAGCCTGACCCGGTTGGTTGTCTGCTGAACAAATGGCCACTGGTGGTATGCTAGTAGTCGAAGCCAAGACCCCTTGGCGTCCGAAGACGAATCTGTTATGGATCGAGAGTGGTAGTTATGTGATATGCTAATGGTCACAGTGGAGATATATATTGGCGACATGGGTTACATGGTGTTTTCGTGAGATGGCGAATAAGGAGTAGTGGCAATGATATGAACATGGTGGCTGATTTAAATGGTGGATTTGGTGGTAGCACATGGTGAGGATGATGGATAACGAACGGGCCTGGTGATGGATCTACAACATGGTGGTGGTGTTGCACTAGGTGGTTGAGCCATAGTAGTAGGGCGGCGGTTGTCAAACAGTGGTGGCAGCAGCATTGGTAGGTGAAGATGGAAGGTGGTAGATGATGGATCGAATGATATATAGATTAGATCGAATGGGGATATGTGTTTGTGGTGTTGCTGGTGCTTTTCTGGCGACCAAATCTTGTGATTTTTCTGGTGACGGCTGCTAGAGGAAAAGAGAGAGAGGACACTGTATTAGGGTTAGTGGCTAGGGTTTGTGGTTTGTTTCAAATGAGAAAACCCTAATAGATTTGTATATATGTGTGCTAGTGAAAGTTTGTAAAAACATAATGAAAGGTTCCTGATAATGCAGGGACTAAAATTAAATTTTTGTTATAACTTTTGTTTATACATGGTTTGGGACTCGTACGTCTTTATAAAATTTGATTCGTTTTCCGAAAATCGCAGGATTAATTTATAAATGATTTTTCCAATGAATTATAAATTTTTAGAAACCGTTATGTATATATCTTTATCTAAAATAGTTACTATTTATCAGTTATCTCGAATAGTTAGCGTTCAAAGAAACTGTAATTAATTTCAATTTTCTCATTTCAACGTACGTTATTAAGATAAAAATTAACGTATCAAATAATTTAATAACTCTTTTATCAAATATTTCTGTATAGTTAAATATAAATTTAATTTGTATCGCGTCAATTCTCTGATCTTTGCGTAGTCTTTTACAGTATGTAAAATAAACTCCCGTTTTCGAATCAAATGACTTTGATTTCTCTCGAAAACGAATTTCTATTAATAAATAATATAGTTTATTATTATTTAAAGTCTTGAAAATTCCCGGTTGTCACAGTACATCCGTGTTATTTGGAGTTCGTCCTCGAACTCAATCGTTGTTAGCATAATAAAAGTGTAGAGAAAATGATTTTGAGGTTCTACCCTAGTGTTATACCGAATATACTTGGATCTGCTCACAGATAATTCTGTCCGAACTTTTAAAATCGTGTTATCCACCAATAGTTATTAGGTAAACAATAGATAGAAGTGGAATATATCCGAGTGGTTCTACACGTCAATTTGACAAATCGTTCATTGTTCATAGAACGATAAAAGGAAACAATTCGAGGCGAAGATTCTGGAAAAATCGATCGTTCTTAAAGGTCTATAAGGTTTCACCAGCACCGGCCCGTTAGGTTCACGTCAATCAGTGTATTTTCAGAAAGTTCGCACAATGATTCGTTAATTAAATGAAGCTTAAAGAAGCACTCGCCAAACGTCGTAATGATAACGATAACAAGGTAAAAGAACGATTAACTCGTACGGACGTGTCATGAGTCAAAAGAAATACCCTCCCAAAACTGGAGTACTAAGTCAATACCATAAATATACAGGGTTGCGTCGGATATCCTTAAGCCCACTTATTTATAATCTCATATTTGCATACAGAAGCGTCCTAATCTATGCAAATATGTCATTATAAACTTATGGTTCGGTGATTTATGATTTCTTTATTTACATGCAAAGGCGTCCCAATCCATTTCAATAAAGATTTCATAAATCATCCTACTCAAGTGTCACCGAGAAAATACCCAATTCAAAATCGTTAAAATTTCTTAGCAATATTATTCAAATTTACCAAAAGCAAAGAGCATGAGTAGATAATAAACCGTCTTCCATATGTAGACGTCTTGGAAGTACGGGTTCGAAGAACATAGTGTTGATAGGCGATAAAGCGGTCATAGACGTATATCAAACAAAGAAACTCACGGTTATAAGTAGGATAATTATATAGTCTTTGGTTCTAAATACGCAATTATCCAATCACACAAATATTTCCCATCCTCGAGGAAGACTCATCAAACACTAAGATGAGTAATAACTTATCATAACCCAACCTCGAAACTCACTCACAAATAATGGCCCCGGGTTTTGCTATGAATTATTACACATCTCAACCTTTCGATGATTCAACTTGACTCTAAAAATACAACACATTCTACATTAATACGTAAGACTATGAGTCTTACCCACCCCGAGGTAATTCATCAAAAATCATAGGATGTGTAACGTCCTATACTTAACTTCATCTCGCACTCAATCAAACATGAGGCCCACTGAGGCATAGTTAAGTATTGTTACACCTCTCAACCTTTTTGAATAAATTAGCTCGAACCTGGGGATTACTCACGACCAATCGTCAACCAAAATCCACATTATGTATTTAGGGTTTGTTATAAAAAAATTATGCGGGACCGTTGTGTAACTCACAATGCCCAATAAATGTTCTACCGTTCACAGATAAAGATATATTATAAGTCTAAATGCCCTAGTCAAGCAATCGAACTCATGTAAACAAGTAATAACATGACAAGCAACAAAGCAATAGCAACCATGCATTGCAGATATTCATATAGCAGCGGAATAAGTATAATGTGATGAGTGTTACTACTAGATAAAACTGAGAGCTGGTTATAGTCTAGAGTTACTAATGCAACCTAGTTCTCTATAACCAAGGCTCTGATACCAATTTGTCACGCCCCCAAATTCACCGCAGCGGAATACTGGCTTTGGGAGGCTGTGACTTTATAAGTAATCGAGAGCTTGATCCGAGAACGACGTCTACATGCCAAAACCACATAGAAGACTCTAAATAGTCCATACAATCAAGTACCTAAAAATACATGCTTAAAAATGTCAACATAAAGTTGGTGAGTTCATAAGTTTGTTTTAAAATGTTTATGATAAATTAGAGTTTTATCGACCACTGCACCTTGTAGTAAAAAAAATATAAGAGTTTAAAAATCACAGTTTCCTGTTAAACAGACTTTCTTTGTAAATTTCAAAGTTTTTTAATAAAGACAGAGTTTATTTATAAAAGCATAGAGTTTACTGATATAACAAAGTTCACTAAAATAAATAGAGTTTTCTGATAAGAAAAGTTCACATAAAATAAATAGGGTTTTCTGATAAAACAAACTTCACATGAATTAAATAGACTTTTCAGATAAAATAGAGTTCATAGATAATAACTAGCGTTTTCTGATAAAAACAGAGCTCACTAATAAATAATAGATTTTTCGATGATAACAGAATTGATTATGAACCACAAGATTTTCCAACCACTTAGTGACAATATAACAAATACAAAGTCACTAAATAAATTAAAGCATTTATTATAGTCTAAGCTCATGACAGCGAAGCGTTGATAGGTGTGTAAACACCCATCCTTTTACCACTTAGTTCTGGCTAAAACAAGACCAAAACACGTATTTAATATCATTTGTTTGGAATTATGCGTGGTTTTTGTGTTTATTGTGTTTTCAGAGTCAACCGTATGAATATTGAAGAAAACATGGGATTGCACGGGTTTTATCGAGGAAAAAGACTCAAGACGAAGTCTATTGTCCAAGAGATGCAAAAGATTTGAAGTCATTGTGCCTATTTGAAGATTTATCGAAGAATAGAGCCAAAGATGGAAGATTCATATATGTCGATGAACTCGAGTCTATTAAACAAAAGATTATAAGACGAGTTGGAATTATTCACCGACACTTCTCAAAATCTAAAGTCGGAAACGTTTATGTAAAGAAACGTGAAGTCTAAAGAAGGAAGAAGAAAAGAAGCCCAAAACCAAGCCCATTCACAAAACCCACAAGACTTGCCTATAAATAGGACTTTACTTCACAAATGAAACACTTAGTTTTTAGGTAGTTTTAGTTTTTTTCATTCTCTCTAGTTTTAGAGAGAGAAAGTTCTAAACTTTCTCTCACTAGTTTTCATCTTTTTTTCATTCAAGATCAAACATTTGTAATATTTTTCATTAATCAAGTTCAAGTTTTAAGCTTTTAATCTTTAATCTCATTCTTTCTTTCTTTGATTTTGATTGATTTTGGTACAAATCTCGTATGATCCGTGTTGTTCATCAATGATTTTGTGCTTAAAAAGTTAATCTTTTTATGTTTTCTTAAGTTTCTACACGATTAAGCTTTAAGATCCTTGTGCTTATTGGCTTATTTGTTAGTTTTACTTATTTACTTTTTATAAGTTTCCATAAAAAGTTCATCTTTTTATTATTTGATTTATAAGTTTGCTTATTTAAAGTTTGAAAAAGTTGATTTTAGTGCTTATTTGATAAGCTTGATATAGGATTCGTGCTAGTTTTGGAGGAGCTTATTCAATAGCTTATCTCCCTTGCTTTTATTTCGGATCAAAGGGATTTCGGAAAGGGTAAAACCCCTTTCCGATTGGATCATTCCGACCAGAGCACCATCCCTTCATTCCGATCAGTAGATCGGAAAAGGGTTTAAGTTTCTTTCCGATTGCATTGATTTTGTAGCACATTCCGATTGGAGTTAATTCAAAGCATTCCGATCTGAGCCATTTATTAGTTATTCCGATTTGACTTATTTGTGCAATATTCCGATCACTTCTTTTTTATTATTCCGATTGCCCCTTTTGTTAACATTCCGATCAGCAGGGTCCTTAACATTCCGATTGCAACTCTTTTTCCAACATTCCGATCATCAGATCGGAATACATTCGGATTGCACTTTCTTAGATTATTCCGATTGAGTTGTTTTGATATATTCCGATCTTACTTTCTTTTAGTATTTTCCGACTAAGTTCATATTTTTACAAAGTTTTCCAAGTGTTAGTTTTTATTGAGTGTTCATTTACTTTTCTAATATAATCTTTAAGTTTTCAAGCATTTACTTTTAAACTCGACTTTTTAGTTTAATCTTTTAAAGCTTTAATTCTTCTCTTCAACACTTAATTACTTGTCATTAGTTTAAAATAAATAAACAATCCATCACCTTTTTATTAACCAAGAACAAATCATTCCACTTAGAGCCGAGATCAATTCGAGGAGATACCGAGAATTAAAATCTAGAACCTAGTGCAAATCTTTGTATCAAATGGCGCCGCTGCCGGCTCTTCTCGTTAAGATCAACAGTTTTTTATGAGAACTTGGATTTTGGGATCCGTTCCCCGTGAACGTTACTTTTTCATAAAAAAATTCAAAAACACAAAAAAAAATATATATATAAAATTTTCAAAAATCCTAAAAATTAAAAAAAACCATAAAAACCAAAAATATTTTTGCTTTGTTTTTGCCTTGTTAGTTCTTTTGCAGGTGCATGCGTACACGATCAACGTATTATCAAGAGCCCGAGCCTCTCGAAGACTTAGACATGGCCGGTGTACAAAACAACAACAATAACCCACCTCAAAACAATAATAATAACAATAACAATCCACCTTTCAACAATAATAATAACAATAACAATCCACCTTTCAACAACAATAATAACAACAACAATGAGCCTCTACCAGACAATCGCCCGATGATTGAACTTCTACAAGCACATGTAGATGGCAACAATGATCCAATTGTCATACCCGCGTTTGCAGCCAACAACTATGAGCTCAAATCCGCCTTTTCCAGATGGTCTCTGCTCAACCATTCTTGGGGCGTACCATTGATGATCCACATGACCACATCAAGAGATTCCTACAACTCACAAATACGGTCAAATACAATGGTGTTCCACAAGAGGTAATCCGTTTACAACTTTTTCCCTTTTCTTTAGAGGGACAAGCCCGGCATTGGCTTGCTAAGGAACCGCCACAGAGTATTCTTTCGTGGACGGATTTGGAGACCAAGTTTATCAACTACTTTTTCCCACCCTCTCGTACTACCGCTTTGCGGAATGAAATTATCACTTTTGAATAAAAGTACGATGAGTCGTTTAGTGAATCTTGGGATCGTTTCAAAGATCTTTTAAGAAAATACCCACAACATGGTTTTACCAAAGTGCACCAAATTAATACTTTTTATAATGATTTAAGCATGAATGACCAAGATTCACTAAACAGTGCCTCGGGGGGTAATCTTTTGGCTAAGACTTCCAATGCTGCTTGGGATATCATTGAGAATAAGTCTCGTGTGCAAACCAAGAGTGTGCGGACCAATGTCGCTAGTGCTAGTACTAGTGACAGCAACAAGCGAATTGACAAAATCACTGCGCTTCTTGAATCGCTTGCTACCCAAACCGCCAGCAACACCAACAGCATTAACGCTAAAAACGCTAAAGACGCTCAAGTCAATGCTGTTAGCCAACCATGTGAGATATGCGGGGGTCCTCACTCTTATACCACTTGTACTGCCACCCAAGACTATCCTTCTGAGAATGTGAATGCAGCATACGGTACCTATCCTCAACCCGCTTATCAAGCTCGTCCTCAAGGTGACCGCAACTTGCTTAGCTACCGTTCCAACAACTATCTCTCACCACCTGGTTTTACTCCTAACAACCAAAACCAACAACAAAACCTCAACCGCCCTCCTCAACAACAACAACAATCTCGTGGACCATACATACCACCTCACAAACAGCAACATCCACCTTCAAGAAACAACCAAATTTACCAGCAACCTGCTTATCAACCACCCGCATACAATGCTCCTCCCAACCAACCCACCGCATTACACCAAGACATTGGAACCTACATGAAGACTAACGATGTGCTCGTGGACAATCTCCAACAGGAAGTGCGCAACTTGAAAGCAGACCTGGTGAAACAAGGGAACGATCTGAGAGCTGATATGAGAAACACTATGGATAGTCAAACGAATGACTTAAGAAACATGATGGCTAGTTTATTCCACGGTAATCAACCCTCTTCTTTGGGTACTCTTCCGAGTAACACCGTTGCGAATCCAAGAGGGGAGATGAAAGCAATCACCACTCGCAGTGGCAAAGGTACTAAGGAACCCGAGCTTCCTATACCTCCACCGGTGGTTGTGACTAAGGAGAACGAGTCACCTGCTCCTATTCCTCATCCTTCTCCTTCCCCAATTTCTCCACCTCTTACTTCTACCCCTCCTCCACCCAAGCATGTGAGTGATCCTGCGATCCCAAAGCCTTCCTCTTCTTCCGATATACCTTATCCCTCAAGGTTGAGGAAAGAGAAGCTCAAAAGCAAGGATGATATTCAGGTTTCGAACTTTCTTAAAATGTTTAAACAATTGAATTTCAACATCTCCTTCGCTGAGGCTCTCGCTCACATGCCTAAGTACGCGAAAATGTTCAAAGATCTTCTCAGCGACAAGGAGAAGCTTCTTGATATTGCTAACACCCAACTTAATGAGAAATGCTCTGCAGTGCTCTTAAGGAAATTGACAACCAAGCTTGTTGATCCGGGTTGTTTCTTAATCCCTTGTAACTTCCCGGGAGTAGAGAATTGCATGGCCCTAGCCGATCTAGGTGCCAGTATCAATTTAATGCCTCTAAGCGTTTGGAAGCAATTATCTCTCCCTGACTTTGGAATTAGCCAACCGTACGGTTGCTTATCCAGTGGGGATAGCCGAAGACGTCTTTGTAGGAGTCGACAAATTCACTTTTCCTGCCGATTTCGTTGTCGTTGACTACGACATGGACCCTCGTGTGCTATTGATCTTTGGTCGTCCATTCTTGAGGACCGGTCGCACTCTCATCGATGTTGAAGCCGGTGAGCTTATCATGAGAGTGGGTGACGATAAAATCGTCTTCAACATGGGAAAGTTGTCTAAACAACCTTATTCATACGAGAGTGTTAAATGTATTGACGTTCTGGATGAGGCTTGTGAAGAACACTTTATTGATGCTTGTAAAAATATTCCTACCTCTCTTCCCAATGTTGAGACCGTTTCCTCTATTGATTCATCACTGTCTCTATTTGGAGAAAGTGATTTCTTTTGGAAAGATCTTGAAGCCACCATGGGAGATGTGAACTCAAGAAATGACGATTCTCCCACCGATTGGGATGACGACATGCGTTTCTTTGAAAACCTTCTCAAAGAAGACAATCTTTCTCCACCATCTCCCACGGTTATTGCTATCGATGCTCCGACTTTGAAAACGCCTCCCATCGAAAATCCTCCGGATTTAGAACTTAAGGAGTTGCCGCCCCATCTCGAGTACGTGTTCCTTGACGAAAACAAGAAGTCGCCGGTCATCATCGCGAAGGACTTGAAAGAAGAAGAGAAAACTCGTCTCATCGCTGTGCTTAAAGCTCATAAGAAGGCAATTGCTTGGAAAATTTCCGATATCTGCGGAATTGATCCGAACTTTTGTACTCACAAAATTCTCATGGAAGATGATTTTAAACCCGCAATCCAGAGCCAAAGAAGGGTTAATCCTTGTATTCATGACGTCATCAAACAAGAGGTTATCAAACTTCTAGATGCCGGCTTGATCTACCCTATTTCGGATTCGCCGTGGGTAAGTCCCGTCCATTGTGTGCCCAAGAAGGGCGAAATAACCGTTGTTTCCAATGAACACAACGAGTTGATTCCCACTCGTCTCGTTATTGGGTGGAGAGTTTGTATTGATTATCGCAAGCTCAATGATGCCACGAGAAAAGACCATTTTCCTCTTCCCTTCATGGATCAAATGCTCGAGCGTCTAGCTGGTAATGACTATTACTGCTTTTTAGACGGTTTCTCCGGGTATTTTCAAATTCCCATCGATCCTAAGGACCAAGAAAAGACAACATTCACTTGTCCCTATGGAACATTTGCTTACAAACGCATGCCTTTTGGTTTATGTAATGCTCCTGGGACGTTCTAAAGGTGTATGATGGCTATATTCCATGACATGGTGGAAGACACTATGGAAGTATTCATGGATGATTTCTCGGTTTATGGCAATTCTTTCTCTGCTTGCCTTGCCAATTTAGAACGTATGCTTAAGCAGTGTGAAGACACTCGCCTTGTTCTTAATTGGGAAAAATGCCATTTCATGGTAAAAGAGAGCATCGTACTAGGACACAAAATTTCCAAAGCCGGTCTCGAAGTAGACCGTGCTAAAGTCGATGTTATCGCTAAGTTGCCTCCACCTTTAACAGTGAAGGGTGTGAGAAGTTTCCTGGGTCATGCAGGCTTCTACCGTCGATTCATCAAAGATTTTTCTCAAATCGCTCACCCGATGACCCACCTCTTGGAAAAAGATACTCCTTTTATCTTTTCCAACGAGTGTCTTGAAGCCTCCAACTCGCTTAAGGATAAGCTAACTAAGGCACCCGTCTTGGTTACCCCTAATTGGGAGCTTCCCTTTGAGTTGATGTGTGATGCTAGTGACTATGCTATTGGTGCGGTTCTGGGCCAAAGAGTGAACAAACACTTCCAACCAATCCATTACGCTAGCAAGACAATGACGGGGGCTCAATTGCATTACACGATAACCAAAAAAGAGCTTTTAGCTGTTGTCTATGCCTTTGAAAAGTTCCGCCCCTATCTTGTCCTTTCCACCACAATCGTTTACACCAATCATTCCGCGTTGAAGTACTTGTTGACTAAGCAAGATTCCAAACCAAGACTTCTTCGCTGGGTTTTGCTACTCCAAGAATTTAAAATCGAAATTCGCGATAAAAAAGGAGCTGAAAACCTAGCCGCGGATCATCTCAGTAGACTTGAGGATCCTTACCAGGGGGGTCATCCGAACAAAGAAATCAATGATTCTTTTCCCCTGGAGACCTTATTGTCTATCAACTCGACTTCTGATGAAACCCCGTGGTTTGCGGACATTGCAAACTACTTGGCGGGTGGAATTCTCGTTGACGGGTTAACATCCAAGAAAAAGAAGAAGTTCTTTAACGACATTAAGACTTACTTTTGGGATGACCCGTATCTATTCAAGCAATGTGCTGACTTGATTATTCACCGATGTGTTGATGGACCAGCAGCTTTAGAAATCCTTGACGCTTGCCACAAAGGACCCACCGGTGGTCACTTTGGTCCCAACTACACCGCCAAAAAAGTGTTTGACTCGGGATTTTATTGGCCCACCATCTATCGTGATGCTCACGAGATGGTTAAACGTTGTGATGCCTGCCAAAAACAAGGCAAGATCACTCATAAAGATGAGATGCCTCAAAATTTCATACAAGAATGTGAAATCTTTGATGTTTGGGGTATCGACTTTATGGGGTCATTCCCTTCATCTAAAGGAAACGAATACATCCTTGTAGCCGTTGACTACGTTTCAAAGTGGGTTGAAGCCAAAGCTTTACCTACTAATGATGCAAGGGTGTTTTGTAACTTTTTGAAATCGCTGTTCGCTAGATTCGGCGTTCCTCGTGCCATTATCAGTGACCGCGGGACTCATTTTTGCAACGCTCAATTTGCAAGAGTCATGGCTAAGTATGGTGTCAATCACCGTCTTTCCACCGCCTATCATCCCCAAACCAATGGGCAAGCCGAGATATCCAACCGTGGATTGAAGCGAATTTTAGAGCGTACTGTGGGAGAGCATCGTGCCGCGTGGGCCGATAAGTTAGATGATGCTCTGTGGGCTTTCCATACTGCTTATAAGACCCCGATCGGTTGTACACCTTATCATCTTATGTACGGGAAAGCATGCCAACTTCCCATCGAGCTGGAACATAAGGCGCACTGGGCCTTGAAGTGGGCTAACCTCGACATCAACAAAGCCGGTGATCATCGCAAGATTCAACTCAACAAGCTCAACGAACTGAGGAATGAAGCTTATGAGAACTCACCGATCTACAAGGAGAAGACGAAGATCCTTCATGACGCAAAAATCAAGAACCGAGAGTTCCACGATGGTGATCAAGTCTTACTTTTTAACTCTCGGTTGAAGATCTTCTCTGGCAAGTTGAAGAGCCGCTGGTCTGGTCCATTCACCGTCGCCAAAGTCTTTCCATATGGGACCATTGAGCTTTCTCAGCCAAATGGGCCCAATTTCAAGGTGAATGGCCAACGTCTGAAGCTGTACTTTGGTGAGGACATCTCTCATGAGATGATTCCATCCCTCACCACGTTCCCCATGAACTAATATTGGGTCGAGTCAGGCTCGTGACTCGGTTATCAAAAACAAGCGCTCCTCGGGAGGCAGCCCGGGTATCTATCCTTTTATGTTTTTACCTCCTAAGTGTAGGGGGACCTGTATAGGTGTTTGTTTTTGTGTGGTGATGTGATTACAGGGATGAATGCACTCTTGGAATCTCCGAAGAACCGTGCTCCCGTGTTATCCGATATCCGGTTCTATCTCTCAACTAGAGGTGGCAAATCTTGCCCATTTGGATACAAATGGGCACTTTTTGCCCATTTTCAAAAAAGGATGGGGCACTTTTTGCCCATTCTTTATAATGGATGGGCTAAACGGGCGCATATGTAAGAAACTAAATGGGCTTAACGGGCGCACTTGTAAAATACAAATTAGTATACTCGACGGATATTTTTTATTAAATTTTTTATCACCGGCTTTCAAACAATTATTTTTATTTTTTAATTGTAAGTTTTTATATGTTTTTTTCCCATTTTTAGCTTGCGCCCGTTTAGCCCGCCCATTTTGCCCGCCCGTTTCGCCCGTGCCCATTTAGCCCGCGCCCGTTTAGCCCGCCGCCCATTTAGCCCGTTGCCCGTTTAGCCCGCCGCCCATGCCCGCCCGCCCGCCCGTTTTGCCACCTCTACTCTCAACTATCGTGATTCAATTTTCTTCATACTCACATTTGAAATTGATCACTTTAGTCGTCTCTTCCTTAACTTGAGTTAACCAACGTGCACAATGTCATAAGTGTAGGGGAGAATTTTTCCCACATGCTTAAACATTGAGGACAATGTTTATCTTAAGTGTAGGGGGACTTCTATCGAAGTTTTAAGTGGACTTTTCCATGAAAATGCCTTCATTTAACCGGAAAATCATCTTTTTCAACATTTTTCAAATTTTTTATTAACTTTGGCCATGTAGTCGTAATTTTTAAATTTTTATCGTTGCTTTCATATGTATATATCCCGCAATAAAGTTGAAATTGAGTATAATGCAGTTCGTTTTTTCTCAGTTCTTGCTAATAGAAAGTCCAACCAATATCGGGTTTTTAATTGTTCTTGGTTGTTAAGCTTGCTTGGTTAATCTATTGCTAATTCAACAAATGCTTGCCAAACGGAAAAATATTACCTACGTATATGTAAAACAAATTGCAAATACCACGTTTTTATTCAAGTAAAAATTTAAAATGCAAAATTTGAAACTAAAGGGACTGAAATTGTAAATTCTATGAACAATAAATGCTTGAAATGTAAATTCTAACAATTATAGGGACTAAAAGTGTAAAACTGTTAACTAAAAGGATCAAAAATACAAATTCTATAACAAACTAACCAAAAGTGTAACAAATTAACAAAATACTAACTGAAATTTAACAACTTCCAAATTCCAGGGACTAAAACAATGCAAACCCTAAAAACATGAAGATTAGCCAAAAATTAACACTGACAGAACTAAAAGGACCAAAGTGCAATAAAGAAAACTATTTAAGCAAAAACGGGACAAAGGAGAAAATAAGCTCGTTTGAGCTTATTACTCAACCAAACTTGATGAGACCAATTGCAAAACGTTTCAAATTCAAAATAAGCTACGTGTGTCCAAGGAAATTTTCTAAAAATCAGAAATAAGCAAATGAGTGCTTATTAATAAGCTCAAAATAAGCTACAGCTAAATCTAATCAACCACAACTTGATTTTTCTATTAAAACTGATCAAGCAACTGATTTAAAGAATGGGAAATCAAACCAGAACGAATTTAATCAAGTAATAAGCTCTAAATCTGAATTAAGCTAAAAAGAGCTTATGTTGACCAAGCGTTGACCAGCTTTTTTTTTTCAAAAAACTAATTTTCTCAAAAATCAAGTAACTCAACTACCTAAATGGATTTGTGAAGAAAAAGTGCTAAGTTTATGAAGAGGAAAATGAGATACAGATTTTCAGTTGTTAAGTTACAGAAACTTGAGTTAAGTCTACTTATCTGATTTTGGCTTATTACTAAGTGCTTATTGAATACTGTATTAAATCCTTCTAGACTCTGATTCTTTATGATGTAAGCTAAGACTGAAAACAAATTTGGTGAAATTTCATCAAGTAATGAATTAGAATTATTCAATTGAAAATGGCAAGTTTTTAAGACCAAAACTGAATGAAAACTGACCCAAACTATTCAAGTGCCATTTGCCTGTTTGACCTTTTTAGTGACTTGTAAAAGACTTAAAACAACTTGTTATCACTCAATGACTGTAAATGAACTTTAAAAATCCAAATCTCAATGCTTGAAAACTATTTTTGAGCTATTCCCAAACACTCCTTTACTGATTTTTACAAACTTTTACAAATGCTTTTAGAGTTCTGAATTAAGCTGACTTAAAAGCTATAGCAGTCTGAATTCAATGGTCAAAATAAAAGTAATAGAGCTCAATGCACTCAATAAACTCCACTAGAACTACAAACCAATTACAAGAACAAAAGAGACTGAATCAAAGCAGTTAACTAGAATTAAATCCAAATCAAAGATCAAGCAAACAGGTTTGAACTACTAACACTCTAAAATCTAGCAAACATCAACAACAAGCAACTTATATCAAGCAGCCATCAAGTTTATTCTAAGAAAGTAAGCATGCAATTAACTGTTGAGTGGAACAAAAATCAAGAAGCTTAAAACCTATTGAAGAATTCCTTTGAGAAGAAGAGGAGCGCTGAGCTCTCTTGCCCTAGTGATAACCACCACCTTATCACTAGGAATCAATCAATCAACAATAACTGCTATCTAATCAACAAGAAACCATCATTCTGCTTGAAAACTCCATTGGAACTATGCAATGACTGAATTGTGATCAAACAGCTAGCAAACTTCACCAATGCCAGTTATGATCAATGATTGATCATAACAAACACTCAACAGCAACAATAATATCCAATAGCAGCAAGAAATGAACTGGAATGATAAGAACAGTTTTGGCGGGAAAGAGTAAATTTGAATTTTATTAATGGAAAACGGTTACAAAGTTGTTACAAGGGTAGTAACTAACTAACTAACTCAAGAGTTTGTCAGACTCTTGAGTAGCTAGGGTAAGATTGAGGAAAAAGGGAAAGGAAAAGTAGAACTAGGTGTTTTTACAAAATTAAGCTACAACTGAAAATGAAGTCTAATCCAGCTATTTATAGACATGAAGGAAGAGTTTGTTGGGGTTGGTGACGTGTCAGAACCAATCCCAGCTTGCCACGTGGAGAGTTCTGCATATTGCACTTTGAAGGTATGAACAAGGATTTGGGTTTTCTTGATTGGATGGATGAAATGTTAATTGAGTTGCACCATTATGTTCGTCTCTTCAAATTGATCAACTTTGGTGTTTAAATCTTTCCATGAAATGGCTTCTATCTCAAACGCGATTCTGGGAAAATTTTTCCTTCTTGAAGATGCCACGTGTCAAATTCTGATAGGTTGAAAATCAGTCACACGGATTGCACTGTTTGGATTTGGTAATAAATGTGAGGCGGCTGAGTGGATATTAAGTATTTGATCCGTGTGCTTCCTTTTCCTTTCTCTCATTGGCTGAATTAGTTATCACATGGATCAATCTTGGATAACTTTCAAAAATTGGCAGAACAAGTCCTTGTACTTGACAGATTATTGTTTTAAGCTACAATCTTCATTCTTTTGACATATTTGGTCCTTCAACTTCCATCCTTGAACAAAATGGTCCTTTGACTGAGTTGACTTGAGAGTTGACCAAATTTGACTTGAATCTTGACTTTACATTATTTGCACTTTTAGTCCTTCAACTTTCATAACTTGTCAAGATAGGTCCTTATACTTCAAAGTCTTGTCACTTTTGATCCTCTTTTGTCTTTTTCATCCATTTGAGCTTGATGTTTCCTTGTTTGCTTGAAAATGTATCTTTTTACCTACACAAGTGCACACAAACACAAACATACCACATAACACTGTTTTTGCCAAATAAATTGGTATTTTGCTTCATGTTTTAGGGTTATTTGTTATTAAAAGGATATGAGTTTAAGCTCATATCAAATTCCCCTACACTTGAACATTGTCATGTCCTCATGCAATATTATATTTAAAGGCTCAAAATTTTACATTTCCCTCATAATTAATCCACCTTGGCCATATGAGATGCATCTATGCTACTCTAAACTAAATGATGCATGATTTTGACTTTTAATAATGCAATGAATCAAAATACAATTCTATCTATATCTTTTTGATTTTTCTTGAAATGGTTTTGATGGAAATAACTCATAAAGAATTCAATGACTTAGATTAGGGCTTGGGTACCATGGACATTTATCACCCTCAAGTTTCACTTTCCCCATACCAAGCTTAAAAATGGGATCATTGCATTCACAAGTAAAAAGTGCATCAACTTATTCATGACAATTAAATGTGGAACCGGTTATTAATTGAGCAAATTGCTTGTGGGCAAATTTGTCATTATTCAAGTGTGAAGTATAAGAAGTGTAAAATCCAAAAATAAGGAAGCACGGTTTTAATCCTAAGTAATCTTCTCATCCATTACTTGAAAAACCGCTCACAATTAATATAAGTCCGTATTAAGAGTAATAAGTCATTCGCCTTATGTGTAAAATCCTCATGTCATGCTTTCATAAGTAGCTACACACTCGCTAAGGAAAGAAAAATAAAACTCACGCAATAATTTACATCCGCCATCTTTTTGAGACTTTGGATCTTCAACCCCGCAACCCGTCAAGGCAATATTGGATTGGAGCAATCTATTGAATCCCCGCAACCCGTCAAGGTAATATTGGAACTCAATAGTCACTATAATTAACACCACACTGCCCCTCTTGGGAGTCTTGCATTATTTTATTTTTTTTTCTTTTTCTTTTCTTTTTCTAGCCACTCATTTTTTTTCATAAGCCGCTCTTATTTTTCTTTATTCCTCACTAAAAAATTTGAAAAGAAGAAAAGGAAAAACACCCGCTAAATATGGAGCATGACATAAGTCTAGTACACATAAAACGTGCTAACTTAGAATCTTAAGACGTACTCATATCAACCATGAATGATTAGACAAAAATGCATAAGAGATTACGAACCAATTAAAACCGTACTTGATTATTTATTAATAATTATATACATGCGAAGAAAATAGAGGTCAAGAAGAGAAGGGTTTAGCCACAAGTAATTGCCATGAAGTCTATCTAGCCCTTTTACACTTGCTTCAACTCTATCATTTCCCATTCTCCACAAATTTAAAATCTCAAATAATGAGATTGGTGGATGCTTAGCCTAATAGGCCAATGAAGGACTACATGGTTAAGGATACTAGCTAGAGAATGCTAAGATAAGCAAACTCGGGTTGAGTAAAAATATCCATGGCGGGCCTAATATGTCAAAGAAGTCTAAATTTGTTAAAACCATGTTTTATTATATTTTTTTCTTTTTATATATTTTTGATGAAAAATAAAAGAAGAAATATATACAATGCAAGTGTGCTATGCAAAATGAAAAATGATTGATGCAAAAATTATGAATGCATATTTTTGTTGGCCAAAGTAGATCAAAAATTTGAAAAATGTTGAAAATTCAATTTTTCCATGTTATCATGCAAGACAATGACAAGTTCTAGGTAAGGTCACTTCGATAGAAGACCCCCTACACTTAAGCTAAACATTGTCCTCAATGTTTAAGAGCATGGAAGTATAACAACTTCCCCTACACTTATGACAATGAATAGACTTTGCTTAACCCAAGTTAAGGAAAGGACAACTATTAGTGAAATCATGTTTAAGAACAAGGTTTTAATGAAAATTCACTAAAGTAACGAAGTGAACCGGATACAAGGGCCTCCTCCATAAGCTCCAAAGCATGAGATGAGTGAGCAACCCTACAAACAATCATGAAGACAAAAGAAGGTCTCCCCTACACTTATCCCCAAGTCTATACTTTTATTTCTAACCTACAACACTCTAAACCTAGTTATACGATGCTTGAGTTAATGAGTCCCTAGCTCGACTCGTCCCTCAATGAATTAATTCATGGGGAAAATGGGGACCTCTTGGACCATTTCAACGGAAATGTCCTCCCCAAAATAGTGTTTAACACGGTGACCATTCACTTTAAAATTTGGACCATCGGGTTGGGATAACTCAAGGGTTCCATATGGAAACACTTGAGCAATAGTGAATGGACCGGACCATCTCGACTTAAGCTTGCCCGCAAAAAGCTTCAATCTTGAGTTAAAGAGGAGAACCGGCTCTCCAACTTTGAACTCACGATTCTTGATCTTAGCATCATGCAATTTCTTAGTCTTTTCCTTGTAAAGCAAAGAATTCTCATAGGCATTGGCTCTCAACTCATCCATCTCATTGATTTGATCTTTCCTATATGAACCGGCTTGGTTTAAATCAAAGTTAGCCCACTTGAGAGCCCAAGATGCCTTATGTTCTAACTCAAATGGGAGGTGGCACGCTTTTCCATAGACAAGCCTATAAGGAGTACAACCAATTGGTGTTTTAAAAGCCGTCCTGAACGCCCACAAAGCATCATCAAGCTTATCCGACCAAGAAACTCGATGTTCTCCCACCGTTCTCTCTAAGATTCTCTTTAAACCACGATTTGTGACCCCGGTTTGACCATTTGTTTGAGGGTGATACGCGGTAGAAAGTCTATGATTCACTCCATATTTCTTCATAACTCTCGTGAATTGATCATTACAAAAGTGCGTACCACGATCACTTATGATGGCCCGAGGTACACCAAATCTAGCAAACAATTGTTTCAAGAACTTTACAACCACTCTAGCATCATTAGTAGGTAAGGCTTTAGCCTCCACCCACTTGGACACATAATCCACCGCCACAAGTATATACTTGTTTCCCTTAGAGGATGGAAAAGGTCCCATGAAATCTATTCCCCATACATCAAATATCTCACACTCTTGGATAAAATTTTGTGGCATCTCATCACGTTGTGTAATTTTTCCTTGTCTTTGACAAACATCACAAAATTTCACCATCTCTTGGGCATCCTTGTAAATGGAAGGCCAATAGTAACCCAAATCAAAGACTTTCTTGGCGGTGTAGTTAGGCCCAAAATGTCCACCCGTAGGTCCTTTATGACATGCCTCTAAGATTTTAAATGCCTCGGGCCCATCTACACACCGTCTAATGATTTGGTCCGCACATTGCCTAAAAAGATATGGATCATCCCAAAAGTAATACTTAACTTCCTTAAGAAACTTTTTCTTTTGTTGATAAGTAAGACCCTCAATAAGCACATTGCCCACAAGATAGTTTGTTATATCCGCAAACCAAGGTGTGGCATCCTCTTGGGAAGAGATAGACATGAGCTCCTCTAGTGGAAAGGATTCATTGATTTCTTGATGTGGGAAATCTCCTTGAAAAGGATGCTCAAGTCTACTCAAATGATCCGCCGCTAAATTCTCGGCCCCTTTATTATCACGAATCTCTATCTTAAACTCTTGAAGCAACAAAACCCATCTCAAAAGCCTAGGCTTAGCATCTTGTTTTGTCATAAGATACTTGAGAGCGGAGTGATCCGTATACACTATGGTCTTGGAAAGCACAAGATATGGTCTAAACTTCTCAAAAGCATATACTATAGCAAGCAACTCTTTTTCCGTGGTAGTGTAATGAAGTTGTGCACCGGTCATGGTTTTACTCGCATAGTGTATAGGTTGAAAATGCTTATTAACTCTTTGTCCTAAGACGGCCCCCACCGCATAATCACTAGCGTCACACATAAGCTCAAAAGGTAATTCCCAATTTGGAGAAACCAAAACAGGAGCCTTTGTTAATTTTTCCTTAAGGGTCTCAAAAGAGTCTAAACAAGCTTGGTCAAAAATGAAAGGAGCCTCTTTCTCCAAGAGATGAGTCATCGGTCTAGCTATCTTAGAAAAATCTTGTATAAAGCGCCTATAAAATCCCGCATGACCTAAGAAACTCCTCATACCTTTAACCGAGGTGGGTGGGGGAAGCTTAGCAATCACATCAATTTTAGCTCGATCAACTTCTAATCCCTTATTGGATATCTTGTGTCCTAAAACAATCCCCTCTTTCACCATAAAGTGACATTTCTCCCAATTAAGCACCAAACGTGTTTCCTCACAACGCTTAAGCATTCTCTCAAGATTGGTGAGACATGAGCTAAAGGAGTTTCCAAATACGGAAAAGTCATCCATAAAAACCTCCATGGTTTGCTCTATCATGTCATGGAAAATCGCCATCATGCACCTTTGAAACGTCCCCGGTGCATTACATAGGCCAAAAGGCATCCTCTTGTAAGCAAATGTACCGTAGGGACAAGTGAATGTGGTCTTTTCTTGATCCTTAGGGTCAATTGGTATTTGAAAATAACCCGAAAAGCCATCAAGAAAACAATAGTACTCATTTCCCGCTAAGCGTTCAAGCATTTGATCCATAAAGGGAAGCGGGAAATAGTCTTTCCTAGTTGCCTCATTGAGTTTTCTATAATCAATGCAAACTCTCCAACCGGTCACAAGTCTCGTGGGAATAAGCTCATTGTTCTCATTAGGCACCACGGTGATTCCACCCTTCTTTGGAACACAATGAACCGGGCTAACCCATGGAGAATCGGAAATGGGGTAAATCATACCCGCATCTAAGAGTTTAATCACTTCCTTCTTAATAACCTCATGGATTTTTGGGTTAACTCTCCTTTGGTTTTGAATGGCGGGTTTATAGTCATCCTCCATAAGGATTTTGTGAGTACAAAAATGTGGATCAATTCCCCTTATGTCGGATATTTTCCATGCTAAGGCTTTCTTGTGTTTCTTAAGGACTTCAATAAGTTGCTCCTTCTCATCCTCTTTCAACTCTTTAGCAATAATCACCGGTAATTGGTCTTTTCCTTCTAAGAAAGCATATTCTAAATGGGAGGGAAGTTCCTTAAGTTCAATGGGAGGTGGACTCTCTATGGAAGGTTTTACTATGGAAGGTTCCTCAATGGTAATCTCTTGTGAAATAGAAGAAGGAATAGGGTCCTCATTGAGCAACTTTTGGATTGTAAGAATATCTTCTTCCCAATTAATGGGAGAATCATCATCACCAAGAAAGTTAGACTCAAATTCCTCCAAGAGGAAATCACTCTCTCCAAAAGGTGTTAAAGAGGGAGCAATTGAGGCCACGGTTTCAACATGGGGAATCTCATCACTAGCACTCTTACAAGCATCATGAAAATGTTCATTACACACTTCATCTAGCACATCCACAATGTTAATAGTCTCACAAGGTCTAGACTCCTTAACCTCTTTTCTATCACAAACTTTGCCTAACTTAAACACCACTCTCTCATCTTCTACTCTCATAATTAATTCTCCTTCCGCCACATCTATCAAGGTACGACCCGTTCTCAAAAACGGTCTACCAACAATCAAAGGCACTCTAGGATCCATGTCATAATCGACCACTACAAAATCGGCCGGAAAGGTAAACTTATCCACACCTACAAACACATCTTCTGCTATACCTACGGGGTGAGCTATGGTTCGGTTGGCTAGTTCAAGAGTCATCCTAGTGGGAGTGAGCTCGGGAAGAGATAGTTGTTTCCAAACCGATAAAGGCATGAGATTTATGCTTGCCCCTAAATCCGCCAAAGCCATGCAATTTTCAACACCGGGAAAATTACAAGGTATCAAGAAGCGCCCCGGATCTCCAAGTTTTGTTGGTAAGGTTTTAAGTAACACCGCGGAACAATTTTCATTAAGTGATGTGTTGGGAAAATCAACCAATTTCTCTTTGTTTGAGAGCAAATCCTTGAACATCTTAGCAAACTTTGGCATATAAGCAAGAGCTTCCGCAAAGGATATGTTGATATTGAGTTGCTTGAACATCCTTAAGAAATTGGAGACTTGGATGTCATCTTTGTTCTTTAACTTGTCCTTTTTCAACCTTGAAGGGTATGGAAGAGTAGGTTTTGGTGTAGGTGAAATAGGTGTTGTGGTGGAAGATTTGTCTTTGTTAGTTTCTTCATTGGGAAGTGTGGAAGGTAAAGGAGAAGTATGAGGTGGTTGAGGAGGTGTGTTTGAGTGAATAGGAGCATTTTGAGGAGGTGGAGTAGAAGTAGAAGGCTTGTCACAAGTAGGAGCACAAGTGGTTTGAACAAGAGTAGGTTTAGGAGGTGAAGGATCCTTTGTTGTCGTTCCACTCCTTGTTGTAATAGCATTGACATTGGCCCTAGGGTTTGTTTGTGTGTTAGAAGGTAAAGCCCCTTGTGGTCTTTGAGTTACCGCCACTAAAACCCTATTGATTTGTTCCTCCAATGTACGTTTCATTTGGTCATTCATTCTCTTCTCAATTTCACGCATTTTCTTGTCAACATATTCTTGAGTCTCTTGCATCCCATATCCTTGAGTTGGATTTTGAGGGTAAGCTTGATTTGGTATTGGAGCATATGCTTGAGTGGGAATAAATGGAAGTGGTTGATTAAATCCTTGTTGTGGTGGATAAAAGGTATTTGCTTGAGGTTGAAATTAATTGGGTGCCTTGTAGTTATTTCCTTGGTATGGTGGTCTTTGCCCTTGATTCATTGCTAAAATTTGAGGAGGATTTTGTGGAATTTGGGTGGGTGGTTGGGGTGGGAAGCCGGGTGGAGTAAGGTAATTTTGGGATTTGTAAGAAAGGTTATTTGGATTGATATTAGGTTTGAAGTGTTCACGATGTTCCTCTTGGTAAGCATAGCATTCCCCTTGATACCCTTGTACCTTATCACATTGTTCATAAGAATGGGGACCTCCACAAGTAACACAAGAAATGGTGATGGCATTCACATTATTCGAGGAATTGTTCAATGTTATGCTCTTAAAATTTTGAAACATTTCTTGTTGTCTTTGCAAATTCCTTTCACTATCTCTATCCATCCTTTGAAAAATCGCTTCTTGAAACTTGAGGAGTTGGTTGTCACAAGGGATTTGAGAATTATTTTGGATAACATGAACCTTTTCTTCAAATGGATTGTTTGTTTGAACCATTGCCTTAGTCTCAATAATGTCCAAAGCCTCTTGATAAGTCTTAAGAAGAATACTCCCTCCCGCGGAAGCATTGAGTGAATCTTGGTGATGAGCTTTAAGGCCATCATAAAAGAGACTTATTTGGTGAACTTGATCCAATCCATGATTAGGGCATCGCCTCAACAACTCACTATACTCTTCCCAAGCATCACTAAAGGATTGACTAGGTTTTTGTTGAAAGCCCATAATTAAATTCCTCAAAGCCATAGTTTTTTGTGGAGGAAAGAACTTGTTCAAAAACTTAGTGGTAAAACCCTCCCATGTGGTGATACTATCGGGTGGTTGGGTGTCTAACCAATGCTTAGCACTCCCCTCTAAGGAAAATGACACTAACATCAACCTAATGACCTCATGTGGAACCCCATTATGCTTAATGGTATTGCAAAGTGAAAGGAATCTCTTAAGGTGAGCATGAGGATCCTCATTGTGTTTTCCCAAGAAAGGTGATAAAGCAACCATATTGATCATAGATGTATGTAGCTCAAATGTGTTAGCGGGAAAGTCGGGAATCTTAATGGCACTAGAATATCCATGAATGTTGGATTGCATACGTTCATACAAAGTACGATTATCAATAGCCATGGCTTCTTGTGGTGGTGACAAAGCACGATTCTCGTGATCGGCTTGGTGGACGGTGGTGGTCTTACTCTTTCTCTTTTTTTTCCTTTTCGGAGGAAGAGGTTGTACACCAATCGGTATTTGTGCACGCCTGCGAGTGAGCATGCAACTCAATACGAGGAATGAGAGAGAAGCTCTCGTGTGACTTTGAAGAGAAATGGATTATCCTCTTCGAGTTTCAATATTAAATATCCACAAGAAAATAACAATATATGTATTTACTACTTTGGGTGCAAGACCCTCAATGAAGCCTTCCTTCTTAGAATACTCCCAAGTGAACGGGGGGTTAGGTGGCGCGAAGCACTTAAGTACCTATTGACCCTTAGATGGCATTTTATAGCACATCGCCTTTCTATTCACTTAAATGTTCGTATTCTTCGAATTGTTGCTTATTGAGAGTATTTATCTATTCTTGCTTTATTTTGTTTGATCGATACACGTGTCAAGGACCGGAGCGCCCCTCAACACGGTGTATTGCCTCGGCAATACTTATGGAAGATATGTAGATTGATTGTTCTTATACGTATACGTATTTACTTATAATAATATATGGAAAATATTTTTTTGTATTTATGAGTTTTTTAAGGGAAAATACTATATGTACATAAAAACCGAGAGAATCCAATAATATATATTTTTGGGTGCAATCTCTTAGGAAAAAGATTGCTTTTTGGATTTTTTATTTTTTTGGTCAATTCTTTAGGAAAAGAATTGTTTTGTTAATTTCTAGTTTTTATATATTTTTATATTTTTGATTTTTTATTTGTTTTTGATTTATGATACGTAAAAATAACGTTCACAAAGTGAACGGATCGCAAAAGCCAATGAAAATCGTCAATCGATAGTCTCTCGTGTAGTCAAAGAACCGGCAGTGGCGCCATTTGAAATTGAGTATAATGCAGTTCGTTTTTTCTCAGTTCTTGCTAATAGAAAGTCCAACCAATATCGGGTTTTTAATTGTTCTTGGTTGTTAAGCTTGCTTGGTTAATCTATTGCTAATTCAACAAATGCTTGCCAAACGGAAAAATATTACCTACGTATATGTAAAACAAATTGCAAATACCACGTTTTTATTCAAGTAAAAATTTAAAATGCAAAATTTGAAACTAAAGGGACTGAAATTGTAAATTCTATGAACAATAAATGCTTGAAATGTAAATTCTAACAGTTATAGGGACTAAAAGTGTAAAACTGTTAACTAAAAGGATCAAAAATACAAATTCTATAACAAACTAACCAAAAGTGTAACAAATTAACAAAATACTAACTGAAATTTAACAACTTCCAAATTCCAGGGACTAAAACAATGCAAACCCTAAAAACATGAAGATTAGCCAAAAATTAACACTGACAGAACTAAAAGGACCAAAGTGCAATAAAGAAAACTATTTAAGCAAAAACGGGACAAAGGAGAAAATAAGCTCGTTTGAGCTTATTACTCAACCAAACTTGATGAGACCAATTGCAAAACGTTTCAAATTCAAAATAAGCTACGTGTGTCCAAGGAAATTTGCTAAAAATCAGAAATAAGCAAATGAGTGCTTATTAATAAGCTCAAAATAAGCTACAGCTAAATCTAATCAACCACAACTTGATTTTTCTATTAAAACTGATCAAGCAACTGATTTAAAGAATGGGAAATCAAACCAGAACGAATTTAATCAAGTAATAAGCTCTAAATCTGAATTAAGCTAAAAAGTGCTTATGTTGACCAAGCGTTGACCAGCTTTTTTTTTCAAAAAGCTAATTTTCTTAAAAATCAAGTAACTCAACTACCTAAATGGATTTGTGAAGAAAAAGTGCTAAGTTTATGAAGAGGGAAATGAGATACAGATTTTCAGTTGTCAAGTTACAGAAACTTGAGTTAAGTCTACTTATCTGATTTTGGCTTATTACTAAGTGCTTATTGAATACTGTATTAAATCCTTCTAGACTCTGATTCTTTATGATGTAAGCTAAGACTGAAAACAAATTTGGTGAAATTTCATCAAGTAATGAATTAGAATTATTCAATTGAAAATGGCAAGTTTTTAAGACCAAAACTGAATGAAAACTGACCCAAACTATTCAAGTGCCATTTGCCTGTTTGACCTTTTTAGTGACTTGTAAAAGACTTAAAACAACTTGTTATCACTCAATGACTGTAAATGAACTTTAAAAATCCAAATCTCAATGCTTGAAAACTATTTTTGAGCTATTCCCAAACACTCCTTTACTGATTTTTACAAACTTTTACAAATGCTTTTAGAGTTCTGAATTAAGCTGACTTAAAAACTATAGCAGTCTGAATTCAATGGTCAAAATGAAAAGTAATAGAGCTCAATGCACTCAATAAACTCCACTAGAACTACAAACCAATTACAAGAACAAAAGAGACTGAATCAAAGCAGTTAACTAGAATTAAATCCAAATCAAAGATCAAGCAAACAGGTTTGAACTACTAACACTCTAAAATCTAGCAAACATCAACAACAAGCAACTTATATCAAGCAGCCATCAAGTTTATTCTAAGAAAGTAAGCATGCAATTAACTGTTGAGTGGAACAAAAATCAAGAAGCTTAAAACCTATTGAAGAATTCCTTTGAGAAGAAGAGGAGCGCTGAGCTCTCTTGCCCTAGTGATAACCACCACCTTATCACTAGGAATCAATCAATCAACAATAACTGCTATCTAATCAACAAGAAACCATCATTCTGCTTGAAAACTCCATTGGAACTATGCAATGACTGAATTGTGATCAAACAGCTAGCAAACTTCACCAATGCCAGTTATGATCAATGATTGATCATAACAAACACTCAACAGCAACAATAATATCCAATAGCAGCAAGAAATGAACTGGAATGATAAGAACAGTTTTGGCGGGAAAGATTAAATTTGAATTTTATTAATGGAAAACGGTTACAAAGTTGTTACAAGGGTAGTAACTAACTAACTAACTCAAGAGTTTGTCAGACTCTTGAGTAGCTAGGGTAAGATTGAGGAAAAAAGGGAAAGGAAAAGTAGAACTAGGTGTTTTTACAAAATTAAGCTACAACTGAAAATGAAGTCTAATCCAGCTATTTATAGACATGAAGGAAGAGTTTGTTGGGGTTGGTGACGTGTCAGAACCAATCCCAGCTTGCCACGTGGAGAGTTCTGCATATTGCACTTTGAAGGTATGAACAAGGATTTGGGTTTTCTTGATTGGATGGATGAAATGTTAATTGAGTTGCACCATTATGTTCGTCTCTTCAAATTGATCAACTTTGGTGTTTAAATCTTTCCATGAAATGGCTTCTATCTCAAACGCGATTTTGGGAAAATTTTTCCTTCTTGAAGATGCCACGTGTCAAATTCTGATAGGTTGAAAATCAGTCACACGGATTGCACTGTTTGGATTTGGTAATAAATGTGAGGCGGCTGAGTGGATATTAAGTATTTGATCCGTGTGCTTCCTTTTCCTTTCTCTCATTGGCTGAATTAGTTATCACATGGATCAATCTTGGATAACTTTCAAAAATTGGCAGAACAAGTCCTTGTACTTGACAGATTATTGTTTTAAGCTACAATCTTCATTCTTTTGACATATTTGGTCCTTCAACTTCCATCCTTGAACAAAATGGTCCTTTGACTGAGTTGACTTGAGAGTTGACCAAATTTGACTTGAATCTTGACTTTACATTATTTGCACTTTTAGTCCTTCAACTTTCATAACTTGTCAAGATAGGTCCTTATACTTCAAAGTCTTGTCACTTTTGATCCTCTTTTGTCTTTTTCATCCATTTGAGCTTGATTTTTCCTTGTTTGCTTGAAAATGTATCTTTTTACCTACACAAGTGCACACAAACACAAACATACCACATAACACTGTTTTTGCCAAATAAATTGGTATTTTGCTTCATGTTTTAGGGTTATTTGTTATTAAAAGGATATGAGTTTAAGCTCATATCAAAAGTCAAAAATATTAATAAAATGGTGTAGCTAGTTTAGAAGTCTTTGACATATTAGGCCCGTTGCGATTATTTGGACTCAACCCGAATAGACTTATTCATGTTTATTCTAGCTAGTATCCTTAACCATGTAGACCTTAATTGGTTTATTAGGCTAAGTATCCACGAGTCTCATTACTTGAGATTTTAAATTGTGGAGAACGAGAAATGATAGAGTCAATTATAAGTCGGTATTCTTGCACAAGCTCACTTGGTATAATTATTTGCCTATTCTCCCATCACTTGCTAATAATTTATCTGCAATAAGTAAGGTCGTACGATTTGAAAGGTTACTTAGCTTCTAGCCCAAGATCGTTTAAAAGTTGCTCGGTAATGATAAGAGTTCATAGCCAAGGCATAACTTATGAAGCGGGGCGCGAAGATTGGCGAGTCCGAAAAGGCCCTAAAAGGGCATGAGGATTCCATTTTATTGCTGAAGATCCAAAGTGATGTGAAAAGCATTATTCCCAAAATCAATATGAAGGATCAAGACTCACGACGAAAAGCAATCAACTCCCATAAAGATCATGGAGAAGTCTATCCGAAAAGACCCTAACAAGGTATGAGGATTGATGAGACTGCTTTTATACATGGTCTCATCGTCCAAATCGGGCTTAAAATGCATAAATTATCATTAAATATACCAAATATATGCTCGTGTTTGTTACTTATGTATTTTTAGGTACGGATATTGAGGAAATTGCATAAGATCACAAGAATCATTCAAAAACGAACACGGGAAACGAAGCCGCACAATGAACCGGGCCCAATTTTGGATTTTACAAAAATGCCCTTGAAGAATTGAATATTGGCAACTTTAGTCCCTCAACTTTGGAAGATTAACACTTTATACCCCTCAAATATTCAAAATTATGAATAGGGTCCCTAAAGTTTGAAGACTATACAAGATCAGTCCTTGAAGAATCCAAGAAGTACATTTGAAACCCTTGGAATAAGTTTGGAAACATATAGTGCCATTTTTGACAAGTTACCAAAAGTTGTCAAGTGTAAAAAAGGCGTTGATGGCTATTTGTTACAAAGTGAAGAAGACAAAGAAACTTGGGGACCAATCCTACCAAACAGTAAACTCTCACCACCAACCAGAACTTGACACATCACCACACAACCCGACCCTACCCACCTTCCATACCCATACCCATCCCAACAACCTATTGATTTATTAAACCCGGTTTTATTAAATAGGTCAAACGGTCAACCCACTAATCCCTTCCCTCCAAACAACATTTTTAAAATAACTTTTCCCCTTTTTGGATCTAATCACCTCTTAATTACCTTATAAACCCTAACACCCCCAGGCTCAATTAAAATCAAAACAAAGGGTTTTTATCTCAATCCCTCCAGATCCTTGATTAAACCTTTTCTCACCAAAACCCACATTCCAACTCACCACAAGACACACCCATGTGTCTTGTGGGACCCTCCCCTACACCCATCGTTTTCCCCCAAACCCTAAACCCGACACATCCAACGTTTCACACATACCCCTTGGTCCCCAAGTTCAAATGGACGTCTCTGATGCATTCAAACATCACAACAACAACTGGCAACTTCACATGTATCCATTTGACCCGATTTTCAGTCAAAATTAAGGGTAATTCAGGAAATCCCTTTGCTAGGGTTTTAGCTTTTCATTATTTTATTGTTTAGCACTAGAAGGTTCTCCTTATCAGTATAAAGAGAGGCTCCAACTTGTGGATGCCCTCTTGTTCTAGTTTTTTAGCTTTCACCATTGTAATTCCTTTTTAATGATATAAAAGTTTGGTATTTGTGTTTGAAACAAGTGTAATTCCTTTTTATAATTGTTAAAAGTTGTGTGTGTGTGTTAGAAAGCTAAAAACTGAGTTCCATTTTAATTGTGAAACACTTGTGTGTTTGAATTTTCAAAAGTTTTCAAAAGTTTTTTTTATTGGGTACAAATTTCAGAAATCAGAAACTCCTTTGAAGTGAAAGTGGATTTGGAGGGTTTGGATTTTTGAGTTTGTGCTTGTTTAAAACGTGTTAAGTTTCAAGTTTATTTGGTTTCAAGGTTTTAAGATTTTCAGAAAAATCAGAAATATTATATTGTGCAATTTTGTGTGTTCATTTTTTTATCTTAGCAGGTTTAAAGATATTGTTTGTCTAAGGTTTCAGTATAGGCCCGGGCCTATAGGGAGGTGGTTTTTCAACCACTAAGGGTCCTGGATGTAGGACCCTTAAGGTAGCTCCTTGTTTCTCTTTTCCATTTTCAGTTTTCAAAATTTTATGCATTTTATGTGAATTGCATGCTAAGTGGTTAAATGTTAGTTTAAGTGTTTGAATTGAGTTTTCTTGTTGATATATGCATGCTAGGATTGATTAGAGTCCATTTGGTAAAGTTTTAAATTGATTTGCTTTGTAAAAATCATATTTCAGAAGTTTAAGGGGTGTTTGGATTAAGGCTTGTTATGGTTTATATGGTTTAGACTAGGCTTGAATCTTGTTTACAAGCACTCACTAGGTTGGTATTAGGTTGTTTGCTACTTGTTTGCCAGTTTGGGTTAGTTTTTAAACAATTAGCATGTCAAAAATTTGGTCATATAGTATAAAAACAGTCAAGTCCTTTTGTGTATGATTTTGTGTGTAATTGTGCCTCATATCTTGGTAATTGCTAGAGGACAGGTTTAAGTAGGAGTGTATACTGGTTATATGTCATTTGATTGCTCATTGTGCAAATTATTGGCTCTTAAAATTCATTTTTTGTGCAAGTGCATCAGTCACATACTCATCAGTCAACATATAAGCCTAATCAGAAACTTCATAGTGCATCTTGTTTGATTTTGTGTGATAGCTTGCTTGATTTCTTGTTTTGCTTGACTCCTTGTACTCAACAGAGTACAAGGGTGCCTTTTGTCCAACAAAAACACCACAAAAGATCAAGAAACAAGTCCTCTTGTTTCAACATTGCACAAGTGAAGAAATCAAGTTTGCTTTGTGTTCTTCAAAAGTAATCTGAGCACGTTTTGGTTTCCATCTAACTTTAATCTTGTTATTTTGGATTTGTTCTTGTGTTTTTGTGTTTAAGTAATCCCAAGTTTGGGTTTAAAAAGTTTTAAAAAAAAAAAAACCAAAAAGGACGTGGCCAGGACTCGAACCTGCGCCACTCCTCCCACACACCAACGCGTTTACCAATTGCCCTAGGGTCTTTGACTGGTAACCCTTTGCAAAGTTTAATATATAAGGTGTGTTTGTTTTTAAGCTAGTTTAGCAAACAGCTTACTGATAAGCTGTTTTAAGCTTATTCCTTTAAGCTTTTTCCTGTTTAGTATTTTTCTTGTGTTTCTGTTTAGTTTTAGGACTTTTTGGAATTAAAATTTTATTTTTCCCGTGTTTTATTTATTTATTAGGATTATTTTTAGTTTAAATTTTAGAAAGTGAATTAAAAATAGCAAAAAGTATTTTAAAAATCCAAAAAAAAAGTTTTTAGGTTTTGATTTATATTTTTGAGGTTTACAGCCCAAAAAGTTTTCAAAAAGTCTAATTTTTAATTTTATTTGATTTTAGGGTTTTTTATTAACTTTAAAATTTAATATAAAATTATTAAAAAGGTTTTAGGAACTTTAATTTTCATTTTTATCTTAGTTATATTATTCTAGGTTTTTAGTAATTTTTTAGAATTTATTTGTAAACTTTTTATTTTTTAGAATATTTTAATATTATTTTATTACTAAAAATAGAAAGTTTGTTTTTTCTACTTTTTTCATTTTCCTAGATTGTAGACATTAAATTAGGAGTTTTGTAACTTCCCAAATAGTTTTTAGGCTTTTCAATTAATTTCTAGAATTAATTTAAGATTTAATTGATTTTAATAGTTTTTAAGTGTTTAAAAATAGTTTAATTTGGTTTTAAAATTTTAAAAAATACTTTTTAGCTTAATTAGGTCATTTTTGAGGTTTACAAACTTGAAAATCTTATTTAGGGATTTTCAATAATTAATTGTGATTTTTAGGGCTTTAATTAGCATTAAAAAGTCATTATTTAATTAATTAAAAGGTTTTAGCAAGTTTGGATTTTCTGTAAACTCTTAGAATTATATTGTGGATTTTTTGTAATTTTTAGGAATTTTTAGGTTAAAATTTTAATTTTTGTAGTTTTACGGTTTTACGTGAACGCTTTTCTTTCTCATTTCTCTTTTCTTTTCTTCTTAATAAAATCATCAATCAAAATCAATTCATTACACAACACACGTGCCTCCTCGAGAGAACGAACTCACTTTTAGGGTCATATACACACGGTTTTCCTAAATCGTCGTGCACGCTTGCCCTAATTTACCTCCCTTTTCCTAAAGGGGTAAAAATACAACAATCATTTTTGGCGCCGCTGCCGGGGAGGCGTGTTGTGTTTTGATTAAACTATTGTTTTTTTATACTAGCCATAAATAGTATTTGTATTAGTAGCACTCTACTAATACGTATTATCGTTTTTTCGGTTTTTGTGTGAATACTATTACTATATTGTATACGTAGAACAATAAATTCACAAGTACTCCAAATACGTGAGCAATCACAACCTTGACTTGGGAGGTCATTACCCAATCATTGTATTCGAATCTCAAACCAAAGAAAAAAGGCAAAAATAGATAAATACTTTCGTGAAGCTTAATCTTGATAATACAAACTATAAGGTGGGTATAAGGCGGTTGTATTTCACGACCTAAAGGAAAAAGGGTCTTAAGTGCTTCGCGCCACCTCGTTTCCTCCGCTTGCTTGTGCGTATTTGATTTTGAGAGTGAATCGAGGGTTTTGCCGCCCAAAGTATTATTACATATCATATATATTTTCTTGGTTTATATTGATTAAACCCTCTTGAACGATTTGGTGTTCCACCATCGTTCTAAAGTCATCGAAGGCGTTCACTTCACGTGATCGTTTTCATTCCTTGAGGCTTCTTTAATCGAGAGATTTGATTAAGGAGGAGATTTGTAGATTTTTGTCTACTTAATACATTCACCAATTTCCAAAAAAGTTAATACCATCAAAAACCACAAAAAAATTGAAAAACACAAAATACCAAAAAGAATCTTCTTTGCTCGTCTCCTCGTTGTACGTGACGTTTTATGCTAACTCGTAATCAAGCAAAACGTGCACGTAGACGAAAGAACAAAACTCCCACTCCAACTCATTCTAGTGAGGAGTCTCCTATTGACGAACCCATTGTACGAGAAGCACCTACCATGGCGAATCGAACTATGATGGAGTTACTTCAAGCACCCACCGAGGGTTATAGAGAAGCTATTGTGATTCGCGCTATCCTTGCGGAGAATTTTGAGGTGAAAACGGGTTTGTTGTCCATGATCCAAAACAACAAATTCCGTGGTGATGAGAAGGACAATCCCCACAACCATATCCGCCAATTTAATCGTCTTACCGCCACGTGCAAATTCAAGGATGTCTCGAATGACTCGATTAAGATGATGCTTTTTCCGTATTCCTTAGCGGGGCCCGCTAAAATTTGGTTAGAGAAAGAGCCACCCAATTCTATATTGACGTGGAAGGATCTCGTTTCAAAGTTTGTGAACCAATTTTTTCCGCCCTCTAAGACTACGCATTTAAAAAATAAGATTTCAAAATTTTCACAAGAATCAAATGAAAGTTTTTCTACGGCTTGGAATAGGTTTAAGGAGATGTTACATGAATGTCCTCATCACGGTTTTTCCGACTTACATCAAATCGACACGTTTTTCAATGGACTTAATGATCATGAAAGAGATTATTTTAATGCCGCCGCGGGTGGTAATTTTTTGTGTAAAACGGTTGAAGAAGCTTTTGTCATAATTGAGAATAGGTCTAAGGTTTATAGCCCTCGTAACACACCGAGTGTTGCCAAAATGGGCTCATCATCGTCTCGTAGTATCAATGCCTTACAAGATGAAGCTAATGAGGAGAATCGGTTTTTCGATAGGTTTTCGACTCTTATGTCCCATTGGAAAGCTCAAGAAGCTTCGAATTCCGCTTCGGTTAAAGCGGTTTCTAAGAGTTGTTTGTCGTGTGGTGGAGCTCGTGATCTTTCCGAGTGCATTACCGCGGATGGTAACACTTCGAGTGCTTATGTAGCCACGGGAACTTATAACCAAAACGGTCAAGGTTCCCGCCAAAATCAAGCTCCACCCAATCAAAATGCTAATAATTATCGAAACAACAACCAAGGTGGAAATTACCAAGGAAATCAAAGAAATTATAACAAGGGTAATTATCAAAGTGGAAATGGGCAAGTTTCAAACCAAAACCAAAACCATGATTTTCAAACTTCTACTCAAGGTTTTCAAAATGATCACACCAAAAATCTTCAAGGAGAATTTTTGAATTATGCAAAGGCTAATGATGCTAAGTTTGATAATATGCAACGTGAAATGGTTAGCTTAAGATCCGAGTTGAAAAACGAGCTTAAAAATGAACTTGCTAATGAACTTAAAACTCATGCTAATAAAATGGAAGGAAATGTCACACGACTCCAACAAAATCAACAAAAAATGGAGCAAGGTCAACATGAGATAAAGCAAGAATTGTTAAAAGCGGATGCTAGGCAATCTAAATTTGAAGACCGTATGGCTAAAATGTTTGAAGCTATCATGTGTAAGCCCTCTTCTTCGGGTGGTCTTCCTAGTGATACCATCGTGAACCCGAAAGGAGAGTTGAAGGTTATTACTACTCGTAGTGGTAAAACTTTCAAAGAACCCATTTCTCGTCCAAGTACTTCTATGGAGAAGGAAAAAGAGAAAGAACCCGAGGTTGTGGTAGAAAAGGAGCAAATTACAAGCCCACGAAGTACCGCTCGAACCACACCTACGGTTGAACCCACACCTATCATGGAACCCGAGATTCCAAGGCCTATGCCTATGCCTACTTTGCCCCAACCCACACCACCTTTACCCTTCCCTTCAAGACGAGACAAGGAAAAGGCACAAGAACGAAATAATTATCAATTTGAACTATTTATGAAAATGTTTCGTGACTTGCATTTTAATATAAGTTTTGCCGACGCCTTAGTCATGATGCCTCGATTTGCCGCGAACTTCAAAAGTATGTTGAATAACAAAGAGAAATTGCAAAAATCGTCTAGTTGTTCATCGGTTTTTCTAAGCCGCATACCTCAAAAAGTCGGTGATCCTGGAAAGTTTTTAATCCCATGTGCTATACAAGACATGGAAGAATGCTACGCCTTGGCTGATCTTGGTGCTAGTATTAATTTGATGCCTCTTGAGATTTTTAAATCGCTCAATCTTCCCAATCTCACTCCTTCAAGAATGTCAATCGAAATGGCCGATCATTCTACGATTCTAGCTTGTGGAGTTGCCGAGGACGTCTTTGTGAAAGTTGGAAAGTTCTACTATCCCGTAGACTTTATTGTTGTTGACATTCCCATCGATCCTAAAATTCCGTTAATTTTAGGTCGATCTTTTTTGGATACCTCGAGAGCACTCATCGATGTGCATGCAAGAAAAATCACTCTTCGTTTCAATGAGGAAGAACTCGTCATTAATGCAACCCAAAACTCCACTCTTTCTCATGTGTATTCTATCACGTCTTTGTACAATGTCAATCCCATCAAAAGCATTTGCAAAAGAATTTCAAATAGAGTTTTAGGAGTTGTTGAGAAAAATGAAGTTCCGTCCCCTCCGCCGGTGGAGGTTAAGAGTGTTAAGCCTGCGATTCCAATCTCGAGTAATTCTTCGGATGATGAATACGTTGATCCCGATGGGGAAGTTTTCTTTGTTGACAAAAGATTTGAAAACTTACCACCACCTAAACCAAAAAGATTACAAAATGTGAGAATTTTTAGTGTGACTAACATTGCTTTAGACACAGCAAATATTTTTGACATAATTAAATCGGGTTTTCACAAGGAGAGTGTAAAAGATGAAAAAGGAAAAGATTTTGAATTGAATTTAAAAGATTTTCTACAATTCTAACTCCGTCATCACCGCGTTTATTGAGTACTACAAGCTCGTCTTCTCCTTTTGAAGATGCTTTGTGTGGACTTAGTGTGGGGGAATCCCCTTATGTTCCCTCCCCTTTCTCCACCGAGGACGAGATATTTGATCCTGGAATTGCTTATATAGGGAAATCTCGGTCTTCCACCGATGCAATAAATGGAAAATCTTTTCATTTGTTTGGTGCGAGTCTACCTCGAGTAGCTCAATGTTTGTATGACTTACCCATTGTCCCACCCTTCTATTTCTTCTCTCCTATTTTCTTGAAACTCTTTGAGTTTTTGTTAACCATTGATGAAGTGGCGTTGATTTGTTTTTCCAATGAAAACGAGAACGCCATCTTCGATCCCGGTATTTTGCACCATCAAAGGACTTAGTCCTTAATATCGGTTGTTTTTGGGCCTTGTTTATCATGTAAGCCCCACCAAAAATTGACCACACCATGATTATCCCTAAATGATCACATTTATGGGGATTCGAGTCGAGCTTTTGACTCGGTTATCAAAAACAAGGTGCCTCGTGGGGGAGACCCATGCTTATCCATGTACATATTATTGCTTTCTAATGTAGTTTAATGTGAGGGGATTTGTGCCCTTCCAACCTTTGTTCCGTGGTTGTTTGTGAATTGTGGTTTTTAGATCATGATCTTCACGATTGGAGCCTCTCGTGTTTGTTTTATGGGAGCACTCGATCGTTTGCTTTGGTGAAATTTCTCAATATCCAAATGATATATCCGTGATTGTTCTAACCTTAGGTTATTAGCACACTTCATAAAAGGCTATTAATTTATTGGTTACACCCTTTCCATGCTAGATTGGGCATTCGACTACGTCTCTAGTATGGGGGTGTTTGCACCCCTAGACTCGAAACATTGAGGACAATGTTTAACTTTAGTATGGGGGGGTGAATAGATACTTGCCTTGCCAAACCTTCACGCTTTCCAAAGTTTATTGTTTTGTTTATCGTTTTATTGCAAAATAAGGCTAAAAATGGCCAAATTTTTAAAATTTTCTCATGTTTTATAAGTGTTTTAAGACACGAATGTAGGTTTTCCGATGGCGAGAATAAGAGTAATTTTTGACTCGACCGTGCGTGTTGAGCACTTAGCTTTGATTCCTTAACTTAGATTAGGCTAAGTCTCTTAAATGAGGACGAGAAATGATAGAGTTAATTATAAGTTACTATGCTAAACGTAGAGTACTCGTATTCTTTCAAAAACTCATGTGTTCTCATTGTTTGCTTATTCTCCCTTCGCTTGTAAATATTTTTTGCTTAATAAATATTGACTTAGCGGTTTAGTTAGGATTGTTGGGTTTCTAGTCTTTTCTAGTAGCTTCCGTGTAATTAAATTGGGAAGACATTAAGGTATCACCAACGTCACGGTTTTGAAGTATTGGCACCCGAATAATCGAAAGATTCACCCAATAATAAGATTTCAAGTGCTCACCTAAATCTAGAAAACAATTTGAAGCCCCACAAGGGCAAAAATCTATGCAAAATTGAAAGTGAATCAAGCCTTAATCTTCGAAGCTTTAAAGATCCAAAATTCGCTTTAGCGTGAGGATATACGTCTTTGGCTAATAAAACCACCGATGAGGCGGATAATAAAAGGCAAGGCAAGACCGAAGTCATAATAAAAGCTTCATGGCGAAGTTGAATAAAAGATGGAGGTAAACCAAAGATAATAAGGCCCTTCCGTTAGGGGGCGTATAAAAGTCTTGGTAATAAGTCTCATGTTCAAAACCATTATAAAACCATGTTTATCGATTCTTCTTGTCAACTTAATTTTTTGACATCGTTGTATATTAGGAGGGGTTATTGATTTGATGGTCTTAGTTACACCGTTAGGACTCTATTTTTAGACCTAAATCTCTATTATCGCATAAGTCAACAATGTATCCTCGTGATCATTAAGACAAAATAAAATATAAGAGATACAACTTAGGAATAATGGGAGGATAAATACGTGATTAGGACATATGAGTAGTGTTAGCATTACTAACTTATAATGACAATGATCTCGTTGCACGCTTGGCATGGAATTAAGGTGAAAATCGAGGACGAATATTTCTAACGAAGCATTCACGTGTTCTTGTTCTATGAACCTAAAGGTCCCATTTTGCGATGAAAATCATACATTATGTCTAAAAACACAAGTAGTAGCAATAGTAGTAGTGTAGCTAGTTTATCATTTCAATAAAGTAAATAAAAATGAATTTTGGAGATGCTTTGATACTATATTCTAGCATTGCGTGAGGGCACGGCAATGGTTTAGGATGGGGGAGTGATGAGACTGCTTTTATACATGGTCTCATCGTCCAAATCGGGCTTAAAATGCATAAAATATCATTAAATATACCAAATATATGCTCGTGTTTGTTACTTGTGTATTTTTAGGTACGGATATTGAGGAAATGGCATAAGATCACAAGAATCATTCAAAAACAAACACGGGAAACGAAGCCGCACAATGAACCGGGCCCAAGTTTGGATTTTACAAAAATGCCCTTGAAGATATGAAGATTGGCAACTTTAGTCCCTCAACTTTGGAAGATTAACACTTTATACCCCTCAAATATTCAAAATTATGAATAGGGTCCCTAAAGTTTGAAGACTATACAAGATCAGTCCTTGAAGAATCCAAGAAGTACATTTGAAACCCTTGGAATAAGTTTGGAAACATATAGTGCCATTTTTGACAAGTTACCAAAAGTTGTCAAGTGTAAAAAAGGCGTTGATGGCTATTTGTTACAAAGTGAAGAAGACAAAGAAACTTGGGGACCAATCCTGCCAAAAAGCAAACTCTCACCACCAACCAGAACTTGACACATCACCACACAACCCGACCCTACCCACCTTCCATACCCATACCCAGCCCAACAACCTATTGATTTATTAAACCCGGTTTTATTAAATAGGTCAAACGGTCAACCCACTAATCCCTTCCCTCCAAACAACATTTTTAAAATAACTTTCCCCCTTTTTGGATCTAATCACCTCTTAATTACCTTATAAACCTTAACACCCCCAGGCTCAATTAAAATCAAAACAAAGGGTTTTTATCTCAATCCCTCCAGATCCTTGGTTAAACCTTTTCTCACCAAAACCCACATTCCAACTCACCACAAGACACACCCATGTGTCTTGTGGGACCCTCCCCTGCACCCATCGTTTTCCCCCAAACCCTAAACCCGACACATACAACGTTTCACACATACCCCTTGGTCCCCAAGTTCAAATGGACGTCTCTGATGCATTCAAACATCACAACAACAACTGGCAACTTCACATGTATCCATTTGACCCGATTTTCAATCAAAATTAAGGGCAATTCAAGAAATCCCTTTGCTAGGGTTTTAGCTTTTCATTATTTTATTGTTTAGCACTAGAAGGTTCTCCTTATCAGTATAAAGAGAGGCTCCAACTTGTGGATGCCCTCTTGTTCCAGTTTTTTAGCTTTCACCATTGTAATTCCTTTTTAATGATATAAAAGTTTGGTATTTGTGTTTGAAACAAGTGTAATTCCTTTTTATAATTGTTAAAAGTTGTGTGTGTGTGTTAGAAAGCTAAAAACTGAGTTCCATTTTAATTGTGAAACACTTGTGTGTTTGAATTTTCAGAAGGTTTCAAAAGTTTTTTTTATTGGGTACAAATTTCAGAAATCAGAAACTCCTTTGAAGTGAAAGTGGATTTGGAGGGTTTGGATTTGTGAGTTTGTGCTTGTTTAAAACGTGTTAAGTTTCAAGTTTATTTGGTTTCAAGGTTTTAAGATTTTCAGAAAAATCAGAAATATTATATTGTGCAATTTTGTGTGTTCATTTTTTTTTATCTTAGCAGGTTTAAAGATATTGTTTGTCCAAGGTTTCAGCATAGGTCCGGGCCTATAGGGAGGTGGTTTTTCAACCACTAAGGGTCCTGGATGTAGGACCCTTAAGGTAGCTCCTTGTTTCTCTTTTCCATTTTCAGTTTTCTAAATTTTATGCATTTTATGTGAATTGCATGCTAAGTGGTTAAATGTTAGTTTAAGTGTTTGAATTGAGTTTTCTTGTTGATATATGCATGCTAGGATTGATTAGAGTCCATTTGGTAAAGTTTTAAATTGATTTGCTTTGTAAAAATCATATTTCAGAAGTTTAAGGGGTGTTTGGATTAAGGCTTGTTATGGTTTATATGGTTTAGACTAGGCTTGAATCTTGTTTACAAGCACTCACTAGGTTGGTATTAGGTTGTTTGCTACTTGTTTGCCAGTTTGGGTGAGTTTTTAAACAATTAGCATGTCAAAAATTTGGTCATATAGTATAAAAACAGTCAAGTCCTTTTGTGTATGATTTTGTGTGTAATTGTGCCTCATATCTTGGTAATTGCTAGAGGACAGGTTTAAGTAGGAGTGTATACTGGTTATATGTCATTTGATTGCTCATTGTGCAAATTATTGGCTCTTAAAATTCATTTTTTGTGCAAGTGCATCAGTCACATACTCATCAGTCAACATATAAGCCTAATCAGAAACTTCATAGTGCATCTTGTTTGATTTTGTGTGATAGCTTGCTTGATTTCTTGTTTTGCTTGACTCCTTGTACTCAACAGAGTACAAGGGTGCCTTTTGTCCAACAAAAACACCACAAAAGATCAAGAAACAAGTCCTCTTGTTTCAACATTGCACAAGTGAAGAAATCAAGTTATCTTTGTGTTCTTCAAAAGTAATCTGAGCACGTTTTGGTTTCCATCTAACTTTAATCTTGTTATTTTGGATTTGTTCTTGTGTTTTTGTGTTTAAGTGATCCCAAGTTTGGGTTTAAAAAGTAAAAAAAAAAAAAAAAAACCAAAAAGGACGTGGCCAGGACTCGAACCTGCGCCACTCCTCCCACACACCAACGCGTTTACCAATTGCCCTAGGGTCTTTGACTGGTAACCCTTTGCAAAGTTTAATATATAAGGTGTGTTTGTTTTTAAGCTAGTTTAGCAAACAGCTTATTGATAAGTTGTTTTAAGCTTATTCCTTTAAGCTTTTTCCTGTTTAGTATTTTTCTTGTGTTTCTGTTTAGTTTTAGGACTTTTTGGAATTAAAAGTTTATTTTTCCCGTGTTTTATTTATTCATTAGGATTATTTTTAGTTTAATTTTTAGAAAGTGAATTAAAAATAGCAAAAAGTATTTTAAAAATCCAAAAAAATAGTTTTTAGGTTTTGATTTATATTTTTGAGGTTTACAGCCCAAAAAGTTTTCAAAAAGTCTAATTTTTAATTTTATTTGATTTTAGGGTTTTTATTAACTTTAAGATTTAATATAAAATTATTAAAAAGGTTTTAGGAACTTTAATTTGCATTTTTATCTTAGTTATATTATTCTAGGTTTTTAGTAATTTTTTAGAATTTATTTATAAACTTTTTATTTTTTAGAATATTTTAATATTATTTTATTACTAAAAATAGAAAGTTTGTTTTTTCTACTTTTTTCATTTTTCCTAGATTGTAGACATTAAATTAGGAGTTTTGTAACTTCCCAAATTGTTTTTAGGCTTTTCAATTAAGTTCTAGAATTAATTTAAGATTTAATTGATTTTAATAGTTTTTAAGTGTTTAAAAATAGTTTAATTTGGTTTTAAAATTTTAAAAAATACTTTTTAGCTTAATTAGGTCATTTTTTAGGTTTACAAACTTGAAAATCTTGTTTAGGGCTTTTTAATAATTAATTGTGATTTTTAGGGCTTTAATTAGCATTAAAAAGTCATTATTTAATTAATTAAAAGGTTTTAGCAAGTTTGGATTTTTTGTAAACTCTTAGAATTATATTGTGGATTTTTAGTAATTTTTAGGAATTTTTAGGTTAAAATTTTAATTTTTGTAGTTTTACGGTTTTACGTGAACGCTTTTTCGTCTTAGTTTAATCCGTCTTCGTAACCGTCTTTTCTTTTCTTTCTCATTTCTATTTTCTTTTCTTCTTAATAAAATCATCAATCAAAATCAATTCATTACACAACACACGTGCCTCCTCGAGAGAACGAACTCACTTTTAGGGTCATATACACACGATTTTCCTAAATCGTCGTGCATGCTTGCCCTAATTTACCTCCCTTTTCCTAAAGGGGTAAAAATACAACAATCAAGGATAAATAGATCCAAGTCCGAAAAGGAGGCGGATCGTTGTATCTCAAATCCCAAGAGATTAAAGAAATAATCATGAAGTCGTGGTCAACAAAGTTGGAGTACCCCTCAAAAGTCTCCAAGTGAAGAAACTCTATTACGATGAGAAGACCATTATCTCAAGAACGTCTCTCAAGATATGAAGTATGAAGTACATGCCAAATATCGGCCCGAGAAAGGTCTCAAATCGTGAACCAAGTTATGCCAAGATATGAACTTTTTGATATCCCGAGAAGCAGTTTTAAGAGATTTTGTCCTTTAGCTAACTATTGATCAAATCGTCCTACTTTGCTTTCAGCCTAAATAAACTATCGAAATAAGTCCAAAAATGCATCTTCATGATCATTCTAAGACAAAAATAAAATATAAGAGATACACCTAGGAATAAGGGAGTTTACGCATTTAATTAAGCCATGTGTGTAAGTGTTTGATTTGCTAACTTATAATAACAATGATCTCGTTTTTAAGCTTAGTTTGGGGAACGTGAAACTTGAGGGTGATAAATCTTCGCAGCACCGAAGCCCTAATGTAAGTCCTCGACCTCTTTACAAGTTATTTCCACGTAGCTATTTTCTACCCTCTTGTTTACATTAAAGTTTTAATTTCTCTTAGTACTTTAATTTTTGTTTAATAGTATGTTAATAAGGCCAAGGTTGATTGATTATGAGAAAAGTGTAAATGTGCTTTGTCACTAAGCATTGCATGAGGGCATGGCAATGGTTAAGTGTAGGGGATTTGATAGGTGTGTAAACACCCATCCTTTTACCACTTAATTCTGCCTAAAACAAGACCAAAACACGTATTTAATATCATTTGTTTGGAATTATGCGTGGTTTTTGTGTTTATTGTGTTTTCAGAGTCAACCGGATGAATATTGAAGAAAACATGGGATTGCACGGGTTTTATCGAGGAAAAAGACTCAAGACGAAGTCTATTGTCCAAGAGATGCAAAAGATTTGAAGTCATTGTGCCTATTTGAAGATTTATCGAAGAATAGCGCCAAAGATGGAAGATTCATATATGTCGAAGAACTCGAGTCTATTAAACAAAAGATTATAAGACGAGTTGGAATTATTCACCGACACTTCTCAAAATCCAAAGTTGGAAACGTTTATGTAAAGAAACGTGAAGTCTAAAGAAGGAAGAAGAAAAATAGCCCAAAACCAAGCCCATTCACAAAACCCACAAGACTTGCCTATAAATAGGACTTTACTTCACAAATGAAACACTTAGTTTTTAGGTAGTTTTAGTTTTTTTCATTCTCTCTAGTTTTAGAGAAAGAAAGTTCTAAACTTTCTTTCACTAGTTTTCATCTTTTTCTCTTTCAAGATCAAACATTTGTAATATTTTTCATTAATCAAGTTCAAGTTTTAAGCTTTTAATCTTTAATCTCATTCTTCCTTTCTTTGATTTTGATTGATTTTGGTACAAATCTCGTATGATCTGTGTTGTTCATCAATGATTTTGTGCTTAAAAAGTTAATCTTTTTATGTTTTCTTAAGTTTCTACACGATTAAGCTTTAAGATCCTTGTGCTTATTGGCTTATTTGTTAGTTTTGCTTATTTACTTTTTATAAGTTTCCATAAAAATTTCATCTTTTTATTATTTGATTTATAAGTTTGCTTATTTAAAGTTTGGAAAAGTTGATTTTAGTGCTTATTTGATAAGCTTGATATAGGATTCGTGCTAGTTTTGGAGGAGCTTATTCAATAGCTTATCTCCCTTGCTTTTATTTCGGATCAAAGGGATTTCGGAAAGGGTAAAACCCCTTTCCGATTGGATCATTCCGACCAGAGCACCATCCCTTCATTCCGATCAGTAGATCGGAAAAGGGTTTAAGTTTCTTTCCGATTGCATTGATTTTGTAGCACATTCCGATTGGAGTTAATTCAAAGCATTCCGATCTGAGCCATTTATTAGTTATTCCGATTTGACTTATTTGTGCAATATTCCGATCACTTCTTTTTTATTATTCCGATCGCCCCTTTTGTTAACATTCCGATCAGCAGGGTCCTTAACATTCCGATTGCAACTCTTTTTGTGACGCCCCCAAATTGAGTCAAATGCAGCGGAGGTAATATTTGGGTGTCACGTAGGTGGATCAACAGCAGACAGATTATAGAGCGACAGATAAAAGATTATCCTTACATTTATTACATGATTAAAAGTTCAAATGTTCTTAAAACAAGTCTTAAACAATATTCAGTAGTTTGAATTATTCCCCGGTTTATAAAACCCCAGATGAGCTCTATAAATGCAGCCTATCATGATGCTTGACTCCATGCACACCAATACCTGCTTTAGTTTCCTGAGAAAACATGCTTAGAGAGTCAACATAAAGTTGGTGAATTCACAGGTTTAATTAAAATAAGTTTTGACATATAAACATTCACTGAAGTAGTAATGCACAAAGCATTAATACTTAAAAGTAATTACATTTCCATATTGCCTGAAACTGAAACTTGACAATTAAGCCCTTAACAAATAAGGGCCCTTCGCCTTATCATTATCAAAGCACCCATAAATAATAATGTACTGACATGTGAAACATCTGTTGTCCTGGCCTAGGCACAGTGAGCATGACTCACCCAGATGGGGACGGTCAATCCCAAATAGATCTATTTATAACATTCAGGCAATTCAAAAATTCTAACAGTTTCGTGATGCACGGGTCATGCGGGTTCATCTACAATAGGCATTGTAATCAAAAGTTTTGCAGTTCAGTTTACGTCCATAAAATAAAATATGTTGCATGTTTTCTTCCCCATAAAAGAGTTTAAAAGTTTTTCAATATATAAAAGTGGGACCATGAACTCACCTCAATAGTACAGCAATTAGTCAATAGATAAGTCTGATAGGGATGCTCACGATACAGTCAACGACCTAAATAATTATAAGGTCTCAGTAAATGCATAATATAAATGCATAAAAGTTTCAGAATAAATCTGTGCATGCTTAACTGGTTTTAAGTATTAAATTACAATACTTGTAATTTAGTCTATCGTTGTACAAGTCATATTAAGATTTATTTTAAGTATAAAATAAATATTAAGGTTTAAATAAATTAATCCATTTAATTAACATTTGTACTTATGTTGTTTATACAAACTCTTTAAATATTTATAAAATGTAGTTTTATATATATATTCAAAGTAATGGGAAAATAAATATAATTAATATATTTATTTTATAAGTTAATCATTTTTAGTTTACATAAAAATGTGTAATTAGGTTTACTAAACGTACAACATTTTAATTAAATTTCCCGTTTACGTAAGGTTTATAATTATTAAATTATAAGTTTAGAAAAATAACATTTGCTATATTTATTTAAGTTTTACGTTTTAATTAACGGGTGTAAATATATAGGAGTTTCAAGTCTCGTTATATTTTGTATAAATTACGTTTTTGTCCTTGTATTTGAATAATTACAGTTTTGGTCCCTTCCTAGTTACACGTGTAACTAGGGTTCGTTTAAGTTTCATAAATGGCAAAAATAGTCCCTAAAGTGTACGACTCATATTAGGGCTTATTTAAGTTTCATATATTGGCAATTTTAGTCCTTATAGTTTCGGATAATAATAAGGTTTATTATAAGTTACATTTATGCCCCCTAGGGCTTGTATAGGTTTCGGCTTTAGGCAGGTTTAGTCCCTAGGGTTGCTTAAGGTTTTATTTAAGTTTAGTAACTTGACACTATTAGTCCCTCATGTTCATTTTAGGTCACGGCTTGTGTCCAAAATAGTCCTTAGGCTTTCCAAAGTTTACACAACTCACCCTAGTATTTTAGTAATCTCTTTTTAGTCCTTTTTAACTCTAAAAAGTTTCGGATATGTTCAAAACACACCCTTATACTCTCGGCAATATTTAAAATGGGATTCAAAGTTTATGTTTTTGAAATGAAATTTTCTACACTTATCTATTTAGATCCCTTATACTTTATAAACTTACAATTTAGTCCAAAAGTATTATATAAGCTATTTTTAATCCGAAAATTTATATATATATTATTTTAGTTTCAAAACTTCTTAGATCTATTATTTAAATCCAAAATAATTATAGATCTATATTTTTAATATGTAACTTTATAAAATCATAACTTTGACACTAAAAGTCTTATAAAACATTTATTTAATAAAGATGATTATTTATCTAGGAAAAGTATTATAGTGAGCTTAAACTAATCCTATAAGGCCTAATAGTGATCTTAATATTTTAAGGCACCTAATAACATGAAGCTAATATTTCTAGTTATATCATTACAAGATCACTCAAACTCAAAATATGAGCTTTAAAGCTCACGTCCAAAAATATACATGGATAGGTTTTTATGATTTTACAAGTTAAACAAGATCATGTTAATGTGTTCTTCAAGGTTGACAAGTTTTTACAACAAGTTTCATTATATATAAAAATTAGCCGTGGGTTTTACTTTGGTTTTTAGGGTTTCCATGTTTGTTCAAATGTTAACTTTACTAAAATAAACATGTACACATAAATATATATGAATGTAATGTATTGAAAAAGATAGGTTTTAACTTGGACTTACTTGTTTAGTTAGGTTTAGGAATGATATGAGAATAGGTAGAAACAAGTGACAAGCTTTCAACAATGGAGGTCTAGGAGATCAAATACATGCCGTGGGCTTCAAGTGAGGCGTCTAGGGCTTCTTTGTTGCTTCAAGGATCAAGGTTTCTTGTAGGATGAGCTTATGCTTGATATTTATAGTGTAGGAGGCATGTTTTTAGAGTAGTTAATAGTGACAATGGAAGCTTGCTAGATTTGTGAAGATGGAGAGTGAACCATGGGGTAGAGAGAGTAGAAGACTTTTGGGAGATTTCCTATGTTGCAAATGTCTAGGATTCGTCTATATCAAGACATGATGGGATTTGGTGTATCTAAGGGAAGTACTAGGGGGATCTAAGGTTGATTTAGTTTGGATCTCACAAAGATATGCAAGGTTGGTAAGTCCCCAAATGGCAAATACTCTTTCTTCCCCCTTTTTCCTTGGTGTGCCGTGTGTTAGCAAGCAAAAGGGGACAAGGTGTGTCCAAATAGTGGATTGTGTAAGGTTTGCATGGTTAGTGTAAGTAAAGCATGGCTTAGGGTAGAGTTAGTGGAGTAACATGATTACTTAGGTTACTTGTAGCTAGTTGAATCAAATGATGGTATTGCATGCAAGCATGCACATACACGTTTTACATAGGCTTGGGAGAGGGGTTTTGGGTAAATTTTGCCAAGTGTTGTATGATAATAATAGTCTTTGTATATTATTATAGGCACTTGTGGTGTTGTAGGTATTTTTGTTGAAGCTTTTAGATAATTTAATGAAAGTGTATAAAATATATCATTGTAAGTATTTACTTGAAGAAATAAATAAATGACACTGTTAAAATAGTGTACATTATATTTAGAGTGTTAGGTGTTTATTCCTTTAGGTAATATATGTAAATATGTACATATAAAATAACTCAAGTACTTAATAAATAAATTAAGTAAGGTTACAGTTTATCTTAAAATATGTACTGAGGTGATGAGTTTATTAATAAATCAGGTGGCCAGTCAGTTGCCAGAGTAGTCAATACATGACTAAAGGTCCACATAAATATAAAATAAATGGGATAAATAATATGACAAAAGGTATATGCTTAATAATAAAACATAGAAAGGTGAAATTATATAAATTCCATAAATAAGTAGTACAACAGTTGACAAAGTCAATAAGGTAAAATCAGGGGTTTTACAGCATAATCCCGTTATTTTAGCTTTGTCCTCAAAGCTTAAGATGAAGTCATTGGTCAGGTGAACAAGTGTGGGTACTTGGTTTTGAACGAGTCTTCTCGTTCCCAAGTGAACTCAGGGCCTCTCCTAGAGTTCCAACGTACTTTGACCAACGGGATACGACTGCGTTTCAATTTCTTAACTGTTCTCTCCATGATTTCTACTGGTTCCTCTGTGAACTGGAGTTTGTCGTCAAACTGAACTCCTTCTAATGGCATAGCCAATGGTTCTTCAGCATAGCACTTCTTCAAGTTAGACACATGAAAGGTAGAGTGTACCCGACTCAGTTGTTGGGGCAACTCTAAACGGTAAGCTACTTCCCCGATCCTGGCTATCACTTTGAAAGGGCCAACATAACGTGGATTCAGCTTTCCACGTTTGCCAAAACGTACCACACCCTTCCAAGGAGATACCTTGAGCATAACACGGTCACCTACTTCAAATTGCATAGGTTTTCGCTTCAGGTCCGCGTAGCTCTTTTGTCGATCGCGGGCAGCTTGAATTCTCTGTTTAATGAGGACAATCTTATCTGAAGTCTCTTGGATTAATTCTGGTCCGGTGAGTCGAAACTCTCCTACTTCTGCCCAACACACAGGTGAACGGCATTTGCGACCGTACAGTGCCTCAAAAGGGGCAGCCTTGATACTGGCATGATAACTGTTGTTGTAGGAGAATTCCACTAAAGGAATATGGTCAACCCACCTACTTCCAAAGTCAATTACACATGCTCGCAGCATGTCCTCTAGAGTCTGAATGGTTCGCTCACTTTGTCCATCAGTTTGTGGATGATAAGCTGTGCTCATATCCAATTTGGTACCTAAGGCTCGTTGAAAGGATTTCCAAAAATTTGAAGTGAACCTACCATCTCTATCACAAATTACTGAGACTGGTATTCCATGCTTGGTCACGATCTCCTTCAGGTACGTTTTTGCCAGTTTGGTCAGGGAATCGTTCTCCCTAATTGGCAGAAAACGGGCGGACTTAGTGAGTCGGTCGACAATCACCCAGATAGTATCGTAACCGTGAGATGACTTTGGGAGTTTGGTGACAAAGTCCATAGTGATGTTGTCCCACTTCCATTCCGGTATCTCGGGTTGTACAAGCAAGCCCGATGGTCTCTGGTGTTCAGCTTTGACACGTGCACATGTCAAACACTTCTGAACGTAGGTGGCAATGTTGGCTTTCATATTCGGCCACCAATACAACTTCTTCATATCCTGATACATCTTCTCAGATCCGGGATGTACAGAATATTTAGACTTATGAGACTCGTGCATGATCACGTTCCTCAAGTCTCCATAACAAGGTAACCAACTTCGTCCGTGAAGGCATAGGGTTCCATCTGTCCTTGGTTCTAGCTTTTCCTTAGTAAGGTCGGTCCTGAGCATTCCTCCAACATCTTCCTTCACAAGGTTTTCAGGTAATTGGGCTTGAGTCTGAGCTTCCAAAATCTGTTTGGGTAAGTCCAAACTGATCGTCATAACTAATGCCCGAACTCTCATAGGAGGGTCCGTATCCTTACGACTTAGAGCATCTGCAACCACGTTTGCTTTACCGGGGTGGTATTTGATCTCGCAGTCGTAGTCACTCAACAACTCAATCCAACGACGTTGTCTCATGTTCAGCTCCTTCTGGTCCAATATGTGTTGCAAGCTTTTGTGGTCAGTATGCACTGTACATTTTGTTCCGTATAGGTAATGCCTCCAGATTTTGAGAGCAAAGGCCACGGATCCGAGTTCCAGATCACGAGTGGTATAGTTCTTCTCGTGCTTCTTCAGTTGTCTTGAAGCATAGGCGATCACTTTCATTCTCTGCATCAATACTGCACCTAAGCCTTTGTGTGAGGCATCGCAGTACACAACCAAATCATCGTTGCCCTCGGGCAAGGCCAGAATAGGTGCACTACACAACTTCTGCTTAATCAGTTGAAATGATGCTTCTTCTTTCTCTCCCCAATCAAACTTCATTCCCTTCTGTGTGAGCTTGGTCATTGGCTTGGCTATTTTGGAGAAACCTTCAATAAATCTACGATAGTACCCGGCAAGGCCTAGAAATTGGCGGATCTCCGTCGGTGATTTAGGAGATGCCCAATCTTTGACAGATTCGACCTTTGCTGGATCTACGTGTATGCCGTCACAATCAATGACATGACCAAGGAAGTGCACTTTGGGAATCCAGAATTCACATTTGGAGAATTTGGCATAGAGCTGTTCCTCCTTGAGTACCTTCAGTACTTGTGCAAGATGTTCCCCGTGTTCTTGTTCGTTCTTAGAATAAATGAGTATGTCGTCAATGAAGACTATCACGAATTTATCCAAATAAGGTTTGCACACGCGGTTCATAAGGTCCATGAAAATAGCGGGTGCATTGGTCAGCCCGAAAGGCATAACCTGAAATTCATAATGACCGTAACGGGTTCTGAAGGCTGTCTTTGGAATGTCTTCCTCCCTGACTCTCAGCTGATGGTATCCAGATCTCAGATCGATCTTGGAATACACACTTGACCCTTGCAGTTGGTCAAATAAGTCGTCAATGCGAGGTAGCGGATAACGATTCTTCACTGTTAATTTATTAAGTTCTCTGTAGTCAATACACATACGGAAAGAACCATCCTTCTTTTTGACAAATAGAACAGGAGCTCCCCACGGAGAGCAACTGGGTCGGATGAATCCTTTGTTAGATAATTCTTGGAGTTGTTCAGCTAGTTCTTTCATTTCTGATGGTGACGACCGGTATGGAGCTTTTGCTACAGGTGCAGCTCCGGGAATCAAGTCAATTTGAAATTCCACTTGTCGGGTCGGTGGTAAGCCTGGCAACTCATCAGGAAATACTTCGGGAAAATCCCGGACGATAGGTACGTCCTTGATTTGTCTCTCCTCAGGTTTGTCTTCTTCCTCAGTTTGGGAAATGTGAGCCAAAAAGATAGGGCATCCTCTCAGTAAGTATTTCTGAGCTTTGGTACAAGAGATGACACTAAGTCTGGTGTCAGTGAGGTCAGTGTTACCGTCTCCTCTAATGATTAAGATCTCGTTTCCCCAAGGAATACGGACTAGTTTTTCATCACAAACAATGACTGCGTGGTATTTTGCTAACCAGTACATGCCGATAATTACATCAAAACTACCAAGATGTACTGGGATAAGGTCAATATTGAACGGATGTTTCGAAAGGTTTAAGGTACAACCTCTAACGATGGTGTTAGTGACTACAGTTTTACCGTCAGCTAGTTCTACAGAATAACGGTGATCTAAAATCGATGGGACGACTTCTAACACATTGCTAAATTCAGTGGATATAAAGCTTCGGTCTGCTCCAGTATCAAACAAAACAGATGCATAACGATTGTTTAGTAGGAACGTACCAGTAACGACATTTGCATCGGGGTTGGCTTTTGCATTGCCGACCACGTACACTCTGGATGAAGCTCCTCCACTGTTCTTGTTCTGGTTGGCCCGCTTAGGGCAACTTGGTCTTACGTGTCCCGGTGCTCCACACTCATAGCACACAACTCCTTACTTGGGTCCGTTTCCATTTCCTCCGATAACATTACGGTTTCCTTGCTGTCCATTCCCGTTCCCACGAGCATTATACCCGCCCCTGTTGTTGTAGTTCCCAGTGTTCTGATTAGGTCGGGCCTGAGTGACAGCATTAACTCGACAGGTCTTAGCAAAATGACCTACTTGTCCACATTTGTAGCAGGTCTGACATGGGCTATGAGTAGTGTGATGATAATTGCACTTTGAGCACAAAGGTTTGGCGCCCACGTACGAGTTAGCTCCTGCAGAAGTAGCACTGTAAACCTGTCCAGCATGTTGTTTCTTAGGATGCTGCTGGTGTTGACTGCGGAAATGCTCGTCTGCCTTTCGTTTGTTGTCAGTGTGCCTCTCAGATATGGTACGGACTCTTTTGTTTATCAACTCAGTAGCAAACTCAATAGCATTCTCGACGGTAGTAGGTCGAGATGCGAGTACACTGTCGTGAATGGTGTCTGGGAGTCCTCCCACATACTTCTCAATCCTATCATCCTCTTCCACAAACATCCTAGTGCACATTAGGGTCAACTCTTGGAACCTCTGGTTGTACGCAGTGATGTCATTGTTTCTGCATCTGAGATCCCACAATTCGATCTCCAGTTTCTTCATTTCTCCCCTTGGACAATATTTCTCCGTCATTCTTTCCTTCAGCTCGGTCCAGCTGAGAGTATAGGCAGCATCGTGTCCAAGGGTAGCAACAACAGAGTTCCACCAAGTCAGAGCACTCTCAAGTAAGGTGCAGGTGGAAAACTTCACTTTGTTCTCTTCTGTACAGTCGCTGATGCGGAACACAGTCTCCAATCTCTCAAACCACTGCATTAGTTCCACTACTCCTTCTTTTCCATTGTAGTAGGAAGGCTTGCATTTCAGAAAGTCGGGGTAAGAGCAACCTCTGGTGGCTTGGTTGTTCCTGCGAGCGTTGGAGTTTAGACTATCATCCCCATTCCTACTGGCAGCCATCGCAGTTGCGATTCCCTGATCAATCATCTCCCGTAGTTGGGCAGCAGTGATATTTTGGGTAGCGGCCGCGTTGTTGGGTTCGGTAGTCAGTCTAGTGATTGCCATTTGTCTATAGTCATATACAAAATGATATCATTAGTTTCATGTATTAGTACAGTTTATATTGAGGTGCATAAAAAAATGTATGCATAGAATTCACAACAAATTTGGCAACCTGTTAAGAGTTCACAATATAATACAGCACATAATATAACAAACGATGACGAGTACATGCCATTTCTAGAATAAGAATATAGTACAAAATGCGCAACCTAATCCAAGACAGAGCACAGCCCGCCTGTCTAGGATGGTGGTACATATAATCTAAGGTATATCGTCTATAATCTAAAAGTACAGTACAAGGATACAACTGATGAAAGGAAAGTACAAATACAAAAGATCCTAAATCATGCGAGCCGGGATGCAACCCTAATAGCTTGTCATGATATACAGAAATCTAGTATAACTAATCTAGCCACGTCTAACAGACTCCTCGGAAACTGCGGGTGCCGCTGGTGGTGGTGGGGCAACTGGTGCCCTCCTAGCATCCTGCATCTCTGTCAGCGCAGTCCTGGTCTCCTTGAGCAGTCGGAGTGCCTCAAGAAACTGGTCTCTGAAAGTCTGCTGAGCTCCTCTGAGATGAGCGGTCTCTGACGTCAATCCCTGATGTCGGACATCCTGGAGGTCGAAGAAGATAGCAAGAGTCTGCTCCATGGACGATAGAGAGGTCTGAGTCCCTGTCTGTTGGCTCTGGAGCGAGTAGATCTGCTCACGTAGGAACTCATTCTCATCCAGCAGCCACTGGATGGAATGGTAAGTAGTAGACCACGCTCCTCGGGCGGCGTGCGCCTCCGAACTCACAGTCCAAGATAGAAGGTCCTGACGCTGCTGTAGAACAGCGCGTCCCGCCTGTCCAGCCGATAGCAGAGCATGAATGTCTGCTACATCTTGTGCCTGGCGTGCGGCCAGTGCAGCAATCTGGGCCTGGACGGGGTCTGTCTGTCTAGCCCGGGAACCCTCTCCGATCTCATAGGTGGAGTCGAGAGGTGCCTCGTACCTCCTCTTACGAGGTGGTAGAGACTCCGGAGCATAACCCTGAAGGGTAGAGGCTGGTGGTAAGGGTGGCAAGGCAAAAGTCGGTGAGACCTCTTCCCCAGCGGGGGAAACAGGTGAGATAGGTGGAGTGGAGATAAGTGCCTCCAATGATGCAGCATCGACTGAAGTGTGGCTGTCGTCTGCGTCACTAGCAGATAGCCATCTACATAAGACGGTAGTCGGCGATACGGCAACAGGAGTATCGGTAGGTGATGTCATGATAATCTGAAAGTAATATAGTTTTAATTGACATAAGTATAAACTTACTCAAATTAAAAGTTTTGGGAAATAATAATTTAATTTATATGATAGTGCCGTTAGTATGGCGATATAGAAGGTTACGTTAATACTTAATAGATTAATCAACCGAGTGTTAATAATCAATGCACAGTCAATCACACAATCGATGTATGCTCTACAATCTATATGATTAACTATTCTAGTCCCGAAAATCCCAAAAGATTTTTAAAAGCTGTTATAGTCCAGATTATATAAAAATTTTATTTTTATATTTATTTTAATTTTGCTCTGATTCTCTATAACTATCGCTCTGATACCATTTCTGTGACGCCCCCAAATTGAGTCAAATGCAGCGGTGGTAATATTTGGGTGTCACGTAGGTGGATCAACAGCAGACAGATTATAGAGCGACAGATAAAAGATTATCCTTACATTTATTACATGATTAAAAGTGCAAATGTTCTTAAAACAAGTCTTAAACAATATTCAGTAGTTTGAATTTTTCCCCGATTTATAAAACCCCAGATGAGCTCTATAAATGCAGCCTATCATGATGCTTGACTCCATGCACACCAATACCTGCTTTAGTTTCCTGAGAAAACATGCTTAGAGAGTCAACATAAAGTTGGTGAATTCACAGGTTTAATTAAAATAAGTTTGGACATATAAACATTCACTGAAGTAGTAATGCACAAAGCATTAATACTTAAAAGTAATTACATTTCCATATTGCCCGAAACTGAAACTTGACAGTTAAGCCCTTAACAAATAAGGGCCCTTCGCCTTATCATTATCAAAGCACCCATAAATAATAATGTACTGACATATGAAACATCTGTTGTCCTGGCCTAGGCACAGTGAGCATGACTCACCCAGATGGGGACGGTCAATCCGAAATAGATCTATTTATAACATTCAGGCAATTCAAAAATTCTAACAGTTTCGGATGCACGGGTCATGCGGGTTCATCTACAATAGGCATTGTAATCAAAAGTTTTGCAGTTCAGTTTACGTCCATAAAATAAAATATGTTGCATGTTTTCTTCCCCATAAAAGAGTTTAAAAGTTTGTCAATATATAAAAGTGGGGCCATGAACTCACCTCAATAGTACAGCAATTAGTCAATAGATAAGTCTGATAGGGATGCTCACGATACAGTCAACGACCTAAATAATTATAAGGTCTCAGTAAATACATAATATAAATGCATAAAAGTTTCAGAATAAATCTGTGCATGCTTAACTGGTTTTAAGTATTAAATTACAATACTTGTAATTTAGTCTATCGTTGTACAAGTCATATTATGATTTATTTTAAGTATAAAATAAATATTAAGGTTTAAATAAATTAATCCATTTAATTAACATTTGTACTTATGTTGTTTATACAAACTCTTTAAATATTTATAAAATGTAGTTTTATATATATATTCAAAGTAATGGGAAAATAAATATAATTAATATATTTATTTTATAAGTTAATCATTTTTAGTTTACATAAAAATGTGTAATGAGGTTTACAAAACGTACAACATTTTAATTAAATTTCCCGTTTACGTAAGGTTTATAATTATTAAATTATAAGTTTAGAAAAATAACATTTGCTATATTTATTTAAGTTTTACGTTTTAATTAACGGGTGTAAATATATAGGAGTTTCAAGTCTCGTTATATTTTGTATAAATTACGTTTTTGTCCTTGTATTTGAATAATTACAGTTTTGGTCCCTTCCTAGTTACACGTGTAACTAGGGTTCGTTTAAGTTTCATAAATGGCAAAAATAGTCCCTAAAGTGTACGGCTCATATTAGGGCTTATTTAAGTTTCATATATTGGCAGTTTTAGTCCTTATAGTTTCGGATAATAATAAGGTTTATTATAAGTTACATTTATGCCCCCTAGGGCTTGTATAGGTTTCGGCTTTAGGCATGTTTAGTCCCTAGGGTTGCTTAAGGTTTTATTTAAGTTTAGTAACTTGACACTATTAGTCCCTCATGTTCATTTTAGGTCACGGCTTGTGTCCAAAATAGTCCTTAGGCTTTCCAAAGTTTACACAACTCACCCTAGTATTTTAGTAATCTCTTTTTAGTCCTTTTTAACTCTAAAAAGTTTCGGATATGTTCAAAACACACCCTTATACTCTCGGCAATATTTAAAATGGGATTCAAAGTTTATGTTTTTGAAATGAAATTTTCTACACTTATCTATTTAGATCCCTTATACTTTATAAATTTACAATTTAGTCCAAAAGTATTATATAAGCTATTTTTAATCCGAAAATTTATATATATATTATTTTAGTTTCAAAACTTCTTAGATCTATTATTTAAATCTAAAATAATTATAGATCTATATTTTTAATATGTAACTTTATAAAATCATAACTTTGACACTAAAAGTCTTATAAAACATTTATTTAATAAAGATGATTATTTATCTAGGAAAAGTATTATAGTGAGCTTAAACTAATCCTATAAGGCCTAATAGTGATCTTAATATTTTAAGGCACCTAATAACATGAAGCTAATATTTCTAGTTATATCATTACAAGATCACTCAAACTCAAAATATGAGCTTTAAAGCTCACGTCCAAAAATATACATGGATAGGTTTTTATGATTTTACAAGTTAAACAAGATCATGTTAATGTGTTCTTCAAGGTTGACAAGTTTTTACAACAAGTTTCATTATATATAAAAATTAGCCGTGGGTTTCACTTTGGTTTTTAGGGTTTCCATGTTTGTTCAAATGTTAACTTTACTAAAATAAACATGTACACATAAATATATATGAATGTAATGTATTGAAAAAGATAGGTTTTAACTTGGACTTACTTGTTTAGTTAGGTTTAGGAATGATATGAGAATAGGTAGAAACAAGTGACAAGCTTTCAACAATGGAGGTCTAGGAGATCAAATACATGCCGTGGGCTTCAAGTGAGGCGTCTAGGGCTTCTTTGTTGCTTCAAGGATCAAGGTTTCTTGTAGGATGAGCTTATGCTTGATCTTTATAGTGTAGGAGGCATGTTTTTAGAGTAGTTAATAGTGACAATGGAAGCTTGCTAGATTTGTGAAGATGGAGAGTGAACCGTGGGGTAGAGAGAGAGTAGAAGACTTTTGGGAGATTTCCTATGTTGCAAATGTCTAGGATTCGTCTATATCAAGACATGATGGGATTTGGTGTATCTAAGGGAAGTACTAGGGGGATCTAAGGTTGATTTAGTTTGGATCTCACAAAGATATGCAAGGTTGGTAAGTCCCCAAATGGCAAATACTCTTTCTTCCCCCTTTTTCCTTGGTGTGCCGTGTGTTAGCAAGCAAAAGGGGACAAGGTGTGTCCAAATAGTGGATTGTGTAAGGTTTGCATGGTTAGTGTAAGTAAATCATGGCTTAGGGTAGAGTTAGTGGAGTAACATGATTACTTAGGTTACTTGTAGCTAATTGAATCAAATGATGGTATTGCATGCAAGCATGCACATACACGTTTTACATAGGCTTGGGAGAGGGGTTTTGGGTAAATTTTGCCAAGTGTTGTATGATAATAATAGTCTTTGTATATTATTATAGGTACTTGTGGTGTTGTAGGTATTTTTGTTGAAGCTTTTAGATAATTTAATGAAAGTGTATAAAATATATCATTGTAAGTATTTACTTGAAGAAATAAATAAATGACACTGTTAAAATAGTGTACATTATATTTAGAGTGTTAGGTGTTTATTCCTTTAGGTAATATATGTAAATATGTACATATAAAATAACTCAAGTACTTAATAAATAAATTAAGTAAGGTTACAGTTTATCTTAAAATATGTACTGAGGTGATGAGTTTATTAATAAATCAGGTGGCCAGTCAGTTGCCAGAGTAGTCAATACATGACTAAAGGTCCACATAAATATAAAATAAATGGGATAAATAATATGACAAAAGGTATATGCTTAATAATAAAACATAGAAAGGTGAAATTATATAAATTCCATAAATAAGTAGTACAACAGTTGACAAAGTCAATAAGGTAAAATCAGGGGTTTTACACTTTTTCCAATATTCCGATCACCAGATCGGAATACATTCCGATTGCACTTTTTTAGATTATTCCGATTGAGTTGTTTTGATATATTCCGATCTTACTTTCTTTTAGTATTTTCCGACTAAGTTCATATTTTTACAAAGTTTTCCAAGTGTTAGTTTTTATTGAGTGTTCATTTACTTTTCTAATATAATCTTTAAGTTTTCAAGCATTTACTTTTAAACTCGACTTTTTAGTTTAATCTTTTAAAGCTTTAATTCTTCTCTTCAACACTTAATTACTTGTCATTAGTTCAAAATAGATAAACAATCCATCACCTTTTTATTAACCAAGAACAAATCATTCCACTTAGAGCCGAGATCAATTCGAGGAGATACCGAGAATTAAAATCTAGAACCTAGTGCAAATCTTTGTATCAAGCGTTAACAACACGGGTAGTATAATCACATAATGCAGCTCCTACGGATGCCTAACCCACGACATCCATCTACATACTCAAATGAAATTGTACCCGCTTGTCCTCTGTTGGACCAAGCCGGACAGGGGCGTCAACCCCGATAGATCTATCCATAACATTCGCGCTTTCGACCGGTCATCCGGTCCGAAATTAACGGTTCATGATAATGGGCCAAAGTAATTGGGTTAAAGCGGGACTTAGACCAATACATAAACGAGTATATGCACTTGTGTTTATTCTTGCAACCATTGTCTCTACCCGAAAACCAGTGAAATGCAGTTAAAGTTTTGGGCACTCTCAATAGAAATTTTAGTATCAGCATTCACAAGTATATCAATTAAAGGAGTTGACTACTCAGCACGTAACAATTAAACTAGTTTAGATATAGTTTATGACCAACAAAGTAAGCTTAACATTAGCTTATGACAATCAAGCAGTTTATAAACAGTTATAGACAACCAAACAAGTTTAATATCAGTTTCTGACAACCAAGCAAGTTTATAAGTAGTTTCTGACCAAAGCATGTACCTCCCCCATAGAGCAATTATTAAACGTTTATAATTCAATTTAAAGTAAGAAAATGTGGGGTATGAACTCACCTCGACGATGTAGCGCGAAAAACAATGATGCTAATAATACATTTCGCGCAAAGGGAAATCGATACGGCCCAGTCATGGTGTTGTGGTTTAACTAATCGGCTAAATTGTAAAAATGTGTATTTGAGTTCTCAACGAATATTTACACCAACTTGACCCGTTGATAAAGTATTTAAATTCCAAGTTATAATAGTTTGGTTGTTGGTAAAATAATTTAAATAAGCACACACCAAGTATATAATGTATTCCGTACACATTATGTATAACTAGACGATTATATAATTCTTATATTGAATTTTATAATAGAGACAACAATTTCACAAAATAAAGCAACGTATATATTTATTTTGTAGTTACAATATACAGATCATGATAAAAATAATTAGACAACTTAATTCGACACATTTTAAGAAAGTCACCGCTTAGTTAATAATTGTCACATTTAAGTAAAAGTATAACTTTTATGGGTTTATTTATATATTAGTATTTATTCATTGTACCGGTTTACAAATATGATACTAGTAGTATTTATAAATTTTATCGGTTTACAAATATACTAGTAGTTGTAGAGAACAAAACATAAAGTATAAAATTTTATAAAAATTTCAACATGACCTATTCGTTTATACTACGTTTCCCGTATTAATCAATTCTCAATATTATCCATTTTTACAAACAATCTACGTTATGCAAGTCATGTTTAACTTATAACCAAATAGGTATTTCATCACTATAATTAAATAATAACCGAACACATCCTATGTGTTGTAAATTAAAAACCAAACGTGTGAGGTGGACTATTTAAACACATAATTAAACGTATTTATTATAGTTCTCGCAATAACTATAGTGTTTGATATATATATATATATATATATATATATATATATATATATATATATATATATATATATATATATATATATATATATATATATATATATATATATATATATATATATATATATATATATATATATATATATATATATATATATATATATATATATATATATATATATCTAACCATTCATACCATCATTTTAGTTCGTAATAATAATTAGAATTTGAAAAGTTATTAGACCAAACAAACCACAACGAACCATACGCTCAACGCGTGCACGACACTCTAGACCCTCGACGTCCCGCATAAAAACACACCCGAAACTAATTAATCAGCAAACCCAAACACTCATGAACACTAGTCAGCAATTCCAAACACGTCCCTATGGCATTCTGCCAAACCCAAACACACCTGCTGCTGGTACGCAGTGAACTCTTATGGTTGTTTATACATCGAACCTAATGCAACCTACTTCTTCAAATCAGCAAATCCAAACCTCTCGGGCTAAATACACGAACACCCCTTTATGGTTGATTTCGCTGAAATCAAACAACCAAACGCTCCTTGTGCTATCATCAGAAACAAACACCCCTCAGGGTATTTCGCTGTTGTCCCGAATGCACCCTCTTGCGGTTTGTATTCTGTCTAAACCAAACACCCTTCGTGGTGTTACACAGCTGAACAAATACCCTTGGTGGTAGTGACATATGCACCATACGAATCCTATTTCGTTATAACCAGAAAAGAACGCCCCTCGTGATGTCTTTAACCCAAACCCGCAGCACCCATTTGTGTTGTTTTCTGTCCGAGACCAAACTGACCCTTGTGGTGGTTTATAGTAAAACCAAGCCTGACCCGGCTGGTTGTCTGCTGAACAAACGACCACTGGTGTTCTGCTAGTAGTCGAACCCAAGACCCCTTGGCGTTTGACGAATCTGTTATGGATCGAGAGTGGTAGTTATGTGATATGTTAATGGCCACTGGTGGAGATATATAATGGCGATATGGGTGACGTGGTGTTTTCGTGAGATGGTGAATAAGGAGTGGTGGCAATGATATGAACATGGCGGCTGATTTAAATGGTAGATTTGGTGGTAGCACATGGTGAGGATTATGGATAACGAACGGGCCTGGTGATGGATCTACAACATGGTGGTGGTGTTGCACTAGGTGGTTGAGCCACAGTAGTAGGGTGGCGGTTGTCAAACATTGGTGGCAGCAACATCGGTAGGTGAAGATGGAAGGTGGTAGATGATGGATCGAATGATATATAGATTAGATCGAATGGTGATATGTGTTTGTGGTGTTGCTGGTGCTTTTCCGGCGACCAAATCTTGTGATTTTTCTGGTGACGGCTGCTAGAGGAAAAGAGAGAGAGGACATTGTATTAGGGTTAGTGGCTAGGGTTTGTGGTTTGTTTTAAATGAGAAAACCCTAATAGATTTGTATATATGTGTGCTAGTGAAAGTTTGTAAAAACATAATGAAAGGTTCCTTATAAAGCAGGGACTAAAATTAAATTTTTGTTATAACTTTTATTAATACATGGTTTGGGACTTGTACGTCTTTATAAAATTTGATTCGTTTTTTGAAAATCGCATGATTAATTTTTAATTGATTTTTCCAATGAATTAGAGTATTTGTTCGATAAACTTTTTGAAATCGTTATGTCTATATCTTTATCTAAAATAGTTACTATTTATCGGTTATCTCAAATAGTTAGCGTTCAAAGAAACCGTAATTAATTTCTATGTTCTCGTTTCAACGTACGTTATTAAGATAAAAATTAACGTATAAAATAATTTAATAACTCTTTTATCAAATATTTCTGAATAATTAAATATAAATTTAATTTGTATCGCGTCAATTCTAAGATCTTTGCGCAGTCTTTTACAGTTTGTGAAATAAACTCCTGTTTTCGAATCAAATGACTTTGATTTCTCTCGAAAACGAATTTCTATTAATAAATAATACAATTTATTATTATTTAAAGTCTTGAAAATTCCCGGTTGTCACAGCCTCAGAGAAGAAGAAGCAACTCTTGCATGAGTATGCTGTGTTCAAAGCTCTTCCCAATGAAAAGCTAAGTGGGGCGAGGAGCAGGCTTCTTGACATCACAAGCAAATTGTCCTTTATGGGAACAATGTATGATGATGCTGATATCATTACCACTTTCCTTAAAAGTCTTGGTGATGCATAGAAGAATGAAGCAAGGTCTATTATTGCTACCAGTGCTCACAAAAGTTCCACTTTTGATGTCTACAATAAACTGAAGATTGTAGAGAATGAAATCCTCTTGGATCAAGGAAGCAAATCTACCTCTGGAAACATGACTTTCTTTTCACATAGTGAAGGTCAATTTGATCAAAGAGAGTCATACGTGCATCCTGTTACTGGATCACCTTGTGTCAACGCTGGATCAACCTTTGTCAGCGCCTCACATTCAGACGCTGACACATACAATGTTGACTCACCAAGGAATAAACATGCTGATATTGATCTAGATACAGTGTGTGCATACATTGCTGCATTTTCCAATGGTTCAGTGAATACATATGAGGACCTTGAGCAAATCAGTGATGAGAATTTGGAGGAGATGGACATTAAGTGGAATATGGCCCTTGCAAGCATAAGGGCCAATAGATGGAATAGGAGATTCAGGAAGAAGATGACCTTTAATGATAAAGATACTGATGGGTTTGATAAATCCAAGGTTGAGTGTTACAATTGCCATAGAATGGGTCAACTTATGAGAGAATGCAGATCTCCAAGAAGATCTGATGCTGAAAGCGTTCAAGCCAAATCATCAAAGTTGAGGACACAAAGGCTATGGTTGTCGTGCAAGAAACTGATGGTGTTGGCTGGGACTGAAGCTTTATGGCCAAGGAGGTGGAAGATAACAAGGCCTTGATTGCAGAGAAGAAAGCAAAAGATCATGTTCACTATGCTCTCATGGCACATTCTTCATCTTCATCAGATAATGAGGTATACGATGATGCTTTCTGTAGTAAAGGTTGTCCTTTAAACATTGAAAAACTTAACAAAGATAATATAAAGTTAATATTAAATGTTTTTGATGAAAAATGCAAGTTATCTAATTATCAAATGGCATTTGTTCAAACTGAAAAGACTGTGGCTGTATATAAGAAAATGGAGCTTTACCTAAAAGATCAAATTAACGTTTTGTCTCATGACCTCAATGTTAGTGTTGACCTTAGGGACATTTGGGAAAGATCCAAAGGAGTCATACAAGCTAATTCAGATGAGGCCATTAAAAACAAAGATAATGTAGGGCTTAAAATTCAAAGATTTGATAAAGCTTCTTAAACCCTAGAAAAATGTGTAAGTGAGCAAAGAGACTCTAGGGATATGACTAGGATTGGGATGAAAGAGTATGCTGATGTTCCACCACCGGCTGGAAACTTTTATGGTGTCCTTAGAAAGGATTTATCTTGGACTGGTATACCAGAACTCCAAGAAAAGGAATTCATTCCTCCACCAAGAGTTCTTACTCTAGTAGAGGAATCTAAGCAAAAATTGACTGACTTGGATCAATGGAAGAAAGATAATCCCACTTTGTTTGTTAAAGGTGGCTTGCTTAGTGAAATCCCAAATGATTCTACATCTATTAAGGTGACTAACCCTTCTACTGGAAAACCTGTTGAACTTGGCTTAAATGTTAATAGAAAACCTAGTTTTAAGTATGCAGAAATGTATAGAAAACCTAGGTCACCAAAAAGTCAAGTTAGTGATAATGGGACAGGGTTCTTTTCATCTAGACCTACGGTTATGTATAGAAAAGCTTGTTATATTTGTGGGAGTTTTTCACATTTGGCGTATAAGTGTGTCAGTGCTTCAAAAGTCAACGCTGACAAAAAGTTAACCATGGTCAAACCCAGACCTTTTGTCCGGCAAAGTCCACAAGTTACTAGACCAGCTCCATTCTTTACTAAAGGGTCTAATACTTATGGACAAAGGCATTTTGAAAAGACAAATACATGGTCTAACAGACAATGGGTTCCTATAGCAAACCCTAATTTTGGCGCTAATAAGTGTAATTTCAGCGCTGTCAACAAAATTTTTAACGTTGACAGGAATGTTTCCAACGTTGTTAGACCATGTAATAACAAATACTTGCAGCCAAAAGGAAAGGGGTCTAAAGCTTCATCTAGCTTGACATAGAGACCCAAACAAGACCAAAACCCTAATTCAGATAGGATTTCTAAGACCTGTAACAGATTTCATTATATTTCAAAGGTCATAACTAAACCAATTAGGGTTAACTGGGTGTTCAATCCTAAAAGGGATGAACAAGGGGTTGTTATAAGGACAAAATATGTCCTTGTTGAATAACCAAATGAATCCAAGTCTGCTCAGGCTTGGGTTCCCAAAGAAAACTAATTTGTTTTCTTTATGTGCAGGGCATTCAAAAATAGGTAAATGATTATGGATATTGGGATAGTGGATGCTCTAGGCACATGACGGGGAAGGAAGATTATTTGACAAACTTTACCCCCATTAAAGATGGTGACAAATTGTACTTTGGAGGAGGATATGGTACAATTACTGGCAAAGGCACTCTTGTCACCAATAATTTGCGTTTTGAAAACGTATTTTTGGTAAAAGAACTTGATTATAATCTGTTTAGTGTATCTAATATTTCGTTTTTTAGTGTAGTTGTCTTCTCAGCTCGATTCGAATTGATATAACGTTTTCTAGCAAAGACTTAATTGTTCTTGGTTATACAAATTTGTTTGGAATTTATGTCTAATTGGCACAAAGCATTTAAAAAGGTAAAAATATCTATTATACTACATATACCTACTATACTAAAAACATTTAGCACATACCACAATTAATTGCTAAGGTACAAGTAATCAAGCAAGTAACAAATTTAACAAACTCTTAACTAAAATAACAAAAATGAAACTACTTAACAATTCTAAGAAATTTAACAAATTTAACCAACTAACAAAATGTAACTAATTTTCTAACAAAATTACAACTAACTATTTAACCGAATCTAACAAACTTTTTAACAAAATTTTAACTATTTTTTTTACCAACTAAATTTTTATGAAGTTTCTAAACCTTCCTTTTACCAAATCTCATTTTGATTAAAATGACAATTCTAACTACACAGGTTTTTAACCACTTATCAATTCTTACTGCTAAAACTACAAACAGTTAAAAACTTAACAAATTTTTGACTAACAGTTAAACCTGTATGATCACAAAATATTCCAAATTGTAAGAGTAAACAAATTCTAACTGCTAGAACTACAAAGCATGCAAAGTAACTCTAAGCTAAACTTGCGTTTAATAGAAAAATGAGCTTAACCATTCTATCCGTAGTCGAGTCCGTTGATGGCGAAGCTTAGCGCTGAGCTAGCTTTAAACTATCACCACCTTCGAATGTAAACCAAAAACTGATATCGAAATCGTCCTTTTGAACTAATCTCGAACCAATCTAGTTAACTCGAACTAGAATTAAAACGCAGCTACACTGGTTCTCTTGGCTACTAAAACTCTTATCCAACTTCAACGGTTTTGCTGCTAGATTCTATTCCTCAAGTACTAAGAATCCGTTGTGTGCGAATTTATTGCGACTAGAACTGAGATCATACTACTCTCCAATTACCGTACTTGTACCAAAATGTCGAAACAAGGGCTAAATCACACGATCAAATTTCCTCACATATCACAGCTAACAGAAATCTCTTCACTGTTACTTCTACTCTTTTACCAACAACCGGCGTCTTTCCAAAGCTCGTTAACAGAAAACGTGAAAGTCTTGAAGATTCACTACGTACTGATCTTACAGAATACACCGCAAGAACTGACTGGAAGAATTAGACTTCAATGTTCAAATCCTAACAGGAACATAACAAAAGTACTCGGACAATCTGATGCTACGTATCTCAACTACCTCTGTATCGAACTACTCCTATCTCACGCTTGCAAATCTATAAAACTGAATCTTCAATCGAGAACTTCAACGATCCATTTCAAACTCGAGGCTAGACCTTGATGACCACATGCTAAACTAACAACTGATTCCCTCGAGCTCCTAATCTCAACTCTTGTGAACTCCCATTAACTCTTAAAAAGATCTCGCACTTAAAACTGACAGCTTCTTATACAAAAAACTCATGAAAACAAAACACAATCCATCCAATAACAGTAGTTCGATTCAATAGAATCAACAGTACGAGATCATGCTATGTGTAAAGTGAGATTTAAAAGAATGTGAGAATGAGAAGCATTTGTATTAATGGTGAACTGTTACAATTCTGTTACAATAGTTGTAACTAACTACAGCTATATGATGATGAAGTGTAAAGACAGTAAGTGAATGTCTATGTGAAACGTATACTAAGAAAATGGAAGTTGGCTAATTGAGAGAAAGTATTTACTCTAACTAACTGTGTGTTTTTACACACTAATCTCCATTACAAAAATGAGAAATAATGGAAATATATATAGCCGAAACATGCATGCAGGGTGGTGAGGTTTTGATTTGTTCTCTCCAATGGGAAGATGCCACGTGGCAGAAGTTGATAGGAGTAGAGCATGTTTGATCCGGATCAAGAGAACCATGAGTTGTAATTGGTTGTAAAGGCTTAATGGGATTCGTATTTGGCTATTAATTGCTGTTGTGACTTTGTGACTCATTAATATCATTCGGTTACTTGATTCTTCATTGATTACTGAATATTCGACCCATTAATTTGCCAATAATTGCTGTTGTTTAAATTGAGTATCTGTTGGAGTGTGACGTCAATTAATTCTCGCCCCATTAATACTTCATTAATTCGTCCCATTATGCTGCTCTCATTAATCTCCCATAATTGCTGAAGTTGCTTGATCCGTGTGAGGGGCTTCCTTGCCTTCTGATTAGTCCAGACAACTTAACATGAATCACCAAGTTCCAATTATGGCAAAAATAGTCCCTTCACTTGGCAGTTTTGTTTATCCTTGTTATAACTTTGAAAGCTTGTCTTATAAAGTCTTTCAACTTCTGAAATCAACATATTAAACCCTTGAACTTTGAAACTTGATCCCTTTAGGTCCTTCTTTCTCCGTCTTTTCTTCGAATATTTCCCATAAAAGCACGTGTTTGCTCCAAAATGCATTTTTTACCTGAAAACACATGAAACACAAATACCCACGTAATTCTGATATTTTTTAGTTAAAATAATGTATTTGACTGTGTTTTGAGTGGTTTATGGATCATTATTGATGAGTGTTTTCACACTTATCAACTCCCCTCCACTTGACCATTGCCATGTCCTCATGCAATGCAGCATTTTAAAGCACCAAGTTACACTTTTCTCATAATTAACCAACCTTGGCCATTTTGTGATTTAATAAACTATGCTATGCTACATGATGAATGGTTTTGAATATTTACAATGCAATGCAAAGAAAACAATTCTATTTATGTATTTTTGGATTTTTCATAAATAGTTTTGATGGAAATAACTCATAAAGAAATCAATGACTTAGGTTAGGGCTTTGGTACCATGGATACTTATCACCCTCAAGTTTCACTTTCCCCAAACCAAGCTTAAAAATGAGATCATTGTATTCACAAGTAAAAAGTGCATCAACTTATTCATGACAATTAAATGTGGAACCGGTTATTATTTGAGCAAATTGCTTGAAGGCAAATTTGTCATTTATTTCAAGTGTGAAATATAAGAAGTGTAAAATCCAAAAATAAGGAAGCACGGTTTTAATCCTAAGTAATCTTCTCATCCATTACTTGAAAAACCGCTCACAATTAATATAAGTCCGTATTAAGAGTAATAAGTCATTCGCCTTATGTGTAAAATCCTCATGTCATGCTTTCATAAGTAACTACACACTCGCTAAGGAAAGAAAAATAAAACTCACGTAATAATTTACATCCGCATCTTTTTGAGACTTTGGATCTTCAACCCCGCAACCCGTCAAGGTAATATTGGATTGGAGCAATCTATTGAATCCCCGCAACCCGTCAAGGTAATATTGGAACTCAATAGTCACTATAATTAACACCACACTGCCCCTCTTGGGAGTCTTGCATTATTTTTTTTCTTTTTCTTTTTCTTTTTTTTTTTTTTCTAGCCACTCATTTTTTTTTTTCATAAGCCGCTCTTATTTTTTTTTATTCCTCACTAAGAAATTTGAAAAGAAGAAAAGGAAAAACACCCGCTAAATATGGAGCATGACATAAGTCTAGTACACATAAAACGTGCTAACTTAGAATCTTAAGACGTACTCATATCAACCATAAATGATTAGCCAAAAATGCATAAGAGATTACAAACCAATTAAAACCGTACTTGATTATTTATTAACAATTATATACATGCGAAGAAAATAGAGGTAAAGAAGAGAAGGGTTTAGCCACAAGTAATTGCCATGAAGTCTATCTAGCCCTTTTATACTTGCTTCAACTCTATCATTTCCCATTCTCCACAAGTTTAAAATTTCAAATAATGAAATTGGTGGATGCTTAGCCTAATAGACCAATGAAGGACTACATGGTTAAGGATACTAGCTAGAGAATGCTAAAATAAGCAAACTCGGGTTGAGTCAAAATATCCATGGCGGGCCTAATATGTCAAAGAAATCTAAACTTGTTAAAACCATGTTTTATTATATTTTTCCTTTTTATATATTTTTGATGAAACATAAAAGAAAAGATATATACAATGCAAATGTGATATGCAAAATGAAAAATGATTGATGCAAAAATTATGAATGCATATTTTTGTTGGCCAAAGTAGATCAAAAATTTGAAAAATGATCGAAAAATTAATTTTCCATGTTATCATGAAGTTAAGGCAATGGTCTAGGTAAGGTCACTTCGATAGAAATCTCCCCTACACTTAAGATAAACATTGTCCTCAATGTTTAAGAGTATTGGAGTGAACTCCCCTACACTTATGACATTGATTACTTTGCTTAACCCAAGTTAAGGAAGAGACAACTAAAGGATATTCATTTTAAGCACAAGTGTTTAATATCACGATAGCAAAAACTAATCGAAGTGAACCAGATACACGGGCCTCCTCCATAAGCTCCAAGCATGAAATGTGAGAGAGCAACCCTTGAAACAAACACGAAAATACGAAGAAAGGCACCCCTCCACTTCAGCTCTACTATAACATCCTTTTAATTAAACCTAACCTATTGAAAATCTATTCTACGTTTTCTAACCTAGTTATTCAATGCTTGAGTTTTTTAACCCTAAGTCGCTAGCTCGACTCGGCCCCGAATTAGGTTGTCCCTGGGGAAACCATCATGGAGAGTAAAAGATTTACCCTCTTAGGAAAAACTCTCCATGATAAGGTAAAACAAGTTCTCAAGTACACAAAACCCCATAAGTATCCACCAGGATCAAATACATAATTGCCCTCCCAAGAATAACACATCCCAAAAGTGGACTTCTTAATCATTGGTGAGGTGGGTGAGGTTTCTTTGTTTATGATTCTTTCCCGTAAGTGTCCCATAAGATGATAAGGTGATACTTTAAAGTTTCCCACAAGTTTCCCTTTTAATGCATCAAGCGGATACTGAGTTGGCTCAACATTCTCTATACCAGGATCAAAAATCTTTTGCTTCATGGGAAAATAACAGGTGGTGGGAGCCTTTGAAGATTCTCCTTGATACTTCACATCATGAGAGAAAAGGTATGGAGTAGTAAGGGTCATCACACTTGTAGAGGGAACCACCATTTCTTTCTTGTTCTTAGAAAACTCCTCATCAAAAACATCCTCATATGGTGACATAAAGAATCTCTCCAATTCAACATCCAAATGATACAAGTCACTATCATCTTGAAACTTCTCAAATATTGGTTCATCAAGTGAAGGCTAAAAGAGATTGTGTGAATTGGTTTGTAAGAAAGGTGGTGAAATAAATGAAGCATTTTGGTTTTGAGGTGTTTCACAAGTTGTGTAAGAAGGAGTAATAAGTGAAGGTTCATGAGAAGGTAGAGTGGGAATGGAATCTCCATAAAGCAATCTTTCTATTGTACGAATATCCTCATCCCAATTAGAAGAAAATGTATCAACCACAATATCATCCCTCTTTAGATAAGCTTCAATCTCCTCATTAATCAACTCATCTTCACTAAGCATTCTTTCAATCGTTAAAACATCCTCTTCCAAATTTGGAATAGAGTTATCAATCTCAATATCATCTCTCTTAAGACAATCTTCAATTTTTTTATCTATCAATTCAGCCTCACTAAGCAATCTTTCAATCTCTAGAACATCCTCTTCCCAATTTGAACTAGAGATATCAATCTCAATATCATCTCTCTTAAGATAATCTTCAATTTGTTTATCTATCAATTCATCCTCACTAAGCAATCTTTCAATCTCAAAAACCTTATCACTCTCATCAATGATAGAACCCTCCTCATCATGATAGTCATCATAGATTGGTAGGTCAAGGATTGGTGTTTCAAAAGGTATCTCCTCAAAACTCAAGGTAGTATGATCATCAAATAATGGAGGCTCAAAAATGGAGAACTCATCATCACTATATTCATCATAAATTGGTGTATCAAAAAGAGGTGATTGATCATAACTAGAATCCTCATTTGCTTCCTCATTTGTGTTGAAAATATGATTCAAATCTCCAAAATGAAATTGTTGGGGTTCATGAATATTCAATGAGGAAGTAATGGAGGCTATTGTCTCAACATAAGGAAGATCATATTCACCACTCTTACAAGCTTCATCAAAGTATTCATTACACACTTCATCAAGAATATCAACGTGATTCACCTCTTTATCAAGAATATCAACATGCTTAACCGTCTCAGGCTCATCGGATTTCTTAGACAATTTTCCCATGTTAAACACAATCTTTTGATCTTCTACCCTCATAATAAGTTCCCCCTCCGCCACATCAATAAGAGTACGACCCGTCCTTAAAAAGGGTCTACCAACAATAAGAGGAACTCTTGGGTCCATATCATAATCAACCACTACAAAATCCGCGGGAAAGGTAAACTTGTCAACCCCTACAAACACATCCTCCGCTATGCCTACCGGATAAGCTATGGTACGGTTAGCTAACTCAAGTGTCATCCTAGTAGGTGTGAGCTCGGGAAGTGAAAGTCTTTTCCAAAGCGATAATGGCATGAGATTGATACTTGCCCCAAGATCCGCTAGTGCCATGCAATTTTCCACCCCAGGAAAATTACAAGGTATCAAGAAGCGCCCAGGATCTCCAAGTTTTGTTGGTAAGGTTTTAAGTAGCACGGCGGAACAATTTTCATTAAGGGATGTGTTGGGCAAATCAACCAATTTTTCCTTGTTTGAGAGTAAATCCTTGAACATCTTAGCAAACTTTGGCATATAAGCAAGAGCTTCCGCAAAGGATATGTTGATGTTGAGTTGCTTGAACATCCTTAAGAAATTTGAGACTTGGATGTCATCCTTGTTCTTTAACTTGTCCTTTTTCAACCTTGAAGGATATGGAAGAGTAGGTTTTGGTGTAGGTGGAATAGGTGTTGTAGTGGAGGATTTGTCTTTGTTAGCTTCTTCATTTGGAGGTGTGAAAGGTAGAGGAGAAGTAGGAATAGGTTGAGAAGGTATGTTTGATTGGATAGGAGCATTTGGAGATGGTGAAGTAGATGTAGAAGGCTTGTCACAAGTAGGAACACAAGTGGGTTGAACAATAGGAGGTTTAGGAGGTGAAGGATCCTTTGTTGTCTTTCCACTTCTTGTTGTAATAGCATTGACATTCGCCCTTGGATTTGTTTGTGTGTTAGAAGGTAAAGCCCCTTGTGGTCTTTGATTTAATGCCATTAAAACCTTATTCATTTGGTCATTCATTTTCTTCTCCATAGCTTGGAACTTCCTTTCATTCTCTTGATTCATTTTTTGCAAGAAATCCATTGTGTGATAATCTTGTGGCACATAACCTTGAAAACATTGAGGTTGGAAAGGTGGAGGTTGAGCATTAAATCCTTGATTTGGTGGATAAAAGTTATTTGCTTGAGGTTGAAATTGATTTGGTGCCTTGTAGTTATTTCCTTGATAAGCATAACACTCCCTTTGATAGCCTTGAACTTTATCACATTGTTGGAAGGAATGGGGACCTCCACAAGTCTCACATGAAAGAGCAATAGCATTCACATCATTGGTGGAATTCTTGTTCAAAAAGAGTTCACAAAATTTCATGAGTGTGTTGGTCATAGTATCAAGCTTTTGAGAGATCATGTTTTCTATTTGAGGAGTAACACTCTCTTGCACCACATGGACTCTCTCATCAATTTGTGTGTTAGCTTGCACCATCGATTTGTTCTCAATAATGTCCCAAGCTTCTTGAAAGGATTTAGAGAAAAGATTTCCACCCGCGGAAGAGTTGAGTGAATCTTGGTGGTGTGGTCTTAATCCATTATAGAAAGTGTTGAGTTGGTAAACCTCATCGAATCCATGATTTGGACATTTCCTCAATAACTCCTTGAAATTTTCCCAAGCCTCACTAAATGTTTGATCATTCCTTTGTTGAAAACCAATAATTAACTTTCTCAAAGCCGTAGTTCTTGATAGAGGAAAGAACTGGTTCAAAAACTTCTTCCTTAAATCCTCCCAAGTGAAAATGCTCTTAGATGGTTGCCTATCATACCAATTTCTAGCAAGACCCTCTAAGGAGAATGGGAATAGGATCATCTTAATAGCATCAGGAGGGACCCCATCATACTTAAGTGTATTGCAAAATAACAAGAACCTCTTAATATGGTCGTGGGGGTCATCTATGGATCTCCCTAAGAAGGGGCTAGAAGAAACCAAAGTGATCATGTGGGCATTAAGCTCAAAAGTCTGTGCGGTTATTTCAGGTATAACGATGGCGTCGGCATTTCCCTCTACTTTCGATTGGAGAATCTCCATAATAGGACGTTGATCCATGGCTACAAAATGGTCGAATGTATATACAAGTGAAATGACGTCTAAAAGCTTCCTCGGGGAAGGAAGTGATACACCAAAGGTGGTATGTTTACACGCGTGCGAGTACACGTGTAAGTAAACACGAGGAATGAGGGAGTAGCCCTCGGTCGACTTTTGAGAGAGAAGAGATTATCTCCCTCGAGTTTCGATATGAAATATCCACAAGAAAGTATATATATAATTACTACTTGGGTGCAAGACCTCCAATTAAGCTTTCCTTCTTAGAATACGCACTAGTGAACGGGGGGTTAGGTGGCGCGAAGCACTTAAGTACCTATTAACCCTTAGACGGCATTTTATAGCACGTCGCCTATCTATTCACTTTAGTAGTTTGTATTCTTCGAATTATTGCCTATTGGAAGTATTTATCTATTCTTGCTTAATTAAATTGGATCGATACGCGTGTCAAGGACCGGAACGCCCCTCAACACGGTGTATTGCCTCGGCAATACTTATGGAGATAGGTAACTTGGTTATTCTTATACGTATACTTATCTACATATAATAATATATAAAAAATATTTTTGTATTTATTTGTTTTTTAAGAAAAATACTATATGTACGTAAAAAGCGATGAAAACCAATAATATATATTTTTGGGTGTAATCTTTTAGGAAAAAGATTACTTTTTGGTTTTTATTTTTTATTTTTTTTGGTTCAATTCTTTAGGAAAAGAATTGTTTTTTGTAATTTTTTATTATTTTTTTTTTTTTTTATTTTTTATTTTTTTATCTTTTTGATTTTTTTTTTCTTTTTGATTTATAATACGTAAAAAAAAATAACGTTCACAAAGTGAACGGATCCCAAAAGCCAATCGTCTCACTCGAAATCGTTAATCTTCACGAAAAGAACCGGCAGCGGCGCCATTTAATATTTCGTTTTTTAGTGTAGTTGTCTTCTCAGCTCGATTCGAATTGATATAACGTTTTCTAGCAAAGACTTAATTGTTCTTGGTTATACAAATTTGTTTGGAATTTATGTCTAATTGGCACAAAGCATTTAAAAAGGTAAAAATATCTATTATACTACATATACCTACTATACTAAAAACATTTAGCACATACCACAATTAATTGCTAAGGTACAAGTAATCAAGCAAGTAACAAATTTAACAAACTCTTAACTAAAATAACAAAAATGAAACTACTTAACAATTCTAACAAATTTAACAAATTTAACCAACTAACAAAATGTAACTAATTTTCTAACAAAATTACAACTAACTATTTAACCGAATCTAACAAACTTTTTAACAAAATTTTAATTATTTTTTTTACCAACTAAATTTTTATGAAGTTTCTAAACCTTCCTTTTACCAAATCTCATTTTGATTAAAATGACAATTCTAACTACACAGGTTTTTAACCACTTATCAATTCTTACTGCTAAAACTACAAACAGTTAAAAACTTAACAAATTTTTGACTAACAGTTAAACCTGTATGATCACAAAATATTCCAAATTGTAAGAGTAAACAAATTCTAACTGCTAGAACTACAAAGCATGCAAAGTAACTCTAAGCTAAACTTGCGTTTAATAGAAAAATGAGCTTAACCATTCCATCCGTAGTCGAGTCCGTTGATGGCGAAGCTTAGCGCTGAGCTAGCTTTAAACTATCACCACCTTCGAATGTAAACCAAAAACTGATATCGAAATCGTCCTTTTGAACTAATCTCGAACCAATCTAGTTAACTCGAACTAGAATTAAAACGCAGCTACACTGGTTCTCTTGGCTACTAAAACTCTTATCCAACTTCAACGGTTTTGCTGCTAGATTCTATTCCTCAAGTACTAAGAATCCGTTGTGTGCGAATTTATTGCGACTAGAACTGAGATCATACTACTCTCCAATTACCGTACTTGTACCAAAATGTCGAAACAAGGGCTAAATCACACGATCAAATTTCCTCACATATCACAGCTAACAGAAATCTCTTCACTGTTACTTCTACTCTTTTACCAACAACCGGCGTCTTTCCAAAGCTCGTTAACAGAAAACGTGAAAGTCTTGAAGATTCACTACGTACTGATCTTACAGAATACACCGCAAGAACTGACTGGAAGAATTAGACTTCAATGTTCAAATCCTAACAGGAACATAAAAAAACTACTCGGACAATCTGATGCTACGTATCTCAACTACCTCTGTATCGAACTACTCCTATCTCACGCTTGCAAATCTATAAAACTGAATCTTCAATCGAGAACTTCAACGATCCATTTCAAACTCGAGGCTAGACCTTGATGACGACATGCTAAACTAACAACTGATTCCCTCGAGCTCCTAATCTCAACTCTTGTGAACTCCCATTAACTCTTCAAAAGATCTCGCACTTAAAACTCGCAGCTTCTTATACAAAAAACTCATGAAAACAAAACACAATCCATCCAATAACAGTAGTTCGATTCAATAGAATCAACAGTACGAGATCATGCTATGTGTAAAGTGAGATTTAAAAGAATGTGAGAATGAGAAGCATTTGTATTAATGGTGAACTGTTACAATTCTGTTACAATAGTTGTAACTAACTACAGCTATATGATGATGAAGTGTAAAGACAGTAAGTGAATGTCTATGTGAAACGTATACTAAGAAAATGGAAGTTGGCTAATTGAGAGAAAGTATTTACTCTAACTAACTGTGTGTTTTTACACACTAATCTCCATTACAAAAATGAGAAATAATGGAAATATATATAGCCGAAACATGCATGCAGGGTGGTGAGGTTTTGATTTGTTCTCTCCAATGGGAAGATGCCACGTGGCAGAAGTTGATAGGAGTAGAGCATGTTTGATCCGGATCAAGAGAACCATGAGTTGTAATTGGTTGTAAAGGCTTAATGGGATTCGTATTTGGCTATTAATTGCTGTTGTGACTTTGTGACTCATTAATATCATTCGGTTACTTGATTCTTCATTGATTACTGAATATTCGACCCATTAATTTGCCAATAATTGCTGTTGTTTAAATTGAGTATCTGTTGGAGTGTGACGTCAATTAATTCTCGCCCCATTAATACTTCATTAATTCGTCCCATTATGCTGCTCTCATTAATCTCCCATAATTGCTGAAGTTGCTTGATCCGTGTGAGGGGCTTCCTTGCCTTCTGATTAGTCCAGACAACTTAACATGAATCACCAAGTTCCAATTATGGCAAAAATAGTCCCTTCACTTGGCAGTTTTGTTTATCCTTGTTATAACTTTGAAAGCTTGTCTTATAAAGTCTTTCAACTTCTGAAATCAACATATTAAACCCTTGAACTTTGAAACTTGATCCCTTTAGGTCCTTCTTTCTCCGTCTTTTCTTCGAATATTTCCCATAAAAGCACGTGTTTGCTCCAAAATGCATTTTTTACCTGAAAACACATGAAACACAAATACCCACGTAATTCTGATATTTTTCAGTTAAAATAATGTATTTGACTGTGTTTTGAGTGGTTTATGGATCATTATTGATGAGTGTTTTCACACTTATCAATATCACAAGTTTGTGATAACAAAAATAAGGTTCTTTTCACTGATACTGAATGCCTGGTGTTAAATAAAGACTTTAAGATACCTGATGAGATGTTTATTGACTATAGAACACCTAGGCATAAGGACATTTATAATGTGAATCTTAATGGAATTAGGATGAATAATAATTTGTCATGTCTATATGCTAAGACTTCAGTTGATGAAAGTAATCTATGGCACAGAAGGTTAAGGCACATAAATTTTAAGAACATAAATAGACTTGTGAGACATGGTTTAGTTGATGGTTTGCCTGAAAAGGCTTTCCACAATGATCATTCTTGTGTTGCATGCCTTAAAGGCAAACCGCACAAAGTCTCCTTTAAGTCTAAACTTGTGCACTCTAGTTCTAAACCACTTCACTTGCTGCATATGGATTTATTTGGTCCAACTAATATAGAAAGCTTAAATGTTAAATCTTTTTGTTTTGTCATAACTGACGATTTTTCTAGATTTACTTGGACTTTCTTTTTGGCTTTAAAAATTGAAACTACCACAGTTTTGATTAACTTTATTACCCAAATTGAAAAGAAAACGGGGAATGAGGTTAAAATACTTAGAAGTGATGATGGTGGTGAGTTTAGAAACAAGTTGTTAGATGGCTTTTGTGTCAATAAAAGGATTACTAGGCAGTTTTGTAGCTAGAACCCCCTGATAGAATGGGGTGGCTGAAAGGAAGAATAGAACACTCATAGAAGATGCTAGGACAATGTTGGTTGATGCTCATTTTCTCATTGCTTTTTGGGCTGAGGCTGTGAATACAGCCTGCTATGTTTAGAATAGGGCATTGATCCACAAAATCCACAATAAGACACCTTATGAGCTATTTTGGAATAGGAAACCTAATATTGGTTTTCTTAAACCCTTTGGATGTCATGTAGTTATATTAGATACTAGTGATGCCTTAGAGAAGTTTAGTGCTAAAGGTGATGAAGGCTACTTTATGGGTTATTCAGTGCAAAGTAAGGGATATATGGTTTACATTAAGAAAGAAAAACGTATACTTGAAAAGGTACATGTTATGTTTTTTAGAAAGTAAACCTAGTGATCCTAAGAGTGGACCAAATTGGTTCTTTGATTTAGAACCTTTATCTAGAACCTTGAATTATATGCCTGTTACTAATCCAGACATTGTGAAAGTGGATTCAAATGTTGTGGAAGAACTAGTTTTGAAATTTCAGGTAAACAGGTTGACAAGAAAATAGGATCACAAGCAATCAAATCAGCTCCCATACTTGAGTATGTTACCATTCCCATATGGACAGATGGATTTGCTGCTACTGCTACTGCTGGAAAGGAAAAAGATGGTCCATAAGAAAAACCAGTTGATGAAAACATGCACGAATCTTCAAGCGCTTACAAAGGCAAATCTGGCGCTGACAGGCCAAATTCAGGTGTTGATGGCTCAAACGTTGACATGCCTAGTTCAGGCGTTGACAACCCATTTGACCATTTATTCTCTTCTAATATTTTTGAACAAGGTGAACCTTCCACAGTTCATGAAGAGGTTCATTCTGGTGATGATGGAGGAGAACTTGAAGATGATATTGGCAACATGGAGACTGAGATTGAAGACAACACACTTATTAAAGGAGGAACACTTACATCTACTATCAGAAATCATCCTCCTTCTCTAATCATTGGTGATGTGTTGTCTCCTGTTCAAAGAAGAAGGTCTCATCAGAATCAAGTAGGTTTTATTGCCAATATCCACAAGAAGGTTGATACCCCTCTTGTACAGGCATGTTTGTTTGCTTGTTTTCTGTCACAACAGGAACCCAAGAAAATATTTTATGCTCTCAAAGAACCAAGTTGGGTGGAAACAATGCAGGATGAGCTTCACCAATTTTCTATTCAAGAGGTTTGGGAGTTAGTGGATTGTCCTAGATATGTAAGACCTATTAGGACAAGATGGGTTCTTAGAAACAAGAAGGATGAAAGAGGGATTGTGATCAGAAACAAGGCACGTTTAGTTGCTCAAGGCTATACACAAGAGGAAGGGATAGACTATGAAGAGGTGTTTGCACCTGTTGCAATGATTGATTCAATAAGGATTTTCCTAGCCTATGCTTCTTGCATGGGCTTCACAGTTTATCAAATGGATGTGAAGAGTGATTTTCTTTATGGCACAATTGCAGAGGAGGTTTATGTGATGCAACCTCTTGGTTTTGAAGATTCAGAACATCCATACAAGGTGTATAGGTTGAAGAAAGCAATGTATGGACTTCATCAAGCCCCAAGAGGATGGTATGGTACATTGTCCACCTATCTGGTGGAAAATGGATTCAAGAGGGGCACCATAGATCAGAATTTATTTACCAAGAAGATTGGTAAGGACTTTTTACTTGTTCAGGTCTATGTGGATGATATCATCTTTGGCTCTTCAAGTCCAAAGATGAGTGAAGACTTTTCTAAACTCATGACAGACAAATTCAAGATGAGTGCAATGGGAGAGATGAACATCTTTTTAGGTTTACAAGTTCAACAGAAAGAAGATGGTATCTTTATCTCTCAAGACAAGTATGTAGCAGAAATCTTGAAGAAGTTTGGCTTTTCCCCACATGTAAAACATGCTAGCACACCCATTGATAAGGAACACCCTTGGGGAAAGATTGGAGATGGAAAAGAAGTGGATGTCAGGCATTATAGTTCAATGATTGGATCATTGATGTATCTTACAGCTTCTAGACTTGACATCATGTTTGCTGTGTGTGCATGTGCACGCCATCAAGTGACTCCCAAAGAGTGTCATCTTCATGCTATCAAGAGGATCTTTAGATACCTTAGGTGCTATCCCACCTTGGGACTATGGTATCCAAAGGATTCTCCATTGCAGCTTATTGGTTATTCAAACAGTGATTATGGGGGTGAAAAGTTTGATAGAAAATCCATAACTGGTGGATGTCAATTTCTTAGGAGTAGATTAATATCTTGGCAATGCAAGAAACAAACAGTGGTGGCCAACTCTACAACTGAAGCAGAATATGTTGCTGTAGCTACTTCTTATGGACAAGTCTTATGGATTCAAAACCAACTGTTGGATTATGGGTATAATTTTATGCATACCAATATTTTTGTAGACAATAACAGTACGTTATGCATTATTAAGAATCCTGTACATAATTCTAAAACAACACATAGAAATTAGACATCATTTTATAAGATATTCTTTTGAAAAGGTTTAATACAACCAGATAGGGTTGACACAGAAGAAAATGTGGCATATTTATTAACTAAACCTTTTAATGCTGGGAGGTTTTAAATCTTGGTAACAAGTATTGGAATAATCAATCTTACTTAACATGTGTTTTTGAATCTTATTGTAAAAGTATGTACACGATATGCACTGTTATTGGTCTTTGTACAAAATTAGGTTTTCCACTTTATTTGTCTAACGCTGACAAAGGTTATTTTAACGCTGATAAGTGTTAAAATGGACGTTTACAGTAACATGTTAGTTTTGTGGTTTTTGATCTAATTATGCAGGCATTATGAGCATTGTACAAATGGATACAAAGTTGCTTATGGATCTTTGGAGCTTACTAGGAGTGTGTTCAAGTTTTTGGATGATGGTTGGAATGTTTACATTCCTATCTTGACCTAAATTTTTATTGCATATTTTATTTTTAGCAACTTGTATATCATATTTTCAGGGGAGGTTTAGGAAACCTTTAGGACTTTTGGGTATTCTTATAATACTCTTATTACAATTATAGATTGTGTCCAATAGTGAGTACGAGTTAGTTTACAAAATCGTGAGGCACTGTAGCATGCAAAGTTGATATACATTGCACGCTGCCAAGACTTTGTGACCTAGAATTGGTTATGGTCGGTTGGGAGACATGGGTATATTTTTATTGGGCTTACCTGGGAAGTTACAATGGATTTATATGAGATAACTTCATTGTTAAGAACTTTGGTTAGCAAGGGACACTTGAGGGCAATTATGTCTATCTTGGTTAAGCAAGTGTGCATGATTGGACAGTGCTTGCCACCCTATAGTGATTTTTAGTGTATAAGTTATCTTCACTAGGATAAATCACTTTGTTAAGGTCCTTTTTCTTTTAAATTATTTTTATTTTTGGACGCTGACAATTTTCTTTCCAAATGCTGTTAAGACCAATTTTGACGTTGACATGGAAAATTCCAACGTTGACAAGAATATAGCCGTTGGGCGCTGATAAGTTATTTTTGACCATTGATAAACATTGGGTCCTACCCAGTTCTTATTTTTGACGAAAATATGGGCCGTAATTTAAAGAGTTGGTAACTTCTTATTAATGCTAGAGATAAGTTATATATTTTCAAGATTTTCATGATTATATTTTGAATATTACTGCCTCATGTTTTTACCAATCACATGTTTTCACCTCTCCTATATATTTGGCTCATTTCTTTTAAACAAGGTAACTGCTTATTCTTGTCTAACTAAATTTTCTCAAATCTTTATCTTCCATAACTTTTATCACGACTTTCTATATCAATGACGTCTAAGTTTAAACCTAGAGATTTAGAATTGGCGTTCAGGAGTCAACGCAATATGGTTACAAGTTGATGATACTCTGTTTCCCCAGTATACTCAGATGGTCGAGTATTTGAATGCATCCCCCATAAGGTATGAACTTTGTCATGCTCCTCTTATCCCTGTCACACACATTAAACAGTTTTGGAACACTGTAACTTCCTCAACAGTTAATGAAGTGACTACATTGACTGCTATTGTCCATGTGGTTCCATGGGCGGTTACTGAAGCTTTGGTTCGCCAAGCTTTGCATCTTAATGAAGCATATGGTATAACCACCCTACCCATTGCAGAGATAGAACAAGGACTCCAAGCTTTGGGTTATCCGTTGCCTGAAGAAGGCCGTTTAAACAAATAGAAAAAACAAGAATTTCCCCCGACTTGGAAGTACTTAATACAAGTCATTCTTCAATGTTTGAGTCCCAAATGTACTACAAACAATGAAATCAACCGATCTATTGGGAGTGCCATTGTGTGTATTGCAACTGGGAAAAAATATAACTTTCAAAAATGATTTTTGATGGCATGTGTCATAACAAGGGTAACAATATGACTCTTGCTTAACCAAGGTTTTTGCAAATGGTCTTTGATTTACAAGCATACTGCAATAGGGATCACAATGATTTTTATACGATCCCTGTTCAAAAGAAATAAATTTTTGGGAAGATGAACTCTGAACCTTATAGAGACCTACCCCTCACCCAAGCCATGCTTGCTGTTATTGCAGCAGCCAACCCACAACCAGACCCACAACCACCATCACCCCAGCAAATGGAAGTTGACCAAGAACCATTCAAGGCTGACACTTTAAATGTTGGCATAGACACTCCAAATCCAAACGCTTACACCCTTTTACCATAAACCCAAACACCCCTTAACCTTCAAACAGACACTCAATCCACTCCATCTTCTACACCACCAGAATTTAGGTTGGTAAAACGCCAAAGGACTACGAGAGTGTTCTCCTCTGGTGGTCCTAGCCATGATGCAGAGAGAACCACCACCACAAGTGTGGTTGGTGACATGGGTAGGGCTAGGGCTTTTGGTTCTAGCTTAGATGCAGTCCAATACAGTCCTAACATCATTAAGACCACATCCATGCCCCATGAATCTAATTTGGGAGGTCAAATTCCCATTCTAAAGGAGGGCAGATTGGAACCTTACACAATTTTGGAATTGATGGCTGTCTAAATTAGCTTGCAAAAGCAAAATGCAGACCTTTTACATACTGTCAACACACAAGGCCTTGAACTCAAGCAATTGAGGGAGAGGATTATTATTTTGGAAAGTGCTAACACTAGGCGTAGGAAGGAGGATTCTTCCAAAGGGGAGGATGAACAGGTACATGTGAGTGACAAAGGCTCACATGAAGGTGATTCTTTGTGTATAGCTGACGCTCTAACAGATTTGAAGAGGCAACCAGGTTTTGATGCTTCATTGGTTACCCCTACAAATTTAAATTTGTCTTTTACTGAAATGTTGGAGCAATTCACTAAGCCAAGTGCTGACAAGAGTAAGTTAAGCATTGACATTTAGGTTTTGGACGCTAATAAACCTGTAAATATGGTTGATGTATCCCAGTCATCAGCTATCATCAAGGAGGTGTCTACACAGGTACCATCAACTTCTTTACCCACTATTGATGTATTGAATAAAGGTAAAGGAAATATGGTAGAAGCAGAAGTTCCCAATGATGCAGCCCAAGTGCATTTTGATTCTATTTAGGCTGCACAACTTGAGGAAAAAGAGAGGATAAAGGAGACTGCTACTCCTGAAAGTGATGATGAAAGTACTGATTCAAGTGTGATGATTATTGAAGATCCAGAAAGACTTGAATATGGTGATGAGTTGGCTAAGGAAAGGCTTGAGGAGTTGAAAATGCAGGTAGATTATGAGATGCCTGAAGTAGCCAAGATGTACTTTGCATAGGAGAATACAGTTATGGAGAATCCAAGCATGACCATTTCAGATCAAATTTGGGGTTTGGAGATTCTACTAAGAGTTCAAAGAGATTTCAAGGTAATTTTGAAGTATAAGGCTAGCCAGGTTCTCTCACAGACAAAGAAGGATAGAAGGGAGCTTTACTATATGCTTCTCAGATGTCATCAAGGGGGTTGGATTTTCAAATAGTTGTAGGATTTGTCCTTTGATGAATTAGAATTTCGTGCTTATCCCATATAGGCAAGTATTCAAGAGGAGAATACTATCAGACTTTTTTCTGATGAAAGAAAGGAAGAACTTGTAGAAGAGATGCAGATTCCAAAGGCTTCAATTGTACCAAGGCCAGTGAAGAAGGGAATTCCTATTGAATTCCCAGCTTTGGATAGGGTGAATCATAGTGAAGTAGTTATTAGAGAGAGTATTAAGCTCTCACCTTTGGAAGCTTCACATATTGCAGAGCTATTATCTTATGATTCCAGAAACCCTATAGTTCACTATGAAGAAGATGCAAGTGGGTTTTGGATGATTGGCAGATATGGAAAGAAGGTACATACTTTTACTACTCTTATCTCTTTGTTTGCAAGTCTGGATAGGGAAGACTTGGTAGATTTTTGGGGATTGATGAAGACCAAGTATGAGGCTGAAGCACCTACTTCAGTCAATGGAATAAAGATTTGGTCCACATTCAAGAGAATGTGTGAGCCAAATGATGAAGATCCAATATGTTTGGATCTAGATGATATCAGTGGACTTCAGTAGGTCTACATTCAGCAGATGGTGTTTATCATTTGAGTACTACAAAGTTTTCTGAATATCTTCTTGTGGATGTTGAATATCCCATGTCCAAAGAAGTTTTGATGAAAATGGTGTCAACACAGCTGGAAATGGATTACACAAGTGATGTTGGCAATGATTTAATTAGGTTTATTTATTTCCTAATTAAAAAGTGATTTGTATTTGTAAGAATCCTCTTTATACATAGTTTTTATTCAGAAACATGATTACTAGAGTAGATATCAAGTTTAGGGGAGGATTGTTGGGAATAAAATGAGCCAAGACACTTAGACGCTGACAAGAGTTAATTGGACGTTGATAGGAAGAAATCAAGCGTTGACATATCAAGTGTTGACAAGAAGAAATCAAGCGCTGATGAGAAGAAGTCCAAGCACTGATAGAATACTTAGTCTACACGTTTTGTATTTCTAGTAAAGATATGTTCGACATTGTATTTTCTATATTTATCTTTACCTAGAATAACTGACAGTTAGACTCTTGTGCAAGGCTCCTTAATCTATAAAAGGAGGCCTTTAGGTTTTAGTTTGATATACGTTTTAACACTTTTATTGTACACAAGTTTGATCATCAATCAAAGTGAAAGTTTGGTTTATCTGTTTTGTTTGTTCTTCATTCAAGTATTAATTCCGCATAGTACTCGAATTGTTTATACAACAAAGTTTCTCTAAGTGTTAACTTTATTTAATCTCATTTACACAAAGCTAAATCGATCTAAGTTTGGGATCAACAGTGTCCTAATGATACTTTTGATGATCTCGTGGCTCAAAACTCAATGGTGCATTTTGTTTTAGTGAGCGAAGGCTGGATAGGATTGCCACCTTTTCAATATCAATTTATTCGGAGTGAATAAACCGATTGATAACGTGTTGAACTTCGTGACATTAAACAAAATATCTTTTGAGAGATATTTGAGTTGGCTGGGAGGGGTTGTGCGTCGCATCACTGGGTCCATGATACTTTGTCTTCAAGATGAGTTGACCCGGTTTCTGCCTTAGTTTTAAGGAGGGCTTCTTTCTTTACACCCTTTATCTTTAAATTTCTTTTTCATTCTTCAACCCCTTTAATGCTTACCAATACATCATCACTAGCACCTTGTTGTGATTGTTCTAGTGCTAGCATCAGTACTTGGTCGGCATTCATCTACGTTCACAATCCATTCTCCATCTTTCCTTAGGACTTCTATTTTCTAACTATGGAATTGTCCTAGGGAAGATTCCTCCGGTTCTAGAAGCACCATTGGACTAACACCTAATCCTACCACCCTTTTGTCACCACATACGTCATGAGTTAAGTGTGTTTTGGGTAAGTATTCGTCTTCATGAAAATTCCTTAAAATTACTGAGGTACTTGTGATATAAATATCAAGAGTGTTTAGTACCTTCAGTGTTTTTGATAACAAAATGCTCCCCCTAAACATATGCATAGCACATATCAAGTTAGATTGTTCATTTTTTTAGCCACATATGTTAACACGTCTCCTTATTCCCATTTTCTCCCCTTATCCAAAATGTTAACCATAAATATTTTGGATATTAATGGATTAACCAGTCTTTGGGTAACAAAATAAAACTAGTTGTTGGCCATAGAACATATCAATGCTCCCCCTTAATTTAATGAGGGTTAGTTGTAGTGCTTGAGTATGATATATTTTGAAAGATTTAGAATCTTGTGAGAAATTCTTGAAAAATTGTCATACTTTCACACTACAGCAAGCCACAAAATCACAATATTCAAGTATTTACATATTCACAAGAAAAATATGGAGTTGACCTGAGATAGTACGACCCATTTTAAAGGGATCGTTACTTTAGCTTGTGGTGCGCTCCATATGGTCTTCCGCCGACGAATCGTTCTAGACTTCTCATAAGATGTCTTTCCCTTAGCTTTTCATCAATTTTCTTGATCGTATAGTTGGCACTCTGCTGAAATACCGGGTGCTAGTCTACAGTAACCTCTGGAAGAGTCTTGTTCTTGTTGAGATGCACCAACTTTTCCCAGATATGGTTTAGAGTCCCGTCACTGAGTTTGTTGATCTCTGGAATTCTCATGAACTTCATTAGTCCACGACCATTCAAGTAGAAAATGTCTGGAATTGGGTCAGTGGTGCTGATGTATGGAGATTTGTCTGTATGCCTAGACGAGACTTGAGTACGTGGTTTTGAAAGATTTAGCTTCCGTTGATAACTTTCTACACCAAGTTGCAGATCGTCAACTCTTTTCTTGTTGACAATTCGACGTGTGTACATTCTAAGAGCTGAATTCAAGGCAATGATTTCTTCAGAGTTCAAATGTCTGAGCGCGTTGTGAGTAATCAAAAGAAGCATGTCTTCACTATCTTCGAGACGAAGAAGTGGAAAATATCCTTCCTGGATAGTGTAGATATTATTATCTTCTCTTTTGATTCTGATCTCTGTCAAGTGGTGATAGCCAATTTTGGGTTCAATCCTACTCCTATGATGCTTCTGATTCGGAAAAGAGAGAAGACTTGAGGACCTGAGTTGTGCACACATGCATAGTCGTAGGCGCGTCGCACACGCTCATCCCAATGTGAAGCACCCGACTCGGCATATTGATCATATTCAGAATATACTTGCGGTACCCATAGACGATTGACTTTTTCTTCTATCCAAGGTATTGAATCCCAAGTTGCAGCTTTTAGCAATGTTAAGGAGGTCGCATACTTGTTTTCTCCCTTGACCAAGTATACGAGATCTTTGCTGACGAAGAATTCGAGTGTGATTTGATCATCATCTGCAGCTGTAGGGAGAGGAGGTTTTTCAGGTGCATGAAGACCGTCCCTTTGAGTAGTTCTCATTGCTTTCAGAAGCTCATTAGCGTTGTACTCGTATTCCATGCTGTTGATCTTAGATTTGACACGAAGTGTGGGATCTTTGAGGCCTCGCACAAACATTGCTTGAGTTATGTTAGACCCATAGTTATACTCCAAGAATGTTAAAAAATCTTTAGGATTGCTTAGGAATTGGGAGAATTTAGCTTCATCAGCCTTTGTCAGTGGACGAAGTGCAGCAGCGTTTGAAACCCAAGTTTGTACAAGTACATTTTCATCTTCCTCGAGTGTATCCACCCATGCTGGTTCACTTGACTCTGGAACATCAGGAACTTGAGTAGATACATGAACATCAACAACAGGTACGGCTTCAGTTTCCGGTATGTCTTGGACTTGATCAGATACTGGAAAATCCAGTACAGGTTGATCGGGTTCTGTCAGTTGTTGCACTAAAGGTGTGGAAACTGAAGCAGCGATAACTGGGGCAGATGTGACAGGGACAGATGTGGTTACAGGAGTGGTTGTGGCTGGAGTATATGATGAAGCTGTATTAGCATCTACATCATGAAACTTCTTGGTACGTTTGCCTTGGCGGGGTGGAGGTGTCTTGACTTTGGGAGTTGATTTATCTTTGGTAACATCATCCTTGTGAGATTTTTCACCTTTGGACTTGTCTTTATCAGACTTGTCTTCCTTATCTCCATCCTTTTTCTCTGTATCATCGTCCCCTTCTTCTTCATCATCACCATTTTAACCGTCACCATAACTGTTTTTATCACTACCGCCTTCATCATTACTACCTTCTTCGTCATCACTATCTCCTTCGTCATCACTTCCTCCTTCGTCATCACTACCTTCTTCGTCATCACCATTGTCATCATCAGCATCATCGTCATCGTTGTCGGATTCGTCTTCCTCTTTCTCTTCATTTAGGATATTGTAAGAAACTAAAGTACCATGTTTCTTGAATATCTCAGTATCTTCACCCATAGCCGTTTTAAGAGACTTGTGAAGGTTCTTTTGAGCTTTGGTTTGGTTGTAGGACCCGACTTGAATCATCCGAGCATGTAAAATTTTCTTCAACTCATAATCCGTGAGCTTTTGAGCAATGAGAAAATCCGACTGATGAGTGTCAGAAGACTTGATCATGAAGTTGCTTGCAACAATTTGTTTCAACTCATCTCGCAGGGTGTCGATGGATTCCTTAACCTTTTCATCAAGTGATCCAACAATTGATTCGTTAGCTTTGGCAAGAATCTCTTTCTTATCTTAGTACTTCTTTTTTAGTTCTCGAAGACAAATGAACTTTGCTTCATTTTTGGCAACTTCATTTGCTTTGACGTGAGCTAGTTCTTCTGCATGTGCTTTTCGGGATAATTCTAACTCTTCTTGGAATTTAGCAATTACGTCTTATTGAGTTTTTCTTGTGGATTCTTCTCTTTGCTATCTACGAGCTAACTCCTCATTGACTCGAACCATCTCTTCTTGTTGAGCTTTCATGAGTTGTTCTATTTGTAGCATGAATAATGTTGGTAATGATGGAATCAAAGATATTGGTGCTACTGGTGTTTGTTGTGTGGGAGCAATGGTCATTGCAGTACTTGATACTAAAGCTGAGAGAGGTTGACTTGGTAGAGTTAAGGGAAGTTGAGTTGAAGCAGGTGGAGTCACTTTAATAAGTGGTGGAGTCACTGTAGTACTTGTGGCTTTGGTAGGTTCAACATTTGTAACGAGATGTTCAATGTTTACAAATGCTGTTGTATCAGCAGACCCGACAATGTCCATATCCTTCAATCCGTCATGAGCTTGTTGTTCATCATGAATGTCGACATCGTCATCAACTTGGGCAGATTTCTCACGAATAGGTATGTATTCATCAGGTTTCCCAAATTCATCAATATCAGTAGGTAGTATGGTTTCCTTTGCCTTCATACCAGAACCACTACCCCCGTGTCTTTCTTACTTTGCATAATGGCTTTCTTTATATTGCGTCTTTCATTTTTTCGAATAAGTTCTTCTTCATTTGTATCTTCGTCTTCATCCTCAAGCATCAGCTGCTTCCCAATAGATTTAGCAACACTTTTCTTCTTTTTGGTCTTAGGTGAACCTGTTTCTTCTGATGGTTCACTTTGTTTGTGTTTGACTTTGGGTTTTGGTGAAGAAAAATATCCCAACTCAACTCTTTCCTTTTGAATTTCCATTTCATCTAACAATTTCTTGTATGCATCACTTGCTTTGATTTCATCAGTCAACATGTGATTAGGAATAGCAGTTGGAGTACATGAGTAAACACCGATGTGTCCGTCGTACCTTAAATCCACAGTGGCATCGTCATCTGGATTATGGTGAGAACTTCCTTCACGCTTATCGATTGAAGCATCTTTTTGCATGAAGTGATGAATGATGAGCTTGATGAAACGTGGGAAAGGAAGGTACCCAGTCTTCTTCTTGGTATTTTGGAAGAGTTGATAGTGAAATTCCTCCCATAGTAACTGTGCGTAATTCACATTCTTACCCTTATAGATTCCCCAAAAGTTACAAGCAATTGAAAATCGCAGAGAGTCATATCCACTTGTTTTAGCAGTAAGACAACGAATGAGTATACCGAAGAATGCTTTCCAAGGTTGTCCCAAGTTAGCTGTGGTATATTGAGACACCACTCGTAACTCAAAATCACCGTATCCAAGAGAATGAAACATCTTAACAACTTCATTCTTGTCAGGGTCTTCTACAAACCTTTGGCCTGTAGGTGGAGTTGGTAATCCGAATATTTGACGAAAGTAAGGAATGGTGAGAGTATGTTACTTATCGTTGATGGTGAATGTGATCTTTCTGTCTGATAGTCGTTTCTTTGAATCCCATAATTCATACATATAATCAGTTGGTACCGAAGCTGTATCCCGTAAAGCCTTCTTTATTGCGGTTCGATCAAGAATATCTGTGGCTACCTTGAATTCATAGTGAGCTGGGGTAGAATCTTCTTTGTCTTCTTTCAGTCGATAGTTATTTGGTATAGACTTTAGAGCCTTGGCAGAGACAAGTGCCTGATCAGCTTTGATTTGTTGCTCGGTAGGTTTAGACATGTGTTTTGCTTAAAACAAAACATACAAGGTTGATACACACAAAATATATCATGATGTATATATACCTAAGCAAGTCAAACATATTACATCATACCATAGAAAACAAACAATCATGGTGAACTAGGATTTGAATACACGAGGAACTAAAGATACAATCAAACACGACTAATTGACAACATATTTCAAAAGAACTCATATCGATAAGACATATACACATTCAGAATAAAAGCACATTAAGAAAAACAAACACTTTTGGAAAAAAAATGGTCATTTTTCGGATAAATCCCACTTTTTCGGATAAGTATTGCATTTTTTGGATAAAACCCTTTTTCGGATAAAACTTGATTGTTCGGATTATGCCATTTTCGGATAAAGCCCATATTTCGGATAAATAATTTTTGTTGAAACTAGAAGGGGGGGGGGGGGGGGGGGGGGGGGGGGGGGTTGAATAGTTTCTCTTCGATTGGTGACCAAATTAAAATTACTTTCAATTTGGTTTGTATCAAAACTATCTTTTACTTGAGGCTAAGTTGCATAATGATTAGGTTCAATTGAAATGCACTAGCAAAGATAATAAGTAAGTATAATGATAATGAAATAAGTAAAGAGTAAGGAAGGAGACAACCTAGTGGGAAGACACCAAGATTTATAGTGGTTCGACAACGAGGCTCTATCCTCGTTTCTACTCCACTCCTCGAGTACACCTACTCGAGATTTCCACTATATCCACAAGCTCCTTTCTCGGCGGAGAAAACCTTACATCGTTGATTACATTATTTTCCGACACTAAGCTAAATGTCGAGACCTAATATTTAGCTAGCACCAATCTACACGACGTTGCCTACTTCACAATTTAACGACACAAGGCTAGATGCCGGGTTCTAATCTTAAGGTAGAACCAATCTTCACGACTCTTCACTTTGAAGCTAAGTGAGAACTTCACACAACACAACTACTAATCACTTTAAAGTTTAGTGAGAACTCACAAGACACAACCACATCACTTTATAGTTTAGTGAGAACTCCTAATCAAATCTATTACAACTCAACTAGACTTATCCAAGTACACACATGTAGCTTGGATTTACACAACACAAATCCAAGCAAACACATATGCAATGGATGTACACAACAAATCCAAGTATCCACAAATAACTTGGATGAACACAACTAGTCCAAGTATTCATAAATACATTGGATTGACCTAAAACAAAAAAGGGTATCATGATGAATATGACTAGCTCATAGATTCATCTTTATCACAACACTAGTGAGTGAGTGATCTTCTCATTGGACATGGTAAAGGAGGGGATCAAGAGGATAATCATATGCAAACATCGTTAACAATTTAAGTGATCATTTACTAATGATTATGCTATAGAAAATAGAAAGAGGGTTGAGAAAAACGTCCAAGAGGCTTGCTGGAAAATGAGATTTGACCCACTATTTAAAGGAGACAAAGTTACAACGGATCTATAACGGCTACTGTGCGCGGTACCTTATCTCACCCCGCGGTACCATATCGCTAAGGTACCGCGTAGGTACTTAAGGTACCGCCACTAGACTCCACTCCGTTTTTTGGCTTTTAGTGGGGTAGGAATGTGTGAGGTATTTGAACCCTTCAAAGGATATTCTAACAACATTTGGAATATGCCATTTTCAAATTTTCATTTTCCATTTTAATAAAACATTTTCTAAAAAAGAAAGTTTATTAAAAAGTCTTTTGTCTTATTAACAAAAGTGAGTTTTAAGGATAATCATTTTGATGATCACTAAGTATGATTAAGAAAGGTTAGTGATATGATTATTACCTTGATGATAGTGTTAGTTAAATAATTCATTTTGTGTTTTACACTAAATGTGTTGTATGGTTTGTTGTGATCAAAACTAAGAAAGATTAGTTAACACTAATAATGTTTTTAGGCATCACTTGCATTAACCATCTCCCCCTTTTTGATTTCGACAAACGATAAACTTATTTACGTAGAAACACAAACTATGGAATTATTAACTAGTTTATCACTATCATTTCTCCCTCTTTGTCATAGCAAAAAGGTTAGCATAAGTCTTTGGAGAACATCGAACTTTGCTAGTAGCTCCCCCTTGGTGGTTGCTCCCCCTTGCTTGGTGCACCAAGTTTGTGAGCTAAGGTGACATGCTACACAAAGGTTAGTAGAAAGGAAAGAAACACCAATGTATATATGATCACTACCTACTAAGTAACTTGAGAGGGAGAAAGAGAGGAAATCTCAAATTAGAAGCAAGTATTTTGCTAAGTATGTCCAAAGAGGTAATTGACAAAATCAAACTTCAATCCAATGAAGATGATAAGCTTGTCAATGGGTTAAAGATTTAGAATTGATGGAATCACCCATAAGCAATTGTAAAAAAAATTAACCAAGATCAACTCAAAATAGAACTAATGAAATAGCACAAAAATAACACAAAGGTTACATAAAAAAACAACAAAGAAGATAGTCATACACATAGTATGAGTATCTAAAAGCAATAAATATGGAAAATAAACCACTAAGCATGAGCTAGTCTAATAGTGATATTTTCCAAGATTGCTAAAAATAAAAAAACTAACAAGACGACGATGCATCATTCGAAGTTTTGTCCACCGGAACGAAAACTTGAATAGGAGGTCGAGTGAGGAGGAATTCAAGAAAATTTAACTTCTCATACACATGAGTAAGTTCAATTTGTTGAAATCGGCAACAATCACACGAGGATCCATGATGCAACACAAAATCGTTTGATGGGGGTATGGCATCAAACTTAGGGTTTGGTGGTGGTGGGGTAAAGGGTTTGGTAGTGATTTCACAATGCCTTGTGAGGTTTGGGAAGGTTGAAAGGTCATTGAGTTGGGGGGTATTGAAGGATTGTGGTGGTGGTGGAACATTTTCTTTTGCTCCGGTGATGGGGTTTATGGTGTAAGTCTCATTCCAATACTTGATTAGAGAGAAGGTAGGGTTTTTGGTTGGTTTGGACGAAGATGGTTCATTCTTCTTAACCTAAACGGGTCGAACCGAGATTTTTGGTTTCTTTGAAAGCTTGGATGAGGAAGCTTTGGGTGAGAGGGGTTATGAAAAAGAAATGTCAAGGTTAGGAATGTAGGAGTTAGGCATTATGAGAGTGTGAGAATGATATCTCAAGGTTATGTGAGAATGAATTCTCAAGGTTGGGAAGGTGTGAGAATGAAATCTCAAGGTTGGGGTATAAGTAAAATGTAATCAAGGTAAGAATTTGAATACAAAATGTGTAGTGTCAAGGAATGTTTAGTCAACTTGAGTAAACAAGGAATCTTGACTGGGAATAGGGTTTTAAAAGTTTTGACCAAAAAATCGTCAAAAGCCACTTTCTGGCCGCGGTACCTTATAGGGGCCGGCGGTTCCATATCACTAAGGAACCGCGGGTCTTTAAGGAACCGCGTCCAGTGGACTTTAAACCATGTTTTTCCTGGGTTTTGGGAAAAACTAAGACTTTTTCAAAAAGTTGCAAATCTTGGAATTTTACCTCTATTAGAACCAAAATATGCTAGGGTTGCATAAAGCAACACATTCACAAAGAATGTCTTGACAAAGGGTGACAAAATAATTTAGATATCATTTTGAACCAATTTTAGTCAAGTTTAGGGGTTGTGATAGATTTAGGTTCAATTTTAATTTCAAATTAAAGTTGATTAGTGTGCACAAAAGGGTAGAATCACACAAAGCTAAATCCATAAGTCAACAACATGAAACATTCATTAATGAGGAAAGTACAAAGATAAATAAAGACTAACTATTACATAGCTAGCTTAATATTAAATCTAGATAAGTAGTTTTCTTAGGCTTGGTTTTGTTGAAAACTCTTATTAAGAAAACTCCATCATTCATCTACTAGGAGGAGGCTTGGAGAACAAGGCAGCAAGAAGTCTTGCAAACCCCTATGTAGTCCATACATATCCATCCTTAGGTTATGGATGATGTAGTGGTTGTAGAGACAACATGGACATCTAGGACCATGAGTTTGTTGAAACCCTAAGTAAGGATCACCCAAAAGGAGGGAAAGTGGAACACCCAAAATTGGGATGTTTGAGTTGGGTGGAGGTGGAGGAGGCAAGTTCTCCAAGGGCGATGTTGGTGAAAGTGGAGGCATGTTCCCCAAAGGGGAAATGGGTGAGTGTGGAGGTAAATCCTCCACGGTTGGTGAAATGGGTGAGTTGTGAGGGGTAAATGGTGAAGTCACCAAGGTGTCATCAAAGTCATTCCCAAAAGGAATGCTTTGGATTGGTTGAGGTTGTGTGGTCACTTCCAAGGGTGCACTTGGAGTGAAGGGTGTAGAAAGCTCATTCATTCTTGAGTTGAACGAAGAGGAGGTAGAACCAATGGAGTGTAACACCCCTAAATTTATACAACTCAGTACAGCGGAAGACTAGTTGGTGTTACGGGATAGCACATTACTCACATCATAGACAACACATAAAAATCGCGTCGTTTAATAATAAATCATTTCCATTCATAAATATCAAAGTTACATCGGTCCCAAGTCATTACATTTTATACAAAGTTTTATAAAATATTTGAATGGAAAATATTGTTTAAGTGCGGGCCATGAATTCTTGTCGTCTTCCCGAGAATTACCTTCAAGTACCCGAGATAAAACATGTTAAAAGAAAAGGTCAGCGATAACGCCGAGTGAATTCATAGAGTTTAATAAATTCCATCAATATAATATCAGTATAAAATTATTACTGAAAATCATTTTGTACAAATCAATTTAATAGGCCATGAAATAGCCAAAGTCATTTTATACAAATCTTTATCGAAAATCATAATATAGGCATTTGCCTTAAAAATCGTTATACGAATCATTATCGTTAAAAACACCATACAATACGTTTTTGCAACGTTGTATAGATTAAATAAAACCATTATATGAATATGGTTATAAAAAGCCTTAAAAATCATTATATGAGCCAATGTCGTAAAAACGTCATACAATACGTCTTACGACGTTGTATGAAAATAAAAACCGTTATATGAGTATGGTTATGAAAACCAAAACACAAACATAATATCAATAGTATGACCCCGTATTGCTAGTCAGGCAATACTTCGTAATTTGATGCGTCTAATAGTATTTCGTTAGTTTTGGATTATTATACGCCGTATGACATTGTTACCTTACTAAACCAACAACGGGTAGCTAACCCGATACCAATTTTGCCCATCTAAAGTAGCGTGTCGTCACAAAGGTCACGCTATGGAAATCTTCTCATACATAAATTCGCTTACCAATCAATGTGGCACGACGGGGATCAACCGTCAAGGCGCGAACTGGGGTGATCGTCCCCAAATAGTACTATTAAATGCATAAGCGTCTACCAAATCCCGGTAGTTCACAATTCATGCTAATGGGACTTTTAGTGACATAACCTAACTTTAATAATCCATTTAATTTCATCTATCGGGTCCTTTAATCATTTATCGGGTCATACAATCGGGTCATTCAATCATTCGGGTCCAAAATCAATAAACAAACAATCGGGACAAATGGTGTCCTAAGTTTATAAAAACTAACATGTTATCTCCCTCGCGGGTTTATAAAGCATTTATAAAACATTTAAAAGAGTGCGAGGCTATGAACTCACGTTGATGTGGGAAGGCGGGTTATCGGCAATTCAGATGTACGGTACGTGCTTCAATCACGGAAACCTAGACAAATCATACTCGGTCTTAGACTCATGTCCAATGACTTTATAAAAATATCAATTATGTATACATATGATGATTATATATATATATATATATGATGATCAAGTGGGTTTACATATCCTCATTTACTCATTTTTGTGTTATGTGTCGATAACTTTTATACTAGTTTTCTCGTTTTACCTATTTACGTGTTTTAAGTCCAATAAACTTATTATAAGTTCTCTAACTTGTTTTAATCCCTTTTATACTTATATTATCAGTATGTATACTTTCCATGTTGGGCTCAAATGGGTTAAGCCCAATAAGTTCTTTTTACAAGTTTTTATCTTATTTAGTCCATTTATTAGTCCAATATGCTTAATTAGCTCGTAAATGTCCGTATTTCTTATAGTTCGGGTTTTATCGGTTTTTACTTGTATTTGATACTTATATATCAGTATATGACTTTTATAAACTTTACATTAGACGGGTTTGGTCGTCTATGTTTTATTTGGCGAAAAACGTTAATTTTACGGCGATAGCCGAAAAAGTCGTAAAAATCATGTTTATAGTTTTATAACTTATAAAACTTAAAAAGTTACCATTTTTATAAAATGTCCATTTATTTAACCTTTAACATATTTATATAAACAAAATTCATGAGTTAGTGGGTTTTAACTTTACATTTTATACAATATAATTTTGAGTGCTTATATAATAGTATTATACTTTATTTTTCAAAAATCTGATTTTTATCTTCACTTTCACCAAAACTGCCATATCTTGAGTTCTATATGTATATAGAAGCTCAAATTTTTATCACATAAACTACATGATATGTGCTACATTTAACTCTAGCTACTGTTGAATCATCTTCTAAATATTTTCTAAAAATCGTCCAAAACAGTAACCTCAGATTTATACCCTAAACTTGTTTTGATCATATCTCACTCATTATTTTGATTCCATTGCATGGCCAACTCTCACATGTGTACAAGACCCATAGCTTACTGTAAATCCATTCTACTTCATCATTTTATCAGTTTACCATATGGTTCTTTACTGTTTTATACAGCCATCAAATTTAAACAAGATTTTAACCTTGTTTCTTATGGTTTTTCACTTTTTTAATCATGTTTATCAACAACAAATCCCCACATAACATTTTTATCATCATATAATCATCATATACATATACAATAGGAAATAAAATACATGTTTACATAATCAAATTAACAAGAAGATGAGGAGGACAATCTTTATACCACCATGATGATGTAGGTTGATCAAAACATGGATTTTTTATGGAGAAACTTGTGATGCACCAAGACCATCTTCATGACCACCATGCTTCATGAACTCTTTGTGGAAAATCAGCCCCAAGACACCATGAATACTCCTCCTTGGATGTTATAAGCACCACCAATCTATAGGGTTTCAAAAGGGCTTCAACATATGCAAGTATAACATAGGATTTCATGGTTGAATCAAGATCAAAGGGTGTTTTTGGGGTGGATATAGGGGACGGCATTTTGAGAGGAGATGAGAGAGTTTGTAAGTTGTTTGCATGAGTGTGTGTGAGAAGAGTGGTATGGTTTGATGGTTTTGTTGGATGGTAAGCTTAAGTTGTAAGCAAATGACATGTGTAAGTTATTAACTTAGAAAATTGCCACCAAATTGGTGTGTTGTACACAAGGTTGCCGTCCCATTTAAGCTAGTGGGGTGGGACAATGTATTTTGTCCCATCTCACTAGTTTAAGGGTATTCCTCGATTCTAGTTTTCTCGATTCGCGTGCCCTCGGGTCTTTTTACGAAAAACGTTTTTATAAATTATGAATCAACGTCATAAAACGAATCCAATAAAAATTGTCTCATCAAAAAAGGAGTTCGAAAACGTAAATACGTAATTCCTAGGGTTTCCGGTTTAGTCGTAAAGGACGTTAAAATAAAATCGTAAGTCCTAATCTTTTCTCGTAAATTTGCGAGTTTATGAACCAACACAAATTTAAAACTCCAAAATAATATTCATAGATAAATTTATTTTCTGAAATGTCGGACTGTCACCAAGGACGGTGTATGTAAACGTAAGCACGTAACGTTGAATCCTCCGGTTTAGACGTAGTCGATGCTACTCCAAGACGTAAATCCAAATTTCTTCCCAAAAATAAGTGAGTTCATATTGTAACATTAAAATAATGTTTTCAAATAAATATTGAGAATAAAATACCAACCATAAATTGACGGATTGTCACAGCATTTACCCCTAAACAGGATCTTTGTCCTCAAAGATCATCTTACCTTACTACTCGCTTCTTATAGAGTTTAAGCCATGTGGGTATTTCCTCCACATTCGGTCTTTTCTCACAAGTGCAATTCATTACAATACGCGAGTTCTATCAAACGTAACTACGGGAATAAGATCAGGCTTAATGTTGACTTACTTTCTCTACGGGTTTTTGATGAATGCAACTTTTCGCCGATCTAAGCTCTATCAAGAAGAATTCAGATTTTAACTTGATAGATATTTATCAAGTTTGATTTACGAAACATAATTCACGCAGTCTTTGAAGTCCTAGGGTAGATCCAGCTTATATGCCTTTCAATCCCAACTTTTACATCATCTCAATGGTCCCATACAACGGGGACTTATATCCCATGATTTGTCAAATCATTAATTCATTTCTCCAAGGTTAAATTTTTTGGCATAACTTTGCTACCCATCTGGCACTTCAAGATCTACATTTTATATTCACATAACCACTTGCCCACTACCAGGAGTCAATAATCAGTTCCTAATTTCAAAAATCATTTCAGATCTCGCGGGTCGGGTATTTTGTAAGGTTAGATTCGCCATCATAGGAAACCTTAAACCTAAGAGACATGTCCAACCCACAATGGATGTATGTCGGGTGTCTTCAACTCAACTCTTGCTTACAGATGCTCTAAGATTTAGATCCTAACAAGATTAGATCTCGATCCTAATACGATGATTTATCAATGATAATCCTTCCAAAGGAAAACGATTATACGATTTATCACCAAAGGTCATTCATTCAAACATAAAACAGCACTTATATTACTTTGTATCGTTACTTTACCTCGTCCCTTCGATTGGGGTGGTACATAGTACTCTCATAAAGGTTCGTTCTCAATGATTTCTGAGCAAATCTCCAGAAATTTGATGCGAAGCGAGGATCTTGATAAAGATGTTCGATACAGGCACACTATGTTTACATAACTCTTTTGCATTTATCATTAATGGGAATGATATTAGCAGATTTGGTCAGTCGGTCGACGATGACCCAAATCGAATCAAATTCAGATGATGACCTTTGCAATAGCTAGACGTTTACCAATGTATGAGGCGATTTCTGCCTTCATAATTGCCATCGGTACGACTTCTTCAGACAAAGATACTTTTAGTCATAAATGACATAAATAGAATACTTATACTTACAAATTCCAACATAACTATATCTCACAATTCTCCATATTTAGGCAACCACAAACGGCCTTTAAAACATTTACTACCATCGGCTTCTTACTTCTAATGGTTCACATTAGCCGTGAAACCTTTCACTATTTATATTATCCTTTTTACAATCATTGTTTATATTGTTCGGCAAATTATTTTGCACCTTCATTATTAAGGAACACATCCTAATTGGTTCTTTATTCTTTTTACATGATGCGTCGGTATCTATATTCACCTCTCATGATGATGTGATTATTGTGTCCATAATTCACTCAGGTATTCTTTGTATATTATGCGTTAGTAATTACGTTCACTCTCCTGATGAAATAAATATCATAACCGTATTTAATCAAAATTCTTTCTTCATATCTTCTATGTTTTAGTTTCATTTCAACTATTATTTTTATCTGTTTTACTCAATCTGACGTCTAAAGCGTCGATAATTATTACAACTAATTAAATATTAAATATTCAATTTTTATGAAACGTAAACGTAAAAATTTTAAATTTCTTAGTTCGACCAATTATATAAAAATGTTCAAAATAAATTTGAATTTAATTAACAAGATTTTTGTTGATTTATCGAAAATATTTAATAAGATTCGTAAATGTTCGAAAAACCTTTGTTTATACTTTGGTCAAAGTTTTCTTAGTTTGAAAAGCAAAAATTGTCGTTTTTAGTTTTCAGGTTATGGTATAAATGGTTTTACTCAGTCCTTCTTAAGTTATCTTGAGGTATACACAAACATTTACCCATAAACAGAAGTTTAGTTAAATGGTTTGTGTATAAGGGAATAATCCCTTTAAAAATCCTTTGTTAAAACATTTGTCAAAACATATTTCCATTTCTTTTTGGTAAAATCCAAAGTCTTAAAAGGGCTCTAAATTTTTGAAGAGTCTATATGCATACATCTTACCATTATTAATCCAATGGTCATTTTATGTAAAGGATTAAGTTTTTAATCCCTAAGCGTTAATGGTTCTAATCTTTGAAAAGTCAATATAGCTTCCATTATCTATTAATCACACGGTTAAATCATATAAAGGATTAAGTCCTTAATCACATGTTAAATATTTAAGGTATAGGTTTTCATTGTTTTAGCCAAATTCAGGGCAATTTATAACTGATTATTAACTCATTCTTATTCTTATAAATAAACAAATAAATAGTCCTTAATGATCACGAGCATGAATTTATCAAATTACAGCCCACACATGTGATTCACCAAATTTATGAATACTACATGTGCATTAGTCAGTCCAAACGACATCACGTGAAACTCATAATGTTCATTACAAGTTCTGGATGTAATGATTGGAATAGATAATCCTTTTCGCAGATGCGAAGTTGATGATAACCATGCTGAGGATCAAAAACCTTGTAAATGATCGAACAAATCTTCCATTTCGAGTTATGGATATCGTTTTCGATTGTCAATTTACTCAGTTCACAATAACCTATAAATATAAGGAATGATAACACCATAGCTCTTCAGGATGACAGGCTTGGTATAATAAAATCTTTCTCCGACAACTCTCTCAGTTGTACGGTAATTCCTTAAATTCAGATGGTGCTGACGTACAGTGCACAAGCCACAGGTGCAGCACCGAGAATATAATCAAATACCAAATTCTACTTGCCTTAATGGCGAAAGTCTAGGTAATCCACCAACAAATACCTCCTAAAGTTTTAGATAACATTATCACCTTTTAATAAATTCATTTTAGGTTCTTCTAGATTACAATATCTATAACTAGTTCATAACAATTCACGGTATAATTTTTAAGTCTAAATGCATGATATGGTCATCCATCAAGAATTATTTAGATCACTTTTGATAATCAACATCTTATCTTTTTAGGGGAATTCTACTCGAGTTCCCATCAATTAAGACAATATCGTCATGTCATAATCAATCAATCCATTCTACTGGCACTATCAACTTTCCAGTTGCATTGTCGTCGATAAGATGTGAACTTCTCAAAAGACTAATAATAACTCATAATCATTCACAAGTTCAAGGATATATGGAGACACAACTACTATTAAAAGAGTAAGGTTAACGCATAATCTATGCGAGAGAATTTCAAATCAGATACAGACGAAAACATTTAACGAATATGAATATATCCCATGTTTTCATAATTTGAGTACGCATTCAAAAGCTCCTCGGATCGTTACCCAGGTCATTCAAATGAAATCAAATCAAAAGAAATTATAGGAACGTCGATACATCCAGTCGGGTATCAACACTCGGTAATCAGATACTTTTCCTAAGAATCTCACTACGGGAGATTTGGACAAGAAAGAATTGTCAATTGTCAAATAAGACAATTTCCACAGATGAGTAAATTCGACTCAGAAGAATAGGTGTTACAGGCACATATGTAGGTGTCCCTAACATTATGTCCCTATTTTTCACTTCTTGCAGATCTCATAAAATTTAATCTTTCACAATCTTCAAAGAAAATGTAGTGTTTATTCATTAGTTTTATGGTGACTACTAATCAGTCATGCATGGTCCATTCCAAATTGTATGTAGGCGCGCAACTATATACAATTTCAAGATTAACGATGCAATACTCAGTTCGTCAAAATTTTATCATCATGTTTATAATAAAAACATTTTCATGCTTAATTCTTAAATAAGAATCAAAAATATATTTACAAAGGTTTTCTTTGTTATGAAAACAATTAGGTTTTCCAAAGTGTTTTATAAACAGCTTCATTTCAATAACAATCACTTATAAATCTCACTATGAATAATCCTTATAGTGATGAAAATTCAATTTTTCTCAAAGGATACCGTTTTAACTTTATAAAAACAATGTGTGGTCTGCCAAAGAGTGATGAAGAGTTGTTCATCAAGAATTAACTACAATATAATAGGAAATGAGCTTAGCCAAATAATCATGAGGTTCATGATCTCGATGGCACTCACGAATACAAAGAGAATAATCCACAACGTAACTCAATTCGAGATGAGTACTTGTTCAATGGTTGCATTACTAATGCGAACACTAGGATGAAGCAATAAAAGATAGATGACATCGATATATGTAAGATTTAGCAATCAAAGGTAGTCTTTTTTTTCATTAATCATAAACAAGTCAAAATTGTACCGTAACACATTACGTATCACTATGTCATACAATTCTCAGAACTCATCCTACCAACTGATATCTCAGTTAAGTTAGGGATATTGAAAAGATACCATAATGAATACTAATCTACAAGAGTCATTAGGTGTTCCACATGTCCCGGAAGATCCATCGGTCTCAATTCAGAAGAAGATTTCTTCAATTTATTTCTTGGACACTGGGCATCCTCGTTAGTGGACAATGGTCTAGGAACAACCATCAACACAAACTAACAATAAATTAAATCCTTATAATTCAATCACAGAACTTAACGACTTCCTCTTAACAATCTCATATTCCATACGGGTTAAGATTTACTTCATTCAAGTTTCAACCAATTTTATACTCAATTCGATATCCTACCTCATATTCCAATACTTTCAACCTTATTTATAAACCTTAATAGGGCAATAAAAGCTCGATATGATCAACACTTAATTTCCAATCCTATATCTCTTTACAACAACAATTATCAAATGGGTCACTGCTATGAAATGACTCGATCATTCAACTAGACTTCTCGGAAAGGTATTTGTGGCATGAGGCTTTTGGGTAATGGTTCCAATGACAGCCTCAAGTGCAACATTCACCCTTTCGATTTCAATTTAAGAATTGGATGACAACGAATCATATGACATCTTTCTAGGTGGTAATGTTTTGTCAAACTCCACTCTATAAGGAAAGATCGTCATGACATCGATATCAGATTTAATCTCGCCAATTCTTTTTCAATATCACAATCAACTAATATCTACATTTCTACGAATATCAACCATTTGTTGGGATCATAAATATCCACAACTTGGTTTAGATCTAGGATAGCTAGAATTCCTACGAGAATAGCTTTGATTAATTTACTAGGGAATTTAGGGTTTCTTGTGACAATCGACGTCGTATAAATACCTCGTATAAAAATCAAAATAATCATCAAACAATCATGTAATAAAATTACATCATATATATATAATCCAAGTTATATATATATTAAAATAACACTTCTCAGTCTTGGCCTTGTCGGTAACTCGGGAATTCTTCGGCAGCGTTATAGTCAAAAGATTTTTAGACATTTTTAGAAAAATGTTTATAGTTAAAAGATTTTGAAATGTTTTATTCAAAACCTAGGTTTTAAAAAATCTTTCGTTCTCTATAACGAGAGCTCTGGTACCAAACTGTAACACCCCCAAATTTATACAACTCAGTACAGCGGAAGACTAGTTGGTGTTACGGGATATCACATTACTCACATCATAGACAACACATAAAAATCGCGTCGTTTAATAATAAATCATTTCCATTCATAAATATCAAAGTTACATCAGTCCCAAGTCATTACATTTTATACAAAGTTTTATAAAATATTTGAATGGAAAATATTGTTTAAGTGCGGGCCATGAATTCTTGTTGTCTTCCCGAGAATTACCTTCAAGTACCTGAGATAAAACATGTTAAAAGAAAAGGTTAGCGATAACGCCGAGTGAATTCATAGAGTTTAATAAATTCCATCAATATAATATCAGTATAAAATTATTACTGAAAATCATTTTGTACAAATCATTTTAATAGGCCATGAAATAGCCAAAGTCATTTTATACAAATCTTTATCGAAAATAATAATATAGGCATTTGCCTTAAAAATCGTTATACGAATCATTATCGTTAAAAACACCATACAATACGTTTTTGCAACGTTGTATAGATTAAATAAAACCATTATATGAATATGGTTATAAAAAGCCTTAAAAATCATTATACGAGCCAATGTCGTAAAAACGTCATACAATACGTCTTACGACGTTGTATGAAAATAAAAACCGTTATATGAGTATGGTTATGAAAACCAAAACACAAACATAATATCAATAGTATGACCCCGTATTGCTAGTCAGGCAATACTTCGTAATACGATGCGTCTAATAGTATTTCGTTAGTTTTGGATTATTATAAGCTGCATGACATTGTTACCTTACTAAACCAACAACAGGTAGTTAACCCGATACCAATTTTGCCCATCTAAAGTAGCGTGTAGGCACAAAGGTCATGCTATGGAAATCTTCTCATACATAAATTCGCATACCAATCAATGTGGCACGACGGGGATCAACCGTCAAGGCGCGAACTGGGATGATCGTCCCCAAATAGTACTATTAAATGCATAAGCGTCTACCAAATCCCGGTAGTTCACAATTCATGCTAATGGGACTTTTAGTGACATAACCTAACTATCCATTTAATTTCATCTATCGGGTCCTTTAATCATTTATCGGGTCATACAATCGGGTCATTCAATCATTCGGGTCCAAAATCAATAAACAAACAATCGGGACAAATGGTGTCTTAAGTTTATAAAAACTAACATGTTATCTCCCTCGCGGGTTTATAAAGCATTTATAAAACATTTAAAAGAGTGCGAGGCTATGAACTCACGTTGATGTGGGAAGGCGGGTTATCAGCAATTCAGATGTACGGTACGTGCTTCAATCACGGAAACCTAGACAAATAATACTCGGTCTTAGACTCATGTCCAATGACTTTATAAAAATATCAATTATGTATACATATGATGATTATATATATATATATGATGATCAAGTGAGTTTACATATCCTCATTTACTCATTTTTGTGTTATGTGTCGATAACTTTTATACTAGTTTTCTCGTTTTACCTATTTACGTGTTTTAAGTCCAATAAACTTATTATAAGTTCTATAACTTGTTTTAATCCCTTTTATACTTATATTATCAGTATGTATACTTTCCATGTTGGGCTCAAATGGGTTAAGCCCAATAAGTTCTTTTTACAAGTTTTTATCTTATTTAGTCTATTTATTAGTCCAATATGCTTAATTAGCTCGTAAATGTCCGTATTTCTTATAGTTCGGGTTTTATCGGTTTTTACTTGTATTTGATACTTATATATCAGTATATGACTTTTATAAACTTTACATTAGACGGGTTTGGTCGTCTAAGTTTTATTTGGCGAAAAACGTTAATTTTACGGCGATAGCCGAAAAAGTCGTAAAAATCATGTTTATAGTTTTATAACTTATAAAACTTAACAAGTTACCATTTTTATAAAATGTCCACTTATTTAACCTTTAACATATTTATATAAATAAAATTCATGAGTTAGTGGGTTTTAACTTTACATTTTATACAATATAATTTTGAGTGCTTATATAATAGTATTATACTTTATTTTTCAAAAATCTGATTTTTATCTTCACTTTCACCAAAACTGCCATATCTTGAGTTCTATATGGAGATAGAAGCTCAAATTTTTATCACATAAACTACATGATATGTGCTACATTTAACTCTTCTATATCTACTGTTGAATAATCTTCAAAATATTTTCTAAAAATCGTCCAAAACAGTAACCTCAGATTTATACCCTAAACTTGTTTTGATCATATCTCACTCATTATTTTGATTCCATTGCATGGCCAACTATCACATGTGTACAAGACCCATAGATTACTGTAAATCCATTCTACTTCATCATTTTATCAGTTTACCATATGGTTCTTTACTGTTTTATACAGCCATCAAATTTAACCAAGATTTTAACCTTGTTTCTTATGGTTTTTCACCTTTTTAATCATGTTTATCAACAACAAATCCCCACATAACATTTTTATCATCATATAATCATCATATACATATACAATAGGAAATAAAATACATGTTTACATAATCAAATTAACAAGAAGATGAGGAGGACAATCTTTATACCACCATGATGATGTAGGTTGATAAAAACATGGATTTTTGATGGAGAAACTTGTGATGCACCAAGACCATCTTCATGACCACCATGCTTCATGAACTATTTGTTGAAAATCAGCCCCAAGACACCATGAATACTCCTCCTTGGATGTTATAAGACCCACCAATCTATAGGGTTTCAAAAGGGCTTCAACATATGCAAGTATAACATAGGATTTCATGGTTGAATCAAGATCAAAGGGTGTTTTTGGGGTGGATATAGGGGACGGCATTTTGAGAGGAGATGAGAGAGTTTGTAAGTTGTTTGCATGAGTGTGTGCGAGAAGAGTGGTATGGTTTGATGGTTTTGTTGGATGGTAAGCTTAAGTTGTAAGCAAAGGACATGTGTAAGTTATTAACTTAGAAAATTGCCACCAAATTGGTGTGTTGTACACAAGGTTGCCGTCCCATTTAAGCTAGTGGGGTGGGACAATGTATTTTGTCCCATCTCACTAGTTTAAGGGTATTCCTAGATTCTAGTTTTCTCGATTCGCGTGCCCTCGGGTCGTTTTACGAAAAACGTTTTTATAAATTATGAATCAACGTCATAAAACGAATCCAATAAAAATTGTCTCATCAAAAACGGAGTTCGAAAACGTAAATACGTAATTCCTAGGGTTTCCGGTTTAGTCGTAAAGGACGTTAAAATAAAATCGTAAGTCCTAATCTTTTCTCGTAAATTTGCGAGTTTATGAACCAACACAAATTTAGAACTCCAAAATAATATTCATAGATAAATTTATTTTCTGAAATGTCGGACTGTCACCAAGGACGGTGTATGTAAACGTAAGCACGTAACGTTGAATCCTCCGGTTTAGACGTAGTCGATGCTACTCCAAGACGTAAATCCAAATTTCTTCCCAAACATAAGTGAGTTCATATTGTAACATTAAAATAATGTTTTCAAATAAATATTGAGAATAAAATACCAACCATAAATTGACGGATTGTCACATGGAGTGGTTAGTAACATGGGTGGATGAAGTCTTGCATGGTGCAAGAGGTGGGGAAGGTGATGAAGAAATGAGGATAGGAGCATTCTCATTCTTAGGTGTGTGGAAAGGTGAGGAGTTAGGCTTAGCAACCTTAACCCTTATTTTGAGTGTTTTCCTTGGGGTGGAGGTCTTGGAAGTGTTTGAGGTTTTGGTACACACCATGGTTGATTAGGGTGGTTTAAGGTTTAGGGAAGTATGTTTGATGAGTGAAGAACATGGCAAACAAGGTGGGTTTAAATGGGTGAGGGGATGATCCAAACTAGTAATGGGTTAAAATCATTTTAGCTGAATAATGAATTTAGGTAACCTAGTTTAGGAAATGTGCAATTTATTACTGAAAATCATGCAAGGTTTACACAAAATTAAGAAAACCGTGTAAAGCAAAGATGCTGTCGTGTACAATGACCGGCAGTTCCTTATCTAGGACCGGCGGTACCTTATCGAAGGAACCGCATGTCGATATGGAACCGCGACCAGAAGGTTTTCAAAAATTTCCCTTCCTAGTTTTTTATAAACCCATATTTTTCCAAAAAGTTTCACAAGCCAAAGTTAACTACAGATCATAATCTAATAAGCTAACTATCATAAGGCATGCACAAAGCTATGTAAAACACAAACATTATTGCATAAGCAACATTAAGGATCAAAATAAATAGTAATCCAAGCATACAACACAAGTTAATAAACAACTAAACCAAAGTGTTAATAATCAGATGTTTAACCATCAAATCCAAACTTTGACATAACTTCAAAGTCTTCACCTCCTTTTCTTTCCTAAACCCTTGATCATCTTTCCCAAATACTTGAACCCTTTTCTTGACTCCACTCGGTGTTCATGTAATTATCCCCGAGTTCTAAGATTCTCACGATAAAGATGCTTCATATTCAGATCTTCAGGAACATCACTAGAAGGGTGAGGAGGAGGAGCTAAGTCTTCAAAATCATCCTCGAATTGATTTGAGGATGGATGGGAGTTACTCGAAGAGTCAAAATGAGAACTAGGACCGATGCCATCACCATCACTTAGTGGAATATCGATGTCCTCCTCATCCGGCTCTTGATTGTCGGATTTTCTCGAACCACGGTCACTTCTTGGCTTTCGTTGATATGCCTCTTGAATAGGCAACATAACCCGTTGAACCGGGTGAAAGCGAGAAAGATCGAGTTGAGGAAAATCTTGACCAACCCTTCTAAAGAGGCGAGTAAGAAGCATAGCATAAGGGAGGTTTGTTTTGGGTTTGGAAAGAGCATAATTTATACGTCGAGCGATGTAATATGCAAGATTGTACTTGGTGGAAGTAAACAGGCAAAACAACATATGCCCCATGCAAGCCGGGATATGATCTCGGTTCCCACCAAGACAAAACACATTTTCCCAAAGGATGTTTGTCCATTGGAGCATGTAATCCTTAAGGTCGCTTGAGAGCACTTCATACCTATTCACATTTTGCACATTTGTATGAAGGCTTCTCACAACGTTTCCACTACGCTCTTTCGTGATGATTTCAAGGATGAAATGTAGATCAACTTCGGTGGTGTCATTTGGAGGTTTATCGTTTGACTCCAAGAGAGCATCTAGTCTCCACTTATCCGTGAAACGACAAGTGCCTTCAAATGACACACCAAGAATATCACCAAAGTCATTGAGGGAATATTGAATGATTTGACCATTCAACAAGAAACGAATAAAGATTTGGTCGTTGATTTCAAGCATGGAGTAAGTACTAAACAACTCAAGAAGGAACAAGGGATTAATTACCTCGTCTATGTAAAGCAGACAATCAAACCCAATAAGCTCGAACATAGAGTTGATATAATTATCTCCCGCTATTCTTGAATCTACAATCCTACCCTCATGGAAGCAACGAAAGGAAAGGGATGGAAAAGCGTTTTGGAGTTGAGGGGAAACAAAGGTTTGAGAGATGTCGGGCATATAATCTCTAGTGAATTGATGATCTTTTTGATATTGAGAAGGCATGATTAAGTACCTAAATACAAACACAAGACAATATTTTTCCAGTCACTCATATGAAGAATAAAAAGGAAAACGAAAAATGAAAATGTGTTATATCAATTTCTTGACAAACATAGGATTGAATCCATATCATTTTCATGTTCACAATGTGTCTATTCCATCATTAACCAAGAACACATGATCTATGTTAGATCAACAATGGATTAGAACATTGATTTTTCAAAACAAGGTTTTTAGGTAAGCATTAACAATGTCATTACCTACTTGTTCATGGGTTCATCTCAAATCTATCATTCAACCAAAATCATTTAGCCTAAATTCGGATTTGTTCTACAAGTGGGTTTTAGTGAAATCTTAATGAATATCAACCTAAGGAATCATAGTAAGATTACCATGTCAACCCACATTCCTGTTAAGGTTTTAATTCAATTTCAATTTTAAAAATCCCCAATTATGAAAGGATGAACCCTAGAACAAAATAGATGAAATTGAAAGAAAATACTTACAATTAATTGATGTTAGAAGAAGGACGATTGAAACCCACAACTTGAAATCAATTAATTTGAGTGATTGAAGGTTTTGGAAGCTTCAACAATGGTGGAAAAGGTAAAACCCGTCGGCTGTGTGTTTTTGGGAGAGAGAGAGTTTGGTTTGAAAAAGGTTAAAAAACTCAAACTGGCGCCCTGACAAAAGTTACTGCCCGCGGTACCTTATCGATAAGGAATCGCGGGTTTGAGCCGCGGAGATAAGGAACCGCCTACAGAGGTAGGTTTTTATCTCTGAAAAACGCCAAATTTTGAAAATTCAGTTTTTCTAAAATACTTAAACTTAAATCATGAGCCTTTTAGAATATCATTGGATCATCATAACACTAAGCAATATGCCTTAATGAAGGATTACGAGTTAAATCAAGATCGAAAAGAACCGAAACGGACAAACGACTACTCGTAGCAAAACGACTAAGTGGAGAGAAGTCAAGAGAAGTGAATCAAGACTAGGATCAATGCTCAAGGGATTAATGACAATCTTCAAATAGTTGTAACGAAGAGCTTGTGTCATATATAGTGGTTTAAGACATGCCTTTCCGGCGAAACGATAAACGGCTTTGGTAATGAATAAGCACGAAGCAATTATTCAAGTATAGACTAAGATCACGTTCAATAATAGTCTTAGTCTAAACTAAAATATGAGCAAGGTATTAATTCACTTTCTCTCCCACAAAGGGCCTACTAACCGTATGGGTGCAAACCATGGAAATCATGCTTGATACTTTAAGCTTCTACTAACTCACTCTACATCACCATAGTGAATCAAGTATCCAAGAAATGAAGGTTTGAGAGGATAAAAGAAAAGAAACACAAACCACAAATAAATGTCAAGGCAAGGATGCCGAGAACAAGCACATAGTCAAGTAATGATCAAAAGAATGATCAAAGGGCGTGTGGAAGAACGAAAGCGTACCTTGGCCACAAAGAGCAATCCATGAAGGAATAAGTTCTATGCCCAATCAATGACTATGATGAGTACTAAGTCTTCAAGGACTAGTATCATTCCCAATCATCTTGGTATCATCATTCAAAGATGTTAAAGATCAATGAAGATGATTCTTCAAAAAGTGCAAGTAACTCAATCCATAACCAATTAATTGATTGATCTTCATGAGTACCTACACAAAGCTAGATGCAAACTAGTAGATACATTTCAAGAGTATATCTAAAATGCATAAAGGCTACTAATCTTAAGTGGGATGCAATATTATCAATTAAAAGACCTATTTTCAAAGAAAACATAGTTTTGACTAAAGAGAAACTTTAGTACAACTAGACCTTCTAATTTGAGGAGACAATGGATCGATCCAAAGTACAATATACTTCAAAGATCTTGAGTGACCATCGCTCTTATACCAATTGTAGAAACTAGAAGGGGGGGGGGGGGGGGGGGGGTTGAATAGTTTCTCTTCGATTGGTGACCAAATTAAAATTACTTTCAATTTGGTTTGTATCAAAACTATCTTTTACTTGAGGCTAAGTTGCATAATGATTAGGTTCAATTGAAATGCACTAGCAAAGATAATAAGTAAGTATAATGATAATGAAATAAGTAAAGAGTAAGGAAGGAGACAACCTAGTGGGAAGACACCAAGATTTATAGTGGTTCGATAACGAGGCTCTATCCTCGTTCCTACTCCACTCCTCGAGTACACCTACTCGAGATTTCCACTATATCCACAAGCTCCTTTCTCGGCGGAGAAAACCTTACATCGATGCTTACATTATTTTCCGACACTAAGCTAAATGTCTAGACCTAATCTTTAGCTAGGACCAATCTACACGACGTTGCCTACTTCATAATTTAACGACACAAGGCTAGATGTCGGGTTCTAATCTTAAGGTAGAACCAATCTTCACGACTCTTCACTTTGAAGCTAAGTGAGAACTTCACACAACACAACTACTAATCACTTTAAAGTTTAGTGAGAACTCACAAGATACAACCACATCACTTCATAGTTTAGTGAGAACTCCTAATCAAATCTATTACAACTCAACTAGACTTATCCAAGTACACACATGTAGCTTGGATTTACACAACACAAATCCAAGCAAACACATATGCAATGGATGTACACAACAAATCCAAGTATCCACAAATAACTTGGATGAACACAACTAGTCCAAGTATTCATAAATACATTGGATTGACCTAAAACAAAAAAGGGTATCATGATGAATATGACTAGCTCATAGATTCATCTTTATCACAACACTAGTGAGTGAGTGATCTTCTCATTGGACATGGTAAAGGAGGGGATCAAGAGGATAATCATATGTAAACATCCTTAACAATTTAAGTGATCATTTACTAATGATTATGCTATAGAAAATAGAAAGAGGGCTGAGAAAAACGTCCAAGAGGCTTGCTGGAAAATGAGATTTGACCCACTATTTAAAGGAGACAAAGTTACAACGGATCTATAACTGCTACTGTGCGCGGTACCTTATCTCACCCAGCGGTACCATATCGCTAAGGTACCGCGTAGGTACTTAAGGTACCGCCATTAGACTCTGCTCCGTTTTTTGTCTTTTAGTGGGGTGGGAATATCTGAGGTATTTGAACCCTTCAAAGGATATTCTAACAGCATTTGGAATATGCCATTTTCAAATTTTCATTTTCCATTTTAATAAAACATTTTCTAAAAAAGAAAGTTTATTAAAAAGTCTTTTGTCTTATTAACAAAAGTGAGTTTTAAGGATAATCATTTTGATGATCACTAAGTATGATTAAGAAAGGTTAGTGATATGATTATTACCTTGATGATAGTGTTAGTTAAATAATTCATTTTGTGTTTTACACTAAACGTGTTGTATGGTTTGTTGTGATCAAAACTAAGAAAGATTAGTTAACACTAATAATGTTTTTAGGCATCACTTGCATTAACAATTTTTTTTTGGAAAAGTTCGCATTTTCTGATAAAATTTACATTTTCGGATAAAACATCAAGCTTCGGATAAATGTGCATATTCGGATAATCCAGAATTCGGATAAAAAAACTTCTTTCGGGAAAATTCAAAATCTTCGGAAAAATTTAATATCTTTGGATAAATTATTATTCTTCGGATAAGCAACTTTCTTCGGATAAAAATTTTTCTTCCGATAAAAACATTTTCTTCGGATAAAACATATATCTTCGGATAAAACATGGTTCTTCGGATAAAAGATTGTATTCGGAAAAAAAAATTTCTTCAGATAAAGCATATATTTTCGGATAAACATATTTTTCGGATAAATCTAATTTCTTTGGATAATTTGTGTTGACAGCTTTAGGATAATATGATCATGAACAAAACGCCCAATTCATCTACCTAAGGCAAACACACTTGATTCTAAGGCAAACAAAGCAATAAACATATATTCTAAACCAATCCCACGCAAAACCTACCTATCAATTAAACTTATTCGATCCTAAGAAATTTCTAAACCCTAAAATATTATTTAATCAATTAAGAGAAAAGATATTGAGGCAATGGAATAGATTTATGAGAACAAGGTTTACCTTAATACTAGATTAAACGCAAGATCACGAAGTAAAAATTGGGGGTTTGGAAGGTTTATCAATGCCGTCAAAGGGGTGTGAATTTGCTTGAGTCGACGAAAAGAATAGAAGAGAGGGGGGGGGGGGGCTAATAACATTTGACCTAGATCAAAGTAAAACTTTCCCCCTTTTTACACTTTAGCCCTCCATTTTCTTTCTTTTTTCTTTTAGTTAAAGTCTATGTTGGTTTGAATTTCGTTAAGAAAACTTAACATTTGTCATTACTTAACCATTCTATTAACTATGTCCCCTTACACACAACTAACCACTTTAGCCTAAAACCACATCAATTTAACATATCCGAATCACATAAATCACGAAAAATCATAAAGCACAAACGAAAGATAATCCAACATTGAGCATTTGACCGATCAATTTTCTGAAAGACTTTTGAAGACCATTGTGATGTAGAAGACGATTTGACATTTTCTCCCCCTTATACAATGACCCGTTTTCTATTTAAAGAGTTGTAGTCATTGCTCAAAGAGTCAAATATCGATGGAAGGTTTTTCCATTTTAACTTGATATAAGAACGATTCGTGGTGGCAATAAGATTTCTCTTATTTTTACAAAATAAGTGCACTAAAGCGTACACTAACTTGTGTTAGACCAAGTTATAAAGTAAACTTGATCCCTTGTATGGTTTTAAAGTAAACCATACCCGAGAAAATTAATTCCTGTTGTGAGCCAACGTCTTCGAAAGAAATATGTGACTTTAATGCGAAAAACGGGTTGCAGTCAGAAATAACTACAAGCCATATGAGCATGTTTTAAAATATGTACAACTTTCATACGGAGTCTATTTATAGCGTTGTGTCAATATTAATCGACATTTCTAAGGCCGTAAATATTACCTTACTAAAAGACATGCCCGATTTAAAATAAAATTATTTATGGATCTTCTTGATTTTATATATTTTTTATGGTTTTTGTATGTTTTATATTTTTGTATTTTTCTTTTGATGGTTTATATATATACGATAATATACAAGATCACGATAAAAGGATACTCTAGAATAGTTTACCACCACTATTCAGCAGATTCCTCTGCCAACTCCTTAAGTGTTGCCGGTGAGAATAATTTCATGCCCAACTTTTCGATCAAAAACTCGATACGTCCTCGATCTAAGGCCTTTGTGAATATATCCGCCAGCTGATACTCAGTGTTGACAAAATATAGCTCGATCACTCCATTTTCCACTTTCTCTTTGATGGAATGGTACCGAATGTCAATGTGCTTCGCCCGGGAGTGTTGAACGTACTTGTAGCAAAGGGTAATGGCGCTTTTGTTATCACAGTACATCGGGATTTTGTTGAATCCAAGACCGTAGTCAGTTAATTGTGATCTCATCCAAAGAACTTGAGCACAACAACCGGAAATATCAATGTATTCAGCCTCTGTACTTGATATCACAACGCTTTTCTGCCTTTTGGATGCCCAACTAATCAGTTTATCTCCAAGAAGTTGCACACTGCCGGAAGTGCTACGTCTAGTATCTTGACACCCAACATAATCCGCATTTGCATATGATATTAGTGCAATAGAGGAATCCTTCGGAGACCACAGACCACGATGAAGTGTTCCTTTAAGATATCAAAAGATCCTTTTCACAACATGTAAATGCTTTTCGGTAGGCCGAGCCTGATACCAGGCACACATGCATATAGTAAATTGCAAATCAGGCCTGCTAGCAGTCAGATAGAGATGGGTGCCGATCATGCCATGGTAAAGTTTAGGATCGACAACAATCCCATCCCTATCCTCATCTAACTTAGATCTCTCCACCATTGGAGTATCCACGGGGGAACAGTTTTCAAAATGATATTTTTTCAATGATTCAAGAGCATATTTAGATTGATTAATGAAGATGCCTCTGGGATTTTGAGAAATTTTCAACCCTAAGAAAAACCAAAGTTTTCCCATCATCGACATCTTATAACGTATGGACATGATTTTCTCAAAATGGTCAAACAGTCTTTGATTAGTGGCAGCAAAAAATTTATCATCAACATAAATTTGTACCAGTATCATGTCGTTGTCCTCCTTGAGAATGAACAATGTTGGGTCCACTTTGCCTTTGGAGAAGCCTTCCGAGATGAGATAAGACGATAGGAGATCGTACCACGCGCGTGGAGCTTGTTTCAACCCATAAAGAGCCTTCTTGAGCTTATACACGTGATTAGGATACTCCGAGTTGACGAATCCATTCGGTTGGCTTACGTATACATATTCCCTTAATTCACCATTAAGAAATACCGTCTTAACATCCATTTGATAGACGATCATATTCATGTGAGAAGCATAAGCAATGAATAGTCTAATCGCCTCCAATCGTGCAATAGGAGCAAAGGATTCTTCAAAGTCAATACCTAAATCTTGTTTGTAACCTCTAACAACCAATCTAGCTTTGTTCTTTAACAATCCACCTAACTCATCGAGTTTAACCTTATATACCCACAACAATGTAAGGATGTCAACGTTGTCGGGTAAAGGAACTAATTCCATACTTCAAGACGTTCAAATTCATTGAGTTCCTCTTGCATGGCTTCAATCCAAGATGATTGTGTCATGGCTTGTTGCCAAGTTTTAGGTTCAGTGTCGGAAAGAAATGAATCAAAGTAGCAATATAATGCATGTTCTTGTAGTTGATGGCGTGTTAAGACTGGTCGATCGATGTCACCAATAATATTGCGGATTGGGTGATCCTTTGTCCATTTGGTGTTGTGATTTTCAATTCGTGGTGGTCCAGAGTGAATGATTGCATGAGCTTCCTCTAAGGTAGACGCACCGTTAGGGTTTTTGGATATTTGTGAACCAAAGAATGGATGCTCGTGTAGATGAGCAATATCCAAATCGTGATCATAGTAATCCTTTTCAACATCATTAGGAACGAGTAGGGGTGTTGATTCGGGTGTAGTTTGAGAATTTTTGGGGGATGGAGCATCTGGTTCAATAGTCACTGTATATGCATCAAATTGATTTCCATTATCTTGAGCAACAACTTCGGGAATCGGAGCTACTACTGCAGGTGCTGGGAAAATCATCACTAGGAGGATCAAAGAATTCATCAAACATAGGTTGAAATAACTCATCCCAATCGGGCCTTGTAGGTGGTGTAAATTATGGAGAAGCAGGATTGTTGGGAGTTAAACCGGAACTAATCGTACCGGTTCCCATCTCATGATGTGCAGGTTCTGAGTTGTGTTGCTCAGAAGCCATCGTTGTTAGCTCATCAAAATCGGCATCCAAAGTTTCTACTATCTTGCCAAGACGATGGTTATAAATTCGGTAAGCTTTCTTTCCGGGTAAGTAACCAATGAAAATTCCAATATCAGCCTTCAGTTGAAGTTTGCCCAAATTATCACTATTAGTATTTGGATAACACAGTGCAGCAAACACATGAAGAAATGAAATATCGGGTTTATGTCCATGAAGTAGCTCATATGGAGTTTTTCCATGGCGCTTACGAATTATGGATCGGTTTTGGGTATAACATACGGTTGCCACTGCTTCAGCCTATAAGAATAAAGGAGCATTCGCATAAATTAACATAGTTCAAGCAGCTTCCATTAGTGTACGGTTACATCTTTCCACGACACCATTTTGTTGTGGAGTGCGAGCAACTGAAGTTTCATGTGAAATACCGACCTCTTCATAATAGTCTCGTAGGGTCTTATTAACGAACTCAGTTCTATTACCAGTTCAAATGCGGCGAACTATAGCATTAAGATGCACCAGAATCATCTTAAAAAAGTAATAATATATGCTGGTGCTTGATTCTTGGTTAGTAAGAACTTAACCCATGTAAATCTTGAATAATCGTCCACCATGACGAGGATGTATTTTCGACCACTCACACAAGCCATACGCATTGGCCCGCAAAGATCCATATGCAACAGATACAGTGGTTCTTGGTTGGTATCTTCAGCTTTAGGTTTGTATGATTTCTTGGTGCTTTTCCCTAAAGAACACGTGGATCATAAATGATCCTTGTCGAACTTAAGTTTTGGAAGACCACGAACAAGCTCATTTTTAGCCAGATGGTTAATAGCATCAAAGTTAAGATGAGATAAACGATGATGCCACAACCATGACTTAGTCTTAGATGCTTTGGAGAGTAGACAGTCAGGAGAGGCGACCATCATGTTTTGAATGGACAGTGTATAGATATTATCCCCTCGAGAACCTTTTAACAAGTCATTTCCTGCAAGATCGTAAATGAAGCAAGTATGTTGTCGAAAAGCAACTTCAAGGTTTGAATCGCAAAATTGTCCCACTGAAAATAAGTTGTGACCAAGTCCCTCCACGTAATACACCCTTGAAATCGTAACATTCCCAATTTGTTATTCACCATAACCCATGATCTTCGCTATATGGTCGTTGCCAAATTTCACCGTTGCTAGAAACTTGCTGACGAAATTTCTGAGCATCCAGCGGTCTCCGGTCATATGCTTTGAGCATCCAGAGTCCAAGTACCAGAGGATGATTTGGACCACCTGAAAATATCACCAGACAAATCCTCTATGTTAGCAGGTACAGATATATTTATCTTAGATTTGCTAACAGAAGAATTCTTAGGCTTCAAAATTTTCTTCCTAGATGTCGGCTTAGATTCTAGTTGTCTAAGATCCTGAGGTACTTCTTCACTATTAGGCACAATAGTGGGGGCAGACCTAGTTAAAGGGCGCTTTTTCCATTTTTTAGTGCAAGTGTTCCTATTTAAAGGACGTTGAGACCTGACTTCCGTGAATGTGATCCTAGTTAAAGACCACGTAGTTCCATTTGCGGTGAAGGTCCTACCAGTGGGTTACCATTGCCAACCAACTTGGGTGAATTTCTTCCCCGTTGGAGTCTATTCAAGATTGTTCATAATTGCATACATTTTATTCACATGGTCAACAAGACATAAATCATGACGCTGAGAAAGCATTCATTCATTACAATTCCAACATCTCAAATAAGAATTCACATTTTTCTTAGGCTGCTGCACAAGCGCAGGGCCTTTAGTATTAGCTACATGATTCTTTTTATTTAAATATGAAATAACATTCCTAGGATGAACTTCTACTTTCTTCTTCGCACTCCTATTAGTGGCAGGCTTGATCCTATCTTTCTTGTCTTGAGATCCTTTAGCCTTAGTAGACACAATTACTCCTGTAGAAGCCAAGGGAACATTAGTGACAGATTTTGATTTAGCCTTGATGGGTGTGTTTAAAATATGCTTAGCTCCTGGGTTCTTATTGAATGGAGTCATGGCAATGGTGGCGGTTTGTTTTTTAAGTGGTACAGAACCTGGTTGTCCTATGTAATTCAAATGCTCTAAGCATTGTTGTACCTTCTCAATGTAAGCATGAGCAGAGTAATAGTGACTATTCGATGGATCTAGTTCATAAAGATCATTTACAACATCCCTAGCCAGATTCGCGTACTTAACTGCATGCTCCATATAGAGCTTATACCATAGAGGATTGTTCTTATGGTACGGGTTCTTAGTGATCACCACCTTTTTAGTTTTTGGAGCACTAGAGGTCGAGGCAGAGATTGTAGTTGGATTATCAACAACTTCTTGTCCTTTGAGTTGAAGTGTCTCCTTTAATTCAGCCAAAACCATGTTTTTGTCTATGAGTTGAATACTTAAGTCAGAACAACTATTCCACTTTGAGCCGTGATAGATTCGAGAAGATACCGAGAATTAAATTGAACCCATGCAAAACTCGTGTATCAAATGGCGCCGATGCCGGCTCTTTTCGTGAGGATTAACGGTTTTTTGTCAGAAATTGGATTTTGGGATCCGTTCACCGTGAACGTTACTTTTTCATAAAAAATTTCAAAAATTCTAAAAAAATAAAAAATTTTCAAAATACAAAAAAATTAAAAAACATAAAAAACCAAAAAAATTTCTTGCTTTGTTAGTTCTTTTGCAGGTGTATGCGTACTCGATCAACGTCTTATCAAGAGCCCGAGACTCTTGATAACTTAGACATGGCCGGTGTACACAACAACAATAATAATCAACCTCAAAACAACATGAATAATAACAACAATGAACATCTACCAGACAATCGTCCTATGATCGAACTTTTGCAAGCACATGTAGAGGGCAACAACGATCCTATTGTCATACCCGCGGTTGCAGCCAACAACTTTGAGCTCAAATCCGGATTTATTCAAATGGTCTCTGCTCAACCATTCTTGGGGCGTACCATTGATGATCCTCATGACCACATCAAAAGGTTCCTTCAACTCACGAATACGGTCAAATTCAATGGTGTTCCACAAGAGGTAATCCGTTTACAACTTTTTCCTTTCTCCTTAGAGGGACAAGCCCGACATTGGCTTGCAAAGGAACCGCCACAAAGTATTCTTACGTGGACGGACTTAGAGACCAAATTCATAAACTACTTTTTCCCACCCTCTCGTACTACCGCTTTGCAGAATGAAATTATTAATTTTGAACAAAAGTACGATGAGAGTTTTAGTGAATCATGGGACCGTTTTAAAGATCTTTTAAGAAAGTACCCACAACATGGTTTTACCAAAGTGCACCAAATTAATACTTTTTACAATGGTTTAAGCATGAATGACCAAGATTCACTAAATAGTGCCTCGGGGGATAATATTTTGGTTAAGAGTTCTAATGCCGCTTGGGATATTATTGAGAATAAGTATAGAGTGAAAACCAAGAGTGTTCAGACCAATGCCGCTAGTGCTAGTACTAGTGACAACGACAAGTGACTTGAAAAAATTACTTCTCTTCTTGAATCGCTTGCTGCCCACACCGCTAACAACACCAAAAGCATCAACGCTCAAAACGCTCAAGTCAATGCTGTAAGCCAACCATGTGAAATATGTGGGGGTCCTCACTCTTACACTACTTGTACCTCCACCCAAGACTATCCTTGTGAGAATGTTAATGCAGCATACGGTACCTATCCTCCGGCCGGTTATCAAGCTCGTCCTCAAGGTGACCGAAACTTGCTCAGCTATCGCTCAAACAACTTTCTTTCCCCGCCCGGTTTTCCTCCAACCAATCAAAACCAACAACAAAACCTTAACCGAACCAACCAAAACCAACCTCGAGCACCATACCAACCACCTCAAAGACAACCATATCCACCTCAAAATCCCACTCAAGTTTACCAACCCGCTCCTTACCAACCACCTTCTTATCAAGCACCTCCCCCTACTCAACCCACCGTTTTCAACCACGAGGTCGAAACGTACATGCGGACGAATGATGTGTTGGTGAAGAATCTACAGACCCAGATTATTAGTTTAAAGGGCGACATGGTGAAACAAGGGAATGATCTTAGAGCCGATATGCGAAACTCTTTGAGTAGTCAAACGAAGGACCTAAGGGACATGATGGCTGGTTTCTTCCAAGGTAATCAATCCTCTTCTTCGGGTACTCTTCCGAGTAACACCGTCGCTAATCCAAGAGGGGAGATGAAAGCAATCACCACTCGCAGTGGAAAAGGTACCAAGGAACCCGAGCTTCCTATACCTTCACCGGTGATTGTGACAAAGGAAAACGAGTCACCTACTCATATTCCTCAACCTTCTACCTCCCCAATTCCTCCACCTCTTCCTTCTACCCCTCCTCCACCCAAGGATGTGAGTGATCCTACAATCCCAAAGACTTCCTCTTCTTCCGATATACCTTATCCCTCTAGGTTGAGGAAAGAGAAGCTCAAAAGCAAGGACGATATTCAAGTTTCAAACTTTCTCAAAATGTTTAAACAATTGAATTTCAACATCTCCTTCGCTGAGGCTCTCGCTCACATGCCTAAATACGCGAAGATGTTTAAAGATCTTCTTAGTAACAAGGAGAAGCTTCTTGATATTGCTAATACCCAACTAACGAGAATTGCTCTGCAGTGCTCTTAAGGAAATTGCCAACCAAACTTGGTGATCCGGGTCGCTTCTTAATCGCTTGCAACTTCCCGGGAGTAGAGAATTGCATGGCCCTAGCCGATCTAGGTGCTAGTATTAACTTAATGCCATTAAGTGTTTGGAAGCAGTTATCTCTCCCCGAGCTAGTCCCCACCAAAATGACTTTGGAATTAGCTAACCGTACGGTTGCTTATCCAGTGGGGATAGCCGAAGACGATTTTGTAGGAGTCGATAAATTCACTTTTCCCGCCGATTTCGTCGTAGTCGACTATGAGATGGACCCTCGTGTTCCATTAATCGTTGGACGTCCATTCTTGAGGACCGGTCGCACTCTCATCGATGTAGAAGCGGGTGAGCTTATCATGAGAGTTAGTGACGATCAAATTGTCTTCAACAGGGGTAAGATTTCTAAACAGCCTTATTCATACGAGAGTGTTAATTGTATCGAAGTTCTTGATGAGGCTTGTGAAGAACAATTTAATGATGCTTGTAAAAGTAGTCGTACCTCTCCTCCCAATGTTGAGACCGTTGCCTCTATTGCCCCATCACTCATTCCATTTGGAGAAAGTGATTTCCTTCTCACTGAATTTGAAGCAAGTTTAGGGGATGTGGATTTAAAATATGACGATTCTCCCACCGATTGGGAAGAAGACATTCGTACCATTGAGAAACTTCTCAATGAGGACCATATTTCTCCACCATCTCCCAAGGATATTGCTATCGATGAACCGAATTTGACTACACCTTCCATCAAAAATCCTCAAGATTTAGAGCTTAAGGAGTTACCGTCCCATCTCGAGTACGTGTTCCTTGAAGATAAGAAGAAGTCACCCGTCATAATCGCTAAGGACTTGAAAGAAGAAGAAAAATCTCGCCTTATCGCCGTGCTTAAAGATCATAAGAAGGCAATTGCTTGGAAATATTCCGATATCCGCGGAATTGATCCACACTTTTGTACACACAAAATTCTCATGGAAGATGACTTTAAACCCGCAATCCAAAGCCAAAGAAGGGTTAATCCTCGAATTCATGACGTCATCAAACAAGAGGTTATCAAACTTCTTGATGCCGGCATGATTTACCCTATTTCGGATTCGCCATGGGTAAGTCCCGTCCATTGTGTGCCAAAGAAGGGCGGAATAACCGTTGTTCCCAATGAACACAACGAGTTGATTCCTACTCGTCTCGTTACTGGGTGGAGAGTTTGTATCGACTATCTCAAACTCAATGATGCCACGAGAAAAGATCTCTTTCCTCTTCCTTTCATGGATCAAATGCTCGAGCGTCTAGCGGGTAATGATTACTATTGCTTCTTAGACGGTTTCTCCGGGTATTTCAAATTCCCATCGATCCCAAAGACCAAGAGAAAACCACATTCACTTGTCCCTACGGAACATTTGCTTACAAACGCATGCCTTTCGGTTTATGCAATGCTCCTGGGACGTTCCAAAGGTGTATGATGGCTATCTTCCATGACATGGTTCAAGCAACTATAGAAGTCTTCATGGATGATTTCTTGGTTTATGGCGATTTATTCTCTGCTTGCCTTGCCAATTTAGAACGTATGCTTAAGCGGTGTGAAGACACTCGCCTTGTTCTTAATTGGGAAAAATGCCATTTCATGGTAAAAGAGGGCATCGTGCTAGGACAAAAAATCTCCAAAGCCGGTCTTGAAGTGGACCGTGCTAAATTCGATGTTATTGAAAAATTGCCTCCACCTTCAACCGTGAAGGGTGTGAGAAGCTTCCCTGGTCATGCGGGCTTCTACCGTCGATTCATCAAAGATTTTTCTAAGTCGCTCGCCCGATGACCAATCTCTTGGAAAAAGATACTCCTTTTATCTTTTCCAAAGAGTGTATTGAAGCCTTCAACCTTCTTAAGGATAAGCTAACTAAGGCACCGGTCTTGGTTACCCCTAATTGGGAGCTGCCTTTCGAGTTGATGTGCGATGCTAGCGACTTTGCCATTGGAGCGGTTTTGGGCCAAAGAGTGATTAAACACTTCCAACCGATCCATTACGCTATCAAGACAATGACGGGGGCTCAATTGCATTACACGATAACCGAAAAAGAGCTTTTAGCTGTTGTCTATGCTTTTGAAAAATTTCGCCCCTATCTTGTCCTTTCTACCACCATCGTGTATACCGATCATTCCGCGTTGAAGTACTTGATGACTAAGCAAGATTCTATACCAAGACTTCTTCGCTGGGTTTTGCTACTTCAAGAATTTAAAAACAAAATTCGTGATAAGAAGGGAGCTGAAAACCTAGCCGCGGATCATCTCAGTAGACTTGAGGATCCTTATCAAGGGGATCATCCGAACAAAGAGATCAATGACTCTTTTCCCCTGGAGACCTTAATGTTTATCAACTCGAATAATGATGAAGCCTCGTGGTTTGCGGACATTGCAAACTACTTGGCGGGTGGAATTCTTATTGACGGGTTAACATCCCAACAAAAGAAAACGTTCTTCAAAGACATTAAGACTTAATTTTGGGATGACCCATATCTCTTCAAACAATGCGCTGATTTGATTATTCGCTGATGTGTTGATGGACCGGCAGCTTTAGACATTCTCGAAGCTTGCCACAAAGGACCCACCGGTGGTCACTTTGGTCCCAACTTCACTGCTAAGAAAGTGTTTGACTCAGGATTTTATTGGCCCTCCATTTATCGTGACGCTCACGAAATGGTGAAAAATTATGATGCTTGCCAACGACAAGGCAAGATCACACATAAAGATGAGATGCCTCAAAATTTCATACAAGAATGTGAAATCTTTGATGTATGGGCATCGACTTTATGGGGCCATTCCCTTCATCTAAAGGAAACAAATACATCCTTGTAGCCGTTGACTACGTTTATAAATGGGTTGAAGCCAAAGCTTTACCCACTAACGACGCAAGGGTGGTTTCTAACTTTTTGAAGTCGCTATTCGCTAGATTCGGTGTGCCTCGTTCCATTATTAGTGATCGCGGGACTCATTTTTGCAATGATCAATTCGCAAGAGTCATGGCTAAGTATGGTGTCAATCATCGGCTTTCCACCGCATACCACCTACAAACTAATGGCCAAGCTGAAATCTCTAACCGAGGGTTAAATCGAATTCTTGAACGAACCGTGGGAGAGCATCGTGCCTCATGGGCCGATAAACTTGATGATGCTTTGTGGGCTTTTCGTACCGCATACAAGACTCTGATTGGTTGTACACCATATCGTCTCGTTTACGGGAAGGCATGCCCCCTCCCCATTGAGTTCGAGCACAAGGCTTACTGGGCCTTGAAGTGGGCTAATTTCGATATCAACAAAGCCGGTTACCTACACAAAATCCAACTCAATGAGCTCAATGAACTCTAGAATGAAGCTTATGAAAATTCTTTGATCTATATGGAAAGGACTAAGCTCATTAATAAGTGTGAAAACACTTATCCTTTTACCACTTATTTCCTATAATAACAAGACAAAAACGTGTATTTTATGTCGTAAAAGTCGGAATTATGCGTGGTTTGTGTTTTTATTGTGTTTTAGGACAAAAAGATCAAAAATGAAGAAAACACGGGATTTCACGGGCTTTTATCGAAGAAAAGACGAAGTCAAGAGATCAAGAGTGCTTAAAGAACGGATGTCCAAGACCTATTCTGAAGATTTATCGAAGAAAAAGTCTAAAGACGGAAGTTTAATGAAGTCGAAGAACTTAAGTCTAAATTAAAGAAGAAAATTATTAAGACAAGTTCGAATCCTGAGACGACGTCGAGAAAAGACAAAGAATTAAATCAAGTCGAGAAAGAAGGAAGAACCACACATGCACTTCCCATTTCCCTATAAATACCCTCCTAATCACATTAGGAGGGTGGTTAGATAGTGTTAGTTTTTCATTTTTCTTTCTAGTTTTTAGAGAGAGAAAGTTCCCAACTTTCTCTCACTAAGTTTCATCTTTTTCTTTCAAGTTTAAGGTTTGGATCATTCTTGTATTTGGATTTCATTAATCTAATTCAAGTTAAGCTTTTTGTTCTTTAATCTCTTTCTACCTTTCTTTATTTTACTTTGTTCTTAATCCGAAAGTCCATGTTTGATCCGAATGGTTCTTAATTCTTGTTGATTTTGGAGTTTCGTGATTAAAAAGCTAATCTTTCTTGTTCTACTTAAGCTCTTGAATGTATAAGCTATAAGCTCATCATGCTTATTGGCTTGTTCGATTGATTTGGCTTATTTACGTTTAAGTTTTCTAAGAGATTTATTGTTCTTAAGTCCGTTTTATGAAAGTTCGAATGTTTTAGATTTCAAAAGTTTTAGAATTTGTGCTTATTTACTCTTTTAGAAGTTTGAAAATGCTTATGGGGTACTGCTTATTTGCTTGAGCTTATTTCCCTTTTGGACGCCTTTGCCATCTTAGGAGGGTTTTACTTGGTCCCGATTTGGTTACGATTGCATAAACTGCGATCTGGTTCCTTCCCTGGTACGATCCACGCCTACGATCACACATTGCGATCTGGGGTGCGATCGGGTCTCTCTTCACTGCTTTGATCGCATTGATTGCGATCGGTTTGTTACGATCCGGAACCACGTTCAAAGACCACGATCACTCATTGCGATCGTGGTTGCGATCTGGTAGTACGATCGCCCCTCCCATCGTACTAGTGAGTACGATCGAATCTCCTTTGTTGTAATCGCATTGAGTGCGATTGGTGGTTACGATGGAATATTATGATGGAATGGTTACGATGGAATGCGATCGCAGTGCACAGCTATTTTAGTCTTTGTTTTGTTTTCCTAAAGTTTTCAAATTTACTCTTTCCCGCCTTTTGTGTTAGTCTATTTTAAACATCTTTCCTAGTTTTTAATCATTTACATTTCAGTTTCTAAGGTTGCAAGCTTTTATTTGTAGTTTAATTTTAAGATGTCCATTTTACTCAACGACAACTTTAATCACTTGCATTTAGTTTAAACATTAGATAACCAAACTAAACCATTCTCTTGTTCACCAAAAGACAATTGAGTCGCACTCTAGACTGGAAATCAATTCGAGGAGATCGGACGATAAATATTTTATACTTGGATAAAACCTTGTATTAAATGGCGCCGCTGCCGGCTCTTTTCGTTAAGATTAACGGTTTCTAGTGAGTGACGCATTGAATTTTGGGATCCGTTCTTTGAACGTTATTTTCCTTGTTTTAAAATTTTTTTCAAAAAACCCTAAAAAAATATAAAATTCTTCAAAAATACAAAAACATTGAAAAATCATAAAAAGCAATTCTTTTCCTAAGGTTTTGCACCAAAAGATTATATAGATATTCTCTCTGTGTATTTTTATTCTGCAGGTGTATGCGTACTAGATCTTCAAACTATTCTGAGCCCGAGACTCGTGAAGATTTAGATATGGCTGGTGTTCATAACAACAATAATAACCCACCTCTACCCAATTTGAATAACAATAACAACAACAACAATGTCCCCCTACCCGATTTACGAACAATGGAGGAATTGTGTCAACCCACCATGAACGGACGCGGAGGCCCGATTGCGTCGATGCACATCACGGCTCAGGAGTTTTCGTTGAAGCATCACATGATCCAACAAGTGCAAACTAACCCATTTCGCGGAATTCCGGATGATGATGCCAACAAACACCTCGACAAATTCATTACCATCACCGAAAGCATTAAGTCCCCTAGTGTTTCTATGGATGACCTTCGCCTTCAACTATTTCCCCACTCACTTTCTCACCATGCCAAAAAATGGTTTGACCGTCTCCCAAAGAATTCTATTCATACTTGGAATGACATGACTCAACGTTTTTTGTCGCGCTACTTCCCACCATCCATGGTCATAAGCCTTCGTAACCAATTTAGTGGATTCATGCAAGACATAGATGAATCGCTCTTTGATGCTTGGGAACGATACAATGATTTGATCGACCGTTGTCCAAATCACAACATGCTCCCATCACTCTCATTGATACCTTCTACAATGGTCTTACTTTTCGTGATCGTGACACGATCAACGCCGCCGCCGGTGGTACTTTTATGAAAAGGAGACCGGAGGAGTGTAGAGAGTTGATTGAAAACATGACTACTCACCACAAGAATTGGGATTGATCCGCATCCTCAAGATCTAACCCGAGAGTCAATGTTTCTTCCACTACTTCCAATCCTGAGATGACCGAAATTACCCGACAACTCGCAGAGATGAACAAGAATTTCATGACCATGGCCACAAACCACTTTCAACAATCTAAAGCCGTTGCTATTTCTTGTGAAACATGTGGTGGTCCTCATTCTTACAATGATTGTCCTTCTACTCAAGGTAATTTTTCTGAAAACGTTAACGCGGCATACGGTACTTATCCCTCGGGAGGCTATCAAGCTCGCCCTCAAGGAGACTGTAGCTTGCTAAGTTATCGTTCAAACAACTATCTTCCTCCTCCAAACAAAAACCAACAACAAAGCTATAACCGAAACAACCAATCCCAACCTCGTGCTAACAATCAATATCAATCCCAAAGAAACCCATACCCACCTCAAGGAAATTCTCAAGCTTACCAAGCTCCACCTCTCAATCAACCGATGGCATTGTATCAAGACGTCGAGACGTTTATGAGGACTAATAGAGAGATGGTGACAAATCTTCAGAGTCAATTCATCAACTTGAAAGGAGAAATGGCTAAACAAGGGAGCGATATTCGAGCCGAGCTAAGGAATGACATGGTGAAACAGAGCAATGATATTCGTGCCGACATGAGAGACACTTTCAGCACCCAAGCGGATAATTTACGTGATATGTTAGGTTCTCTCTTCCAAGGTAATCAACCCTCTTCTTCGGGTACTCTCCCGAGTAACACCGTTGCGAATCCAAGAGGGGAGATGAAAGCAATCACCACTCGTAGTGGAAAAGGTTATACGGAACCCGAGCTTCCTACACCTCCACCCGTGATTGTGAACAAGGAAAAAGAGCAACTTTCCTCACCTCCTTCGCCTTCTATCCCCATTCCCCCACCACCCGTGGTTGTGAGTGATACTACTCCCCTAAAGCCTTCTTCTTCATCCAATATACCTTATCCTTCAAGGTTGAGGAAAGAGAAGCAAAAGAGCAAGGATGATATTCAAGTTTCAAACTTTCTAAAAATGTTTAAACAATTGAATTTTAACATCTCCTTTGCCGAGGCTCTCGCTGACATGCCTAAATACGCGAAGATGTTTAAAGATCTTCTTAGTGACAAGGAGAGGCTTCTTGACATTACTCAGACCCAACTTAATGAGAATTGCTCCGCCGTTCTCTTAAGGAAATTGCCCACCAAACTTGGTGATCCGGTTCGCTTCTTAATTCCTTACAAATTCCTGGGAGTAGAGAATTGCATGGCCCTAGCCGATCTAGGTGCCAGTATAAACTTAATGCCTTTAAGTGTTTGGAAGCAATTATCTCTCCCCGAGCTAGTCCCCACCAAAATGACTTTGGAATTAGCTAACCGTACGGTTGCTTATCCAGTGGGGATAGCCAAAGACGTTTTCGTTGGCTTTGACAAATTCACCTTTCCGGCGGATTTTGTTGTCGTTGACTACGAGATGGATCCCCGTGTTCCATTAATCGTTGGACGTCCCTTCTTAAGGACCGGTCGCACTTTCATTGATGTAGCCGCGGGCGAAATAATCATGAGAGTTGGTGACGATAAAATTGTCTTCAACATGGGTAAGATTCTAAGCAACCTTATTCATATGAGAGTGTTAATGCTATTGATGTTCTCGATGAGGCTCTTGAAGAACACTTTCATGATGCTTGCAAAAGTACTCTCTCTTCTCTACCCAATGTTGAGACCGTTGCCTCAATTGCTCCGTCATTGACTCCTTTTGGAGAAAGTGACTTGGATGATTTCGAAGCTAGCTTGGGTCCTCTCAATCTTAAGTATGATGATTCTTCCACCGATTTGGATGAAGACATTCGTACAATTGAGAAACTTCTCAATGAAGACCCGTTTTATCCTCCTTCTCCTAAAGAGGTGACTAATGATGATCCATCGTTAGTTACACCATCTATTGAGGATCCTCCTACTATTGAGCTTAAGGACCTACCGTCTAATCTCGAGTACTTTTTCCTTGAAGATAACAAGAAGTTACCGGTCATCATCGCAAAGGACCTGAAAGAAGAAGAAAAATCCCGACTTATCGCTGTGTTGAAGAATCATAAGAAAGCGATTGCGTGGAAGATCTATGATATTCGTGGAATTGATCCTCACTTTTGCACACATAAAATTCTCATGGAGGACTACTTTAAACCCACTATTCAAAGCCAACGAAGGGTGAATCCTAAGATCCATGACGTTATCAAAAAAGAGGTTATCAAACTTCTTGATGCGGGCTTGATCTATCCTATCTCGGATTCACCGTGGGTTAGTCCAGTCCATTGTGTGCCTAAGAAAGGCGGAATCACCGTTGTTCCCAACGAAAACAACAAGTTGATTCCTACTCGTCTCGTTACAGGGTGGAGAGTTTGTATAGACTATCGCAAACTCAATGATGCTACGAGAAAGGATCACTTTCCCTTTCCTTTCATGGACCAAATGCTTGAACGTCTAGCGGGTAATGATTATTACTGCTTCTTAGACGGTTTCTCCGGGTATTTTCAAATACCCATCGATCCCCATGACCAAGAGAAAACCACATTCACTTGTCCTTATGGAACATTTGCTTACAAAAGAATGCCTTTCGGCTTGTGCAATGCTCCTGGGACATTCCAAAGGTGTATGATGGCTATCTTCCATGACATGGTTGAAGAAACCATGGAAGTATTCATGGATGATTTCTCGGTCTATGGTGATTCCTTCTCTACTTGCCTTGCCAATTTGGAACGCATGCTTAAGCGGTGTGAAGACACTCGCCTTATTCTGAATTGGGAAAAATGCAATTTTGTGGTAAAAGAAGGAATTGTGCTAGGACACAAAATCTCTAAAGCCGGTCTTGAAGTGGACCGTGCTAAAGTGGATGTCATAGCCAAATTACCTCCACCTTCAACTGTGAAGGGTGTGAGAAGTTTTTTGGGTCACGCGGGCTTCTATCGTCGTTTCATTCAGGATTTTTCTAAAATCGCTCGCCCGATGACCCACCTCTTGGAAAAAGATACTCCTTTTATCTTTTCCAAATAGTGTATTGAAGCCTTTAATCTTCTTAAGGATAAGCTAACTAAGGCACCGGTCTTGGTTACCCCTAATTGGGAGCTACCTTTCGAATTGATGTGCGATGCTAGCGACTTTGCTATTGGAGCGGTCTTGGGCCAAAGAGTGAATAAATACTTCCAACCAATCCATTACGCTAGCAAGACAATGACGGGGGCTCAATTGCATTATACGACAACCGAAAAAGAGCTTTTAGCTGTTGTCTATCCTTTTGAAAAATTTCTCCCCTATCTTGTCCTTTCCACCACCATCGTGTATACCGACCATTCCGCGTTGAAGTAATTGTTAACTAAGCAAGATTCTAAGCCAAGACTTCTTCGTTGGGTTTTGCTCCTTCAAGAATTCAACATTGAAATTCGTGACAAAAAGGGAGCCGAAAACCTAGCAGCGGATCATCTGAGTAGACTTGAGGATCCGTATCAAGGGGATCATCCGAACCAAGAGATCAATGACTCTTTTCCCCTTGAGACCTTAATGTCTATTCACTCCAATCTTGATGACACCACGTGGTTTGCTGACATTGCAAAATACTTAGTAGGTGGTATTCTCATCAAAGGGTTAACATCCCAAGAAAAGAAGAAGTTCTTTAAAGATGTTAAGAGTTACTTCTGGGATGACCATTATTCATTCAAACAATGTGCTGATCTGATCATTCGTCGATGTGTTGATGGACCGACAGCTTTGCAAATCCTTGATACTTGCCATAAAGGACCCACCGGTGGTCACTTTGGTCCCAACTACACCGCTAAGAAAGTGTTTGACTCTGGATTTTATTGGCCCACCATTTATCGTGACGCTCACGAAATGGTTAAGCATTGTGATGCTTGCCAAAGACAAGGCAAGATCACACATAAAGATGAGATGCCTCAAAATTTCATACAAGAATGTGAAATCTTTGACGTACGGGGCATCGACTTTATGGGGCCATTTCCATCATCCAAAGGGAACAAGTACATCCTCGTAGCCATTGACTACGTTTCTAAATGGGTTGAAGCTAAGGCTCTCCCAACGAACGATGTGAGGGTGGTTGTGAACTTTTGAAGCAGCTGTTTGCTCGATTCGGTGTCCCTCGTGCTATAATCAGTGACCGCGGGACTCATTTTTGCAATGATCAATTTGCAAGAGTCATGGCTAAGTATGGTGTTAATCATCGTCTTTCCACCGCCTATCATCCCCAAACCAATGGGCCAGCCGAGATTTCCAACCGTAGATTGAAGCGAATTCTGGAACGTACTGTGGGAGAGCATCGTGCCGCGTGGGCCGATAAGTTAGATGATGCTCTGTGGGCTTTCCGTACAGCTTATAAGACCCCGATTGGTTGTACACCTTATCGTCTTGTGTACGGGAAAGCATGCCACCTCCCCATCGAGCTGGAACATAAGGCGTACTGGGCCTTGAAGTGGGCTAACTTCGACATCAACAAAGCCGGTGATCTTCGCAAGATTCAACTCAACGAGCTCAACGAACTGAGAAATGAAGCTTACGAGAACTCACTGATCTACAAGGGGTAGACCAAGATCATCCATGACGCAAGAATCAAGAACCGAGAGTTCAACGTTGGTGATCAAGTTTTACTCTTTAACTCTCGGTTAAAGATCTTCTCTGGTAAGTTGAAGAGTCGTTGGTCTGGTCCATTCACCGTCACCAAAGTCTTTCCATACGGCACCGTTGAGCTTTCTCAGCCAAATGGGCCTAATTTCAAGGTGAATGGCCAGCGTTTGAAGCTGTACTTTGGTGAGGACATCTCTCATGAGATGATCCCATCCCTCACCACGTTTCCCATGAACTGAATTTGGGTCGAGTCAGGCTCGTGACTCGGTTATAAAAAACAAGCGCTTCTCGGGAGGCAACCCGTGATCTATCCTTTACTGCTTTCATAATAAGTGTAGGGGGAGCCCCGTATGTGTTGGTTGTCTTGTTTCTGGTGCTGTGCAGGGATTAAAGCTTCAAAGATCCACTCTTGATGACTGTTGACGAACCGTGATCCCGTGTTCCCATCTTACAGGTTCTATCCTAAACTCTCGTGATTCAATATTTCATATCTTATATGTTCACATCGAAATCACTATAGTTGTCCTTTCCTTAGCAAGATTTAAACAAAGTGCACAATGTCATAAGTGTAGGGGAGTTTACTCCCACATGCTTAAACATTGAGGACAATGTTTATCTCAAGTGTAGGGGGGACTTCTATCGAAGTAAGTGGTCTTTTCCATGAATTTGTCCTCATTAAAACCGGAAAACTTGATTTTTCGACATTTTTCAAAAGTTTTAATCTATTTTTGCCTATTTGTATAGTTGTATTTTCCTTTGTTATGATTGTTTTCTTTCCTTGCTAGAATAAATTTTAATAAAGTGGTTTTATTTTTCAAAGTCGTGAATATTTTGACTCAACCCGAGTTTACTTATCTAAGTTTACTCTAGCTAGTATCCTTAACGTGTTTAAGTCAAGTTTTGCTAGGCTTTTATATAGGGAGCTTTAAAACGCGAAAGTCTTAACTCTCACGGGTTAAGAAAAAGAACTTTACGCAAGTTCCTATAATTGATCCTAGAGAGTCGTTTATCAAGGGAACGTTAAAACGCAAATTCTAAACTTGAAAGAGTCTAAGAAGATGCACGATCCTATAGGCGACTCGAAAACCCAAAACTTTGATTTAATTGGCTAAGCATCCATGAGTCTCATTCCTTGAGATTTTAAATTGTGGAGGACGAGAGATGATAGAGTCAATTATAAGTTCGGTATTCTTTCATGAATTTATGTGAGTTAATTATGAGCCTATTCTCCCATCGCTTGTTAATAAATTTATTTGCAATAAATAAGGTTGTACGATTTGAAAAGTTACTTAGCTTCTAGCCCAAGATCGTTTAAAAGTTGCTCGGTATTAATTAGAGTTCATAGCCAAGGCATAACTTATTGAAGCGGGATGCAAAGATTGGCGAGTCCGAAAAGGCCCTAACAAGGCATGAGGGATACATTTTGTTGCTAAAGATCCAAAAGTGATGTGAAGAATCATTTATCGAAAATCAATATGAAGGATCGAGACACACGACAAAAAGCAAAAACTCTCCAAAAGTCATGGAGAAGTCTATCCGAAAAGACCCTAGCAAGGATTAGGATAAATAGATCCTAATCCTAAAAGGAGGCGGATCGTTGTATATCAAAGTCCAAAATAAAGATTGGAGAAAAATGAAAGAAGTCGTGGTCCAAAGATGAAGAATCTCTCAAAACTTCAAGTGAAAAAATTCCTATTATGAAGAGAAGACCATAATTTCAATAACGTCTCTCAAAGATTCGAAGTATGAAGTCGCTGCCAAATATCGGTCCGAGAAAGGTCTCAAATCGCGAAGCGAGTTATGCCAAGATATGAACTTTATGAGGTCCCGAGAAGCAGTTTTAAAAAATTTTGTCCTTTAGCTAACTATTGATTAAATCGTCCACTTTATTTTCGGCCTAAATAACTATCGAAATAAGTCAAACAATGCATCCTCGTGATCATTTAAGACAAAAATAAAATATAAGAGATACACCTAGGAATAAGGGAGTCTAAGTGAATAATTGGACAACATGAATTTGTGTTAGTTTGCTAACTTATAATAACAATGATCTCGTTTTTAAGCTTGGTATGGGGAACGTGAAACTTGTGGATGAAAAATGTTCACGGCAGCCAAAACCCAATGTAATTCTTTAATTTCATAACTTGTTTTTATCTTTTTATTTAGTGTTGAATAAAGGCCAAGGTAGGTTATTTATGATGGAAAATGTAAACCGTGCTTTCAAATTAATGCATTGCATGAGGACATTGCAATGGTCAAGTGTAGGGGATTTAATAAGTGTGAAAACACTTATCCTTTTACCACTTATTTCCAATAATAACAAGACCAAAACGTGTATTTTATGTCGTAAAAGTCGGAATTATGCGTGGTTTGTGTTTTTATTGTGTTTTAGGACCAAAAGATGAAAAAGGAAGAAAACACGGGCTTTCACGGGCTTTTATCGAAGAAAAGACGAAGTTAAGAGATCAAGAGTGCTTAAAGAACGGATGTCCAAGACCTATTCTGAAGATTTATCGAAGAAAAAGTCTAAAGACAGAAGTTTAATGAAGTCGAAGAACTTAAGTCTAAATTAAGGAAGAAAATTATTAAGAAAAGTTCGAATCCCGAGACGACGTCGAGAAAAGACAAAGAATTAAATCAAGTGAAGAAAGAAGGAAGAACCACACATGCACTTCCCATTTCCCTATAAATATCCTCCTAATCACATTAGGAGGGTGGTTAGCTAGTTTTAGTTTTTCATTTTTCTTTCTAGTTTTTAGAGAGAGAAAGTTCCCAACTTTCTCTCACTAAATTTCCTCTTTTTCTTTCAAGTTTAAGGTTTGGATCATTCTTGTATTTGGATTTCATTAATCTAATTCAAGTTAAGCTTTTTGTTCTTTAATATCTTTCTATCTTTCTTTATTTTACTTTGTTCTTAATCCGAAAGTCCATGTTTGATCCGAATGGTTCTCAATTCGTGTTGATTTTGGAGTTTCGTGATTAAAAAACTAATCTTTCTTGTTCTACTTAAGCTCTTGAACGTATAAGTTATAAGCTCATCATGATTATTGGCTTGTTCGATTGATTTGGCTTATTTACGTTTAAGTTTTCTAAGATATTTATTGATCTTAAGTCCGTTTTATGAAAGTTCGAATGTTTTAGATTTCAAAAGTTTTAGAATTTGTGCTTATTTACTCTTTTAGAAGTTTGAAAATGCTTATGGGGTACTCCTTATTTGCTTGAGCTTATTTCCCTTTTGGACGCCTTTGCCATCTTAGGAGGGTTTTACTTGGTCCCGATTTGGTTACGATTGCATAGACTGCGATCTGGTTCCTTCCCTGGTACGATCCACGCCCACGATCACACATTGCGATTTGGGGTGCGATCGGGTCTCTCTTCCCTGCTTTGATCGCATTGATTGCGATCGGTTTGTTACGATCCGGAACCACGATCAAAGACCACGATCACTCATCGCGATCGTGGTTGCGATCTGGTAGTACGATCGCCCCTCCCATCGTACTAGTGAGTACGATCGAATCTCCTTTGTTGTAATCGCATTGAGTGTGATTGGTGGTTACGATGGAACGTTACGATGGAATATTATGATGGAATGGTTACGATGGAATGCGATCGCTGTGCATAGCTATTTTAGTCTTTGTTTTGTTTTCCTAAAGTTTTCAAATTTACTCTTTCCCGCCTTTTGTATTAGTCTATTTTAAACATCTTTTCTAGTTTTTAATCATTTACATTTCAGTTTCTAAGGTTGCAAGCTTTTATTTGTAGTTTAATTTTAAGATGTCCATTTTACTCAACGACAACTTTAATCACTTGCATTTAGTTTAAACGTTAGATAACTAAACTAAACGATTCTCTTGTTCACCAAAAGACAATTGAGTCGCACTCTAGACTGGAAATCAATTCGAGGAGATCGGACGATAAATATTTTATACTTGGATAAAACCTTGTATTACTCATTCATGACTTTAAGATTAAAAACCGAGAGTTCCAAGTTGGAGATAAAGTTTTACTCTTCAACTCTCGGTTGAATATCTTTTCGGGCAAGCTGAAATCTCGTTGGTCCGGCCCATTCACCATTGCCCAAATTTTTACATTGTACTCTCGAGCTCGCTCAACCTAATGGACCTAATTTTAAGGTGAATGGCCAACGAGTGAAGTTGTACTTTGGCGAGGACATCTCTCATGAGATGGTTCCATCCCTCACCATGTTTCCCATGAACTAGTTTTGGGTCGAGTCAGGCTCGTGACTCGGTTATCAAAAACAAGCGTTCTCGGGCGGCAACCCGAGTATCTATCCCTTTCCGTTTTACCTCCTAAGTGTAGGGGGACCTATATAGATTGTTTGTGTTTGTGTGGTGATGTGATTACAGGGACGAATTCACTTTTGGAACCTTTGAAGAACCGTGCTCCCGTGTTATCTGCAATCTGGTTCTATCTCTCAACTATCGTGATTCAATTTTTGTCATACTCACATTTGAAATTGGTCACTTTAGTCGTCTCTTCCTTAGCTTGATTTAACCAACTTGCACAATGTCATAAGTGTAGGGGAGACTTTTCCCACATGCTTAAACATTGAGGACAATGATTATATTTAGTGTAGGGGAGACTTCTATCGAAGTTTTAAGTGGTCTTTTCCATTAAAATGCCTTCATTTAACCGGAAAATCATCTTTTTCAGCATTTTTCAAATTTTTAATTAACTTTGGCCATATAGTCGTAACTTTTAAATTTTTATCGTTGCTTTCATATGTACATATCCCACAATAAAGTCAAAAATATTAATAAATTGGTGTAGCTAGTTTAGAAGTCTTCGACATATTAGGCCCGTTGCGATTATTTTGACTCAACCCGAATAGGCTTATCCAAGTTTATTCTAGCAAGTATCCTTAACCATGTAGACCTTAATTGGTTTATTAGGCTAAGCATCCACGAGTCTCATTACTTGAGATTTTAAATTGTGTAGAACGAGAAATGATAGAGTCAATTATAAGTCGGTATTCTTGCACAAGCACACTTGGTGTGATTATAAGCCTATTCTCCCATCACTTGCTAATAATTTATCTGCAATAAGTAAGGTCGTACGATTTTATTGAATAACTTAGCTTCTAGCCCAAGATCGTTTAAAAGTTGCTCGGTAATGATAAGAGTTCATAGCCAAGGATAACTTATTGAAGCGGGACGCGAAGATTGGCGAGTCCGAAAAGGCCCTAACAAGGCATGAGGATTCCATTTTATTGCTAAAGATCCAAGGTGATGTGAAAAGCATTATTCCCAAAATCAATATGAAGGATCAAGACTCACGACGAAAAGCAATCAACTCCCATAAATATCATGGAGAAGTCTATCCGAAAAGACCATAACAAGGTATGAGGATAAATAGATCCATGTCCAAAAAGGAGACGGATCGTTGTATCTCAAAATCCCAATTAACGATTGAAGAAATAATGATGAAGTCGTGGTCAACAAAGTTGGAGTATCCCTTAAAAGTCTCCAAGTGAAGAAACTCTATTAACGAAGAGAAGACCATTATTTCAAGAACGTCTCTCAAGATATGAAGTATGAAGTACATGCCAAATATCGGCCCGAGAAAGGTCTCAAATCGTGAAGCGAGTTATGCCAAGATATTAACTTTTTGATATCCCGAGAAGCAATTTTAAGAGATTTTGTCCTTTAGCTAACTATTAATCAAATCGTCCTACTTTGCTTTTAGCCTAAATAAACTATCGAAATAAGTCCAAAAATACATCTCCATGATCATTCTAAGACAAAAATAAAATATAAGAGATACACCTAGGAATAAGGGAGTTTAAGCATATAATTAAGCCATGTGTGTAAGTGTTTGTTTTGCTAACTTATAATAACAATGATCTCGTTTTTAAGCTTGGTTTGGGGAACGTGAAACTTGAGGGTGATAAATCTTCGCAGCACCGAAGCCCTAATGTAAGTCTTAGATCTTTTTGCGAGTTATTTCCATATAGCTATTTTCAAGTGAAAATGGTTTTCTATCCCTTTTGTTTCCTTTAAAGCTTTATTTCTTTATAGTAGTTTAAATTTTTGTTTTAGTAGTATATTAATAAGGCCAAGGTTGATTGATTATAAGAAAAGTGTAAATTTGCTTTATCACTAAGCATTGCATGAGGGCATGGCAATGGTTAAGTGTAAGGGATTTGATAGGTGTGAAAACACCCATCCTTTTACCACTTATTTCTTGCTAAAACAAGACCAAAACACGTATTTAATGTCATTTGTTTGGAATTATGCGTGGTTTGGGTGTTTGTTGTGTTTTCAGAGCCATCCAGATAAATATTATAGAAAACATGGGATTGCACGGGTTTTATCGAAGAAAAAGACTCAAGACGAAGTCTATTGTCCAAGAGATGCAAAATATTTGAAGTAAATGGGCCTATTTGAAGATTTATCGAAGAAAAGGACAAAAGATGGAAGATTTACATATGTCGAAAGAACTCAAGTCTATTAAACAAAGAAATTAAAAGACGAGTTGAATTTATTCGTCGACAAATCCCGAATCAGAATCGAAAACGACAACTTTACTGAAAAGACGAGAAGACGAAAAGAAAGGAAGAAAGCCCACTCACCAACCAACCACATCTCCTATAAATAGAAGACTCCTTCCCACACATTAGCTAGTTTTTCATTTTCCCTTTTTTGTTTTCTCAGTTTCGTAGGAAACCACCAACACCCTTAAGGTGTTTGGTGATTTTTCATCTTTGTTTTCACAAATCTTGTAAGATTTAATCCTTCTTTTTGTTTACTTAACCTTTATCAATCAATACAATCGTTCATTTAATCTTGTTCATCTTTATCTTGTTGATTCAAGTTTTAAGTTTTATTTTGTTGAGTTTGATCTTCAAAAGTAAGTGGGTTTTGTGTTTTTATTGTTTTGATTTGATGTTTATGATTAGTAGATGATTAGTGGTTAAATTGGGTTAAGTTTTGGTTAAAAACTTGGTGATTTTGGTTAAATTCGTTCTTGGTTGTCCTTACTGTTCTTCGAGTTCTTCATCTACCCAGATTCCGGATCAACAACAAGTATTCCGAATCAAAGTTTTCCTTAAATTGTTCCGAATCAGTTTGTTCATCCGGAATAATCAATATTCCGGATGAGTCTTTATGTTCCGAATCAGTTATTTTCAAAAATATTCCGAATCAGTATTTTTCATTCAGTCATTCCGAATCAGATTGTTCATCCGGAATAATCAATATTCCGGATGAGTTGTTATGTTCCGAATCAATATTTTCAAAAATATTCCGAATCATTTTTTTTGTTATTCCGAATGAAGCTTTTTGTTTAAATATTCCGAATCAGTTTTTTTGAATGTTCCGAATGAAAGATTTTGACCAAATATTCCGAATGAAACAAAATGTTCCGAATCAAAGTTTTGTCAGAATGTTCCGAATGAGCTATTATTCCGCATGAACCATATATTCCGGATGAGCACTATTGTTCCGGATCATTCTTTATTCCGAATGAGCATGTATTCCGAATGAGCATCAATTATTCTGAATCAAACATTTTCCAGTAAGGGTTATTCCACTGTTTTTGTTTTACTGTTTAATTGTTTAATTTGAATTCAAGCTTTATTTAATCAACTGCTTTTAGTTTACTTTTATATGTTTTCACATTTAAATCTTTTTAGTAGAACAGAAAACCAATCCCTTTTTAGTGACCAAGAACAACTATTCCACTTTGAGCCGTGATCGATTCGAGAAGATACCGAGAATTAAATTGAACCCATGCAAAACTCGTGTATCAATCTATTAGTTGTGTTCTCATCCAAAGGACTTGAGCACTACACACCGATAGAGACACATATTCTGCTTCTGCGGTGGATAACGCCGTGCAATCTTGTTTTCTTGAGGACCAGCTCACTAGCTTCTCGCCTAAGAATTGTGCTCCACCGGAAGTGCTCTTGAATGTATCATGACACCCTGCATGGTCGGAATCTGAAAAACCAGTTAGATTAAAACCAGAATCCTTCGTATACCATAGATCCATGCGAATGGTTCCCCAGAGATAATGAAAGATCTTTTTAACCTCCTTGAGGTGTTTCTTAGTTGGTTTAGCCTGGTACCCAGCACATAAACAAGTAGCATGCACAATGTCCGGTCTGCTTGAGGTTAAGTACATAAGGGACCCGATCATACTTTGGTATTTTGTAGCATCTACAAATGTCCCTTTCTTATCCAAATCAAGCTTGTGTTTAGTGTCCATTGGAGTACGAATAAGATCATAGTTTTCCATTCCAAATTTCGTTAGAATCTCGAGCACATATTTGGAATGATTTATGAAAATACCACGGGGGGATTGGTGAACTTGGAGACTAAGAAAAAACATCATTTCGCCCATCATGGACATTTTCAATCGGCTTTTCATAAGGTCGGCAAATAATATGGGATATTTTGGGTTTGTAGAGGCAAATATTATATCATCTACATAGACCTGAGCCACCAAGATGTCGTTGCCGTAGTGCTTGGTAAACAACGTTGGATGAATGGTTCCTTTGTGAAGTGATTTTGGATAAGAAATGATGATAATTCGTCGTACCATGCCCTCTGTAAAACCCGCATGCTTTTACCATGAATAATACCCTTTAGATCGTACGTACAAGATTAAACTTTCCTTTTATAGCATGTTTACGTTCACGTATAAGAATTCTAAGTATTACGTACGCGTTAGAACACGATAAGTATTGAATACGTATGAACACACGATAATTATTCAAATAATAATTATAATCACGAACATGCGATCATGAAATCAAGAACATAATTTAATCACGAGATAATATTATTTACGTATATATATTTATTACAAACACGAATAAATATATTAAGTCACGATCAATAATTAATTAGAACACATAAAACACGAACACGATAAAACACGAACACACACTATAATATTTAGACTCGAGAAAAGTACGGGTTACCCCATGTGGGCCCCTACCCGCGGCTTAGCCCATGCAAAATTTACTAACAAGGGGTTAAGGGGTAAATCTTGTGTCATTATTCACAAAATCAAGAAAATAACAAAACCCTAAATCTTTTCTTCTTTCTCCTCTTTGGCCGCTGGTTTTAAGGACACCAAAAGGGGTGTTCGTTTTGATTTTGATCTTGGTAATTGTGCAAGCATTCGTGTGTGTTCATCCATAATTGATCCACGTATTCGGTATAACTTTTTAACCCTTTTCTTTATGTTTTGATTTATTGAATCACATAAAATCATGGTGTTTTTAATTAAACTAATTAAAAACAGTTATTCTAAACATGTTAAGGATTATGGGGTAAATCAAACAAGGGTTTTTAGGGGTGTTGTGGTCTAGCCGACGCCTAACAGAGCCCCTAAGGGGTCTCGGCTTGGCTTATTACCCACCACCGAGACCATATGATCTCGGTATGGTGGTGGTTGTCCTATGGCAGCAGCCAAAACAAGGGGAACCCCGACCTTGGTCGGGGTATGGTGTTGATTACGGGTCTGGTTCATGGTTTCTAGTCACGGGTTCGGTTCATAGATTATTTTTTAAGGTTTATGATTTTACTAGTTATGTGTTAAAATTAAATTAATAAAACATGACATGATTAATTTAATTAACATGACTTAGGTTATAAATTTAATTATTAGATCATGAATTTTGACCTAAGTATTTATATTTTATTAGACCTTTTAATTAATTAATTATTAAAAACCATGACTGTAATTAATTAATTAATTAACATGTTATATTATTAATAATTAATAATGTATCTTTTAACCTAAGTATTTACGTTTATTTAATTAAAAACATGGTATATTTAATTAAATACTTTTAACCTATAGTTTATTTAATTTACATGTAATAATTAATAAACTATACTTTATAACTACATGACTTAGAATAATAATCAGAAAACACTTAAGCTTATATAATTAGCTTATTTAACCAGCTTATATATATTTATGGAAACTTTCTATTTTTAGAAACTTATCTATTTTAAGCAGTAATTCTATTTTTGGAAACTTTCTATTTTTGGAAACTTTCTATTTTTGGTAACTTTCTATTTTTGGAAACTTTGTATTTTAGGAAACCTTCTATTTTTAGAAAGTTACTTATTATTACACAGCAAGTATAATAAAACATGAAATACAAGTAATACTTAATCAGAATAGACAGAATATAAGATAAATACAGTATAAAGCTTAAAACAGTAAAACATGACATGAACGTATAAAATAAGCTAAGGCATGACATAAAACCAGTTACATATGTAGTAATCAGATACTTATACACGTATGTTTTTATGTAGCATTAGTGATTCCGAAGTAGGACTCTCTTCCGTTCGTCTTCTTCGTTCACTGGACATAAGGTACGGATTCCCGTCCTTTCAGTATGGACATTCTTTCCTTATTAGGATTCCCCGTATGCAGCCAACTGTTTTCCCATAGTATAAGTTTGTATGTTTGATTGCTTATGTTTAATTAGAATACCTAAAGACATATACATGCATGACCAGTTTCACCTAGTTATGGAGGTACCATAACCATAACACTAGAGGCACTGGTGTTATGACTTCCCCACGGCGGAGTGATTGCTCGTGGCATCCCTTCAGCTTTTGGCGATATTATTATATTTATCATGTGGGGCGTATGGGTGCATCCTAGTTACATGTTTTCAGCAGATTACTCAGTGTGAGTGTGGTGTGTGCCTTGCATCCTTCACAAGGAGCTGATCCCTCCTACCCAAAACCAATATATTAAATTCGAGGCAGCCCTTCTAATTTTCATGATGAGGTCACCCCTCCAAGTATTCATGCACGGTGGATTTGCATGACCTATATTGGCTAATGGTAAAATATGTTAAACAGTTTTTACAAGATAAACATAAGGCTTTTCAAACTATAAAACCATTTTTACTAAGACTTAACCTGGTTATTCATGACTTAGTTTCTTTCACTGTTATATGCTTATATGCTTATATTATTCATGCTTTATTGTACATCAGTGCACTGAGCGTATTGCTCAGCCGTTTTCCTTTTCATGTTCCCCAAACGGCAGGTACTCAGGGACGCTCGTAGACTTAAAGCGTACGTGCATATGGACTGGAAGCTTTCTAGCCTTTCTTTACTTTATGCATTATCTATACTTTGATACTCTTTCCATGGACATTGTTTAGTCCCTTCATTTATAGTACTTATGTTTGTGTGTGATGAGCTTTACTTTTGGACTACCGATGTTTGCTTCCGGTATTTCCTTTTTATGGTCATGTAATGTTTTAGACATTTATCCTTCTATGCTTTGATGTCACGCCATAATTACGCGTGACATTCCATTTATCAAAATGGGGTGTTACAGTTATGGTATCAGAGCCAAGGCTTCGACCTGTAGGCTCTCAAAACATGACCTGTGATTAGTGGGTAGTCACTATGGTCTTCCTAGAACTGACATTCGGTTTTCATGCATTCATCATTTTCATGCATACATATATATGTCATTGTCGTAGGTTTATGACTAAGTAATGGTTGGTATAGGACTGGCCCTATTTAGTCGCATGTGTTTTATCGAAACTTTTAAATTTGGGACCGACCCATAGGTGTCCCCTCGCCATGTCTTTTATGTTGGGTGAACTGACCATAGGCGTTCACTCTCGAGCATACAAAAGTTTTCATAAAACTGCATCATGCATTCATGTACAAATTTTCTTGCATAAAATTTTTCTCTTGATTTATTGGTATAATTTTTTTTTCATGTATATATATTTTATGTTTGATCAGTTTAATCACATGTTTTATGTTATACTGTCAGATGGTTCTCACACGCGAGCAGGAACAACTCAATGCAGCAATCCAAGCTGCAATGCAAGCTTTGCTTCCTTAATTGAGGAATCACATCAGGGCTGAGGTTCAGGCTGCCAACAATCAGCAGGAAAACCAAGCACCTCCTCCTCCTCCTCCTCCAGTGACATTGGCAATATGGCTGGAGAGATTCAACAAGCTCCGTCCTCGAGCTTTCGAGAGAACAGATAGCCCCAGTGAAGCTGAAAGCCGGTTGGCTCACATCAAGAAGATCTTTGATGCTATGGGTTGTGACCCCGTGTTCAAGGCGAGGTTGGCATGTTACCGGTTCGAAGGCAATGTGTTAAAATGGTGGTAAGCATTGAAGCAGTATGAGGGAGGTGATAATTGGGTGGCTGGTTTGACATGGGCTCAGTTCAGAGATAGGGGGATTGAGTAGTTCTTTACCAAGGCTGAGCAAGATAAGCTTAAGAGGGAGTACCATGGGATCCGACAGAGAGCTGGGGAGAATAGCAACGAGTTCATGCAACGCTTTCTACGCTTAGCTGGTTTCCTTGGCGCAGCGGCATGTACTCCTAAAGAGCAGGCACACCACTTTAGGTGGGCTCTTCGCACATCGATCGCAAACAACTTGGTGTGTGCTACGTTCAACATAGTAGCACAAGTGGCCAATGCGGCACGTAAGCTGGAGATGCTACATGAGAGAGATGAGTTCGGGGAAGCTGAGAAACCCGACAAGAGGTAAACATTCGTATTCAAGCGGTGACCAATCCGTATTCTTTATATATATGTTAATTATTCATCTCTTTAAATTGTATCTTCCAGGCAGAAAACTGGGGACCGGTCTCAGCCGGCTACTCAGCAGCAGCCTAATCAGCCCAAGGGAAACAGTCAGACTAACGACCGTTCTGCTACGGATAGGCGTGGTGGTAATGATAATTACCGTAACAACGCTGGACACTCCAACGGCAGCAGGTCCTAATACTTACGCATTTTCTTAAGATTTCATGTTATAACTCATAATTCTGACACTTTAGCAAATCTTCTACCAGGAACCATGGAAACGGTAGGGACCAGAACCAGAGAGGTTCACAGCCTAGCCGTCCAGCTATCACTGGTATTTAATCTTACGATTATTCGCATTGTCCATTGTCCTGCTGGAGGATATACTCATCCTCTTTGCTCTACTTGCCACCATAGGCACCCAGGGCCATGTCGTCGCGACACCGACGCATGTTTCAAGTGTGGTCTTCCTGGCCATCGCATGAAGGACTACCGTAAGGGCGAGATGGAGGGCACATCGGGACATGCTGATACCAAGCCGCATCCTACTACTGGACGTGTCTACACGACATCTCGAGATCAGGCCAACAATTCTACAGGTACCATCACTGGAATCTTATATATGTATGGTCAAGCTGCGTGTGTTCTGTTTGGTACGGGTGCTACTCACTCAGTCATTTCTACTGCTTATGCCAAGAACATTAGAATGCTCCCCATGCCACTAGATAATAGACTCAATATTTCCACGCCTTTGAGGGACTCTGTATTAATCACCCATGTATACAAGAGTCTTCTCCTAGATTTTGATGATAAGGTTCGCCCTGTTGACGCACTTCCGCTGGACATGAATGACTTTGACATGATTTTGGGCATGGATTGGCTATCCAAGCATCATGCAACCATAGACTACCATTCATATCGAGTCATCTTCGATGATGTTAATGCACCAGAGTACATTCACAACTGGTTCGTACCCGGAAGATCTGTACAAATCATATTTACCCTGCAAGCACGTGCACTACTGTCGCATGGATGTAACGGTTATCTAGCTACGGTTCATGACATAGATGTTGAATCTCCATCAATTCAGGGTCAGCCAATAGTATCAGAATTCCAAGATGTATTTCCAGAAGAACTTCCGGGCATACCACCTGTACGAGAAGTGGAATTCAATATCGAGGTCATCCCATGAGCTGAACCGATTTCCCGGGCTCCTTATCGCATGGCTCCCATAGAGTTAAAGGAACTGAAGGATCAACTGCAAGAACTTCTAGAACGAGGTTTCATTCGACCGAGCGCATCTCCGTGGGGCGCACCGGTCTTATTCGTTAAGAAGAAGGACGGCAGTATGCGTCTTTGCATAGACTATCGCGAGCTTAACAAGATTACTATCAGGAATAGGTATCCACTACCGCGTATAGACGATCTGTTTGACCAACTCCAAGGGGCCAAACACTTCTCCAAGATTGATCTTAGGTCAGGCTATCATCAACTACGAGTTAAGGAGCAGGACTTCGCCAAGACTGCTTTTCGTACCCTCTATGGCCACTACGAATTTGTAGTCATGCCATTCGGCCTGACCAATGCTCCAGCAGTGTTCATGGGTTTGATGAACAAAATCTTCCATGAATTTCTGGACAAGTTCGTCATTGTCTTCATCGATGACATCCTGATTTTCTCAAAGTCCAAGGAGGAACACGAAGACCATCTTCGTACAGTACTACAGATTCTTCGCCAGAAGCAATTGTATGTTAAATTCTCCAAGTGTGAGTTCTGGTTAGACAAGGTGGCATTCTTAGGTCACATTGTATCAGCAGAAGGAATCACTATGGATCCAGCGAAGGTTGAGGCTATTACTAAGTGGCCGAGGCCGACATCAGCGACTGAAGTCTGCAGTTTCTTAGGCTTAGATGGCTATTACCGTAGGTTCGTGGAGAACTTTTCCCGCTTAGCACTACCATTGACCAAACTGATGCGAAAAGGGGAGAAATTCGTCTGGACTTAAGAACGAGAGAAGATCTTTGAAGACCTGAAGCAGAAGCTAGTATTTGCACCTATTCTTACTCTCCCATCTGGTACGGGTGGATTTCAAATCTATAGTGATGCATCGGGGAAGGGACTTGGCTGTGTTCTCATGTAACATGGGAAAGTGATCGTGTACGCTTCACGACAGCTTAAGCCTTATGAAGAAAATTACCCTACGCATGACTTGGAACTTGCTGTAGTCGTGTTTGCATTGAAGATATGGAGGCACTACTTATATGGAGAATCATGTGACATTTTCACAGACCACAATAGCTTGAAGTATATCTTCACTCAGCGTGAATTGAACATGAGGTAGAGGAGATGGTTAGAGCTGTTTAAGGATTATGACATTAATCTGCAGTATCATCCCGGAAAGGCGAATGTAGTAGCCGATGCACTTAGCAGGAAGTCCGGAATGATCAATGGCATTAAGATTGATGAGGAAATCATAAGAGACTTGGAGCGACTAGACATAGAGATCATGGTACGTGGATAACACGGTTACTGGGCTAATCTTAGAGTAGAACCCGAGTTACTCTCTAAGATCAAGGAAGCTCAGAAAGATGATGGAGAAATCTGGGCGATAATTCAGAATTTGGAGAAGCAGACGGAATTCAGAGTAGATGCAGATGGTATCGTATGGCAGAGCACGAGACTTTATGTTCCTGATGATCAAGAACTCCGGGAAGCATTGTTAGCTGAATCTCATAGCCCCATTCTCTATACATCCTTGTTCGACTAAGATGTACCATGACATCAAGCAGTACTTTTGGTGGAGTGGTATGAAACAGGATGTTGCCACTTACGTCTCCAAATTTCTTACCTGCCAACAGGTTAAGATCGAGCATCAACGATCTGGCGGTCTCCTTCAACCGTTAGATATTCCAGAGTGGAAGTGGGAAAAAATCACCATGGATTTTGTTACTGGTCTTCCGCCAACCAAGAGGAAGCACGATGCAATTTGGGTTATCGTAGATCGGCTTACCAAATCAGCTCATTTCTTACTGATCCGCAAGGAAGATTCGGTCAGTAAACTCGTCTATACGTATAGAAGAGAGACCATGAGACTCCACGGTGCTCCATCCAGCATCGTCTCAGACAGAGTTCCTCGATTCACTTCGTGATTTTGGAAGAGTCTGCAGAAAGCTTAGGGTACACAACTTAAGCTTAGCACGGCTTTTCATCCTCAAACAGACGGGCAGTCGGAGCGCACGATTCAGACATTGGAGGACATGTTGAGGTCATGTGCGTTGGAATGGACGGGTGATTGGGACGATCATATCTGTTTGGTGGAGTTTGCATACAACAACAGTTGGCATGAAAGTATCAAGTGTGCTCCTTTCGAGATGTTGTATGGCAGAAAGTGTCGCACCCCAATCTGTTGGGATCAGGTTGGCGAGCGAACACTTGAAGGACCAGAGATCATAGAGATGACTAATGAGAGGGTCGTAGTAGCTAAACAGAAACTTCAAGAAGCACGGTCACGTCAGAAGAGTTACGCCGATAAGCATCGTAGGGGCATACATTTTAACGTAGGAGATCACGTCTTTCTTAAGGTTTCGCTGGCACGTGGTGTTAGACGCTTCGGGGTTAAAGGGAAGCTCAGTCCTCGTTTCATCGGACCGTTTGATATCATTGAACGAGTCGGTGAAGTATCTTACCGTTTAGTGTTACCTCCGCAGCTTTCGCATGTACACAATGTGTTTCATATGTCCTTACTCAGAGGGTACCAGTATCATCCCCTTCACATGGTTCAGTATCCACTAGAACAGATACGTGAAGATCTCACTTTCATAGAAGAACCCGAACGAGTTCTTGACAGACAAGAACGAGTCATGAGAAGGAAGACGATTCCATTCGTCAAATTCCTTTGGAGGGATCATACCGAGCGGGAAGCCACTTGGGAAACAGAGGAGTCTATCCGGGCTTCTTACCCTCATTTCATATTTTGAATTCGGGTATGTTCTTCTTTTTAGGGGGGAAGAGTTGTAAAACCAGCATGCTTTTACCATGAATAGTACCCTTTAGATCGTACGAACAAGATTAGAACTTTCCTTTTATAGCATGTTTACGTTCACGTATAAGAATTTTAAGTATTATGTACGTGTTAGAACACGATAAGTATTTAATACGTATGAACACACGATAATTATTCAAATAATAATTATAATCATGAACATGCGATCATGAAATCATGAACGTAATTTAATCACGAGATAATATTATTTACGTATATATATTTATTACGAACAAGAATAAATATATTAAGTCACGATCAATAATTATTTAGAACACATAAAACACGAACACGATAAAACACGAACACACACTATAATATTTAGACTCGAGAAAAGTACGGGTTACCCCATGTGGGCCCCTACCCGCGGCATACATAGAAGCATGGGCTTAGCCCATGCAAAATTTACTAACAAGGGGTTAAGGGGTAAAACTTGTGTCATTATTCACAAAATCAAGAAAATAACAAAACCCTAAATCTTTTCTTCTTGCTCCTCTTTGGCCGCCGGTTTTAAGGACACCAAAAGGGGTGTTCGGTTTGATTTTGATCTTGGTAAATGTGCAAGCATTCGTGTGTGTTCATCCTTAATTGATCCACGTATTCGGTATAACTTTATAACCCTTTTCTTAATGTTTTGATTTATTGAATCACATAAAATCATGGTGTTTATAATTAATCTAATTAAAAACAATTATTCTAAACATGTTAAGGATTATGGGGTAAATCAAACAAGGGGTTTTAGGGGTGTTGTGGTCTAGCCGACGCCTAAACGAGCCCCTAAGGGGTCTCGGCTTGGCTTATTACCCACCACCGAGACCATATGGTCTCGGTATGGTGGTGGTGGTCCCACGGAAGCATCCAAAACAAGGGGAACCCCAACCTTGGTCGGGGTATGGTGTTGATTACGGGTCCGGTTCATGGTTTCTAGTCATGGGTCCGGTTCATAGATTATTTTTTTAAGGTTTATGATTTTACTAGTTATGTGTTAAAATTAAATTAATAAAACATGACATGATTAATTTAATTAACATGACTTAGGTTATAAATTTAATTATTAGATCATGAATTTTAACCTAAGTATTTATATATTATTAGACCTTATAATTAATTAATTATTAAAAACCATGACTATAATTAATTAATTAACATGACTTAGGTTATATTATTAATAATCAATAATGCATGTTTTAACCTAAGTATTTTACCTTTATTTAATTAAAAACATGATATATTTAATTAAATACTTTTAACCTATAGTTTATTTAATTTACATGTAATAATTAATAAACTATACTTTATAACTACATGACTTAGAATAATAATAAGAAAACACTTAAGCTTATATAATTAGCTTATTTAACCAGCTTATATCTATTTATGGAAACTTTCTATTTTTAGAAACTTATTTAATTAAGGCAGCTAATCTATTTATGGAAACTTTCTATTTTTAGAAACTTATCTATTTTAAGCAGTAATTCTATTTTTGAAAACTTTCTATTTTTGGAAACTTACTATTTTTGGAAACTTTCTATTTTTGGAAACTTTCTATTTTTGGAAACTTTCTATTTTTGGAAACTTTCTATTTTTGGAAACTTTCTATTTTTTGTAACTTTCTATTTTTGGAAACTTTCTATTTTAGGAAACCTTCTATTTTTAGAAAGTTACTTATTATTACAAAGCAAGTATAATAATTAATGAAATACAAGTAATACTTAATCAGAATAGACAGAATATAAGATAAATACAATATAAAGCTTAAAACAGTAAAACATGACATGAACGTATAAAATAAGCTAAGGCATGACATAAAACCAGTTACGTATGTAGTAATCAGATACTTATACACGTATGTGTTTATGTAGCATTAGTGATACCGAAGTAGGACTCTCTTTCGTTCGTCTTCTTCGTTCACTAGACATAAGGTACGGATTCCCGTCCTTTCAATATGGACATTCTTTCCTTATAAGGATTCCCCGTATGCAGCCAACTGTTTTCCCATAGTATAAGTTTGTATGTTTGATTGCTTATGTTTAATTAGAATACCTAATGCCATATACAAGCATGACCAGTTTCACCTAGTTATGGAGGTACCATAACCATAACACTAGAGGCACTGGTGTAATGACTTCCCCACGGCGGAGTGATTGCTCGTGGCGTCCCTTCAGCTTTTGGCCATATTATTATATTTATCATGTGGGGCAAATGGGTGCATCCTAGTTACATGTTTTCAGCGGATTACTCAGTGTGAATGTGGTGTGTACCTTGCATCCTTCACAAGGAGCTGATCCCTCCTACCCAAAACCAGTATATTAAATTCGAGGCAGCCCCTCTAATTTGCATGATGAGGTCACCCCTCCAAGTATTCATGCACGGTGGATTTTCATGACCTATATTGGCTAATGGTAAAATATGTTAAACAGTTTTTACAAGATAAACCTAACGCTTTTCAAACTATAAAACCAGTTTTACAAAGACTTAACCGGGTTATTCATGACTTAGTTTCTTCCGCTGTTATATGCTTATATGTTTATATTATTCATGCTTTATTGTACATTCGTGCACTGAGCGTATTGTTCAGCCGTTTTCCTTTTCATGTTCCCAAAACGACAAGTACTCAGGGACGCTCGTAGACTTAAAGCGTACGTGCATATGGACTGGAAGCTTTCTAGCCTTTCTTTACTTTATGCATTATCTATACTCTGATACTCTTTCCATGGACATTGTTTAGTCCCTTCATTTACAGTACTTATGTTTGAGTGTGATGAGCTTTACTTTTGGACTACCGATGTTTGATTCCAGTATTTCCTTTTTATGGTCATGTAATGTTTTAGACATTTATCCTTGTATGCTTTGATGACACGCCATAATTACGCGTGACATTCCATTTATCAAAATGGGGTGTTACACCCTCGATGCTCGTTTCAAACCATAAATTGCCCTTTTCAACTTGTAGACATGGCTTGGATGTTCGGTGTTGATGAAACCTTCAGGTTGACATATGTACAAATCTTCTTTTAACGGCCGATGCAAGAAAGCCGTCTTCACGTCCATTTGATACATAGTGAACGATTTGTGTGCAGTGTATGCCAAGAAAATCCTAATAGATTCCATTCGAGAAACCGGGGAGAAGGATTCTGCGAAATCAATTCCCTCCTTCTGTTTATAACCTCTCACCACTAACCGAGTCTTGTTCCTAATGACCATTTGTTCTTCATCCATCTTGTTTTCGAATAACAATTTCAGGGTAAGGGGATCGATATTGTCCGGGCGTGGTACTAACTCCCATACATCAAGCCGGATGAATTGATTGAGCGCTTCTTGCATAGACTAAATCCATGATGCGTCGGTCATTGCTTCTTTAACACTTGATGGTTCCATTGTGCTGACTGATAGTGCATAAATACACATATCACCATCGGTATGCAGCTGATTTTGTGTCAAGACTGGTCGTAAGAGATTACCAATCGCTTGATCCAAAGGATGATCCTTAGTCAATTTGAGTTCATGTGGAAGTGTATGAGAAACTTGATGCGAGCTTGACGGATCCACATATGGTGTTGAAGGCTGAGTAGTACTTGTGGAAGCCGCAAATGTATTAACAAACTCATGTTCGTTGAGCATCGCATTGTTTGCATTTTCAGCAACTATTTCATTCTGAAGATGAACATGATTAGGAATTTGCTGAGAATGTTGTTGAATCGCGTCAGCAGAAGAAGTGGTTGGAATATTTGTAGTAAATATGGTTGAGGTTGACGTAGATGGTGCAGAAGAAGATGTCGTTTGTGTAGATGCAATTGGAGGTTCTTGCACTACCGTAGCAGGTGCAGTCGGGGCATTTTGAGTAGCACCAAATGACGAAGGACCCTCCATATATTCATCATAAATTGGCACAAATGAAACTTCCAAGTCATTTTCTGAAGGTTGTAACGTTGATATTGCTGACGGCGCAAATTGAAGCGCGAGTCCTGAACTTCCGTGTCTAAAAGTCTGACCTTGAAGCTTGGGATGTGAACTTCTATGTTGAGAGGCCATACCCGAGAGTTCATCAAAGGTAACATTATAGTCTCCATTACCTTTCTTGTACTTTGATTATAAACCCTGTAAGCACAAGCATTTGAAGAATAACAAATGAAAAAGCCAATATCACTTTTAGGTTCAAGTTTACCGATATCTTCACGATCATCCTTCGGATAACATAATGCATCGAAGACATGTAGAAATGATATATCTGGTTTTCTTCCATTAATGATCTCATAAGGTGTTTTGTTGAAGCGGGTGTGAATAATGGAGCGGTTTTGAGTATAACATGCAGTTGTTATAGCGTCGGCCCAAAGGAATAACGGTGCACTGGAGGAGAGAAGCATCGTCCGAGCAGCTTCAACTAACGTACGATTCCTCAATTCCACAACTCCATTCTGCTCTGGAGTTCTTACAACCGAGTTTTGATGAGATATCCCAACTTCCTAAAAATATGCTTTCAGCTGCTGATTGGTGAATTATGTTCCGTTACCCGTTCTTTCAATGATGACGGGGGCTTGAAGTAGCACTGATGTTTTCCTCAAGACATTAATAATTACGCCAGGGGCTTCATCTTTTGAAGCAAGAAAATGAACCCATGTTTAACGAGAATAATCATCCATAATCACGAGGACATACCACTTTCCATTGATGCTTTTGATTCTCATTGGGCCACACAAATCCATATGTAGGAGATGTAACCTATTCGTTGAGTTGGGAACAGGTTTGGGTTTGTGAGGCTTCTTCTTACTTTTACCTTGCTCACAGGAAAGACACAAATTGTCTTTTGTATATTTGAAATTTGGAAGACCGGTAACGAGACCATCTTTCGCGAGTTGGGTGATGGCATCAAAATTGAGATGAGATAACCTTTGATGCCATAACTATGACTTTGTTGATGTGGCTCGGGCCATGAGACAAATTGGAGAAGCAACAAACACTTGAAAAAGATCAATGGTGTAAATGTTGGTGGTACGATTTCCTTTCAACAAATCAATTTTTTCAAGATCTCTTACAAAGCATGTATGACTTCTAAAGGATACCTCCAAGTCTAAATCACAGAATTGCCCAACTGAGAACAAATTGTGTCCCAAGCCATCAACAAAAGAGACTCTGGTTATGATTATATTTCCCAAACGAAGATCACCATAGCCTAGAATTGCAGCAACATGATCATTTCCATATCGAACAGTTCCCATGAAACGCCTTACAAAGTTCTTGAGAAGTCTTCGATTCCGAGTCATATGTTTGGAACAGCCCAAGTCCACGCACCAAAGACAAATTTCAACAGCCTACCAATGATAAGAGAAGAAAATATTTTGGCAACCAATGAAATAGGTTCCTGTAGGGTTAGATGATAATTAAGCCTTATCATAGACCGACATTTCACTATCAGTATGAGATCTACTAGTGTCGATAATTTTGCCACTACAGTCAAAATTTCTACCAGTAGGCAACCATTTAGAGGTGAATCCAGGGCTACTAGGCTTAGCAAGACTTTCTGTGGACCCTACGTGCGTACTTTTTGGAACATACACCTTAGCCTTAGGAGTGCTATGTTTTTCACTTATTGACAGCTTGTCAATTCGTGTGTAACCACCATAATTCAACCCATTCATAGTCAAGCCACAAGCATCATGACCAAAAGTAAAGAAACATTTATTACATTTAGAACAAATAACTTCAGATTTTCATTCCAAATAGCAAGCTTAAAGTCATTACATTCAGATGAATTAAGTTTCTGATTATGATTCAAAAGCGGTAAATTCATGGGGTGTTCTTCTACTTCCATATTTTTTATCTTGGGGTGACTACTTCTAGAGGCAAAAGGGGGACCCGATCATTCCTTGTATTGCTCGTAGGCTTTGGCCTTCTGCTCTTGGTGTAGTTGTTTATTCTTGTAGAAGAAGACACGCGTCTATTAGAATTAGCACTTTTCAAATCAATGACTTGTGGTTGAGATATAGTGGTCGGTTTTTTCCTAACGCTTGATTTACGTTGTTTGCTAGGCACAGAGGTATCGACCCTAGGTTGAGAGGGAGGACAAAAAAGAAACATTCCTGGGGCAATCACAACAGCTTTCGTTCCATCCACCTTGGGAAAATGTGTGACAATCCGTCAATTTATGATTTATATTTATTCTCAAATATTATTTAAAAACATTATTTTAATGTTATATTATGAACTCACTTATTTTTGGGAAGAAATTTGGATTTACGTCTTGAAGTAGCATCGACTACGTCTAAACCGGAGTATTCTACGTTACGTGCTTACGTTTACATACACCGTTTTGGTGACAGTCCGACATTTCATGAAATAAATTTATCCGTGAATATTATTTTGGAATTTTTAAATTTTTGTTGGTTCATAAACTCACAAATTTACGAGAAGAGATTAGGACTTACGATTATAATTTAACGTCCTTTACGACTAAACCGCAAACCTTAGGATTACGTATTTACGTTTTCAAACTCCGTTTTTGATGAGACAATTTTTATTTGATTCGTTTTGTGTCGTTGATTCATAATTTATAAAAACGTGTTTCGTAAAACGACCCGAGGGCACGCAAATCGAGAAAACTAGAATCAAGGAGTACCCGTAAATTAGTGGAGATGAGACAAGTTTACACTTGCCTAACCCCCACTATAGGTGGCAAGCTTACATAACAAGCTAGGACACTTGTCCTAACTTATTTACTAAACCATCTAAAACCACTAAACAAGCCACACAAACCATTTCTCTCATTATCATACATGCAAAACCACTCAAAACTCTTCCTCTCTCTCATGGTGAACGTCCAAACACCACCCCAAATCACCCATAATCATCATCAATTTAACCATAAACTTCATCTATATTCAACATATGTTGATAACCCTTTGAAAAGATGAAGATTGGAGGTGATTTTAACAACTAGCAAGGAGTTTACATGGAGATCAAGGGCTGATTTTCAAGAAGGTATTCATGCATATGAAGATCTCAAAGATTTCATTTGCCAATTTAAAGGTTTGGTAACAAGGAACCAAACCTTGTTCATCAAAACTCATCATTTCATCACTTTGATGGTATAAGGATCATTCTTCCTATCCTTCTTGTTATTTTGATTATGTAATCTTGTATTTTCTTTTACTTATGTATATGTATATGATGATGAATGATGATTAAAAATATTATGTGGGGATTTGGTGTTGATAGATTTGGTTAAAAAGATTGAAAACTATATGTAAAAATGGTTAAAATCATGGCTAAATTAGGAGGTTGTATAAAACAGTAAAGAATCTTATGATAAACTGATAAAATGGCTTGGATAAATTAATATACAGTAAGCTATGAGTCTTGTACACATGTGAGAGTTGGCCATACAATGGAATCATTATAATGAGTGAGATATGATCAAAACAAGTATAGAGTGCAAATCTGACTACACTGTTTTGGACGAATTTTATAAAATACTTAGATTTTGATTCATCAGTAGCTATATTGGAATAAAATGAAGCACATATCATGTAGAACATGTCATAAAAATTTGGGCTTCTATCTCCATACAGAACTATAGATATGATCATTTTAGTAAACTAGATGTTTAGGACTGATTTTGTATAAATAATATATAATATAAGCACTCAAAAATTTATATAAAATATATATAAATACAAATTCCACTAGTTGATAATGATTATAATGAAAGTGTTATATAAATGTTTATATTAAAATGGATTATGTTATATAAAGTATAAATATAATTGTTTTTCTAAGTTATAAAACTATATACTAAGTTTTACGTCTTTTTGGCTAAAACCGAAAGATTAACGTTTTTGTCAAATAAAACTTAGGCGGTCGGACCCGTCTAATGTAAACTTTTATGAGCTCACATACTGATGTATAAACATATATAACAAGTAAAAACCGATAAAATCCGAGCTTTACAACATATAGACATGAACGGGCCAAAGTAGCCTTATTGGACTATAAACTAGACTAGTTAGTAAAACACTTATAAATTTACTTATTGGGCTTAACCCACTTGGGCCCAACATGTAAAGTATAATACTGATAATAAAAGTATAATTGGGCTAATAAAATGTATTGGGCTTGTAATAGGCCTATTGGGCCTCCAAAACGTAAACAAGTTGAGCTATTGTAACTAGTATAAAAGTTAACAACACATAAACACTATAATGAATGAGTAAAAAATGTACAATCCCACTTGATCATCATCATATTTACAAAATCATCATATGTATACATAATTGTTATTTTTATAAAGTCATTGGACAAGAGTATAAGACGAGTATTATTTGTCTAGGTTTCCGTGATTGAAGCACGTACCGTACATCCAAATCGCTGATAATCGCCTTCCCACATCAACATGAGTTCATAGCCTCGCACGCTTTTAAATATTTTATAAAATGTTTTATAAACTTGCGAGGGAGATAACATGTTAGTTTTAATAAAAATAGGACACCAGTTGTCCCGATTGTAGGTTTATTGATTTGGACCCGAATGATTGTATGACCCGATTATATGACCCGATGTATGAAGTAAAATGGATTATTAAAGTTAGGTTATGTCACTAAAAGTCACATTAGCATGAATTGTGAACTACCGGGATTTGGTAGACGCTTATGCATATAATAGTACTATTTGGGGACGATCACCCCGGTTCGCGCCTTGACGGTTGATCCCCGTCGTGCCACATTGATTGGTAAGCGAATTTATGTATGAGAAGATTTCCATAGCGTGATTTTGTGACGACACGCTAACTTAGATGGGCAAATGAGTTTCGGGTTAGCTACCCGTTGTTTGTTGTAGTTAGGTAACAATGTCATGCGTCTTATAATAATCCAAATAACGAAATACTGCTATACGCACTGAATTACGATATATTGCCTGACTAGCAATACGGGGTCTTATTATTGATATTGTGTTCGTGTTTTGGTTTTACATAACCATATTCATATAACGGTTTTTATTTAACTCTATTCAACGTTATAAAACGTATTGTATGATGTTTTTTTACGACAATGGTTCGTATAATGATTTTGAAGGCAAAAGCCTATATTATGATTTTTGATAAGGATTTGTATAAAATGACTTTGGCTATTATATGGCCTATTACAATGATTTGTACAAAATGATTTTCGTTAATAATTATATACCGATGATATATTAATGGTTTTATTAAACTCTATGAATTCACTCGGCGTTATCGCTGACCTTTTCTTTTAACATGTTTTATCTCAGGTACTTGAAGGTAATTCTCGAGAAGACAACAAGAATTCATGGCCTGCACTTAAATAATAATTTCCATTCAATTGCTTTGTAAAACTTGTATGAAATACTATGACTTAAGACCTATGTAAATTTGATATTTATGAATGGAAATGCTTTATTATTAAACGACGCGATTTTTATACGTTGTCTATGATGTGAGTAATGTGCTATCCCGTAACACCAACGAGTCTTCCGCTGTATTGAATTTTATAAATTTGGGGGTGTTACAGTTTGGTACCAGAGCTCTCGTTATAGAGAACGAAAGATTTTTAAAAACCAAGGTTTTGAATAAAACATTTCAAAATCTTTTAACTATAAACATTTTTCACAAAATGTCTAAAAATCTTTTGACTATAACGGTGCCGAAGAATTCCCGAGTTACCGACAAGGCCAGACTGAGAAGTGTTATTTTAATATATATATATATAACTTGGATTATATATATATATATATATATATATATATATATATATATATATATATATATATATATATATATATATATATATATATATATATATATATATATATATATATATATATATATATATATGATGTAATTTGATTACGTGATTGTTTGAAGATTATTTAATATGTATACGAGGTATTTATACGACGTAGATTGTCACAAGGAACCCTAACTCCCCTAGCAAATCAATCGAAGCTATTCCCGTAGGAATTCTAGCTATTTTAGATCTAAACCAAGTTGTGGATATTTATGATCCCAACAAAATGGTTGATATTCGTAGAAATGTTGATATTAGGTGATTGTGATATTAAAGAAGAATTGGTGAGATTAAATCTGATATCGATGTCATGACGATCTTTCCTTATAGAGTGGAGTTTGACAAAACTTACCACCTGGAAAGGTGTCATCTGATTCAGTGTTACCCAATTCTTAAATATGAAATCGAAAGGGTGAATGTTGCACTTGAGGCTGTCATTGGAACCATTACCTATAAGCCTCATGCCACTAATACCTTTCCGAGAAGTCTAATTGAATGATCGAGTCATTTTATACTAGTGACTCATTCGATAACTATTGTTGTAAGAGCTATAGGATTGGAAATTAAGTGTTGATCATATCGAGCTTTTATTGTCCTTTTAAGGTGTAAGAATAAGGATGAAAGTATTGGAGAATGAGATAGGATATCGCATTGAGTATAAGTTGATTGAAAACTTGAATAAAGTAAAATTTAACTTGTATGGAATAAGAAATTTTTAAGAGGAAGTCGTTAAGCCCTGTGATTGGATTATAAGATTTTAATTTATTGTTGATTCGTATTAAGGGTTGTTCCTAGGCCATTGTCCAATAACGAGGATGCCCAGTGTCCAAGAAATAAATTGGAGAAATCTTCTTCTGAATAGGGACCGATGGATCTTCCGGGACATGTGGAACACCTAATAACTCTTGTAGATTAGTATTCATTGTGGTATCTTTTAAAAATAATCCCTAACTTAACTGAGACATCAGTTGGTAGGATGAGTTCTTGGAATTGTATGACATAGTGACACGTAATGTGTTACGGTACAATTTTGACTTGTTTGTGATTAATGAAAAGACTACCTTTGATTGCTAAATTCTACATATATCTATGTTATCTATCTTTTCTTGCTTGTTCCTAATGTTCACATTAGTGATGCAACCATTGAACAAGTACTCATCTCGAATTGAGTTACGTTGTAGATTATTCTTTTTGAGTGCCATCAAGGTCATGAACCTCATGATTAAGTGGCTAAGCTCATTTCCTATCATATTGTAGTTAGCTCTTGGTGAACAAGCTTTCATCACTCTTTTGCAGATCACTCATTGTTTTTATAAGATAAAACAGTATCCCTTGAGAAAAATTGAATTTTCATCACTATAAGGGTTATTCAAAGTAAGATTTATAAGTGATTGTTATCGAAATGAGGTTGTTTATAAAACACCTTGGAAAATTTAATTGTTTTCTTAACAAAGAAAATATTTGTAAATTTATTTTTGATTCTTATTTAAGAATTAAGCATGAAAATGTTTTTATTATAAACATGATGTTAAAATTTTGACGAACTGAGTATTGCATCGTTAATCTTGAAATTTTATATAGTTGCGCGCCTACATACAATTTGGAAGTGACCATGCAAGGCTGATTAGTAGTCACCATGAAATTATTAACAAACACTACATTTTCTTTGAAGTTGTGAAAGATTAAATTTTATGAGATCTGCAAAAAGTGTAAAATAGGGACATATTGTTAGAGACATCTACATATGTGCTCGTACCATTTATTCTTCTGATTTGAATTTACTCATCTGTGAAAATTGTCTTTATTAACAACTGATATTCCCCTCCTTATCCAATTCCTCCGTAGTGAGATTCTTAGTAAGAGTATCCGATTACCGAGTGTCGATACCCGACTGGATGTATCGACGTTCCTATCATTTCTTTTGATTAGATTTCATTTGAATGACCTGGGTAACGATCCGAGGAGCTTTCGAATGCGTACTCAAATTATGAAAACATGGGATATATTCATATTCATTAAATGATTTCGTTTGTATCTAATTTGAAATTCTCTCGCGTAAATTATGCGTTGACATTACTCTTTTGATGATAGTTGTGTCTCCATATATCCTTGAATGTGTGAAGGATTATGAATTATTATTAGTCTTTTGAGAAGTTCACGTCTTATCAACGGTGATGAACCTGGAAAGTTGATAGTGCTAGTAGAATGACTTGATTGATTATGACATGACGACATTGTCTTAATTGATGGGAACTCGAGTAGAATTCCCCTAAAAGATAAGATGTTGATTATGAAAAGTTATTAAAATAATTTTTGATGGATGACCATATCCTGCATTTAGATTTGAAATTATACCGTGAATGGTTGTGAATTAGTCATAGATATTATAATCTAGAAAGAACTTAAAATAAATGTATTAAAAGATGTTTATGTTATCTAAAACTTTAGGAGGTATTTGCTGGTGAATTACCTAGACTTTCGCCATTAAGGCAAGTTGAATTTGGTATTGATTATATTCCTGGTGTTACACCTGTGGCGTGTGCCCTATACTTCATCACCATTTGAATCGGAAGTGTTACCGTACAACTGAGAGAGTTGTCGGAGAAAGCTTTTATTCTACCAAGCTCGTCATCATAAAGAGCTATGGTGTTATTATTTCTTATATTTGTTTAATTACCGTGAACTAGGTAAATTGACGATTAAAATCTATATCCACTACCCAAGATAATAGATTGTTCGATCATTTACAAGGTTCTAGCGTATATTCAGGAAATTTGGATCCACGGCAAGGTTATCATCAATTTCGCATCTGCAAAAAAAGATTATCTATTCCAATCACTACATTCAGAACTCGTAATGAACATTATGAGATTCATGTTATGTTGTTTGGACTGACCAATGCACATGTAGCATCTATAAATTGGTGAATCACGTGTAGGCTGTAATTTGATAAATTCATGCTTGTGATCATTAAGGACTATTTATTTGTTTATAAAAATAAGAATGAGTTAATAATTATTTGTAGAATGCCCTGAGTCGGCCGAGTAGTGAAAACCTGTACCTTGAATATTTAACATGTGAATAAAGGCTTAATCCTTTACAGTATTTGACCGTGTGATTAATAAATAGTGGAATCTATATTGACTTTTCAAAGATTAGAGCCATTTAAGACTTTGGGTTTTACCAAAACGAAAGTGCAAATATGTTTTGACAAATATTTTATCAAAAGAATTTTTAAGGAATCATTCCCTTAAACCTAGAACATTTAACTAAACTCCTGTTTAGGGGTAAATGTTTGTGTATACCTCAAGACAACCTAAGAGGGATTGAGGAAACCATTTAAACCAAGACTTGAGATTTGAAAGGACAATTTTTGCTTTTCAACTAAGAAAATTTTGACAAAAGTATAAACAAAGATTTTTCGAATATTTACGGATCTTATATTTTCGATAAATCAACAAAAATCGTGTTAATTAAATTCAAATTTATTTTGAACATTTTTCTATAATTGGACGAACTAAGGAATTTAAAATTTTTACGTTTACATTTCATAAAAATTAAATATTTATTATTTAATTACTTGTAATAATAATCGACGCTTTAGACGCCGGGTTGATCAAACTGATAAAAATGATAGTTGAGACGAAACTAAAACTTAGAAAATATGAAGAAAGAAATTTTGAATGAATACGATCATGATAATTATTTCATCAGAGAAGGTGAATGTAGATACTGACACATTATATAGAAAAGATAAAGAACCAATTAGGATGTGTTTCTTAATAATGACTGTGCAAAATAAATTGCCGAACAATATAAAAATAAGCGATGTTTGCAAGAAGGATAATATAGATAATAAAAGGGGTTCGCGACTAATGTGAACCATTAGAATTAAGAAGCCGATGGCGATAAATGATTAAAAGGCCACTTTTGATTGACTAAATATGGAGGATTGTGAGATATAGTTATGTTGGAATCTTGTAAGTATAAGTAATCTATTCATGTCATTTCTGATTAAATGTATCTTTATCTGAAGAAGTTGTACTGATGGCAAATTATGAAGGCAGACATCACCTCATACATTAGTAAACGTCTAACTATTGCAAAGGTCGTCATCTGAATTTGATTCGATTTGGGTCATCGTCGACAGACTGACCAAATCTACTAATATCATTCCTGTTAATGATAGATTCTTGATGACGAAATTGACTCTTTTGTATTTAAAGGAGTTTTGTAAACATGGTGTGCATGTATCGATCATCTCTATCAACATCCTCGCTTCGCATTGAATTTCTAGAGATTTGCTCAGAAGTCATTAAGAACGAATCTTGATGAGAGGACTGTGTACCAACCCAATCGAAGGGACGAGGTAAAGTAACGATACAAAATACTATAAGTGCTGTTCTATGTTTGAATGATTGACCTTTGGTAATAAACTGTAAAATCGTTTTCCTTTAGAGAGATTATCATTGATAATTATCGTGTTAGGATCGAGATCGAATCTTGTTAAGATTTAAATATTAGAGCATCTGTAAGCAGGAGTAGGGATGAAGACACCCGACATACACCCATTGTGAGGTGGGCATGTCTTTTAGGTGTAAGGTCTCTTATGATGAAAAACCTAACATTACAAAATACCCGACACGTGAAACCTGAACTAATTGTTGAAATTAGGATCTGATTATTGACTGCTAGTAGTAGGCAGGAGGTTATGTGAATATGAAATGTAGATCTTGAAGTGCCGAATGGGTAGCGAAGTTATGCCAAAAATTTTCACCTTGGAAAAATGAATTGATGATCTGAAGGATCATGGGAATAAGTCCCAGTTGTATGGGACTATTGAGATGATGTAAAAAGATTGGTTTGAAAAGCATATAAGCTGGATCTACCCTAGGACTTCAAGAGCTGCGTAAATTATGATTCGTATATCTAACTTGATAAAATGTCTATCAAGTGAAATCTGACTATTCCTTAATGAAGTATAGATCGGCGAAAAGTTGCATTCATCAAAAACCCGTGAACATCATGGATAGAGAAAGTAAGTCAACATTAAGCCTGATCTTATTCCCGTAGTTATGTTTGATGAAACTCGGGTATTGTAATGAATTACACTTGTGAGAAAAGACCGAATGTGGAGGAAATACCCACATGGCTTTAACTCTATAAGAAGCGAGTAGTAAGTGATAGGTGTGTAAACACCCATCTTTTCTACCACTTAATTACAATAATAACCGGACCAAAACGTGTATTTTATGCCTTTTATGTCGGAATTATGCGTGGTTTGTGTTTTTGTTGTGATTTAGGATGAAAAGGTGAAAAGTGGAGAAAACACGGACATTCACGGGCATTTACGAACTTTTATTGAAGAAAAGGATGAAAGACGAAGTCAAGAAGTCAAGAGTGCAAAAAGAACGGAAGTCCACGACCAATTCTGAAGATTTATCGAAGAAAAAGTCAAAAGACGGAAGTTTATCAAAAGCCGAAGAATTCAAGTCTATTTTATTGAAGAAATTAAAGACGAGTTCAAAAGAAATCCCGAAGCCAAAAGTCCCTTAAGTCCAAGTTTAAAGAAGATTAGAAGAAAAGGACTAATGGTGTAATTAATGAAGAATTAAGAAGAAAGGGGCTTAATCTTGCAATTAACAAGAAATGAAGGAGGGGAGGAAGCTTCCTAATCCTCCCCTATAAATAGACCATTAGTGTGTTCATTTGTTTTTGTTGGCTAAGTGTGACAATTAGCTCTTCCACCATTTAAATATCTTGTCATTTAATTTCTTGTCAAATTTAAATACCTTGTCTTGCACCTTTAATTCATTTAATTTCAAGTAAGTTTTCATTTAATTATTGTCAATCTTTACTTTATCTTGTCAATCTCTTATCTACCTTTCTTAATCTTTGATTTATGTGTTTATTTTTATGTTCATGTTCATGCTTTTATTTTGATCCAAGTGGTTTTTGATTATTTTGGTTAAAGTTGTTTGATTTCGTGTTTTAAATTGTTCGTTTATGATTACTGTTGATTCGTTGTTATTTTTATTAGATCGTTTGTGTTTAATTTGGTTAATTTGTGTTTAAATCTGCTGTTACTGTATTCCCTTGTTCTTCGGGAAAGTTTGTTTGTGTTTCTGATCTTTCCAGGTGAAAACTTCCGAATCAAGAAAGGGAGTTTATTCATTCGGAACTTCCAAAGTTCCGAATCAAGGGTTCATCCAGAAGATTTGAGATCAGCAAAAGTTCCGAGCCAAACTTGTTCATTCGGAACATTCAAAGTTCCGGACGAAGGATAACTTCCGAACCAATAGTCATTCATTCGGAACTCAAAAGTTCCGAACCAGAAAAGCTTCATTCGGAACTCAAAAGTTCCGGATCAAGCACTGTTCATTCGGAACTCCAAAAGTTCCGGATCAGTGATCGTTCATTCGGAAGTCACCATAGTTCCGAACCAAGGGCTGTTCATTCGGAACTTAAAAGTTCCGAATAAATTCTGAATCAAGGGGCTAGTTCCGGATCAGTGTTTGTTAATTGGGAAGTTTTAGCACTTCCGAATCAAGGAGGTTCATTCGGAATCTTCCGAATCAAGGGTTAATCATAAGTTCCGAATCAAGGCAAGTTTTAGAAGTTCCGAATCAGTAAAGTTCCGAACGAAGGATTGTTTTGGATAAGTGACATATTCAGATCAATTTGTTCCGGATCAAGGATTTTGGCTATATTCCAAGCAAAGAAGAATCATTTCAACCGAAGGTGACATTCCGGACGAGTGATTGTTCCAAACGAAGGTTTATTCCGAATGAGCTGTATTCAGGTTCTTATTAGCTTTTGTCTTTGATTTTTACTTTCAAGCTTTATTCTTCCTGCCTTTTATTTAATTGCACTTTAAGATTATTTGCCTCAGTTTTATTTTAGACTTGCCTTAGTTTTAGTCGCATTTTAAGTTTGCCTTAGTTAGATTTAAGTTTGCGTCATTTACTTTAGTGCCATTTAATTTCAGTCACGTTTTTAAATACTTGCACTTTTACTTTAATTAGACTTAGTTTTACTTTAAGAGCACCTTTACTTTAATTGTTCCGCACCTTTTATTTTAAAAACTACAACGACACATCTTTATTCCACCAAAAACAATAGAGTCACATAGAGAGCCTAGATCAATTCATTAAGATACCGAGAACTTGAACTTTAATATTTTTATACGGGCAAAAGCCGTGTATCAAATGGCGCCGCTGCCGGCTCTTTTCGTTAAGATTGACGGTTTTCTGTGAGAGACACGTTACTTTTTGGGATCCGCTCACTTGTGAACGTTATTTTTCTTGCCTAAAAAATTAAAAAACCATAAAAATTAGAAAATTGATAAAAAAACCATAAAAAATTAAAAAATTTCAAAAATCCAAAAAGATTTTAGCTTTATTGTGTATATATATTGTCTTTGCGTTTGGTTTTGTTTTCTTTTGCATTTTCAGGTGTATGCGTACTAGATCTTCTAATTATCAAGAGCCCGAGCCTCAAGAAGATTTAGATATGGCAGGTGTTGTCAACAACAACATTCCACCGAACCTCAATAATAATAATAATAACAACAATGCTCTTCCACAGCCCGATCTTTGGACCATGGAGGAACTTTGTCAACCAACCATGTTTGGACGAGGAGGACCGATTGCGCCGATGCAAATCAACGCTCCTGAGTTTTCGTTGAAGCACCACATGATTCAGCAAGTACAAACAAACCCTTTTAGAGGATTGCCTGATGATGATGCCAACAAACACCTCGACAAATTCATTACAATCACCCAAAGCATGAAGTTGCCTGGTGCCACAATGGATGTTCTTCGCTTACAACTCTTCCCACATACTTTATCGCATCATGCCGAGAAATGGTTTGATCGTCTCCCGAAGAATTCTATTCACACTTGGGATGATATGACTCAACGCTTTTTGTCGCGCTACTTTCCACCATCCATGGTCACAAGCCTTCGCAATCAGATCAGCGGTTTCATGCAAGATCCCGATGAATCTCTTTTTGACGCTTGGGAGAGATATAATGTCTTGATCGATAGATGTCCAAACCACAACATGTTCCCTGTGACCCTAATTGATACTTTCTACAACGGATTGACTTTTCGAGATCGTGATACGATTAATGCAGCCGCCGGTGGCACATTCATGAAAAGGAGACCCGAGGAGGGTAGAGAGTTAATTGAGAACATGACTACTCACCACAAGAACTGGGATTCCTCTGCTTCTTCAAGGAACAACCCGAGAGTCAATGTTTCTTCTACCTCAGCAAACCCTGAGATGACCGAACTCACCCGCATGATGGCTGAAATGAGCAAAAGTATTACGCTTCTCGCTTCAAACCAACAACAACAACAAGTTAAAGCGGTTGCTAATCCTTGTGAATCATGTGGCGGTCCTCACTCATACACCGATTGTCCTTCGACACAAGGAAATCCGGAAAATGTGTATGCTGCTTACGGTAATTATTCACCGGAAAATTACCAAGCTAGACAACAAGGGGATAGAAATCTGCTGAGTTACCGTTCCAACAATTACCTTTCACCCGGTTTTTCTCCTCAAAACCAAAACCCCGCCAACAACTACAATAGAAGCAATCAAATCCCACCAAGAGCTTCTAACCCTTATCAACCACCCACCCAACAACACCCACCCATTAATCCCGATGTTGATGCCATCATGAGAACTCAAGGTGAGCAAATCAAGAATCTACAGAGCCAAATAATCAATTTGAAAGGAGATATCTTGAAGCAAGGAAATGACATCAGAACCGAGGTTCGTGATAATATCCAATCTTCCTTCAGCACTCAAACGACTGAATTAAAGAATCTGTTGGCTAGTTTCTTGCCCGAAGCTCAACCTTCTTCTTCGGGTTCTCTACCTTCGAACACCGTCACCAATCCGCGAGCTAATGTGAGTGCTATAACTACACGTAGTGGAATTACCATTGTCAATCCACCTACCCCACCACCATCATCTACACCTCCTCCACCACCATGTATCCCTACTCCTCCTACACCTAATGTTAGTACACCATTACCGTCCCCGCCTCGTCATGACGATGTATCTCGGAAGGACCCTTCAACATCACAACCTTCACCAACTACACCTCCACCGTCTCCCTATCAACCCAGAATCCCATACCCTTCTCGCATAGGCAAGACCAACGAGCTAACCACGAATGACTGTCAAGTATCAAAATATGTGGATATGCTATCTAAAATGACCATCAACATTAGCCTTGTTGAAGCACTTTGCCACATGCCGAAATTTGTCAAAGTATTCAAGGAATTGCTTAGCAAGAAGGAGAAGCTGATTGAACTCGCCAACACACGATTAAATGAAAACTGCTCTGTAGTCCTTCTTAGAGAACTTCCGGAAAAACTTGGAGATCCCGGTCGTTTTGTGTTGCCTTGCGTGTTCAACAAAACTGAAGAATTTACTGCCCTTGCTGATCTCGAGGCTAGTATTAATTTGATGCCACTGAGTGTTTGGAAAACACTATCATTACCCGACCTCATTCCAACAAAGATGACTCTCGAACTTGCAAATCGCACTCTCGCTTACCCCGTTGGTATAGCCGAAGACGTGTTTATCAAAGTTGGCACATTTACTTTCCCGGTCGATTTTGTCGTAGTTGATTATGAAATGTACCCTCGTATTCCTTTAATACTTGGTCGGCCATTCTTGAGAACCGGACGTGCTTTAGTAGATGTGGCCGAAGGTGAGTTAATCTTACGAGTAGGGGATGATTCAAAAGTTTTTAAAATGGGGAAGCTTACAGGAAAATCCTTTGGAGGCCAAGAATCAGTGAATATGATAAATGTGCTCGATGACTTTACCGTCTACGACAATCCTTTATTCGAGTCTTCCACTGATAATCCACTCTTTGAAGATAATGTGGATGATTCTCTCCCTACTTTGGACGATTCTCCAATTTATGATTCACCACCGATCTTCGATGCTTATGAGACAATGATTCTAGCTCAGATTCGGATGATTTTGATTGTACTTCTGAGTATCCCGAGCTGCCCACTTTCGATGATTTTGATGAGGCTGATACTCTCTCGAGCGATTCTTCACATGATGAAGATCCTCCGCCATCACTCGATCCTACTTTGGACGATTATTCATTTGAGGAAGATTTCTCTGAATTTCTCAACACATACTTCCCTCATGAGAGTGATGCTCCTCCTTTGGACTTTGAAGATTATCGTCTTGATCCTACTTTGGATTTGAAGCACATTATGTCAAAGGAGAAGAAACCGATCGACACCGAAATCTGTTGCACTTATGATTTGACACCTCTTTGTCCCCCTGCTGAGGACGAGGTTGTGCTTCTTTGCGGATCATCTTCACACTCGGCTGAGCCTGAGTGCTATTTTCCCCTGAAGGAAAAGGTGTTCGACCCTGATATTGAAGTCTTTAAGCCATCTCAGTATCCACCTGATGAAATAAAAGGAAAAATCTTTGGACATTTTGAAGACATGCTTGCACTTCACCCTTGCTTCCACCGTGCTCCGTCACTGCTTAAGGGAACCTTGCCTACTCCTCTATGGCTTGCCTTGTTCACCTTAAGCACTTGCTTATTGATGGATGAAAACTATGTCTTTGATCCTGGTGGATATGTTTCATGCTACTTCCGTTGATGATCAAGGTCGAGTCAGGCTCACGACTCGGTAACAAAAACCAAGCGCTTCTTGGGAGGCAACCCATGCATCTATCTTTTCGCTTTCTTTACCATAAGTGTAGGGGGGACCCTTTAGTTTGCTATTTCCTCTCCTCACTTTTTAATCAGGGATTCGAGCTTCAATGATCCACTCTTGATGATTCTTGACGACCCGTGATTCCGTGTTCCAATATCCCGGTTCTATCCTAAACTTTTTTCGATTCACTATTTTATATTTTCTCAATATTGAAATAGGAATCTCTTTAGTTGTCTTTTCCTTAGAAAGATTTAAACAACATGCACAATGTCCTAAGTGTAGGGGAGTTTACTCCCACATGCTTAAACATTGAGGACAATGTTTATCTTAAGTGTAGGGGGGACTTCTATCGAAGTTAAGTGGTCTTTTCCTTGTATTTGTCCTCATTTTAACCGGAAAATCAATTTTTCGTCATTTTTCAAAATTTTTGATCTATTTTGGCCTATTAGTTTTTCCCTTTTGTATAGTTATTTTCTTTCTTTGCTAGAATAAATGTTTCATAAGTGGTTTTAGTTTTCAAACGTTGTGAATCTTTTGACTCAACCCGAGTTTACTCTAGCTAGTATCCTTAACGTGTTTAAGTCAAGTTTTGCAAGGCTTTTATATAGGGAGCTATAAAACGCGGAAGTCTTAACTCTCACGGGTTAAGAACAAGAAATTTTCGCAAGTTCCTATAATTGATCCTAGAGAGTCGTTTATCAAGGGAACATTAAAATGCGATTTCTAAACTTGAAAAAGTCCAAGAATTTGCAAGATCCTATAGGCGACTCGAAAACCCAAAACTTTGATTTAATAGGCTAAGCATCCACGAGTCTCATTACTTGAGATTTTAAATTGTGAAGAACGAGAGATGATAGAGCCAATTATAAGTTCGGTATTCTTTCGTGAATTTATGTGAGTTAATTATAAGCCTATTCTCCCATCGCTTGCTAATAAATTTATCTGCTAATAAATAAGGTTGTACGATTTGAAAAGTTACTTAGCTTCTAGCCCCAGATCGTTTAAAAGTTGCTCGGTATGGATTAGAGTTCATAGCCAAGGCATAACTTATTGAAGCGGGACGCGAAGATTGGCGAGTCCGAAAAGGCCCTAACAAGGCATGAGGGCTAAATTTTGTTGCTAAATATCCAAAGTGATGTGAAGAATCATTTATCGAAAATCAATATGAAGGATCGAGACACACGACGTAAAGCAAAACTCCCCTAAAAGTCATGGATAAGTGTATCCGAAAAGACCCTAACAAGGTATGAGGATAAATAGATCCAAGTCATAAAAGGAGGCGGATCGTTGTATATCAAAGTCCAAAATAAAGATTGGAGAAAAATGAAGAAGTCGTGGTCCAAGTATGAATCTCTCAAAAACTTCAAAGTGAAGAATTCCTATTATGAAGAGAAGACCATTATTTCATGAACGTCTCTCAAGATTTGAAGTATGAAGTCGCTGCCAAATATCGGTCCGAGAAAGGTCTCAAATCGCGAAGGGAGTTATGCCAAGATATGAACTTTATGAGGTCCCGAGAAGCAGTTTTAAAAGATTTGGTCCTTTAGCTAACTATTGATTAAATCGTTCACTTTATTTTCAGACTAAATAACTATCGAAATAAGTTAAAAAATGCATCCTCGTGATCATTCAAGACAACAATAAAATATAAGAGATACCCCTAGGAATAAGGGAGTCTAAGTGAATAATTGGCCCACATGAGTTCGTGTTAGTCTACTAACTTATAATAACAATGATCTCGTTTTTAAGCTTGGTTTGGAGAAAGTGAAAACTTGAGGATGATGATTATTCATAACATTTTCAAAACCCAAGGTATGCTTTTGATTTCTTTACTTTGTATGTTTTTAATTTTCTATCTCTTTAATAAAGGCCAACGTGGATTGATTATAATGAAAAGTGTAATCTTGCTTTATAACTAATGCATTGCATGAGGACATTGCAATGGTCAAGTGTAGGGGATTTGATAGGTGTGTAAACACCCATCTTTTCTACCACTTAATTACAATAATAACCAGACCAAAACGTGTATTTTATTTCTTTTATGTCGGAATTATGCGTGGTTTATGTTTTTGTTGTGATTTAGGATGAAAAGGTGAAAAGTGGAGAAAACACGGACATTCACGGGCATTTACGAACTTTTATTGAAGAAAAGGATGAAAGACGAAGTCAAGAAGTCAAGAGTGCAAAAAGAACGGAAGTCCACGACCAATTCTAAAGATATATCGAAGAAAAAGTCAAAAGACGGAAGTTTATCAAAAGCCGAAGAATTCAAGTCTATTTTATTGAAGAAATTAAAGACGAGTTCAAAAGAAATCCCGAAGCCAAAAGTCCCTTAAGTCCAAGTTTAAAGAAGATTAGAAGAAAAGGACTAATGGTGTAATTAATGAAGAATTAAGAAGAAAGGGGCTTAATCTTGCAATTAACAAGAAATGAAGGAGGGGAGGAAGCTTCCTAATCCTCCCCTATAAATAGACCATTAGTGTGTTCATTTGTTTTTGTTGGCTAAGTGTGACAATTAGCTCTTCCACCATTTAAATATCTTGTCATTTAATTTCTTGTCAAATTTAAATACCTTGTCTTGCACCTTTAATTCATTTAAGTTCAAGTAAGTTTTCATTTAATTATTGTCAATCTTTACTTTATCTTTTCAATCTCTTATCTACCTTTCTTAATCTTTGTTTTATGTGTTTATGTTTATGTTCATGTTCATGCTTTTATTTTGATCCAAGTGGTTTTTGATTATTTTGGTTAAAGTTGTTTGATTTCGTGTTTTAAATTGTTCGTTTATGATTACTGTTGATTCGTTGTTATTTTTATTAGATCGTTTGTGTTTAATTTGGTTAATTTGTGTTTAAATCTGCTGTTACTGTATTCCCTTGTTCTTCGGGAAAGTTTGTTTGTGTTTCTGATCTTTCCAGGTGAAAACTTCCGAATCAAGAAAGGGAGTTTATTCATTCGGAACTTCCAAAGTTCCGAATCAAGGGTTCATCCGGAAGATTTGAGATCAGCAAAAGTTCCGAGCCAAACTTGTTCATCCGGAACATTCAAAGTTACGGACGAAGGATAACTTCCGAACCAATAGTCATTCATTCGGAACTCAAAAGTTCCGAACCAGAAAAGCTTCATTCGGAACTCAAAAGTTCCGGATCAAGCACTGTTCATTCGGAACTCCAAAAGTTCCGGATCAGTGATCGTTCATTCAGAAGTCACCATAGTTCCGAACCAAGGGCTGTTCATTCGGAACTTAAAAGTTCCGAATAAACTTCCGAATCAAGGGGCTAGTTCCGGATCAGTGTTTGTTAATTCGGAAGTTTTAGAACTTCCGAATCAAGGAGGTTCATTCGGAATCTTTCGAATCAAGGGTTAATCATAAGTTCCGAATCAAGGCAAGTTTTAGAAGTTCTGAATCAGTAAAGTTCCGAACGAAGGATTGTTTTGGATAAGTGACATATTCAGATCAATTTGTTCCGGATCAAGGATTTTGGCTATATTCCAAGCAAAGAAGAATCATTTCAACCGAAGGTGACATTCCGGACGAGTGATTGTTCCAAACGAAGGTTTATTCCGAATGAGCTGTATTCGGGTTCTTATTAGCTTTTGTCTTTGATTTTTACTTTCAAGCTTTATTCTTCCTGCCTTTTATTTAATTGCACTTTAAGATTATTTGCCTCAGTTTTATTTTAGACTTGCCTTAGTTTTAGTCGCATTTTAAGTTTGCCTTAGTTAGATTTAAGTTTGCGTCATTTACTTTAGTGCCCTTTAATTTCAGTCACGTTTTTAAATACTTGCACTTTTACTTTAATTAGACTTAGTTTTACTTTAAGAGCACCTTTACTTTAATTGTTCCGCACCTTTTATTTTAAAAACTACAACGACACATCTTTATTCCACCAAAAACAATAGAGTCACATAGAGAGCCTAGATCAATTCATTAAGATATCGAGAACTTGAACTTTAATATTTTTATACGGGCAAAAGCCGTGTATTAGTAAGATAAGATGATCTTTGAGGACAAAGATCCTGTTTAGGGGTAAATGATGTGACAATCCGTCAATTTATGATTTATATTTTATTCTCAAATATTATTTAAAAATATTATTTTAATTTTATATTATGAACTCACTTATTTTTGGGAAGAAATTTGGATTTACGTCTTGAAGTAGCATCGACTACGTCTAAACCGGAGGATTCTATGTTACGTGCTTACGTTTACATACACCGTTTTGGTGACAGTCCGACATTTCATGAAATAAATTTATTGTGAATACTATTTTGGAATTTTTAAATTTGTGTTGGTTCATAAACTCACAAATTTACGAGTAGAGATTAGGACTTACGATTATAATTTAACGTCCTTTACGACTAAACCGGAAACCTTAGGATTACGTATTTACGTTTTCGAACTCCGTTTTTGATGAGACAATTTTTATTTGATTCGTTTTGTGCCGTTGATTCATAATTTATAAAAACGTTTTTCGTAAAACGACCCGAGGGCACGCAAATCGAGGAAACTATAATCGAGGAGTACCCGTAAATTAGTGGAGATGAGACAAGTTTACACTTGCCTCACCCCCACTATAGGTGGCAAGCTTACATAACAAGCTAGGATACTTGTCCTAACTTATTTACTAAACCATCTAAAACCACTAAACAAGCCACAGAAACCATTTCTCCCATTATCATACATGCAAAACCACTTAAAAATCTTCCTCTCTCTCATGGTGAACGTCCAAACACCACCCCAAATCACCCATAATCATCATCAATTTAACCATAAACTTCATCTATATTCAACATATGTTGATAACCCTTTGAAAAGATGAAGATTGGAGGTGATTTTAACAACTAGCAAGGAGTTTATATGGAGATCAAGGGCTTATATTCAAGAAGGTATTCATGCATATGAAGATCTCAAGGAGTTCATTTGCCAATCTGAAGGTTTGGTAACAAGGAACCAAACCTTGTTCATCAAAAACTCATCATTTCATCACTTTGGTGATATAAGGATCATTCTTCCTATCCTTCTTGTTATTTTGATTATGTAATCTTGTATTTTCTTTTACTTATGTATATGTATATGATGATGAATGATGATTAAAAATATTATGTGGGGATTTGGTGTTGATAGATTTGGTTAAAAAGATTGTTAACTATAAGTAAAAATGGTTAAAATCATGGCTAAATTAGGAGGATGTATAAAAAAGTAAAGAATCTTATGATAAACTAATAAAATGGCTTGGATAAATTAATATACAGTAAGATATGAGTCTTGTACACATGTGAGAGTTGGCCATACAATGGAATCATTATAATGAGTGAGATATAATCAAAACAAGTTTAGAGTGCAAATCTGACTACACTGTTTTGGACGAATTTTATAAAATACTTATATGTTGATTCATCAGTAGCTATATTAGAACAAAATGAAGCACATATCATGTAGAACATGTCATAAAAATTTGGGCTTCTATCTCCATACAGAACTATAGATATGATCATTTTAGTAAACTAGATGTTTAGGACTGATTTTGTATAAATAATATATAATATAAGCACTCAAAAATTTATATAAAATATATGTAAATACAAATTCCACTAGTTGATAATGATTATAATGAAAGTGTTATATAATTGTTTATATTAAAATGGATTATGTTATATAAAGTATAAATATAATTGTTTTTCTAAGTTATAAAACTATATACTAAGTTTTACGTCTTTTCGGCTAAAACCGAAAGATTAACGTTTTTGTCAAATAAAACTTAGGCGGTCGGACCCGTCTAATGTAAATTTTATGAACTCACATACTGATGTATAAACATATATAACAAGTAAAAACCGATAAAACCCGAGCTTTACAACATATAGACATTAACGGGCCAAAGTAGCCTTATTGGACTATAAACCAGACTAGTTAGTAAAACACTTATAAATTTACTTATTGGGCTTAACCCACTTGGGCCCAACATGTAAAGTATAATACTGATAATAAAAGTATAATTGGGCTAATAAAATGTATTGGGCTTGTAATGGGCCTATTGGGCCTCCAAAACGTAAACAAGTTGAGCTAGTGTAACTAGTATAAAAGTTACCAACACATAAACACTATAATGAATGAGTCAAAAATGTACAATCCCACTTGATCATCATCATATTTACAAAATCATCATATGTATACATAATTGTTATTTTTATAAAGTCATTGGACAAGAGTATAAGACGAGTATTATTTGTCTAGGTTTCCGTGATTGAAGCACGTACCGTACATCCAAATCGCCGATAATTGCCTTCCCACATCAACGTGAGTTCATAGCCTCACACTCTTTTAAATATTTTATAAAATGTTTTATAAACCCGCGAGGGAGATAACATGTTAGTTTTAATAAAAATAGGACACCAGTTGTCCCGATTGTAGGTTTATTGATTTGGACCCGAATGATTGTATGACCCGATTATATGACCCGATGTATGAAGTAAAATGGATTATTAAAGTTAGGTTATCTCACTAAAAGTCCCATTAGCATGAATTGTGAACTACCGGGATTTGGTAGACGCTTATGCATATAATAGTACTATTTGGGGACGATCACCCCGGTTCGCGCCTTGACGGTTGATCCCCGTCGTGCCACATTGATTGGTAAGCGAATTTATGTATGAGAAGATTTCCATAGCGTTATTTTGTGACGACACGCTAACTTAGATGGGCAAATGAGTTTCGGGTTAGCTACCCGTTGTTTGTTGTAGTAAGGTAACAATGTCATGAGGCTTATAATAATCCAAATAACGAAATACTGCTATACGCACTGAATTACGATATATTGCCTGACTAGCAATATGGGGTCTTATTATTGATATTGTGTTCGTGTTTTGGTTTTACATAACCATATTCATATAACGGTTTTTATTTAACTCTATACAACGTTATAAAACGTATTGTATGATGTTTTTTTACGACAATGGTTCGTATAATGATTTTGAAGGCAAAAGCCTATATTATGATTTTTTATAAGGATTTGTATAAAATGACTTTGGCTATTATATGGCCTATTACAATGATTTGTACAAAATGATTTTCGGTAATAATTATATACCGATGATATATTAATGGTTTTATTAAACTCTATGAATTCACTCGGCGTTATCGCTGACCTTTTCTTTTAACATGTTTTATCCCAGGTACTTGAAGGTAATTCTTGGGAAGACAACAAGAATTCATGGCCCGCACTTAAATAATAATTTCCATTCAATTGCTTTGTAAAACTTGTATGAAATACTATGACTTGGGACCTATGTAAATTTGATATTTATGAATGGAAATGCTTTATTATTAAACGACGCGATTTTTATGCCTTGTTTATGATGTGAGTAATGTGCTATCCCGTAGCACCAACGAGTCTTCCGCTGTATTGAATTGTATAAATTTGGGGGTGTTACAAAACGTGTAACAGCAATACGAGTAGTTTTCGAGGTTGATGATGTCTGAATCATAACATCCACAATCGTACTAGGCTCAGAAGTCTTATCTTTTAACAAGGACTTTAACTTATAGTTCTCACATATTTAATCAATAAGTTTCTGATAGACGGACTTAACGTGTTCAACAGCCCGCTTATACGAAACAATTTCAGATTCTAAATCTGCAATCTTAGCCTTAAGCTTCTGAACATTCCCATCACTGGCATTCTCTAACCCCGAAGAAGCCAAATTCTTTTCCTTAACCCCTCCTAACTGAGCCTGCAACCGTGCGATGTTTTGTTGCATTTCGTTGTAGGTTTTATCATACGAAATTTTGTCATATTGCATTCATCACATTTTTTTGACATATTTATTCCAAAGATCGGTAAATTCTTTGTCCTTTTTAAAGACAACAGATTACATTTTCTCTTTCGTACGTTCAATCTCAGTTTGGAGGGTTTCGTGATTCGACATAGAGGTATCTAACGCAACGGGGCTACTATCAACACTATCACGTGCTTTAGAGAAGCGTTCAAGATCATTTTCCAAAACATTGATTTTATCAAGAGATTCATCAGCCTCCTTCGTTAAAGATTTCATGTCTTCAAGGAATTTGGTTAATTCTTTTATAAAAGCGTTTTCCAAATTACTTATCCGAGCATCAACTTGATTAATAATCGGATTAATATCATTTTGAATAATTTTCTGGACCTCAATCTGAACTGGTGATGTAAAATTTCCTCCAGTGATTTTGGAATTAACAACACGTTCAATTATGACAAAGTTATCTTTTATCTCGTTTAGAAATCATCGTGTGATACTCAGTTTAGGAGGGTCATTAGACAATTCCTCACTCGATAGAAAAAGCATTTAACTACTCGTTTTAGACCGAACGAAAATAGTTGGAGGATTAACTTTCGGATAATAAACGGGTGTGACTTCTCTATTAAGCTTTTGCAATCGTAAACGACTCTCTTCGGCCAGTTCAAGGGTTTCTTCTGAATCACACATAACAGGAGGATCATGCTTATCTAGCAACACATTACCATTATATAAACTTTGATGGGTGGTCTGAGCATGCTTAAGATATTCGGGATTGGGAGGAAGAGGACAACCTAAATACATTTTGTAACGGGTGTAATTAATCTCATTCACTTTTGGAGCAAGCATGTTTATCGTCTGCATAGATTGGCCACATTTTACCAAAAGGTTGTCTAGTTCCCTGTTCCTATCCTGAGCGTTTCAAAAATACTCAAGAAGCCCATCTTCTCGAATTTTGAAATCATGTTTCAGCTTTTTTCGTTCTTCTTTTAGATCCGAAATAATAGATTTTTCAGTAGAAAGCTGTTTATTAAGAGAGGTGATTTCATCATTAAATTCGCTTATGTTTTTAGCACTACTTAAATGCAAGGCATTTAATTTCTTAGTTGTGCATTTTTGTTGATAAACCGATGTAGCATGAGCTTGTTCAAGTTCTTTAATTTTAGCCTGATGAATTTCAAAACTTTTCTCCCGTTCCTTATATCCTGCAAGCTCAATGGTCAATTTGGCATTAGTTTCTCTAAACTTATTACTAACCACCTTAGCCTGGTCAACATCCTTAGAAAGCTTATCAAATAATGATTTATAATACGCATGTGTCGCATCAGGAAGGGTGGTAGGTTGGGCGACTTGATCTTCACTAAGGTCCACACTGGGCTCATTCGAAAGAATAGAACTATTATTCGTTTGATCCCCGTGTGTCTTAGTGTAGGGCTCAAGTATCTCAGTATACTCTTCCTCCTGATTAGACATACTATATATATCATTATCATCGAAACGTGGGTGTACCTTAGAGGGACCGTCTAAATCATAGACGGGAGAAATGTCATCATGCATTCCTGAGGTAGATGCTTGCTGTAAGTTTGCCATCAAGATGTAGATGGCATTCACTTCTGCTTCCTCGTCATATTCTGCTACAGAAGCCATAAGATCAAATTCCTCAGCTTGAAGTGGAATCCCTGCCTCTTCCTTTTGTGCTATAAGAAGCTGAGTTTGAAGATAAGCAGCATCCCTCTTCTTTTTAGCTGTGCAATCTCGAGCATAATGACCAAATCCCCTGCAGTTGTAGCACTGAACCTAACGATTGTTGTTTTCGTTTCCCGTACCAGAATTCTCAGCCCTTGCAGCCATAATATTTCCAATTTGGTTACTAACCGCTGGCACAACAATTAACCCATTCTGATTACCTACATTCGGAACACTTGGATTCTGACCACGGTTTTGTCCATACTGATTTCCTACGTTCCCAACATTCTGACCATATTGTTGAAATTGTGTCCCCGTGTTCCCAACAACTACCAATTGGCGATCTTGATTCACATTCATGAAAGGTTGAGCAATCTGCCTATTTCTAGTGTTGAGGAGATTCTCTAATTGTTGTTGGTGGGGTTAATGGTAAATTTTAATGCCTTAGCAAGAAGTGCAACACCAGTATTAATCGCATGAGTAGGGTTGATGATGTCATCAAAACAGGCAATGGGTTCTTGTAAGTAGTTCACAGCAGCAAGAGGTTGATATCTATAAGAGGTGAGTTGTTGTTGTTGTTGTTGTTGTTGTGGCATGAAGTTACATGATGAGGGTTGGTGGTAGTGTACCATGGGATATGACATAGATGACGGAGAGTTTGCCATAAAAGCCAATGGATCTTATGTTTTGGCACGTCTTTCATCCCTAACTTCGTTAGCTTCGTCTTGATTCATCTTCAGATAATCATATACTTGAGTGTAGTCCACGACATGAAGATCCTTGGTTTGATTGACGAGAGTGACATATCGTGACCATTCAGAAGGAAGATTATCAAGAAATTTGATCTTGGCAGCAATTTGTGCAGGTTCATGTTTGTTTCTTCTGAGATGATTCATGAGGGTTGAAAACCGATGATAGTAAGGTTCAATTTGTTCCCCTTTAGTAGACGTAAATTTCTACCATTCACGAAGCAAATTAGTCTCCTTTTATTATAAACCAATTTCACTCCCCTTCATCATTTTCTGGATCCTAAGCCACATCTCGTGTGCGGTTTCACAACTATCGACAGCAGCATAAACATCTTTAAGAAGACCCATAAGAATGACTTGAATTGCTTGATCATCAACGTCGAGTTGTTTGGATCCAGCTTTAGTTAATTCTTCATCCGTTTGCTCATGATTTGAGTCCGCTACTAGGTTAGCATTCGTGGGGTCCCCAGGCACTAGAATTGTTCTTCTAACATACGGACCTTTTTGAATTGAGTTGACAATCAACTTTTCCAACGGTTTACATTTTGCATAACGAAGGAGACGACTAGCCCAAGTAGTGTATTTCTCCTTGGTAAGCATGGGTGGACGATTCTCAGTACCCGCAGCATAAATATCTTATTGAGACGTCATCGTAAAAGTCATGTGTAAAAACAGGATCTCAATTCGTAGAAAGCTAAGTGATGAAGTTAAAATCCCCTAAAATGAGTAATTCCATAAGAAGTTGAGCTCGAGAAACCAAAAAATATTCAATACCAACAAAAAACTCACGAATTTGAAATTTTTTCGGAATAATTTTGTGAAGATCTTGCAGTGACAACAACCCAAGGCGTCACAATATTCAAAATTGAACCTGTCGTAATGTCTCAAACTTAAGCTGTCGCAATGTCTCAAACAGTAGTTGTCGCAATGTCTCAAACTTAAGCTTTCGCAATGTCTCAAATAGTAGCTGTCAAAATGTCGAAACAATAGTTGTCACAATGTCGAAACAATAGTTGTCACAATGTTTCAAGCCTATCGTAATGTCCGAACCTTATCTGTCGCAATGTCGACACCTATCGTAATATTTCAAACTTTAGCTGTCGCAATGTCCAAATTAGTTCCCGTCGCAATGCCATAATAAAATCCTATCGCAATACTGATCGCAAACCACGTCGCAATCCAAAACCCTAAGCCATTGCGATGGACAACAAGCAAAATTATCGCAATAAGTGAACAGTTCCGAAATTTAAGGTAGAAAAATGAGATTTTGGACTAAAAATCTGTGATTTTAACCAAACCAAAGCACCCAAATCTCTACCACAACTATGTAGAAGATATATGGATCACTTGAAGTAACAAAAACAAGAAAAAATTTTGAAACTTGAGATTTTTGATCCAAAACTCACGAAAAACAAGAACCTAAAACAACACCAAAAAGCTATCCACGAATCCCTTGGCGAATGATACCACTTGTAGGACTTAACACACGACTAGATAAACTATAAAGAGAAGAAGATTAAACCAAAAAAAAAAGATTAGATTAAGATGAAGAATAAAAGAGAAAACAAAGAGTTGTGATTTCCTAGTGAGAGAAAGACATGATGTTTCTCTCTCAACCAACTATGAAAAATGGAAAACACACACACACAAATGAGGTGCTAGGGGCCTTTTATACTACAAGTGTAATGTATAGAAGGCCTTCCTAATTTGTGTGTGCGGGACTAATTCCCGTTACATACATAACATAAACTAAGAACTCTCGACACCGTTGAATAGCATTTTCCACGAGCTTCGCAATGGTATATATTATATGACCATCACTTTAACTACGGCTAAAAAACCCCCACAAGGGATAGAAGCTCAATTCAGTACCCCTGCACCAACATTGGTTCTAAAAAACCCAGATCCTGGGTCAGCACTACCACCTCCTAACAAAAGAGAAGTCACGGCCTCCGGTCACAGAGCCTGAAGTGGACATAATCATCCAAGACGTTAATAACAAGAGCATCGAAGACTATGTGACTCAGAATTTCGATTTAATTGTTCCTGTCATAATAACAAGGATGAACCTTGGAAGGAATCTCCAAGCTAGGCTGAAATTTGACAACATCGCGGGCGACATGCCACAGCGGTCGCGAAAAAGGAACATAAAAAATCGGGCTAACGCAACTCCCCGAGTTGAGGAACCTCCCCAACCACGGAATGTCTTCGAACGGATTGGAGACAAAATACTAGAGGATCTCGAGGCAAACCAAGGGGACACAAACCTCTCGGAAGAATCCATGAAACACGATGTCTAAGAAACATCTCGGGATAACACCCGTCGTGTGAGCGTCCTGGGTAGGATAGAGCCTCCCAAGGGGAGGGATATCACCGCTCTACCACTGACTAGCAGTTACCGCAGTCACACAAGGCGTGGAAGGCGCTCACCAGGGATGATCCGTCCGGATCTGACTCTGAGGACCATCATCATAGACGTCGTAGGGTGAGATACTCTTCTTCGGAATCATTAGGTGGCAGCAGGGAACACATGAGGCGATCACGACTCCGCTCCCATCGGGTTGATGAAGACCTTAATCTCCCATGGTGCTTAGAGAAGGAGGACGCATTCACAAGCCGCATCCGCGATTAGTCTGATGACAAGAAGCGACGTATGGCAACCTGTGTAAAAACTTACGATGGATCAGGTGATCCAGATGACCATATAAAAGTTTTTGAAACTCAAGCAAAGAATGAACGATGGCCTATGCCTATATGGTGCCAGATGTTCAATTCGACACTCATTGGGAACACACGTAACTGGTTTGAAAGGCTCCCACATCAAAGCATCGATAACTTTGATGAGTTGCGGAGCGACTTCAGAAGGAATTATACTCTAAGGAAGAAGTATAACACAGACCCAGTTTCACTAGCTACGGTAAAACAAAAATACGGGGAATCTACGGAAGACTTCACGGAGTGTTACAAAGACGAATTCACAAAAATCAAGGCATGCCCTAAAGTTCTAAAGATATCCGACTACATGCACGCCATAACGGATAAGGAACTAATTAGGCGTTTGAATGACAAGCGCCCTGAAACATTCGATGAGTTAATGAAAAGGGTTAGATCCTTTGTGGAAGGGGAGACCGCGGTTTCAGCGGCCTATTCCACAAAAGGAAATCGGGGTTATCGGAGTTATGAACAACCCAAAAGCAACCAAATCAGGAGAGTGGAAGGAGCCTGGACTACCGTGGTCAGCAAAGGGGAGGATGAGCTGGTGATAAATTTACCCCTCTAATGATGTATCCACGTGAGATATTGTTGTATGAGGGCGCAAACTTCCCACGTCCACCCCCTATGACAATTATTGGTTAATCGCCATAAGGGGAATCGATTCTGTGAGTTTCATAATGATAAGGGACATGACACTGATGAGTGCATCTAACTCAAAAAATATATTGAGTCACTGGTAAAATTAGGACAATTCAAACATCTCGTTAAAGATTGGAAGGACGGGAAAGACAAAAACGGTGACAGAAAGGACCATCCTAAAGACAAACCGACAACCATATTCATGGTACAATCAGGGCAGCGCCGGACTAAGCAAAAAATTAGTCAAAAATTTTCCCGTTCCAATGAGATATCGTTCCCTCCCATAACCTTTAGCAACGTGGTCCAAGGACCCCTCACGATTGAAGTAAACATGGGAGGCCACAATGTCCGCCGCATGTACGTGGACGGAGGGTCATCAGCCGAGATAATATACGAGCACTTCTTTTCGCGGCTACAAAAAAGATGTAAAGAAGAAGTTGATGCCGACTACATTGCCGCCCACTGGCTTTAGTTGAGAAACCATCTGGCCGATAGGCCAGCTGCGGCTACTAGTCACCATCGGAGATGACGAACACTCTACCACAACGTGGATGAACTTTATGGTAATACATTCACCATCGCCGTATAACGACATCATTGGAAGGCAAGGTATATTGGCCATTCGAGTCGTACCAGCCATGGAACATGGTATGATGAAATTCCCTGTGGAAGGGGGAATAGTCACCATCTTTAACACGGTGGTCCCGCCATCAGAGTGCCATGCGATAGCCTCACCAGTCCGATCAGCTCCTAAAGGGAATGAACAACTCCCACCAAATTGGAAGGTAGCAGTTCATCCAGACTATCCAGACCAAGAAATAGCGATCGGAGGAACTTTAACCGACAAAGGTAAAAGTACTATGTGCGACCTGCTAATAAAAAACCTCGATTATTCGCTTGGGAACCAAAAGACATGACGGGCGTACCGCGTTTGATAGCAGAACATAAGTTGCAAATCCGAAAAGGATATCCCCGGTAAAGCAAAAGAAACGTGGACAGACCCCAAAACGGACTCGTGTGATATTATAAGAAGTTAATAAATTGATGGACGCATGCATCATGCGAGAGGTATATTACCATGAATGGTTATCTAACCCGGTCATGGTAAAGAAACACGATAGTAGGTGGCATATGTGTGTTGATTTCACGGATCTCAACAAAGCATGTCCACAGGATTGCTACCCACTTCCAGAGATTGACTGGAAAGTGTAGTCTTTGTGCGGGTATCCCTTAAAATGTTTTCTAGACGCTTACAAGGGTTATCACCGGATTCAGGTGGCTGAACAAGATGACGAAAAAACGGTGTTCCATACGAGCCAGTGTGTTCACTATAACACCAAGATTTCGTTTGTTCTTAAGAACGCTGGGTCAACCTATTAAGCTTAAGTTCGTAACATAATAAATTTTTACATGCGTGATTTTAAGGGTGGAAATGAGGAAACGAGCCATCTGTTCATGAAAAACTCATAACTTGATTAGAAAAAAGCCGAACGAGTCGAACTTAAATAAATGAGCTAAAGCCCGTGTTCGAGCCTAAGTTAAGCTCATTTAATAATCTAGCTTGAGCCTGAGTTGTATATAAAAGGATCGAGTAGGATCGTGATCTGAGATGCGTCCTAAATATTTATATCTATTGTTTATACCTATAACAATGCATAATTGAGTTTAAAAAAGCTCGAGCCTTATGTGACTAACAAACCAATCTCCATTTGGACTTTGTTTTATTCAACATACCATATAAATTAATTGAGCATGTTTTGAGCTCGAGTAGTCGAGTTTGTAGAAATCTACATGAGCCAAGTTCAAGCTCAAAATATGAGGCTCGAGCCCGAGCTTTTATTTTTATAATCTATGGCAAAAATTATCATTCAGTATCGTAACAAAAATAGTGTTTAATCTATCTTTGCAGATAATCTATGATCTGAACGTCATGCCAGAATTTGGTTTATGTTCGTGTATATAGTCGTTGGGCCACATACACTCAGATCGCAAGAACACATTAAATAGCAGTTGGACCAAAGCAAGGCATTCTGGTCAACATGCTAGAAGCACAAAAGAGAAAATTATCAAAAGCAACAACACAACCTCGGGAAAGCGCAAAGCACCATATTATTTATAATACTCTTAATAATCATCGGTCTAAAGGCATGGCCGAGCGTGATTCAGGTTTTAAGGAACATTGCCCACAAGGTGCTATGGTGACCTGGACTTCACCCTCGAGGCACAGTATGCAAACAAATTAAGTCAAAACATATTATTACACACACACACACATACTTACATTTCGGCCAAGCAGCTCTATTCAGTATATCATTCTCACACCAAAGCTTGGTCTCAGGCCCAAACCCGAGGTAAGGCTAACGTATGATACTCTTTTGCATCTACAAACTGGCGTCATCCATGGAACCCTAATTCAATCTACCGAGTGGCTAGAGAATTAGGGGTCCTACACCAACATTACCCGAAACCGAAACCTATAAAAACACAAATAAAAACTGCACAAACGAAAAAAATTATTGAAGTTCATCTCTCGGCCTTAAAAGAGTTATTGAAGGACCAAAGTAACCATGATTACATCAAACCTAGGTTGATAAGCTTTGAGGATGAGGAGGAGACCTTCGAAGATCGTGAAAAGGAAAAAGGCGAGCAAGGAAAGGTGGACAAGACGGATAAGGGAAAGAAGGTAATGATGGATGACGACTTGGCGAAACCCTTCAAGCCAATAGCTACATGTCCCCTTAGCAAAAAGATTGTCGAATTATCGTCCCCAAATCATAGATTACTAGAGAATGTGAAAATATATGAAGGTACTGAGATCAAACCGACAATGTGAATCGCTTCAAAAGGGATGGGAAACCAGGGGAAATGGTCCATGCCAGTGTGGTTGCGGATGTTCTAGCAAACGCTGGATGGAAAAGCTAGGGCATGATTTGATGAGCTTCCACTAGGGAGCATTGATAGTTGGGACGAGTTGAAAAGTAAGTTTCTTACTTAATTTTAGGATGTTAAAGGCATGTGCGAAAGACCCAACAGAGTTTACAAATATCACCCGGCGAGCAACGAGAGCCTTTTGGTATTTAATGAAAGATGGGTAAGTGAGTATAACGGTATTCCTAATGTACCCGACCTTATGAGAATTTAAACATTTATGAGTTCGCACAAGTGTCCGGAGTGGGCCAAACAGTTTGCAGACAACATTCCAAAAACCATCGATGAAATGTTAAAAAGTGTGGACGATTTTGTACGTGCCAAACAGGTATTTAAGAACGATTTTATATGTGGCGAGGAAGTATTTAGAGACACAAAGTTTCCTCGCGGACATATATACGAACAGTTTGATAATTAAAATATCAAATTATGACACACACAACTTCAAATAAAAATTCGCAAACATTTTTTTTAACTAGTAAAAAAACATACAATTAAAGTCTTTGTAAAAAATTGAACAATTAAAGTTATGCTTGATAATAGTAAAAAGTAAGCAATCATATTAAACATTGTACACATACTTATAAAATAAATAAATATTGTATGAGAACTAGAAACTACTACGTAAATTGCTTGTATAAAAAAAGTAACACGGTATTCAAAATATTTTAAAAGTCTCGAGCCAATTTCAAAGACACGTAATAAAACTAATCACGTGTGTCACTCTACCATTTTATATTTGATTTATTTATATTTACATTCTCTATCCATCAAACTTATCTTCTTCCCTCAAATCTTATGTGTCATTTGATTTGTTACTTCTTCACAAGTATATATCTATTTTTATATCGTAACATGAATCTAAAATTTGATGTCTTTAGAATTTGCTCCACTGGGTCGTCGCCTATTTCTCTTGTTACTAGAGCAGGTCTTATTAGAACATATACATTTCATCATAGGGGTAGAGAGTGAGGAGCGGTGGTGCTAAAGTTAATATCAAAGATTTTGATATGAGATTTTGTTGGTTTACCATACTAGATTTGGTGCCAAAGTTCTTCCACGAATCGCATCAGTTAGCGCCAAATAATTTTTTTATTGTTTTTGTTTGTTTGTAATAAAGTGGGGTATATATGGACCGATGGTACGACATTTTTATTTTTGGCACTATTTTTTTCATGTCAACCGCTCCCTAAAAAATATAACGCTAAAGCGATGCTGGTGTAAAAGCCCATTTTTCCTACGTTGCACTACATTTTTCTTTGGCACGAGGGGTTTATTAAATAGTATTTTAGCATTATGACCCTATGTATATGCTTATTTGCCTAAGTTCTCAATCTAGAATATTCTAATGTATTTTATATATTTAGTTTGTCATAATCAATCAAATCAAGGAAACAATTATATTCTCCAAAATGGTATCACAACCAAAATTTATCTCTAAAAAATCTCATTTTTACTCCATGACTCCCCCTCCCCCTCACCGACAGTTTCTTCTTCAATCTCAACCCCTCCATCTATCAACAACAATTGTCGTGGGTGATTCTCCTCCGCCGACACCCTCTCACACCGATAGAATATACCCTTTAATATCTCTAACAAGGTTCTTATTAAATTTGACCTTGAAAACACAACTACAACTCATGGAGCTATTTTCTCTAATTCATCTTGGAAGTCTAGGGTTCAAAGATCATGTAGAAACAGAAACCTCCTCTACAACTCCCTAAAGGTCTCAACTTGATTATCTTATCATGATGTGGATTCTTGGATCTCTTTGTGATTCTCTTCAAGAACAAATGGTTACAACTTCGGGTAATGCTAACGTAATATGGGACAATGATAGTTGAGTTTTTACACTATGTTTAGGAAAACAAAGGTAATTAGGGTAAGTACACAAGTAATTTAGGTAAACCACAAGTTATGACCCAAAGTGGGGATCGTTCTCAAGGAGGCTTGGTGTGTGTGCTAAGAGATGATTAACTTTGTGATTATATTTTATGAAGAAAGAAAATAGAAGAGATATTAGAAGAGAATGACGGTTACGATTGTGAATTAAACTAAGACGGATGGTCGTACACGTAAAACCGTAAAAAGTAGCAAAATTAAAAATTTACCCTAAAAATTCCTAAAAAATTGCAATAAATCCTAAATAATGTAATTAGAGTTTACAAAAAATCAAAAATCACTCAAACCTTTTATTTAATTAAATAATAATGTTTTAATGCTAATTAAAGCCCAAAAATCAATTTAATTAACAAAAAGCCTAAAATGATATTTTTTCAATTGTAAGCCTCTAAATGACTTGTCGACGTACAGTCTGCAGTCGGCCCGGCCCGACAGGCCCGCGGCCCACACATACCTAACTTATCCTTCAAGAAACCCTAAGCCTATATAAACAGGGGTAGGGGTCTCATTATAATCAGGTTCTCTCTCTTAAGCACACCACCTTACAATATATCATCACCATACTAACTTGACCGTCGGAGGTGGACCCCGGGGCTCCGGCCTCGGGTCCACGTCTAACCGGTTCTTCTATTGTTTGTAGCATTACTCAGGATCCCGGAGGACGATTAACGACCCAGGAGAGTCGTCGAACCGGCCCAGCCAAATTATGCTCCAACAAGTTGGCGCCATCCATGGGACCTTGACTAAACCATGTTTCGTGTCCTCGTGTCACTGAGCAAAGACGTATCTCATAAATCGGTAATCATATACCTCGATTTGATTTGTTTTTTCACTGATTAAAATCATACCACACAAAATCTTGTCGTAATATACATGCATTGTAGACAAACTAGATTCTGATAAAATTTATTGCCATGCATATACAATCTTGTTGTAACATGCATCCATGTCAAACAAATTTGATTTTGATTAAATCATGCCATGCTCGTAAATCTCACACCATGCGCATAAAACTTACCGTTTATTTATTGTTTCAATGATCACATCATTTATTGTCATACGTTCCTGTTTAGTTTTCAGTTTATCACAAAGCGCTACCTACTTTTTCTAGCAATATAAATCGCAGAATGTGGTAACCTATTCTGACAATATTTGGTATATATCGGTTGAATATCTCGAGCAAATATTTAGCTAACATTAATATCTTATTGTGATATATCTCAATATTGGCCAAATCAAATTATGCAAATTGCGTGACAATCTTCTAGATATATGCAATTTTGATTTTGTATATCTTATGTTTTTATATGCATTCGCGGACTATTCGGTTCCATCTTTCTATGTGGTCCGTATACCTAGGCATATTTTATTTTTTATCCGCGGTTATGGCATGTTTAACTGTGCCCGTCCGCACGTTCCAGAATATTTTATTTTTTAACTACGATTCGCGTTCTTTCGCTTTAGTCGGTTTATTCGGCTATATTATTCATATTAATAAAAGATTTTACGCATATCTTTTGACTTAATAAAAAGATATTATTTATCTTTTAAACTGGGAAAGTATATTCTGATTTTTTTCAAATTAAAGAAGAATATTATCCATATTTTTTTTAATAACAAGATATTGTCTATAGTTTTTGAAATTAAGATATTACACATATCATCTAAATAACTATAAGATATTCTTTAGGATATATTCTGATATAATTAATAAAAGATATTATATATATCTTTTAAATCGGTAAGATATATTACATATATTTTCATTAAATAATATATTTTATTTGTCATCCGCGGTCATGGTACGTCCATCCGTGCTAGTCCGTACACTCGGATATCTTCTGTCTATGGGCGTACATGTACACATCGTTCCCAGGTGGAATAAGAGGATTGAGTGAACCTAATAAATTAACTTGTCGTGTAAGAGGGATGCAACCCCAACGACCACGGATCATGTATCCTTGTTAGACACCTTACTCACAAGACGTTTTAGTAAGTTTAAAAAACATACCGTGCCTCCCGAGCCGGACTTGTTAAAAGACACACAATGCACGTCTAACAAAATTTTGTCAAAACTTTGACCGTCCTTATGGTAGTAACGGTATGCCGCACGTAATAGCATAACGCATCCCATAAGTTAGTTAAGATACGTCTTATACTATGTGACAATTCGTGGTTATGGCAAGACCCATCCGCGTTGGTTCGCACGTTCGAACCCAATTTTTTATGTTTTGTACGCGGCTATGGTACGTCCATTCGCGTTGGTCTACGCGACCGTAATTTTTTTTGAATAATTGATTAAGTTTAATATTACTAATCGAGTTTAGCACCATTAAACTTGGGGGGCTACTAGGGTATAATAATACCACTATTTCCGTGCATGACACGGAAATATCTTTGGATATATTCCTTTGCCGCAGAAGTCCGCCTTCTTCCGGTTTATTCCTTTGCCATGGAAGTATCTCTTCTATTGGCTTATTCTCTTCGCCGCGGAAGTACTCCTTCCGCGCGCTTGTTTTGCGCCATGGAAGTATCTCTTCCATTGGCATTTTCCTTCGCCGTGGAAGTCCTCCTTCCGCGCGCTTATTCCTTTGCCGTGGAAGTATCTCTTCCACTGGCTTATTCATGCGCCGTGGAAGTATTTCTTCCACGTGCTCATTATCCTTCGCCGTGGAAGTATCTCTTCCACATGCTCATTATCCTTAGCCGGGGAGGTATCTCTTCCACGTGCTTATTGTCTTCGCCGTGGAAGTATTCCTTCCACGTGCTTATTGTCTTCGCCGTGGAAGTATCTCTTCCACTGGCTTATGTCTTCGCCGTGGAAGTACTCCTTCCACTGGCTTATTGTCCTTCGATGTGGAAGTATCTCTTCCACGTGCTCATTATTCTTCGCCGTGGAAGTATCTATTCCACGTGCTTATTGTCTTCGCCGTGGAAGTACTCCTTCCACTGGCTTATTGTCCTTCGCCGTGGAAGTATCTCTTCCACGTGCTCATTATCCTTCGTCGTGGAAGTATCTCTTCCACGTACTCATTATCCTTAGCCGTGGAAGTATCTCTTCCACGTGCTTATTGTCTTCGCCGTGGAAGTATTCCTTCCACGTGCTTATTGTCTTCGCCGTGGAAGTATCTCTTCCACTGGCTTATGTCTTCGCCGTGGAAGTACTCCTTCCACTGGCTTATTGTCCTTCGCCGTGGAAGTATCTCTTCCACGTTCTCATTATCCTTCGCCGTGGAAGTATCTATTCCACGTGCTTATTGTCTTCGCCGTGGAAGTATTCCTTCCACGTGCTTATTGTCTTCGTCGTGGAAGTATCTCTTCCACTGGCTTATGTCTTCGCCGTGGAAGTACTCCTTCCACTGGCTTATTGTCCTTCGCCGTGGAAGTATCTCTTCCGCGTGCTCATTATCTTTCGCCGTGGAAGTATCTCTTCCACGTGCTTATTGTCTTCGCCGTGGAAGTACTCCTTCCACTGGCTTATTGTCCTTCGCCGTGGAAGTATCTCTTCCACGTGCTCATTATCCTTCGCCGTGGAAGTATCTATTCCACGTGCTTATTGTCTTCGCCGTGGAAGTACTCCTTCCACTGGCTTATCGTCCTTCGCTGTGGAAGTATCTCTTCCACGTGCTCATTATCCTTCGCCGTGGAAGTATCTATTCCACGTGCTTATTGTCTTCGCCGTGGAAGTACTCCTTCCACTGGCTTATTGTCCTTCGCCATGGAAGTATCTCTTCCACGTGCTCATTATCCTTCGCCGTGGAAGTATTCCTTCCACGTGCTTATTGTCTTCGCCGTGGAAGTATCTCTTCCACGCGCTTATTGTCTTCGCCGTGGAAGTATCTCTCCCACGAGCTTATTATCTTCGTCGTGGAAGTATCTCTTCCACGTGCTTCTTCTCTTCGCCGTGGAAGTATCTTTTCCACGTGCTCATTATTTTCGCCGTGGAATTATTCTTCCACGGCGCATCGTTATATTTTGTCGTGGAAGTACGCCTAACACTGGCTCATTCTGCCACAGAAGTCCGTCTTCTGTTGGTTCATATCTTGGTTACGGACGTATGTCTTCCGTGACGAATTACTTGGCTCGGATAAGAGTGAATTTCCAAAATTTATATCGTTTATACTTAATTAGATGAAGCCTGATCAACTATGTTTAATCTAGAAAAAACTGTGACAAGTTTTGGAAGTCATTATCAGATGTCGTGGCCGTAAGACGGATGTAATATCCGCATCACCTTTCCACAGAGGTACGTCTTCTGTTGGCTTTAAGACGAATGACACATTCGCGTTATGTTGCATCATTAGTGGGTATAAGAAGTACGCCTTCAAATGTTCACGATGTAGCATACGGGTTCCGCCTCCACCTTCACGAAACTTTCTTATCATCCTCACGTTGGAGATGAATAAGAATGATACCTTGCCGATGCCAGTGTTACCCCGGCTATAGAAACACGTTTTCTTCTTACGGGGTCCTTACCGTTTAATCACGGGAAACCAAGCATTCAAGCACAACCACCCGTCTTATGTATACATGTTTTCCCATTTCTTTCGACGTGGATATGCTTACAGGCAGCGGATATGGTGTAAAGTCTAGTAACCTCGGTGACAACCTCGCATACTAGACTGGGGGGACATGATGGCGTATAGTGGCTATGCTCACTATTCGCAATCCCAAACCATCATCTTTTTGCTAAAGGAAGCCCATTACGAGTGGAGCAATATGTTACGGATGACCCACGAGGATAACCTAGGAACAAGCCGCACGCGGTTGTTTAGTAAGCGTGATACATGAATAAGTCTAGCATAACATGATCATGGACCATATCATACTAGACTGGGGGACATGTCGACGTACAGTCTGCAGTCGGCCCGGCCCGACAGGCCCGCGACCCACACATACCTAACTTATCCTTCAAGAAACCCTAAGCCTATATAAACAGGGGTAGGGGTCTCATTATAATCAGGTTCTCTCTCTTAACCACACCACCTTACAATATGTCATCACCATACTAACTTGACCGTCGGAGGTGGACCCCGGGGCTCCGGCCTCGGGTCCACGTCTAACCGGTTCTTCTATTGTTTGTAGCATTACTCAGGATCCGGGAGGACGATTAACGGCCCAGGAGAGTCGTCGAACCGGCCCAGCCAAATTATGCTCCAACATGACTTAACTGAATTTAAAACTATTTTTGAATATTTTAAAATTAATAAAAACTATCTAAAAACAATTAAAAACTATTTAAACTTAAAATAATTCTAAAAATTAATCTAATGACAATAAAAATATTCTAAAAATTGTAAAATTCCTACTTAATGTATTTAACCTAAGAAAAATATAAAAACTTGAAAAAATCTAAATTTTAATTTTTAATAATAAAATAATATTAAAAATCCAAAATTTATAAAAAAATTCTAAAAAGTTGCAAACTAGCTTATTTTAACCTAATAAACTCAGAAATGAAGTTGAAATTACAAAAGAACCCCAATTGGGCCTAGAAATGGGCTAAAAGACAAAACAGTCCCTTAATGGGCTTAATTTGGGCCCAATAAGAAAATGTCAATCAAATAAGCCCAAAACTTCTAGTCTGTCTCAAAATTTGATTTTAAAAACAAAACTCTGAAGGCCCAAAAGTTGAAAATGTGTATAAGCTAGCTTATTTCAAAGCAGCTTATTCTTAATGGGCTTTTTGGCCCATTAAGCTATAAGCTGATGCCGTAAGCTCAAATTAGACACACAAGCTTCTTTTGAGTTACTTAAGAGATCTGTAAAAAGAAATTTGAAATAAGCACAAGGAATAAGCCTGAATAAGCTAAAAGCTATCTTCACAAAACGACAAAATAGTCGTTTTCGAGTTTTAGGCCACCCCAAGAGCTGATTCAAGTTTCAAAAGCTTTTAAATGACTTAACTAAGCTTAATCAACAAAAAAAATTTCAATAAGCACACTCAATAAGCTGGAATAAGCAAATAAGCACTTAATTAAAAGTCAACCTTATGAGTTTTCTAGTAAAAAGTCAAAGCCAAGGTCTGATAAGCTCCAAATCAAATAAATGGGTCAAATGAAAAAGATTAATCACAAAAAAATAAGTTGTTGCAAGTCTGAATAAGCCAATATGGCTTATTAATAAGCTGAATGACAAATTACACTAGTAGGGGCTAGTTTTGGGTGTTGAGCAGTGGTAACTTTTCCCACTGTTTGACTTTCTTGACTATTTGTCTTTAGTGACTTTTTGTTGGAATCAAGTTACAAATAAGGCACCCTTGTGATCAGTGAATCACAAGGAGTCAGAAACAACAAAGAAATCACAATCACAATCAGCCAATTAGCACAATTAATTCAATCAACCACCAGACATCTCTCAGACATGAACCTAAGCAGTTAAGAGTTCAATAAGCTATTTTAGCAAGATTCAGCCAACCAAATTGCACCAAAAGCATGCACAAGCTATATTTAATTCAAATGAACATAAATCAACAAGTTTCATGCACTGGTTCAAGGTTTAGATCAAGATTCAAGCACCAAATAGTTACTGATGAACAAGAACATACAGATTTTTCACTTTGCTGATATACTTGACCAACAAGCCAATTTTAAACACTCAAATCTTCAAATCAGGTTACACAAACTTTAATTTGACACCTATTATCCCTAATCATGCATATACTCTAAGTCTTACCAAAATTTTAGGTCAAAAACAGTCAAAACCAATGAGTTATGGCAAAATCTTGAATTTAAGGTTTTTAAGCCAATAACTTGCAGGTTTTAGTACTCAACCAAGTAAATAACGGATACAGACAACAAACAACACTTTCTATCAACACAATACCAATCTATGATCTTAAAAAGATAATCCCAAACACCCCTTATCTTTTTCAAATCAAATTTAAACAAGTATAAGTGTATTCCAAGACTACCCAAGCCCAATCAAACACATAAAACAGATGTAATATGCAGTATTAAGAAAGATTAAGCCACAAATTTCACAAGAACACAAGCAACACACAAAATCACCAAAAATCAAGATTTTAAGCAGATTTAAGGTAGAATGGTTCAAACCTCATGGATGTACATCCACACCCACGAATTTTAAGCTTATGTGCTAGCAAGAACAAGCACAAGCTTCCACACACACTCCTGCTAAGATTCAACAAAGTTAGAAGCAAAAATATAAAAACAGTAAAGTGACAAATCCTCTATTAATGCAACTCTTGTACCCCACACTTGATTATCCCCAACTTATAAGCCTCACAACACATTGATATCACAATATCAGGGTGCTATGATCAACTTATAGCCCAAAAATTCTAAGGTGTACCAAGATCTTAGCAAAATATCAAGATTTAAGGTCTTTGAGCAACTTCTTTCACAAAGCCTATGAAAACATTTTGAGATTCAGGTTTATTAAACATGTAACATTAACAAACAGAAATAGAGATTGACACTTGGTCTTTCTTAACAAAATTCAAACACTTTTCATTCATAAATGACAAAAGGATTTACAGAAATGTGAACTAAGGAGAAATCAAGAGCAAGTGCAAATGTTGCACAACATATGCCTTATATAGGCTACAAATGTGAGCTAGAAAGCAATAAAAACATAAAACCCTAACTAATGAAGTTCCAGATATGCCCTTGAGGGTTTTGAAAATGCTTGATCATGTGACATTGTTTTGGAAGGTTGTGTGAGTTTTCAAAGGTGAAAATGTATCTAAGGGCTTCAAAGAAGCTTAAAAACTAAGCTTGGATATTGGACGTTGGATGACTGGTGGTGTTTTGGCAGCTTCTTCATTCTTACAGCAGGGGAATCTTTTGTGAATCTCTTGAGTGATGTGGCACATGTTTTTAAGGTTGGGATGTGATTAAGGCACCATTAATCACTAATCTGGAGCATATGGTGGTTTAATTACAAGTAGATTAAGAAACCCCAAATGTGTTCTTGAGATGAATAGTTCATGTTTTGATCTGGTTTTGTGTTTAAATTTGTTTTTAGCGCCATACTATTAAACTAATCAGATTAGTTTAATTAGTTGTGAGTGGGAAATGAGGTGGAATGGGGGTGGGTTCTGATTGGTGGAAAATGTGAGTGGGGTGAGGTGGAAAGTAGTGATTGGTCTAGATTACTATGGCTGTCTGCCCAATTTAGCCCCTCATTTCTTTACTTCCTTTCACATGCAAATAAATAAGCCAAAATCCGTTTTCCTATGTTAATGAAGTTTCCAACTTCACACTTTTGCCCTAAAAAGTTTTGTAAAGTGATTTCAGGGGTATTTCTTGCCATTTGTTGATTCTTGAAGGGATGATTTGGCATTTTCTTCATAGATAATGGTCATGACTTGTTGGATTGACTTCTTGGAGGACTGAAATTGATAAGTCATGATTAATGAGGGACCATTTTTTCCATTTCTTCAAAGTTAAGGGTCCTTTTTGCAATTTGACATATTTAAAGGACCAAACTTGTAATTTCTTGTAACTTGAAGGCCTTCATGGTATGTTTGACTTTGAGGAGGACTAATATTGACAATTTAGTTTTGTTGAGGGACTAAATTTGCCAATTCTTCAAAGTGGAGGGCCCATTTTGTAATATTGACAAACTTTAAGGACCAATGTTGCAATTATGAAGATACAAGGGTTTAAGGTGTCAATTCTTCAATATTGGAGGACCCTTCTTGCATAATCTACAAATCTTCAAGGGTTATTCTTGGAAAATCTTCATTAGGGCTTAGTTCATTGTGCGGCTTCGTTTCCCGTATTCGTTTTTGCATGATTCTTGTGATCTTTTGTCATTTTCTCAATATCCGTACGTAAAATACACAAGCAACAAACACAAGAATATATTTGGCCATTTTCATGATATTTAATGCATTTAAAGCACTTTTTGGACGATGAGACTATGTATAAAAGCAGTCTCATCACTCCCCCATACTAAACCATTGCCGTGCCCTCACGCAATGCTAGAATAAAGTATCATAGCACCTCCAAAATTCATTTTATTCACTTTTATTGAATGATAAACTAGCTACACTACTACTATTACTTCTACTTGAGTTTTAGACATAATGTATGATTTTCATCGCAAAATGGGACGTTTAGGTTCATAGAATAAGAACACGTGAATGCTTCGTTTAGAAATAATTTCATCTCCTCGATTTTCACCCCAATTCCATGCCAAGCGTGCAACTAGATCATTGTCATTATAAGTTATTAATGCTAACACTACTCATATGCCCTAATCACGTACTTATCCTCCCATTTCCCTAAGTTCTATCTCTTATATTTTATTTTGTCTTGAATGTTTCACGAGGATACAGTGTTTGACTTATGCGATAATAGAGATTTAGGTCTAAAAATACAGTCCTAACAGTGTAACCAAGACCATCGAATTAATAACCCCTCCTAATAGACAACGATGTCAACAAATTAAGTTAACAAGAAGGATCGATAAACACGGTTTTATAACGGTTTTGAACATGAGACTTATTACCAAGACTTTTATACGCCCCCTAACGGAAGGGCCTTATTATCATAGGTTTACCTCCGTCTTTTATTCAACTTCGCCATGAAGCTTTTATTATGACTTCGGTCTTTCCTTGCCTTTTATTATCCGCCTCATCGGTGGTTTTATTATGGCCAAAGACGTATATCCTCACGCTTAGGTGAATTTTGGATCTTTAAAGCTTCAAAGATTAACGCTTGATCCACTTTCAATTTTGCATAGATTTTTCGGCCCTATGAGATTCAAATAGTTTGTTTGATTTAGGTGAGCACTTGAAATCTTATTATTGGGTGAAGCTTTCGATTATTCAGGTTGCCAATACTTCAAAACCGTGACGATGGCGATACCTTAATGTCTTCCCAATTTAATTACATGGAAGCTACTAGAAAAGACTAGAAACCAACAATCAAGACTAAACCGCTAAGTCAATATTTATTAAGCAAAAATATTTACAAGCGAAGAGAGAATAAGCAAATAACGAGAACACATGAGTTTTTGAAAGAATACGAATACTCTACGTTTAGTATAGTAACTTATAATTAACTCTATCATTTCTCGTCCTCATTTAAGAGACTTAGCCTAATGTAAAGTTAAGGAATCGAAGCTAAGTGCTCAACATGCACGATCGAGTCAAAAATTACTCTTATTCTCGCCATCGGAAAACCTACATTCGTGTCTTCAAACACTTATAAAACATGAGAATTTTTTTTAAATTTGGCCATTTTTAGCCTTATTTTGCAACAAAACGATAAACAAAAAGATAAACTTTGGAAAGCGTGAAGGTTTGGCAAGGCAAGTATCTATTCACCCCCCCCCCCTACTAAAGTTAAACATTGTCCTCAATGTTTCGAGTTTAAGGGTTGGAAAACACCCCCATACTAGAGACGTAGTCGAATGCTTAATCTAGCATGGAAAGGGTGTAACCGTTAAATTTAAAGCCGTTTATGAAGTGTGCTATAAACCTAAGGTTAGAACATCAAAGGATATATCATGGATATTGAGAAAGTCTTCAAAGCAAACGATCGAGTGCTCCCATAAAACGAACACGAGAGGCTCCAATTGTGAAGATCGTGATGATCTAAAATCCACAATTCACAAACAATCACGTAACAAAGGTTGGAAGGGCACAAATCCCCTCACGTTACTACATTAGAAAGCGATAATATGTACATAGGATAATCATGGGACTCCCCCACGAGGCACCTCGTTTTGATTACTGAGTCATGAGCTCGACTCGATCCACTCAATACTAATTATCATTGGGGAAGGTGATTTGGTCGAGGTAGTTCAAGGATGGAACTTCCCCGCCAAAGTAGTGCTTCAACCTATGTCCATTCACCTTGAAATTGGGGCCATCATTTTGAGCTAGCTCGATCGTCCCATAAGGAAAAACATGAGTCACAGTGAATGGACCGGACCAACGGGATTTCAACTTACCGAAAAAGATTTTCAAACGAGAGTTAAAAAGCAAAACTTGATCCCCAATGTTAAAAAACCGGTTTTTAATTTTTAAATCATGCAACTTTTTAGTCTTTTCTTTATAAATCAATGAATTTTCATAAGCAATATCCCTTAATTCATCCAATTCATTTAATTTCATTTTCCGGTGTTTTCATGCGGTCTCCATATCATCATTACAATGCTTTATGGCCCAATAAGCCTTGTGTTCCAATTCAATTGGCAAGTGACAATTTTTCCCATACACAAGCTTATAAGGAGTGCACCCAATGGGCGTCTTATGAGCGGTCCTAAAGGCCCATAAAGCATCGTCCAACTTATCCGACCAAGATTGTCGGTTCTCCCCAATAGATCTCTCCAAGATCCTCTTCAACGCTCGGTTTGAAACCTCGACTTGCCCACTTATTTGTGGGTGATAAGCCGTAGAAAGACGATGTCTAACCCCATATTTCTTTAGGACCCTTTCGAATTGGTCATTACAAAAATGGGTTCCACGATCGCTTATGATCGCACGAGGGGTTCCAAACCGAGAAAACAAGCTTTTCAAAAACTTGGCTACCACACGAGCATCATTGGTGGGCAAAGCCTTAGCTTCCACCCACTTAGATAGGTAGTCAACGGCGACAAGGATGTACTTATTACCACGAGATGATGGGAACGGCCCCATAAAGTCAATGCCCCAAACGTCAAAGATCTCACACACTTGGATGATATTTTGTGGCATTTCATCTTTTTGTGAGGCTTTTCCTTGTCGTTGGCATGAGTCACATGACTTCACAAGTTCATGTGCATCTCGGTAAATAGTAGGCCAAAAGAAACCGGCGTCAAAGACATTCTTAGCCGTGAGATTAGCACCGTGGTGACCAACCGTGGGTCCCTCGTGACAAGCTCTAAGGATATTAGAAGCTTCGGTACCAAAGACACAACGTCGAATGATTTGATCCGCACAAGTCCGAAACAAGTAAGGGTCGTTCCAAAAATAGAACTTGATGTCACGAAAGAATTTTCGTTTTTCTTGAGTCGTCATACCCTTGATGATGAAGTTGCCCGCATGGTAATTTGCGATGTCCACAAACCATGGGGTGGAAGAATCAAGCTTAGAATTCACTACACAAAGTGTCTCGAGCGGAAATGTTTTGGTGATTTCCTTGGGCTCGTAAACACTTTGGTGAGGATCTTCCAAACGAGAAAGATGATCGACCGCTAGATTCTCGGCTCCTTTTTTGTCAACGATTTTGTGATCAAATTCTTTAAGGAGGAGAATCCAACGAAATAATCTTGGCTTTGCATCTTTTTTAGCCATAAGATACTTGATAGCTGAATGATCCGTATACACTATGCATTTAGTCAAGACGAGATAAGGTAGTAATTTCTCAAATTCATACACCTCGGCAAGGAATTCCTTCTCCATTGTAGTTTATTTTAGTTGAGCCTCGGTCATCGTCTTGCTAGCATAGTGAATAGGCAAGAAGTGTTTTTCATGACGTTGCCCCAATACGGCCCCAATAGCGTAGTCACTTGCATCACACATGAGCTCAAAGGGGAGGTTCCAATTGGGAGCAACAAGAATGGGAGCTTCGGTAAGTTTCCTTTTAAGGATTTCAAAGGCTCGTACACAATCTTCGTCACAGAAAAAACGTGCATCTTTTTCAAGGAGATGCGTGGCCTAGGAAACTCTTAACTCCCTTGACGGTTTTGGGATGAGGTAATTTGGCGATGACGTCTACCTAAGCTTGATCTACTAATACTGGGATTTTGCTAGGTTCAATTGTTCGTTTCTCGGTATCTTAACGAATTGATTTCCGGTTCAAAGTGCGACTCAATTGTTTTTGGTGAAACAAATATTTTTTGGTTGTTTTTAAAATTAAATAGCAAGACGTTAAAATAAATGAAGTTAAAGTAAAGCTAAAACTAACTAAAACATAAATGGTGTAAAATTAAAGACGTTAAAAGTAAATTAATTAAATGACGAGAAATTAAAATTTGACGAAAAGTAAATTCGAAAATTAAATAAGACAAAACAAGTTAAAATAAATTGACGTAAAAATAAGACGAAACAATTAAAATAAAGTTAATTAAAAATGGCGGGAAAATAAATTTGAAAATTAAATTTAAACTAAAACTAATAAAATTCGCAATTAAATAAAAACTGAATTAAATTCGCAAAATAAAAAGAAATGAATTCGCAATTGTAAAAAAAACAAAAGATTTCGCAATTGAAATGAACAATTCCGCAATTGTGAAATCAAAGATTTCGCAATTGCTAGAAAAAGTTCCTAAAACGAATCAGGAACAAGATTTCGCAACTTATGAAAAGTTCAATTTCACAACTTTATGAAAAGTTCCAAAATCGAATCAGACAAAAGTTCAATTTCTCAACTTTTGAAAAGTTCAATTTCGCAACTTTATGAAAAGTTCCAAAATCGAATCAGACAAAAGTATAATTTCGCAACTTTTGAAAAGTTCAATTTCGTAACTTTATGAAAAGTTCCAAAATCGAATCAGACTTCCTAAAAACTAGGAAAACACAAAAAGTACGAAAATAAGCTCAAAAATCTTAACTTTTCAAGGACAATAAGCAAAATAAAAAGACAATAAGCTAAATAAAAACACTAGATCGAAGATAAAACGTATGAAATCAACAAAAACAAGACACGAAAATTAAAAAGACTTAAACTTTTAAGAAAACTTTGAAAACACTTAAGTTAAATACCAAATAAGCACATAAGATTGTCAAGCTTATGGCTATTTCGTATGAAAACTTTAAAGGAAAAAGAAAAGACAAAACTTTTGATCAAATAAGCAAATAGATTAAGCAAAAACTTGCTTAATCCGAAATTGGAACCGAATCAAAAAGAAGAAGAGTAGAATGAGATTGATAAAAGTAAACTTGATCAAAGATAAATAAAGATTAAAGCAAGAAAATTTAAAAGACTTACTTGGAATTTAAAGAAATTAAGGTGCAAGACAAGTATTTAAAATGACAAGTAATTAAAAGTGCATAAAATAAAGTGGAAGAACTAATTTGTCAAATTAGCCAACAAAACTTAGTGAAATGAAAATGAGAGGTATATATAGGAGATTAGGAGGGTGGTTAGAGGAAGCTTCCTCCCCTCCTTCCTTTCTTCCTAATTGCGTCATTAAGTCCTTCCTTCTTAATCTCTTTGTTAATCTTGGACTTTGATGACTTTTGACTCGGGATTTCTTTGGACTCGTCTTTTAATTCTTCGATAAATAAGACTTGAGTTCCTCGGCTTTAAGTAAACTTCCGTCTTTTGACTTTTTCTTCGATAAATCTTCAGAATTGGTCTTGGACTTCCGTTCTTTTTTCACTCTTGACTTCTTGACTTCGTCTTTCGTCTTTTTCTTCAATAAAAGTCTGTAAATGCCCGTGAATGTCCGTGTTTTCTCCACTTTTCACCTTTTCGTCCTAAATCACAACAAAAACACAAACCACGCATAATTCCGACATAAAAGACATAAAATACACGTTTTGGCTCGGTTATTATTGTAATTAAGTGGTAGAAAAGATGGGTGTTTTCACACCTATCAAATCCCCTACACTTGACCATTGCAATGTCCTCATGCAATGCATTAGTTACAAAGCATGTTTACATTTTTCATCATAATCAATCCACGTTGGCCTTTATTAAAGAGATAGAAAATTAAAGACATTCAAAATAAAGAAATCAAAAAGCATACCTTGGGTTTTAGAAATGTCATGAATAATCATCATCCTCAAGTTTTCACTTTCTCCAAACCAAGCTTAAAAACGAGATCATTGTTATTATAAGTTAGTAAACTAACACGAACTCATGTGGGCCAATTATTCACTTAGACTCCCTTATTACTAGGTATATCTCTTATATTTTATTGTTGTCTTGAATGATCACGAAGATGCATTGTTTGACTTATTTCGATAGTTATTTAGTCTGAAAATAAAGTGAACGATTTAATCAATAGTTAGCTAAAGGACAAAATCTTTTAAAACTGCTTCTCGGGACCTCATAAAGTTCATATCTTGGCATAACTCGCTTCGCGGTTTGAGACCTTTCTCGGACCGATATTTGGCAGCGACTTCATACTTCAAACCTTGAGAGACGTTCATGAAATTATGGTCTTCTCTTCATATAGGAATCTCTTCACTTGAAGTTTTGAGAGATTCATACTTGGACCACGACTTCTTCATTTTTCTCCAATCTTTATTTTGGACTTTGATATACAACGATCCGCCTCCTTTTATGACTTGGATCTATTTATCCTCATACCTTGTTAGGGTCTTTTCAGATACACTTCTCCATGACTTTTGGGGAGTTTTTGCTTTTCGTCGTGTGTCTCGATCCTTCATATTGATTTTTGATAAATGATTCTTCACATCACTTTGGATCTTTAGCAACAAAATAATAGCCCTCATGCCTTGTTAGGGCCTTTTCGGACTCGCCAATCTTCGTATCCCGCTTCAATAAGTAATGCCTTGGCTATGAACTCTAATCCATACCGAGCAACTTTTAAACGATCTTGGGCTAGAAGCTAAGTAACTTTTCAAATCGTACAACCTTATTTATTAGCAGATAAATTATTTAGCAAGAGATGGGAGAATAAGCTTATAATTAACTCACATAAATTCACGAAAGAATACCGAACTTATAATTGGCTCTATCATCTCTCGTTCTCCATAGTTTAAAATCTCAAGGAATGAGATTCGTGGATGCTTAGCCTATTAAATCAAAGTTTTGGGTTTTCGAGTCGCCTATAGGATCTGGCCAATTCTTAGACTTTTTCAAGTTTAGAAATCGCATTTTAAAGTTCCCTTGGAAAACGACTCTCTAGGATCAATTATAGGAATTTGCGAAAAGTTCTTGTACTTAACCCGTGAGAGTTAAGACTTTCACGTTTTATAGCTACCTATATAAAAGCCTAGTAAAACTTGACTTAAACACGTTAAGGATACTAGCTAGAGTAACTTAGACAAGTAAACTCGGGTTGAGTCAAAAGATTCACAACGTTTGAAAATAAAAACCACTTATTCAAAGATTTATTCTAGCAAAGGAAGAAAATAACTATACAAAGATAAAAACTAATAGGCCAAAATAGATCAAAAATTTTGAAAAATGTCGAAAAATTGATTTTCCGGTTAAAATGAGGACAAATACAAGGAAAAGACCACTTAACTTCGATAGAAGTCCCCCCTACACTTAACATAAACATTGTCCTCAATGTTTAAGCATGTGGGAGTAAACTCCCCTACACTTAGGACATTGTGCACTTTGTTTAAATCTTGCTAAGGAAAGGACAACTAAAGAGATTCCTATTGTATATTGAGAAAATATAAAATAGTGAATCGAAAAGAGTTTAGGATAGAACCGAGAAGAAGTGAACACGGAATCACGGGTCGTCAAGAATCATCAAGAGTGGATCATTGAAGCTCGAATCCCTGATTAGAAGTGAGGAGAGGAAAGCAAACCAACGGGTCTCCCCTACACTTATGGTAAAAACAAAGAAAAAGATAGATAGATAATTGGGTTGCCTCCCAAGAAGCGCTTGTTTTTGTTATCCGAGTCACGAGCCTGACTCGTCCCCGAATTAAATGGTCCATGGGGAAACCTCTAATGTTATACCGGGATCAAAGACCTTGTCCTCGTTCCCGGAGGAATACAATAACGGGGAGGCAGGAGGATAAGTCTTAAACGGTAGAAATGTCCTTTCAACATACGAGAAGTATGTGAAATCTTGATCCTCGGGAGGTGGGGTGGGTATAGGAATCACATTGTCATCCTCCAAAGACAATGGATGTGGACCAATTGGCAAAGTCGTAAGGTTATTAATCATAAAATGGTCATTCTCACCTCCCGGGTCAAAACACTCATCCTCATTGCCCGGAGAGGGAAATTGATACATCACCCACTTGGGTGTGCATTCAGTAGGATGAGGGGGCAATATAGTAGGAGAAGTAAGAGAAGAATTACCTTCCACCTACGATACCTTTCTAGTAGAGTCAGAACTCTCCACCTCTGCGATAGAAGGGGTCATGGCTATCAAAGTATGCTCATTAGTAACAAGATAGTTATAGCTATCAATGTCTTCAATCCTTTCGTCAAAGAGAGGATTCACCTCACTAGATATGTAATCGTCATCAAAATCAAATAAAGGGTTCGAATAAATCTTGAAAATTTCCTTCGGAACGTCTTCATCGGATAGTGACTCGTCATCACTAGAAGTAGAATCATCATCTTGATCGAAAAGAGGATTAGAGAAAACCATAGAATCCTCTTCCTAAGTGTTGGTGGAAGGAACATCATCAGAAGAAAGTGCATCATACTCATCGTCACTGTCAGATGTCAACTCAGATTCACTTGGAATTAAGACCAGGTTATCAGCGTTAGACGTATTGAATTCGTCAGATTCCTTTGCAAGAATTGTGCTGATATCCTCATCCCTTAAGATGGTTGAATCCTTAGGCTCCGGCAAGTCAGGAGAGGGAATAGAATTCTCATTGGTCCAAGAAATAGGACTCTCATCGTCATCACTGTCATAATAATATGGAGGCACAAGAGGAGGAGTATAAGCATTAAGGTTAGATACCTGCTCTTGGTGCTAATCCGCTTGCCATTTCTCCATCATCCTGTGGACAATTTCTTGAACTTTTTGAAAGTTGTCAAACAGTGTGGCCAGTAGATCAGGAGGAGAGGCATGACAGGGTTGAGGATTGAAGGTGTGACGTGGGGGCTCACGGTTATAAACACTGGGATGATAACACGGAACTTTCTCAAAGATCTTCGACGGATCACAAGAAGAAGCATCGTGAGGGCCCCCACATATATAGCACCACGGGTATGGAGAAAAACCCGGTGCGGCTTGCGGATAGGGATTGTCATATGGAGAGGGTGGGAAAGTATTGTAAGAGTTGAAGTATGAATTTGTTGAATTGCAAAATGGACAAAATCCAAATTGTGTATCGTCGATATCAAAACCACACCGCTCACAAGTACACCATTGACATGTTTGAAAACCATGCCAAGGTCGCCCACACCGGCCGCAAGACGAATCCATGAAGAATTATAGGGAAGAGGGGTAAAGAAAAGAATTAAACATAATAGAGGATAAAGAGGAATATTTTTGGTGCAAAACTTTGAAAAAGAAATGCTTTTTATGATTTTTCAAATGTTTTTGGGGTTTTTGGAAAAAAAAATTTGACACGAAAGATAACGTTCACAAGTGAACGGATCCCAAAAAGCAACGCGTCTCTCACAGAAAACCGTTAATCTTTACGAAAAGAGCCGACAGCGGCGCCATTTTAATACTGGGATTTTGCTAGGTTCAATTGTTCGTTTCTCGGTATCTTAACGAATTGATTTCCGGTTCAAAGTGCGACTCAATTGTTTTTGGTGAAACAAATATTTTTTGGTTGTTTTTAAAATTAAATAGCAAGACGTTGAAATAAATGACATTAAAGTAAAGCTAAAACTAACTAAAACATAAATGGTGTAAAATTAAAGACGTTAAAAGTAAATTAATTAAATGACGAGAAATTAAAATTTGACGAAAAGTAAATTCGAAAATTAAATAAGACAAAACAAGTTAAAATAAATTGACGTAAAAATAAGACGAAACAATTAAAATAAAGTTAATTAAAAATGGCGGGAAAATAAATTTGAAAATTAAATTTAAACTAAAACTAATAAAATTCGCAATTAAATAAAACTGAATTAAATTCGCAAAATAAAAAGAAATGAATTCACAATTGTAAAAAAAACAAAAGATTTCGCAATTGAAATGAACAATTCCGCAATTGTGAAATCAAAGATTTCGCAATTGCTAGAAAAAGTTCCTAAAACGAATCAGGAACAAGATTTCGCAACTTATGAAAAGTTCAATTTCGCAACTTTATGAAAAGTTCCAAAATCGAATCAGACAAAAGTTCAATTTCGCAACTTTTGAAAAGTTCAATTTCGCAACTTTATGAAAAGTTCCAAAATCGAATCAGACAAAAGTACAATTTCGCAACTTTTGAAAAGTTCAATTTCGCAACTTTATGAAAAGTTCCAAAATCGAATCAGACTTCCTAAAAACTAGGAAAACACAAAAAGTACGAAAATAAGCTCAAAAATCTTAACTTTTCAAGGACAATAAGCAAAATAAAAAGACAATAAGCTAAATAAAAACACTAGATCGAAGATAAAACGTATGAAATCAACAAAAACAAGACACGAAAATTAAAAAGACTTAAACTTTTAAGAAAACTTTGAAAACACTTAAGTTAAATACCAAATAAGCACATAAGATTGTCAAGCTTATGGCTATTTCGTATGAAAACTTTAAAGGAAAAAGAAAAGACAAAACTTTTGATCAAATAAGCAAATGGATTAAGCAAAAACTTGCTTAATCCGAAATTGGAACCGAATCAAAAAGAAGAAGAGTAGAATGAGATTGATAAAAGTAAACTTGATCAAAGATAAATAAAGATTAAAGCAAGAAAATTTAAAAGACTTACTTGGAATTTAAAGAAATTAAGGTGCAAGACAAGTATTTAAAATGACAAGTAATTAAAAGTGCATAAAATAAAGTGGAAGAACTAATTTGTCAAATTAGCCAACAAAACTTAATGAAATGAAAATGAGAGGTATATATAGGAGATTAGGAGGGTGGTTAGAGGAAGCTTCCTCCCCTCCTTCCTTTCTTCTTAATTGCGCCATTAAGTCCTTCCTTCTTAATCTCTTTGTTAATCTTGGACTTTGATGACTTTTGACTCGTGATTTCTTTGGACTCGTCTTTTAATTCTTCGATAAATAAGACTTGAGTTCCTCGGCTTTAAGTAAACTTTCGTCTTTTGACTTTTTCTTCGATAAATCTTTAGAATTGGTCTTGGACTTCCGTTCTTTTTGCACTCTTGACTTCTTGACTTCGTCTTTTATCTTTTTCTTCAATAAAAGTCCGTAAATGCCCGTGAATGTCCGTGTTTTCTCCACTTTTCACCTTTTCGTCCTAAATCACAACAAAAACACAAACCACGCATAATTCCGACATAAAAGACATAAAATACACGTTTTGGCTCGGTTTTTATTGTAATTAAGTGGTAGAAAAGTTGGGTGTTTTCACACCTATCATCTACCTCGATCCCCGCTTTCGAAACCTTGTGCCCTAAGACGATTCCACTTTTAACCATAAAATGACATTTTTCCAATTAAGCACAAGGTTGGTTTCCTCACAACGCTTCAACATTCTCTCAAGATTCGACAAACACGAAGTGAATGAACTACCAAACACGGAAAAGTCATCCATGAAGACTTCCATCGTCTTCTCAATCATATCATGAAAAAATAGCCATCATGCACCTTTGAAAGGTTCCCGGTGCATTGCAAAGTCTGAATGGCATTCTACGATAGGCAAACGTTCCATATGGACACGTAAACGTAGTTTTTTCTTGATCACGAGGATCGATGGGGATTTGGAAGTGCAAGGGAAAATGTTCCAACATTTGGTCCATGAAGGGCAAGGGGAAATGGTCTTTTCGAGTGGCTTCATTCAACTTACGATAGTCAATACACACTCTCCATCCGGTCACGAGTCTAGTGGGAATTAACTCGTTGGCATCGTTTGGCACAACGGTCATTCCTCCCTTTTTAGGGACATAATGAATAGGACTCACCCAAGGGCTATCGGAAATAGGGTAAATCATTCCTGTGTCAAGGAGTTTTTGGACTTCCTTTTTGATGACGTCGTGAATTTTGGGGTTCACCCTCCTTTGACATTGGATTGCGGGCTTGTAATCCTCCTCCATTAAGATTTTGTGGGTACAAAAGTTGGGATCGATCCCCTTAATGTCGGATAACTTCCACGCAATTTCCCCTTTGTGATCCTTAAGAACATAGACAAGTGCGGTTTTTTCATCATTTGAAAGTTCTTTCGAAATAATAACCGGCAACTTGTCGTTCTCCTCCAAAAATACATATTCGAGATGAGGAGGTAAATATTTCAACTCGAGGATAGGTGGTTCCTCAACTGAAGATTTGGGCTTGATACTCATAACCTCCTCGGGTGGAGGAAATGGGAAATCGTTAAGAAAATCCTTGATAATCGAGAAGTCCTAATCATTGTCGAGGTCTTCGTCACATGTACGTGGAACATCGAATTCTTCCAACGTAAAACCACCACATTCAAATGGAGTGAAGGTTGGTGTCGAGTTATCAAGAATGGGATCTAACATAGTGGGATTGCCACTATTTTCATCATCACCAAAACCTAAAACTTCTTGTGAAAATTCCTCGCAAACAACGTCAATCATATCAATGAGGTTTATGGTTGCAACGGAATAAACATGAGAAATTTAAGAATTTTGAGTTGTGTTTATAACATGTTCCTCGTTGTTGAAACGTAAGGTGATCTTTCTAGCATGCACATGAATCAAAGCCATGGAAGTATCTAAAAATGAACGACCTAAAATGAGAGGAACTTAAGGATCTGTTGGAATATCGACAACGATAAAGTCTACCGGATAATAGAACTTTCCCACTTTCACAAAAACATCTTCCGCCAATCCACATGCGGGAATCATGGAATGGTCGGCCAACTCGATTGACATTAGCGAAGGAGTAATATTAGAAAGATTGAGCGACTTGAAGATAGCAAGTGGCATCAAGTTAATGCTAGCACCAAGATCGGCCAAGGCATAGCATTCTTCCGTATCTTGGATTGCACAAGGAATCAAGAATTTACCGGGATCACCGAATTTTTGAGGTATGCGATTAAGATAAACCGATGAACAACTAGACAATTGTTGCAATTTCTTCTTGTTGTTCAACATACTCTTAAAGTTAGCGGAAAATCGAGGCATCATTACCAAAGCACCGGCAAAACTCACATTAAAATGAACGTCACGAAACATTTTCATAAAAATCTCAAATTGATAATTATCGCCCTCTTGACGTTTCTCCTTTCTAATCTCGATGGATAGGGCAAAGGTGGTGTGGGTTGAGGCATAGGCATAGCCTTTGGAATCTCGGGTTCGAAATGTGGTAATGGGTCAACCGTAGGTGTGGCATGAGCGGTACTTCGTAGGATTGGGACATGCTCTTTTTCGACCACCACCTCGGGTTCTTCCTCAATTGCATCCTCCGTAGGATCAATTGGTTGAGGAGTCGGTTCCATAAGTGTCTTACCACTACGTGTGGTAATCACTTTCATTTCTCCCTTAGGGTTCGATATGGTGTTACTAGGAAGACTACTCGAAGACGGTTTGCACATAATAGCCTCAAACATAGATGAAATTTTGTCCTCAAACATGGATTACCTCTTCTCGGCCTGAATCATCTCTTGTTTTATTTCATGTTGCCCTTGTTCCATTTTTTGTTGGTTTTGTTGTAACCTAGTTACATTCCCCTCCATTTTGTTTGTATGGATTTTAAGCTCATTTTCTAACTCGTTTTTCAAATCCTTCTTCAAGTCGTTCTAAAACTCGGATCTTAGGCTAATGATTTCTCTTTGAATGTTGTCAAACCTAGCATCGTTTCAATTAGCGTATTCAACAAATTCATTTGGAAGATCTTTCAAAGTTTGCAAACTCTTGTTGTTGTTTTGAAAATCATTGATTTGATTTTTTTTGAAACTTGATTATTAGCCCCTTGATTCCTATAGTTTCCTTTGTAATTGTTTTTAAAACCAACTTGATTGTTTCGATAGTTGTTGTTAGCATTTTGATTTGGAGCACAACCCGGTGGAGTCAATTGATTAGAGCGGGTAACTTGACCGTTTTGGTTGTAAGTTCCCGTGGTCGCGTAGGCACTCGAAGTGTTACCACCGTTGGTAATGCACTCGGAAAAATCATGACTTCCACCACAATACATACATGAAACCGCAACCGCTTTAGCCGTAGCGGGGGCACTTTGTTCTCCAACTTTTAATTCAATTAAAAGTCCTTTAAGCTTATCAAAGATTTTGTTTTCTATGTTCGCCTCAATTTGGCAAGCATCGATGGTATTAGACAAAGAAGGTGAAGCCGAAGACGAAGCCTTACGAACACTCGATGTGTTACGAGGACTATACACCTTAGATCTATTCTCAATTATTGACAACGCTTCCTCAACCGTTTTACATAAAAAATTACCACCAGTGGCGGCATTTAGATAATCCCTCTCATGATCATTAAGTCCATTGTAAAACGTGTCAATTTGATGCAAGTCGGAAAAACCGTGATGAGGACACTCATGTAACATTTCCTTAAACCTATTCCAAGCCGTTGAAAAACTCTCATAAAATTCTTGTGAAAATTTTGAAATCTCGTTTTTCAAATGCGTAGTCTTAGAGGGCGGGAATAATTGGTTCATAAACTTAGAAACGAGATCCTTCCACGTCAATATAGAATTGGGTGGCTCTTTCTCTAACCAAATTTTAGCGGGCCCCGCTAAGGAATACAGAAAAAGCGTCATCTTAATCGAGTCATTAGCAACATCCTTAAATTTGCAAGTGGCGACGATTGAATTGGCGGATATGGTTGTGCGGGTTGTCCTTTTCATCACCATGGAATTTGTTGTTTTGGATCATCGACAAAAAGCCCGTCTTCACTTCAAAATTATCCGCAAGGATAGCGGGAATCACAATAGCCTCTTTATAACCCTCGGTGGGTGCTTGAAGTAACTCCATCACAGTTCGATTCGCCATGGTTGGTTCTTCTCTTATGATAGGTTCGTCAATAGGAGACTCCTCACTAGAAATATTAGGAGTAGGTGTTGACTCCTTTCGGTTTTCTCGTTTACGTTCACGTCTTGCTTGGTTGCGGGTTTGCATAAACGTCACGTACAACGAGGGGATGAGTAATGAAGGTTCTTTTTGGTGTTTTGTATTTTTCCAATTTTTTTTTTGTGGTTTTTGATTGTTTTTACTTTTTTTGGATTTTTTTGATTGTATTAAGTTGACAAAAATCTACAAATCTCATGATTAAAGAAGCCTCAAGGAATGAAAACGATCACGTGAAGTGAACGCATTCGATGACTTTAGAACGTTGGTGGAACACCAAAACGTTCAAGAGGGTTTAATCAAATGAAACCAAGAAAGTATATATGATACTTAATAATACTTTGGGCGGTAAAACCCTCGATTAGCTTTCAATCTCAAAATACTCACAAGCAAGCGGGGAAACGAGGTTGCGCGAAGCACTTAAGAGCCTTTTTCCTTAGGGTATATTTTATAATACCCGCCTTATACCCACCTTATAGTTTGTATTTTTCAAAATCGAGCTTCACGAAAGTATTTATCTAATTTTGCCTTTTCTTTCTTGTTTGAGATTCGAATACAATGATTGAGTAATGACCTCCCTATCAAGGTTCTGTTTTCACACTTTTGGAGTACTAGTGAACTTATTATTCTACGTATACAATATAGTAATAGTATTCACACAAAAAAATGAAAACCGATAATACGTATTAGTAGAGTGCTACTAATACAAATAGATATTATGGATATATATAAAACAACAATTGTCAAATCAAAACACAACACGCCTCCCCGGCAGCGGCGCCAAAGTTTTACACTTTGTTTAGGAAAACAAAGGTAATTAGGGTAAATACACAAGTAGTTTAGGTAAACCACAAGTTATGACCCAAAGTGGGGATCGTTCTTAAGGAGGCTTGGTCTGTGTGTTAAGAGATGATTAACTTTGTGATTATATTTTATGAAGAAAGAAAATAAAAGAGAGATTAGAAGAGAATGACGGTTACGATTGTGAATTAAACTAAGACGGATGGTCGTACACGTAAAACCGTAAAAAGTAGCAAAATTAAAAATTTACCCTAAAAATTCCCAGAAAATTTCAATAAATCCTAAATAATGTAATTAGATTTTACAAAAAATCAAAAATCACTCAAACCTTTTATTTAATTAAATACTTATTTTTTAATGCTAATTAAAGCCCAAAAAATTAATTTAATTAAAAAAGCCCAAAATGAGATTTTTTCAATTGTAAACCTCTAAAATGACTTAACTAAATTTAAAACTATTTTTGAAAATTTTAAATTTAATAAAAACTATTTAAAAACAATTAAAAACTATTTAAACTTAATATAATTCTAAAAATTAATCTAATAACAATAAAAATATTCTAAAAATTGTAAAATTCCTAAATTAATGTATTTAACCTAAGAAAAATATAAAAACTTACAAAAATCTAAATTTTAATTTTTAATAATAAAATAATATTAAAAATCCAAAATTTATAAAAAATTCTAAAAAGTTGCAAACTAGCTTATTTTAACCTAATAAACTCAGAAATGAAGTTGAAATTACAAAAATACCCCTATTGGGCCTAGAAATGGGCTAAAAGACAAAACAGTCCCTTAATGGGTTTAATTTGGGCCCAATAAGAAAAAGTCAACCAATTTATCCCAAAACTTCCAGTCTGACTCAAAATTTGATTTTAAAAACAAAACTTTGAAGGCCCAAAAGCTGAAAATGTGTATAAGCTAGCTTATTTCAAAACAGCTTATTCTTAATGGGCTTTTTGGCCCATTAAGCTATAAGCTGATGCCATAAGCTCAAATTAGAGACACAAGCTTCTTTTGAGTTACTTAAGAGATCTATAAAAAGAAAGAAGTTTGAAATAAGCACAAGGAATAAGCCTAAATAAGCTAAAAGCTATCTTCACAAAACGACAAAATAGTCGTTTTCGAGTTCTAGGCCACCCAAGAGCTGATTCAAGTTTCAAAAGCTTTTAAATGACTTAACTAAGCTTAATCATCAAAAAGTTTTTCAATAAGCACACTCAATAAGTTGGAATAAGCAAATAAGCACTTAATTAAAAGTCAACCTTTTGCGTTTTCTAGCAAAAAGTCAAAGCCAAGGTATGATAAGCTCTAGATCAAATAAATGGGTCAAATGAGGAAGACTGATCACAAAAAATAAGTTGTTGCAAGTCTGGATAAGCCAATATGGCTTATTAATAAGCTGAATGAAAAAATACACTAGAAGGGGCTAGTTTTGGGTGTTGAGCAGTGGGAACTTTTCCCACTACTTGACTTTCTTGACTATTTGTCTTTAGTGACTTTTTTTTTGGAATCAAGTTACAAACAAGGAACCCTTGTGATCAATGAATCACAAGGAGTCAGTAACAACAAAGAAATCACAATCACAATCAGCCAATTAGCACAGTTAATTCAATCAATCACCAGACATCTCTAAGACATGAACATAAGCAGTTAAGAGTTCAATAAGCTATTTTAGCAAGATTCAGCCAACCAAATTACACCATGTTAGAAATACGTTTTTACGTATATTAGAAGTATCGGTCACTCCACAATATTATTAATGTTGTAATAGCTCGTAGTTAATAGTTACTTATGTAGTTAAGTAAGAACCGGCCCATGGGCTTGTCATGGGCCGGCCCAAGTCCATTAGTGGCTTGGAAGTATAAATACCCCTTTCCTCCTTGGAAAGGGGTTGGTTGTTGTTTTTCACTTTATTCATTTGAATGAAATAAACACATAGTTTCTCTCTCACTTTCTCTCTCTAGTTTCTCTCTCTAGAAAACTTCAACCCAATTCATAGATTCATAGTTTATCAATATTCTACATTTGGTATCAAGAGCCATAGGTGATTTAAGGTAAGGATTGTGTTGCGTTTTTAGTTATTGAATCAATTAGTGATCTTTAGAAAAAATCAATCTTGAATCTTGTTGTTTTTGGTGTTTTTGTTATTGGGATTAATTGATAAGGATTGGGTTTAGCTTATTTTGGTAAAAATCATAAAACTTTTTGTGGTTTTTGATCAAAAAATTGGATTTAAAGCTCTATTCAAAGTCTCGAACTTAATTTTCCCAGATTATTCCGAATAGACGTTCTATTCGGAATATTAGATATTCAGCATAAAGGTTTTCCGAATAGCATTCCGAATAGGAGAGTTTTCCGAATAGCAGGATTTTCCGAATAGACATTCCGCATAGAAAAAGCTTTCCAAATAGCAATTTTGTCCGAATAGCAAAGTTTTCCGAATAGCTAAAACATTCCGAATAGTCAAACATTCTGAATAGCCCATCTTTCCGAATAACCATTTTTCCGAATAGCAATCTTTCCGAATAGCCAACATTTCGAATAGACATCTTTCCGAATAGCCAACATTCCGAATTGAAGAATATTCCGAATAGCAGGAACATTCCGAATAGGGTTTATTAGGGTTATTCCGCATAAGGGTTTTTTTCGTATAAGGATTATTCCGAATAGGGGTATTCAGCATAAGGATTATTTCGGATAAGGGTTTTTCAGCATAGGGTTATTCCGAATAGGGATTATTCCGAATAGCAAGTTCAAGGGGTATTTTTCCGAGTTTTTTCGACGATCTTTAGTGGATTTAATCTTGATTTCAACAACACAACACAAATTCTCAACCTTTCTTCACTGCTCGATCAACCGATAATCTTGGTTTCTTTGAAGTGAACAAAATGAATCCGAATTCAGTAATGCCTCAGATGACATCACTTACGGATATTTCCGTCATTACGGGTACGGATAATCGTCCTCCAACGACTCTCAAAGAGTTGGCAGAAGAATCAGCTGAATAGTGGTGGTAAACTATTCAGAGTATCCTTTGTTCGTGATCATGTATATTATCGTACATATATAAAACCACAAAAATAAAAATACAAAAATATAAAACCAAGAAAATCCATAAAAAATATAAAACCTAGAAAAACCATAAAAATTATAAAATAAAGAAAAACCAAAAATATTTTTCGTTTTTAAATCGAGCATGTATTTTAGTACGGTAATATTTACGGCCTTAGAAATGTCGATCAATATTGACACGGTGCCATAAATAGAGTCCGTATAAAAGTTGTACATTTTTAAAACATGCCCATTATGGCTTGTAGTTATTTCAGACTGCAACCCGGTTTTCATATTTAAGTCACGTATTTCCTTGGAAAACGTTGGCTCACAACGGGAATTAATTTTCTCGGGCATGATTTACAAGCCAAATCATGCAAAGGGATCAAGTTTACTTTACAACTTGGTCTAACACGAATTTGTGTACGTCTCAGTGCATTAATTTGTCAAAATAAGAGAAATCTTATTGCCACCAGGAATCAATCTTTTCAATATATTAATTGAAAATGTTTTTCATCATCATGTGCCTCGTTAAACAATGACTACAGCTCTTTAAATAGAAAAAGGGTCATCGTTTAAGGGGGAGAAAATGTTAAATCATCTTTGACATCAAAAAGATCTTCAAAAGTTTTCGAGGAAACTCAAGTAGCTCAATGGTTAAATGGTTGGATAGCTTTGGCACTTATCTTGTTGTTGCTCATAAGTTTGTCGTGAATAGATTTGTGCGTGTGTTAAGATAGGTTAATCACTAAGGCTCGGGAATTTAACATAAGATAGGGTAAAAAATGACAAGAATTAAAACTTGAAAAACAAAAGAATGTTTATTGAAGTAAAAAGAAAAAGTGAGGGGTTAAATTTGTCCATGTTTCAAACTTGTTAAAAGTTTGACCTAGTCAATCATCACCCCCCCGTCTTTCTCTCTACCTTTCATTCTTCTGTCTTCTTTTTTTTCCTTCGCCAGCCATCCAAACAAACACACGAACACACAAACAAATTCAATCATTCAATCTTCTAGATCCAGATCTTCAAAAATGTATACAAAATCGGTTTAAACATTCATGCAATTCAATTTAATTATCTCTTTTTAATTGGAATCAGTCGAATTAAGTTTCTGCTTAAAATTAGGGTTTAATTAATTGGGGTTTTACCTGGGATTGATTCGGAATAGAACAAAAAGAACTGATATGGCCTTTAGAACACTTGAATCAACCGAATTCGTGCTTAATTAGAAAAATCATAAGTGTTTAATCATTCCGAATAGGATGATCTTTCCGAATAAGGCACTTATTCCGCATAGAATGAACATTCCGAATAGAAGTTTTATTCCGCATAGACTAATCTTTCCGAATAAGAGTTTTTATTCCGCATAGAGTAATCTTTCCGAATAAGAGTTTTTATTCCGCATAGAGTAATCTTTCCGAATAAGAGTTTGTATTCCACATAGAGTAATCTTTCCGAATAAGAAATATTATTCCGCATAGACAGATCTTTCCGAATAGAAATTTTATTCCGCATAAACTGATCTTCCCCAATAAGAATTTTATTCCGCATAGAGTAATCTTTCCGAATAAGAGTTTTTATTCCTCATAGAGTAATCTTTCTGAATAAGAAATATTATTCCACATAGACAGATCTTTCCGAATAGAAATTTTATTCCGCATAGACTGATCTTTCCGAATAAGAACTTTATTCCGCATAGAGATTTATTCCGAATTGAATGTTTATTCCGAATAGAAGATGTTTGAGTGTCTTACAAGATTAAGGGATTAGGTCATATGTTTAATGCTTAGGTTTAAAATCATAATGATATTCATATTTGTATGTTTCAACCTTTGTGTTTTATCTTAAGCAGAGACGATGACTAACCTAACAGTACAACAAATACAAGACGCCAGAGCCACCGCCATTGCCGAAGCCAAGACTCTAAAGTTTCTTCCAAACAACTTCCGTTTGAAGGAGGTATCTCATTCTACCCATAATGGATTTAAGGTAGGTTCAGCCATACTTGATAACTCTCATCTCAAGCATACGCTAAGGAAAAGTGCTTCAGTGCCCTATGACTACCTTTACGAGTTCTGGGCTACCAAGGAGAGGACGTCGAACAAAATCACATTTTCCTTGGACAACAAGCAGCAGACGCTTAATGTGTCAGACTTCAGGAAGATCCTTGGATTTCGGCCGTCACCCAAAAGCCTATCATTCTCAGCCAACCCGACTAAGGACCAGATCATGGAAATGTTCACTGCCATTGGATGTCTTGACATACGAACCGTGTCTGAGTTTACTACTGCCAATGTTGGTCAACCATGTAAAGCTATTTTTGGGATTCTAAGCCGATGTCTCACACCCAAAACAACTGGATTTGATGTTGTTCGTCCACCGATCGTCAAGCTGTTTTATGGGGTATACAGAGGTATGGGTATTGACTATGCATCATTACTATGGGAGGAGTTTGTTTTCCAACTCTTTGCCAACACGAAGTCTAAGGCCAAAGCATTTCAGTACCCCAGGTTTATAAAACTAATCATCCGTTATTTTATGGAGAACGATGCTTCCATTGACAAGCGTGCAGGTAGTCGTCACCACACGATGGATGATGATGATTTGGTAGACTTAAGGCAGGAGACTCATTCGAATATGGTTATCCCTGGTCCCATTACCAGTCATCTCCTGACAGATGAGATTATCGCATTTGCTGATTACAAGAACTTGCTACAAGAAATTGAGAATCAACGAGCAAGCATTCAAGCAGGTGAAGATTCATCTACCACGGTTAAGAGCAAAGGTAAACGCAAGCAAACAGCTTTACCTGAACCCAAATACAAAAAGACAAAGACCGTCGCTAATAAGGGAAAGGGTTTGGCTGATGAGTTAGTTCTCTGCGACGAAGAAGTTGTTGATGATCCTACTCTTGACAAAGCTGAGAAGAAATTAATGAAGATCGCTATTGAAAGGAGCAGGAAAGATACGGGCGGTAGTGGTTCGGGTGCTCAGGTGAATATTGAAGAAGAGTACGAGGAGCCAGAGGATGTTTATGAGTTTGGGTCACCTGAACGGTATTCTACTTCGAAGGAGACATCCATTCCTGTTTCAGCAAGTGTTGAAAAAGAGTCCGGTGCTCCTACAATCATGGTACATACTCAACCTCCACCAATACAACCCTTACCAACCCGACCGGTACCAACACCATTCCTTCCACCACCAATAACTCCCATCCTTAGTACCGTAGTCACAACCGAGCCTCTTCAACCAACCCAGAGTAGCTCTGCATCATCTTCAATGGCTGTATTTGTAATGGCCGAAATGTTGGATAAACATACGGATAATCACAAAAGAGAGATGGATGAACTTCGCCAAGAGCTACATAGACGAGCTCAAAGTGAAGAAGCATCTAAGAAAGCCCAAGAAGAGATGCTTGCTAAGTTCGCTGCAGAGACGGAGTTAACACGAAAAGCTCATGCAGAAGAACTAGCTCAGGTTAAGCAGGCTGAAGCTGATAAGCACGCTGCACGTATCACGAGACTTCAAGCGATGAGGGATAAATACAAGGAGCAAAAAGAAGCACTTGAAGCTTCTGTTGAAGAGAGAGTGAAAGAATCCGTTGAATCCATTATGCCTAAACTGCGTGATGAGTTAAAGACACTCGCGGCTGATAACTTGATGATCAAGTCATCCAATCCTTCTGAATCCGCCTACAAAATTGCCTATGACTTGACGGATTTTGAATTAAAGAAGATTCTCAAGCTCGTATGAGGGAACTTGGATCGTTTGATAAATCTAGGATTCAACGGGCTCTTTACAAATCCCTGAATGACGCTATCATGGAGGATGATAGGTTATTTAAAACGTTTGGAAGTGTGGTACCATACCACATTCTGCCTGAGGAAGAAAGGGAAGAAAGTGAAGAAGAAGAGGGTACTGGTGAAGAAGAAGGTGAAGAAGAAGAAGAAGAAGAAAGGATGATGATGATGACGATGTCGATGATAGTGATGATGATGAGGATGATGATGATGATGATGATGGTGATGATGGTGGTGATGGTAATGAGGAGAGTGCTAAAGGGAGCAACGAGGATAGCGATGAGAATGATGATGGGGGTAAACAGCCTGAAAAGGGGGATAAGGTTGCCAGCTCAAAGAAACCTGCTAAGCCTGGAACCAAGTCTAAGAAAGATGCAGCGGCAAAGGAAAAATCTACCTCAACGGAATCAAGACGATCCAAGTGGCGCCACGATGTGAATGCTACTACGGCATCATCAATTCCTGGTACATCTATTGCTGTGTCTATACCTGTTACCACTAACCCTGTTTGTTCTGTTGTTGTTGCTCCTGTGATTGCAGAATCGGTAACTGAACCTGAAGCTGCACAACACTCACCCGTTTATGACACCGCCGAGATGCCTGAATCAGAACCAGCAGATGTTCACGTTTCCACTCCTCTACAACAAGAACCACAATCTACTGTTCCTGAATCAAGCACACGGGACTGGGCAGACACGTTGGAGATTGACGAGACTGCACCGCCACAAGCTTGGATCACGGCAGCGGCTCAATATGATCCAATCACAGACGCTGACAGAGATGTTTTATATCTCCGTATCCGCAGTCCGATTGACTTGTGCGCATTTCTGGCTCATGAGTATAAGACGTCGGTTACTCCGTCTTTGGTGAAGAGAGCGCTAAAGGATAAGAGAATTCGTACCAAAACCCGGTTAACCCGAATGGGGTTCGAGTATTATGCTGATGAGATCCTGAAAGCTCTGAATACCGTTCAACGGCCAGGTCTTCATGAATCAGAAAGAGCTCCACCTCCACTTGATCCTTCTCAAGATAATCAGATTGCTCTTGACTTCTTCGTCACCAATGATCTTGTTTATCTCCTCAAGGGTTCATCAAAGTACGCAACCTCCCTGACCTTGCTGAAAGCTGCCAACTGGGGGACAATACCCTTTATCGAGGAAAAGGTAAACCGACTCTGGGTCCCAAAGGTAAATCGTAATTATGATATGTATGCTGTTATAGGTGCATCTCATTGGGACGAATGAGTCCGAAGGGCGTACAGGGGTTGCTGCTTAGCCAATTCAGGAAGCAATGTTAGATCCGATATTCGCATCTCCAGCATTTTAGGGCTGAAAACTGAAGCCAAGAATGGCTATTATCATGTGACGGAGATTCGTCTAAAAAGGGAGGATGACAGAGAATACAAAATCCAGCAGGAGATTTTTCTATCATTCGCCTCGAGGATATCGAAGATATGTTGCTTATGATGACCCGGGATCAACTCACACATATTCCTCGTGAAGACATCATTGCCTTGAATACAGCACTTCGTATGTTCACACGAAGCGTTGTTATCAACAAGCGAGTTGAAGATCTTCAGTTGGGATTCGAAAGCTACCAAAGGAAGCTTAACCTAACCCGTCCAGTGAATCAAGTGTTACCTCAACATGTAGATAGATGTCCCTATACCGGCATTTCTGTCCCGAATTGCGGCATTTTCTACTTGAATAGTCGAGGGTTAATGAAGTTTATGAGGGTGGGTGAGCTTTATAAGTACAGTGATGGGACTCTCCTATATGTCAGAGGAAAGTTGGAGCATCTTAATTCGGGTGGGACTTTGCCAGAGATGACTGAGGATTGGCATCAGGGTTATTGGAAAATGGCGAAGTATGTGATCAAGAAGATTGATCAAAAGCTCCGTGAACGTAGATTGATGAGGAGCTTGGAAAGATTCGTTGGTGGTAGACCATATTTAGTGCACCACAAGCTACTGCAACGATCCATCTAATGGGTCGTACATTTCAGGTCCACTTTATATTGGTTTTCAATTGTGAATATGTATATTTGTGAATATTGTGCTTTTGCGGCTTGATGTAGTGTTAAGGTATGATAATTTTTCAAGAATTTCTCACGAGATTCTAAATCTTTCAAAATATATCATACTAAAGCACTACAACTATCCCTTATTAAATTAAGGGGGAGCATTAACATGTTCTATGGCCAAACATCGATTTCATTTTTACCCAAAGACCGGTTAATCCATTCAATATCCCAAATATTAATGGTTAACATTTTAGATAAGGGGAGAAAATAGGATTAAGGAGACTTAAATGATATTTGGCTAAAAGATGAAAAAGACTTAACGATAATCCAACTTAATATGTGTAAAGCACGTGTTAAGGGGGAGCGTTTTTGATGAACAAAACACCTAAGGTACAAAACTTTTGATTTCAATATCACAAGTACCTTAAGTGATTTTCAAGGATTTTTCATGGTGGCTATACCTTCCCAAAACACGCTTAATTCACGACGATGTGGTGACAAAAGGGTGGTAGGAATAGGTTTAGTCCAATGATTCATCAGAGCCGATGGAATCTTCCCAAGGACAATTCCCTAGATAGAACTAGAAGTCCTAGGAAAGTTGGAGAAAGATTGTGAACGTAGCTGAATGCCGACCAAGTACTTAAGCTAGCACTGGAACAATCACAACAAGGTGCTAGTGATGACGTATTGGTAAGCATTGAAGGGGTTGAAGAATGAAAAAGAATTGTAAAGATAAAGGGTGTAAAGAAAGAAGCCCTCCTTACAACTTTAGGCAGAAACCGGGTCAATACATATGCTATTGAGGTCATTTTTGTTAATGATTCTCGATATTGAAGAAAGACATCATGGACCCAGTGATGCAATGCACAACCCTTCCCAGCTAACTCAAATATCTCTCAAAAGGTATTTGTTTTAATCACACGGAGATCAACATGTTATCTATTGGTTTATTCACTCCGAATAGACTGGTATTGAAAAGGTGGCACTCCTCTCCAGCCATCGCTCACTAAATCAAAACGCACTATCGAGTCTAGAGCCAAGAGATCATCAAAAGTCTCATTAGGACACTTTCCATTTATTCCTTGCTTTCTCACACACTGTGAAAAGTAAGAGATTTTCATGAGTCCTACGCAGTATTCCTGTAATATTGCCAGAACATCCGAGTAATACGCAAGTATTACAATGAAGATGGAAATCCTGCTTGAGCCAACATCAAACAAGCTCATGGTAGGTTACACGTGCGGTTCTTTTAGAACCAATCTTGTGAAAAACTGGAAAGAAACAGTGGTTTAATTCTTAATTGAACTTAAACTCGTTCCAGGCCTCTACGCATTATCATACGATCTTGCCAGAACACTCAGAGTGACTCTTTATTGATCACAGTGACGAGTGGAAATCCTTCTAGTGTTAACATCAAACAGCACTTGGTAGGTGACGTGCAAGATTCTTTATGAATTGAGCTCGTGATAACTGGAAAGCAACGATGGTGAAAATCTTAATTGAAATTCACTTGTTCCAGGTTTCATGAATTGACGGCTTCAAATCACAAGGATAATTTATCCAAGTGATTAACTCTTTATGTTCGCAGTCAGCTTTGGACGGTCGAATAAAGAGAACGGGTTTACCCACGAAATCCTGTCAGGAAGTTACTTAATTGAAACTATCCGTCACGGGTACGATATCTAATATCGTCCAACGATCTTCACCGACCGGAGGTAAAATGCTACCGAATTAGAATAAAATGTCAAAGCCATTTTATTCGTGTTGTTGCTGTGTACCTGTTCAAGACGGTGGCGTTGCTGTGTACCTGTTTAAGACGGTGGCGTTGCTGTGTACCAGTTAAAGACGGTGGTGTTGTGGTGTACCTGTAGAAGTCGTTCCCACGTGCTTATGTTTTTCTGCATCAAGGTTCAGCAAAAATTCAAGAAAGCACAAGATGAAGTCTTCCGCTGTACCAAACTCTGAAGCTTTCGAGAATTCAACAAAAAGACATAAGTGTGTGGAACATGAAGTCACGAGGAGGCAAGTTTCACAAGAAGGAAAAGCTCGCACGTGAAAGGCCAAAAGAACAATGCTCTCAAGCCAAAGCCTAAAAGATCAAATCAAAATATTCACAACAAAAAGAAAGAAGAAAAGACTACGAGCTAAAGAACGAAGACTTAGTATAGTATGCTAGGTTTAGAACTTTGTAAGGTGGAGTGACCTCCCTTAGGGGGAGATTGTTAGAAATACGTTTTTACGTATATTAGAAGTATCGGTCACTCCACAATATTATTAATGTTGTAATAGCGCGTAGTTAATAGTTACTTATGTAGTTAAGTAAGAACCGGCCCATGGCTTGTCATGGGCCGGCCCAAGTCCATTAGTGGCTTGGAAGTATAAATACCCCTTTCCTCCTTGGAAAGGGGTTGGTTGTTGTTTTTCACTTTATTCATTTGAATGAAATAAACACATAGTTTCTCTCTCACTTTCTCTCTCTAGTTTCTCTCTCTAGAAAACTTCAACCCAATTCATAGATTCATAGTTTATCAATATTCTACACACCAAAAGCATGCACAAGCTATATTTAAATCAAATGAACATAAATCAACAAGTTTCATGCACTGGTTCAAGGTTTAGATCAAGATTCAAGCACCAATTATTGAGGAACAAGAACAAACAGATTTTTCACTTTGTTGATATACTTGACCAACAAGCCAATTTTAAACACTCAAATCTTCAAATCAGGTTACGCAAATTTGATTTAACACCTTTTATCCATAAACATGCATATACTCTAAGTATTACCAATATTTTAGGTCAAAAACAGTCAAAACCAATGAGTTATGGCACAATCTTGAATTTAAGGTTTTTAAGCCAATAACTTGCAGGTTTTAGTACTCAACCAAGTAAATAACAGATACAAACAACAAACAACACTTTCTATCAACACAATACCAATCTATGATCTTAAACAGATAATCCCAAACACCCCTTATGTTTTTCAAATCAAATTTAAACAAGTATAAGTGTATTCCAAGACTACCCAAGCCCAATCAAACACATAAACAGATGTAATATGTAGTATTAAGCAAGATTAAGCCACAAATTTCACAAGAACACAAGCAACACACAAAATCACCAAAAATTAAGATTTTAAGCAGATTTAAGGTAGAATGGTTCAAACCTCATGGATGTACATCCACACCTACGAATTTTGAGCTTATGTGCTAGCAAGAACAAGCACAAGCTTCCACACACACTCCTGCTAAGATTCAACAAAGTTAGAAGCAAAAATATAAAACAGTAAAGTGACAAATCCTTGATTAATGCAACTCTTGTACCCCACACTTGATTATCCCCAAGTTATAAGCCCCACAACACCTTGATATCACAATATCAGGGTGCTATCATCAACTTATAGCCCAAAAATTCCAGGGTGTACCAAGATCTTAGCAAAATATCAAGATTTAAGGTCTTTGAGCAACTTCTTGCACAAAGCCTATGAAAACGTTTTGAGATTCAGGTTTAGTAAACATGTAACATTAACAAACAGAAACAGAGATTGGCACTTGGTCTTTCTTCACAAAATTCAAACACTTTTCATTCATAAATGACAAAGGATTGACAGAAATGTGAACTAAGGAGAAATCAAGAGCAAGTGCAGATGTTGCACATCCTATGCCTTATATAGGCTACACATGTGAGATAGAAAGCAATAAAAACGTAAAACCCTAACTAATGAAGTTCGAGATATGCCCTTGAGGGTTTTGAAAATGCTTGATCATGTGACATTGTTTTGGCAGGTTGTTTGAGTTGTCAAAGGTGAAAATGTATCCAAGGGCTTCAAAGAAGCTTAAAAACTAAGCTTGGATATTGGACGTTGGATGACTGGTGGTGTTTTGGCAGCTTCTTCATTCTTGTAGCAGGGGAATCTTGTGTGTGTCTCTTGAGTGATGTGGCACATGTTTTTAAGGTTGGGATGTGATTAAGGCACCATTAATCACTAAGCTGGAGCATATGGTGGTTTAATTACAAGCACATTAAGAAAACCCAAATGTGTTCTTGAGATGAATAGTTCATGTTATGATCTGGTTTTGTGTTTAAAACTTGTGTTTAGCGCCATATTATTAAACTAATCAGATTAGTTTAATTAGTTGTGAGTGGGAAATGAGGTGGAATGGGGGTGGGTTCTGATTGGTGGAAAATGTGAGTGGGGTGACGTGGCAAGTGGTGATTGGTCTAGGTTACTATGGTGGTCTGCCTAATTTAGCCCCTCATTTCTTTACTTCCTTTCACTTGCAAATAAATAAGCCAAAATCCGTTTTCCTTTGTTAATGAAGTTTCAAACTTCACACTTTTGCCCCAAAAAGTTTTGTAAAGTGATTTCAGGGGTACTTCTTGCCATTTGTTGATTCTTGAAGGGCTGATTTGGCATTTTCTTCATAGATAATGGTCTTGACTTGTTTGATTGACTTCTTGGAGGACTGAAATTGACAAGTCATGATTAATGAGGAACCATTTTTGCCATTTCTTCAAAGTTAAGGGTCCTTTTTGCAATTTGACATATTTAAAGGACCAAACTTGTAATTTCTTGTAACTTGAAGGCCTTCATGGTATGTATGACTTTGAAGAGGACTAATATAGACAATTTAGTTTTGTTGAGGGACTAAATTTGCCAATTCTTCAAAGTGGAGGGCCCTTTTTGTAATATTGACAAACTTTAGGGACCAATCTTGTAATTATGAAGATACAAGGGTTTAAAGTGTCAGTTCTTTAATATTGGAGGACCCTTCTTGCATAATCTTCAAATCTTCAAGGGTTATTCTTAGAAAATATTCATTAGGGCTTGGTTCATTGTGTGGCTTCGTTTTCCGTGTTCATTTTTGCATGATTCTTGTGATCTTTTGTCATTTTCTCAATATCCGTACCTAAAATACACAAGCAACAAACACAAGCATATATTTGGCCATTTTCATGATATTTAATGCATTTAAAGCCCTTTTTGGACGATGAGACTATGTATAAAAGTAGTGTCATCAGACAATCTTAAAGGCCTTTTCCACAATAACAAATATGCTCATGCAGTTTCTCTTAACGATGAAATCCGATCAATAAAGATTGCAACAAAACGATTAGTCAAAATATGAATATTGCTTGAAAATTCAATCCATGGCCACTCGACTCAGAAATATAGAATGCAATGTAAATAGGAGAGGAATTTTGTCACCCATGAGGTTAATGGTCTTGATATCTACTTTTCAACTCTTGTGGAAGTCATCCGCCATCGTGAGCCTCTACCGTCCTTTAAAACGGTACATAGTATGCTTATTTTAAAAGAGTCGGCCTTTAAAGACAATTCGAGTGCTAACAATAATTTTGAAAGTAGGTATTCCTCTCTGATCGCACCGTCCTCATGACGTCCAACAAAGGTACCACACCTAAATCTTCCAATCTCCCACAAATTTGTAACCATTTTAATAAGGGCATGTGTCATTTCCGTGACATGTGTTGTTTCATTCCTGATTATCAGGTTCGTCCCGTCCTTACCACTCGAAACCACTCATCTAGTGGTAACAGTGAAGCCAAAACAACCCTCATGTTAGGCCCATAAGCCCAACCGTACCCTCATTGGGCTCACACAACCACGCTTGGTTTTTACACAGCCCGTCAGGCCCAACAGGTCCCCTACCAGTCCCCCTACACCACTCTGCATCCCACTTTTTTTCCCTCTTTCGAACCAGCAGCTCACGCAGACTACCTCAGCCCACCAACTCCTTCTTATAGATCAAATCATCATCAACACCCTCAACAGACCCATATACCAGCCCTAATGTTCGGACAGTCAGCTCAACCACACCCAGGATAATGGATACTTTGTTTAGACCCAAGTCACTAAAGCTACCACTCTTTCAAGCGCATTTAGTACAATGACATTATAGGACCCAACTTGGCACATGGATACAAGTGTTTCTTCTCAATTAAATTTTATAACAAGCGATTTAGGTACTATTTTAACGAACTTTTATACCTTTATGTCTATGTTGGCAATGGTAATTCAATTCCAGTCACCGATACAGGTCATATCATTATTCCATTCTCTCATCACCCTCTCTATCTTAACAATGTACTTCTCACCCCTAACATCATTAAAAATCTTATTTCGGATCGTCAATTTACTAGAGATAATATTTATACTATCGAATTTGACGCGTTTGGTTTTGTTAGTAAAGGATTTCTTGACTCTCCATATCCTCCTCTGATGTGACAGCTTGGGCGATCTCTAACCAGTAACCAAGTCGTCCACTTCCCCTACTTCTTTCATTTCCACAAGCTCCTCCATGTGGCATCAACGCCTTGGTCATCTGGGTGATGAAATGCTACGTTCTCTTCCTTCCCGTAATTTTATTTCTTCTAATAAAACGAAGTTCACATATATTTTTCATGCATGTCAGCTTGGCAAACATGTGAAACTTCCCTTTCATAATTCTAACTCTATTTTTCAACATTATTTTGGTATTATCCATTCTGATTTCTGGGCTTTTCCCATTGTTAGCTCTAGTTTTTTCAAGTATCATGTCTTATTTCTTGATCATTATTCTCACGATATTTGGGTTTATCCTCTTCCTAATAAGTGTGATATGTTTGAATTTTTACACTTTCGTACGTATATTATAAATCAATTCAAATGTGAAATTAAAAGTTTCCAATGTGATCATGGTGGTGAGTTCGATAATATCCAACTACACAAACTTTTCCTAAAACCTCACAACAAAACGACAAAGCCAAATGCATGATCTTACAATTAACAACATCATTCATACTCTCCTTTTTCAAGCACTCCTCCCCCACCTTTTTGGTCGAAGCCCTTCATATGGCTACCTATCTCCTTAACCTTCTACCTTCCACGACCATCACTAACGAAATCCCTTTTACCCGCCTCTTCAACAAACTACTCGACTACTCCTTGGTCCACATTTTTGGATATATATGCTACCCTCACTTACATTCCCCTCATAAACTTGATCACGGGCCGCTACATGCTCATTTTTGGGTTATCCCGCTTATCACCGTAGTTTTAGTGTCTAGACCTCGAACACAATAAAATTCTCCTCTCCCATCACGTCACTTTTGACGAAATCCAATTTCCCTATAAGTACATGACACCCACCTCTACACCCTCTTACACCTTTCTCGACCCAACAATCTCCCCTCTTGTCCCTATCTCCCCCACTCTCACCCCAAATCATACAAAGCCATCTACCATCGCCACTCCTACTACGCTGGTCTATCTACCTACCTGAAACCCTACTAGCCCACTACCAAATAAATTCTTCGCTTTCCCTAAAACCTCATAGCCTAATTCCTAACAGCCCTCCACCTCACAAAACCCACATAACTGCGAACCTATTCTCAATCTCATTCCCGAAGACAGTCTTACTCATACCATGACCACATGTTCTCAAGCATTTCGTTTCATTTCGCATAACCCTAAAACTTCAAGGTTTTAACAATGGAGGAATGAGAGAAAAGCTTTAGCATTTTTAACAATGGAGAATGTGTTCTGAGGATAAAAAAGGGAGGGCCACAATATATGGGGGAAAGGGTTTTTTATATTTTGGGTAACTTCTTAACTTAGGGGAACATGTTTCTTAAGGCTTTTGCATAAATACTTAATATATGTCATTTTAAAACAAGCAAATTATTTTCTTCTTTTCTTTGTCTCCAAGGCCGGCTAAAAGAGTGAAAAACAAGGGGAAGAAAAGCATTTTCTTATTAAAGAGAAGATATACACAATAACTTAAAAAGTCTTACACTTTATGCCTTTAATCAAGAACTAATTGTTTTGGTAAGTAAATATCTAAAAAATCAAACAAATCAACCAATAAACACTGTGGGGTTGGATTTTTTTTAAGAATGTATAAAGATATATATATCAAATCAAAAACCCTTATATAGGAAGGATGGTGAAACAATTCCTTAAATACAAAATTCTATAAAAATAACACATGTAATTCATTAAAAGGTTTCCATAAAATGCTTCAAAAAGAAAATAGGAAATCCAAATGATGCCTTAAATATAAAATTAAATAAAAAGTATATATAGGAATTACAAATGATGCCTAAAATATAAAATTCTATAAAATTATATAAGGAAGGATGGTGAAACAATGCCTTAAATACAAAATTCTATTAAAATTATTCCATAAAATGCTTCAAAAATAAAATTGGAATTACAAATGATGTCTTAAATACAAAATTATATAAAAAATATATATAGGAATTACAAATGATGCCTTAAATACAAAATTATATAAAAATATATTAGGCATAATGGTCAAACAATGCCTGAAATACAAAATTTTATAAAAATCATTCCATAAAATGCTTCAAAAATAAAATAGGAATTACAAATGATGCCTTAAATATAACATTCTATAAAAATATATATAGAAATTAAAAATGATGCCTTAAATAAAAAATTCTTTAAAAATATATATGGAATTATGGTGAAACAATGCCTTAAATACAAAAATCTATAAAAATGATTCCATAAAATGCTTCAAAAATAAAATAGGAATTACAAATGATGCCTTAAATACAAAATTCTATAAAAATATATATAGTTAAAAATGATGCCTTAAATACAAAATTCTAAAAAAATATATAAGGAAGGATGAGAAAAAATGCCTTAAATACGAAATTCTATAAAAATGATTCCATAAAATACTTCAAAAATAAAAATAGGAATGACAAATGATGCCTTAAATTCAAAATTCTATAAAAATATATATATGAATTACAAATGATGCATTAAGTAGAAAATTCTATAAAAATATGTAAGGAAGGATGGTGAAATAATGCCTTAAATACAAAATTTTATAAAAATGATTCCATAAAATGCTTCAAAAATAAAATAGGAATTACAAATGATGACTTAAATACAAAATTCTATAAAAATATATATAGGAATTATAAATGATGCTTTAAATAAAAAATTCTATAAAAATATATATGGAAGGATGGTGAAACAATGCCCTAAAATACAAAATTCTATAAAAATGATTCCATAAAATGCTTCAAACATAAAATAGGAATTACAAATGATGTCGTAAATACAAAATTCTATAAAAATATATATAAGAATTACAAATGATGCCTTAAATGCAAAATTCTATAAAAATATATACGGAAGGATGGTGAAACAATGCCTTAAATAAAAATTTCTATAAAAGTGATTCCATAAAATGATTCAAAAATAAAATATGAATTACAAATGATGCCTTTTTAAATGCAAAATTCTATAAAAATATATATAGGAATGACAAATGATGACTTAAATACAAAATTTTATAAAAATATATAAGGAAGGATGGTGAAACAATGTCTTAAATACAAAATTCTATAAAATGATTTCATAAAATGCTTTCTAAATAAAATAGGAATTACAAACGATGCCTTAAATACAAAATTCTATAAAAATATATATATGAAATACAAATGATGCCATAAATACAAACCTTTATAAAAATATATAAGGAAGTATGGTGAAACAATGCCTTAAATACAAAATTCTATAAAAATGCACAACAGTAATATTAATTTCAAAAAAAGTTAATGTAAAAACGTTATTCATAACATTAACATATACAAAATTTATTACCTCATAAAATTAAAAAAATACATAAAATATTTATATAATATTATAAAATTCTAAAAAAAATTAATGTAACAAACATATTCATACCGTTAACATATGCAAATTCAATTAACTCATAATATTCTTAAGTAAATAAAATATCTTAAACTATGTTATTTTTGTCTATTCTATGCTACATTAATATCAATGCCATAACTAACACTACATATATTAAACTTCTAATACAAACACACATAAATTCAGTTTTCACTAAACAATATATACTTAAAGCTAGCGCGTCCACCGGACGGGTCTAAAGGCTAGTATATATATATATATATATATATATATATATATATATATATATATATATATATATGGGAGTTTTCTTGTCAGAACCATTATTAGTGTCAGAACTATCAGAACCATAATAGGCCAATCAGAATTTAGCTAATTAATTTCATTTAATTTATTAGATTAAAATCCATAAGGGCATAAAGGTAAAAGATAATATATATATATATATATATATATATATATATATATATATATATATATATATATATATGGGAGTTTTCTTGTCAGAACCATTATTAGTGTCAGAACTATCAGAACCATAATAGGCCAATCAGAATTTAGCTAATTAATTTCATTTAATTTATTAGATTAAAATCCATAAGGGCATAAAGGTAAAAGATAATATATATATATATATATATATATATATATATATATATATATATATATATATATATATATATATATATATATATATATATATATATATATATATATATATATATATATATATATATATATATATATATATATATATATATATATATATATATATATATATATATATATATATATATATATATATATATATATATATATATATATATATATATATATATATATATATATATATATATATATACATATATATATATAGAATTTAGATAAAATGGTGTAGGTGCTTAAAGTTGTTAAAATAAGAAGCAATAAAAAATGGCTAAATGTCACATTATTGATTAGTTTTGGTTCGTTTATGAGTTCTTGGTTCGTCTACGAGTATTCTTGGAACTTTTAGTTCGTGTACGAGTAGTCGGTTCCCGATTTTTAATGTTACTAGTTTCTCGTGTATCGGTTGTGTCTCATAGTTTAACAATTTATTGTCAACTCTAATGTAATTTGTGATAATGTATCACCTAATTTTTGAATAAAATGATTATTTATGTTAATAATATTTTGTGAAGCAAAACTATGTATCATATGTATCAGTTGTAAATTTTAACGTATAAAAATTTTAGTTGTTTTATATCAAATTTTTATGTATAATATTTATTATTTTGTGTCTAATCTTAAATAAATCCACATGTTAATTGATAAAATCAATGGGTATGATGACTTTTTATTTTAACAACTTTAAGCTATTACACTACAATAACCCAACTATATATATATGTTGATCCCAAACTTAGATCGATTAAGCTTGTGTAAACGAGATTAAATCAAGTTAAACACGTAGAGAAACTTTGTTGTATAATTCAAGTATTATGCGGAATTAATACTTAAACAAGAACACACAAACAAGATAAACCAAACTTTCACTTTTATTGATTAATCGAACTTGCGTATAATGAAAGTGTAAAACATATATTAAACTAAAACCTGAAGGCCTCCTTATATAGATTAAGGAGCCTTGTACAAGAGTCTACGTATCAGCTATTTTAGGTAAAGATAAACAGAAGAAATACATTGTCGAACATATCTTTACTAGAAACATACTAGAAACATAAAACGTGTAGACTAAGTCTTCTATTAGTGCTTGACTTCTTCTTATCAACGCTTGACTTCTTCCTGTCAACGCTTGTCCTGTCAACGCTTGATTTCTTCCTATCAACGTCCAAATTGCTCTTGTCAACGTCCAAGTGTCTTGACTACATTTTATTCCCAACAATCCTCCCCTAAACTTGATATCTACTCTAGTAATCAAGTTTCTGAATAAAAACTAAGAACTAGGAGGATTCTTACAAATTGCATTAAATTGGAAATAAATATATCTAATCAAATCTTTGGCCGCGTCACTTGAGTAGTCTATCTCCAGCTGTGTTGTCATCATTCAAAACTTCTTTGGACATAGGATACTCAGCATCTACAAGAAGATATTCAGAACACTTTGTAGTACTCAAATGATACACACCAGCTGCTGAATATAGACGCCATTGAAGTCCACTGATATCATCAAGATCCTTCCAAACTGGATCTTCTTCATCTGGTGCACACATCCTCTTGAATGTTGACCAAATCTTTATTCCATTGACTGAAGTAGGTCCTTCAGTCTCATACTTGGCCTGCATCAACCTCCAAAGGTCTTCCAAGTCTTCCCTATCCAGGCTTGCAAACAAAGACATAAGAGTAGTGAAAGTATGTACCTTCTTCCCATATCTGCCAATCATCCAAAACCCACTTGCATCTTCCTCATAGCTAACTATAGGGTTTTTGGAATCATGAGGTAACACTTCTACCATTTGTGAAACTTCCAAGGATGAGAGCTTAATACTCTTTCTAATAATAGCTTCACTAGGATTCACTCTATCCAAATTTTCTAGAAACTCAAGAGGAACTCCCTTCTTCAATGGTCTTGGTGTAACCAAAGCCTTTTGGATCTCCATTTCTTCTGCAAGTTCTTCTTTTCTTTCATCTGAATGGAGTCTAATAATGTTCTGCTCTTGCACAGTTGCCCATATAGGATAAGCCTTATACTCCAATTCATCAAAGGACAATCCCTGCAACTTTCTAAAAGTCCAACCTGTTTGATGACATCTGAGCAACATGTAATAGAGCTCCCTTCTTTCTGTCTTGGTCCTTTCAAGAACTTTTCTAGCTTTATATTTTAGAATCACCTTGCAATCTCGTTGAACTCTGAGTAGAATCTCCAAACCCCAAATTTGATCTGATAAAGTCATGTCTGGATTTTCCATCACCTTATTCTCCCATGCAAAGTACATCTGAGCAACTCCAGGCATCTCATAATCTACCTGATTCTTCAACTGTGCAAGCTCTTCCCTTGCCAACTCATCACCATATTCAAGCCTTTCTGGTTCTTCAATAATCATGACACTTGAATCAGTGCTCTCATCACCACTGCTTTCCTTACTCTCAACAGCAGTCTCTTTCATCTTATCTTCTTTCTCAAGTTGTGCAGCCAACATGGAATCAAATTTTACTTGGATTGCATCCTTGGGAACCACTATTTCTACCATAATTCCTTTACCCTTATCTAATATATCAATGATGGGTAAAGATGATGATGGTACCTGTGTAGACACATCTTTGATGATAGCTGATGACTGGGATACATCAACCATGCATGCAGGTCTATCAACGTCCAAAACCTGTGTGTCAATGCCTAACTTACTCCTATCAGCGCTTGGCTTGTCAGCGTCAAAAATCTGCTTGTCAACGCTCAATCTACTATTGTCAGCGCTTCTTGTGAACTGCTCCATCATCTCAGTAAAAGATAAATTCAAATTTGTAGGGGTAACCAATGAAACATCAAAACCTGGTTGCCTCTTCAAATTTGTTAGAGCTTCAGCTATACCTAAAGATTCTCCTTCATGTGAGCCTTTGTCACTCACATGTATCTTCTCATCCTCCCCTTTGGAAGAATCCTCCACTCCACGTCTAAGGTTAGCACTTTCCAAAATAACAATCCTCTCCCTTAATTTCTTGAGTTCAAGGCCTTGTGTAGAGACAGTATGTACAAGGTCTGCATTTTGCTTTTGTAAGCTAATGCAGACAACCGTCAATTCCAACAAAGTATAGGGTTCCAACCTGCCCTCCTCTAGAATGGGATTTTGACCTCCTAGAGTAGAGTCATTGGGGAATGGATGGGGTCTTAATGATGTTAGGACTAGCTTGGCCTGCATCTAAGCTAGTACCAATAGTCTTAGCCCCACCCATATCACCAACCACACTTGTGGTGGTGGTTCTTTCTGCAACATGGCTAGGACCACCAGAGGAGAACACTCCAATAGTCCTTTGGCGTTTTTCCATCCTAAAGTCTGGGCGTGAAGAGGATGATGTGGATTGGGTTTCAGTTTGGAGGTTAAGGGGTGTTTGGGTTTGTTGTAGAAAGGTGTCAATGTTTGGATTTGAAGTGTCAACGCTAACATTTAACGTGTTAGCGTTGAAGGGATCTTGGTCAAGTTCCATATGTTGGGGTGATGGTGATGGTTCAGGTAATGGGTCAAGTTGTGGTTGTGGGTCAGGTTGAGGTTGTGCTGCTGCAATAACAGCAAACATGGCTTGGGTAAGAGGTAAGTCTCTGTTTGGGGGTGTATTCATCTTTCCAAAAATTGCTTTCTTTTGCACAGGGATCCTATAAAAGTCATCATGATCCCTGGTGTAATAACTTTGTTCATCAAAAACCATTTGCAAAAATCTTGGATAAGCAAGAGTCATCTTGCTACCCTTGTTTTTACACATGCCATCAAAAATCATTTTAGAAAAATTATATCTTTGCCCTGTAGCAATACACACAATGGCACTACCAATAGATCTGTGAATTTCATTATGTGCAGTACATTTAGGACTCAAACATTAAAGTATGACATTTATTAAGTACTTCCAAGATGGGGGAAATTCCTGTTTTGAATATTTATTTAAAGTGCCCTCTTTAGAGAAAGGATAGCCCAAAGCTTGAAGTCCTTGTTCTAGCTCACCAATGGGTAGGGTGGTTATACCATCTGCATCATTAAGATGCAAAGCCTGGCGAACCAAGGCTTCAGTAACCACCTATGAACGCCCATGGACTGTAGCAGTCAATGTAGTCACATTATCAATCGTTGAGGAAGTGACAGTATTCTAAAACTGCTTAATATGAGTGACAAGGATAAGAGGAGCATGAGAAAGTGCATACCTGAGAGGGGATGCATTTAAATACTCCACCATATGAGTATATTGAGGAAACAGAGTGTTGTCAGCCTGTAAATAGGCAACCATATTGTGCTGACTTCTGAACCCCAATACCAAATCACTCGGTTTAAATTTAGGCACCATTTATGTAGAAAGCTGTGTGAAATGTTATGAAAGATGAATATGTGTGAAAATTTAGTTAGACAAGAATAAGCAGTTACCCTGTTTCAAAAGAATGAGCCAAATATATAGGAGAGGTAAACACATGTGATAGGTAAAAAAGAAGGCAGTTATTTTCAAAAAATAATGATTAAAATCTTGAAAAATATATAACTTATCTTGTACATTAATAAAAGTTACCAACTCCTAAAAATACGACCCATATTTTCGTCAAAAATAACAACGGGGTAGGACCCAATGGTTGTCAACGGTCAAAAATAACCTATCAACGCCCAACGGCTATATTCTTGTCAACGTTGGAAAAAGCCATGTCAACGTCAAAATTGGTCCTAACAACGTTTGGAAATAAATCTGTCAACGTCCAAAAATAAAAATAATAAAAATGAAAAAGGACCTTAACAAAGTTATTTAGCCTAGTGAAGATGACCTATAAACTGAAAATTACCATAGGGTGGCAAGCACTGTACAATCATGCACACTTGCTTAAGCAAGATAGACATAACAGTCCTCAAGTGTCCCTTGCTAACCAATGTTCTTAACAGTGAAGTTATCTCATAAAATCCTTTGTAACTTCCCAGGTAAGCCCAATAAAAATCATACCCAAGTCTTCCAACAGACCACATCCAATTCTAGGCCAAAAAGTCTTGGCAGCGTGCATAGTATATCAACTTTGCATGCTACAGTGTCTCATGAGTTAGTAAACTAATTCATACTCACCAGTGGACACAATCTAGAATTGTGATAAGAGTATTATATGAATACCCAAAAAGTCCTAAAGGTTTCCTAAACCTCCCCTTAAACTATGATACATAAGTTGCCAAATAAAATGCATGTAATAAAAATTTATGTCAAGACAGGAATATAAATATTCCAACCATCATCCATAAACTTGAATATGCTTCAGTAATGCTCCAAGAATCCATAAGCAACTCTGTATCCATTTGTACAATGCTAACAACGCCTGCATAATTAGATCAAAAACCACAAAACTAACATGTTGCTGACAACGTCAATTTAACACTTGTCAGCGTTAAAATAACCTTTGTCAGCGTTAGACAAATAAAGTGGAAAATCTAATTTTGTACAAAGACCAATAACAATGCATATCCTGTACATACTTTTACAATAATCCCCCAAAACACATATTAAGTGAGATTTATCATTCCAATACTTGTTACCAAGTATTGAAATATCCCAGTATCAAAAGGTTTAGTTAATAAATCAGCCACATTTTCCTTTGTGTCAACCCTATCTGGTTGTATTAAACCTTTTTCAAAACAATCTCTTATAAAATGATGTCTAGTTTCTATGTGTTTTGTTTTAGAGTGATGTACAGGATTTTTAATAATGCATAAAGTACTGTTATTGTCTACAAAAATCTTGGTATGCATAAAATTATACCCATAATCCAACGGCTGATTCTGAATCCATAAGACTTGTCCACAACAAGCAGCTGCAGCTACAGCTACGTACTCTGCTTCAGTTGTAAAATTGGCCACCAATGTTTGTTATTGCATTGCCAAGATATCAACCTACTCCCAAGAAATTGGCATCCACCAGTTGTGGATTTTCTATCAAACTTGTCACCCCCATAATCATTGTCTGAATATGCAATAAGCTCCAATGGATAATCATTTGGATACCATAATCCCAAGGTGGGATAGCACCTAAGTTACCTAAAAATCCTCTTGACAGCATGAAGATGACACTCTTTGGGAGTAACTTGATGGCGTGCACATGCACACACAACAAACATAATATCAGGTCTTGAAGCTGTGAGATACATCAATGATCCAATCATTGACCTATAATGCCTGACATCCACCTCTTTTCCATCTCCAACCTTTCCCCAAGGGTGTTCCCTATCCATGGGTGTGCTAGCCCGTTTCTCATGTGGAGAAAAGCCAAACTTCTTCAAGATTTCTGCTACATATTTGTCTTGAGAGATGAAGATACCATCTTCTTTCTGCTGAACTTGTAACCCTAGAAAGAAGTTCATCTCCCCCATTGTACTCATCTTGAACTTATCTGTCATGAGTTTGGAAAAGTCTTCACTCATCTTTGGACTAGAAGAGCCAAAGATATATCATCTACATAGACCTGTACAAGTAAGAAATCCTTACCAGTCTTCTTTGTAAACAAGGTCTAGTCTATGGTGCCCCTTTTGAATCCATTTTCTACCAGATAGGTTGAAATGTGCTATACCATGCTCTTGGGGCTTGATGAATTCCATACATAGCTTTCTTCACTCTATACACCTTGTCTGGATGTTCTGAATCTTCAAAACCAGGAGGATGCATTACATAAACCTCCTCTGCAATTGTGCCATAAAGAAAAGCACTCTTCACATCCATTTGATAGACTGTAAATCCTATGCATGAAGCATAGGCTAGAAAAATCCTTATTGCCTCAATCCTTGCAACAGGTGCAAAGACCTCCTCATAGTCTATCCCTTCCTCTTGTGTATATCCTTGAGCAACTAAACGTGCCTTGTTTCTGACCACAATACCTCTCTCATCCTTTTTGTTTCTAAGAACCCATCTTGTCCTAATAGGTCTGACATGTCTGGGACAATCAACTAACTCCCAAACATCCTGAATAGCAAATTGGTGAAGCTCATCTTGCATTGCTTCCACCCAACTTGGTTCTTTGAGAGCATCAAAAATCTTCTTGGGTTCCTGTTGTGACATAAAACAGGAAACATGCTTGAACAAGAGGGGTATCAACCTTCTTGTGAATATTGGGAATAAATCCTCCATGATTCTGATGAGACCTTCTAGTTTGCACAAGAGTCATCACATCACCTATGATTAAAGAAGAAGGATGATTCTTCATGGTAGATGTAAGTACTCCTCCTTCAATGATTGTGTTATCATCAATTTTAGTCTCCAAATTGCCAATATCTTATTAAAATGCTCTTCCATCATCATATGAATGAACCTCTCCATTTCTGTTTGAAGGTTCACCTTGTTCAAAAACACAAGAAGAGAACAAATGGTCAAAAAAGCTGTCAACGCCTGAATTAGGGTTGTCAACGTTTGAGCCATCAACACCTGAATTTGTCTTGTCAGCGCCAGATTTTCCTTTGTCAGCGCCTGAAGAGTCAAGCATGTTTTCAACTGGTGATACTTGTGGACCATCTTTTTCCTTTCCAGCAGCAGCAGCAGCAAATGCATCTGTCCATATAGGAATGGTAACATACTTAAGTATGGGTGCTGATTTGTCTGCTTGTGGCCTAACCTCCTTATCAACCTGTTTACCTGAAATTTCAACAACTGTTTCTTCCACAACATTTGAAGTCACCTTCACAATGTCTGGATTAGTAACAGGCATATAATTCAATGTCCTAGATAGAGGTTCCAAGTCAAATAACCAATTTGGACCACTCTCAGGATCACTAGGTTTACTCTCTAAAAACCTAACATGTACCTTTTCAAGTATACGTTTTCTTTCTTAATGTAAACTCTATATCCTCTACTCTACACTAAATAACCCATAAAGTAGCCTTCATCACCTTTAGCACTAAACTTTCCTAAGGTATCACTAGTGTCTAAAACAACTACATGACAGCCAAAGGGTTTAAGAAAACTAATATTAGGTTTCCAACTCCAAAATAGCTCATAAGGTGTCTTCTTATGGATCTTGTTGATTAATGCCCTATTCTGAACATAGCAAGTTGTATTCATAGCCTCAGCCCAAAAAGCAATGGGAAAGTGAGCATCATCCAACATAGTCCTAGCTGCTTCTATTAGTGTTCTATTCTTTCTCTCAGCTACCCTATTTTGTTGTGGGGTTCTAGCTATACTAAACTGTCTAGTAATCCCTTTCTTGGCACAAAAGTCATCTAACAACTTATTTCTGAACTCACCACCATTATCACTTCTAAGTATCTTAACCTCATTCCCAGTCTTTTTCTCTAACTAGGTAATAAAGTTAATCAAAATATTAGTAGTTTCACATTTCAAAGCTAAAAAGAAAGTCCAAGTAAACCTAGAAAATCATCAGTAATGACAAAACAATATGATTTACCATTTAAGCTTTCTATGTTAGTTGGACCAAACAAGTCCATATGCAGCAAGTGAAGTGGTTTAGAACTAGATTGCATAGGTTTAGACTTAAATGAGACTTTGTGTTGTTTGCCTTTAAGACATGCAACACAAGAGTGGTCATTCTGGAAAGACTTTTCAGGCAAACCATCAACTAAACCATGTCTCACAAGTCTATTTATGTTCTTAAAATTAATGTGCCCTAACCTTCTGTGCCAAAGATTACTCTCATCAACTGAAGCCTTAGCATATAGACATGAAAAATTATTATTCATCCTAATTCCATTAAGATTCACATTATAAATGTCCTTATGCCTAGGTGTTCTATAATGAATTTCTAATCTGGTATTTTAAAATCTTTGCTCAACACCAAGCATTCAGTATCAGTGAAAAGAACCTTATTTTTGTTATCACAAACTTGTGATACACTAAACAGATTATAGTCAAGTTCTTTTACCAGAAACACGTTCTCAAAACGCAAATTGTTGGTGATAAGAGTGCCTTTGCCAGTGATAGTTCCATATCCGTCTCCAAAGTACACTTTGTCTCCATCTTTAATGGGGGTAAAGTTTGTCAAGTAATCTTCCTTCCCCGTCATGTGCCTAGAGCATCCACTATCCCAATAGCCATAATCATTAACCTGCTTTTGAATGCCCTGCATATAAAGAAAACAAATTAGTTTTATTTGGGAACCCAAGCCTGAGCAGACTTAGTCCTTATGACAACCCCTTGTTCATCCCTTTTTGGGTTAAACACCCAGTTAACCCCAATTGGTTTAGTTATGACCTTTGAAATATACTGAAATCTGTTACAGGTCATAGAAATCCCATCTGAATTAGGGTTTTGAACTTTTTTAGGTCTCCAAAATAAGCTAGAAGAAGCTTTAGACCCCTTTCCCTTTGGTTACAAGTATTTGGCATTACTTGGTCTAGCAGCGTTGGAAACATTCCTGTCAGCGTTTAATTTGTTCTTGTCAACGCTGAAGTTACCCTTATCAGCGTTGAACCTAGGGTTTGCTACAGGAACCCATTGTCTGTTAGACCACGTATTGGTCTTCTGAAAAGGCCTTTGTCCATAAGTATTAGACCCTTTTGTAAAGAATGGGGCTGGTCTAATGACTTGTGGACTTTGCTGGACAAAAGGTTTGGGTTTGACCATGGTTGAATTTCTATCAACGTTTTTGAAGTGTTGACACACTTATAAGCTAAATGTGAAAAACTTCCACAAGTATAACAGGCTTTTTTATACAAAGCTCTATGTCTAGATGAAAAGAAACCTGTCCCATTATCACTAATTTGACTTTTTGGTGACCTAGGTTTTCTATACATTTCTGCATATTTAATACTAGGTTTTCTATCAACGTTTAAGCCAAGGTCAACAGTCTTGCCAGTAGTAGGATTGGTCACTTTTTTTGGTGTAGACTCATTTGGGCTGTCACTAAGCATGCCACCCTTAACAAACAAAGTAGGGTTGGCTTTCTTCCATTGGTCTAAATTTGTTAATTTCTGCTTGTATTCCTCTACTGGGGTAAGAACTCTAGGTGGAGGAATAAATTCCTCTTCTTGGAGTTCTAGAATACTAGTCCAAGACAGATCCTTTCTAAGGACACCATAAAAGTTCCCAGCAGGTGGTGGAACACCAGCATACTCTTTCATCCCAATCCCACTCCTATCCCTAGAATCCCTTTGTTCACTAACATATTTTTCTAGGGTTTGAGAAGCTTTATCAAATTTTTTAATTTTAAGATCTACATTATCTTTGTTTTTTATAGCCTCATCTAACTTAGCTTGTAAAACACCATTGGATCTCTCCAAAATGTTTCTAACCTTAACACTAGAATTTAAATCATGAGTTAAAATATTGATTTGATCTTTTAGGTCAAACTCCATTTTCTTATATTCAGCCACAGTCTTTTTAGTTTGAGTAATAGCAAGTTGATAATTAGATAACTTG